>CM027831.1:19017352-20512710 GCA_016097485.1 Eucalyptus sideroxylon x Eucalyptus melliodora | reverse complement strand
ATCCAACCCATCTTGATTAGGCTGGCCTTATAATGTTACACATAACATTTCATTATGAACAAATCTAGCAATAAATTCTTGCTCATGAATCATTTGATGGCTGTTGAAGTCCAGTGATCACCCTTATGTTAACACCATACACTGAAAGTGATCATGGATAGGACGACTAGTTGAGCACCTTCATGCCCACCAGTGTTCTTCTTATGTATAACATAATATTGAGCTTATTGTAGAATTAAGCACCAAGATTTTCGTTGAACAAAAAAGTTTAAGAAGGCAGTAACCAATGGACACAATTTAAGTGAACATCACCTCCCTTGTTAAGATATATAATTATCACCTCTAGAGAAGATGCCAAGCAATTAGCATTTTTTTTTTTTTTTTTTTTTTTTTTTGATGAAGGGTAAGAATATATTGAGCTTTAACCAATAATTACAAAAGATCCGGCATACAAAACTTGCACTCAACACCAAGCAATTAGCGTTGATCTCTACCATTTTCACTATTACAGCACTCTGTTGAAAAGCATGAGATTTAAACACGTTATAAATTCACAGCCACTACTTATGCTAGCTCAGACTAACAGAATTGAACCATGTGGCTCCCGTTCACTTGTCTTCATTTTCAAACAAGACATGCGGCAGAATAATTGCGCCTTTCAGAATCAAAAGGCCATGGACCAATTCAACTTTTGCACAAATTAAGGGAACAAATGGCTTTTCAACCCTAGAACTCATCAACCTCTATGAACAAAAGCTTATTGAACTTTTCTTTTCTTTTGAAGGAAGAGCTTGAACTTGAACCAGGTATTTTTTGTGTGACAAATTCACCATGGATCCCTCAACCGGCAGGGTAAATCCCTATTCATAAACCTGAGTCGATCTTGATAACATTTTATTTATGCAGTTTGAATCCATTGATGAAATCGCTAACATGCTCCATTTGAGGATGTTTTCTTCAGGGAATCAATGACAAAAATGGATCGGGAGCAGAGCAAGTAAGCATCGTGGACACAATTGATTATCGTTCATCGGCAGGACAAGGCCAAGAAAAAAGGGATGTACAAATCATCCACCAAAATCGTTCCAAGGGCAACGATTCCACGTCGAGCGGGGGCGTATTGGCCGAAGCTGCTGCTTCCGTGGCATCCACCCTTCAATCTGCTAAGGATGTCATCGCCGGGAAATGAAGCTGATGGTTTGATTATTGGATGTAGAAGATAGAGAGTTTTTTCTTCTTAACATGCATTTTAATATCTTGAAAGTTGATTCTAAAATGCCGTTGGTCCCCCAGAGCGTATGGAATCAATTCCTTGTTCTGAATTTAGGATATATTCCGTCAATTTATTGTTTTCATCATCAAAATAATGGCATCTCTTTTTAGATTTGTTTTGGTAATGTCCTTGGAGAATCTCAGACGTCTTGATATTCTGGTAATTGTATCTGCATTTATGATCTTTAATGGAGTTGATTGTTATCGTACGGTCTATTCTATAATATATTGTCAAATCTGGAGTCGAGAGAATCTTCACTATTACGTGCACTACATGACACTTTATTTTGCTTCTGAGACTGCCATGTAGCTAGATACATTGCGTATTTTTACCACATAGCCCATGTTCGATTGATAAGCTTTTAGATAATTGATATGTCATCTCCAAACTTCATCTATTATTATGTTAAAATTCAATATGCATATATAAAATGTACATTGATTTTACTGATTGAGATTAAACTTGAAAAAAAAAGGATAAAAAAAAGGTCTTTTAAACATACTCTTAACTTATATGGCTTATTTTTCTAATATACTACTCAATGGTATATTTTTGACTCAAATAATATAAATTCATCATAATCTCTTTAACCACGCAAAGAATAGATTATATTAAATTAAAATGAAGATAATTGATCTATAGTATTAGATTCTAAAGTAAATTAAACGAACTGGTATAGTGACGTGATGGGAATATTTGCGTTGTCTCCATCTAAACCACTTAATCAAAGTAAACAAAAGCAAAGCAACTAAAGTTTGGTAATTTGTAAGTCATTTTATTCAATAATTCGATTCAATGCATAAAAAATTGAAAGTGAAAAAAAAACACAGAAAAGCATTTAATTTTATGTTTCAAAAGTATTGATAAGGAGAAAGCTCACAAACTTTAAGTTTTGTGATAGAGTTTTTTTTTTTTTTTTTTTTATCTGCAATTCCAATATTTGAGTTTAAACTTGCCAAATAAATAAAAAATTATCTTCAAATATATTCCCAAATGATACAGCTTATCTTACAAATATCACAATGACAAAACTCAGGGAAGTAAAAATAAGCAATTGAAGGGTTGTGCAAACTTGAATTGATTATTTTCATCCAAAACACGTAGATGGGGCAACTAGTATGTAGTCGTTAGCATTTTCGAGCTGAAAATTGGATATCCATGTTATCCAAAGAGAAGTTACCATTACAATCAAGTGATGCTCAGATGATTGTGATTCGTACTTGAACTCTCCTCAAACCTCATAGAGTCCTAACCAAACATAGTTGGAATTATCTAACGCCAAATAACAACCTACTAGGATAGCCCTAGTTGGTGTCGGGCTTGATTAGAATATTTTCCACCATCCTTGATCCACTTAGATGTTCATCTTGCAATTGCTTCAACATGTTGGTGCATTTAATAAGCCGAGCAAACATCTATGGGATGTTTTTTTTTCCATGAACTCGAGATTTCAAGTTTTAAAGTTCATTAGTGACAAAAATATAGAAATCAAGTTTGTGCAACAACACTTCCTTTTTGGCAAAAAAACAAAGTTTACAAACGAGTTAGGTACACTTTGCTTTTTTCCTTTTCAGACAAAAAAAATCGATTCATTTTGGCAAAAAAAAAATGTCATAAAAGATCGGGACTAGTTCTTCCATCCCCTCACAGTTCACACCTGGTAGAGAATAATAAATGACTTGCCAGATTCTACTTCATCAGTGAGCTGATATTTCATTCAGAAAGCGACTACACTCTATTCTATCCCTAGAGCTCATCCGAATCTGATTCTGTCGCCTTTATGCCTCCTATGCAGGTCCCCAACACCTTCCATTTTGTTCCAAGAACTTATTCTCAGCGAATGTATTTACTTCTTCCTGCTGCTCTCTGTTTAAGCTCAACCATTTGAATCACAAACTTCTATCCTCTCCTTCCATCTTTCACGGTATGTAAACATAACTAGGTCCATACCGTATCCTTTTTCTACTTAAATAATGTAATATCTCTCTTGCTGTGTAAACATAACAAAATTAAACGAGTCTTGATTGTATCAAACACTCTCTTTGCAGTATCAGTTGCCAAGATGGGTTTGGCGATATCTCGGTTTGTGAAAATGCTCTTCGCCAAGAAGGAGATGAGAATTCTGATGGTGGGTCTTGATGCCGCTGGAAAGACAACCATCCTCTACAAGTTGAAGCTTGGTGAAATCGTCACCACAATTCCCACAATTGGTTGGTACCACGTCCAATTCCATTTATTGAGGTGTTTGACTATAAGTGCAGATGTGTGGTTTTCTTAAATATATATGCAGTACAATCGTGACTCCGATTTTTCTTGCAAGGACATCAATTTTTGTAAGTTCTTGAGTGGAGTTAAAACTTGAAATGAAAGGATCAAGGTTTAGGCAGTAATGTTTCTGCAAGGACATCAATTTTTCACTGAAGAAGCCATGAAATTGCGTCAAAGGTGATCCACCTAAGATAGTTGACAATCAACTAACTAATAACTGCAAAACGTGATACTCAAACATAAGCAGAACATTTTGATTAATGATGAAACCTTGTGAGCAGGATTCAATGTTGAAACTGTCGAGTACAAGAATGTGAGCTTCACTGTCTGGGATGTTGGTGGACAGGACAAGGTACTTCAGCAGTTCTTGACTCTTTTTTGTTTTATTTTAATTTTTCTGTACATAAAGAGGATGAAAGTTTACATACTTCAGCATAATCTCGACTCTGTGACTATATCTCCACGGTTACACGATCCATATGTCCTTCAAAAAGCGTGATGGTCTTTGTGAAATGCTTAATGCCTCGTGCAAGATTTGGTTGCCTCATCGGATCGGCTTTACTGCAGATTCGACCCCTGTGGAGACACTATTTTCAGAACACCCAAGGACTTATCTTTGTGGTGGATAGCAATGACAGAGAGAGGATATCGGAAGCAAGGGACGAGCTTCATCGGATGCTGAGTGAGGTTAAACTCATTTCTTCCTGGTCACTGGTTTGCCTTATTACATGCTACTAATGAATGCGAACTAACATAGTAGTCTTTCAATGTGAAACAACTGCAGGACGAGTTGCGCGATGCGACACTGCTGGTATTTGCAAATAAGCAAGACCTTCCAAACGCAATGAGTGTCTCCGAGATTACTGATAAGTTGGGCCTGCACTCACTCCGACAGCGCCGCTGGTAAATACCAACTATCACACGTATCACACCTCAACTGATTTTCGATAATTTCTCTCATAGGGTGACACAGACTTGAGCCCTCGATTTCCACCACATTTAAAGCATCTTTGTTGAATTAAAAATGAAAGAACTCCTGATTCATGTAATAATCCCAGTTCAATTATGGTGTCGATTCCGTTTTTGGCACGCCATGCACTTTCCTCAGGGAAAGTCATCATTGCATCAGATTGATTTCAGCAACATCAACTTTAACACTTATCCATGATATGTAATATAGATTCTAAATGCTTATCCTATTAGTGTATTATTTAGTTGATCAGTCATTCTTCTTTTTGGTGACTGGCTGGTTCAGGTATATACAGGCAGCCTGTGCAACCAATGGCCAAGGACTCTATGAAGGTCTCGATTGGTTATCCAGCAACATAACCACCAAGGCAAGTCAAAATCGAACCATGCCTTTTCTTCTAAAACTTATATATCGTGAACTGCCAGTAGAAAAACCATTTTCCACAGATTCTTATCCAAGTGAAACATATGGATTCAGATTAACTAAAATCAATCATTCCAAATTCTATAAGGTCACATTATATGTGCATTTTGTCGCCCTGCAAATACCAATTCTGAAAACATCTCATATGTACACTTGCTTCAGCCCTACTATTACAAATATTCATTCTGCAAAGAGGGAACTGATAGATGCTGATTTATGCTTCATTCTTTTCTCTCCAGGCATAATTGATGCAGCAGCTGAAGCTATGGATGAAACGCCCCAGTCCGATGAAATGCATATCAAATTATAAAAACTTGAGCAGATAAAAGAAAGACAAATCTTGTACCTCTATAAAACAGTGAGAATTCGCTACTGCTCTTCACTTATTTTTCAAAGCTGCTATTAATATCCTATACGAGAAAATATAGTACTCTCTATGTCCGAACTTGAAGTTGTGATGATATGTTGATGAAAAACCAGTTTCTCCACACTCATCGAATCTTAAATGTTCACATCATCTCGGGTAAAGAAAGGTGACGAACACTTCTCTTTTGTGTAGCATGTAACTACAACAGTGTCACTAGCTCGCTATGGAAAGCATATTCTTCAGATCAAAAGTAAAGTACATGATCATATAATCTGAAAATTTCTAAAAGGTTGATGATTATTACCTGTTTGCCTAGAATGAGAGTCAATTATAGCCTATACGATATAATTATGCCGTATAGGCTATAATTTACTACATCGCGAGATCGTTTGAGACCACTGAAGGTGACCGCAGATCGAGCAACAGTGGTCACAGACAGAGCATTATGCAAACCTATTGGTGCCGACCTGTGGTCGACTTGCTATAATTAAAAATCAATCAATCCGACTCGAGACGCACCAGCACTATCCAAGGAGCAAACGGCAACCCATGATGAAAGAGCTTTCATCCCGTAATCACTCCAAGTGTTGTTCGCTTTGGCTCATCTCACGTACCGAGTCTTATTGTTTTGTCATTTGGTGTACGTACAAACATTTGCTTAGAGGTCAATATTCTGGTAGTACTTTGAGCGCATTTAACATTGGAATGTTAAACAATATCCTTATATCAAAATGCACCTTTTGTGAGTCAATTCCGATTTCATATACATAACAAGAAAATACTATTGCCCCCATTTGGTAAGTAATTCGGTACATTGATGCCTTATGTATCGTCTTAGAAGCTTGTTAGGAGTTGCATCTTGTTCCAGCACTTTTTAATAGAATACCACTTCTCACCCTCGTTGAACTAAGTCGTGACAAGCCCACCAACTTTCCCGTGATTCATCATAAACCACACATATAGTTAGAAAAATTCCTTCTCTGATCTAATTTAATGGCATCATAGCTCAACTTACTATCAATGCGTTGTTCTCTTTGACTCATCTCATACCGAACCTCACAATATTGTCTTTTGACATACACAAAATGATGTGTGATGGGAATGTGTTTCAAGTGATGATAGATGAAGTTCACCACCAAAGTTTAAAGGAACACCACCAGCTAATGAGGGAAAATTACCAAAAAAATCATAAATTGTAGCTATTGGAAAATGAGATTACAATGTGTGCTTATCATTGATTACGGCATGAGATTAGGTGATCGACTGTTGTTTGTCTATTTTGATGCTGAGATAGATCCATCCCTATGAGATGAGATTGTGCTTATCCTAGTCCTGTGCATTAAAATTCTACTTTATTGTTTGGAACTTGTTGTATTTTGAATCTTTTATGTATCACCTTGAGATATAAATAAAATATTTACTTTTGACCAAAAAAAGTTAAGACTCTTGAAATTGACACAAATTTGGGACACATAATAACATATAATTAAGATGCAAAGTAACTAAGACTAAATGCATTGAATTAGGATTAGACTCTCCAAATTTGTCCACCAGCCTTGGAAGTCGAATATCCATTTTAGAAGATCAACAAACAGCCATAGAAATTGGCCAAAATAGTCTGTAGTCATTAAGGGGTTGATTAGTAACCTGGAAGTTGACAATAAACTTGTAAATCAACATCTTGATAGTCGTTTGGCAATCATGAAGTAGATAAATAGTCTATTAAGTCAACAACTCTCTTATAAAATTGACATCTTCAACCTTAGGCCCATTGAATTAAGTTGCGACTGAAATTTGCCTTGGCTTGCATGAACAATGATTGAGCCGGTTCAATCAACAAAACATGAGTTGGATTTGAAATTTTTTCCATAGAATCCAATGTTACTGCATCATAATTCTTTTTCAAAAGGCCACCCAACTTGCTAATGCTATAAACAGAATGCGCTAGACATTGGAGTTGTGATGCTAAAGAATGTGCTTACAATAAAGACATCTCTTGTAAGCTAATTTCGAATTTTGCATATGTAACCAAAGATTAATCTCTTCTTGCTTAGCATGTATTTCGGTTCACTCCGGCTCCTATTATCATCTTAGGAATTTCTTGTTCAGGGTGTAATTCTATTTTTTTTTTAATTTTTGCTTCAATTCATACTAGAAATCCGCTAGAACACATGAACCGAGATTTTCCTTCCCTGCGCAGCGTAGAAAAGCAGACACAGAGGACAAACCTGGCCAACGCATTGAAACAGCCAAAATCTTGGATCTTGATTGGTCTCCATCAAAGAGGTCCCCAATTGACATTTTGACCGAGATTGATCCCTTGAATTGGATCACTAAAAAAAGGAGAAAGAAGAAAAAAAGAGTCTTAAATTTATTATATTGATGTCAATTCAGTTCTAAATATTTCATTTGGATTAATTTAGATGTATACTCTTTGCATTTTATAATTTTATGTTGTTCGACCACACTCCTGATTATGTATCTACCTATCGTTCTTTTGCCCTTGCTTACTAGTTCTGCAGCAGTTTTTCTCGGGAATATCATTTCTAGGATCAAAAAGGCAGGCGCTATAATGACCCAAACTTGTGTTTGATTCTCTTCATGAGTAGGGCTCACACGTGCAGTCTTTTCAATAGGAAGAAAACAAGTCTTGAACTTTTTCATTTTGGGCCTATCGGACTGAGAACTTGTTGATTTAGCTCGCAGTCCAGACACAACCGATAATCTTCGCATTATACTGCGTTCGCATGCATGGGCTGGGCTTATAAGTAATGATCATCATCATGGTCGCCAAGCCCATCTTTGTTATCGATTCGTTCTTTTATCGCTCCATACCGGAGCTCGTGATTCAGTGGCATCTCCCTTGCATTGCAAGGGCGAGGAAATGGAGATGCGACTTGATATCCCGTTTTAAATTTCGTGACAATGACTTGAAGATAGTAGCGCTATGTAGGATGAGATGCATATCATGGGGGTGATGTGAATGTTCGTCGGTTACCTTATGTTCACTGTCTAGACAACACATAAAATACTTTCCTGAGGAATAGGGCACTGCAGGGTGGGTTAAAAGGTTTCTTATGGAAGCCATTTGGATTGTTGACACATCAAGAAAAGAGCTATCTCATGCTAAAACTACTTTGGAAAACTCGCTCGTAAGTATGGTGTAGAGAAGGTTTGCTCCCAAGATTCTCTTGCGTCAAAAGGGTTAAGCATTGCACATAAATAACACCCAAAGTAGATGAGCTAGAGAGGGTGTGAGAAGATGAGCGGGCCTAGTAGACTTGAATGTTAGGTGGTGGCAAGATTTGATAATGTGCCTAGCGGCTGTTGAGCTCATTTGAGCGACATTGGCTCGAAAGGCACTTTTAGGTAGGTTTAGATAAGACTTTCTAATTATAAAATTCACCTAACCCAATTGGGTTGGCTAGACACATATATACGTTAAAATTTGTTATGGGTGGCCTTAACAACACTTTATGGTCATGGTGAGAAAATATATTGTTGTCCCTTTAGAGTAGCAATAAATTATTGTTCATGAGTCATTTGATGGCTTCTGAAGTCAAATGACCATCCTTATGTCAAGAGCATATGCTATTCTTATTAATATAGTTGATCATGTACACAACAATTCGTCGAGCAGGTCCATGCCCACTAATCTTCTACTTTGGTTTGACATAATGATGAACTTATTCTAGAACTAAGCACAGAGATTTTCATCTAACAAAATGGTTTATGGAGGCGGTACCCGGTGAACAAAATTTAAGCAAAAATCACGCTGACCATCACTTCTAGAGAAGACATCAAGCAATTTGCCTTTGATGTCAACCATTTGCAATGGTACAACCGGTCAAGGTAAAAATCCAAAAGTGAAAGAGCTAACAGATACATGAGATTGAACTCGATATGAATTCACAGCCACTGCTTGTGCCTGCTCAGACCAATAGAATTGAACCACGTGGCCTTTTTCACTTTCAAACAAGACGTCTGGAATAATTGTGCCTTTCAGAATCGAAAGGCTATGGACCAATTCAACTTTGCTTGAACAAAACGAACGAATAAAACAGAGCTTATTGAACTTTCCTTTGGAAGAAGCTTATGAAAATTCAACTTGGTATGTCGGGTGACCGATTCACCATGGACCTCGACCAGCAGAGTAATTCCTCATTCACCAACCGAGTCAATCTCGATACTCTTTTTATTTCTGCAGTTCAAGTTCAACGTCGACGTCGCTAACGTGTTCCACTCGAGGATGTTTTCTTCAAGGGATCGCCGACAAAAATGCATCGGGAGAGGAACAGGTAATCATCGTGGACACCACCGATTATCGTTCATCGGCGGGGCAAGGCCAAAGAGTGGAGGGATGTGTAGATATTACACCAAATTCGTCCCAAGGGCGGCGATTCCATGTCGAGTGGAGGCATATTGGCTGAAGCCGCCGCTCCCGTGGCATCTATCCTTCAATCCGCTAAGGATGTCATCCCTTGGAAATGAAGCCAATCGTTTGATTATTATTGGACGTAGAAGATGGATGGTTTCTCTTATCGACAAGAATTTTGGGTTCTAGATAGTCAATTTTTAAAATGCCGTTGGTTCCCCTAGAGCAGACGGAATCGATTCCTCGGGCTGAAATTAGGATATATGCCCATCAGTTCAATGTGTTTTCACCATCGAAATAATGACATCTCTTTTTCGATTTGTTTTGGTTACCCCCTTGCGAAAATCTTAGATGTCTTGATAAGGTAGTAATTGTATTTGCGTTTGATGCTTCATGGAGTTGATAGCTATCTACGTTTAAACTATTATATTACGTTTATACTATTATATATTGTTAATGTCAGAGTTGAAAAAACAGTAATTTTTATATGCGCCGCACGATATTTCAATTTGCTTTTGGGACTACCACGTCGCTTGACACATAACCTAATTGTACCAAATGACCCATGTTCGATTAATAAGCTTTTATATAATTGATATGATGTCTCCAATTTTTTTTTTTTTTTTGCATTTAAATCTAGAATACGCGTGAATAAAATGTATATCCAGATTTTACCTCTTATTGAGATTAAATT
Organism: Eucalyptus sideroxylon x Eucalyptus melliodora; assembly: GCA_016097485.1. Classification (NCBI taxonomy): domain Eukaryota; kingdom Viridiplantae; phylum Streptophyta; class Magnoliopsida; order Myrtales; family Myrtaceae; genus Eucalyptus; species Eucalyptus sideroxylon x Eucalyptus melliodora. Next base: position 20,502,340 of record CM027831.1, on the reverse strand, counting down.
TGAAAAAAAATCAATAACTTAAATAAAGATTTTTCAAATATGCTCTTAACTGATATGTCTTATTTTGAATATAATTTCTCATATACTGCTCAATGATATAATCTTCTCTCAAATATTTTTTTTTAATTCACAAAAATCTCTTTAACCGAGAAAAGAATAAGTTATGTTAAATTAAAAAGAAGAAAATTGCTCTATAGTATCGGATTATTTATTAAAATCAAATGCACTGGAATTGTGACATTATGTGGAGTATTTGTGTTTTCTTCTCCGAGAAAAGAATAAATTATGTTAAATTTAAATAAAGAAAAATTGCTCTATAGCATTAGTTTCTTTATTAAATTAAATGCGCTGGAATTGTGACATGATGGGAATATTTGTGTTTTCTTCTCCTAAATCGCTCAATTAAACTAAACAAAAGCAAAGCAAACTAAAGTTTGACAATTTGAAAGTTATTTTATTCAATAATTCAATTCAACGCATCAAAAACTAGTAAAGTGAACAAAGAAGTGCATTTTATTTTATGTTCAAAAGTACTGATAAGGAGAAAGCTCATAAACTTTAAATTTTGTAATACAGTTTTTTTGTCTTTTTTATTTGCAATTACAATTTTGGAATTTAAACTTGCAAAATTAACCAATAATATCTTCAGATAATATTCCAAAAGTTATAACTTACTGTACAAATATTACCTAACAAAACTTAGGAAAGTAAAAATAAACAACCGAAGAGTTTTTCAAACTTCAATTAATTATTCTCATATGATACATACGGATGGACAATTAATATGTATTCATTAGTATTTTCGAGCCAAACTTTGGATATCAACGTTATTTACAGAGAAGTTACAACTACAATCAAGTGAGGCTCCGATGCTTGTGATGCAAACTTGAAGTATCTCCTCAAACCTCATAAAGTCCTAATCAAACATAGTAGGAATTATCCAATGCCTAATAATGTCCTAGTGGGATTGCCCTAGTTGGGGTTGGGCCAGACCAAAAAACTTTCTAGTACAGTATTTTTTTCTGCCAGATTCTACTTCAACAGTGAGCTGATATTCCATTAAGAGAGGGATTACACTGTATTCTCCCACTAGAATCCATCCGAATCTAATTCTGCTGTCTTCATGCCTCCCACGCAAGTCCCAAACACCTTCCTTTTGGTTCCTAGTACTTGTACTGGGTGAATATATTTGCTTCCTCTAGCTGCTCCCTTGTGTAAACTCAATCAATTGAATCCGAAACTTCCATCTTTCGCGATAAGTAAACATAACTAGGTCCATGCTTCATCCTTTTTTTCTACTTAGATCATGTATAATTTCTCTTCTCGTGTAACATAATGTAATTAGATCAGTCAGGATCGTATCGAACGCTTTCTTCATCGCATCAGTTGTCGCGATGGGTTTGGTGATATCTCGGTTCATGAAGATGCTATATGCCAAGAAGCAAACAAGGATTCTGATTGTGGGTCTCGATGGTGCCGGGAAAACAACCATTCTCCACAAGTTGAATCTTGGCGAAGTCGTCATCACAACTCCCGCGAGTGGTTGGTACTATGTCGAATTGTTTTTTTTTTTAAATCTTTTTAAGGCGTTTGACTATATGTGCAGATATGCGGTTTTCTTAAATATATACGCAGTACAATCCTGACTCAGATTAGTTTCTTTAAGTTCTTGAGTGGCATTAGGACTTGGGATGCAAGGTCTAGGCAACTATTTTTCTTGCAAGTAAATTAATCTTTTATGGAAGAAACCTGAAAATTGCGTCAAAACTGATCCGCCAGGAATAGTTGACCATCAGTTAACTAATAACTACAGAACATGATACTTTGGACATCAGTTACTTGAACCGCAAACATTAGCAGAGCATTTTGATTAATGACGAATTTCGTTAAGCAGGATTCAATGTCGAAACTGTCTAGTACAAGAATGTGATCTTCACCGCCTGGGATGTCGGCGGACCGGACAAGGTACTAAAGCAGTTCTCAACTCTATTCTTTTTCATTTCCTTGCATAGAAAGAGAATGAAGTTTACGTACTTCAGCATATTCTGGATGCCTCTGTGACTGTATCTCCTTCGATACATAATCCACATCTCCTTCAGAAAGTGTGATGTTCTCTGCACTAATGCCTCCTCCAAGATTTGTGTCGCCTCATATGGATCGGCTTAAGTGCAGATTCGAGCCCTGTGGAGACAATATTATCAGAACACTGAGGGAATCGTCTTTGTGGTGGATAGCATCGACAGGAAGAGGATTTCGAAAGCTAGGGACGAGCTTCATCGGCTGCTGAGCGAGGTCTAAGTCATTTCTTCCTCGCCATTGGTTTGCCTTATTACATGCTACTGATGATTTGGAACTGAACGCAGCAGTCTCTAAAACTGAAAAGTAATGTTTGAAACAACTGCAGGATGAGTTGCGCGATGCGCCACTGGTCGTGTTTGCAAATAAGCATGACCTTCCGAGCGCAATGAGTGTTTCTGAAATTACTGATAAGTTGGGCCTGCACTCACTCCGACAGGGCCGCTGGTGAATACCTTCTATCTGACGAGGGAAAAGTCCTGTATCTCGCACGCGTCTCGCCCCTCAACTGACTTACAATGAATCCTCTCATGGGGTGACGCAGGCCTCAATTTTGTACCTCATTTAAAGCATCCTGGTGGAATGAATAGCGAAAAGAAGTCATGATTCACGTGATAGTCCCAGTTCAATTACAGTGTCAATTCTGTTTTCGGTACAACATGCGTTTTCTGAAAGGATCGATTATCGCATCGGATTCATTTCAGGAATATCAACTTTAGCACTTGTTGATGATATGTAATACAGATGCTAAAAGCAAACCCTGATGTTCTATTAAATAGTTGATCAGTCATTCTTCTTCTTGGTGACTTGCTGGTTCAGGTACATCCACTCATCTAGCGCGACCGATGGCCAAGGACTCTTTGAAGGTATGGATTGGCTATCCAGCGTCATAGCCTCCAAGGCAAGTTGAGATCAAACCCTGCTTTTGCTTCTATAACTTTTGTTTCGTGAACCGCCAGTAGAAAAATCGTTTTCCTCGGATTTTTATCCGAGTGAAGCATATGGTTTCTGATTAAATAAAATCAATCATTCCACATTCTATAAATGCGGCGCACTTTGTCGCACCGCAAATACCATTCCTGGAAAAGTGTCCCGTGTACACTTGCTTCAGCCATTTTGTTCTAAATAATCATTCTATGAAGAGAGAACCGGTGGATGCTGATTTATGCTTTATTCTTCTTCCTTTTCAGGCAAAATGATGCAGCGACTGAAGCTATGGATGAAGCTCCTTAATTAGATGAAAAATCCATATGCAAGTTATAAGGACTCCGAACAGATAAAAGAAAAGTAGTATGCTTCTGTAAGGGGTGAAGATTCGCCACTGCTCTCCATATCGTTTTCCCAGCTGCTCTTCATGTCGTTTTGGCAGCTGCTATAAATGTCCTATACGAGAAAATAATGAACTCTCTATGTCTGAACTTGAAGTTGTGATGGTATGTTGATGAAAAACCAGTTTCCCCGCACTCCTCCAATATTGAAATGTTACATCATTTCGGGTAAAGAAGGGCGACAAACGCTTCTATTTTGTGCAGCATGTAACTACGACGGTGTTACTGGTTTGCAATGGAAAGCATAATCTACAGAACAAAAGTAAAAGTACGTGATCATATCTCTGAAAATTTCTAGAAGGTCGATGATTATTTCCTGTTTTCCCAGAACGCGAATCAATTATAGCCTGTACGATATAATGATGCCGCATAGGCTACAGCCCCAGATCAATTGAGACCCTTGAAGGAGACTCCAGATCGACCAATATTAGTCGCAGCCAAACCATCACGCAAACCTACTGGTGCTGACCTGAGAGCGACTTGCTATAATTGAAAATCAACCAATATAACTTGAGATGCACCGGCACTATACAAGGAACAAACGACTACAACCCATGATGAACTAACTTTCATCCCCGGGTTCGCTCAAAACATTATTCGCTTTGGTCCATCTCACGTGCCGAGTATCATTGTTATGTCCTTTGACATACATATGAAGTTATGAACATTTTCCCATGACATCTATATTCTGATAGTACTCTAAATTGAGCGCACTTCACGTTGAATCTTCAATGTTAAATAATGTCATTATATTGAAATATGTTTCTTGTGAATGAATTCCGATTTCACATACATAAACAAAGAACACTCCTGCCCCCAAATTTGGTTTGTATCTCGGTCCATTGACGCCCTATGTGTCGTCTTGAAAGCTTGTTAAGAGTTGTGCACCTTGCTTGGCACTTTTGAATAGGCTATCACTTCTCGCCCTCATCAAACTAAGTCGTCACATGTCCACCAGCTTTCTCACAACTCATCATGAGTCATACACTTATGACTTATTTGTTAACGGACCAAACAATAACTATTTCTATTTTTTTGTTCTGAAAAAAAAAATCCATTTGATAAAAAAAACTTCCTTGGAAATAAATTTGTTCCCAATGATAGATTTGGAGCAAACTTAAGAAGTAGAAATTTTTTTTTTATTTTTTTTAATTTTTAGGAACAACTCAAGAATCAAGCTCAAACCTTTTTTTTTTTTGCTCTTTTCTTTTCTGTTTTTTCTCTTCCTCTTCTTCCTAATTGGTCACCAGCTATAGCGATGGTCGATGATCGGCTAGATGGGGTCCAACGACCTCGTTGGAGCCTTGCTAGCCTCAACAATACTTGATCTCACTGTGGCTGGGCGAGGTTCAACCTCCCCTTGGCTAGGTGAGGTTCAACCTCGTTAGAGGCTGACGAGGCTCCCCTGAGGCTAGGGAGGTCAGCAACTCTTGCATGACTGATCGCGGGCCATGGCCGAGGCCAGCAACCAAGTAGAGGAAGAAGAATAAAAAGAAGAGAGAAAGAGAAAAAAGTAATAAAATTAATTAAAAAATTAAAAGAAAACTTAACTTACAAACAAACCAAATACATTTATATTCCAAGAATATAAATTTTGTATAGTTGTCAAACATATTCGAATACTCAAAAACTCGTATAGGGAACAAAATCAGAAATATTATTTTTGAGCAGAAAATATTCCTGAAAATAATATGGTTACCAAACACATCCTTACTAGGGGAGATGAATTCCGTCATGGCTTAACCAACAAGCAAGGTATCATCCTTTTTGATCCATCTCATACGGACCTCACAATCTTGTCTTTTAATGTACGTGAAGTCCTTTTTTTCAAAAAGCCACCTAACTTGCTAATGCTATAGATCGAACGCGCTTGAACTTACAAAAAAAGACATTTCTTTGTAAGGTAATTTCTGATCTTATATACATATTATTGGGGCGTGGTTTGTACTCCCCATCAATGAGATAGTATGGTGTCTAAGGAGAGTGCTTCCAAGCCGCTTGAAGATTTGGTAGTTTGGGTTTGAGTCCATAAATAGTTATTGAGTATATATAATCTTCTTACCTTATAATTGAAGAACGTAATAGAGAGGTTCGATATGCTAATTATAGTGAAATCATCTCTCGGAAGTAGCCCTAATTAAAAGGTGAACTATGATGAAAATCTTATATCTCGAATTCTCTTTCTCGCTTTCATTCTCAATTTCCTTCGCGCCTAATCCAAGCGCGTACCCAAGATTGTTGTCTTCTTGTTCAGCAAGTAATTCGTGTCAATTCCTACTCCTATTACCGCGTTAGGAATTTGCTAGGATCCACGGGAACTATGATTTTCTCCCCTCGCGTGGCACGGGAAAGCAGGCGCCCCGGGGAGGACGATCCCAGTCAAAGGCATTGAAACGGCCAAACTCTGGAACTTAGGTTGTACTCCAGCAAAGAGGTCCCCCATTCCCTTTCGACATTTTTGACCGAGAAGCGGTCGATCCCTCGGATCGGACCACTCAAAAGACGTCGGGCGAAACCTTCGATTCTTTGACCTTTGGCCCGTGCCCCTTGGTCGTCCCCAACGTACTTGACTGGGTTCCAGGATCGATTTTGGACGGTCGATTGGCCACTTGTTCTCCTCAGTGCGCCCTTTTATGGTTGGACCTATCGTGGCATGTTCCGCATGGATCGCTAGAATTTGACGCTTCTTTCCTAACCTCAAAAAAGAGAAAAGAAGAAGGAAAATGACAATAAATTCAGTGGATGTTTCGCCTTATTTATTTTTTGGTCGGTAGTGGATGTTTCGTGTTGAGTAGCATCTAGAACGTGGACATACATGGCCTTTAGTTACTTACGTGGTCGCTCTTCAGTCGGCCAATGGGGGATACGAGACCCAAAGCACATGCATTAACTATACTGATTAGGGGCAAAAAGTAGAACGATGACTACTTTATTTTTCTTATTCGTATAACTGATTTTAAGGTTACATTTATTTCATAAAAAATAAATGATTAGAAAATATTTTTAAAAAAAATATCGTTTGTATCGCTTACAACAATAAATGAGCGAAAAATTATTTTATTGCTCACGAAGATATATAGATACTGACTATTGTTAATAATATAAATATTTCTCATTAATTAATTATTTTCAAGAGCATTTTTTAAATAATTTATTTCATGCTAAATAAACGGAACATAATTATTTATAGTTTTCAAAATTTCATCAACAAGTAAACTGTGGTCAAAGTTCGGATGGGATCGATGCTTATCATTTAGGTAAGTGTGCTTATTTTTGGCCCTCCTCTTTTGATCGCGGGTTTGTCGATACTGATGAAAGACAGATTAGGGTTCTTTTGCGTAATTTCAGCAAGATCGGCAGCATAATTTCCTGGTCTTGCGTGTGGCCATATATTATTTTTATATCTAGATGAATATATTATCTCCCCCGCTTTACGTGGAAAGATAAAATTCATACGCCCCCGTGGGCACGGACATCGATGCAGGCCTTCGATTATCTAAATGATATTTTGTAGTTGGCCTTTGTTTATGAATTCCTAGATGCGATCTTTGTGAGATGGGTTAACGAATGAGAAAGGGAGTCAAATTTGTACTTCGGATGCAAATTTAAAATCCTCAAACTGATATATTTATAATAAATTTATCTTAAAATAATTTTTTGACTATTGAAAACTTCAAATTTGTATATTTACTATGAATTTTCTTCAAATAACTTCGACTAAATTAGGTTAATACAACGAAAAAATTACAAATTAGTACATTTATGACAAACGGATGGTAAAACTTCAAATTAGTACATTCGTTAATTACCATGTGTATTTCAATTTAGCAATTTAATAGTAAAATATAACGAAACTATTGTAGAGTAAATTTATTACTAACGAAACTAATTTGGAATTTTTCTTCACATAAATGCGATAGCAACTGGAGCCAGAATGATCCCGTGCCCCTTTCTCCATGTAAAACCAAAGCCTTGCACATTTACTCGCTTTGGAAAAAAGGACCATTTGGCCATAACATCAGCTTAACCCGTTCACAAGAGACACGGCCAAAAAGTGGGTTTCGACGAATGAAAGCGCATGGGCCACGTCGGAGCCGAGGGGGAGTCGTCTCCTATCGAAGTCAAGAAGAAGATTCCGAAGAGGAGCGCACTCCTTTCAATCATGTGACTTGGAGAAACACCTTCCCCCGTATAAACCTCCCGATGTCCACGCCTGGCGGAAAAAGGTTCATAAAGGCAACACGGTACGGCTTAGGAGTCTTTTATTTTTGGGAGATGCCATTGGAGGGAGATTCGAATTTCATATGACGACGTTCGTTTTTGTATAGGTTTCGCGAGGAAAAGCCGGGTTCGGATTAGTTTTCTCAAGATCAAAAACTTCACGGTCTCTTGTACCTACTCGTACGAAAGCTTCCTTACTTCTATTTCGCCGGTGGAGCCTGGTGACGGGCCTTGTCAACCCAAATCCAGACCTTCAAGGACAAGCTACTGCAGCTCGAAGTTAATATTATGTAGCACATGTGAGGTTCGTATTAAAAATGAGCGGTCCCATGGGTCGGTAGAAGTTCAACCTAAAATTTGAAAGCTACCCTGTTGGGATTGATTCCTCACCTACCTAATATATTTTGGAATCTCTCTTGTCAATTGATTCTAGGGTCTACTTTAGAATCAACAATTTTTTTTGTTTATTTTTCATTTTTATTTAAGCAAAATAATAGTAAACACAATATAGTAACAATCTATAAAAGATAAACATGTAAAATAAAATAAATTATAAAAAGTTTAGAACACATAACACAAAAAGGCTTTTGGTTCCTCTGTTTGGTTCTTACCCAAGAATTGGAAACCGAACTGCTTAACTGGGAATTGGACTAGTAATTGCAAAACTTGGAACTAGACCGTTCCTATGGCCGATTTTGTCCATTTCCGATTCTACCTGAACTCATGATCACCCTTGGTTCTTATGGTAATGCCTACTTTAATTGCTCTTCCCCAATTTTTTCTTTATTAATAGACAAAGAAATTTGTAGAAAGAAAAGATTTCTTGAGATGCAGAGGACGGGTTATGAATCGGACCCGCCCTTTTGAAAATGATATTTATTTTTCGTGAATTCTAGGGAAAAGAAATCGATGAGACTGGGATTTGTGCCTCGCCTTTTCAAAAGAAAGTATGTTTCTTTCTTTTTCTGTCAGAATCCTTGAAAAGAAAGTTTTTTTTTTTGAACAACCTTGAAAAGAAAGTTTAAAGAGTGCAAATATTCTCGTAATTTTTTTGTCCCAATTCTTTTGTGTCAACGCATCCATTTTTACGGTGAGATAATGCATTGTCCTTTTATCGTAAAATATTCCTTTCTTCCTAATACGAGAGAAAAGTTAGTTGGGTCAAATTAGATCAACCAATCAATCGAACAACTCGAAAGCATCGATCATATAAAAATTTAATTTTATGGCTTTTTATGAAAAGAATGCGCTTAATAAGTGAATATGGTTATGTAAATACAGTAAGAATTTTTAAAAAAACATCACAATCTTTTTTCCTTAATTTATGGAGAACTTCAATGTTGTCGGTCATTATTCATGTCTATATGACCCATCTTATTAAACAGGATAGAATGGTTGGTTTCGAGTTACATGGCTTGAACCCTAACCCTCTCTATTTAGCAATTGTGGTAAACGGATTGATATATGTGATCATGATTAATAGTGATGGAAATCTTTAAAATTCATATCATGTTAAGCCACATTGTCATTGAGTGTTGGAAGTTGTTGTCCCTATTGAAATTATAGAAAAATCCAAAGTTAAGGTTGAATAGGTGTAATTTTAATTTTATTTGTAGAAATTTCTCTTCTAACTTGAGAAAAGTCTATGTACTTGAGTACCTCTATAAAGAAAAGTAGAGACGGAATGATCTTCAAGCTAGCGTGACATACAAAGATCATGATAATCCATAAACTATGTGGACCTCATACCGCATTATATGAGGTGCCACCCAATATATCTAATTATTTCATATGCGATTTTTACGATCTTTAATGACGAATGTGATAGTATTTTATTGAAGAGCCTATGTTCCCTTAATTATGTCCTATGTGGATATAGCCCACATTGATGTATGGGAACATTACTCCTCAAAGTGATGCATGATGGGGCGAGTGATTCAAATGGCCTCCCATTGAAAGTTATCAATATACCATAAAGTACAAATAATTAATTAACATTATTAATTCAAAATGACTCATCGAAGAACATAATACTCAATTTCTTTCTTGACTTAGATAAACATCAATGGTTCTGAGTTGGTTGATGGAGCTCCGTTGGATACTCCTGCATCACAAAGAGATTTTAAATTTATGAAGGAAAGTAAAATATAAGAAGCCATTACAGGTGATTTTCTTTTGGGTTGACTTTAATGGGTTCTTCTTTGGTTAATGGGTTCTTCGTTGGTGTCCATTTTATAGAGAGATTTGATTTTCAAAGCTACAGGTCTAGAACCAGTAGACAAGCACATACCAGCCGCTTAATGAATACCAAGGCCTAGAAACTTTTAACGTGGGCTATAATTTTTCTTTGCTTTTGATTCATGCACCTAGACTCAAAAGCAGAAGATCAATTGAATAAAGTCCATCGAAACTCCACCATGGCAAAAACAAAAATTTCCTTTGACATGTTATCAATGCTCAGTCAAAGAATAAGAATGTGGAAAATAGGTGCGACGAACTTATGCATATTATGATCTATATTAAAAAAAAAAATATAAGGACCATATAATATAATATATCAATCAAGATATTCGCTTGATCTTGAGAGATACGAAGAATCAACAAAATTATTAAATATCTCTAACATATGAAATTATATTAGGGAAATCCACGATCATTTAACATAATGGCACAATTTGAAAGTGCTATTCAAAATCTGAAAATACTATTCATAATTTACATGCAAACCTATGAGTCAAAACCTATATATGGCGAAAATTTCGGAGACGGATTAAAAAGAAATTGAAATGGGTTCTGTGCAAAAACGTGAATTCGTCAAGAAAATGACAATAACAAACACGGAGTCAATTCGGACTTTAATTTTTCAGGGGAGACCCAGGTTCCCAGCTGCAGGACGGTTTAACAAAACATGGAATCGTTCACTGCCTCCTACCTACAGTCAACCTTTTCTCTCCCCCCCACCACCATCAAATTCCGCCGTTTGGCCATCGCCATACGCATTCATCATCATCACCGCCCATCACCCACAATAATAAATAAAAAAAAAAAAAAACCACAAATTGGACGATCCAATCCAACGGCCGAGATCGGATCCGCGCGGGCCCCACGGCCAATCATGCGCTCCCGAAAACGCGTCCCCCACCCAAAAAAAAAAATCAAAAGAATACCAAAACGACAAAAAAAGTAAATGAGAAAAAAGGAGGAAAGGAAGGAAAGGAAGGAAGGAAGGAGGGGAGGAGTGCGTGATGATTCGTCTGCTCCGCGACCGCGACGTAGCCACGCACCGCTTCAAATCCCCCCTCCCCCACCACTTTTGACGCGAATAATCTCCTCCCCCATCTCCATCTCCATCTCCACCACCTCCATATAATCCTCCGATCCGTCGCCCTTTTCCCGACCCGAGATCTCACCCCAAAGTTCGCATCTTTCGTCCCTTCCCGACGTACCCATCTGCCCATTCCGCCGGAATTCCGCCGCCGCCGCCGCAATGGGGCAGGTCCCGTCTTCCGCCTCCTCCTCCCCCGAGCCCAGCCACCGCGGCGGGGCGATCTCCTCCAGCCAGCGCCTCGACTCCCTCCCCTCCCTCGAGTTCGTCTCGTCGTTCGAGGACGAGGAGGACGCCGCCGCCGCCGACGAGGGCGCCGCCGGGTACGACTACACCGGCGACCTCCCCGACGAGTGCCTCGCCCACGTGTTCCACTTCCTCGGCACCGGCGACCGGAAGCGGTGCTCCGTCGTGTGCCGGCGGTGGCTCCGCGTCGACGGGGAGAGCCGGCACCGGCTCTCGCTGAACGCGCAGGCCGACCTGCTCCCGTCGCTCCCCTCCGTGTTCTCCCGCTTCGACGCCGTCACGAAGCTCGCGCTCCGGTGCGACCGGAAGTCGGTCAGCCTGGGCGACGAGGCGCTGGTCCTGATCTCCCTCCGGTGCCGCGGCCTCGCCCGGCTCAAGCTCCGCGGCTGCCGCGAGGTCACCGATCTCGGGGTCGCGGCCTTCGCCGAGAACTGCCGGCAGCTGAGGAAGCTCTCCTGCGGGTCGTGCTCGTTCGGCGCGAGGGCCATCAATGCGGTGCTCGACCACTGCGTGAATCTGGAGGAGCTGTCCATCAAGCGCCTCAGGGGAATCCACGACGGCGCCGAGCCCATCGGGCCGGGAGCCGCGGTGAAGTCGCTGAGATCCATTTGCTTGAAGGAGCTCATCAATGGTCAGTGCTTCGGTCCTCTCCTGGTCGGAGCGAGAAAGCTCTCGACTTTGAAGTTGATTCGCTGTCTGGGCGATTGGGACAATGTTCTCCAGACAATTGGGAGCTCAAATCCAGGTCTATTAGAAGTTCATTTGGAGAGAATTCAGGTGAGCGATGGCGGTCTTTGCGGGATCGCGAACTGCAAGGGTATCGACAGTCTGCATGTCGTGAAGGTCCCCGAGTGTTCGAATTTAGGTCTTTCTAGCATTGCTGAGAATTGCAGGCAATTGAGGAAGCTCCACATTGATGGGTGGAGGATAAACAGGATCGGCGACGAGGGTCTGGTCGAGGTCGCCAAGCACTGCCTCCAGTTGCAGGAGCTGGTCCTGATCGGCGTTAGCGTGACCCATTCTAGCTTGGCCACGATCGGTTCCAATTGCAGGAAATTGGAAAGGTTAGCCTTCTGTGGGAGCGACACGGTTAGTGATGCGGAGATTGCGTGCATTGCCGCCAAGTGCGAGGCCCTGAAGAAGCTCTGCATTAAGAATTGCCCCATTACTGATGTCGGGATCGAATCCCTTGCTCAGGGGTGTCCCAATCTGGTGAAGATTAAGGTGAGGAAGTGCAGGGGAGTGAGCGGGCAAGTGGTGGAGCTGTTGAAGGAGCGGAGAGGGTCGCTGGTCTTCAATTTGGATGCCTGTGGAATCGAAGCATTGGACGATATCAGAGGAGTTCAAGAAAGTGCGATGGAGTTCCCTCCCGTGAATACTTCCGATGCGCCGTCGAGTAGCAATGAGAGGTCAATGTTGTTTAGGGCGAAGCTAGGTCTTTTCGCGGGTAGGAATTTAGTGGCCTGCACCTTCAGGAGGTGGTCAAATGGTGAACATAGCACCAATGGAAACTTGTGAATTCCAATTGTTGTAAGCGCTGAAAATTGTTTTGTTGACATTTCGTTGTGTTTAGACCTTCCCTAGGCAATTCTTGTTCGCAATGATGTACCTATTATCTCCCTTTTGCCTCGTGCAACTTTTCTTGGAAATGAAACTCGAGTTCTTTTACTTCTCTTTGTACAGTTCAGGCGCGGGGCTTCTCCCTTTTGCCTAATGCAACTTTTCGTGGAAATGAAACTTGATCTCTTTTAGGTTTCTCTTTACAGTCGAGCGTGAGTCTGCTATTGTGTTAGCGACCCTTTGTTTTGTACACGCTTCTGCATAATTTTGTTTCCCACTTTGTGCTGATCTTCCCGATTCCTTTCAATTATGAATTGTCCGGACAGATGCTGCTTTGAAATGCAAATGAAACTCGAGTCCTTTCAGTTTTCTTTGTACAGTTCATGTGCGAGGCTCGTACTGGGTTAGTGACCCTTTGCTTTATGCATGCTTCTGCTTTTTTTTTTTTTTTACCCTCTTTGTCCTAATCTTCATAGATGCTGCTTCAAAATGAAGATGAACATAGCCATTCTCAATCTTTCTTTTGCTTTTGGGGTACTTTAGCTACTTTATGGTTGAATACAGCATTTCGAGTCATCAGCAATCTTGGAACTCTGCATATCTGCTATGGTTGCAATTAAATTACCATTGTCAAAACTCAACTTTCCTCCGGAGTTCCAGGTGTCGCAGTTTGGTGGAAAAGAGTAAAGATGGGGGGCTGGCGATAAAGCTCTCGAATCTGCATCCTCCATCCTTCGGTCACCAAAGCAGCTTTTCCAGAATACTTTCGACTTTCCTCTTTTTTCCGCCTTTTCTCGTTCATTGGAGTCTAGTCTCTTTCTTTTGCGATTACTTTGAGAGAGTCAAAAGCTGTCCCTTACGACCAAGCTTCGGTTTTGTCCCGTTTCTAACTTGTCCCTTTTCCCGGTCTCACCCGTGCTAGATCGGTCCGATAGATTCTTCCTTTCTAGAGCATGAGAACCCGTCTCGTTCTTGACAGTCCCGGGCCTAAATACATTCAAGATCTCCTGACTCGTTGATACTGTCTGGTGAATTTGCAATACCTGGTTTCCAATCTTCCTCTGTATTTTGGTTCCTGATTTTCTCATGTGGTAGTTTTGCCTTATTGAACAGCACAGCAGATGTGAGAATTTCCTTGTTGAATCAGTCTGTGTTTGAACAAATCAAGAATTCAGATGTCCTATTCATGACGCTGGACGCCATTTTTTAGTTCTTCTCTTTTGTGGGTTTGTAGTCGAGTGGTATTTTGGATAAGTTTTGACTAGGCTTAGATCTTTGTTTTGATCAAAGACGAGTCATCCGCGTTGTAATTGAAAATTCACGAGCGATTACTTTTTTGCGGCTCGATCTCAGATGTTTAGAAAGAATCAAACTAAAGACTTTAAACAAGTTTTTCTTAGGCGTAAAGTCTGATCATTTTATCGACTTGGCAAGTTTGAGTTTCAATTGCCCTGGCTTGTTTATTGGTTCTCTAGACCTGATCTAGGCATGGGAAAGAACACTCGGACTGGACATAACAAATGAATGAAAAGAAGACACGGAACTTCCGATGTCTGCAGATTTCTACATGCCGCACGCCTTTCGGTTCTTATCATAAACGATTAGTTCTGTCTGTTCATCACTAGTTTTTCTCCCTTTTTGGACAGCAGATGCTTCACCACTTACAAGTTGAATGCCACACAAGACAGCGAGGTAAGCAAGCTCTGCGTATGAGACTGAAAAGTCCAAGAAAGTTAGAATTTGTTTTTGCCCACTGTTTCTATGGAATGACAAGTTTCTGCAGGCAATATTGATTTCCTCGATTGAAGTCGTATAAATTTCAAGCTCGTGCCGTCGAGTAATGGGCAAACATAATGGATGCTAAGAAAGACGCTTTCATAGCGAAAGTCCTTTTTAATAAACACTAGATGAAGACATTCATTCTGATGAGCATTGCGAAAGGAAACATAAAACTGCGACCAAGAATCCATTCGTTTGGTGCAGCTCGACTTCGACACTTAGGTATGCACAACGATGACCACTGAATTCTAAGAATGAAAGCCTGCTCCTTCCTCTTAACTTCAGGCCTCAAAAGAACAGATCATCTGAAAACACAATCTCCAAATCAGGATTGGAGAAATATAAATAAAGCGCTTCCCACCGTTCTTCAAGTTCTTCCTCTTCCCTTAGCTTAGAGCAGCCAGAACAGACTCTTCAAGGACTTCTAATGTAGTCATTGTCCTCGACTCTGATTTCGCAGGGTTTTGGCTGGTCTTGGTGGGGTATGAGGCTTCCATCACAATGCCGCACTTACCGAAGAAGTTGTCGACGACGTTGCGTTCCATCCTGATGTAACCGTCCTCGCCCCAGTTGGTTCCCCATGAGTTCCTCACTATCCAGTAATCCACTCCGTTTTCGCTTCCATACCCAACGACAATCACTCCGTGGTCAAGGGAATTGCCACATTCGCCAGTGAATACACCCTGCTCGGATCAAGAGCGACGCTTCAGTCAAACTAAGCTTTTTGATTTACCTTTGATAACAATTTTCAATCTAGTTTCCCTTCAAAATTGCACGCTTTCTTTCGGAGAAAATGCAAAGCTAGTTGAATCCCCGTCATAATTAGAGAATACTAGGACTAAAACTCTGGTTCAGTTGACCAAGTTAACATTCGAACAGCACTATCTCCACTTGCGTTATGCATCACGTGGTTTTAAATGCTCTTATACACAACTTCATATTTTCTGCTTCCTAATTCTGTTTGTAATTCGATCTCTATAACTAAGGAACTAGAACGAAGCACGTCAATGATACAGATCGTTTGTTTACTAAAATGAAATTCAAAACCTTTTTCTTCTCGGTGTAGCTGCAACTGAACAGTGGAAACTTATACTTACAGATTGGTAAAGTTGGAAGGCCCTGCCACTGGCTTCAATGGCGATGCTAACTGGTTGATGTGCCACAGCCTTTTTAAGCGCACTCTCATAGGGCGGAACATCTTCATACCCATCGATCGTGACAACCTTTGAATTCACCTGAAAAACTCCAAAACAACTTCAATCAGTCGAGAATCTGATCGATGGAACCTCAAGATCTTAATGAAAGAACAGAGAAAGAATGGTCATTGAAATCATATGCAGTATTCCATACCCTAGAAGCGTCACACTTTCCGCCGATGCCATTGTAAGGGTAGTCCTGCTCAGTGTCCATCCCTCCGTTCTTGATGATGAATTCGAATGCATAGTCCATGAGACCTCCGTTGCAGCCCGAATTGTGCTTCCGATCGCAGTCCACCAGCTCCTGCTCTGATAGAGAAATCAATTCACCTGTCACAATTTGATTTATTCCTTCCACAGCCGCCACTGTCGAAAACGCCCAGCAACTTCCTGATGATAAAGAGGATATTGTATACAGTTAGCCTTGCCCTCGACAAGAGAATTCTTGTTTCCATTCGCTACAAAATGCATAAACCAAGATTTACATCGACTGTGCAATGACAGTAGTTTTAATGCAGTCCATTGCAGAGGATCCTCCTGTTGCACACATATCTATAAGAGGGACCAAGAAACGTGAAGATCAAATAGTTCAATTGCTCAACAATCTCTTAGATAGCATCGGAATATCGCAGTCCCCCATTAATTCTTGTTTCGCTCTTCGTTACCATAGTGGACATGGTAATAAGTATTTCAATTTCATCTATGTTTGGCTCTTCCTGATGTCCTGGAAACTCAGAACCAGAAACCAGATGGAGTAGTAGGTACAAAGTAAATTGCCAAATGTTTCCGAATATGCTGACAGTAGTGAAGGTTGCCGACTTTCAGTGGACACTCCTTACCGACTTTCCGCAGACACAAACAGACGAACGTGAATTGAAGTTACCAGTTGAAAGCATAGAAGGTTAGGTATTCACCCCTCAGCTGATCAGTCCAAACTTGTTGGTCCAAGGCACTAAACCACCCACCTTTCTTTAAAGAGGAAACGTTGAGTTCCAAAACCCTCGTTCGACAAGTGCTGTCCCCCTCTTGGGACCCAAGATTTGCATCTTTTGTTTCTTTCTTGGTAAACAAACATTTCAAGACATCAGTTCTGGTGCCTCTTCAAGACGGTGAAAAACACTTGAAAAGCTCTCCGTACTTAGAAGTAAGCTACAAAGAGCAAGTTTTCTTCCTTACGGATTCGGACCTCTCGGTGTAGGAATGGTAACTTTGAGATCGCGACGCTTCGCCAAAACATAAATTTGCAACATTCCAAGCTAAGAACAGATTTGGCTAGTGTGAAAAGTTTGTATCTTCTAGTACTAAGTTCTTTTTTTTTTTTGATCGAAATTCTTAGTACTAAGTTATGAAGTGGGTTTTGGCACTGGACCATAGTTCGACCCGAAATTCAACTTTGCAAATAAATGAACCGATGGCAACAAGGGAAGACAAAATGAATTACCGCAAGTTCCTTGATCCTTGACCGGATTCACCGCGCCCTTCAACCGCCAGTCCACCGCCTCAGGCAACCGTTCCCCAGCTCGGACAGCATACCGCCTGCTGGCATTCCTGGACTTCATCACCCGGCGCTTGGCCTCGCTCCTCGTGCCCAGGTACATCGCGCGGTACTCGTCGTTCGTCAGGTCGGCGAACTTGTTGAGGCCCAAGGTGTACGTCCTGTTCCGAGAGCTGTTGTGCTCGTCGATGAACCTCAGGTTGTCCTTGAACACCTCGAACCTCATCTCCCTCTCGCCGAGGCCGTTGTACGCCTTGCCGTGCCTCGCGAGCCAGAGCTCGTACATCTCCATGACCTCTCCGTCGGTCCTCGGGGCCGAGGCGGTCCGGCCTTTGGCGGCGTAGTCGATGATGGAGGCGGGGTCGGATAGTGCTGCGGAGGCCAGAATGAGGAAGAGGAGGGCGGCGAGAACGGTCGGCGCGGTTGTTATCGCCATGGTTGAGTTGTTGAGTCTCTTCTCCGTCCCAGTGACACTCTGCTTCCTTCTTCGCTGGAAGAGGAAGATGGAGAGCGTGGACAGAGAGGGAGAGGGAGAGACTTGAGGAGGGAAGAAGGTTTGGTGCGAGAATGGTTATAAAGGCGAGGGAAATAGTTAGAATATTCATGCGTGGGTGGTGACTTTGTCAGATGAGAATTCTTTATTCTTTCGTTTTATTTGTTTTATTAATTTTTTGGGCTAAGCGAAACAATGTGTTTCAGGGAAAAAGGAAAATTTTTAGTGACTGTGGAAAATTGGGAGAAATTAATGGCCCCTTGCTTAGGTGCATCCAAGTGTGGAAATTTGTGTCTTTATCGTATTTGTGACATTGTAATTTTGATTTAATATGTAATTGAATTACAATGAAAACGCTTAATTTATATCAATCTGTATCGGTATATAATGTTTAGTGGATCATGTCATAACATATTCAAATTTTGTCCCTATAATTTGTGTTTTGTCCCATGGCTTGTAAACTGATTTCCGATCCTAATTGAGAAAAAACTCTGCCATATTTTATAAATGGGGCTTTTTTTTTTTTTTTTTACTCAGGATAAATGAATTTGTTAACGTGTGTCTCGTTGCACTCATGTGGCCTTCTTTAAATGCCTTTGCAATCTTTGAGCATAGATAAATTCATATTGAACCTATCTAGATACATATCTAAAATGTGCTTAAATTTCCAAAGCACATGGTAGTCGCGCAACAAACATGACTATATACTATTAACAACCTATTCACGTTAAATGACGTTATTGTGCAAAAGTGAACTTTAATAATAGACACAAATAGGCAAATATACCAACAGCTTTAAAATTTTCAAAATATTTATTTCCACTGCATGGTTATTGCAAGAAATACTTGTTCCAAAATGATAGTTTACTTACAAATGATCCATTACAATCACGTTAGATATTTGTAATCAAAATTTTCAAAATGATAATTTACTTACAAAAAAGAAAAGGAAATATTAATTGTGGTCATTTTAATTGCATACAACGAGCAAAATTCAGTTTTTTTTTTTTTTTTTTGGTCGAAACTAAAATATTATATTAGAGAAGATAGACATCCAGATGCTAAAGCATCACCACACACTATATCTTGCAACATAAAAGGAGGGTAAAGGATCCAATTTCGGAACTTTTGCAAAATGATAGTTTATTTATAAAATTGAAAGATGCTCAAAAAGGTTTGCTTTAGCAATATTAATTTGAAGACAAAAGATTTCCTTTTTATAGAATAAACACTAGAATTTTCTTATGATTGGATATAAGAGTTTTCCACGATGTGAGTTATCAATGAGATCAGCTGCAAAAATTTCAAAAGTTCATTCATCACGGCATATTTTGTTGTAGAGACAACGGGCGTTTTTGCTGATAATATTGGTTTAGAATATTGGCAAGGTTTTGGGCTTCGACCCCAAATCGTTGTGATGCAAGCCATAACAAATGCTGCTGTTCTTTGGATATCAAATTAGGAAGCCAAGGTTTAAGTCTATTGGCCATAACTTTGCATGATGAACCTTAAACCAACACAAGTATCGTTCGTTTATTCAACTATTTTAATGACATCTGCTTTGATAATTTCCCGTTTAAGACCATCGGGCCCGGAGCCTTTGAAGCACCCAGCTGAAAAGTTGCCTGGTATACCTCATCTTCCGTTCTTTCATTTATGTCATTATATTATATTTGGAATTTTTATCCCCCACCTCGGCCAATTGATGCGAGATCGCATAGAGTGTTTTGTCCTTGGATCAATCAGATTAACTGAAGAGTAAACTTACAGATGGATTGGTTTATCCATAGTCTCATCACTAGTAGCTCTAGTATCATACGGAGAGTATCTCTTTTGTTTCTTGCACCGATCCCGTAGCATTATTCGTTTTCAGATGGCTTTTTTGCTTGGGAATCTCCAGGGGAAGGAGTCTGAACACTCTTCAATTTTGATTGGTTTAGTCTTCACTAGCTCATGAAATTGTTGATTCAAGTATGAAAATATATTTGATTTCCTAATTTTCTTATGTAATTTTTGATAGCAAAGATTATTTTGCATGTATACAAGATATGCCTTTGATGGTTCAAAAAATTCAACCTAAAAAAGATGATTCTGTGCAAAAATAAAGAAAAACTCTTCTCGAAAAACTAAATAAAAAAATAACTACATGCAATACGTATAATAATACTAACATAGGCGAGAGAACATTATCTATTATAGATTAATTGAAGAGTGATATTACTAATTATTCAAGTAGTCCAAATGTAATTTTTGATAGCAAAGATTATTTTGCATGTATACAAGATATGCCTTTGATGGTTCAAAAAACTGTGCAAAAATAAAGAACTTCTCAAAAACTAAATAAAAAAATAACTACATGCAATACGTATAATATTACTAGTAACAGATTAACGTGATATTACTAAATTTAATAATAAAAAAACAAATCAAGTAATCCCGATAATAATAATAAATAATAATAATAATAATAGTGGTGCTAATGGCTACGCTATTAACAAGTTATGTGATATGAACGAAAGAATAATATCGTGTATGATCGGAGTGATTCAATATATTGGTATATTTAGTGATGTGGTAGACTCCATTTAATACCTGATACAAGCTTATCACATTATTTAATGTACCAAGTTTACTAAACTACTTTTGGTATATCAAATATTATCTTATATTTCATGTACATGACTTTGAATTTGATGGATGTTTCATCCGTTGATGTTTGGCAAAAAAATAAACACGTTGAGATACTTTGTCAAACACACGTCATAAGAAGAGCTTTAATTTTAAGACATTGAGTTCACTCTCCACAAGACTATTGATGCATTATAAGCATATATAAGACCTTAAAATTACTTAATTTAAAAATAACTTGCAAACATTCCTTAGTGAATTTTTCCATAAAAATCCGTCGGGCCCTTTGAATCTTCTCCATTGTCTTGCCCTAAAAAGAGGCCGCTTCACTGAAAACAAGAAATTGAATTCCGCACTTTCTATGACGGCGGGGATAGGGGTGAGCAATATTCTTGGAACTCCTAGAACGATGATTTCTAGTAAAGCCAATGAATCATGGCCGTGCATTTAATGCGTTAATGGGTCTCTCCTTCTTCCCTAAGCAATACTCGAACTCTTGTTCGTTTCCCCGCAACTCGCATCCTCACTTTTACTGCAAAAAAAGCAGAAGATATAATAAGCTAATTTCACTTTCTGGGGAAAGAGGAACCCTCAAAAAGATGTCTTGGATGGAAGGAGCCGGGGGTGATGATTCCCATGCGACCGCTGGATGCGAGGGAGGGTCGGTATTGCATGAGAGCAATAGTTATATGATTCTTGTTAATGAGTTATATATTTCTATTATTCATATTGCTGCATCATGTCGTATCTGCTTTAGTTGAATGCCCTTGTCGGGCTTGAAGGGCGAAGGGAGAAAACACCACCATTTTTGGGAGCTTGGTCCCCTTCGACAAGCGGGGGAGTTTAAAGCTCGTGTCTCAGTATCGTGCCTATTCTTGCTGCGTATTTGAATCCAGGCAGGATAATAAAATATCTTATTTATTATTTGCAATTTTTTAGGATCGAATAAATCAGGATATATTGAATAAAATGGGGGTGGGATAAATCAGGTTGTATAAAAAAAATTATAAAAACAACTTAACAATTTTCTACCTACTATGGAGTGATGCATACAACTTCACCAGCCGTCACGCAAGGACCGATTATCATCCCATTTGACCACCATACAAATCCTCCATACCCTCGATCATCACTGATAATCATTGTCAACTAGAAAGCATGATTGATGATGAAAATGAGAAGTTATACGTTGTATGGTCTTCATCATTGAAAAACTCAAATCCTTTATATTGGAATTCGAGTCGGCGGAAGACGACTTACCTAATTCCGATGCGCAAACAGCAAATAGCCCCGGAACGAATGTTGAATTGCCGATGAAATCACGAACAACACTACCTCACGTTAGTCTGGATGCAATCACAAGGAAAATACCCGATTTCCATGGTGTAAATGCCAATTGTTCTTGCAAAGATGAAATGGAACGCCTTGATCTTCTTTGATGGAAATGGAGAGAAAATATGGTGCGAATGAATTACCAACCAACCCAACGGTTGTGTTCGGGAGCATAATCTCCCTTCGCGTGTGCTTTCAAAGATCTCCAATTGTTATCCGCATCATAGGCATTTTTGAAGGATTTTATCCACACCATTTTTCTTTACTCATTGCTCCGGTGCCGTCCACTAGTGGATCTCTATCCACCTCCTCTCCACCCCTCACTACCCAGACTGTGGACTTTGATGTCAAGTGGCACCCGAGCTTCATGCGTGGCATCCACCACCCCATTGCCATCCTTTACCTCTATGTCAACTTTTGTTGCCTTGTCTACTAGATCGTCGTGGGCGATACCTCCTTAATTGCTTCGCGGCGCTCTTGGTGACTAAGGCCTGTCTCCCCAATGGAATCGTCTCTAATATGGTGAAGCTGAGCGAGGACTAAGGTCCAAAGGTGGAGATGGCGATAAAGGAGACGATCTGGAGGGAGCTAGAGAGAGAGAAGGTTTGATACAGCTGTTGAGGGAGCTCAAGCTGTGACATATTGTGTTGGGCAAGTGAGATTTTGAAAGATATTTATTTTTTCTTGGATTACACCAAACATGTGATAGAGTTTTCTACAATTCAAAGTATATTTGGAGGATTTCCAATCCAATCTCATCCTATCCTATTTCAATTCAAATTTGAACAATCAAATGCAAGTCACTCTCAAGAGTTAGGGACATGTGTTTTGTAGTAATTTGATGTGACTGAAATGGGATGAATGTCGTACTTGGTAGAGATTATTCTGCTTTTAATTGTTGCCGGACAGCCAAATGACATTAGAAAAAAAAGTATTTGGAGATTAGTCGCAAAATAAAAATTATCAAATTTGTGCTATATATAAAATCAACTCCAGGATTGAATGTGTTACTTGGAGTGTTAGAGTACCTTCAGTTCAAGAACTTAAAGTTGCACATTTAAATTTCATCAATTGCATGTAAATTATTTTGGGCCAATGTCATTTGCGTAGGCTAAAGGCTGAATTTAACCTATTCATGGAGCTCGTACGGTGTTCTATGGATTTGCATGTGGTCGTTATTATTAAAATGGACAGAAAAACAAAAAAACGAAGAAGAAGAAGAAGAAGAAGAGGGGTTAGATTAGGACCGCACACACTACAGACGGCGGGCATAACTCTCTCCTAGACTTGCGTGACACCTATCCACGAGAGTAAATTCCTAGGATATGCAAAATCTATGTCTTCACTTCAAGCTGAATCTTATAAGTCACGTTCAGGGCATTAAAGAGGATGACATTTCATCAGTTCAACTAGGACCAGCAGCAACTTGTCAACATATCAAAAGCCCCTACCCACAGAAGTTATACTTTCACGCCAAGAAGAGGGTGACAAGATTTAGAATATAGTTTTATTTAATTTATAATTTTCCTGAATATAGTTTTATTCCTTTTGTAGTCAAAGGGTTATAGTTTTTCCGGACTTTGGAATGCGTGTTCCAAAGTGATATCTTAGATTTAAACTACGATCCAATTGTCGGAAGTCATGATTTTTCAAAGGGTTAGATTTTTCAATATATTACAAAAACTACATTTTCTACCAAGGGGTTTATGAGAACTAATTCATACTTTAAAAGGGTGAACTTATGATTCATAGATTCAAAGATAAAAAAGCACTAGAAAAAACGAAGAGGAAAACGATTTTTTGTTTGTGAATTTGCGTGTATGGGTTTTTCATGTCATATCAAATTGTAGTTTCTATAAAAGTAGAAATCGAGAGCGAAAAGCCTTTGATTGTTTGATATAAATGCTAGGTGAAAAAATGTGATGAGATGTCCATGTTTGCAAGTGCAGAAATAGTCATCGGCATGCAAGATTGTGTATCATCGAAACGATGCTCCAATAATCAGGATTTACTCACACGATTCAACAAAGAGATAAATCTCAAACTTCAAATCCTTTAAGACGACATGTAACTAGAGATTATTTTCCATGTAAAATTAGAGATTATTTTCCACGTGATGATGTTCATCATAGTTCATTTAACAGTGTTTGACAAATAAATGATTGTGTTGTCATGACAAAATTTCTCCGTTCGAGTTCTTCGTTCTCTCTGCTCTTTAGCAATCAAAAGAGAACTCTTTGTAACTAATGGATGGTATATCCTATTTGTCACAAAGATATTAGAGAGGAGGAAATAAAATCAGCAAAAGCAATAAAAAACATAAAAAGATTAAAGATATTAATTGATTTCATGTGCTTTCCTCAGTGAAGATGGAGATGTTCCAGAGCCGCCCAACAGTTTTGCGGGCAAATACATCCAATCACAACGTTCCCCCCACCTTATCCTCTTGGCACGAAAATTGATTCAACCACCTTCCATATTTATATTGGAACCTGCCATTTTTAAGCCTGCAACCTCATTGAATGGGCGTGGTCAAAACCTGTGAAAGTTAGATCGCACAATATCCAACTACCATTCCGCTCCGTCTTCTTCAGAGATCCAATTATCAGGCAACCTCGTCCCCCATTCCTCGCCCATTCCTCGGTCGGTTGGTCTTTCATGATTGCCTTTTCAACCTTTCTGATCTTGCCAGAGATCATGTGTTCAGGATTCTCCTGCCTGCTTTGTTGTTTTTCCTCTCTCTCTTGAATCTGCACTTGGACCTTTAACCGGCCCATGTCCATCAGATTTAGGGGACAACAATTTGGACCATTTCAGCTACAGAATTAGGAAAAAACTCTACTTTTTGTCCATATACTTTCGATACTTTTCTAATCAAGTTTCCGGACTTTCAATTTTACCAATTAAATCCTCATATTCTGGTAAGAACCAATCATTGTGGCCATTAGAGGACGTTGGAGTGTGACTAAACAATGCTCATGTGGATAGGCTATGCTTATCCACGTCATTCACTGGCATTGTTCGATGGCCAGGTGAGTTGGATTTGTTCGGATTTTGTACCAGGAGGATTTGACAAGACATTATGTGTAAGTAAGAGGGTTCGATTTGAAATTCGATAGCACATGGACTTAACTACCGAAAACAATATGAATACATGGAGAGAAAGTAAAATATTTCCTTAAAAATGGGATTGGTTAGCGATTACTCTTGGAGTGCACTTAAGACAGTTCTTGTTTTGATCATCAAACTTTTACGCTATTTGTGTGGAAATTACTCAACTGTTAGCTTTATTAAATTAAATCTAAGTGATGTCCATATTCACAATCTACTAATTGAAACAATGTTATTAGAGACAAAGGAAAATATCATTTTTTGCTGGAAAAAAGAACGGCCTTACACGAAGTGAAATTGTGAGGTTGTCACCAATTCGTCAGCGTTTCTAATGGAATCCAACTGAGAAATGACATCTTCTGCAAGTGTGTCATTATAATGTGGAAGCATAAAATTTTTTTGAACACAATAGTCTCGCAGGCCCAACTCAAGTTTCATAATCAACTAAGCCCATTTAATATTTATGCAAGCAAAGAGTAGATTGCGGCCATAACATGATCCAATGAATCTAATGAAAAGAAAGCATTCAAGATTGGAAATTCCTGAAGTTGAAGAATAAAGGTAGATCTGACTTGATCAAGGCTAGAGGGCTGTTTCCTAATCATTTCCTGCATAATGTTTTCTAATTCAAATGTCTTTACCGTTACCTTTTTCCTCGTATCTTTAATATTTCCTTCATAGTGTCTCCTAATTCTTGTGCCTCTGTGAAGAGAGGCATGTTCTGGACCGTAACCATTTAGAATTGAGTCAACAATGCATGAGAGTATCTCTCGAAAGAGTGAATCTTTCGATTCTCTATCCAATTGATGATGAACTCTAGAATTCTTTACTCTTGATTGATGGAACATTCCTTTATACTTTGGTGGTGAACTCTTATATCCTGAAGTTGTTTTCCCTCCAACACAGCAAACACTTCTGTTCATTCCATCAAACACATCCATCAACTTTTGACAAACTCACCATGCATCACATTGTACGGTGGAATGAGTATATGGAGCTCTCGAAATGTTACCATGCAGGAATCGATGTTCGATCTTTCTGAACTTGAAATCTATCTTGGGATCAATTGGAAATCAATTAAAACTAAGAAAGTTGGAACAATTTGTTTTCATTATACTCAGGGTACCCACTGATTATTTTATTTTATTTTATTTTATCAAACAGCTAAATCTTATATACCAACTTTAGATATCAAAGCAATAATAGCAAAGACAGTTAAAAAATCTATGTATAAAATTGCACGTGTCCATCATAAGTTGCACGGGATAATTTTGACGATGACGAACTGAAGGAGAAGAGAAAGCAACTTCGACTACCAAATGATTCCGTTTGCAACGTTGTCTCAAGCTGTCCAGAGACAGGAAAATTTTTGAATTAGTCGCGATTGTGTAATTCACAATTGGCTTATTAAGCATGACAGAGAACTTTCATGACCTTATACTGGTATTATATACTTCGAAAATAAAATCCTATGCTAAGCATGAGCAAGAACATTTGCTCGAAAATCTCACCACTTCAACAGAAACTACCTAGATGTAACAACGAGAGATAATGCAGATCGCTGAAGGATCAGACGTCTGCCGGAAACTCGGAACTGGGTAAATCACATGTCGGGTTGCTAAAATTAGTGAAATTGCATCTAAAGCATTTCGCCAATCTTTGTTTCTTGGGCTGCTGGTTATATATCTGCACTAGGAACAATACTAGTGGAGTGCCCATTTTCTTTTTCAATAAACGCTGAGCCTTGTGTTTTGTTCATTTTCTGTTCTTTATATTTGTAGTTTAGCACATCAGTTTCAATACGAGTTAATTGATGAAATGCGATTCATGCGGATAAGCATAGCGATCTTGCTTGCATAATTTGAATTTTAGTAGATGAGAGTAGCGCTATCTTGCGAGCTTTTGTCCAAGTTTATTAGATTTTACCATTTGATTTTGCGATTCAAGATTGAAGATCCTTTGACGATTCTAGCTGGAAAAAGCAGAGTTTAACCGCCTAGCATAGAAACAGATCCTTGAATCCTGCATGGACAAAACCTGATTAACTATGATCATACCTTTCGGCGCCTAGCGTTCTGGCATTTTGATTGACGCCAAGGCATGAACCATGATTTCACATAGATGTCAAAAGAACTCGTGCAATTTTTCTTACAATCAAACAAATGTCCCATAAAGTTGCGTTATACCATGTACAACTTCTGTAACGTACAAAGACCAAATGAAGAAGATGAAGATGTACTTTTCGTATGTCTGTCCGGTGTTTGAATTTCTGAATATGCAAGCAGTAAGGAAGTGTAAGCAAGAAAATTCCTGTGATTCCTAGATTTTATGACATGACCCCCGACCAGCATAAAAACCAATGAAACAGAGTGTGGTCTGATGTCCTTGTGATCCAGATCGAACAAAATGGCTAATTTCGAAGTTCGCCTTGGCAAGGCAATATATAAATACCTTGAAGCCGAAGCTTGTCGAATTCTGAGGCTGTGCATCTTCTCCTGTTCTTAAGATAAGCTGTCAGTTTTCTTCAGGTTCCCTTCTGAGCAGTTCGGGTTCGACTGTTTCGGTCTCTTGCCTTCTCTTAATCCCAAAACTTCGTTCGTGCCTTTGATTTTCAGCCGGGTGCTGGTCGGTCTCCTCTTCTTCGCTGCTTGCATTTTCTTTAGATGGGAGTTCTGGAGGAGCATCGGGCCATGGACCGCGCTTCGAGGGTACCGTGATCCCCAAGGGAGGGTTGATAAGCCATCTGCATCACAAGGGAAAGAGAGAAACTCCATTTTCAATGACAGCAAAGACCCGATTATCCAAAGCATTAGGAATATATTTGAAGTGATGAGCTTCTAAAGGCAAGACACTCACCCTTTAGGGAATTCGCTACCAGGACGGGCTTCGACATGAAGCTGCCAGACCATAAGCCGGCGGCTGCAGTTTCCTAGTGGCTCCAACACCGATAGGTCTTTGAGCAAAGACAGGGGACTGTCAACATCTTGATCCCAATTGAGTGAGTCCAAGTCCTTCACCCATTCCGGATTATCTTCAGCATCCTTCCACAGCATCCTAGAATTTAGCACGAAACCGGCCCATTCCAGCTTTTCCGGCAAAAGCAAACCCCGATCATCTAGGTGACTCGCTCCCCTGTGCATGTTATGTGACCTATTATCGGTGCGCCAGCCAATGAACTGATTGGCTGAATCACAAACTGGACCTTGGATAGTAAGTGCCGAATTGCTTTCATTCAAGATTTTCGAAACAGCTTGGTCTGATTCATCCACAGTCAAATGTGGAAGGATTCCTAGAGAAACAGCGCCGATCCACTTCACAGCCTGTATCTCGTCAAAGAGCTCCATGCTGTGAACATTACTGTCATCGGCAAACATCACAATGCCGTCCAGATTCTTCTCTCTCACGATTCTGATACATCGAAATTCTCCATGTTAGAATCAGTTTCATTTCTATATCAGCAGGCTAACGGATGCAACCTTATTGGAGGCATCTGTTACGGTGGGATTTCTAGTTTATACTTCCATTATCAGTGAAAACAAGCACAATTTGCTTGGAAATCAGTAGGCCTTCTCGTTTTCTACTTCACAGACTACAAAGAAAACTCTTTTCAAACCATGAGAACAGTCAAGACTTATAATTTTATTCCAGATGATGAACTTCAAATCAAAACAAGAATGACAATTCGGAAGAAATGCGAGTACTGGAAAACTTGATTTCTGACTGACATTATCTGAACGGAAAATGAAAGATTGAACAAGTTTCTAGAAAACTATCAAGGACTCGAGCTAGTCGGTGGATCAATCCTAGTAGTTTTGAAACATTAAATAAGATCTATGGCTCACACT
The DNA here is from genome assembly GCA_016097485.1 of Eucalyptus sideroxylon x Eucalyptus melliodora. Lineage (NCBI taxonomy): Eukaryota > Viridiplantae > Streptophyta > Magnoliopsida > Myrtales > Myrtaceae > Eucalyptus > Eucalyptus sideroxylon x Eucalyptus melliodora. The sequence continues at coordinate 20,473,705 of CM027831.1, read as the reverse complement.
AATATTCAAGAAGTTCAATTGCCAATCCTTTACTAACCAATAACAAAAAGAGCAGGAAAACACTCCAGGAGAAGCCACTCACCTCAATGCATGAACTCTCATCTTCACCTCCAAACTGCGCCGATCCTGCCAGGCTTCGGGCATCTCCTGCTCGAACCCCACGTGGACGGTCCTCAAACCCGACCTCTTGATCAGCGATGCCGTCTCGCTGCTCGCTCCGCCGGCCTCCACCACGATCCACACCACCTCGTACGGCACGAGCATCAGGGAGTGCATCAGTGCCGTCAGATGCATCGCCTGGAATGCCCGCACGTAAGTCGGGGTGATCACAATCAAAGACCTCGGGTTAGGATTCTTAGCGCTGAACTGAGCCCTCTGTTCTCTCTGCACTCTCTCTATGATCCGGTGCGCCTTCATGACCTCGACGGGGTCCGGGTGCGGCCACGGCCGGACCAGGATCCCGTGCCGGCCCACAGCCACGCGCGTCGTGGACTGGTTGACCGTCGCCGGGCTCGGGTTCGAGAGGAGGAGGACAGGATTGTCGGAGGCCGTTTCATCGGCGGCACGAAACATCGGCGACGTGGAGAAGAGGAGGAAGACGAGCAGCTGAGAGAAACGGAAGCCGAGCACGAGGCTGCCGAGGCAGCACAGGGCGTGAACCGCCAGCCAGAACACGGTGGCCGGCGGCGACTTGGAGGAGTCGAGCGGGGCCAGCCCCCGGAGGGCGGCGCTGCTCTGGCCGTCGGCGGGGTGGCCCTGCTGCATTGCCAAGAGCTTCATCCTCTCCTCTTTCTCCGTCCCTCTACAGTGCAAGCTGATTCGTATTAAGGGGGCGGAGGAGGAAGGTTGGAGTTGGGAGGCGAGGTGGGGGGGCGATGGCGACGGGTGACGGAGAGACGGTGGTTGGAGGTGATGTTGCCATCAACATCCTCCCCTTAGATGTCCATCAATGGAAGGAATCTTTGGGTTGAAGAAGCAACTGCACCGAAGTCCTTAAAAATATTAGTTTTTTCGCGGTTCTTACCAACTGCGGAAGCGGAAAGGAAGAGGAGACGGCGAGGTCGGCGTGGAAGAGATGATTGGCTCGGCGGCGGCGGCGGCGGCTCTCGGACGGGGAAGATGAGAGGTCGCGCTCTCGATGCCGTTTGGTGCGAATCAGAATCATTAGAAACATTTCCGTTCTTGAAACCTACGGTAAACTCATCATCGCATGATATGATCTGACTCGAAATCGATGGTAATTGGCTCGTTTTTCGCTCATTTTAAATGGAAAACATCTCATAATCATGTTCAAATATTTGGATGATATTGAATGGATATAAATAATCAATATATACATGATGTCATCACATGAATTGCCAAATAATTTAAGAAATTAGCAGAACTCAATGAGGAGGTTTGATGCACGGTCTATTCATCATAGAGGTCGAATCCTGCTTGATTCCGAACATTGTAATCGAGACAGTTCATTGGTCAAATCCTAAATAATAAGAAAAAGTCCTCCCAACTAAATGTTGTCAATTGATCTTCATCTCATGAGGTACTTGCATGAATTTTCAAAGATCGGATCCTAGAGTATAATTAATATTCTGGGTTACTACATTTTATACAGGAAGTACAATAAAATGCACCTGAGGAGGACAACATTTTAGGACGGTTGATAGAATTTTCAAGGGATCATAGAAATTGCCTCTTCTTATTTGTCTTCATTGAAAATATAAAAGAATTAAAAAAAATCATATGATTATTACTATTTTACTTAGGAAATTGCCATTCTATCCCTACAATTTATCTGCAACGCATACTTGTTGCTAGTATGGAAAAATCCACATTTGAAAGATTGAGGAAAACCACCTTATCACTAAAGAACCATTTAACTATGAAAAGAAAATATTGACAGAACACACTACCTACAAAAGAAATATTTTATGAGGAAACATCCATATATTTCAAGATTTAAAATATTTTACAAAGGTTATTGTAGCATAAAAAATATGCATACCACAATATTAAAACTTGGGTAAGATTACGCAAAATTGTTAAAACTTATATGTTTGTCCATTGATTTAATATGTGTATTGAGGACGTCTGGGGAAGAAAAAAATGGTTGACATTCTTGAAAAACGAGAGATTATTTTCACTTCATAAAATAGTACAGATTATTCAATTGATGATGATTTGACTTTTTTCAAAAACTACCCAATTATCTCCAAATTCTATTTCCTTTTTCGGTATAGATTCGCTTTGTTTTTAAAGCGGACCGCCGATAAACAATCCATGTCACAAGACTTTTAATTTTAAAAAGCATCTTTATTTTCAAAAGGAAAATTAAGAAATGTCTGAGAAACACCGATCGACATATTCCTTAAATTTTATTTTCTATTATACCTTCACATATGATACCAAAAAAAAAGGTAATTTGTTGAAAATTCGTTCTGTATCTTTCGTAAAAATAAACTCGGTTTCTCATCTCCCTCGAACGCAACTTTTCAGATTCGTTGTAGGAAGGAAACCCTTCCGCGACAGCCTTACGGAGCGCCGCAGGCCGCGGCGGCGATGGGCGGCCGCCTCTTCTCCGCTCCCGTCGCCGGCCCATGAAATTTAAACCCTACGGCTTCATCCTCTCTTTCTCCGCCGCCAAAGCCCCTCCGAAACCCGCCATGGCCGCCTCCTCTCTCGCTCGGACCTCCGCCGATTTCCACACCTCCGCCGCCCCTCCCGAGCCGCCGCCGCCGCCCCAGGACCTCGACGACGACCTCCTCTGCTCCGACCCACGAGCCCGAGACCGCGAACCGGCCGACGGTGCCGCGCCGTTTCCCGATGGGTCGCCGAGCCGGTGCCTGAGCGCCGGGTCGAGGGCCGAGCGCGCGTGGGCTCACTGGGCGGGGCTCGGCCGGCCGAAGCTGATAGTGGCCCCGATGGTGGACAACTCCGAGCTCCCGTTCCGGATGCTGTGCCGCAAGTATGGCGCCGAGGCGGCCTACACGCCCATGCTCCATTCCAGGATCTTCATCGAGACTGAGAAGTACAGGAGCACGGAATTCACTACCTGCAAGGTAAATCTTGTCAAAGTTACTTTCTTTTTTATATTTTGTTTTTGGGTTGTGATGGAGCGGTTTCTTGCTGCGCCATTGCTCTGTATAAGGAGCATGATTCTGTCCTTGGGAGAGAATGTTACATACCACCATTGATTGCTGTTTAGACTTGCTTTAGCTGGCTTAAGTTAGTGACTGGGTGGAGGCTGATTGAGGTGATAGTAACATGGTGGAGCATTCATGTAGATGTTTTGTGTTGTGTTGGTAAGAGCTGTTAGCTCTGGTGCTAGAAAGCTGCAATCAACTTGACTAAAATTGCCATGGCTCTTGGAATAGGCAACTACAAATACGATTAAAGAGGTGCTTCCTTTATGTGAGAATCTCTATCATGATGTGCTCAATGTAGCCAACTAAATTGTCGCTGAGGTTTTCTTTTGAGAAATGTAAAAGCAGATAGGGTGTTCACAGCCCTTTTAGTCTTAACCTCTGTTTATCCACAGGGGGCCGGCCTATCATAACATGTGTCGACACTGTGTTAAGTGTTCTCACTTTTTTTTAACCATCAGCGAGCGGAATTTTAAATCTTCAGGTCATCAACCATCATTTTGCTTAAGAATGATGGTCCAATTCCAAACAAGGATATTCCTAATATTATTTTGCTTGCAGATTCTGTTGATGATATGTAATTGTAGAGATGGTTCTTCCCATTATAATTCTTTTGAATAGGATTATTCAGAACGAATGGCTTTTGTTGTTTAAAAGAACCAGGAAAATCATTCAAGGAAACATTTCTTGTGCAATTGCTTTTCTTTGCCCATACTCATCTAAATTCAATTCTTGTCAGGATAATAAGTGATAGGGATGGCTATAGGGCATGGATTCCCTTGTGGTCCTCCAATCCATGCCTTGTTTGAGTGGTTTAAATGGGCATGGGGAAAAGATACATTTGCTTTTTTGTGTTGCTTTTTTGTGTTTTTGCTTTTTTTTTTTTTTTTTTTTGGGGGGGGGGGGGATGGTATTTGTCTTGTCCCACCATGTTACCATGCTGGCAGAGGGTTATCGCAAAAAGAAGATTTTCAAAATGCAGAAGCAACTGAAGTTTATATGGAAAAGATAGACACTGACAGAAGTCTTAAAACCCTGTTCTTCCTACTCTTTCACAAATCCATGTCCAAGAGACCCTCATCCACGAGCGCCTTTCTGCTCAAGATGGCAACCCATGCAAAGTAGAACTTCATCACGTCTTTAAAGTATTTGATTCATTGGCCAGCATTTTTTCTAAGAATGATGATCCAATTTAAGACAAGACCAACGTTGTTTCGCATGCAGATTCTGGCTATGAAAATGGTATATTTGAGGACATTGTTCCTTCCCTTACTTGTCTTCTTTTTACTAGGATTAGCTTAATGGGTGGCACTTGGGGTTAAAGAACCGGGCAAATCATTCAGGAGCCATTGTTTGTACACTTCAATCTATTTTGTTGGCTGAACCATCGAAATACAGATATTGTTACTATGAGCTTCATTCTGAAGTTCTTTGGCTTTGATAAACTTTTAGGCTTTTAATTTCTATTAAAAAAATGTATGCACATGGGACATGTTCTTTGGAGTTTGCTATACTGCCAGTATTTATTGTGTATTGGAGAAGATATCTCTATGTTATTGGCAAATATCCAGTGGACTCGTCCTGCAGATAATGTTCCAAATTGTCTGGATTTTTGGAATATTTTTGGGATTTCTTAGTAATGAAGAGTTGGATCTAAGAGTCTTATTTCCCAGTGTGACATACTTGAAGGTTCCCAACATAATCAGCTTAATTATCTGTACATCATATCCTATCCTGCCCCGAAAATGTATTATTGGATGTCTAATGCTTAGATCTATCAATTCGCACCCTCTGATTTGTTTTGGGCCTTAATTCACTTCATAAAAATCTGAAAACTCATTTGATATCTTTTTCCCAAAAACTGATCTGACATTGTAATGTAGTTCATATGAACAAAAGATATATTACATTTTATTGCCAAGGTGAAAAAATGGTTTTGTGGCAATAAAATGGCTTTTGCTGCTGATTTGTATTGGAGCATTCTGTCTAGCTTTGACATTCATCTGCATCTTTGAATCTGCTGTTATTTTTATTCTGTTCTAGCACTTGTGGATATCACTTCGGATGAATGTTAAAGTCGCATGGTAATTTGTTTTGATTTATTATATTCTGTGTTTCATGCAAGTAGAGCGAGGTGTTTTAGTTGTGACTGACTATAGATGACTTGGATGATTTGTACAATTCTTCTAGAATGAAAAAGCATATATTGTTAATTTGTCATTCCTCTTTTTAATGTAATTTTTCTGTAATTTTTTTGAATTGGCAGGAGGATCGCCCATTATTTGTTCAATTTTGTGCCAATGATCCAGACATTTTGTTGGAAGCTGCACGAAGAGTGGAACCTTATTGTGATTATGTTGATATAAATTTGGGGTAACATTTGATCCATCATCTTGAACATTTTTACATATATCAGTTTATCATAACATGATATATTATTAGTTGATGTATTATATGGCTGGTACACACTGAAATTATTAAGCATGTCATATGTTGTTACTGAAAGGATTTTTCTCTGATTGCATAAAATACATAAGATATTTGACTGATTTTATTGACTAACTCATCTTCTGAAGTGATTTTTTTTTCTTTTTTTGGGGGGGGGGGGGGCTCTTTTGCTCAATATATTGCAAACTGTCATAGCCCTTATTGAGTGTTGCACCATAGTCATGATCCAATAGGATGCGATACTTGCTTGATTGTGAAAAACTTTTGAACGAATTTGGAAGATCATCTAAGACTGAGATGAAGTGGGGCTTGTTTTAGATTGTACATCCTGTAGGCTATTATGTGACAAGGAGCAACTGATATCTTGTGTTATATCATAAAATTGAGTTGGTAATTTTGCACTCTACAGGTGCCCTCAGCGTATTGCTAGGCGAGGAAACTATGGGGCATTCTTGATGGATAACCTTCCTTTGGTAAAATCCCTAGTACAGAAGCTAGCCCTCAACTTGAATGTCCCTGTTTCTTGCAAAATCAGAGTCTTCCCGAAATTGGAGGATACGCTTAACTATGCCAGGATGCTAGAGGAAGCTGGATGCTCTCTTTTAGCTGTCCATGGACGAACAAGAGATGAGAAAGATGGGAAGAAAATTCGTGCCGACTGGTCGGCAATAAAGGCTGTAAAAAATGCTCTAAATATACCAGTCCTTGCCAATGGAAACATACGGCACATGGATGATGTAGAGAGCTGCTTACAAGAAACTGGTGCTGATGGCGTGCTTTCAGCAGAGACTCTCCTAGAGAATCCAGCTCTCTTTGCAGGGTATCGAACTGCTGACTGGATAGTTGGAAGTGAAGAAAGCCACAAAGATGGACATCTGGACCAGGCAGAGTTACTGGTGGAGTATCTCAAGTTTTGTGAAAAATACCCTGTCCCATGGAGGATGATTCGTTCTCACATGCACAAGATGCTGGGAGATTGGTTCAAGATTCATCCGCAGGTGAGAGATGAGCTCAATGCACAGTCGAAACTGACCTTTGAGTTTCTTTATGGTCTGGTCGATAGGCTTAAGGACTTGGGACTAAGAATTCCATTATATGTTAAAGATGAGGATGTAGTAAGGATCTCAGCCAATGGTTCTGCCACTTGATCATTTTTTTGAATATTAGGCACCAAAGATGGGCCTGGTTTATTAAGTTTACTGTAGTGCTTCTTTGTCTGATTCTTTTTGTGCTATGCTGGCCAAAATGTTTTTCGAGGTCACAAGCACACATGGAAAATAGAGGTCCCTCTTTCTTTCACAGTGAAGTGAGAATGTCATGTGGAGAAAGTTTTGTTGTAGAATATTTTACTGAAAATGTCTTGACTTGCGACTGTAGTGTTTATTTTTTAGTTGAACTTTACCTTGTATTAAGTGCAGGCTGCTTTTGGTGTTTCTCTGGCTAAAGTAATGCGATAATTATTTTCTCAAGCTTTATGAGCTTCAATGGGTTCATCTCTGTTCCATGCTATAGGTGCACTTTTAGCGAGAGTTTTCTTGTCACTTTTTGATAGATTGGGTTTTATCTTATTGTTTTGATTACTCGATCTTGGGATGCTCCTTCAAGCATGAGTAAGGAGACTGAAACCATTTCTCTTACTTCCTGCCGAATCCTGGGTATCTTTGCTAGTGGTTTGGAAGAGGGCTAAGCAATGAGTGCACATTAAGATGTTGTTCATGACGGACTGCCTTGCTTGATTTTGGTTGATGCTGCAATTCATTCTGAAATAGATATGGTCCAGCTGATGCTTAGCATCCAAGAAAAGAAAACCTGTCTTGCTTTTCAAAAACGTCATACTATCTTTAAGCCTTTTTTTGGCCAATTTACTGAAATTCTTTAGTCATTTGTTAATTTTAAGGTAGACTTTAGGTCCTTGGATTTTTAATCTCTCCAGGCATCTACAGTTATACATTCATTCCTTAAAATTCCACAACTTTCTGGTTTTCTACGTAATGAGAACTGAAATGCTTGGAAGAATTAAGCTCTTACTGACGTGTACATGCAAGTGAACCTCATTCAACCATTGCCAGGACATATATTTAGCACATCACATGGTGGTCTGTGGTTGCATTTGGAAATATGGTAATGAAGTTCGCAAAGCGATATGCTACGAATGCTCAAAGCTCATGTCACGATGAAAACGCTAAAAATCTTCATTGATAATTCTCAATACCTTAGCAGACTTTCGAAGAGATTAGGAAATCCTTCAAAGTGAACAACTGGAGATTTCCAATGACTGGTGCAATTTGCTTGGCAAAATTTATTTTGCATCCAGGAAAACTAAGGCTTTGTGGGATAAATTATTGACTTTCTTACATCGTTTTGATTACGGTGAACTTAGGATGATGTACTAGTGAGCTGGGTGATGGAGCCGTTGAGTGCGGTTACCACAGAATTGGAAGCTGCTAGGATCCATCCTCTCCAACACGAAGTGACCAAGCTTCTCAGTCGACTCCACCAAGTTCTCTCTGCACAAGAACTCCTCACTGTACGCCCTCTCCACCTCCCCGCAGAAGTCATGCACGAACACATGCGTCTTCGGGTTACCGCCCTTCTTGCTCCTCGCCAGGACCCCCGCCGTGAATATCGCCGACATCCGGCCTGGTCCATTGGGCCACTCCTCGCGGGGCCCGTCCACGAGAATGACGTCCCAGTCCACCTCGTAGGCGTGATTGGGGAGATCGTTGATCGCCAGCTTACACTCGGAGAACAGGAGATTCTGCACGGGCCTGCACTCGTTACGCACCTGCTCCCTTGTGGAGGCCATGAGCTCCCGCATCTCGCTCATCTTCGTCGTGTACTGGACGTCGTAGGCGTCGATCTCGGGATGCTTCTGCTCGACGTATGCGGCGTAGTAGCGGTTCTCGTCGATGAAGACGGTCCTGCCATTGTGGTTGAGGGCTTTCCAGAGGAAGGTCTCGTGAGTGAGGCCAAAAACTAGGAAGTTGCAAGGGGAGGAGCATTTCCTCAGGACGTCCGATATGGGCTTGAGCTCGGGGTAGGACATGCGGAAAGAGTCGTTGGACTTGGATGCATAGTGAAGGAGGGTGTTGATGACGGTCGATGGCAGAGGCGCGTTGCTATAGGCGGTCGTGGTGGGGGAAAAGGTGGTGGTGGCAGCGGAGGCGACGGCAGTTGTGGAATACTCTCTGGTGTAAATGAGGGTGACGACGAAGGCCGTGGTCAAGAAGGAGATGAAGGCGAGGAGCCATAGGCGGTTGGAGCTTCCTTGCTTCTGGATGTAAGGGTGGAGGAGGATGAGTCTTGTGTTGCTGTTGTTGACATTCTTCATTTTGCTCTGTCTTAGAGAGAGAGAGAGAGAGTTACCCTCCTCTGGTAACCTTGCAGATCTTGAACTTAAATGAGGCCGAGACCTCTTAGCTCCTTTAAAGGAGTAAAAAGGGACTGTAGGTAAACGGAATTTTAAAGAAACGAATCACCATCGTGACATATAATATAATCTATGATAGAAAATATTGGATAGGCTCATTATTACTATGAAACATATTATATTAACCACAGCGTTCTATTTTCCTTTTCAAATTTTTTATTTTGTGTGCCCGTATCATACTACAGTTACAATACTACTTTTTTGAACTACAAATGAACAAAATCTCCTACTGATAAATTCATTCAAAGAGATTTAAATATTTCTTTAAAATTGATAAAATGCTTTGATCTAACGCTATGGTACGGTGTTGTTGTTACTCTTTCTTATCAAAGGAGACTAATGGGGCATGAACTTCATTCAACGCTATGTGGAGTGGACCCATTCTAGGACTGAAAATATAGATTAGTGGCGAGGGATTGGCGATGTAGCGACCCAACAACAGATTACAAGCCAAGAGTCTCTGTTGCTTCTTTTCGCGGGCTTCGCTTCTGAAGGAAACTCCCCAGTTGCCCTCACACAACTACTTGTCAATGAAATATTGTTCCCAACTCGAATTTTGAGGGAGACACGTCAACTATAGCAGGCTCTATCTTTGGTAGGAGAAGGCATATGCACGCCGCATTCCCAGAGACAGAGGAAAAAACACCTAATGGCTACCCAAAAAAAAAAAAAAAAAAAAAAAACGAGACGTGTGTGAGACATGTGTTCTTCATCCGGATTCAATATCCCGCTTTCTAGACCGGGAAGAGGCTAAACATTTTAGACATTCAGGATGCTGAAATGACTACCGTCATCAGGTGACGAGGCGAACTAATTATTGCGCTGCATAAGTTGAGCGCATTAACTTTCCAGGGTAGTTCTCGGACTCTAGGTTTTCCGACGTGAAATAAAAGTTCATTATGCTTTTCGTTCCACTGTGGATGATCCGTTCTCACATGATTTCTGTAGATCATCATAGAAGGCGCAAAATCTTAGCGTCCCATAGCCTAAACTCTGAAAATTTTCCGAGTCTACATGTTTCCACAGTTACCGACAATTTTTCATATTATTGGTAAAAAATTTGATTGGTAGCTTGCTTACTAGGTAACTCATCGGTAGGTTACCAACGTTATCGGGATTTTACTAACATTCAAACGAATTGCTAATTACCAACTTATTTGACATTTAAAAGTGTCGATAGTAATTTAGCAACACTACAATAAGTTTCCCAAATGATTTATTGGATTGACAACATACCAATTTCTTTGCCAAAAGTGATTAATAAGATACAAACCTATAAAGAATTTATCATCATCTCTATGAATTAGTAAATCACCAAATTATTCGAAATTTTACAAACATTGTAATGAATTTAAAACGTAAAATGCAAACTTTTGCTTTCCTGCCATTAAAATATTTTCTCGATTCAAAAGATTTCCGAAAAGTTATGCATGATTTCATGTGTTAATAAAAGGTCAGAATGCATCCCTACAAGATTTAAATTAAGCAAAAAATAATAAGAAGCCTATCTATGCAAGCTCTAAGAAAATTTATTAGCCGTGGTAAGAGAAGTCTATGCACTGTATCCAGAAAAGAAAATTCGAAGAGCTATCACCAAATATAGGTCTAGTACACTGCTCTTTCTGATATCTTAAGTTAAGGTAGAACTATATTCCATGCTTTTTTATTGCCAGTTTTGAGCCATGATATCTCACTCTAAAATGCTTGCACCCAAACATTCTCTTGGCACGGGCTTCGGATTGGAGTTGAGCGAGCAGGCAGGTAACAAGTTCTTCTAGGGACGAAAATGAAAAATGAAAACGACAAACGAGGAGGCATGAAAATCAAAACTAGCCAGCTCGTTTCCCTCAGAATTACTTCCTTAATAAGCCACCATCAATTTAACAAAGATGACTGTTGTCTGGTGCATCTGAACTCATATTTTACCATAGTCATGGTTGTCATGCCTTTCCTGTGGAAGACGATGATCTCCTCTGCAATGAGATCTACATTCATGCTGTGGTGTCTTTTGTTTTGCTTTGCAAAATGGCTCTTGATTTTTATCAGAATTGGAGCCCAATCCAGATTTCATGTAATGAGGGATTTGACGAGCTAGAATCTTTTTCAAAAATTGTGAGCCTAAAGAGAATTTTTCACAAACCTCAGCAAATTCCCTTTTCATAGAAGGTCACGTTATGCTTTTGTAGAATCCACTTCCTTCTGCAGAACTAGGAGTTCTTTTTGTAAGATTTCCTGTCGTTTTAACGGAGAGAGTTCCTTTTTCAGCTCAATATTCTGTTTAAGTACTTTCCATTACTCTTTAAACATTTCCTTTGGCATCTCATGCATTTCATCATAAGAGAGGATTCTACCTCATCTTGTTCTGAACCAGTGTCAGCCATTAAATAGAGGTTGGCTTACTTTGCCTTTTCATCGCTGCTGGACTCGCATTCTGTGTCTCTTCGGGTTCAGGCCTTGAGTGCCTTTCTATTTTTATTTTTATTTTTTCGAATTTGCCATTCCTTTTCTGTTATTGGGGACAGTGTGGCTTAATGTGTCCTGCCTTCTTACATTCAAAGCAGATAATTTCCTTACCGTTTAATTCATCTTGATGTTTCGAGCCTTTGCTCTGTTCTAGTTGTATGTCTGAAACTCTTCTCTCCATTGAAGTTCTCTCTTTTTCTCACGAAGCTTTTAAATCGCTTCGTGAGTAGGGCCACTTCTTTGTCATAATCTTAATTCAAAGATGAATCTTTGGCATCGGATATGTTGAAGGCAATAGCTTTCTTAACCCTGTAATTGTGCTCTTCGTTTCCCAACTCAACCTCGTAGGTCGTGACTGTTCCTACAAGTTCATCCATTGTCAGTGGCAGGATTCTGAGGGTCTCTTAGATTGGAGTCTTTATGTGACTCCATTCATTAGATAGAACTCGAAGTAATTTGTTTACTATTTCAGCGTTGGTGTAGGTCTTCTTTTGGCTGGCGAGACCATTGTTGATGTCAGTAAAATAAGTGTACATTTGGGTGATGTTCTGGTCAGCCTTCATCTTGAACGCCTTATAGTTTCCCAGCAAGATATTCATTTTGGTCTCTCTCCCTCAATTTGTTCCTCCATAGGTAACTTTTAGTCTGCCCCAGATCTCTTTTTCTGTTTTACCAAAAAAGACTCGATTAAATTCTGAAGGACAGGGCAAAGTACATGAACATGAATAGCTTTAGCATTTAAAGCGAGTCTTCCCTTTTTGCTCTTCTCGAAATAGTCATTAGAGGTGAAGCTGCCGAAGCATCTGTTTCCACAGACAAGGGAGGCACTGGAATTCTGGCGTCAACATATCAGATCCATTGTCGATGACATTCCACAGATTATAATCCATGGATTGCACGAAGACCTTCATCCTTCATTTCCAGTAAATACAGTCAGTTCCTTCAAACATGGGTGGTCTGAAATGGATTGTCCTTCACTTTAATGTGCACCTAGAATGTTAGCCATACTGATATTGAAATATAACACGTCAAAAACCTGACCAACTTACTCTGATACCTATTGAAATGACATTACAACGACCAAGAGTGGATGAATTGGTTGTTTTAAGAAAATTGAAAACTTTTTGGTGAAGGACATGCAAAATGTGTTGCTATAATACAGAGCCTATTACTTCTATCAAACAGATAATAAAGAGGCTAAAGTGATATAAGATATCCAAAAGCAGATTTGCAGTGGTTCGGCCTTTCACTTGGCCTGCTCCACTCTCCCATCTCTAATAGCCACATACAAAGTTGCAATCTACTAAATAATCCTCGAGATTTTATAGTTTGCACAGTGTTGCTTTTACACAAAGCTAAATAGATGATTCTACAAACACAAGCAACTCTCACAACACTATGGCTCCCTCTTTTTCCAGATTATAAGAATTCAGTCTCAACAGAAAATTATGATTAGAAAACAACTAGCTTTGCACAAGTAAAAGCTAGAGAGTATGATGCAGCAAAGCGAGCATGAGAGTTCTTGATTTCCACCAAACTTCACAGCCATGTTTGGTGTGTTCAAATGGACTTCCAATCTTCAATGCGTACGTTGGAACCTATCTCAGTGTCGATGGAATTGTTTGATTTGCCTTATCTGGCCTTCGCGCGATCAGAGCAGAGTCTATGGACAAAGTAGAGGATTTCCACAAACAGACCATGTTGCTTCTGCGATCTGACTCTCTGGTATGCCTCCACAAAAATGGAACAGTTGCTCTGTCCTCCAAGCTGCTTTTGGCGAATTTCAGAGCTTGTCAAAGCATTGGGACATATGTTTCTCTTCTGGCTTGAGTAAGTCCAAAACTATGGCTTTTACTGCATTTCATCCCTGTATTTATAGAATTTGCATTGCAATCAATCTAGAAAACCAGAGAATAAGAGAGTAAAATCAGTGACTATACCAACAAATCTTACAACATCCCTGACAGAACATCACAAACATCATCACAGACCCATAACCTGATGTTTCCGCAGTCAAGTCCCATTGGCTTATCTTCTCAACGTGCATCCACTGGACTTCAAGGCTACAAATCTCCCAATCAAACAGAAAAGCAAGCCATCGGTCCTCCTGCACCATGTAGTCTTGCCCAATCCTCATTCTGACAATGAGTATCCACCCAGCCCAGCCGGTATATTGCTAAATAATCTGTCCCCAACTACTTCCAAAAAGACAACCGAGTGAACAATAATGAAATCAAGATGCCAAGAAAGTTTCATGAATTCGTGCAGAAAGCACTGGCAAACTAAGCACCGCGTATGAGGAATGGTTGAGGACAAGGTCATAACAGTCAGAGAAGGCACTAATGTTTCGGTTCTTTTTTAGATCAACCACTTCACACCGCTTAAGTTGTTTTTTTTTTTTTTTTTTTTTTTTTTAAACAATGTAGTATTCCCAGTGAGGTTATTCATATAATGCTTGTCCTTTTACTAAGATTTGACGCACAGAATGACTATCCGGTATACTTAAGGATTTGGTATTGATATTATCTTATATCAATATTCGTTTTTTGTTAGTCTTCACATGAGTTTGATGTTTTAGTTACCAGGATAAGCATTTTCACTAGAAAGACAGAAGGAAAAAAAGAATTAAGAAATTAAAATCACAAGCTAGAAAAATGGGGGTGAGCATGATCTGGGTAGGAGGTTCCCACCCTGGAACCGGGAACCGCCCATTGGTTCCTTGGACCTACTTGAGAATTAGACTGGACATTCGGTCTAGTTCTCAGGTGAGTCATGGATCCGGTCCCCAATCCATACAAAATTACATTCATCAATTTATACCATCACTTTCACTACAGAATTGCCAAAGCACCAAAGGGAACAATATAAACAAAGGACTACATGTCAAGATTTGAATAATAAAGAATTGCCATTAGAATTAGGGACACTAACTATTGATGCAAGCAAAGACTACATTGTTTGATGCATCCTTAAGCCTTCCATCTGATAATTGAAACTAAAGGCTCAATTGTCCAAAGCTATACAGAGGTATTTGACATGGTCCTTTGCATCATATGAACAAGACAGAAACAGAGCAACTTACGAAGTGGACAGGAGAGATGCATCTCTATCATCAACTAAACAAACACTCCTAGCTGGCAAAAGACGTGTGTGTATATATATTGGTCCGGTCGGAATGGGCGGTTCCACACCTAGAACCGGACTAGCACCCACCAATTCTAGTAGATTGAAACCAGGAACTGGACCGATTGCCATGGGAATTGCCAGTTGTGGCCGGTTCCGGACAGTCCGGGCGATTCTCGATTCTTTTTTATATTCCTAAGTAAAAGAGTAGAGAAGCACAAATTTGCTGGTCCAAGCCCACAAGATCAGGCCCACCAACAGACGAGTTCCAAGCCTACAAGGTCTGCCCCACCAACAGAAAAGTTCGGCACTTGCACACAGAATGAAGCGGAGCCCAAAGAAAATTCTGAAGACACGTGTCAGTACCTCCTTCCATGGTGCCAGCAGATTAGATCATGCCATCATGGGGAGGGGTAGCTGGTCCTCGTCCGCTGGGGAGGGGTAACTGCGTGCAGCCTTACCCCTGGTTTCCCAAAGAGGCCATTTCCGAGACTCGACCCCATGACCTCCATCCACAATGGGGTAACCTTATACCCCAACACGAAGGCTCGCCCTCTAATTAGATAAGGATTACAGTAAAAAGAGACGGAGAGGACGCTGCACAAAAATTTGACTGCAGGCACTGTCTTGAACAAAGGTCCCAGCGTGTGATTACTGTAGCCAATAGCACATCCTAAGGAAAAAAAAAAAGGACATACTAGTGCATCATGGAGTTGTACATATGTTCGAGTCGGGGAATGCCAAATGTAGCAATATTTACCTTTAAAAGTTGCCTTGAACTTGTTTTTGAAGATAGATGAATGTCTGTTGGGCGGCAAGATCTTCACTCACAAATCGGAATCATTCTTGAATCGACTTCCCCAATATTCTGACCATAGATGAGAGTAGTAACCTAATTGCCGACCTTGTTTTCCTCAGTAATTTCACATGTCTATTTCGAACTTATACTTTGTTCGATCTGGCAATTCAGACAGTGAAGTGCACTTGGATAGAGTGAGCTTTCTAAGACGAAGCATATTTTCCAGCCCATCGAGTGTTTCCACAGTGCAGTGGGATATCTTCAGAAGTTCCAATAGCTTCAAATCTTCAAGTGACATTTTTGCCAACTCACAGTGGTCAAGCTCTAATTCAGACAGACGTCTCACCTTAGAAAATTGTGGAACTTTAATCTTGCAGTAGTGAAGACACAATGTAGATAACCTAGAAGGTAGCTCTAGGAGGTCAAGCGAGTCTGCATAGTGCAAAACAAGTTTTCTAAGTTGAAGTGCACTGAAGTTTTTGGGTAGCTTTATCTTTGAGAGGCGCAATTCTAAGATTTCTAGATGCTCTAGACTTGTTACCCATCCAATTTTCGGTGGCTTGGAGGAAGAATTTTGAGTTGCATCAGTGATACCACCCAAGTACAGCTCTTTCAAATATTTCAGGTAAGAAAGGTCTGGCACAGTCCTCATTTTTTTGGATCCCCAGCGAAGACTGGTTAAATTAGATGGAAGTATTGGCAGAGCCCGAACTTGGTCACATTCACTTAGGTCTAGTCGTTGGAGAAGAGAAAGTGATGACAGGGTTTGGTGGTGAGAATACTTGTCATCACTCCAGGGCAGACCAGAAGTCTTGGTGGATGATAGTCTCAAGATTTTCAAAGAGGATAGCCCTTTCATATCACAGCGAATTGGCCCCTTCAGATTCTTGCATTGTGAAAGATCTATCTCTTCCAGCTTGTCTAGATTTTTTATATCTTTGGGGAACTTTCTTAAGTGAGAATTCTCCATCTTCAGCACCCTCAGCTTTTTCAGTTTCCTGACAGACCTAGGTAATCTAGCGATCATAGTGCTAGATAGATCCATGACTACCAGCGACTCAAGATTCCCAATGGAATAAGGAAGTCAAGGTAAATTCTCACAATTTCCTAAAAGTAGCTCCGAAGTTTCTTTAAGGATCCAATAGAATCTGGGAGTCTATCAATAGCAGCACCATCCAATCCAAGATAAGTCAGAGATTTCAATTGACTAATAGAGTCTGATATACAAGCCAAACTTTCACACTGGCGAGCGCTCAGAATCTGAAGTCGCTCCATAGAGGCTGGTCGGAAATGAATCATACGAATGGAAGTTCCATCAATCAGAAGTTCTTCCAAAACTTTCATACAACACAGTTCCTTGGGCAAGTCTTTGACGAATTTGCAGAACTTTAGATTTAAGGAGACTAAGTTCTTCAGGCTACCTACGGATCGACCCATCTGTGGTAACAGAGAACAACCTTCCAGGACTATTCTCTCTAAATACATTGAAGCACGGAAGTCTGGAGGATAACACAGGTGACGACAGCTACTTAGTTTCAAAACTTTCAATTTATTCGCCTTCTGCAAGAATGGAGGACAGAAAGGGCTCAGTTGGTGCTAATTATTCTAATATTCCCAGAATATAAAATCAAATATACGCTTTACCTCCAGGATTTGTCCCCATGCTTGGGACTCTCCAGTGACCAAACTGTGAGATAGATCAAGAATGGCCAAGTTCTTTAAATGCAAAATAAGTAGTTCAGAGATCTCGCTGCACCCTTGCCAATCAAGCCACCTTAAATTTGAAAGAGCTTCTCGGGAATTCCCTCCAATAGTAGCCTGGTCTAATCTCAAGAACCTCAAGCTCCAATGATGGTCAAAGCCTTCACATCTAAAACATTCGCTTTGTCCCTCCTCAAACGGGAGAGCAAGGGCTTCCACATTTTCTGCGCTCTGCAAATCGAGGGAATGGTATAAATAGAAAGATAAATAAAAATGGCCTTTAACTCTTCGTTTTGGGAAAGAAAATTTGAGAAAAGGAAGTAAATTCAAAGATGGTTGACTATGTTTGGTTGTTTACACTAAAAGGTTTTATGTTTGAAAAGTATACCTCCTTTCTTTTAAGCGCGAAAAGTGCATCAGTGTGATTCCATATCCTGCTGCGCTTCCAAGGAAAGCCATTTTCCGCCATTACAGTTTCTCTGCCAAACTCTCTTAGTTGACTGTGCATCCATAGTTCATGATTTTCTCTTATTTTGACCAAACACAGGTCACGTAGAGACTCGATTCCTATTGAAGGATAATATCGACATGCATCCCACATGAATGAGGGAATTCTCTTATCTGTTCCAATGAAAAAACATGCTATATCAAGAAATATCTGTTGTGTTGCTCCATCTAGAGAGTCGTAGCTTACTTTGAACGCTTTCTTAAGTCCATCTGCTGGCTTGCTTCTTAATCTATCCCGTGTTTCAACCCATATATCCATTTGCCCCATTTTTTTACGCAAATAGGAAGCTGTCATCTCAATAGCTAATGGAAGCCCGTCAATAAAGTCAACAATTTCTCTGGACAGAGAATCATACTCACACTGTTCCTCGAGGGGATTCCCAACAAAAGCATGCTTTTGGAAAAGTAGAAGAGCTTGATGATTCTTCATTTTTTTAACCTCATACGTGTCAGCCCCTTCGGACGGGTAATTATCAAGAATATCTCTTCCTCCAACCGTCATGAGAATCCTGCTTCCTAGGCCAAACCAACTGAGATTCCCAACTAGATGCTTGATTTGGTCAAAATGGCGCACATCATCAATAAAAATGAGAACTCTCATTTTGTTAAACGAATGTGCTATGACTTTAGTTCCTTGATCAGAAGTACTTAGCGTTCTACGTTCTTGCTTTCGGAGGTCCGAGATTAACTTTTCCTGCAGGCGCATGAGTCCCTTTGATTCAACATTTTTTGGAATTTCTAAGAAACTACAACCTTGAAAGAGATGATGAATTTTGTTGTACACAAACTTTGCAAGAGTAGTCTTGCCAACCCCTGGCATGCCACATATCTTAAGTACGTGTACATTTTTGTCACATATTTCCGTTGCTTGCTCATTGACATAGATGATGTCAAGCTTTCTCATAACCTTTCGTACATGGGGTTCTATGCCCACTAATCTGTCAGTTATAACTAAATCATTCGTCTTCAAAAATTGTTCAACATCCGAAACAACTTTGTTTATGAGTTCACCATGATACCTGCCAAATGTGAAATGAGGAATCATGATCAGATTTAATCTAATTAACAACAACCTGTGAAATTAGTAAAGGAAATAATCCAGTTAAGCTGTACTAAAACGACCAGCAAGGACGATGCAGTGGCAATGAGAAGGGGATGGAAAGTCCATTTATCTCATAATCAAATTTAGTCTCACCCCTCTAATGATTTCAAAAGCATTGTGCTTGGAAAAATTCTCAAAAATTTAAAGCTGATAACATTAAAAGAAGAGTAAAAAGTTGATTACCCATTGCATGCATTCAACAGATCGTACCCCTTTATCTCAGCAATCTCTTGGAGAGCCTGCCTCCATTTAGCAATGTCTTTGTGGTCAATTCCACGCTCCTCGTGCTTACGGAAGGATTCCTCAACACATCCACGCAGGTGTTTCAAATCAGCGGGAACAACATCGTAGAAAATGGGCACGATCAATTGATTGTCTTCTTTCTTGCATTCCACCATTTGTGCCAATTCCATGAGACAACTCCGACTGGATGCATAATCCTTGGATATAATGGGTATTGACACCTTTGATTGCTTTATCGATTCATTTAATGCATTATCAATCTCCTCTCCAGGACAAAGATCCTTATCGTCTCTGAAGACATCAATCCTTGCAGCCCTTAGTGCGTGGTAGAGGCAATCTGTAAATTGTTTACGAGTATCGGGACCTCTAAAACTCAAGAACACATCGTAATTGGTTCTTGATGATGTGGATGATAAATTTGATGACGTGGCGGCGACTGCGGCCGGCGGCGGCGACGGCGGCATTGGCGGTGATGAGAGCAGCCCCTGTAAAATGAAAGAGGCGAACTATAATTTCAGCAGAAGTGAGGCATAGGGCCGACTGTTTCCACTAGGATGTTCTGATCCGAGACAATAAAGTCGTTTCAGAGAAAAGGAAAAAAAAAAAGAGTCGACCTGATTAGATCTAGGCTTATTGACCTTCAAAGGATATGAGATCCAGCCGCTTTGAAGACCAAATCAAGATCAAGAAACGTTCGAGTAAATCCATTATAGCAGTCCGAAGAAAAAATTTGCACTGAGATGCAGAGCTAAGCATAATCCAGCTAAATCAAAAGTCCTCACAGAGACATAACTTAAAAAAAAAAAAAAAAAAAAAGAAGAAACGCACAAAAATGTGAAGTAAAACTAACCAGCTTTATCCTCTTCCGTGTACTGGCACTAACAATAACTGCAAGAGCAATCGCAGCATAAAAAATTACAGGCTATGTGGGCGACCTGGAAGTGAATGCGATGAAGCAAAACGCAAGAGCCAACACAAACGGGGTGGACTCCATCACCTCACTACTCTTGCATAAAGAAATTGTGGCAACTGGTCTTGTCTTGCTTCGAAGGAGGGTAACTTATTTTTATTTCGCGTCCGCCCCCGCGCACGCGCTCAGCCAAGCATACAAAGACACCTGTTAAATTATTGCCCCACGTTAAAAAGTAAACATGTCAAATAACTTAATAATGCTTGTCAAAAAAAAAAACTTAATAATGTTATACGACCATTTTTAATGCATTGTTTTCTTTTTGACTTGCAGAATGATGACTAGGAACAATAACATGGGTTCAAATATGTCATTATGAGTTTTTTTTTTTTTTTGGTCTGGTAAGTCATCATGGGTTAAAAACCCTAAAAAAGATGGTTTTTAATGAGTCGGTACTAAATCCATTTAATCAAAATATTAAAGTTAAGATAACATAGATGAAAATAATAAGTCGCGTAAAATGGGTGGACTTTGACTTGGTCAAAGTCTAGGCAAAAAAAAAGGAAAATTTTGAGTCGCCAACAAACAAAGAAAAAAAGTAGACTCTGCTCTGACAAACGCGTGAAGGTAAGAAAGGAAAAGAAAATAAAGAAAGAGGACTTTTGCGCCTCCTCACGTGGGGTGTCCCGACAAGTCGATTCCCTCTGTCTTGCAAAGCTCGGTCTTGCACCATTCATTCATCTAATCGAAAAAGATATTTTGAAATCGAGCCCTATTTTTGGACTTTTGTGATTTCTAAGTTGATGGATTAAAATTTAGGAGTTAATAAGCCAAATGATTACAAGAGATTGATAACTTAGCGTGTGATGTAGCGATTTATAACTTACTCGAAACTAGTTATTTATAGTTACGTACATGTGCTGAATGGCAGTGAATTTCCTATAAAAAATTAGAGATTCGTAGATCATTTTAAATATGTACATCTAGTTAAGAGGCGAAGGTGAAGAATCCCATCTTTAACATGATTCGTATTTGAATTTGGTGGTTGCCGAATCCATGAACGCCGTGTATGATCTTATCACCTTGATAACTGAGTTGATTCATGGTTGTGAACTTCGTTCGATTTGATCAGTGTCGAAACTAATTGGCTAGGGAGACAAGGTCTTGAAATTAGAGCTTAAACTGGACCTACATCACGGAAGGATCAAAATCCACGAGATCTTCTTCCCATTCCGAATATTCTCTCAACTTTATTAAAGTGACGAAGGAAAATGGGGGAGCGGAAGAACTTTTTCTTTTTCTCTTGTACGGAGCAACACGACTTTTTAGCAAATTCATTCCAAATTAATATTTTAATTATAAAAAAATTAATTAATATATTTGTGATAAATTTACACAAATGAAATAGACTTTGCGCCTCCTTCCAATCGTGCTAACTGATCATGTCTTGCTTCAAAGGAGAGTACTTAATTCCGTTCCGTGTCACCCTGACTCAGCATCTCAGCCGAGCATACATAGGCACTTTGTAAATTATAACCCCATGTGCCGACCAAAAAAAAAAAATCTATTGCCCCATGTTAAAAAGTAAACTCATCAAATTACTTAATACTGTTAAACAAACATTTTTAGTGCATTGTTATCTTTGTGACGTGCAAAATCATGACTAAGAATGTTAATATGGGTTGGAAATCCATAGTTTAACTCAAATCGATTGGAATTTTTATTTATGAATCCCCTCAAATTTCAAAGATAAGTCATAATTGATTTTAAAATAACCTAAAAAAGATGAATTTTTAGTGGATCTGTAATAAACTCTTTTAATCAAGATAGTAAAATTAAGAAAACACATACGAAAAAAATCAGTCGAGAGAGAGTGAGTATCACCCGCTTCGACCACCGCTTTGCATCGTTTGAGAAGGATCTGCCCACCATCGTTGGAGATGGCGATGGCTTAGTTGCTATTGCCAGGTGAGCGCTTAAAGAATGAGAGAGATAGACACATAGATAGATTGATCTCTAGAACCAAACCACCATCAAAGGTGGTTCTGGGTCCGCCCCATCACCAACTAGCAACTATCACGTGCCCAGTGTTCGCTACTTGGGGCCACTACCGTGGGAGCCGCTGGTGGTGCGATCTGCCACGATCTTGTCTGGATCGTTGCAGCTGCAGACTTGTGGTGCTTGCTGCAAATTTGGAATCTCCAAGTCTGCAACGACAATTTCATTTGCTTTCCTTTTTTTACTTTCTTTCTTTTTCTTTTAAATACTAATCAATATTTTGGTATTTCGTTTATTTTTTTGGATTTATTAAATCTCTTAAATGCTTTTGGACAAATAAATAGTTTAGTATTTTTTTTGAATGAACTTATTTAATTAACCTTTTAGATTGCTTTTAGGCTTTTCTTGCATTAAATGATAGGATTAGATTAACGTTTTCATTTACTAGTTGCGTTTAGAATTTACTTATCATCACATAAATTTAAACATTTTACATTACCAAATTTTATTGCTAGGACACTTTTGCATGATAACACAGATCTACAAGCATTGAATAAAAAAAAATGAAAATCTCATGAAATATGTTTTAGATACTGACAACGGGCATTAGGAAAAATAACTAGCATAACCAAGCACTTGAATCTCTAGTTTACAATAAGGCAGGCACTTGTTATTTACTTGTTATGGCCTAGAATAGGTTAGTGGAGACTCTAGTTTAAAAATCAATGAGTAAAGTTACAATCAGCATGTCTTAAGAAAGTCTATGTGAAGCGTAAGCTCCACCACGTTAGAGGGTTATATGCACACAACTCAACTTAGCAACACAACTTCCTTACCGTTTCGACATGCTAGTTCATGAAGTCACTCATTCTTTAGAGGTAACAATTTAAGGATATATATATATATATATATTTAAATTGAAGCTTTGGTAAAGTTTGGTTTAGTTTGAATCGGATATGAGTTGTTAAAATTTTATCGCATAAAAATAAATTAGTATGGATTTGGATTGGATTTTTTTGACATGACCCAAATATAGCCCATCCAAGCCAATTATGACCCATTCACTATTCCTATTTTTGCCTCAGCAGCACCTCCCGGCTTTTCCACTATATCCATTTCCATTTTAGAAATTTTCCACTAAAAGATGTTATTTTTCGCTCATTTGCCCTACAAATAGAGTTTGGGAATTTAAATACTGACATAGCATAGATGGGCAGTGCTGTACATCTTTACTAAGTACTCTCTTCCCAACTCTTGTGAGTTAATTAGTCTTAGAAGATGCTCGATAACAGAAATCTTATAGGATGAGTACCAAGAGACAGTATACTTATCAATATCAATTTTAGAAGATGCTCGATAAAAGAAATTTCCACTAAAAAGACAGTATACTCTTGTGAGTTAATTAGTCTTAGAAGATGCTCGAGCGTGACTCGGTTTGCAAACTCAATGCTCAAAACTTGGCTTGAGCTTGAGTGAGTACTAAAATTTCTGTTCAAGTTTGGCTTCAATAAAAAACCAAGATGCTCGAGCGAGACTTAACCAGACTCGACTGTGATAAAGTTATAATTGTAACTTGAGCTCAAGCTTAATAATTTGAATATGATCCTCACATTTATACATGAATTTCTATTATGCAATTAAATGTAAACATTTCTGCGTCCTTTTATTGATGACAACTAAATAATTTTTTTAATAAAAAAATTAAACGAACCTCACTTCCGTGCACAAGCATTTGTAGGTAAACATTGGCGACGTGAGCTCAAGCTCAAATCAATATGAATCAATATGAAACTTGAGTAACCCATGCTTGAGGTCAACTCAAAATTTGGGAGTCAATTTCGAGTAATCATCCAACCAGATCTCAACCGCTCACAAATTCTATCCTTAGGTCCTATACAATCTTTAGCTGCAAGTTTAATCCAGTGAAAGTGAAACTAATTAAAAGAAAGAATTCACCCATTGATGAGCCGAGAGGCGAGTAATCATGAATCATACGGCTAGGTAGGTTCAACAGATCCGCTTGAGATGACGTTTCAAAGAAAAAGGAAAATTTCCATTCTCACTTTTCATACACTAGTTTCAGGGGCTCCACCTTTGTTTCAAATAATGGCTTAAAGTCACTATGTTTTTTTCAAAATGAAAATTTCAAAAAATGACCCGAAATATCATCATTTTTCTCAAAAAAAGAACTCGAAGTAAACTTTATTTCAAATAAGAATCTGAAGTGGCCTTGTTTGTTTCAAATAAAGGTTTGAAGTGGCCTTGATTGTTTCAAATAAGGCACTAACCTCACAGGTCACTAGCCAGCTAAATTTTTCAACCAGCCACTGGCATTTTAATCCAAATTTTATTTTCCTTTTTTCCTCTTTTCTTCTTTTATCTTTTTCAGTGTCGATCAATGGCCATTAGCAAAGCCTAGCAAGGGCTTGGTGACCCTTGCAAACTGCTGGAAGGGGCCGGTAAGGGCCTGCAAGCACTCACCGATAGCGAGTGAAGGCCCCGTCAGCCTTGCCCTTGGGGAGGCTGCCTCTCACCTAAAATGCCCTAGACTGTTGAAAAGTTAGACTCTTATTTGAAATGAACATAACTACTTCAAGCTCCAATTTGAAATAGATATAACCACTTTAAGTTATTATTTGGAACAAGATTCGCTTCAAGCCTTTATTTAAGAAAGTGATGGTACTTCAGGTCTTTATTTGAAATAAGGTCAATTTTGAGCTCTTATTTGAGAAAATGAGGGTGCTTTGGGTCCCTTTCTAGAATTTTTTCCTGTTTTGAATAAGGGCCTCACTTTCCGACAATTAAGGGCATTTTCTTCATTTGTCCTTTTTCTTTATTTTCTTTATTTTTTTTTCTAGTTCTTCTTCCTTCTTCACTAGTGGCCGACCAACCACTGACGATGTTGTAGAGGGTAAGGCGAGAGTCACCCTCACTCGATCCAGTGAGGGCCACTATTGCCAGCCATAGGCAGGGGATGACCTCGCCTGGGTGAGGCGACCTTTGCCCTAGGAGAAGCAGCCCCTCACAATCATGAGCGAGGTCAACCCTTGTTGGCCCTAGGCGAGGCTGACCCTCACTAGATATGGCGAGGGTGGCCTCGTTCGTGGTCAACGAGGGCTTACGGTCTCGTCGGTTGCGAGCGACTGGTTACAAGCCCTCGCCAGCCCTTCTTGGTGGTCGACGAGGGTCGTTGAGCCCTTGCGGATCGATATCGGAAAAGAAAAAAGAAGAAAAAAGAAAAGAAAATTTGGACAAAAACACCCTTGATCGATCGAAAAATTTAGTCAATTAGTGATCGACGAGGTAAAGCCCTTATTTGAAACAACCATGATCACTTCGGGGGAGGGCTTGTCGGTTCTCATCGGTCCCAAGCAAGGTTGACCCTCGCTAGATTTGGCGAGGGTGGCCTCATCCATGGCTGAAATGAGTTCTTACGCCCCTCATTAGCCCTTCTTAGTGGCCGTCAAGGGTCATCGAGCCCTCTCCAACTTTTGCCAATAGTCGTTGGCCGACACCAAAAAAGAAAAAAAAGGAAGAAAAGAATAAAATAAAAAAGAAAATTTGGACGAAAACGCTTTTGATCAGTCAGAAAAGTTAGTCAGCTGATGACCGATGAGATAAGGCTTTCATTTGAAACAATCATAGTCACTTCAAGTCTTTATTTGAAACAAGATTCACTCCATACCTATTTGAGAAAATAAGGGTATTTCAAGCCCTCTTTTGAATTTTCTCGTGAATTTTCACCCAATTTCCCTACGAATAGACTGGTATTTAAAATATTGACATGATATAGGTTGATCGTGCCTATACCACTTGCTTAAGTACTTCCTTTTTAATTGCGAGTACTTTTTCCTTCCAACCTTCAAGTTTCATGCTAACTCTAGTTAGGATCAAGGCAACATTTGTTTCTTTGAAACCCCAATTGAAAGAATCGGGACTTCAATTCTAGAAATTCTCCCCAAGCCCAAAAAAGGAAGGAAAAAAATTATTAAACAAATATTATCGTCTTTTTTTTTTTTTTTGGTTAAACAAGGATCCACCGGGCACCTTTGTCAGCTTACGCCAATTTGGAGTCCATGAGCCTCCAAAAGGCCCACAAAGACTAGAGGTGAGCACGGTTCCCGGGTTACCCGAGAACCGGAACCGAACCGAAGGAGGGTCCGGTTCGGTTCCCGGTTCCAAGGGGACTGGTTCCGGTTCCCAGTTCCAAGGGGATTGGTTCCGATTCCCGGTTCCAAGGGGACTGGTTCTAGTTCCCGGTTCCTTTTTTCGGGAACCGGAGTTCCTTGGTTCCGGTTCCAACCAAAACCGGAACCGGAACTAGAACCGGTTTCAGAACTGGTTAGGGCTCCAAAAGAAGAAGACGATCTCCATTTCTATCGTTTGCAAAACCGATTCAGACCTCACACACACACAGTCACGCCGCTCGACACCGCTCTGAGTCTCGCCGTCGGACGCTGCTTATCCTCGAGGCCACCGCCACTAGTGCTTTCACTGTGTCCTCGCCGTCGTGGTGTCCGATCCCGAGGTTTGTCCATGGAGGCAAAGCGTCGATGAGAGTGGCGGCTCCCAGGGCGGCCTTGGTTGAGGCAAGGCCTCGGGGTCCGCCGAAGGCCAGGGACGGCGGCACCGGCGTCGGCGGAGGAGGAGGAGGAGGCAGGGGTGGCGCGGTAGTGCCAGTGCTGAGCGTTGACCGAGCTGAGGACATCCAAGCCGAGGCTCGAGCCATGGCCTGCGCTGCCAATGCCACCGTTTACTCTTCCGAGCTCCTTTCTCGCTGATACAACTCTTGCCCTATCAAGATTCTCTCTCTCTCTCTCTACCGATGACTAAGCTGTAATTTATGTTGGATGTTATGTCCTTCTGAGTGTATTTGGTGAGCTTACGTGCGTAGATTTTGAATTTCGCTAGGGAGATTGAATCCTAGTTCATTTGGTTGATTGAGTGGAATTAAATTTCGCTAGACGGTGGGGAGAACGCTGGAGATATTGGTCTCGCTAGGTTCTTTCGCGATAAAGCTGTTGCTGGATCAAAGCAATGGACAAATTGATCAGAATAAGAGGAAGCGAGGTGCTGAGTTGAGAAGGATTTTTACAAGATTGGGCCCGACTTTCGTTAAAATAG
This sequence comes from Eucalyptus sideroxylon x Eucalyptus melliodora, assembly GCA_016097485.1. NCBI lineage: Eukaryota > Viridiplantae > Streptophyta > Magnoliopsida > Myrtales > Myrtaceae > Eucalyptus > Eucalyptus sideroxylon x Eucalyptus melliodora. The sequence continues at coordinate 20,446,717 of CM027831.1, read as the reverse complement.
GGCAGGGGCTATCGACAAGGCCCGATCTCTGCCCTCTCGAGTACTTGGAGGAGCTCTTTGAACTTCAGGTACTCCTTCATCTCTGAACATGTGCATCCGTGCGCTCCGAGATTGCACTTAACTCTCATAGAGACATGTTACTATGGCACTGCTCGATTCTTCGATTCCTTATAAGAATCGATCGACCTGAATTCTAGTGCATGCATGAGTAATGCATTTATGTCAATTCAGATGTGAAGATTGCATTAGAATCGAGAGGGCATTTTTGTTTACATCGTTAGCATATTATTTTTGTTGAGTTCATACATCTCAAATCATTAAATTGGGGTTTCTACATCTCGTTTGTTTGTACGATAATATTCAGGATAATAGAGGAAGACTATGGAGAGAGAGAGCAAGTTTTCTAATGGTTTATTGCCTTTATTTTTACCACAACAGGATGCTCTGCCCACATTCCCAGACACCGAAGCATTTGCCTGCATTGAGAAAGAGTTGGGGCTGACCCTTGATTCAATTTTCTCGTCTATATCCCCTTCTCCAATAGCTCCAATAGCTGCAGCAAGTTTAGGGCAAGTTTACAAAGCGCGGCTGAGATATTCTAATCAATTAGTTGCTGTAAAAGTGCAAGGATCAAGTATCGAAGAAGCTATAGGACTAGACTTCTACCTGATAAGAGGTCTTGGAATTCTCATCAATAAATACGTCGACATAATTACCAGTGATGTTGTTGCTCTTATTGATGAATTTGCTCGAAGAGTTTTCAAGAGCTCAACTACATGCAGGTTAGCTTCCTTATGAACCTAGGGTATCGATAGATGCTCGCACTACCGTTCAAATTTGGCCTTTAACTCGAAGGTGTCTGCAGGAGGGGTAGAATGCAAGGAGGTTTAAGAAGTTGTACGTTGACAAGGCATATGTCCTTGTCCCTGATATTTTTTGGGATTATACAAGTGGCAAAGTGTTAACAATGGAATGGGTGGATGGAATCAAACTAAATGAACAGGAAGCAATTGAGAGACAAGGTTTAACAGTTCGATTTGGTGAATGCAAGCATTCGGTGCGATCCGAGACAGCCGCTTGAGTATGGATATTTTCATGCATCCTCATCCTAGTAATCTTTTGGCGACACCTGACGGTAAACTTGCTTTTCTTGATTTTGGGATGATGAGTGAGACCCTAGAGGACGCGAGGCTTGCTATAATCGGTCATGTGGTTCATCTCGTTAATCGGGATTATGAAGCTATGGCTTGTGACTACTATGCTCTAGATTTTCTCACACCTGATGTGGATGTAGCGCCAATTGTGCCGGCTCTTTGGAACTTGTTTGATGATGCGCTTAATGCAACTATCGGTGAACTGAACTTCAAAACCTTAGTTGATGGCTTGGGCGTTGTTTTGTATCAGTATCCTTTCAATGGTGAGTTGTGCCTCTATTGATTTTTCTGCATCTGCATTATGCTTTTAATGGACCTTGAACTCAAGTTGTGCCTCTTTTAGCTACCTTTCCTCTTTGGAAACTTTTTATTGGTTTTGATTATGTATGTCCAAATTCTTGGATATGTTTGCTAAGATGTGGGAAGTTACCATACTCTACGTTATAGTTCAAATCAAATCTAGAAAAAATAAAAAAAGAACCTATTGGAACTTGAACCGACACGGACCTATGATAGGGGAGGTTCCGTTCTTGGTTCGACGGGTAGGTTTCGGTTCCAAAAAATGAGGAACCCAGTATTCGAGGGTAGGTTCCGGTTCTAGATAAGACGGAACCGAACCGGACTTGGAACCGCTCACCCCTAACAAAATGACTATACCTCCGGAGACCGACTAGCAACCCATTGCTTAAGGGCACCCCACTTGAATCGCTATCAGCACAGGGTTTCAAACTCTCGACCTCCATCAAAAGAAGAAGAGCTCTCAATCAATTGCGTTGCTTACGGGTGGGTAATATTATTGTCTGTTTAGCCTGTCTTTTATGCACTTTTGAATTTGGAGATTCATAGGTTATGTTAAATGTGCACATACAGTTAAGGGGTCAAGACGATGAATCCTATTTCTGACACAATTCCTGTTTAAATTTGGTGGCTGCCGAATTCATGAAACCTATCCATGATCTTGTCATCATAATAACTGAGTTGGTTCATGCTAATACACATCAATCGATTTAATTAGCGGAATTGTTTAAGACGTGTCGAAAACTGATTGGCTAGAGGTTTGGGAGACAAGGTCTTGAAATTAGAGCTTACGCCGGACCTAAATCACGGGAGAATCTAAATGCACGAGGTCTTCTTCCCAGCCTGAATATTCTCTCGACTTTATTAAAAAGACGAAGGAAAATGGGGAGCGGAAAAACATTTCTTCTTTCACGTAGTGACACTGGCTCTTCTGTCACCTGCGCGTCTCCTGTCGTATTGTCACTGTCACTTTGGCTGCACGACACGCTGGTTCGACCACTGTTGCTCCCTTTTTCGTATTAAATTGTCACTCCCTTTGTCCTGCTCCCTTTGGTAAACAGGGTAACAGGTTTATGATTTAGCCTTGTTCAATTTAATTTGTTAATTACGTGCTCTCGAGATTTAGGGATTGATGTGCCTTGGGCTGTAATAGCATATGCTACAAAACCATTATATGCATAATTACACTACAAATTGACAATTAGATTGCAAGATTGTGCAAATTTGACCAGTGACAATTACTGTGCAGATTTAAGTTACGGCTTAATTGCATGATTTCTGGAGATGCTTGAATGATAGTATGCTTAAACATAGTGACTAGATGATGGGTTGTGAATGCGTAAATGTTTGGACCCATACTTTGATTAGGAAAATTGGTAAGGGTTATAAAAATTGGGATAAAAAGCACGCTGACCAGATTTAATGTCGTGCTCATTCTGTTTCTTTAATTGACTTACATGCGATTCATGACTAAAAAAGTAATTATTTCTTTAGAAAATATATTTAACTAGTGTTTCAAGACTCTACTTAAAATGAGGTGAAAAAATTGCACAATCCCGCAAACCATTGGGGTACACAACTACAAAGGGCTTATTATTAAAAAAGTCTTAAAACTATTTTATAATGGTAAGTTTGGTCCTAATTTTTCAAATTTTCAATTTAATCTTTATTTTTTTAATGATTTGCTAATGTATGCCATTCTAGTCAATTTTAGCTATAAACTATTAATATAGATGCCAATCAAGTCAAAGCTAACGTGCACATATGACGGCAGCATCTACATTAGAGATTTCTAGCTAAATTTTGCAAGAGGATTATATCAACAAACCACTAAAAGATTTATAACTAAATTAGCCAAAATGAAAGATTTTCGACTAAATTGACAACCATACAATATGTCTATTTTTTAAACAATTATCCCTAACTAGTAACTGCAAATTCTCCTCAAATTTCACTTTTACAACCTGTTGACCTCCATATGTTTTTATTTCCCCATTAACATGTGTGATGTATGTGTTTTTAGTGTTAAAAAAGTAACTTTCTTCAATTTCTGTGTAAAGGAAATTAAAAAAGGGTATTGTTGTGACTAACGGATTAACCTTGAATGGAAGATATTCCATAATTATAATCAAATAATCTATGGTCACTTTCATATTTCTAAATATCTTTGGATTTTTTTTTAAAGAAAAAAGTACCAAAAAAGTCATAAACCTACTACATTTATGCCAATTTAATTGTAAACTTTTCAATTGGACCAATTTGATTCTAAAATTTTTGACATTAATACAAATTCAATCCATTCGGTCAAATTTTTTTGGTCAGTTTGTCGAGCGCCGATGTGGAGACTAGTTGATGGTTGAACGCTGATTTGGTAATTTTTAAATAATTTTTTAAATAATTTTGTTATTAATCGCGAGGATCGCCGACCACTATGAGAAAGTCCAAGGAGGAAGAAGAAGGAAAATAAAAGAAAAAGGGGAAAATTAAAAAAAAAATAAAAAATTAATTTTTTTTAGAAATGTCACGTTAACATTCAACCATCAGCCGATGTCCAAGCTAGCATCGGTCAAAAATTGGTGGATGAACCGAATTAGTATCAATATGAAAATGTTTAGAACTAAATTAGTCAAATTGAAAGATTTAAGACTGAATTTGTATCAATATAATAGGTTTAGGACCTTTGTAGCAATTTTTCCTTTTTTTTATATTATATTTAGATTATTTTTTTCCTTAGTGACTAAGTCTGTATGTGCCATAATTATGCTTTGCTTTTTTTTCTTTGCATTTTCCATCCTCTTGCATAAATATGCTATTACTAATGAAAAGTGTGAACTTTTTTTGCCATTCACTTTTGTAGTTGTGAAATGGTATCAAAGCATTTCGATATTACCTATTGATCCTTCACAGAGAAATCGCCATCCCCAATACAAAATTTTCAATCCAACCATGACGAGACCAACAGAGCTAAGACAAAAGACAAGCTTTTTGTAGCAACAATGGAGCATGGCACTTTTAAGATTCTATTTGTTTCGCGGAAAATATGCGTTTCTATAAAATATTTTCCAGAAATTGATTTTTTAGGAAAATAATAATATTTTTTAATGTTCTGTTGAAATTTGAAAATGAACTAAAAAAAAAAAAATTTTACCATTTGGTAAGGAAAATCTTTTCGTTGCACACACTCATTTTCAATTTTTTTATTATTTAATTTTTTTTCCTTCCTTTCCTTTTTTTCTTTTCTTTATTTTCTTTTCATCTTCTTCCTTGGCTTTGGCTCGTCGTTGGCCGCTAGAAAAAAAGAAAAAGGTAAAAAAAAAAACTCGATTTTTTAAAAAAGAAAAAGAAAACATAAAAACAAAATGAAAATGTGATTGGTGAAAGAAAATAAGATGGAAGAAGTTATGAAAAATGTTTTCCTCTTTTTGAAAAGTGGAAAATATTTTCCCCATATTTGAATGTGTCTTTTCCAATAGTGGAAAATGTTTTCTTTGATTAGTTCATTTTCTGTAAAATTTTCAATAAAATGAAAGGAGCCTAATTTTCCACATAGCTTTCCCTTCTCTCATGAGCAAGTGTAGCAGCATCTCTCAGCTCTAATCACACCAAGTAATGATAATTTCCAAAGTTAATTATGTAATGCTGCAAGATATTTTCTTGCTATTCTACCGAAAAAAAAAAATTCTTTGGGTAATAGACTTTGGTTGTAATGATCATATGATCCATGTTTGAATTCCCGAGAAAACTGTGATCATCATAATGGTCGAGAAATCAGTGCCAAATGGTGTACTGTACCTATGTCCTATACCGGGGTTCTCGAGTTTCATCCCCACTAGCGTTTGGATCACGTTTTACATGTGCCTTCTTTCAGATTCAACCTATTGTCTATTAGCAAAAGCACAAAATCCCTTAATTGTTTTGTTCCATTTTTTGTTTACTCTGGTTTTTCCTGTTCCTATACCAGATATTAGTAAGCCAAATCAACCCACTTTTTCTTTACCAATGCCATAAGTGTTGAAATAGTTTGTTATCATAAGAGATATATCTCTTAATTAAGAAAAGACATGACTCTTGATTATGAAAAGAGATGACTCTTGATCCTAAAAAGAAGTTATTAGTAGTTATGAACAAAGTTATTCTTGATGTGAAGAGTGGTGATAATTGTGATAAGGTACCTATTTTCAAGATATGGGTTGATTGGTTGTTTATCAATAAAGACCAATTCACATATTATTTAAAATAACTACAATTGTTAAAAAAAAAAAAAATGCTTCCTCTTTGGAACTCTCTTCTTCTCTTTTCATATATGCAACTTTAATACATTTAAGGTGAAATTTCAAGAGAGAAGTTAAGTAATTGTTGAACTCATTTCGATTCGACTTTGGTGTCACGCCCCGAATTTTGAGCGCATGCCCATCCTTTGTTGGTCGATAAAAATTGCGATGTCCCAGGACGTGTCGCCAACCCATTCATTTTAATGTACATGCGGAAGCATATAAAATAATCCCATAACAACAACAGATATGTGATAGAAAAGTAGGACAACAAATTTCAAATCAACACATTATTAAAAACCACAATCTGGTTCACAAACAAATGCTAACTCTAGAATCCAAGTATAGGAGGTCTATCTCCAAAAGAACTTTTGAGCCACCCATGCTCTTGACCCTTCCGCCTCCAGTTCCGGGTTCTTCACACTAGGGACCTGAAAATTTAAACTCACGACGGGGTGAGACAATGTCTTAGCAAGTTCACTCCTTAAACCTCGACTAGGAAGGAAATATACCTAGAGGCAGTCTATGTACACAATACAGAAGACTTACCTCTCCTTAGTTCCCTCCTGCATGTTAGCACAATTCATATATGACATAAGTGCAGTAACAACACTCGGGCATTCGGAACGCCTCATGTCAATCTTAGTCAATCGATCATTCAAGCAAACAATCGCTCACGGGGTCTCGTATTCCCTCTCAATATTCAAATTCCCAATCCAACCTCAACATTCCCACTCAATATTCTGACTCAATACTCAATACCAAGCTCAAGCTTCTAGAGGTGTCATCTCCCCACGAAATTCCAACATCGCGTGACACTTAGTCCTTGACCAAAATCAGTCATAGTACGAGGTACTAGAGGTGGCTCCCATGAAGTCACACAGTCGTTTAGCATTTAGTTCTCAACTATACTAAGCAATAACTCAAGATACTAGAGATGGCTTCTACGAAGTCATGCTGTCGTGTAACACTTAGTTTTTTACTATAAAAAGCACTAGTACAAGGTTCTAGAGGTAACTCACACGAAGTCTCGCTATCATGTAGCACTTAGTTCTTGACTATGCATGACAATATCACAAGGCTTTTAAAGGTGGCTCCCATGTGACTCAATTCATCATGTAACACTTAGACCTTAATTACAAATAAGCTAGGGTAAGAGGTACTAGAGATGGCTCACACAAATTCTCATTATCGCGTAGCACTTAGTTCTTTATCGGCTCACAACCCATTGGATTCCCTCAACACAACACATGTCACTTCATCTCTCACTAGTCACCTTGCCATGATAATAAACCATCACATGATCGTCTAATACCGGCTAAGGATATTGTGCTTTGCACACCAATTCCTCCATTAAAATAACGAACTTGGCCTATTTCATCGTGTTAAAAATACCTTATAAAAATAATCATATGTGGGTACACGGTAGGTCTGAGCAAAAATAATATATCTTTCTTTTAAAAAATCTCACAATTTAATATAGTGCTTAAAAACATTTTTGGCGTTAAAAACCGACGCCCTAGTATTTTCTGATTAAATACTGAAATTACATAATTTTGGAATAAATACCCAAAATTACAATCATCACCCAATTTGTACAAAATAGTATCCGATTAAATAAACCAGGCACACCATTACAATTAGCACGAAATTCTGGTTACCGGCTATTCCAAAGATAATTTTTTAGAAAATAATAAATAATTAAATAAATACCAAAATTAATTAAATAAATACAATTAAATACCATAACTAGGAACTTAGGCCGTAAAAGCCTAATTAAATACTAAAATGGGCCCGGAAAATTTCCGAACTTATCTAATTAAGCCGTTTTAACCACCTAACATGAATAAATGAATATTTAAATTGTTAATATGTTCTAACTAACCACCTAAACCATATTTAATCTAAATTAATCACCTCTTAAACATCATTAACTCCCTAAGCAGATTTTAGTAAATAAACTCATCCGTTTAGCGCAAAAACCAATTCACGGCGACGCCGCGCAGCCCGATGCCAAAACTTGAGCTTGCGGCGGCACCAACAAGAGGTTTGAACCAAGCTAAAAACCGTCCGCAAGGCTCATGGTTGCTTCTTGGACTTAAAGGGGGTTGTTGGTCGCGGCTTCGAGTGGGGCGACTTGGTTTGGGTTGGGCTGAGCTACCACGGTGTCGGTGCGGGCCATGACTGGAACGGCCAAGTAGACAGGGCTAAGTTACGGCTACTGGGCTCGCTAGAACACTGGAGTAGATGGATCATTGATGGCGTGAAGGCGGGTTGACTTCATGCGAAACGATGGAGGCGCTGGCAAAGTTGACAATGGGCAGTCAACGAATCAGCTGAAGGGAAAATTGGTGGCGGTGGGGTTGATTTGGTGGAGGAGTGCCGCCCGTGAAGATGAAAGGAAAAAGGGCGTGCGGTTATCGTGACTCTAGCCAAATAGGGAGATAGGAAAAGGCTGCTGGTGTTGCGGCAAGAGAGAGAGAGAGAGAGATTGGTGGAGATGGAGCAAAGTGGTGCAGTGATAAATTGGAGGAGGTAGCTGGCGCAAAGATGTTGCTGCAGGATGGGGGCGCTGGCGTGAGTGGGTGGCTTCCAAAAGAAGAAAAAAAAGAAATGAAGACTGAGCAGCTACCTTCGGTGGAGAGAAGTCACGCAAAGAAGAAAGGGAGCAGCTGGCAGGCGTGAGGAGGAAGCTGCCAGTAGGGGGAAAGTTAACAAGAATTATATTTTCAATTAAAGCTTGGTCCCCCTATTACTTTCTTGAAAGATAAATCCCCAAATAACTCAATTTGGACAACAAAAATGGCAATTTCTTCCTCCATCCGAATGTACTTTTATTTTCTGATTTATCCAAAATTCAATTTCTTAACAAATCTCTCCAATTTAATGTCCAATTTTTCCAAGGAGGAAGCCCACACAATTTCTACAATTTCCCTTTATTAAGTAGCTCACTTTGGAGGCCAAAAATCCATTCAATTTGGCCTATCCGAATTTTCTTTCTTTTTCGAATTGTCCGAATTGATTTTCCATAAAAATTCCGAGCTCGCCGAAAATTTCCCGAAAGATGAGTTGACATTCCTAAAATAAATCGTGACATGATAGAATTTTCAATTTTGAAATCGGGTTCAAATTCGCGGTTAATTTTAATCTGATCGATTTTAGCGTTACTTACCCTACTTGGTAGCTTTTAGGAAGTTTTAGCGCAATTGACCTGTGGTCGATTATTTTCGAATCACATTGTACATCTTTGACACATTGGCGACTCTCGGTTGTCATGAAAATATCGAGATTTCAAATACTTGACACGGGATACCAAAATGACAAAAAAATTGATTTAGTGCCAATTGACAAGAATTTTGCAATTAGGTGGAATCACCCACACTTAATCACACATCTCTGTCGAATCGACTTATCTCTAATCTCCGATCGATTTTTAACGTGCCATAATGGCCCTTGCAGATAAGCACGGTCGAGCAGTCGATTTCTGATTGAATTCTCAAGTCGGTCTCGTTTAAATTCTTTGACGGCTTCACCTAATAGGCTAGTATCTCGTGAATAGCCAACTTAGAAAAAAGAACTATAGGCGTATCGATGAAAAACCCATTTTATTTGGTCGAAAACAGGTTCGAAAATTTTGATGTCACAACTCTTCCCCTCTTATAAAAATTTCGCCCTCGAAATTTAAACCATTATAAATCAACAAAAAGGTGAGGGTATCGTTGTCTCATCAAGTCTTCACTTTCCCATGTTGCTCTTTCTGTCCCGTGGTGTTGTCAAACCACTTTAACCAAGGGGACCATCTTGGTACGCAAAACATGATCTTTCTAATCCACAATCTGAACTGGGCTTTCTATGTATGACACTCTATCGTTCACATCTAATTCTTCAAGATTTAGCACATGAGTCAAGTCAAGCTCATACATCCTCAATATCAACACGTAAAAGACGTCATGTAGCAATGTAAGACGATACGCAAAGGTCCCAATTTTCTCCAAAATCTCAAAATGACCTACGTACCTCAGACTCAACTTTCCCTTCTTGCCGAAGTGTGAAGTACCCCTCATTGGTGACACCTTCAGAAAGACGTGATCATCAACTTGGGATTCCAATGGCCTTTGACGCTTATCAGCATAACTTTTCTGGCGGCTCTAATGACAACTGCATCCATTAACTGTTGGACTAACTCTGGGCCTGTGATCTTTCGTTCTCCAACTTCGTACCAACACGCTAGCATTCTGCACACCCTACCATACAATGCTTCGAAAGGAACCATCTGAATGCTCTGCTAATAGCTATAAACCTTAGGTCTCGGTTTGATGTAATCGTTTTCGGCACTCCATACAAACGAACAATCTGACGCACGTACAATTCTGCATGCTTGTCCAAATCAAGGTCCTTTCGTACTGTGATGAAATGAGCCGACTTCGTCAGTCTATCAACCACTGCCCAAATCCCTTTGACTCCTTGGTAAGTCCATCACAATATCCATAGTGATGTGTTCCCATTTCCACTCAGGAGTCTCGAGAGATTGCAAACACCTTCCAAGTTTGCAATGCTATGCTTTCACTTGCTAGCACGTCAGGCACTTGGCAACCTGTCCGGCAATATCTATCTTCATACTAGTCCACCAATCGTATTGACGCAGATTCCGGCACATTTTCGTACTGCCAGGATGAAGGCTATATCTGCTACGATAAGCTTCAAATAAAATCTCTTCTTTAGGTTATGCACCGTCTGATACACATAATCGTCCTCGGAACCTCAGTGTCTTGTCATCAAAAATTTGAAAATCAGCCTTCCTCTTTTCCATATCTTTCTGGAAAATCTTTTAGATCTCTGGATCTATCAATTGCAACATCTTGATTCTTATCTATACCTCAGTTTAATTCTGAGAATGGCCATAAGACTTGAAAGGTGACCTATCTCAAATTTGAAAATCGAATCTCGAGCTCTCTCAAGTAAGATCCACCCCTAAATCACCATCTCGTACAATTGATGACTTTTGAGTCAACGCATTTGTAACTTTATTAGCTTTTTTTGGGGCCATACGAGTGTTGTAATCCTAATCCTTGAGAAGTTCCTCCCCACGACACTGTCTCGTGTTCAACTCTTTCTTAATCCTCAATTGATGATAACCCGTCTTCGGAGTCGACCCGCGAGAATATCTGAGAGTGCTAGTATGAACACCTAGAGGGGGGTGAATAGGTGTATAAAATAAACCTTGGCAAATATATGCGGAATAAAATAAATTTCGAGTAAAACAAAGGAGTTAAGGAAGAGAATAAGAACACAAGATTTATAGTGGTTCGGCTTAATCCAAGCCTACGTCCACTCTCCCATGCTAACAACCTTCTTGGCTAGATTCCACTATGCAATCAACAAGAGATTACAACTTTGAGTGCAAACACTTAGTAGATCACACTATCTCACTAAGTCACTCCTTTGGTATTTCTCTCACGATCACAAACGTTTAAGCTCTCCAAAGACAAGTGTATGAACAAAGATCACTCAGACTTTGGAATTATAAATTCTACGCTCTATTTCTTACTTGCTCATCAGTCCATGATCTCCTTAAATACTCCTCCACTTCCAAACTACCCGTTGGACAAGATCCCGAGAATCGACTTCCAATATACCCATTGGATAGCTCGTATCTAGAAGATTTGGTAGCCGTTGAGTGACAAAGGTAGAATCCCAAATTGATTCCGATCGCCCATACAAACGAAATCTTGGTTTCCATAAGTAAAGCTTCTTCGTTTAGAAAGTTCTTGTCTTCAAGATTCAATCGTCAATCAATTAGATTGAATCAATCAAATCAATCTTGATGTGGAATCCAAACCAGATCACTAGCCGTTATATAATTGGGCTTGAGTTATGATTCATCGAACTGGATGTAAAGTCCGAGAGCAATAGACTTTACAACTGAAATCAAGTACGATAGACTTTGCAATCTGAGTCGGAACATATTCTGCTTCTGAATAGATTTAGCTTTAAGGTCTGAACACCATTTGAATAAGTTCAGCTTCAGTATAGAGTCTGTCTTCTGGTTCAGTTTCAGCATATAGTCTGTCTTTTGGTTCATCATTTATGTTCAGTCTGGAATTTGTCAGAGTGAGCAGACTTCTGATGTAGAACAGACTTTGACACTAAAGTCTGGCAGTCTTCAGACTTTGATATAGAAGTCTGGAAATCTTCAAAATATACTTTGGACATGTGTTACGTTTAGTTTTCTGGCTGTCTTCTGACTTTGACAATATCCTTTACATGTTCTATCATCTGCATGGTCTATTACTTAACCATTAAACATGTTAGTAGCCTTTGATTTATTTTGTCATCTTCAAAACATCATAAGGGATTTCCCTAACAATATCGACGCTACCTGTAACCGACCAAACAGATCGCCAAGCCTCGACAATAGATGCTTATTCCTGATCATCACTTGGTTGAGTTTCCGGTAGTTGATGCAAAGTAGCAACGACCCATCATTCTTCCTCACAAACAGAGCTGATGCTCCCCAAGGTGATGCACTAGGGCGTATAAATCCCTTATCTAACAACTTATGCATTTGCTCCTTCAGTCCCTTCAATTCTGACAACTCCATTCGGTAAGAAGCCTTGGAGATTGGCTCCGTCCCTACGCTAACTCAATCATGAACTCTATCTGCCTTTCTGGTGGCAGACCCAGCAATTCCTTCTGAAACATGTATGGAAACTCTTGAACCACTACAATATCCTCGATCTTCAGCTCCTCAACTGTCGTATCCACAACAGTTGCCAAGCAACATTGACAACCCCTATCTAATAAACAGGTTGCCTCAAACGATGAGATTAAGGCAATTGAGGGTCCTCCTCGATTTCTAACAGACTCAAAACTTCCACATGCTAATGAATTAAACTGTATTTTTTCACAATAATAATTCATTACCATAAAATATTCCTTGAGTCAAACAACCACTCAATACAACTCGTCGCTTTTTGAACCAACCCACTTTAATTACAATAACAAGGTCACACATAAGCAAAGTAGTCGAGTACAGCTCTAGCCAGCGATTCTCCTTTTTACAAATTCATTTCAAGAAACTGAAATCCTATAAGCTTAAACAAAATTTCTATTGTGCCACTGATAAAATTAACCCATAAACATTATTTCTCCCAACCTACGCACAGCTCGGTTCGTTCCCGTCCCCTTCACCATCCTAGTGGCGTTTTATTTGTGATGCCTTCCCTCTGTTTTGTCCCATCGTTGGCGGCAGTAGTAGCTGTGGTCCCATCTACCTACATGGATAATCCTTGAACTGGTGGTTGTGCTGGCCACATTTAAAACAAGCTCCCGTTCTGAGATGACATGAAATTGAACCATGTCTTTTCCTATAGAAACGACATACGTCGTTCAAGCTAGGTGTTGACTTTCCAATACCATCCTTTTTGTTGGGCGGAATAGGATATCTTCCTTTAGACATCGGCTTCTTCTCGAACCGATTACCATCTCTATTGTACCTAAAGCGCAACTTAGATGCGGCTGCTTGTTCGATTAGGTCCCTTTTCATCAACTGGGCCCGACCATATAGCTCATGGTAATTTTTCAAGTCGAATGGCACCAGTGGGTTCTTCAGCTTCGGTCAGAGGCCATTCCTGAACCTCCTAGCTCTGTCTTATGGATCTTCTATCAGCCTGGGGGCGTACTGCGATAGCTCCGCGAATTTAGCCTCATATCGATTTACTGTCAGCATTCCTTGATGGAGGCGCTGGAATTCCTCCATCTTCTACTCTCTAGCACTGTCAGAAAAGTACTTGTTGTTAAAGGCTCTGAGGAAGGCATTCCACACTGGAACCATGCCTTCTAGGAACACTATTCCTTTGGTGGCCCTCCACCAGGTACCGGCATTACCTTGTAACTGGTAGACCGCAAGGACTATCTTATCTTCCTTTGAGCACCTCAGCAGGTCAAAGGCTTTCTCTAATTCTTGGATCTAGAGGGTTGTAGCCACGAGATCACCTTTTCCTGTGAACTTCAGTGGTTGCAACTTTAGAAACTACTCAACTAATTGTGCATCGATCTCTCCCCGATCATAATCCCAAGTTGAACTCTAGTAGGTGCGGCAAAGCGCGGTGCGTGCGAGCTTGATTCTAAACTTGTTGCTCCATCAAATTTCCCAAAGTCTTGAGCGCTTATACAATCCCATCGATTCTAGGATCGTTAGGTGTTGCTACACCAATACCAGCTTGCGGTGGTACTCTCTCACTCGCGCTGGCCTAAGCCTGCGCTCTACCTCGACCACCTCGGGTATCGACCTTGGTTGGCATCCTATCCCGAGAGGCTGACGTGACGCTCCTCTTCTAAGGAGTCTTCGGCTCTGGATCGCTCATCTTATAGGATCTCTACAGAACCTGCTTTCCAATTTCACACATACATGAAAACTAAGCGACCCACATGAAACAATCTATCAATCAATTATCAATCGCATGCCTCAGCATGATAAAAAGGCATTTCCTACTAACTATCCCATTAACCCATCGCACCTTATCACTCCAAACACTGGCTTGCTCTGATACCACTTTGGGCGAGGATGTCATGCCCTAAACCTCAAGTGCGTACCCATCCTTCAGTGGTCGATAAAAATTGCAACATTCCAGGACGCATCGCCGACCCATTCATTTTAATGCACATGCGGAAGCGTATAAACTAATCCCCTAACAACAACAGACATGGGATAGAAAAGCAAGACAACAAATTTCAAATCAACACATTATTAAAAACTGCAATTTGGTTTACAAACAGGGGCCAACTTTAGGGTATAAGTACATGAGGTTTATTTCCAAAAAAAACTTCTAAGCCGCCCATGCTCCTAACCCTTCCGTCTCCAGCTCCGGATTCTTTACACTAAGGACCTGAAAATTTAAGCCCACGACGGGGAGAGACAATGTCTCAACAAATTCACCCCCTAAACCCCGACTAAGAAGAAAATACACCTAGAGGCAGTCTATGCACACAATATAGAAGACTTACATCTCCTCAGTTCTCTCTTGCATGTTAACACAATTCATATATCACATAAGTGCAGTAACAACACTCGAGCATTCGAAACGTCTCATGTCAATCTTAGTCAATTGATCATTCAATACAATCGATCTATCATTCAAGCAAACAATCACTTACAGGTGCCTCGATATTCCCTCTCAATATTCAAATTCTCAATCTAACCTCAACATTCCCACTCAATATTCTAACTTAATACTCAATACCAAGCTCAAGGTTCTAGAGGTGCCCTCTCCGCACGAAGTTCCGACATCGCGTGGCATTTAGTCCTTGACCATAATCAATCATAGTATAAGGTACTAGAGGTGGCTCCCATGAAATCATGCAGTCGTGTAGCACTTAGTTCTCGACTGTACATTTGAGATCACCAGATCTTGAGTGAAAAACAAAGGAAGATAATTCACTAGAGAGCTCAAACGTGGAAACAAGTTCGTGTTAACTACACCCTGAGTTAATGATAATTTTTTATAGCTCCTTCTTTTTCCCGTGCTCGGAGGCGTAATTCTCTGTTCTTATCGTTAGCTCATCTGTGTAGACCTTCAGTTGAGTAACATACATTTCTTGTATTGTCACTTGACTCTTAACTCTATTTTTAAGGCTTTTTTTGTAGCACAAGGTTTTTATTTAAGAAACTCAATTTGCTGATGGTAGTACGTTGGGAAGTTCAAATTGCTATTTGTCCTAAGTTGACATTGTTTTCTAGAACAAAATTTAATGTGATTCGTACTGTATTTTTCTCGCCTTGTGTCATATGGTTCTTATGATTACTTCAACAGTTATTACCTGTTGAGTCACAGTTGCAGCGGTGGATCATCTTCGCAATGAACATGTGAAATTATGAAAATTGCTAATTAAAAGTGTTTTTAATGTGTCTCTAATTGGTGGATCCTATTCACGGTGATCATATTCAACGATGTCAATATTTATGTTTTCCATGCGTGTTCTAACTTTGGCTACATCGATCCAAGTGCATTCACATGCCAGATTTGAAAATCTTCTTGTCTCTCTTTTTCCACGCATACTCTAACTTTGCCTACATTGATCCAAGGGCATTCACGCGCCATATTCATCTGTTACTCACATATGACAATTGAGGAAGATTCCAGCCATGTGCTTGATTATTTCAAGTGGTGTCCTTCGACATCAATTCTTTCACTTTTTCTGGAGAAGTAAAAGTCGCATGACTTTTTTGACCCGTGATTTCGACCGAAGCCTGCTTGAAAGACTTACACGTTATATTCACATGAAAGAAGTTTCACCACTTCTGACCAAAAAAAAAAAAGGTTTCACGACTATCTAAAAAATTATAGAACTATCTCTATGTTGACCCTAATTCAATTTCGATGGCTACAAAGCTCACTCAAACATGCTACTTATAATTTTAAATTATATTTGTTGTTCTTGAGCATTTTTTCTAAGGATTTTGAAAGGGTAAAAAAGACCGCATTGCCCTAAAACACGTAATACTACAAAATCTTTTAGTAATGGTATCGTGTTTGTACCTAAAAAAGTTAATGATTTGCACGTGAAACTTTTCTTTACTAAAGATCACATTTACCGTGATATTTAGACATATGATCGATACAAATATTTGTTTAATGTTGATTTATTGTTAACTGAATTATTAATGAATTTGACAAGTCAACGTAAGATAAATTCTATGACTATAATTTCGTACAATCCTGATTGGAGGCTAGATTTCCGATTGGTTTATTGATCGGCTTGGGGAAAAAAAGCCTCTTACAAGTGATGGAATTGGTATTAGGTAAAAATATTACCTCGATAACCCAACACAAAAATCGATATGATTTCATACAATCATGATTGGAGGCTAGACCCCCACCGTAACTTTAGCTGTATGCTTTGGCATTTAAAGGTCTACAATGTTCAATCGTAATCAATAGCCTAAGGCCGCAAGTTTAAAGGTTTTTTCGTTATTTTTTATGACAGTTTACAAAGATTTGCTATACACTGTCGTAATAAAAAACTTGACATTGTAAAACGTCATTAAATATGACTTTTACTGTGTTGGACTCCATTTGCTAGTGCGTAGAGTTTTGTAAATTTCCCTTCCATTTTATAGCAGGTGGAAGGTCGAACCTTGTGCACAAGCAATTGCAATTGGCTCAAATTCAATGGCTGGAATCTCCCCATCTCAACATAACGATTGACATTTATGTCGTATGGGTCAGCATTGTGCTTTGGAAGTCTCATTTCTTTCTTCTTCTTTTTTTTTCTTCCTTCATTTTTTGGGTTACATCTCTTTCCTTTCTTTCATTCGTGTACTTCTCTATTAGATATGTCCATCAACATTTTTTGTTTAGCTCTTTCTCTTGGTCTTATTTATATAAAACTTCAGCAAATTCAGTAACATCGGCCAGTGTCCCACATCATATTCCCCCACGTCACAACAGGACAAAGGCTATTTGATCTTTTTTTTTCGGTCAATAAAGGTTGTTTGATTGAAAAAGCTGTCCTTGCACCGACGCTTTACTTCCACACACAAGAAAAAGGAGTGGTGAAATGACAAAACTTGAATTAATGGACAGCACTTCCATTCACATGTCGTTCTATTCAATGGGTGGTGGGAACTCCCATTGCCCACACTCAAATTGCCAGTGGCGCCCGTGAATGTACGAAGGTCCAATGTGTGTAATCATTCTGTTCATTTTTTGGGTTACATCTCTTTCCTTTATTTCATTTGTGTATATCTCTATTAGATATGTCCATCAACATTCTTTGTTTAGCTCTTTTTCTTGGTCTTATTTATATAAAACTTCGGCAAATTCAGTAACATCGGCCATTGTCCCACATTATATACACCCACGTCACAACAAGACAGGCTGTTCGATCTTTTTTTTTTAAAGTCGAAAAAGGCTGTTTGATTGAGAAAGCTGTCCTTGCACCGACGCTTTACTTCCACATACAGGAAAAAGGAGCGGTGAAATGACAAGACTTGAATTAATGGACAACACTTCCATTCACATGTCGTCCACACTCTAATTGCCAGTGGCGCTCGTGAATGTACGAAGGTCCAATGTGTAATCATTCCGTTCATTTATTAGATTCCATTTATTTGAATAAGCTATACACATTATATTTTGAATACAAAATTTGAAGAAAATATATCATATATTTTATGAAAGTGTCGGTAATTCCTTGTTGGGGAATCAGGTGATCGGTGACTCCTTTTTATCAACTGTTTTTTTTTTTTTTTACACTACCACTACTTGCAAAATCCTTCTTGTATACACTGTGTAATCAAATTCTTGAGATGTCAATTTAATCTAGCATTTCTTTGTAAAAGGGTGTCCTGTGTTTATAATGAAAGTTGGCTCCATACGAGGCTTCAAGTATGGTTGATTTTCCATAACTCTCAAATATTTTTGGCTTTTTTCTTGGCTTGTTCCCAAAAAAAGATCGAAATCCTAATATTTTCAACGTTTAAGCTTACCAAATCTAGTCTGGGCGAGGGCGAGGGCTCCCCTCGTTAGATCTGGCAAGGCCGGCCCTCACCTTGGCTTGGGGAGGGTCGGCCTTGCCCAAGCGACCCGGGCCGAGCCGTGCTTAGGCAAGGACTCCCCTCGCCAGGGCTCCTCGCCCAGCCGGCCTTGCCTGTGGCGGGTGAGGCCAGCCAGCTAGCTGTGGCTAGTGGCCGATCGTCACTTATGGCCAGTGGCCAGTCACTGGAAAAGGCCCAAAAAAAGCCAAAAAAAAAAAAAAAAAGGAAAAAATAATAAAAAAAATAATAAAAATTCAAAAAATATATCAAAAAAATATTAAAATATTATTAAAAATTATCTACGTCAACGCCGTAATCCTACATGTCACCGCGACGTCCACGTCAGCATTTTCCTACCAAAATTGGCCGAATTGACTGAATCGGCAAGAATTGAAAAAGTTTAGGATTTAATTGACAAAATTAAAATGTTTAGGACTGAATTAATAAAAAAGTCAATAGGTTTAGACTTTTTGGACAATTTTCCCGATGTCAAGTCCACTCGAGCAAAACCCAATTTACTAAAGTACAAACATAACCCAAACAAAACTAAGCCAAACAAAACTAAGCCCACAATTGGGTAACCTAACAAAGCCCAAATTACCAAACTAAAACATAGGCCCAACACTCGGTGGCCTTATAACCGAAACTCAGCTCATTTTGGTCATGACAAGCCCACTTTTGTTAAAACAACAATCAACCCATTCTCGATGGAGACTACTCAGCCTCCATTTCTCTTTTTCTATCTTTCATCAAACTATCCTATTCTTGTACTTTTTTTTTTCCTTCTTGAATTCTTCCTCCCATTGCCCAAAAACCAGGACCTGAAGCCCAGAACGTCAAAGCTCCTGCAACAATATCTGCCCAATCAAAAAGAACCATCGTCGAACTTCTATCCCCGACTGCTTCTAACCACTAGACAGGCATTGGCCGACATCCATCTCCATCATCATATGTGATACCCTGAAATTTGGCTCTATTTCAAAATATATGAAATTGTTATTTCATTGATGCACTTATGATTACTTTATTATGAATTGATCACTTATGAGTTAACTTATCTATTAAATACGGTCGTAAATGGTTAAAATGTAAAGACTATAATATTCGATTAGAAATCGACCGCTTGACCAAAATGATCAACAACGGTCAATATTACACTATTATAAGCCAACTAGCAAATGGATACAAATCGATTCAACGGAAGTACATAGTCGGTTCGTGGATGATTCCATACGATTATCGTATTTGCGTTGAACGATGATAAATCGATTTTCGATTGATCTTATATTAATGGTATGTAATTAAACCCTCGCAATTACATAACAACTGAGGGTCGTTTGCGATTTGAAGATGCACAAATGTGGATAGATAATTATCGGACGCAAGTCAACCATGCAAAAATCCCTAAAAGCCACCCAATAGATTAGATCATACTAAAGTTGCATTCGATTGATTTTTAATCATGAAATTTAATTTAATTTCGGGTATCAAATTTTTTAGGGTTTCGAGATTAAATTATTGAATGCCATCTTATATCTGTTGAATTATTGGCATGTTCGAAATTTTCAAACATGAATTGCGGGACGAAAAATTGGAGACCAGAGAAGGGAAAATTCGGATCCAGTGGCAAAATGATAATTTATGAGTCAAGATTTTTGTTTTAAAGGAAAATATATATAAGAAGATATTATGGGTACAATAATTAGGGGTGTCAATGGGTCGGGTCGGTCGGTTCGGTGTTGATGGGTTTCTTGCCTTTTTTTTTTTTTTTTTCACCTTTCTTTTCTCAGGGGTTCGGGTTAAAACTCTGCAGCAATCATCCCATCTTGATCCCATTCTTATGCGAACAGGTTATTACAAGAACCTGATTTTAACATCCATTCTTGCGAGTGATCAATCTAAGTCTTTTTAACTGATAAAAACTCAATAGCAGAGCACCAAGTAGAAGAACAAAGAGCAGAGAAGAAAAAATCCCAAGAAACCTAAAGCTTTGGCACTTCAACCTGTTGGGCAGGTTCCATATCCAAAAGAAAACTGAGTTTTTTTTTATCAAACTCACCCATAAGGAAGTTGGCAGAACTCAACATCCACGGTAAAAGTAGTAAAAGGCACATACAAGAGACAGTTAAACCAAGGTCTTGCAGATCGAGGAATCAGTATCACTTACTTCAGAGGACGACCGTTGCTCTTCAAAACCAATTGTTCTGCAATTGACTTACAACGACTGTAATGATCTACATGCTCGTCTAAAGGGAAATAAGGCAAGCTTTCATTGCCATTCACGATCTCCTTCCCTCCATACACAACATTATATGTGCTAAACATAGACGAGCCTTCGAATCCCCAACTCAACGCAAGCTTCCGGCACATGGCAGGTGCCGTTTATGTTCACCTCATCGACTCGACCGAATTGCAACATCTCTTTGCCAGACATGCCATACGAAGCAAGGTGGAAAACACAGTCAGCACCGCGCAGAGATCTTTCGATGTCAGCTTTGCGCGCAACATCCCCTGTAGATGCAGAAAATTCGACCCCAAATCAGCTTTCGAATCTAAAAGACAAAAAAGAAAGATCACTGACGATAGCTCAGGACAGCTAAACCAGAAAATTCATAATTCACGGCGATTGAGGTTCAGTCACAACATCCACCGAAAGCACCTGTCCGTCCACACTTGTAAGATATTTTAACTACAATCACTCACTATAAGCCATGGCAACTCAGCATTTCAGCCTAAGAAAGCACCAAAGAACGAGCATCCCATATCGATCTACTTGCACTGGTCTCCTAGACAAAAATTTCCGCACTTTCCTCGCATTTCAAATTGCCAACGGCATTTCGCATCGCCTCCGAAGCAAGACAAATCGGTCGCCTACTCCGACATCAGCGCGACAACAGAAATTCAGACAGCAGTAAGCTATTCAACGCATCCAGACAAGATATCTACTTGGGAATCACTCCCGGCAGCACCGAGCCGCGATTCAATTTGGGGCCGATTACGAAGCAAAGCGATCGGAACCTAGCGCGGATGCAGTGGACTCCCACAGGAATACAAGGCAAGAAGCCAATTTCCACTTAAAACACACCACATTATCCGCAAAAAACGAAAGCCACATTCCAATTTAAACGAAAAACAAGTGCCCAAAACACCCATCCTTTGCCACAAGAGAAAAAAGGAGGGGGCAAAAAAACGCATTTACCACGTCGTGTCGGTGGGGACTTCCAGACGGCGAGGCGGGTCCAAGCGACGACCTTCCCGGAGGGCAAGGCCCTGGCCTCAACGGGCGTTGAGACGATCCCGATGAGCTGGACGGAGTTGGTGAGCTTCTTCCTCCACTGGATCTCCTGGGGCCTCAGGTACGTGGCTGCCTGGAGGGAGCACCTCTGCCGGGCGTTGCGGGTCAGGTGCTCGACGGTCAGTGCGAACGAGAGGAGGAGCGAGTTCGGAGAAGACCCGGAAGGGATTTGGGAAGGAGAAGGGGAGGGATTTTCAGCGACGATCGACTAATTCAGTGGCGGCTAGGGGTCTGGCGTTGAGACGAGGGGTGGCGACGACGACGGAGAGGCGGAGGCGTGTCGATCGAAGGGCAGCAGCGGAATCCACGAGAAGGCGCAGTCGTCGGCGAAGAAGCTGAAGGGGAGGGGTTTTCACTTTTCAGCGATGTGTTTAACTGTTCGTGTTTGGTTGGCTTGTTTGGAACAGGGTGTTAACGTGTTTCGGGTTTGAACAATGTTCCACCCAAGCCGAAACATATTTCATTGCTTGTTTTATATTTGTTACTTGAATAATATCAAGACCCGAAACATGTATTATACTTATTTTGTGTTCGGGTTGGGCTGGGTTTTTTTATGACACCCCTAGACAATATGCATGGCAATGAGGGTTTTAAGGGTTGGTGTGAAGATTGATGGGATTTTTGACAAAAATAATTCTCTCCCCTTTCTTTTTTTTTTTTTTTCTCTCTCACTCGCTCTCATGCGTCCACTCCCTCCCCCTCTGCCCACTTCCCATTTCTCTCCCTCCCCCACGTTTTCTTCCCCTCCCCCACCCCCCACTTTCGTTTTTCTTCTGCTGCCAACCCCTTCCCCCTTCATTTTTCTTTTCCTTCCATTTTCCCTCACGTTCATCTTCTTCATCCTCTTCACTTGGCCTCTCCAAGACCGCCCCTTCCTTCTTGGGCCGTCTACCACCACAGCCCTCATAACCACTCACCGCCACTCACCGCCTTGATTGCCATCGTTCACCCTCACCGAACCACTACCATCGTTCACCACCACCTACACCACCACACCCGCACCATCAACTCCACCGCCAAGTTTCCAAGTCGCCGCTGCTCGAGCTGCCTATCCATTGAGCCACACTCGCCACCACCATCACCACTACCGGCACCCTTGACGCCATCGATGTGGCTGCAAGTTGCTATCCGCTTGAGCCACCCAAGCTCGAGTCGTGAGCTTGAGCCGTCGCTGCATCACCGTTGAGCCTCCATTAGAGCCGCAAGCATCACATTCTTGACACCGTCACACAGCCGTCACCAGAAATCCGTGAGTTAATTTCCTAATCATGGATTAGGATGTTAATTACGTTCATGGATAGATTAGTTTAATATTAATGGCAGTTAGTAATAGTTAATTTTAGTTTAGTCTTAATTGCGATTAAGGATGATCTAGATTAAATTTAAGTGCGATTAGTTTAATTAGTTATGATTAGATTAATTAATCGTGATTTATTTAATTAATCGTAATTATTTTATTTAATGTCAATTAATTTTTAATTAATTATAGTTATGCTAATTAATCGAGTTTAGTTTAAGTAATTATAATTATCATAATTAATTGTAATTAGTATAATTAATCACAATGAACTTAATTAATCATGATTAGTGTAATTAATGATGTATTAGCCATTAAGTGGAATTTTATGCCCGTTTTTCTGGATGAGTTTGTGCATAATTTTTACTGTTTGCACATGTGATGCTATGTTATTTATTGCCTTATTATAGATTTTATTTTATTTTTTCATAAAAAAAAGGTTTATGGGCAAGAAAATAGAGAATTTTGATGTGTCGGGTTTGGACGCCAAATTTTACGTGCTAAATAAAACAATGGAGTTTTAAAATAAAAGTATGTAAAATTTAATGGGTTGATTTCAAATACGTAATCATGTATAACCACTACCTTTTTTTTTTAAATAAAGAAAATTTTAATAATTCATACTAGTAATGCAGATATTCATAATGTCTATATGTTATGAAATGAAACTTAATTTTTTTTAGAGGCTAAAAATTAATCCATAATTTTATATGCGATTAATGAATAATTAGACAGGTCACCAAAATTTAAGTGTCAACAAAGATTTTGCCAAAGCAGCCAGCATTCAGAAGTGATTGGATTGGGTTAAGCCATATTAGCTTAAAGGCAAGAAGCAGACCAAGGATCAAAAGAATTAGGCACCGATGTCAATATCTACTCAAAAAGCTCAAACTGAACAAAAGATACCTAGAACAACCTATTTTGATCTTTAACCTAGATGAGGAAAGATGTCGAAAGCAATAACCACTTACAATCATTACTAGATATTTGGTAACTAGCTCCCCACCCTGCCGTCCGTGTTTTGACATTAATGTTCCTCTTGGTAGTTATTGGGAGGATGCTTTCGTTTGAGTAGAGGGGCAGTAATCTGGGGCGTGTCATTTGCAGTTAATCAGCATAAAAACAATTGAAATGTTCTCAATACAAATGTGATTACCAGGACGATTGAACTTTGATTTCTGGTTCTCCAAGTGTAGTAAACTGACGCATTCTGGCCTAGTTTAAAGACTATAATCCGCATAGTGTTGCCTCTCAGATTACTATTAACCTGAGAAACAATATCATTCCATGAGGAAGAGTCTCCATCAATCCGAGGCTAATAAGTCTTTCTTCACAGGTAAAGAGTAACAGAACCCTAGAAAATAGGTGTATTTCATAACCACTCACTGAGCTTGAGCAAAAGAGGAGAGTTTCTAACAGTCAATCAAATCATAAATTTTGGTCAAGGAAGAAATCATTATTATTACCTCGTCTGAGCATGTCTTACCCTAAACGTAGTATCTGATCTACATCTCCTGCATATGACATGCCAGACAACCAGTTGCATGGGGTGTCCGATCCCATGTGAGAGCTACCGATGTGTGCCCCTGCATCATGTTCATGTGTACCGTCTTAGAATTGGAGATGCCTCTGAGACAAGAAAATTCCGCCTCCGATTTTCCAAATCTCTTTGTAGTTAGATAATTCTGAATTTGCAGCAAAAGACTTAGTCACCAGTCGAGAGAAACCAGATGAAAAGATGAATTGGTGAGACAGGAAGGTATATGAAGGATTTGATGACCTGTGAGGTTGAGCAAGGGTGGTTGTTTATGGCACTTGGTTCGCTTTTGACGGATGAAGGACTCGAAAGGCTTTTGGTGCCACATTTCAAATTGCAGCTCCTGCAATTGTGGTGCCACTTTGCCAACTCAATTTCAGGTTGGACTTCAATGATGTTGCCCCCCCACAGCTGTATGCTTTTGATTGGGTCTGAAGAGCCATCTGAATTATAGAATATACACTCCAAAAGCACAGAACATCAAGAGTTTATTGATCATGCCATCACAAGCTTTAATGCATCCTGCACTTGCTGTGTGTTTTCTGCCTCGCATTCACTGACATGCAGCACTTCCAAGGAGGTTAACTCCATAAGGCCTTCGATATCAAGGATCATCCTGCATCTTTGGACTAATAGGACATTCAACATCTTCAAGTTAGATATATCGGGCAATCCACCTAGTGAATCACAGTCTGACAAAATCAAACTTCGTAAATCTGTTAATTGTCCCAGCCCATTGAGATTTCGTATTTCACAGTACGCTATATTCAGGACCTCCAGAGCAATTAGTCCTTCAAGCCCCTTGATCTCTTCTACTGCTGATTGGATGAGATTTATTTCTGATAGCATCCTCAAATTTCCAACTGCTGGCAATCCTTTCAAAGAAAAACAACGCTGAATAGATAAAACAGACAATGATACGGGAAATACTGAGACTTCTTGAAGATTTACGCCAGATAGAACTAGTTTCTTCAGATGTGTACATGACAGGGAACCTTGCCTAAATGAAAGGTTACTGATTTTAGAATGAGACAACTCTAATATCTTCAGTTTTGGGAGTCCTACAGGCACAACCAAGGTATCTCTCAACCTAGATCTTGGCTTCTTCCATGTTGAGGCACAAATGAGCTCCTTAGGATCTGTATCACCCAGGCATATCTCCTCCAACTTCACCATAAACTTAAGATCTGGCAAGGCCTTCATCCTTTCAGAACTCACACGCAGACAAGTTAAACTGGAGGGAAGCTCTGGCAGTGCTTGAATCTTGTTGCACCGAAGTAAATCAAGCGTCTGAAGACAAGAAAGACTAACAATTTCCGAAGGTAGGCCAGAAATACTGGAATGTGCCAATCTCAGTATCCTCAGATGATCAAGACTCTTAATAGCATTGGGAATGGCTCCCTTCAAACTCCTACAGTACGAAGCATGTAATTCTTCAAGGTTGGCTAGATTTCCAATTTCTCTAGGCAATTCTCTAATGAAACAAGAATCCATTTTCAACACTTTTAAACACCTCAAGCAAGTAATTGAATCGGGCAATTTAGATATCCCTGTCCCTGTTATATCTAACTGCTCTAACCTTTTCAAATTTTGAATTGAATCCGGAAGTCTTTCTATCCAACGACAATCCTTTAGAGACAAGTCTCGAAGTTTCACCAGCTTTCCAGCTGAGTCAGGGATTCGTGTAATTTTTGCATTTTCTAGCAACAGTACTGAAAGAGCTGTCAAGTCACAAAGTGAATCAGGCAGGTGACTTAATTGGAGACAGTTGGAGGCACTAAAAATCTCGAGTTGCTCCATGTAACCCATTGACACGGGAATTTCTTGTACTGAGGTCCCATCAATAAGGAGCTCCTTAAGAGCTTCCAGGTGAGTCAATTCAATTGGCAGCATACTGAGTTCATTGCAGAACCTCAAATTTAAGGAAGCCAGGTATTTTAGACAACGGATGGAAGGATCTAACTTCATTAGTTGAGAACATCGTTCTAGAATCAATATCTCCAAGGCTGTGAAAGAGGACAGGTCAGGGCTTATCAATAGGTCAGCACAACCTGTAAGATTCAAGACTTTCAACTGTGGCATCTGCAAAAATATCAGAGAAAGATTAATTCATACACTGAACAAATCTCTGGAGCAAATAAAGTCTTAAGGCTTTGTTTGTTTTGTAGAAAAACGAGTTTTGAAATCTAACCTTCCAATCATAACATAGCATAAAAAGCATTGGAAAATGTTTTCATAGTAAAAAAAAAAAAAAAAAAAAAAAAGGCTCATTTAGATTTTGAAGAATGACTTACCCTTTCAAAAACCAAATAATCATTTTCCTTCACTAACTCAACTTAAGATTCCGCTACCACCATTGTCCAAACACCCTTTAATTGTTGTTGGCGGGCAACAAATTATTTCCTCTAGTATTTCAAGAATCATATTCACTTTTGTACATGCCAAACGCTAGAAAGTGTCATGTCTTAAATTAGTCTTCATGAAAAGCTTTCTGATGAAATCTTTCCCATCAGGAAAACAGTTTTACTGAAGTAAACAAAGCTTAATCTACCTTGATTTCTCTCCAACCTCCCCAGTCTTCAGTGACTTTGCTCCTTGAAAGATCAAGAATAACTAATTTCTCAACATGAAAATTAGTAGCTTCAAAATCTCTGGTGCATCCTTGCCATTGAAGCCACTTTAAATTTGGAAAAACATTGGCAAAATCACCAACAACTTTTGCACAATCCAAGATAAGAAACCTTATGTTTGGCATGCTCTTAAAATCTTCCGCGACAAAGTTGAGGTGGTCTGTCCCCTATAATGGAAAAAGGATCAAAAGGAGAAAAAAAAAATGAGAGAGCTAAATAAGTCAACGTTAAAGAAATAGGACAATTTCTCAACACTCCAAGGCTAGAGAACAGGGTAAGGCATGCATTACGCTATAGAATTAGACAAGATACTGTACCTACATCTTCTCTGTATTCCCCAGGCCAATTCCAAATTGCATAACCTGCCTCGCCTTCCTGGACCTAGATGGTCCTCTTTTCGTATAATCTGTTGGCCAAACTCCCTTAACAGCCTGTGCATCCCTAGTTCATTATCTTTTCCAATTTTTACCAGGGACATGGCATGGAGGGCATCAACTCCATCAGAGGGGGGAAAATTGGGATTATGCCACATAAATGAAGCAATTCGACCATCCACATCAGCAGGGAGGCATGCAATATCAAGAAATATCTCTCTTTGCTCTTTGCTCAATTCTTCATAACTAACCTGCAAAATCTCTTGAATACGCAGGTCAAATGGCAAAATTGGCTCCTCTCTTGCAATCAATTGTTCTACTAATTTTCTGTCCAAGAGTGAACCAATAACTTCAATAAGTAATGGAATCCCATTCACAGAGTTAATAATATCTTTTGCAGCCTCGTCAAAACCAGGAACTGGAAGATTTCTTCGCAGTGCATGCTTTTGAAAAAGCTCAAGAGCTTGATCATTATTTATCACGTTGATTTTGTAATCAAGAGCTAACCCTCGAGGTATGAACTTTGGAAGAATAGACATGTCACTAGTGGTGACAATTATCCTACTTCCATAACCAAACCAATCAAGCTTTTCTCCAATAATTTTACAGAGATGCGACTGTACCTCCACATCATCAAGAACGATAAGGACTTTCATATTCCGTAATACTTCTTTAAAGAAATTGACTCCTTTTGCAACATGATCAACTTCGTGTTCTTGCTTTAGGATATCAGACAGTAACTTGCTTTGCAAAAACTGAACACCTCCAAATTGTTTCATTGTTGTTTCAATATCTGCAAGGAAACTACAAGAATCGAACCAAGAGGAAATTTGCTTGTAAATGATCCGGGCAAGAGTCGTCTTGCCGACCCCACCCTTCCCCCAGATTCCAACTATTCGTATATCACTGACTTCTAAATCAAGCAACTCCATTATGTCCTCCACTTGTTTGTCAATTCCCACAAGATATTCGACAGCAACATGTGGGCTCTCCCAATATGAGTTGCCAATGAGCACCGCCGACTCTTTTGCTTCATCCTGAACCTCCTACAAGAGCAAATAAATTGTAAACAAGAAAAGCTGCTGCAGAAATTGAAAAAGGATAACTATTGGATTTAATTTTCCTTTTGTATCTTACTGGACTTCAGAAACAACACTGAAAACCCATGTCTTATCTTCCCACCTATGTTAATACAACATTTTGACCATTCGTCAAGTTAGGATATAGCATTCTGGATGATTGAATTCATTTTGCAATATCCCAATTTATCTCAATAGCTTTCCTCGATTTTACCGAAATTTTTACCTTTGTGCCTTGGCGTGGGAAAGGCGAGCAAGCTATTTGTGTAGAATTTTCTAAAATATAAAAGAATCTCTTTTCCCTCCTCCATTTGCTACACTATTTCTAGAGAGTTAGAGGTGATTTTTTAAGGATCATCTTACAATTCCATTTATTTGAGTTTTCTTTTTTATGGAATTCTCCTTTCTCTTTTTGCTAACCAGTAAAATTTATTGTTTATTTCGGTAAGAGGTGAAAAGATCTCATTATCCATGGCAATGTAACACAAAAGAGAATTGCTGGATATCTTGTGAAGATATGCAGTACTCAATTTTCATTTTTGAACAAGTTCATGAATTTACGTTCCCCAAGAATAGATATCTAGAATTTCCTTAATTTTCTTACTGAATAAGAATCTCCACATATTTCTTCAGAAGAGGAAGAAGAAGAAGAAGACGACCACGATGAATTGTCTGCCTCTGAGTCTCTTTCCTTGAGAAGCCAATTTGTTTCTATCGGATGAGGGCATTGGGGCTCGACCCTCAAATCATCCTCCTGTTGCTGGCATATTAGACGGAACCCACACTTCTTTATGCTTCCACTTGAAACGCTAAGGTGAACTTGAAAATGACTCCAATCATTTTGCAGATACTTCTCTACTTCCCACAGAGCCATGCGCCGATGATATTCAAGCCACACATGATCGGATTCCAGTGAATAAAAGCATCTTATATAACAATGCACCTTTTTGCCATTGACAAAAATTTGGACCTCACATGAAACATCGACCACTTTTCCTTCGTCCGGCCCAAGAACCACACAGAGTGCAAGTCCTAAGAACTTGTCATACAGATCCTTGGGAACCTTGAAAGATATAGATCCCTCTTCACAAGGGTGAATCCATCCTGGCATCTCTCCTCCAATTAGGAGAATGTCGAGTTTCCCCGACTTCCGGAGATACTGTCATACAGCATTCAAAGTGAGAGAGAGAGAGCCGGAGATACTGTCATACAGCATTCAAAGAGAGAGAGAGAGAGAGAGAGAGAGAGAGAGAGAGACCTCGAGTATTGACACACCAGCCCGATCGAACCCTTTCCGTGATAATCCACAGCATGAAGAGAAGTCAACTTTAGGGAAGTTGGAGAGACTCGAAAAATCTGGGAGTTTTTGTAGAGATCTGCAATTATTTGCTTTTATGCTCTCAATATTTGATGGAAGCTGAGGAATCTCTTGCAGTTGCTGGCAATGATCCAACAACAACCATTCCAAATTATTGTATTCGTTCAAGCACGTCGGCAGATGAGTGAACTTGTTCTTTGAAAGATTTAGGTACCTCAATTTGGGAAAATTGGAAGAACCCTCAAGGAACTCTAATTCTGATAGATTGCAGCCCTCAAGATCTAGCGTGGTTAGATTTGGGAATCCCAAGCCACCATCAAGATGAGTTGGATCCTCCAAGTTCTTTGGAAATGTGATGAAATTGGAGCAATATGTAATTTCCAGATATCTCAGATTTTGCAATTTATAAATGCTAGATGGAAGCCTTGCGAAATTTTTGCAATTTCTTAATATCATATACTCTAAAGAGACAAGATTACTAATGGATGCAGGGAGCTCTTTAATAGCCGTTTCTGTTGGACTAAGTGCCTTCAGATGTTCTATCTTTTCCGGAATATCAGAGAACTTCTCGAGTTTAGAGCAACCAGAGAGAATAAGTTTGCTAAGAGATTTTGTCTTGAGTATGCTAGGAAAGATACTAAGCTTAGAGCACGCATCTAATGATAAAAATTCTAACTTGTCAAGATATCCGACAGATTGATCAACCTCCACCAAGCTTTTGCACAACCAAAGATCCAATCTCTCCAAATTTGGAGCCCACGAAAGGTCAGGAACACGAGTCAGGAAATTGCATTGACTGAAATTGATGTCCTTCAACATTCTAAAATCCTGCAAAAACATATCAGTGCAGTCATTAAGTTCTGCAAATGTAAATAGCTATGAAAATGAAAAGCTACTCATGGCAAGGGCTTACGTTAAATGTGACTCCTAATCGTTTGATAT
The DNA here is from genome assembly GCA_016097485.1 of Eucalyptus sideroxylon x Eucalyptus melliodora. Lineage (NCBI taxonomy): Eukaryota > Viridiplantae > Streptophyta > Magnoliopsida > Myrtales > Myrtaceae > Eucalyptus > Eucalyptus sideroxylon x Eucalyptus melliodora. Next base: position 20,415,985 of record CM027831.1, on the reverse strand, counting down.
GACTATTAAACATAAAATAGTGACCGATTGTTGGAAAAAAAATGAGTAAGACTTTGGTTTTTGACACGTTATATCGATGAGTACAATTCTTAAAACTTCGGGCCTCGAATGACTCGTTCATCGCTTGGATGCACTTCGGCAATGACCTGTGCCCACCGTGCGACGCTTGGAAAATGAGTAGGACTCTGGTTTTTTGGTCTCCCTAACGAGCTCCGACCAAAGCCCACAAACATGTATCTTACTCGAATAGATTTTAAATGGGAAAGCCCCACCACAACGGAAATCACTAAGCGAGGAACTATACTGAATAATTTTGCACCATCATTCGTAACTTTACTGTCGATAAGTAGTGTCTTCTCCACGCGTTTAATCGAACGGGCCAGTTGCCTGTTTCTTTTGGTTTCACATGACCCGCCTATGAATAAGTCCGACCGCCCAATATTCTAATCGACTGATTTTCGTTTTTGAGGCCAGTTTCCTAATTTGAATGGAAGGCCATGGAATGGCCGAAGTGATTGGGCCAAGAAAGTAATCATGTTAGATTCATCCCCTCAATCAACCAAGTTGGGCGATCTGTTTCCACCCAACATGAACCCGCAAAGGAGTTTGGATCGATGATGCAATAAACGTCTGGGCCTCAAATGTAGAGTTAATTTGTCAATGAAATATACATAGTCATGTAATAAAACTCTCCAATTATAGATTTCCCATTTTTTCCCATGATGGGTAGTTTTATTATATTCATTTATTTGTAAATGACGATGTAATTAATCTATCATTAACCACTTCTTTCAAACTCCTTTCATTGTATATGAAAGAAAAAGGATTTGGATATTCTAGATTTATAAATTCTCTCAAATATCAAACAAGGGAAAGAAACAAACATAAAATTATTTATAGATCTTTACAATATGTTCTCTATAGTAAATGGGTTCAAGAATAACGGTCAACTCTAGTACGAGCTGTGCAAGTTGTGAGGATGAATTTTTTTGTTGATTTATTACCGTTATTTATTTGTCAAATCCGAGTTGAATATAATTGATCAATTAGTATTATTATTTCTTAAATGTGATTTACCTCATCCAAGGAGTTATGAAACCATGCCTTCTCAATTCTCTCATGGAGAGGGTCTTTAAAAACATTTGGACTACAGCTGACTATATAAAACTACCAACTCTTGTTTGAGTTCTTGTACCGATGTTTATTATATTTTTGGAATCATCTATTTTTTTGTTTGAGTTACCAATGTGTTAAATTTACAATTCTTTTTAGAAAATAACCAATTTTTATTTGAATCACTACTAATGTTTTTTTCTAGTGTTTTGAAATTATCAACTGTTTTAATAATCTATGAATTTTTATATGCCAGCTTACCAACTTGTCTAAGTTACTATCTCTTCTAGAAAATTATCAACTGCTAATTGAGTCCCCTTACCAACGTTTATTAGGTTTTTTGCAAAAATTAAAGTTGTTTCTATAATTTACCAATATTTATTTGTTGAAGTTATCGACCAGTTGAACTAACTCCTATACTAAATTACCTACTATTTCCTAAATTACCAACTAATCCAATAATTTACCAACAATTATATGCAGAGCTAATTTAAGAACTCTTACATGAAAATACCAATAGATATTTGAGTTAGTTATCAATATTTATTTGATTGCTTCAAAGGTATTAACCATTCCGATAATTTACCAACATTTGTGGCAACTTACCAAAAAAAGGTTAATAACTCATATCCAAAATTATCAACTCTTATTTGAGTTAATTAACATTGTTTAAGAAGTACCCACTGTTTCAATAGTTTACCAAAGGTTAATTTGGAAAGCCTACTAGCATGTTAACATTACCACTCTTCTATGAAATTAACAATTCTGTTGAATATTACTAACATCATTACAATTACCATCATTTGTGGTGATTAAGTTACACATTCCTATTTGAGTCACTTACTAACTTTTATTTGATTGTTTCAAAAGTATCAACTATTCACATAATTTACCACGTTTGCTTGGGGAACGTTCCAACTTTGTTTAAGTTACAATCAAATAAACATTGGTAAATGGACTCAAATAAAAATCAGTAAATTTTGTAAGAGTTGGTAACTTCAACATGTTGATAACATCTGCAAATTAAATGTTAGTAAATTATTAAATCAGAAAGTGATTTCAAAACAATTAAAAACGTCATTAAATCAAATAAGATTTAGAAAAACTAACACTAGATGGTAACCTAACCTGTGAGGAGTTGGTAAATCACTCAAATTAATATTAGTAACTTGGAAGCTCCTTGAGGCTCAGACCACCTACTTAAGTTCAATATCTCTAAATTTGGCACCTCTGAAAGGTCAGGGACACAAATCAGCAACTTACAGTGGTTGAAATTCAGAAACTTCAAATTCCTAAAACGCTGGAAGTTAAAAAGAACATCTGAACGAGATTTTGATAAATTCAATTTATATGCACCGAAAAAGAAAACTGTCAACTAAAGCGTTAATGACGTACCTTTAAGTTCCCTCCAAATTCCTTAATCTGGCTGTCAGGCACATCAAAGCAAACAAGTTTCTTTGGAACACTAAACTCCAGAGTGGATAAATGACATCCATGCCATTCAAGCCACCTTAAATCATTAGGAAGACATACGGGACCTCCACTGATTCGTGCATTCGAAAGTATGAGCAATTTCAGTCTCCTCATGTGCGTGAAAGCACTGGGACTGATGTGTAGCTCTTTTTGTGTCGGCAACTGCAGCACTATGCCTTTAACATCATTGGTTCCCTGTCAAGGAAAAGAAAATAATCATTTATAACCAACCGCAATTCGGTAATAGCATGTAAATTAAAGAAGATAAGATTATCGATGGTTTCATGAGAAGCTCTCACCGTAGCCGTCCGACAGTACTTCATAAACATCATCATAGCACCATAATCTACTCCGTCTCCCAGGATAATTTGGACTTTCTTGTTTAACGATATCCTGACCCATCAGCTGAATCAAGTCATGCATTTGTACTATTCCCATACTAATTGTTACTAAGGATCTCTCTATTAGAGTCTGAATCCCAAATAATGGGTGTGGACCATAGCTATCAAGAACTCTGGTTACATAATCCCTCTCCCTCCCCTTAAAGAAGCAAGCAATGTCAAGAAAAATGTCCTTCTGATTGTCCTCCAGCGCATCAAAACTTATCTTGAGGACTTTGTTTATATCTTTAAGAGGACTTTCAGCAAGTTCTTCCAATTTACTCTCCCATTCCCCTCTGCTTCTACCACGTAAAAGGCCACCCAAGACCACAATCGCTAAGGGAAGGCCATTAGCATAGTCCAAAATATTATGTATGAGATCTGTACTTATGTCTTTCGTCTGGTTTCCTTGAAAAGCATGTGAACTCAGAAGTTTAAAAGCTTCACCTTGATCTAATGGTTCAACTTCATATACCCAATCTTTCGCACAAGAAGTTAGTACATGTTTATCTCTTGTCGTAATGATGATCCTGCTCCCTTTTCCAAACCATCCACATTCTCTAGCTAATGCATTTAACTGGTCCCCATGATCCACATCATCAAGCACAAGCAGAATCTTCCTGCAGCAAAGTCTATTTGGTATCAGATTAGCGCCTCCATCCACATTTAAGACCGCTATATTTTCTTTCCATAATATCTCGGATAACAGTTTTTCTGCAAATGAACTAGGCCATCAGGTCTACCGGAAGTTTCTCTAACATTTGCAAGAAAGCTGCACCCATCAAACTGACTAGCAATACTGTTATAGACATCTTTAGCGATAGTGGTCTTCCCTACACCTCCAGTTCCCCATATTCCTATCATCCGAACATCATCCGAGCCCATACTCAACAACGACATTACTTTTTCTACCCGGCAACCTACACCGACGGGATACTTGGCAACACTCAAGGGTGCTCGTGCTACTATATTCGAGATCTCTTTGACGATGCTCTCAGATGAACTTGGTACCATCTCTGCCAAAACAAAGCAGCAAAAAGAACGCGAATAAATGGAAATATACAATCCATTAAACTAACTAAAACTAACACGAAGTAAACAATTACTCTGTGACATTCCCAAAAATGACTCTTAACGCACTAATCGATGCCATCATGTATCAATAAAATTAGAAAATTCCAAATTCTTTTCTAGGGTCGAACAGGAATACTATGATTACCCATGGTCATAATGCCAACCGGACAAATTGCCGGCTTCAGTTAGGGCTTGCCTCCATTTCTCCACCCTCTCAGAATCCTTTCCCAATTTCTCCTCGTGCCTGGCCAATGCCTCGCCATAACTCTCTCTCTGCCCTCGAATCTCCCCGGGCTCCACTTTGTAGAACACGGGCAGCACCCGCTGTCCCTTGAGCCTCCTACACTCCATTACCTTCACCAGCTCGTCCAAGCACCACCTAGACGAAGCGTAGTTCTCGGAGAAGACGAGCACGGCGATCCGCGACTCCTCGATGGCCTTCGTCAGCGCCGGCGAGATCTCGTCCCCGCGCCTCAGGTCCTCGCTGTCGATGTAGGCGTTGATGCCGCGATGAAGCAGACACTTGTGGAGGTCATCGACGAAGCCGTGGCGGACGTCCTCGCCTCTGAAGTTAATGAAAACGTCGAACGGCCATTTTTCTTCGGAAGAAGAAGAAGAAGAAAGACGACGACATTGGAAGATAGAATCTGAGCTTAGTTTGGATTCGTGTCGAGCAATGAGTGATGCTTTTATCGTGGAGTTGGTCAAGAAATCGATGCGGACTGAGAAACATCGAACGTCGCACCGTGTCAGGAAAAGCGCCTTTTTCATTTTTCACAAATGGACGAAAAGTTTTCTTTCGTTCATTTTTATTTTAAAATTGTTTGTTTTTTGTTTTGTTGTCATTTCGTGTCTTACAAAAAACATCGTTAAAAAAAAATATAATTTAACGTTACCAAAGTGAAACCTTATTTTACGGATGTTCAAAATTTGGTGGTTTTTCCCGCAGCTAGAGTGTGAAAATTGTTTGTTTTGTCCAAGCTTAATATGTTCTTACCATTTACCCAAAAAAAAAAAAAAACAAAAAGCGACTTTATTTTATGGGATGTCCAATGAACCGTCCGAATCGAGAATTGTTCGGATCGGACTGAATCAGCTGATTGGATCCTAGTTCTCAAGAGTGTCCGTCTTGTTCCTAATTCTTAAAAGTGAAAATCGAATCAACTTAGATCTACTATATATACTTTTATTTCTTTAAAAAAAATTGTTAAATATGAACAAAATACTATCTCATCCAATGATATCACAAGTTATGACATAATTTTTTACCCATCATCGCTTTTGTCAATATCTTAAGATTTGTCACTCCTTTTATTGTGTATTAGTGATTTTTAAAAAAAAAAAATGATCATTTCATTGACTTGGATCAAAATCCATCATCCTATTTTATTTTATTTGCCAAAGTTCAATATTATTCAAAGCATATAAAAAAATTAGCTATGAATTTATGTATGCAATAAAAAAAATTATCATTCTCAACCCAAATCCGATATATTCCATTCAATATTTCATCTTCTATGAATGGCAACATATCTTTCACATTATTAGGTAGGAAATTGTTTAGATTTTTTGCTTATTCAACTCATCGTGTCCCCAAAAAATAAGTCATGAAATAGATTTTTTAATGCGAATGAGATACAATTTTGTTTTTTCCCCATTAATTGATTTTCATATTTTTAAGTAGCCATCTTTTGTTTAAGAATGGAATGAGGGAGTCATGTGCATGTTTACATTATTCAACTCATCGTGTCCCCAGAAAATTCTCTTTTCTATTTTATTTTATTACTTTTTTGAAAAAGGAAATATGCACCGGGGTTAATCTATGCGCTTTGTTTGTTATTTACACATGATACATATGGAAGATCCCAGCTTGGTAAATACAAGTAGTGTTGTTTGAAATCAAGGCTTTACCTTTTCCATTTATTTTGACTACAACCCACTTTGAACGATGTAATAAGCCGTGATTTCAATCGAATATTTTTTGTTAATTCCTTTGGCGAGCTTTCTGAAAACAAGCCTCAATGCCAATGTCACTTCTTTGGTCGCAAAATAATTAACACAATCTATTTCTTTTGCAAGACTTAAATAAAATTTGGGCACTTTCAACTAAGTAATGAACGCACACCAGGCCAGTTTACCTCCAAACATCCAGCTCCCGCAGTTTTAGATTTGGATTTGTCCGCCCAATTTAGCTAACCATTTAAAGTTGCTATTAACGGCTAGTTGACTTTGTTCTTTTCCCTATAAATAGAATAACTCATTGCCTTGGGTAATTATGCAAAATCCCTCTTGCATACACTTTGCAATCAAATTCTTGAGAGATCAATGAGAGCATTTCTTTGTAAAAGAGTGTGTTGTTTTCATAAATGAATGTCGGCTCCATTGTGAATCAATCTATGTACAAGGCTTCAAGTATAGTTGATTAGACAAAACTCTCAAACAATCTTTGGAAATGGAGTTGGACCCATTTGGACCAAACCACTATAAACGGTTCAACATTCCTCTCTTGCTATTCCTTTTTATTTATATGCATATAATATGTGTAATAAATTGCTTAACTTATATTTGTGTAAATACTTGATACTATGGAGCATATTCTATATTTGGGCAAAAAATTGTTGTGTTTACTTGAATTTTTTGAGCTAAATATCATGGCATCACATGTTGATAAATTAAAAGAGTTGGTGATACATTTTCATCACAATACACAATTAAACAATAGTATGGTCAACAAGTGTGAGGAGGAATCCAATACATTCACGTGCCCAAATACAGAGAGGCACATGCATCCTTTTACCCTTTTCCCCACATTTCATAAAGCAATAGTCATCAAGCAATTTTATTAGCTTTTGTAATGGCTAAGGAATACCCATTCCTTTCATAGCTTTATGTTCGAGAAAATGATGAGGTTGTTTTTATCTATAAAAAAGAAATAGATCAAAGCTTTGATGTTCAATAGCTTGAAAATAATGCAATTGGTTTTAGAGTATAAATTGAAAGAAATGAGAAATTTCCAAGAAAAACACCTTTAAATGATTAATTGGTACACTTCCTCATGCAATTTTGTTTCAGGCGTCGGTATTTTCAAAAGTAACCAAAAAAATGGACTTCAACTCACGGAGCAAATGAGTAACATCCATTTCTTGTACTGTCGCTTGACTCTTAACTCTATTTTTAAGGCTTTTTCGTAGCACAAGGTTTTTATTTAAGAAACTCAGTTTGCCGATGGTAGTACGTTGGGAAGCTCAAATTGCTATTTGTCCTAAGTCGACATTGTTTTCTAGAACAAAACTTATTCGATGGAATACAACATAGGACGTGATTCGTACCGTATTTTTCTCGTGCCTTGTGTGATATGGTTCTTATGATCACTTCAACAGCTATTACCAGTTGAATTGCAGTCGCAGCGTCGGTGGATCATCTTCGCAATGAACATGTGAAATTGCAAAAATTGCTAATTAAAAGTGCATTTAATGCATCTCTAATTGTTGGATCCTATGCACGGTGATCCTATTTAATGATGCCAATATTTATGTTTTCCATGCGTGTTCTAACTTCGGCTACATTGATCCAAGTGCGTTCACATGCTAGATTTGGAAATCTTCTCGTCTCTCTTTTTCCACAGATACTCTAACTTTGCCTACACCGCTCCAACTGCGTTCACATGCTAGATTTGAAAGTCTTCTTCTCTCTCTTTTTCCACGCATACTCTAACTTTGCCTATATCGATGCAAGTACGTTCACATGCCAGATTTGAAAATCTTCTTGTCTCTCTTTTTCCACGCATACTCTAACTTTGCCTACATTGATCCAAGTGCATTCACGCGCCATACTCATCTATCACTAACATATGACATGTAAGGAAGATTCTAGCCATATGCTTGATTATTTCAAGTGGTGTCCTTCGACATTAATTCTTTCACTTTTTCTGGAGAAGTAAAAGTCGCATGACTTTTTTACCTGTGATTTCGACCGAAGCCTGTTTGAAAGACTTACATGTTATATTCACATGAAAGAAGTTTCACGACTATCCTAAAAAATTATAGAACTATCTCTATGTTGACCCTAATTCAATTTCAATGGTTGTAAAGCTCACTCAAACATGCTACTTATAATTTTAAATTATATTTGTTGTTCTTGAGCATTTTTTCTAAGAATTTTGAAAGGGTAAAAAAGACCACATTGCCCTAAAACACATAATACTACAAAATCTTTTAGTAATGGTATCATGTTTGTACCTAAAAAAGTTAATGATTTGCACGTGAAATTTTTCTTTACTAAAGATCACATTTACCGCGATATTTAGACATATGATCAATACAAATAGTTGTTTAATGTTAATTTATTGTTGACTGAATTATTAATGAATCTGACAAGTCAACGTAACATAAATTCTATGACTATGATTTCGTACAATTGTGATTGGAGGCTAGATTTCTGATTGGTTTATTGATTGGCTTGGGGAAAGAAAGCCTTTTACAAGTGATGGAATCAGTATTAGGTAAAAATATTACCTCGATAACCCAACACAAAAATCAATATGATTTCGTACAATCGTGATTGGAGGCTAGACCCCCACCGTAACTTTAGCTGTATGCTTCAGCATTTAAAGGTCTACAATGTTCAATCGTAATCAATAGCTTAAGGCTGCAAGTTTAAATGTTTTTTCGTTATTTTTTATGACAGTTTACAAAGATTTGCAATACACTGTCGTAATAAAAAACTTGACATTATAAAACGTCATTAAATATGACTTTTACTGTGTTGGACTCCATTTGCTAGTGCGTAGAGTTTTGTGAATTTCCTTCCATTTTACAGTAGGTGGAAGGCCGAACCTTGTGCACAAGCAATTGCAATTGGCTCAAATTCAATGGCTGGAATCTCCCCATCTCAACATAACGATTGCATTTATGTCGCATGGGTCAGCATTGTGCTTTGGAAGTCTCGTTTCTTTTTTCTTCCTTCATTTTTTGGGTTACATCTCTTTCCTTTCTTTCATTTGTGTACTTCTCTATTAGATATGTCCATCAACATTCTTTGTTTAGCTCTTTTTCTTGGTCTTATTTATATAAAACTTCAGCAAATCCAGTAACATCGGTTAGTGTCCCACATTATATTCCCCGACGTCACAACAGGACAAAGGCTGTTCGATCTTTGTTTTTTTTTGTCGAAAAAGGCTGTTTGATTGAGAAAGCTGTCCTTACACTGACGCTTTGGGGGTGAATGATAACCATTCAGATCCAGAAATAGGTTCTAGAAGAGAAATATATTTTTCTATTTTTATTTCTAAAATAGTTTAAGAAAATAACCGTTTGATAACGACACAAAATTTATATTCTAAAAATAGAAATTCATTTGATAATGACACAAAATTTTTTCTTTTCGGAAGGCGGCGGACCGGCGATCGGCGACCGACAACAGGTGATCGGCGATCGATGGCCGGCGATAGCAAGCAACCGGCGATGGCCGGCGGGATCAACGATCGGCGATGGTGGCAACGATGGCGATGGTAGTAGCGGCCTATGACCGGTGACTAGCGGCGGCGGATGAAGGACCAGTTGACGAATGATGAGAATAATTTTTATTTCTCATTTTTAAGAAAATAGAAAAGTAGGAAATTTCTACTTCGATTTTCATTCCAAACTTATTTCTAACAACAATAATCTATTTTAGAAATAGAAAAATGGAATAGAACTTATCAAATGGATTTCTATTCTGAAATAGATCCTGGAATAAAAAAATTATTTCGGAATAAAAATAGGCAGTTGTCATGCACTCCCTTTATTTCCACACACAAGAAAAAGGATTGGTGAAATGACAAAACTTGAATTAATGGACAACACTTCCATTCACATGTCGTTCTATTCAATGGGTGGTGGGGACTCCCACTGTCCACACTCAAATTGCCAGTGGCGCCCGTGAATGTACGAAGGTCCAACGTGTGTAATCATTCCGTTCATTTTTTGGGTTACATCTCTTTCCTTTCTTTCATTTGTGTACTCCTCTATTAGATATGTCCATCAACATTCTTTGTTTAGCTCTTTTTCTTGGTCTTATTTATATAAAACTTCAGCAAATTCAGTAACATCGGCCAGTAACCCACGTTATATTCCCCCACGTCACAACTGGACAAAGGCTGTTCGATCTTTTTTTTTTTTTTTTTTTTTTGGTTGAAAAAGGGTGATTGAGAAAGCTGTCCTTACACCGACGCTTTACTTACACACGAGAAAAAGGAGTGGTGAAATGACAAAACTTGAATGAATAGACAGCACTTCCATTCTCATGTCGTTCTATTCAATGGGTGGTGGGGACTCCCACCGTCCACACTCAAATTGCTAGTGGCGCCCGTGAATGTACGAAGGTCCAACGTGTGTAATCATTCCGTTCATTTATTACAATCCATTTATTTAAATAAGTTATACACGTTATATTTTGAATACAAAATTTGAAGAAAATATATCATATATTTTATGAAAGTGTCGGTAATTCCTTGTTGGGGAATCAGGTGATCGGTGACTCTTTTTTATCAACTGTTTTTTTTTTTTACACTATCACTACTTGCAAAATCCTTCTTGTATACACTTTGCAATCAAATTCTTGAGAGGTCAATTTGATCTAGCATTTCTTTGTAAAAGGGTGTTCTGTGTTTGTATGAAAGTTGGCTCCATATGAGGCTTCAAGTATGGTTGATTTTCCATAACTCTCGAATAGTCTCTGAAAATGGAAAGACACCCATTTGGACCAAACCACTATAAAATGGTTTTGCATTTTGCCATCACTACTCCTTTTATTTATATGCATATAACTTGTTTAATAAATTGCTTAACTTATATTTGTGCATAAATACTTGATACTATGGAGCATATTCCATGTTTGGGCCAAAAATTGCTCGTGTTTTTTTGAATCTTTAGAGCTAAATATCATCACATCAAATGTTAATAAATTAAAAGAGTTGGTGGCGCATGGTCAGTGTGTGTCAGGAAAGTCTGACATATTCACGCGCCAAATGCAGGAAGGCACATGCATCCTTTTGCCCTTCTCCCCACATTCATATAGCAATAGTCTGGCAATTTTATAAACTTTAGTAATTTTGCCAGTGTCCTCCATTAAATTCCCCTCAGGTCACGGTAGGACAAAGGCTGTTCCATTGATAAAGCTGACAATGCACCGACGCTTCACTTTCCACGCACCGCATGTATGAACACCTCCCTGATTTCAAACCTCCCTGATTTCAAACCAAAAACAAAAAGATGATGTTCCCACTGCATTCTTGATTTACGAAGGTTCAAGTGTTTTCTTTTTTCTTTTAATCTGTTGACTGCAATTGGTTTCCCCACTGTACTCTTGACTTGGGTGGAAAGATGCAATTACTGCTCGTAGCTACTCTATAATTGTTGGTAGGGAGCTGTAGCAGAAAATTTCACTTTAATGAATTTTTTACTCCTAGCTACTTTACAATTGTTGACTGCAATTGGGTCATTGGACTGCTAATGAATTTATCATGCTGATTAATTATAAGTTATTAGCATTGTAATACACCATTGTGAACTATTGCTGCGATATTTTCATCTTGCCCAAGAGAATAGAACAAATCGAGCAGAAGCGTAATGCTTTCTTTTGGAAAAGCTTTATTGTGCATGGAGCAAAAGGTGTGTCTACCTAAGAAGCAAGCAGGCTTGGGATTAAACAAAATTACTGGAATGGAATAATGCTTGTATCCTGACGTATCATTTTGAGCACTTTCTTGAAATCCAATTACCTGTGAACATTTTGGATTGAAATTCATAAACTAAAAGGGAAGAGTATCTGGTACTTAAAGTTGCGCTCTGACTCTTTCTATGGTTGAGTAAGTGTTGAAGCTATGTAAAATAGCCAGGCAGCTAATGAACTGTATACATTGAGTAATGGAGAGTACACCTTGGCTTCTTATGGCCTTTGCTTGATAAATATCCAACAAGAAATTGTCTAGGGTTTAGATCTATCTCTTGATTTGATGATTTGCTGCAAGTGCTGCCTACTTTATGTGGGATCCCTTTTCCTGCATCCTGCCACTGCTACTTTGATGGAAGCTGTAGTTCTGCTTGTAAATGGAATGCAATTACAGAGAAGCAGCATGTTAGTTGGCACAAATGTGTTTGTATAAACCTTGTAATCTATAAGAATTGTTTCACAACCTAGCTGCCGAACTCAAACAAGTTGGGCCATATTTGTTATAGATGTTGAACCAACAAATACGGAATTGAGCACCCGCCCAGTTGGGCCAAAGAATTCCAACCTTCTACAAGAACATCAAAATGTGCCCTTTTAGTCTGGATCAAATAATTCGGGAACTAAATGGAATCCACTGATATAATAATTTAGGGACTCCATCTGTCCATACTCAAATTGTCTGTGGTGTGCGTAAATGTATGATTCCGTGGAGGTCCGACACGTGTAATCATTCCATTCCATTCATGTATTACATTCCATTTAATTAAGTAGATTACATAAGTTATATTTTGAACACAAAAATTTAAGGAAATATACCATATATTTCAGAAAAGTGTCGATAACTCTTTACTAGAAAATCACATGATTGGTGACTTTGTTTATCAACGGTTTTTTTCTTTTTTTCGTATACTATTAGTACATGCAAAATTCATTTTGTATGTGCTTTGCAATCAAATTCTAGAGAGATCAATCTTGTGAGAGCATTTCTTCGTAAAAGAGTGCGCCATGTTTACAAATGAATGTTGGCTCCATTGCCAACCAATCTTCGTATGAGGCTTCAAATATAGTTGATTATATTCCTCTAATGCTATTCTTTTTTATTTATATGCATAATGTGTTTAATAAATTGCTTCACTTATAAAAGTGCGTAAATACTTGATACTATGGTGTATATTCTATATTTGGGCCAAAAAATTGGTCGTGTTGAGAGCTAATTATCATGGCATCACATGTTGATAAATTGAAAGAGTTGATGATACAAATTTAACATAGTACACAATAAAACAAAAGTATAATCAACAAGTGTCAGAGGAATCAAATGTTATTCATGCGCCAAATGTAGAGAGGCACATGCAACCTTTTGCCCTTTTCCCCACATCTCATAAAGCAATGGTCGTCAGACGATTTTCTAAGCTTTTGAATTTTGCCAGTGTCCCACATTATATTCCCCCCAGGTCACAATAGGACAAAGGCGAGAAAAAATTGGCTGAAGCTTTGACGCCAACTCAGCAAAAATCAAGTCCATTTATTTTACGACACGTGTCATAAAAGGCCTCACAAGTCAGTCTCCGTCTCCCCTTCTCCCTCCCTCACCTTCTCCTCTCTCTGCACGTCTTCCTCTTTCTCTCTCTCCTCCGCTCGACCCCTTTTCTTGTCTGTTTTCTTTCTTTTTTTATTAGGAAAAATGTCACAAATGGTCCATAAATTTCTACTTAATGTGCAATCTCGTTCTTGAACTTTCAATTTGCTCAATTTGGTTCCTAAACTATTGATAATTGTCTGATCTAGTCCTTATGTTCAAACCGTTAAGTGGACTGTTTTTCCTTCTTTTTTTTCTTCTTATTCTCTCTTCCCTCTACCGGCCATGGTGGAGGGATGTCGGCATTCACCCTCGCCGACGTTAGGGAGGACCTCGCTAGATCTGGCGAGGAGGCCCTCGCCCGCGTCGAGTGAGGACAGCCCTTGCCAGATTTGACTAGGGGTGTCAGGTGAGGGGTGCCCTCACCCGACGTTGGTGAGGGCCGCCCTCGCCTGTGTTCGGTGAGGATGGCCCTCCCCCAACGCCGGCGAGGGCGGCCCTAGCCAACCTAGGCAAGGGTGACCCTCGCCGGATGATGGCTTCCCTCTGCCGGCTTTGCCATGGCAGAGCCGGCGGAGGGAAGAGAGAAAAAGAAGAACAAAAAGAAAAAAAAAAAAAGAAGACCAAAATGCCCAATGGTAGAGCCGGCGGAGGGAAGAGAGAAGAAGAAGAAAAAAAAGAAAAAAACCAAAATGCCAAATTCCGTTAACTTTAACTAACGGAATGACAAAATTGGTCAATTTTCAAATAGTCAGGGACTAGATCGGACATTTATTGATAGTTTAGGAACTAAATTGAGCAAATCGAAAGTTTAGGGACGAAATTGCACATTAAGCAAAAGTTTAGAGACCATTTGTAATATTTTCCCTTTTTATTATCATTTTCTTTACTCCGACGAGGATGAGCACAAATGCGACCACCACCTCCTCACTACTGTCTCAGTCCACCACCTCATCGCCGTCTTAGTCCTCCGTCGTCAAGCTTGAGCTTGGCCAGTGAAATCAAACCTCAGATTTTGGATCTAAGTCGAGCAAGCCCTAGATTTGTGATATAGAGCTCAGCTCGACATCAAATCTGGGTTGGTTCAAGGTCGTGGTTCAAGGTCGCCAAGGTCGGCTTAGGCAACAGCGAGGTGAAGGCAACGGTGTGGTTCGTCAACGCGCATAGGACCTCGACCTCCTGGTCGACACGGATGCAAACGCAGAGGGCGCGGGAGGAGTTGAACAGGAGGCGGTGGCACTGGAGGTCGGAGAAGAAGCGGGCGAAGATGGATTTACAGATGGAGGCAACGTGTCGGAAGCAATGGCGGTGTGTTTGAGGTCTGGCTTAAGGTTCAGGTCGAAGAAGGGAAAATGGGTTAGGCGGAGGAGAGAGAGAGAAAGACGTGCAGAGAGAGAAGAGAGGGTGAGGGAGGGAGAAGGGGAGACAGAGACTGACTTGTGGGGCCTTTTACGACACGTGTCACAAAATAAATGGACTCGTTTTTTACTGAGTTGGCCTCAGAGCTTCAGCTAATATTTACTCGGACAAAGGCTGTTTGATTGACAAAGCCGACAATGCCCCAATCCTCTACTTTCCACGTACCCTCCCTGACTCCAAACCAAAAACAAACAAACAGATGATGTTCCCACTTGTGTTCGACTTATGGAGGTTAATTTTTTCCTTTTATTCTTTTTCTTCGTATTTTTTGAATCTGTTGACAGCGATAGTTGTTCCCACTGTATTCTTGACTTGGGCGGAAAGATGCACTCACTACTCTTAGCTACTCCGTAATTGTAGGTGGGCAGCCACAGCAGTAAATTTCACTTTAAAGGTGGCACTTCGTTAGTTGAAGTTTGCGGTTTTCATTGATCCAAGAAGATTGAAGAATGTTGACTGTAATTTGGGAATTTTTTTACCCGATAAGTTTTGCATAAACAAACTCATTGGACTGCTAATGAACTATCGTGTTGGTCAATTACAACTAATTAGCATTGCTAATACACATAATTGTGAGCAATTGCTGCGATATTTTGCCCAAGAGAACTAATAGAACAAATTGAGCAGAAGCATGATGCTTCCTTCTGGAAATGCTCTATTGTGCATGGAGCAAAATGTGTGCCTACCTAAGAAGTAAGCATGCTTGGGGTTAAACTAAATTTCTGAAATGGAATAATGCTTGCATCCTGATGTATAATTTCAGGTGATTTCTTGAAGACCAATTACTTATGAACAGCTTGAATTGGAATTCATAAACTAAAAGGGAAGAGTTTTTGGTCTTTGAAGTTGCGTTTCGACTCTTCCTACTGCTGAATAAATGTTGAAGCTACGTAAAATAACCAGGCAGCTAATGAACTATGTACATTGACTAGTGGAGAGAACATTTTTCTTATCATTTGACCTTGGCATCTTATGGCTCTTTGCTTGATAAATATCCACCAAGAAAATGTCATTGGTTCAGGTCCATCTCTTGATCTTAATAGGCAGTTGTTTGGGAAGCCTGGATTCAAGATCTAATGATTTGCTGCAAGTGCTAGCCGCTTTATGTGGGATCCCTTTTCTTGCAGCCTGCCATTGCTGCTCTGATGGAAGGTATAGTTCTGCTTGTAAATGGAATGCAATTAGAGAGAAGCAGCTTGTTAGTTGGCATAAATGTGTTTGTTATAACCCATGTAATCTTAAGAATTGTTTTATAACCTGGCTGCTGAACTTGAACAAGTTGGGCCATATTTGTTACACATAAAGAACCAACATATACAGATTTGAGCACACCCCCAATTGGGCCACAGAATTCGAACCATCTACAAGAGCGTGAGAATGCGCCCTTTTTGCCAATCATGGCCCTTCAACTTCTCAGTTTAAGTTGCTTGTGCCAATACTAAGATAGCATGCCAACTAAGACAATCAAACAAATTAGAATGCAAGATGCTGAATTCAATCTGCAAAGCCTTAGTGATATATAGCTCCAACTTCATGACGAGAAAGATAATTGAAAGAAACTGAAAGAACTTGCCTCCAAACATTGATGGGATTCTACCCAGGAATCTAACTTGTAAATGCAATTGGAAGTCAACTCTGCTCTAGATGCCTCTGACTTTCAAGTTCTTTCTTCCGATCCTTCATATAATATCCTCTAACATAAGCAATGCCACAGTGTGTCTCATAAATAGAAACAAGGCAGGAAAATGGCAAATAGAAGGGCAACTGTTTGGATGCACAGCAAAATACCATTCTGAAAAATAGGAAGGTACTTGAATATATCTTTGAGATACACACCATGAATTTGTTAAAAAGTAGAGAGATTTCCAACAATTGATACTTGTGGCATAAAACATATGGAACTATTTACTTGTTCAAACTTCCATAGAGATAGAATAGCCAAAAGCTCTATAGAAGAGTAAAATTAACACTTGCCAGCTTAATTTGGTTAAATGCAGACACAGAGCTACATCTGAGAAACTTGGAAAAGCTAACCTTCACATCAATTGTATTGCTTCTACAATCTTGCATAATAAAAGGGGGAAACTTAAAGAGATTAATAGATGCATAAACATAAAAGAGAGAGCAAAGAGCTAGAACTTCAGTATCCTTGTGTTTTGACATTGATACTTTGTATTGTGACACAATAAGCAATCTAGAAAAAATTATAGGATCCACGGGAGTAAAGCGCAAGAAGCAATTCTAGCATTTTTATATATCACAAAATCATAGTGACTCAGACAATACTTAAATTGAGGCCAAAAAACAAGATCTACATGACTTCTTTCAATATCCATTTACATCTCAGCATTTGGGCTACTCCCACCTGCCTAAAGCAAAACTCAGCTGCAAATATTTCGAATTTGTGGCTGCTAAATAATATAAATGGTCTATATGTATAATTTTGGACATCTGCAAAGTAGTCCCTTGCAATTCAATTTCCACAACTTTGTGTTAGCACTAGCTAAATCGACAAATGTCCCATCCATCCATCTTTTGTCACAAACCTAGATGAAGTTGCTTGATGTGACAGCCACTGTGGTTGTCACATATCCATAAAAAAAATCAGAAAATGGACAAGAGGGTCATTCTCACCAGGAAACAGCACAAGTGCTAAAGTTGCTGAAAGTGGAGTGCAAGAAATCATTTAGAAAATGCGACAAGTTACAGTAAGCATTATATCAAATACTCAAAATTAATTGCAATCCAGAGGTGGACCTTTTTGCCACGAATCAAGAATATCTCTGATAATTGAGATTATCTTTAAAAGCTTGAGGTGCTTCCTTAGGTCATTCTCCGCTTGCTTGCATATAAGGCGAAACCTACACCTTCTTAGTGTTGCTTCTAATACTTCAAATGAAACCTGGAAGAGACTCCTTTCAAGACTCTACCATCTCATCCAGCTCTCATCTAGCTCATCAAATGAGCGGCGTATAATATAGTTAAATCACAAGTGATCAAACTGTAACAAAGAGAATGTTCTTGTATCATAATAACTATGAACACGATTCACCAATACCCGAACCTCACACGAAACACTGGCCTCAATTTCTTCCTCCAATCCAAAAGCAACACACGAAACCCAAGGTTACTGCCATGCAAATCTGGAGATACCCAGAAAGAGACAGGACACTCCTAACTTTGGATACACCAACATGCTATCTCTCTTCCAGGAAATATAGTATAAATGTAGTGACCCATCTCATGAACATCCGGCTACAGAAAATCTATTAAATCAGAAATACATCAGCTCATGCATATGGGTAATGTTAGCCTGGTTAATACCTTCACGAATCAATCCATGACAAGAATATAAGTGAATGTACACTGACATTGAGGTTTAAAATGAATAGCCAATTTGGGAAATCTGGACAACGCCTTGCAGCCATTTGCTTCAAGGGTGCAAATGTTTGGTGGGAGCTCTAAGATCTCCTGTAGCTGCTTACAATCATCTAATTTTTAATGGACCATCAACTCCTCAAACTTGCTAATGCATGTAGGAAGACTAACAAAGTTATTTCCTTAGAGATGCAAAATATATTTACAGAAGAGAAGCAGGTAAGACTCTGAAGGAATTCTTCCTCTGACAGATTGCACCCACTAAGCTTCAGGGAGACCAGATTTGGAATCCAAGTCTACCATTAAGGAGATTGGAGCTCTCACTGCTTTCTGGAAACAAGCCAAATAATAAACAACCTTCAAGAGAAAGGTGCTCTAGACTTTGCATCTCGTAAATGCTACTAGGAAGACTGATAAGACATTTCCACGAACCTCAATAGAGATTAGGTTTTCAATTGACGCAGGAAGTTATTTAATAAAGGTCTAAGATATATAAAGTTTTGTTAAGCTCTCCATATCCTTAATATCAGGAAACTTATCAAGCTTAGAGCAGCCAGTTACATCAAGTTTTAAAGATATTTCAGCTTTGGTTTGCTTGGAAGCACCTTGAGGTTCAAGCACCCACTTAAGTTCACTGCCTCCAAATTTGGCACCTCTGAGAAGTCTGGAACACTAATTAGAGACTTACAGCAGCTGAAAATTAGGAACTTCAAATTTCTAAAATGCTGCAAATTAAAAAGAACAGCCGAACAAGATTTTGATAAATTTCACTTTATGAAAGGCACCTAAAATGGAAACCGACAATAAAAGCATGTATGATGTACTTTTAAGTTATCTCCTAATTCTTTCATCCTGCTGTTATGCACATCAAACCAAACAAGTTTCTTTAGACTAGCACCAAACTTTAGAGTTGATAAAGGATATTCAGGCCATTCAAGCCACCTTAAATCTTTAGGAAGACATACGGGATCTCCGCTAAGCTGTGCATTTAGAAATAGGAGCAATCTCAGTCTCCTCATATGTGTGAAAGCACTCGGATTGATGTCTAGCTCTACTTGTGTTGGCAAGTCCAGCACTTTGCCTCTAACAGCATTGGTTCCCTATCAAGGAAAAGAAAATAATTATTACTACACTACCCGAATTAGTTAACGGCGTGTAAATTAAAGAAGACAAAATTATCAATGGTGTCATGAGAAGCTCTCACAATATCCTCCAAAAATACTTCAAAAACATCATTGCAGCACCATAATCTACTCCATTTCTCAAGGTCATCTAAACACTCTTGTTTCACGCTATCCTGACCCATCAACTGAATCGAGTCATGCATTTGTGCTGTTCTCTGATTATGGATGTTCTTTAAAGATCTCTCTATTAAAGTTTGAATCCCAATTAATGTCTTTAAACCACAACCATCAAGAACTGTGGTTACATAATGACTATCCCTCCTCTTAAAGAAGCAAGTAACGTCAAAAAATATGTCCTCCTCATTGTTTTCCAGCGCACCAAACTTTTTCTTCAGAACATTGTTTATATCTTTATTAGGACTTTCAGCAAGTTTACCTAATGTACTCTCCCATTCCCCTCTACTTCTACCACATAAAAGGGACCCAACAACACAATTGCTAAGTGAAGGCCATTAGCGTAGCCCAAAATATTATCTATGAAATCCCTGCTTATGTCTTTTATCTAGTTTCTTGGAAAAGCAAATGGATGCAGAAGTTCAAAAGCTTCACCCTGATCTGCCCCATGAAAATTTAGTACATGGTGATCCCTTGTCGTAACGATGATCCTGCTCCCTTTTCCAAACCATTCACTCTGTAGCTAATCATCTAACTGGTCCCCATGATCCACACATTCAAGCACAAGTAGAATCTTCTTGCAGGAAAGTCTATCTCATATCAAACCAACACCTCCATCCACACTCAAGACTGCTAAGTTTTCTTTCCAAAATATCTCAGATAAGAGTGCTTTTTGCAAATGAACTGGGCCATCAGGTTTACTGGAAGTTTCTCTAACATTTGCAAGAAAGCCGCACCCACCAAACTGACTAGCCATACTGTTATGGACAGCTTTAGCGATGGTGGTCTTCCCTATACCTCCCAGTTCCCCGTATTCCTATCATCCGAACCTCATCCAAGCCTGTACTTAACAACGAGTTTATATTTTCAACCCGGCAACCTATACTGATGGGATACTTGGGCACACTCAGGGGTACTCGTCCTACTATAGTCATGATACTTGTTCTCATTTCCACCAAAACAAAGTAGCAAAGAGAATGGGAATAAATGGCAATATACGATCCATCGGACTAACTAAAACCAACACGAAGTAAACAATCACTCTGTAACATTCCAAAACATGACTCTAACGCACTAATCGATGCCATCATATAACAACCAGAATAGAGAATTACCAATTCTTCCACAGGGTCGAACAGGAATACTCTGATTACCCATCGACATAATAATGCCAACCGGACAAATGGGCGGCTTCAATTAGGGCTTGCCTCCATTTCTTCACCTTCTCAGAATCCACCTTTCCCAATTTCTCCTCGTACCAGACCAATGCCTTGCCATAACTCTCTGTCTCTCTCCCCCCCTCCTCGAATCTCCCTTGGCTCCACTCCGTGGAACGCAGGCAACACCAGCTGTCCCCTTGAGCCTCTTCTACTCCATTACCTTCACCGGCTCGTCCAAGCACCACCCGGACGAAGCGTGGTTCTCAGAGAAGACAAGGAGGGCGATTCGGGACTCCTCAATGGCCCTCATGAGCGCGGGCGAGATCTCGTGCCCCGGGCCTCGAGTCGTCGCTGTCGATGGAGGCGTTGATGCCTACTTGAGCCAGAGCCCCGTCGAGGTGAGGGAGGAAGCAGGGGCGGTCGTCCTCGCGTCTGAAGCTGAGAGACGTCGAACGGCCATTTTGCTTCGAAGTTGAAGAAGTATCAGTCCGAATGTTTGATACTGCGCACCTTCTTCTTCTTCTTTGAATTTTTTTCGTGGTTTAAGGGTAATATAAGGGATATCTGTTGGCCATGGATGGAAAAAAATGCATATTAAGAACTGAAAAACCTTTTTTAAGAGAAAAGAATTCTCTGAGAATGGGAATTTCAATGACATAACGAAATATGGGAGAATATAATGACCAGCGAAACTACCAAAATTTTCTAAAACAATTTAGCAATTATAAGGTTTAAGAAACTTTTCTGAATTAATATTACTACCACGCTAGTGGTCAAGCTCGAGTTAACATCATACAAATTACCAGAACTAAGATGCGATGGTGCATAATTTCATTCACTGTCGGTGTATGAAAGATATTACGTATGTAGTAGCGTGAAGGGATTAATTAGTTCATGAAGAAGCCCGTATGAATTGATCCTTCTTCGGAAAGTTCAAACGCTTGGTCCATTTATTTACTATCTAGTCATGGTCAATCCATACATAATGAGCTTATATCGTTGAGTTTCTGTTTGTGTGAAAGTTTTTGGGCGAAAATGTCTTTCACGCAAAGAAGGGAAAGTACGAACTCTTTCTTTCATGGGCATAAGTACACCTTAAGTGCCATAATTTGGCACAAAAGAACACTTAAATATCATAACTTACGAAAGGTACACTTAAGTACCACATTCAAAGAAAAATGGATCAATTAAGTGCCACTCCGGCCAAAGTCTGGCCAAAATGTTAACATGTCAATTTTTCGGCAAAGTGAGTGCAAAACGATGCCGTTTTGTAAGTTGACGTGGCCAAATAATGCAAAAACGATGTTATTTTTGGGTTGACGTGGTAAAAAAATAATATAAAAATTAATTAAATTAAATTTAGTTAATATATTTAAAAATAATAATTTTAATATTAAAAAATTAAAAAAGGGGGAGGTGATCGAGGGCACCGGCGACCTCGCCTCGATTGGGACGAGGGTTGCGAGCCCTCGCCCGATCTAACGAGGGCGGCCCCTCACCCGACCGAGCCAAGGGTCGCCGTCCGTCGGGCGACCCCAGCAGTGGCGGCCCTTGGCACGGGCCGGGCAAGGGCTACCGACCCTCACCACCGGTTGGCCGGGGTTGCCGGCCCCTGGCTAGGGCCCGTGACCCCCGGCCGAGCCTCCCCCTCGATCGCCGGCCCTTCCCGGCGATGGCGGGGAGGTGGCAATGGCCGCCCCCTCAGCCTCCTCCCCCTTTTTTTTTTTTTTTTTGTTTTTTGTTTTTAATTTTTAAAATAAATTAAAATTATTATTTTAAAATATTTAAACTAAATTTAATTTTACTTAATTTATATTATTTTTTTATTATGTCGATCAAAACGGCGCTGTTTTTGCATTATTTGGCCATGTTAGCGTACAAAACGACGTCGTTTTACACTTGCTTTGCCGGAAAAAATGCCACGTATGCAATTTGGCTGAATTTTGGTCGGATTGGCACTTAACTAATCCATTTTGCTCCGATTTTGACACTTAAGTATATCTTTCGTAAGTTATGACACTCAAGGGGTCTGCGTTTCTTCTTTCATGGGTGCGTCAATCGCTATACCATATTGAAGCAATTTGTCAAGCAAGACGATGATGCCTTGACGGATAAAGTGGAAAAGAAAATCTTAGAGGACCAACTCTTTTAGCTCCAAAGCCCCCCTCATAACACATTCCAGCACTGACAATCAATTTCAAGGTGTTCACACCAATAGCAAGTTTGGGAGAATTTCAAGAAGAGTAGAAGATGAAAATGTGATGTTATCCAACTCTGACCTGAGTGGAAGGTTTCGTTTCCATCTATAATGTCTGTGATGAAGTGGAACTTGGTGAAGTAAAAAGGCTTGTTGATTACAACGGTGGAGGAAGGACCTATGGCGAAAGCATAGATACATCAAGAGTAGTTGTGATGACTTCGATGATGAAAAGTGGACGCGATAATCAATGCCCAAATACTCATAAATTGAGCCAATCATAGTTGTCATTTTTTGATTTAAGAAATTCTCATTCTTGATTGTCTCGTCCGGTTTTATAGAATGTGATTATTCACATTTCATAGGATGCCCTTGGAGGTCTCTTTTTACCCCATAATAATCATATGAAATTATTGAAGCCTTTTGAAATTTGTGTGATGGTATGTTGATACTCTAGACTATTTTCTAGAGAAGCCTTTCGTATGTCTTAACAGATCAGTGAATTCGATATTCTTTTATAGGGTCGAACAGGAATATTGTGAATTACCCATCGAAATAACAATGCCAACCACGGACAAGTTGGTGGCTTCAATCAGGGCTTTCCTCCCTTTCTTCACCTCTTCTCAGAATCCTCCTTTCCCAATTTCTCCACGTGCCTGGCCAATGCCTTGCCACAACTCTCTCTCTCTCCCCTCGAATCTCCCTCGGCTCCACTCTGTAGAACACGGGCAACGCCGGGTGTCCCCTTGAGCCTCTTCCACTCCATTACTTCCTTCACCAACTCGTCCAGGCACCACCAAGACGAAGCGTAGTCCTCAGAGAAGACGAGCATGGCGATCCGCGACTCCTTGATGGCCTTCGTGAGCGCCAGCGGGATCTCGCGCCCCGGGCCTCAATTTCTCGCTGTCAACGTAGGCGTTGATGCCGCTGTGAAGCAGAGCCCAGTGGAGGTCATCGAGAAAGCCACGGCGGACGTCCTCGCCTCTGAAGCTGAGGAAGACGTTGAACGGCGATTTCGCATCGGAGGAAGAAGAAGACATGTGACGATCATTGTGGATTTGTGTGGAGCGATGAGCGATGCTCCATTGTAGACTTGGTCGAGAAATCGATGCTGGCCGAGAAACATTGAACGTGTCCGGAAAAGCGCCCTTTCTTTTCTTCTTTTTTCCTTCATTTTTCGCAAATGGACCTAACTTTTTTCTCATTCATATTTAAGTTTAAATTGTTTGTTTCGAGGCTCACACAAAAACAATCTGATACCCTAAAAAATTTCAAATTTTAGTTTTAGTCCCACTTATATCCTAAATTATTTTTATCCCATAAAAAAACCTCCAACTTTATGTTGAATCCCAATTTTATTCTAATTCTTTTTTGTCTCACAAAAAATCCCTAACTCTGGGTCTAATCTCAATTTTACCTTAAACCTTTTTTGTCTAGTAAACCAATCACAAACTTTTACTTGAATCTCAAATTTGCCATTTTAATTCTCCTTCTGAAATTTCTCTTGACAATTTCTCTTGAAACAAGTGTTTCGAGTGCAAGCTCTCCAAGTGTGAGAAATAAAAGATTCTCAAGCACAAGAGATGGAAGACTAAGTGCAAAATCAAAGATCCACAAGCAAGATGGAAGGAAGGCTCTCTTAAGAGTAAGATCAGTTGAAAAAAGCCAATCCAATTTCCTCTCATTTTTACCCAAATTTCATATTAAGAAGACGTATTTGAATGGTAGAAAGAAAAACCAGAAAAGTGACTATATCTTATTCGCCAAATTTATTCAGAGAATATAAAAATAAAAAAAATAAAAATATATCTATGCAATTCGTGTATCCCAATAAGTATATTTTGACAGACTGAAATATTTTACATCAAAAATCCAAAGCTCGTGTGTCTTCAGATTTGGGAAAGAAAAAAATATCAATTCAAAAATTACACACCAAACTTAGCAACATACCGACTAGGGTCCTAATCAAACATTCTTCGTCACAACTAACTTTATGAGGAGTTCGTCCAATGCCTTTTTTCTGAAAGGACTTTCTTATTGGGGAAGTAAAGAAAAGCCAATGAGGAAGGAGCTTTGAGAATGTATTATTGTGGGATAAATACAGTATAACTGTTATGGCTTTTTGTATGGCATTCAATTAAGTGTCATAACTATTTTTTCATTCACTTAATTGCGACAAATTTGAAAAATCGATTACCTAAATACCATCGACAATTTGTCTTGTCGGTTCTATATGGTACCAGCGGTATTTTTGTGATTTTATCGCTCACTTAAGTACCATAAATTTGAAAAATTGATTACTTAAGTACCATGATTTGAAATATCAATCATTTAAGTACATCAACAATTTGCCTTGTCAGAAAATCTATAGTTTTTTTTTTTTGGTCAGTCCTACTCTATGCCTATGCTACACTCACGCGCAGACTTGTGCCATGCCTCTTGCAGGGCGTGGGAGTCGCAACCCACTCTCGAAACTTACGCGTCCATATCCCCATCCCCCCTGAAAAGGTGGGGATTTGAACCCCTCACCTCCCCCTTCCATGTTGGAAGGGTGGCCACTAGGGCGAACCCCCAGTGGTTTGGAAAATCGATAGTTGACCTTGCTCAAATCTGACAAAGGCGTGATGGTCTTTCTTTTGCTTAGTATTAAGCGTATTTGAATTCGAGAATTTCAGTTCTAGTACTATGTGAACTTTTATGAGATCACTGTCAACTCTTCTAAAAGCTTATTATTTTAATAGGGAACTTGTTGGCTTGTAAAGAGGGCATAATGGATTAAGACAAGGTGATCCCATCTCATCATATTTGTTTGTGACGACAATGGTAGTTTTCACTAAAATTGTGCAGTAGTGAATAAGCAACTGAGATTATCAACCTATGCATGAGAAAATCAAGATTCACTCATCTTATGTTTGGCCATTTACTCACTCATTTCATTATATTTTGCTGATATTCATAGGACCTTCTTGACAAAGATAAGAAGTCATTTCTTACTATAAAATCTGGCTTTGGGAGATCCTACTCTATCTCCAGTGAGAAACTTGACTCAATGTGACATTCAAATTTTTCAACCCCGTCTTCTACTAAATAAATCGGGCATTTTATTGATGCGTCTATAGGGTTATTCTCGAGCCGATCACTCTTGAGATGACTAGACTATCTGAGGGAACCATTAAGGAATTTTAAGGCAATAGACTTAAGAACTCGATCAGGAATCGGCTTCTCGACCATGTCCATCTTTAGAGGCCATTACGGCACAGTTAAAAATCGATTTGAAATTAGAGATAGACTGGATTGACAGAGATGTGTGGCTAATCGTGGGTGACACCATTAAATTGGAAAATTCTCGTCGACCGACACTAGACTGATTTTCTTATTGTTTTTATATCCTGTGTCCGTATTTGAGTCCTCGAGATTTTCACAACAATCGTGAGTCGCCAATGAGTCAAGTGGGTTTATAGTGGTTCGAAGAAAATCGACCACGGGTCATTTGCTCTTAAAAATATTTGAAAGTTACCCGATAGTCTAGGTCACGCTAAAAACACGTCGAATGAAAATTAACCGCCAATTCGAATCGATTTCGAAATTGAAGTTTTGGCCATGTCACAATAAATTCTAGGAGTGTCGACTTAGTCTCAAAAGATTTTTCTGACAACCGACACTTTTTGGGAAGAAGTCGTCGCCAGGTTGTTTTAGTGCGAGAAAATGCGAAAGGTGGTTTTCGATTGCGAAATTGAGAAGTGTGAGAAATTATTGGATGGGGAAAATTATCAATTGAGGCATTCGGAGGTCAAGTGATTTTGTTGTGGCTAATTGAAATTGAATCAAGAGAGAATTGAAGATCAATTGAAGCATTGGCTAAGAAATTCGTATCATCCCCTCACCCTAGCAATATTGGACTACTTGAGAGGTTATGGAGGTCATTTGGATGGTTTAGTGAAAGCCAAGTGTTTTTACTTGGCCAAGAGTGATTCTTGGAGGATATTTTTGCATAATATCAAGCCAAGCGCCCCCCCCCTCTCACTACTCTTATCCATCTCTCTCTCCTCTCACCTCAACCGATTAGTCTCTCTCCCCTTCTCATTTCTTCGTGCGACACCTTCATGAATAGCTGATGTTGAAGACCAGCAGCTCCTTCCTTTGAAAATTGAAGCCCACGACTCCACCGAGTTTGGTCGGCCACTTACGCCACACCAACAGAGAAGCCGCGGGAACGGAGACAGTCAGCCACGTCATACACCGAAGACGCCAGCGAAGCCCGTGATTTCCAGCAGCTTCGGCCACATCCGCAAGCCCTGCTTCCTTCCATCGCCAGCACACCAGTCAACCTCGGTTCTTCTCAGGCAGTTTGTTGACCTTCGAAACTCCACAGAGTTTCCTCTCCTACGCGGCCATCATCCACCGAAGAAGAAATCTCCACCGTTTGTTGCAGCTGTCCGCTCCACCTCCACTCACGCTTGGTCATCAACGCCACTCATGGAGTCCCTTATTGACCGAAGCTCCCACGTGCATCCAGCAAATTAAGTGAAGCCAGCGCACGCCAGCTGAAGACCACCGAAGTTCTCTTTCTTCTGCTTCGTTGAAGATTGATCACCCACGAAGCAAGCCCGTGAAATCCAGCAGCTTCGGTCTCCTCTTGCGTGTGTCTTCAGCCAATTGAAGTTCTCGAGTCCAGCGGCCAGCACGTCTCCGCTTCTACCTGCGGCTGCCTCGTCCAAACCTCGCGTCCACGAGCCCGCAATTTCAGCCCAGCAGCTCATTTGAAGCCACCGAACAGTCCAACTTCCAGTTTGCATCTTGCTCAGCCCAGTTCAATTTGTTTTAGCTCTCTTGAAGCCCAATCCAATCAAGCCCAGCAAGTTTTAATTTTCAGCAATTGTAGTCTTCAAGCCCAGTTTTTGAAGCCCATCTTCGCAGCAGGCCCAAGCCAACTTGGGTTTAGCCCAAAAGCAGGAACAAATCTCAGTTGGGCTGAGATTTGTTGGGCCAAGTCCAAAGCCCAATCCAAGCCCGCCGGTGTTGTCGAAAGCCCGATTTCGGCCGCCGTCGCGTCGCCGTCGCAGTGATTCGGTCTCTGCTTTTGTCAAGTGAGTTTTACTCACTAAAGCTTTCTTAGTTTGCTAATTATACTTAAGGTTGGTTAGATTTAATTAAATACAATTAGGTGGTTAGATTAGTTTAGATCAATTAAATTAGAGACTTAATGATATATGTTAGGTAGTTAGAAATAGACATTAGCAAGTAGACATGCCATGTTATTTATGGAACGAGTCTCGGTAATTTTCCGAGCTCGTCTCAAAGATCCAATTTGGCATTACGAGCCTAAATTGGATTTTTTATAATTATTTATTGAATTTTCGAAATTAATTATTTAATTATTTATTTTTTCGGAAATTCAACCGGGATGGCCGGTGATCGAATTTCGTGCTTGATTGTTGTGGTGCGATCTGTTTATTTATTTAAGCTTTATTTGGTGCTAAAATAATTTAGAGGTGAATTTAAGATTTATTCCTAAATTGAATCGGAGAGGGTCGGGTGGGACCATAAAGCTACTAGATCTTGAGAGGGTCGGGTGGACCGTTAAGCCACTAGTTCTTGAGAGGGTCGGTGGGACCGTAAAGCCACTAGTTCTTGAGAGGGTTGGGTGGGGCCGTAAAGCCACTAAATCTAAGAAATTGCTTGGTGTGAGATGAATGCCCTAGAAATGGTCCGATTGACATGAAATCGACTAGATCGATTTGATCGATGTTTAGATCGGTGATGTAATTGTTTGAGTACCTATTGAACTGTACTAATATGCAGATGGAATTTGAGGCCAAGGTAAGTCCTCTGACTTGTGCTGTGCTTAGGCAACCGATTAGTGTATTGGCTTACTAATCGAGTCTTAGGGGGTAGGACTCGCTGAGACGTGGTCTCATTGGTTATTGAATAACCATTTCAGGACCTTGAGGAGAAGCTGAGGAGGAGGAACCTGAAGGGAAGAAAGACTTTTGAAGAAGAAGACGATCCAGAGAGGGATCTTGAGTATAACCCGGATGTGGACCGAGATCCCATCCCTTTTGTAAACCCTGTCTTAGTGTAGATAGGTGTGAGACAAGTATCTTTGTGAATAGTATTGTAAATATACTATGAGTTGTGCTGTTAATGAAAGTGTGGTTGTGAATTTCAATAATAAAAATATGGCTTGCTTTCTTATCACATTGTTTTATTGTCTGGAGATTTATAACTGCTTCCGCCTGCGTAAATAAAAAGAAAGGGTTGGCGATACTTAGTCCTGGGATATCGCACTTTAAAATCGACCAAATAGAAGGATGGGCGCGTCCCCAAGGATCGGGGCGTGACACTCAAAAGGAGCTAAAATTAGGGCTAAACTGCTAGGTGACTTCTAAGAACTCAGTCACTTTAAAGCTTGCTCTTCATTAGTCTCGTGTTTGAGATTGCCTTCGATCCCAGAAAAACTGAAGGATGATGACTGTGACTTGGGAATTTGTAAATGATATAAGTGTTGCACAAGCTAACTCAGAGGACTGCTAAGGAACCTTTTTTATGTTGGTCAATAATGACTAACTAGCATTGTAACATGGAGTTGTAAATTGTTGGTGCAATAGATTTATCTTGCCCTAGAGAGTAATAGAACAAATTGAGGGCAAATGTGCTGCATTCTTCTAGATAGGCTCTATTATCTATGCTCAAGGTGTGATATCCTGGATTTTACAGTTTTGCTTTCAATTACATTAATCGAGCATTTCATCGACGCGCATATATGTTATTCTCAGAGCTGATCACTCCTAAGATAACTAGACTATCTAGGGAAGTCATTAAGGGATTTTAATGCAATAGACTTGAAGATTCAACTAAGAATTGACTACTCGACTGTGCTCATTTGCAGAAATCATTGTGGCACAAATATAAGTCGATTGGAAATCAGAAATAGGTCGGTTCGACTGAGATGTGTGGTTAAACGTGGCTGATTCCACCAAATTGAGAAATTTTCGTTGACCGGCACTAAACTGATTTTTCTATCGTTTTGGTATCCTGTGTCCGTATTTGAATTCTTGAGATTTTTACGACAACCGAGAGTCGCCAATGTGTCAAATAGGTTCATTGTGGCTCGAAGAAAATCGACCACGGGTCATTTATACTAAAAGTTTATAAAAGCTACCCGATAAACTAGGTCACGCTAAAAACGCACCAAAGTGAAATTAACCGCGAATTTGAATCAGATTTAAGAAATTGAAAGTTCAGTTATGTCATAAACCATTTTAGGAACGTCGACTCAGTCTCCGAAGATTTTTTTGCAAACTGAAACTTTTTAGGAAAAAGTCGTTGTAGGGTCATTTTTGACCAGAAAATGTTTGGGACTGTTTTTGATTGTGCATTTGGGACGCAAGTAAGATCAATTAGTGAGGAAAAATACCAATTTGATTGAGGGCTTGGTATTGGAATTTATAGAGGCCAAATTGAATTGAATTGAAAAGCATTTGATGTCCAATTGAAGCGAGATCAATCAAATTCGTATGCCCCACTACCCATTACTATTGGATCGTTTCAAGGCTTCCAGAGGAAGCTAAAGGGCTGAGGAGATTGCTGTGCAAGCCAATTGAGCTTGGTGGGCCATGTTTGAGGGAACAAAGGGATAAGAGAGAGAGAGAGAGAGAGAGAGAGAGAAGTGGTCCCCCGTGGCACCCCTCAAGCGGCCCCTGATCCGTTGGGGTTGCCACAGTGCGCTTACTTTTCTCTTGTCTTGACAATATATCATTCTGATACCATAGCATCACAATAGGCCCATAACTCTTGGGGGTTTATATCTTTTAGATCGGTCCTTGCGCAGTTTATATAGCGGAAGCACATTCAACTACTCTCCTTTCACAAATTAAAACGATGCACACCAACTAAACACTTTTATAGAGAAAAAGCCGTATACTTTTATTTACGTAATTAGATGGACATTGTTCGTTGATACATCCAAAAAGTGCCGTGGTTTCCTACACCCGGCTATACTTCAAAAGTGGTCTGACGACCTCAGCAACCACTTACTAAATGTCCATCTTTCAATGCCGGCGTTCCAAAAGTTTCTTTCCTCTACTGTCCTCCTCCTCGCGGCCATATCCAACCACTCGGTCCATCTGT
Organism: Eucalyptus sideroxylon x Eucalyptus melliodora; assembly: GCA_016097485.1. NCBI lineage: Eukaryota > Viridiplantae > Streptophyta > Magnoliopsida > Myrtales > Myrtaceae > Eucalyptus > Eucalyptus sideroxylon x Eucalyptus melliodora. The sequence continues at coordinate 20,385,074 of CM027831.1, read as the reverse complement.
TGGTGGCGGTGGCGGCAGAGGTATCTTGTCTAGTCTGAAATGTTAGTCCCCAAACGGGGTGAGTACAACCACTCAGCAATAAAAGATTCATCAAGCTATATCAAGCATTACTATTAAGATCGAGATTCAAGTATGGTAGACAAAATAGGCAATCCATTACTCCAAACCATATAACTCTTTGATGCAATGACCAGTGCATTTCCAACCAATAAGATGCATCGTGTCCAACCACACAAGTCCCAATCATGGGGCCAAACTGTAATGACACGTCCCACTCCATGCTATACAATTTAGTCCCATAACCAGACCACACTTAATATAATCGTCCGTTTTATCATTCAAAAGGTTTCATCCCCCAGAGGACCAGTGTTTGCGTCCTTCTGGGATTCCGCACCCAACCTAGCGTTGCGGAAGCCTCCAGGTATGTATTCAAAATACAACCAGGCATCCAAAGGGTATCGACTCATTCGAACCTCTGGGCATCTCGCACCTCACCTGGCATCACGAGAAATCACTGGGGACCATAGACATGGTTACCCCTAACCTCCGGGCATGCATCATAATACAACCCCTCACCCTCCGAGCATGTATCATAATACAACCGGGCATCCCGACACTCCCGGGGAAAACCTCTGGGCATATATTCATAATACAACCAGGCATCCAAAGGGTATTGACTCATTCGAACCTCTGGGCATCCCGACTCCTGGGGCATCGTTGACCCGAGGGTTCAATGGTAACAATTTAGCATTTTAATTCACAAAATATTCTCAAATGCTAAAACAAGACGTCTCATGGACCCTCTATCACATCTCAATATTGCACAAATATTTACAGCCATTACCATCATATCACATAGCCATTCGAAATACTTTCACTTTCGGATACTTTTGTAAAATTCAAGAATAGAATAACCCAATTTTTACAATGCACAGTTCTGGTAGAAATTTTGAAATAAATACTAAATGGACTCATAAAATTACGAAATTTTGACACATTATCAATGAGACCTAAAGAAACAAATTTTATGAATAACACCAAGTTAAATTCCATACACATCGAGAGTAAAAACTTCGGTATTTCTTGCTACTGTTTCTGTAAAATTTCCAGATTTAGCATTTCTGTATGAAAATCATTTCATCAATTAAATCTCGTTCATTTACCCTAAATTTTTGATATGTTGTACCTACAGATGTACTCTCCAACTTTTATTAAGAAATCAAAGTCAGATTGTGGCTGGAAAATTACAGAAAAATCAAAAGGTCACTGAGGGTCACACTGTCCTTCACAAAACAGTCCATTAACCTAACGAGAGTTTTTCCTACTCCTTGAATTTCGACCTCCAACATCCACAATCAAATATATATAAGTGTATTACACTATAACACAGCCTTATCACTTCCAAAAATCCTTCATGGTCAGATCTTTAAATTCTTGTTCCATCTCAAAAACCGAAATCCACAATGCATGCTCTGTTTTTGCTCGGTTTCTTAGTCCAGCTTCATCTCCTTCATCACAAATCGACATGCAACTCCAAATTCCACATTTTCTCACATCTACCAACTCTTAGCTAGATAAAACAGCAAGCAAAACATAGATCGATGAATTTTCACTTGCCTCAACACCTAGCTTGCTTGGCAACCAAAAACAGAGACTTGGGACTTCGAACGCAGCTCAATCGGCGACGGGGATCGGCGGCGTCGACAGCGGCAGCAGGCATGCTCATGGCGGGACTAACCTCCTCTCTCTCCCTCGCGGCTCACTCACAGTTTTTCTCACTCGGTTCCTCCTTCTCTCTTTGTGTCTGAATTCTTTTCTCTCTGGTTAGTACAAGCGAGCTGATTAGTCGCTGGTTTTTCACCAAAACCAGTCAACTAAGAGAACATTTTTCCATGGTTTGGCTGCATGAAGGGCAGCTGGATCCGTACGTGTCCAGCATGCTTCTCTTCCTTCGACACCTTGCTCCTCTCTTGCAACGTGTCTTCAGCCATTTAATTAATTCTTTTCTTAATCCCAATTTGCTGGCCGACCACAAGAAAGCAACGTGGCATCAATGGTCAGAAATTTTCCTCTCACAATTGACTAGGGTGTCGCCCAAATGGAGAGAGGTTGGGGCAGCTTTTGGACGCGGATGATCCTTCCTTTTCCGCATGGGTGTGCATGTCCCTCATGCACGGCTGAATTCTATTTCTTCGGCTCAGAATTTTAATTAATAGAAGTCCAAAATTTCCCTCTCATTTTGTATACATTTTGGTGGTACAATTGTGTAGCGTCATCAAAGCAATTTGCACAACTCAATAAGGTTGAATGTAGTACTAACGATGATGAATTCCAATAGTAGCTTTGTCAATCCATGATGTTTCATCATCATTCATTTTTTTTTTCTTCTAAGATCGGCAAAATATGGGTGAGATTGGTCTCACTAATAACCTTATGTAAAGAGGCTTTTGACAATACTCTAGTCTATCCCACAATCGGACTATTTTCTAAATGTGAGGTATCGGTCCATTAATAAAATAAAACAGTGTCCACACATGATGCCAACGACACCATTTGACTGTACTTCCATAATCAGTCACGATCATCGCATATTCGAGGGTTGTCGAAATTCTCGGGTGCCACATCCCCCAAGAAAGCAACCGGTTCCCCCTGTCTTCCTTGTTGCTTCCGTCGACCAGCCTCTATATTCCCCTCCATTTGTGCCATTTTCAGCTCTAGCAAAGCTAGAAGAAGCTGCTAAGCAGCCGTCCGCCACCAAGGCCCGCCGTGACGCCGTCCTCGCGCCTGTTGTGCCCTTTGCTGCTACTCGTGCCGTGCCGTGCACCTCTGTTGTCGTCCTCACTTCCAGCGAGCTGCCGTCGTCGCCTGAGCTGCTATGGCTCACTACCGGAGCCACTTGGAAGCCCGAAGCCGCTCGTCTAGGCCCGGTTCAACCACCTCGATCCACCTCAGTCCGTTGTCGCCTTAACCCGCTGTTGTTTCAGCCTTTCTTAGCCTTGGACATCAGCTGAAGTTGTGGGTTTTCCAGCATTGTTTAGGCCCGCTTCGGACAATTCCCGACCCCAGTTGCCGGTCCTCCTTTGGACTTTGTCGAGCTCCTTAACGTCCCCGTCGTTTTGAACCGAGTGGTTCATCAATCAAGTAAGTTTAACTCACTAATCTTGCTTAATAAGTTAATGATGCTTAAGGGTTGTTTAGTTTAGACTAAGCTAGGATTAGGTGGATAGTTAGAATAGTTTAGTGAATTTGTTATTTATTGATGCATGTTAGGTGGTTAGAGTAGTGTAGTTAGAGCCTAGATAAGCTCTAGTATTTAACTAGAGCAGTTCGGTAATTTTCCGGATCCGTCTCGGCTTCCAATTAGGCTTTACGGGCCTAAGTTCTATTTATTGGCATTTATTTATTATTTTTTGTAATTATTTAATTATTTATTTATTATCCTGAAATTAAACTGGGATAGTCGGTTACTGGAATTTTATGCTGATTGCAGTGTTGTGATCTGTTTATTTAATTGAGCTTTAATTTGTGCAAATTGAGTGTGTTTGGTGGTTATGGATATTTATCCCATAATTAATTAATTTCAGTAATTAATTAGAAAATCACCAGGTGTTGGTTTACAACGCCAAAAATATGTTTATGGGCTATTGAAACTAGTGGGATTTTCAAAGGTGAAAATGTTATATTTTGAATAAGGCCGACCATGCACTCACACACGATAACTTTTATCGAGTATGATAAAAATGGTGATTTGGTCGACTTCTAATGAGCATTAAATTATCAGCTTTGGGTGAGCAATATAATCCGTGGTCAGCTTCTGATGAGCAATAAATTATCAGTTTTGGGCGAGCAATATACTTTCTTGTTAGCTTTGGGCAAGCGATATAATTTATTATCAGCTTTGGGCGAGCTATTCTGTTTATCTTCAGCTTAGAGTGAGCAATCCTGATTTGATAGGACCTTATAGATAGTATTGAGTGGGTTGACCGAGAAGCAATCGTGATGACATGTAATCGACTAAGTCATTGATCAATGGTTCAATCTGTTTTAAAGTGATTTGTATATCCTTGAGATAGACTGACTTGCAGGAAGAGATTGAGGCTAAGGTAAGTCATCCGATCTATGTTTGTGTTTAGGCAGCCCTCATGATGTATTTTTTTCTTAGTCGGGTCTTAAGGGGTAGAACTCGTAGAAATGTCGTCTTATCCTCTTGTGGGATAACATTTCAGGTCCTTAGATGGTAGCCCCTGAGTTTTTTGGACGACCTAAGAAAGTGACAGAGCAGACTCTTATATTCCGATGAATCAGGGCCCTAGGGGTTGGGACTACGAGCTAGTAAGGTCCGTAGTCTGGGTCGATGCGGGTCTCACCCACAAGGTGCCCCATTGATACAGATCGTGGTACCACTGGGCTCAAGATGGCCAGAGAGAGGGTCCTATTCCAGAATCTGAGATTCCTCTATACGCTCTGGAGGTCGCTTTTGGGAAGGGCACAGCTAATGCTTCTCAAGGCTCAATCGTAGATGCAATAGACCCGGCTTTTACAGTGCCAGAGTCTCCGTTGCAGTCTGTTGAATGCTCTAGCTAGAGTGTGGAAGAAGGTGAAATTGGGGAGGAGAATGAAGAGAAGGACGAGGACCCGTAGTTTGAGAAGCCCCCACTCTTGTTTTTAGACTTGTTTTTCTTAGACGGGTTTGTATTATATATGACATGACCGGTATGTTATGTCTATATATAAGTGTGACATTGGTTTTTAAAGATTGGCCCTACTTTCTTATCCAATTGTGTTATTATTTGGAGATTGTTTGTCTACTTCCGCATGTGCATTAAAAATAAAGGGTTAGCGATGCGTCCTGAGACGTCACTATTAATCGACCACAGAGAGATGAGCACGCACTCAGAGGGTCGAGGCGTGACACAAGGGGCTAAATTTTATCGGAGCAAGGTGTATCTCCTTATGAAGCAAGGAGGCTTGGATAAAAAGAATAATGCATGTATCCTGACGTATAATTTGGAACATTTTCTTGATCCTACCAGTGCTACTCTGATGAAAGGTATAGTTTTGCTACAGTGCCATTACATGGAATGCAATTAGAGAGAAGGGGCATTTTGTTAGTTGGCATAAATGTGTATGGTATAGTCCCATGTGTATGCAATTAGAATCACCCATTGTCCAGATGCCACCCAGACTCTTTCTTGCCGGGGATTTGATTAAAAAAGAAGCAGCTTCATCAAGAGCTTCCCTCCATTTATTCACTCTCTCCAAATCCTTCACATACTTAAACTCCATGATTTGCCAGTGCCTTCCTCTTACTTTCCTCAGTTCCACTTTGTAAAATACAGGCATCACAACCTGTTCATTCATCTTCTTGCACTCTATTATCTTCACTAGCTCCTCCAAACACCACAACGATGAAGTGTATCTCTCCAAGATAATGCAATGCACGATTCTTTGATTGCCCTCGTGATCAAGGGTGATATTCCTTCTCCCTTCCTCAGTTCCTTGCTATATATGAACGGCCTTATGCTAGCCGGATCCAAGGCCTTGCATAGATGACCTGCAAAGTTGTGGATGTCTTTGCCTCTAAAATTAAGGAAGACATCATAATTTCCTCTGGGCCTGTTTTCTCCTCTAAGCCTCGTTGTCATAATGCATGTATTTAGAAGCTTCATGCAACTTGACGCCAAAGAAAATCCATTCCTTCCCAGAATTCGTGTTTGCAGGAAGGTCAAATTTATCAGAACAGCGTATGATATCCTTGCTTTTGTCTTTTATCTGGTTTCTTGGAAAAGCGTATGAACTCAGGAATTCAAGAGCTTCACCTTGATCTGGTGGTTTAACTTCATATACTTGATCTATCCCGTGCGAAGTCAGTGCATGTTTATCTATTGCAATAATGATCCTGCACCTTTTTCCAAACCATTCACATTTTCTGCCTTACGCATTCAACTTATCCCCATGAGCACATCATCAAGCACAAGCAGAATTTCTTGCAATGAAGTCTATCTCATATAAGATTAACGCCTCCATCCACACTAAAGACTGCTAAATTTTCTTTCCACAATATCTCGTATAAGAGTGCTTTCTGCAAATGAACTAGGCCATCAGGTTTATTGGAAGTTTCTCTAGCATTTCCAAGAAAGCTACACCTACCGAACTGACTAGTGGTGCTGTTATAGACAGCTTTACCAATAGTGGTCTTCCTTATACCTCCAGTTCCCCATATTCCTATCCTCTGAACATCATCCGAGCCCGTATTTAACAACGATTTTACTTTTCTCTACCCAGCAACCCACGCTGACAGGATACTTGGCAACACTCGAGGGTACTTATCCTACTATAGTCGAGATACTTGGTCTCGTATCGGCCACAACAAAGTAGCAAAGGGACTGAGATAAATGACAATATACGATCCACTGAACTAAATAAAATAACATGAAATCAAAAACAATCACCCTGTAACATTCCAAAACATGACTCTTAACAAAATAATCGATCCCATCATGTTTCAACAGATTATAGAATCCCATATTCTTTTAAAGGGTTGAACAGGAGTACTCTGACACCCATGGATATAATGCCAACCGGACATATTGGCTTGTCTGCATTTCTTCACCTTCTCATAATCCTTTCCCAATTTCTCCTTGTGCCTGGCCAATGCCTTGCCATAGCTCTCTGTTTGCCCTCAAATCTCCCTTGAGTCGACTCTATAGAACACGGGCAACGCCAGCTATCCCTTGAGCCTCTTACACTACATTACCTTCATCAGCGTCCAAGCACCGCCAAGACGAAGTGTAGTTCTTGGAGAAGATGAGCACGGTGATTTGCCCCTCCATGATGGCCTTCGTGAGCACCAGCGAGATATCGTTCCCAGGCCTCAAGTCCTCACTGTCAATGTAGGCGTTGATGCCGCCATGAAGCATAGCCCTGTGGAGGGAAGCAAGGAAGCCATGGCAGTCCCCTCGCCTCTGAAGCTTGAGGAAGATGTCGTACGGCCATTTTGCTTCAGAAGAAGAAGAAGACGGCATTGGAGGATAGAATGACTAAGGCTTCATTGGAATGGCACGCTCCGGATGTTATCGTGGCGGGTCAACTCAAGAAAACTGCACGAAGTTGGAGTTAATAGCACGCAGCACAATGTCGAAAGATATTTCCTTTTTTTTCTTCCCATGTTCTACACTGAAAACAACCAATCCTAGGAACTTATCATACAAGTCCTATGCAGCCTGGAAAGATAAACTGCTGTCCTCAATGAGGACGAACTCCCTGGCATCTCTCCTCCAAGAGGAACATTTCGGTAGAGAAATTCGGGAAAAACAACACTTCTGTTATATCAGTAAATTGTTAAAAATCCCCAAGTTTGCAATAAGTCCAAGTGGAAGAGTTTGATTCGAGCCTATTTCTTATAATTGAACCAAAGCTTGAGAACTATAATAATTAGACATATTGATACTTGCTCCTATTATATACAATACACGCGATAGAATCATTCCCTTGCAAGCGTTGTAGCCACCCCTATTACATATACGTGCAGAATTGTATTACATTAGATTTGTTTGTTTGTCTAGATTTTTCAGCTCTAGCATTATTCATATACAGTGTCCCTAGCATAAACTCCGTATCAACGTGTGTGCCTGTGCCGCACACACAAACCTCAATTGAAAAGCAAGCCATTTTCAATCCTTCCTGGATTGATTCGCTCGAACTATCTTCCTCTACTCAATTGCTATCTTGTCAATCTTCTTTTCCTTTAAAACATCTTTTTGGGTGCTTATTTGATTATCTTCGTGTTCTAGCCACCGCTATTACATATAGGTGCAAAATCACCTTATGTTATTATTTTTTTTTTTTTTGGTAAAAACCTTATGTTAATTTGTTTGTTTATTTAGTAATAGGTTAATATCACGAAAAAACTCAAACTGATACACTTATGACAAATTTAACCCCAAATTAATTTTTTGATGATCAAAAATCCAAAACTGGTCATCTGTGATAAATTTACCCTTCATTAATTTCCGTCAAATGTAATTATCTATTTGATAAATTAAATAACACGTGACAGTTTATGGATACACCAGTTTGGCGCTTTTTGTGATCAAAAAATTAGTTTAGAGTACATTTGTCACATATGGGTTTTTGGTGGTTAAAAAATCAGTTTAAGGCAAATTTGTTATAAGTGTACTAGTTTGGAGTTTTCATTGTATTAACACCACATTTTAAATTTTGTGTTAGACAAACACACTATGCACCCAGTTTAGACTTGATATCAAATCTCACACACACACAGCATTTTAAGATTTTGCGTTATACAAACACACTATGCACCCAGTTTAGACTCGGTATCCAATCACACACACACACACACACACACACACACACACAGACCTGAAGTGAGAAGTCAACTTTGTTCGACCTTTTGTGGAGTAATTTACTTGAATTATCTTCCTCTGTGCCACTTTTACTATCCAATTAATCTTCTGTTTCACTTGAACTTTCTTCCTCTGAGCTTGTTTGACTATCTTCATGCCAAACCTCGTAAATTAAAGCTGGATCCAACGACTGATCTTCTTGAAGCAAAACCTCCAAATCGTTTTCTAGGAGTTTGCATATTAGTCGAAATCCAAACTTTTTCACAATGGCATCACCAAATTGTTCTCTAGATACTCTAATGCTAAACTGGAAATGACTCCAATCATTTGGACCAACAGCGTCTCCTCCCCATAGCAGCTTTGCTTTGCGACAATCAAGCCACATATGATCCAAATCCAATGACCGGAAAGTCTTTGATTCTTCCCTCGTCTTTTCACCGTTGACGTTTGCCAGAAGCTGGAATTCAACATCCTTCTTTCCTTCTTTTACTTGGAATACAACAGCAAAAGCTAATCTTAGTAAATTCTCATATAAGTCCTTTGAAGCTATGAATGATATATTACCCTCTCCATGGGGGAGCAACCACTTTGGCATCTCTCCTCCAGGTAGAAGAACTCGACAACCAATTGTGGGGGGAAAATTCTGCCATAGATGTAGACTTGTTAGGTTTTTTTTTTTTTTTTTTAAAAAAAAAAAAATTGGCACTTAAAAAGATAAGTTTCAATCAGTTAAGTTAGTAATCATAAAGTTAAAGTTATAGTTAGCAATAGCATTACAAAGATTTTCTGTACTTAAGTGGTGGAAATAGAATATTTATGTCAAAGATTTTGTAATCGGATGAACAGGAATTGTTTTTTTTTTTTGTTGGGGGGGGAGAGTCTAACCTCGAGATTGAACAAATCATTCATGAACCCATTACGGACCAGTTCATGACATGCAGATAAGTCAACATCATCTACATGACATATGTCGGAGGTAATTTTACTTAAAGATTGGCAACCAACTGCTGATAGCTCACGCAATTGTCTTGGAATCTTGAGGATCTCTTGTAGTTGTTGGCAATTCGAAACATCCAAACAGAGCAACTTATATAGATGCCCGCATGTAGGAAGTTTTGCAAGATTGTTTCCACGCAAAATCAAATATCTTAACAAGGGAAAACAGGAATGATTCTCCAGGAACTCTACGTCTGATAGATTGCATCCACTAAGGTCCAAATAATCTAACTTAGGAAATATTGTCTTCATATGGGCATCACTTGAATCCTCCTGCTCCTTTGGAAACTTGACTAGTTTTGAGCAGCCTCGAAGATTCAGAATTTGAAGATTTGGCAACCTATAAATGCTAGGTGGAAGGATTGCCAGTTTCTTGCAATACATTAAATCCATACGCTCCAAAGAGACAAGATTTTCTATGGATGCCGGAAGTTCCTCAATTGACGTGCTTTCTAAATTAAGTGTTTCTATGCCTGTGATTTTATTTGGAATGTCGGGGAATCTTTGCAATTTTGAGCAATGATTAAGATTGAGATGTTGAAGATTCGTGGACCGGAGCTCACCAGGGAGTTCATAAAGCTTAGAGCACCCACATAAATCCAAGAACTGTAACTTGCCATGATATCCAATTGATTCGTGGGCATGCTCCAAGTTCATGCACCCACGGAGATTCAATTCTTCAAGATTTGGAGTACATTCGAGGTTCGGCATACAAACCAACGACTGGCAATCTCTAAAGTTAATGAACTTCAAATTTTGAAAGTCCTGCGAGAACAATGAAACCAACTTGGATAGACATTCCGGACGAAAAAAACGAGATAAAAATTAATATCTGTGGAAAGAAAAGAGATATTTCCAGATTTCACTCAGATAAAAAAAGACTCAAGTTTTGATATTGAAACTTGTGAGAAATCACGCATTTCTCTATGGATACACCATTTGCAAAATAAGCAATTGACGACATTTTGGGGAAGGAAAAAAAATGAGATCCCATCGAAGATACCTTTTACTTTATATAGTAGTATAGATGATATGAATATGAATTTAATTTCACAGACATACATACATAATGTATATAACTTACTTTGCGGAGTTACCAAAATGCGAAAAGTTACCAATGCGTCAAAACTACTCAAGGCATATCTGTGTTGATACACCATGCAAGTAATTGTCTGAGTTAGGCTTATTTGACTAAAATATGATGGGCTGTCTTACATGTGAAAAGTTACTGACAAATTTGGGAGATTTCTCGTATATATAATTAGGAGGTCTGAGACGCTCTAGTAATCGATTAATTTAGTTGAGTCTTTTATCAAGTGTCCCGCACAGACCGGATAATTTCTGGAGTAGCCCCAAGAAAATACACGTGTTGGATGGAACATAATAACTAAACTGTTAACACCATGTACTTAACGTCAAAATTTGAAAAAGTATGCTTGGTGATATGGAGGCTAGGGGTGGAGTAAGTAAGACTGGCGAATGAGTCCCGAGCAAACCAAAAGGTAACATATTATAGTTCTAGTAGAAGCAACAACACGCAAAAGCATGCCCCTATCAAATTCATTTTGCATTTTTTGAAATTCGATGAGACTTTCTTAGGAACTTAATCTTTTGAAAACTCAATTTCTCTTTGGGGATGTATGCACAATTGACCGGACACGGGACACCATGTAAATATTTTTGTTCATGTTTAATATCCTGCATTGGATTTCTCCTTAATGATTAATGTTTAAATTTGTTCTCACTAATCAATTCCACTTTTTATCAAACGAGCCCAAAATCTTATTTGAATGAGTTACCAACATTTATTTTATTGTTTCGAAATTATTAAAGGTTATAATGATTTAGCAACATTTGTCCGCAGAGCTTACCAAAATGTTAAATTTACTATCTTTTAATAAATACCAACTCTTGTCCGAGTCCTTTTACCAATGTTTATTTCATTTTTGGAATTACCAACCGTTTTGTTCGTACTGCATTTTTTTTTTGTTTGAGTTATCGATGTGTTAAATTTACAATTTTTTTTTATAGAAAATAACTGATTTTTATTTGAATCACTATTAATTTTTTTAGTCTTTTTAAATTATCAACCGTTTTAAAGATTTATGAATGTTTATTTACCAGCTTACCAACTTCTTTAAGTTACTATCTCTTCTGGAAAATTATCAACTGCTAATTGAGTCCACTTACCAATGTTTATTAGATTGTTTGTAAAAATTAAAGTTGTTTTTACAATTTATCAATATTTATTTGTTGAAGTTATCGACGAGTTGAACTACCTACTATATCCTAAATTACCAACTAATCCAATAATTTACCAACAATTATATGCAGAGCTAATTTAAGAACTCTTACATGAAACTACCAACGGATATTTGAGTCAGTTGTCAATATTTATTTGATTGTTTCAAAGGTACTAACCATTCCGCTAATTTAATGACATTTGTGGCAACTTACCAACTGGCAAGGTCAATATATCTAAATTTGGCACCTCTGAGAGGTCAGGAACACAAATCAGCAAATTACAGTGGCTAAAATTCATAAACTTCATATTCCTAAAACGCTTCAAATTAAAAAGAACAGCTGAACAAGATTTTGATCCATTTGTATGCACCGAAATTGAAAACCGTCAACTAAAGCATTTGTGACGTACCTTTAAGTTGCCTCCAAATCCCACAATCCAGCTTTGGGGCACTTCAAAGCAAACAAGTTTCTTTGGAACACATACGGGAGTGGATAAAGGACATCCAGGCCATTCAAGCCACCTTAAATCATTAGGAAGAGATACGGGACCTCCGCTGATTTTGGCATTCCGAACTATAAGCATTTTCAGTCTCCTCATGTGTGTGAAAGCACTGGGACTGATGACTAGCTCTTTTTGTGTCGGCAACCGCAGCACTATGCCTTTAACAGCATTGGTTCCCTGTCAAGGGAAAGAAAATAATCATTAATAACCGACCACAATTAGGTAATAACATGTAGATTAAAGAAGATAAGATTATCGACGGTTTCATGAGAAGCACTTACCATGTCCTCTGACAATACTTCAGAAACATCATCATAGCACCATAATCTACTCCGTTTCCCAGGTTCATCTGGATACTCTTGTTTAACGATATCTTGACCCATCAGCTCAATCAAGTCATGCATTTGTACATTTCCCTCTTTCTCAATTGTCACTAAGGATCGCTCTATTAGAGTCTGCATCCCAATTAAAGTCTTTAAACCACAACCATCAAGAACTCTGGTTACATAATCCCTTTCTCTCCCCTTAAAGAAGCAAGCAATGTCAAGAAAAATGTCCTTCTGATTGTTGTCCAGCGCATCAAAACTTATCTTGAGGACATTGTTTATATCTTTATTAGGACTTTCAGCAAGTGTTTCCAATGTACTCTCCCATTCCCCTCTACTTCTACCACGTAAAAAGGCACCCAAGACCACAATCGCCAAGGGAAGGCCATTAGCGTAGCCCAAAATATTATCTATGAGATCCCTGCTTATGTCTTTCGTCTGGTTTCCTGGAAAAGCATATGAACTGAGAAGTGTAAATGCTTCACCTTGATCTAATGGTTCAACTTTATATACTTGATCAATCCCATGAGAAGTTAGTACGTGTTTATCTCTTGTTGTAATGATGATCCTACTCCCTTTTCCAAACCATGCACATTCTCTAGCTAATGCATTTAACTGGTCCCCATGATCTGCATCATCAAGCACAAGTAAAATCTTCCTGCAACAAAGTCTATCTCGTATTAAATTAGCGCCTCCATCCACACTTAAGACTGCTAAATCTCCCTTCCATAATATCTGGGATAGCAGTTTTTTCTGCAAATGAACTAGGCCGTCAGGTCTACTGGAAGTTTCTCTAACATTTGCAAGGAAGCTGCACCCATCAAACTGATCAGCAATACTGTTATAAACAGCTTTAGCGATAGTGGTCTTCCCTACACCTCCAGTTCCCCATATTCCTATCATCCGAACATCATCCGAACTCGTGCTCAACAACAGTTTTACATTTTCTACCCGGCTACCTACACCGACAGGATACTTTGCAACACTCAAGGGTACTCGTCCTACTATAGTCGAGATCTCTTTGACGATGCTCTCGATGAACTTGATATCATCTCTGCCAAAACAAAGCAGCAAAAAGAACGCAAATAAATGGAAATATACAATCCATTGAACCAACTAAAACTAACATGAAGTAAACAATTACTCTGTGACATTCCCAAAAATGACTCTTAATGCACCAATCGATGTCATCACGTATAAAAAAAATTAGAAAATTCCAAATTCTTTTCCAGGGTCGAATAGGAATAATATGATTACCCATGGTCATAATGCCAACCGGACAAATTGGCCGCTTCGATTAGGGCTTGCCTCCATTTCTCCACCCTCTCAGAACCCTTACCCAGTTTCTCATCGTGCCTGGCCAATGCCTTGCCATAACTCTCTCTCTGCCCTCGAACCTCCCTCGGCTCCACTCTGTAGAACACGGGCAACACCAGCTGCCCCTTGAGCCTCTTACACTCCATTACCTTCACCAGCTCGTCCAAGCACCACCGAGACGAAGCGTAGTTCTCGGAGAAGACGAGCACGGCGATCCGTGACTCCTCGATGGCCTTCGTCAGCGCCGGCGAGATCTGGTCCCCGGGCCTCAAGTCCTCGCTGTCGATGTAGGCGTTGATGCCTCGATGAAGCAGACACCTGTGGAGGTCAGCGAGGAAGCCGCGGCGGACGTCCTCGCCTCTGAAGCTGAGGAAGACATCGTACAGCCATTTCGCTTCGGAAGAAGAAGAAGACGACATTAAGATCGAATCTGAGCTTAGCTTGGATTCGTGTCAATCAATGAGCGATGCTATATCGCGGAGTTGGTAAAGAAATCGATGCGGACTGATAAACATCGCCGTGTCAGGAAAAGTGCCTTTTCATTTTTGTCTTTCCTTTTCATTTTCACAAATGGACGAGAAGTTTTCTTTCGTTCATTTTTATTTTAAAATTGTTTGTTTTGTGGCTTACAGAAAACCGGAAAGTGACTTTATTTTACGGGCGTTCGAAATGACCGTCCGAACCGAGAATCATCCGGACTGGATTGAACCAGTCAGTTGGGTCCAATTCTTGATAGTATCCATCTAGTGTCTAGTTCCTGATTTTTAAAAGTGGAAACAGAACCAGACTAGACCGACTATATGTATTTTCTTTTTTAATTTCTTCAAGAAATTTGGTCAAATATGAATTAAACATTATCTCGCCTAATGGCATTACTGTGGCGCAATGACTTTTTACTCATCACCGCTTCCATCGATGTCTTAAGATTTGTTACTTTCTCTTGTTATGCATAAAAAAGTGACCAATTCCATTAAACTGGATCGAGAGCCAATCACCCCTACTTTATATATTTGCCAAAGTTCAATATTATTTAGAGCATATAAAAAAATTAGCTATGAATTTATGTATCACAATAAAAAAGAAATTATCATTCTCAACCCAAATCCTGTATATTCCATTCCAATATTTCATCTTCTATCAATGGCAACATATCTTTCACATTTTGAGGTAGGAAATTGTTTACATTTTGTGCTTATTCAACTCATCGTGTCCCTAGAATAGTTATGAAATAGATTTTTTAACGCGTACCGGATAAAATTTTATTTTTCCCCATTAATTGATTTTCATATTTTTTTATTAGCCATCTTTTGTCTAAAACTGAATGCAGGAGTCGTGTGCATGTTTACATTCATTTTGACTACAACGCACTTTTTTTTTGGGGGGACTACAACCCACTTTGAACGATGTAATGCGCTGTAATTTCGATGGAATATATATATATATATATATTGCCTTTGGGAAGCTTTATGAAAACAAGTCCCAATTAGGGGTGAGCATCTATCCAGGATTAATCCTGGACCAATCCAACCCCATCAATCCTGATCTAGTTTCTAGAAGACTAAGTTGGTCTTTGGTCCCGGGATCCCTAGATCAATACCGTGCGGATTGGTCTTCAATCCTAATGGCGTCAATGGTATTAAATAGCTCCTTACAGTGCCCCTCCTCCTATACTCGTTCTCTTTTGTCTTCTTTATCTTCTTAGTCTTCAATATGCCAAAATCGAAGGAAACAAATTCCCTACTCCCCATTCGACACTCGCTCCACTCAACTTCCCCGCTCGCCACTCAACTTCCCATCTTGTCCCATATCTTTATGAGTGGTTTTAATTGTTTTTATGCTTTCTTGCTTTTAGCAGCTATGAACCTTATCTTAAAATTCTTACAAAAAAAAAAAAAAAAAAAAACCTTATCTTAAACTACATCATTGGTGAATGCAATTACATCGAGGGCACAGTCGTGGACACAACAATTCCTCTCTTTTGCGGGTCGCCTGTAGCTAATCAGGTCGGTGCTTCACTTGATCCAGCTTTATTGGGCAAATGTCTTTGTCCTACCTAGGTCAATTCTCGATACTATTGAGCAAGTTATTAGGCAATTCATCTGGAAAGGCCCGGACCTTGGAACCGAAGGTGCGAAAGTGGCCTGGAACGATGTGTGCCTTCCAAAGGATGAAGAAGGCCTAGGTATTTGAAGATTGCGCGAATGCAACGAGGCAACCATGCTAAGACACCTATGGAATTTATTCTTGGATAAGGAGTCATTGTGGTGCAAATGGATTCACTCTACATTTCTGAAGGAAAAGAACTTTTGGATATCTATTAAACCGACCTTTTGTTCTTGGTCATGGAAGAGGTTGCTTGACCTTCGACAGGAGTTTCGCCTTGTATTCAAATGGTGTGTGGGAAATTGTCACTCTATTTCTTTTTAGTTTGATAATTGGCACCCATGAGACCCTCTGAATTTGATCTTCTCTGACACGGACATATATCGCTCAAGTTTGCCTCACCAAGCTACAGTCGCTGACTTCTTCTCTTACTCTAGCACGACGACTAGAGTCCTTGACACAATTGCTTCCTAGCACGAGCCTCTTCCTATCCTAAACCAAGACATTGACCGAATTTGTTGGCTGGGTCACCCGTTTGGAGTTTTTTCTGCCGCCTCGACTTGGAACTTCATTCAGCCTAGAGGGCGTCCTATGCCTTGGACCTCTTTTATTTGGAACCGCACGCTTTTACCTCGTTTCCAGTTCCATTTGTGGATAATCACTAGGAATAGACTACCCACTTAGGTAATGTTACTTATGACAGAATCCCGGAGGCTACTAGTCCTTTTTGGGCTTGTCGTCCTGATTCTGTTGATCACCTTTTCTTTGGGTGTCGTATTACTGGTGCTTTCGCTATCTTCTGAGCTACTAGATGTAACCTTGCCTGGCATAATATTATGTGGTTGGATAACCTTCATTGGGCCATCAAGTACCTATGGAGACTCCTTCCACCACATTCTTGCTTGATACGCTTTTGGAGTCTTATGAACAATATCCTTTTCTGTAATCACAATCTTTTCCTGCCGGCTATGAAGAAACGCCAAGACAAGGTTGTTAGGGACAAGGCTATGACCTTCCAACAAGTGCCAGACACCATAGTCAATGGGAGGATGCAACAGACTTGGAGCCTTAACCCATCTATCTTTTCAGTTTGAGCTTTGATTTCGCCTTTGTTTTTCTTCTCTTTATTGAGCTGAGGTTTTGTTTACCTCCTGGTTTCTTTTTGGTTACCATGACACCCTCGCACTCTTATTGACATTTCTCAATGTCACCATGAGTGCAAGTTCCTTTTGTTGGTGTCGGGTCTCCCTTTTGTATAATTCCATTTTGGGTTAAAGTTAATACACCCCCCAAAAAAAAAACCTTATCTTAAATTTATTGAATATATACTGGTATTTATAGTTTGGTTGCACAATACCGCATTGTTGATGGATATGTAATTTGAAATGGCAGATTTGCCTTTTTAGGGAGTAAAAAAAATGAAACTAAAAAAATTATCATTTAATTCTGGGTTAACCCTGGAACCAGACCAAGCCTATTGGGTCATTTCGGTTCTCGGTTCTAGTCTCAATAGGGTCGGTCACCGGTCCAAAAAATTATGGATCAATATCGTGTGAGTTGGTCCTAGGGTTAGGGGATGGACTAGCCCAACTTGGACCATACTCGCCCCTAGCCCCAATGCCATTTTCACTTCTTTGGCCGCAAAATAATTAACAAAATCTATCTCTTTTGCAATAAAATAAAATTTGGGCATTTTCAACTAAGTAATGAACGAACGCCGGGCCAGTTTATCTCCAAACATCCAGCTCCTGCAGTTTTGGATTTGGATTTGTCCGTCCAATTCAGCTAACCATTTGAAGTGCTTTTAATGGCTATTTGACTTTGTTCTTTTCCCCTATAAATAGAATAACTCATTGCCTTGGGTAATATTGCAAAATCCCTCTTGCATACACTTTACAATCAAATTCTTGAGAAATCAATGTGAGAACATTTTTTTTGTAAAAGAGTGTGCCATGTTTATAAATGAATGTGGGCTCAATTGTGAACCAATCTATGTACAAGGCTTCAAATATAGTTGATTAGGCATAACTCCCGAACAGTCTCTGAAAATGGAGTCGGCACTTGATTTGGACCAAACCACTATAAAGCAGTTCAGCATTCCTTTGTCGCTACTCTTTTTTTATTTTATTTTTTTGGTAAAGACTACTCTTTTTTTTTTATATGCATATAACGAGTGTAATAAATTGCTTAACTTATATTTGTGCATAAATGTTTGATACTAGGAGCATATTCTATATTTGGGATTGTGCACATTCACTTAGACTTTTTAAAGCTAAATATCATGGCATTAGATGTCGATACATTAAAGGAGTTAATGATACAATTTCATCACAATACATAACTAACTAATAGTACGCTCAACAAGTATTAGAGGAGGAATCTGATACATTCACGCACCAAATGTGGAGAGGCACATGTACCCATTGCCTTTTTTTCCCACATTTCACAAAGCAATGGTCATCAAACAATTTTATAACCTTTTGTAAGGGAAATAGATCAAGCTTTATATCTAGTTGAAAATAATTGGTTCTAATGTATAAATTCAAAGAAATGAGAAATTTTTTATAACACGTTTAAATGATTAATTGGTGTGTCAATAGCTTATTTTCTATTAATTTAGAGTAAAGGATTTTTTGCTTGGGTGGGGCTTTTTCATTGGATGCTTCTTTTGGGAACCCACTTGCTTAGTGGTGTTGCTTCCGGTCAAATCAAAGTGGAAATCATTTCCAGTGGATACTTCATGCAAGAAAGTTCATTAGAAAGTCTTCGTTTAGGTGTGAAGAATATGTATTCAAAGTTCATAAGAGGATTTTTGCATTTGGATTTCAATGAAAAACGGCACTTCAAAAGTATTTAGCGTCCACTAAGGTTGGATGCTCCATGTGATTTGATCATATCTCACCTATTTTTATTTGTTGTTTTCTCTTAGTGGAAAGCACAAGGAAATATTTGCTTACTTTCGTGCTAGCTTGCCTCTACACAACTTTACTTTGTAAAGAAAAATTATCAAAGTTGATTTTGATGAGCAGGTGGCCCCCACCACCTTCTACCTTCTACATGCGAATCCAAGGCTTGACTCCAGTGGTTCATTTCCATTACATTTTTTTTTTAATTAATAGAAAGGCTACATAGTTATTATTCAAGAATATTCTAAAAAAGAGCATAGAGTAGAGTCATTTATTTTAAAAATGGCTCAAAATATATATTATTTCAACTAATAATTTAAAATGACTAAATCAATCTCATATAAGTACTTGAACTCACCAATCGGTCAAACGTTTGCTAGCTAGCGAGCATGTGATTTTTTCAAAGACTAAAATATGAATACTTTTGTCCCAAAAAGAACTTGGATAAAAAATTACAAGTCACAGAAAGGAAAAAAAAAAAACACTCTAATGTTTCTTCCCATTTCCCTCCTTTGCTTTTGGTCTTCATTTCTTTCAAGAGAAGAAAACAAAGCTCGAAAAATCAAACGCTCACATGTAGCCTATGTAGCACCAATACCGACACGTGATACGCGACACGACACGACACGACACGACACGCCAATACATCATTTTTTCAAAAAATAGAGTATTTCGACATGTTGGAATATATTATATATTAAATATAATTTTTATATATAAATGATAAATTAAATGATAAATTATCATTGAAATTCACAAATAATTAAATAGTAGTAGTAATAATAATAATAATAATAATAATAATAATAATAATAATAATAATAATAATAATAATAATGATGATAATAATAATAATAATAATAATAATAATAATAATAATAATAATAATAATAATAATAATAATAATAATAATAATAATAATAATAATAATAATAATAGTCTAGAATGAATTTACATAATCCAAATTCACTTTGTTACGCTCATTCATGTTAGGAAAGTATTTTTTTAAAATTATTTTAGTCTTTCTCGATCTCCCTATTCTTGTATGGAGAAACCTGGGTAGGATCTTCATTGAACTATTGACCACTATAGTATCTTATTTAATAAAATCAAATAAAAATAGAAAACCATAATAAGTAAGAGGAATAATATATTGTCATGTCAAAAAAAGAATAACTAATAAAGTAATAATGTCATACAATTTTAAAATGACTTCTTAACCCATTCAAATATTCACAAGATTTTATTTTTGTGGTGCATATCAAGATCAAACTTTTCTTAATCAGTGCACTTTTTTATGCACATAATAGGTGATGGGAAGAAAATATGAAATAACGAAAACCCTCTTCAAAGATTTGCCAAGATAAAATCGCAATTACACTCCAAATCCGAACATCTAAATTATGTAGCTATATTAGATGAAAAAATTAAAATTTAATAAAATTCATTCATTTTTTAAAATTCTTGTCGTCCAAAAATGAATGAATTTTATTAACTTTTAACTTTTTTCATCTAATTTAGCTACATAATTTAGATGTTCGGATTTGGAGTGTAATTGCGATTTTATCTTGGCAAATCTTTGAAGAGGGTTTTCATTATTTCATATTTTCTTCCCATGACCTATTATGTGTATAAAAAAGTGCACTGATTAGAAAAGTTTGATGTTGATATGCACAACAAAAATAAAAGTATGTGAATATTTGAATGGGTTAAGAAGTCTTGATCTTCGACACTAAATCAATCTAACTACTGTTGGAGAAAACTCCTTATTGTTTTGAAACTGACAAAACCTTTTCCACAATTTGACGAACTCTAGACGCAACTGTCAAAGTCTAAAGATTGCTAGACTTTAATCTTAAAGTCTAACCTCACCGACAGATTCCAGACCAAAGAATGAAGACTTGTCCAGAAGAATGTTTATCTTTAAGGATTTGGCTCGTTTGGTTTATGAAAGATATTATGGCTGGACATAGCATTTTATGATCACTTATTCTTATTGGAATCCTCTCCAATATGAAGATCTTTTGAAGAGCGAATAAATTTGGAAGGTTCTACTTATGGAAACCAAGATCCTAATTGTATAGGCGAGCATGATTGATGGGCTATCATCACATTCCTTAAACGACTTGAGATCTCCTTAATTGATTCTGTCCAATGGGTAGATTGGAAGAACTCCTTTGGAAAGTGCCAATGGTTGTAGAGGCATTGAGGAGTATATAAGGAAGACTCTTAAGTTGTTCGAGGTGTTGCGTGAAAGAAAAATTTCAACGTATGAAGCTTCCTAGTTCTTTGCTACTTCAGTTTTTGAGCTAAAAGTTGTACACAAAAGAGAGAGCAAACACATGTGAGACTTTGTAAGAGTGTTAAGAAGTCAAGGACGTGAGACTATAAAATCTCTTTTGATTCATAGTGAAATCCAGACAGTGAACTATTAGTGCGGGAGAGTGGACGTAGGCTTGATCTAAGCCGAACCACTATAAACTTTGTGTTTCAATTCCATTTCTTTAACTCCTTACTTTTATTTGATGATCTATATAATTATTTAAAGCTATCTACATTTTTAGTCAATTATCTTTAAGAGAGAATTTATTACTATTCTGTCTTGCAAGAAAATTGTATTTACACCTATTCACCCAATTTAGGTGTTATTACTAGCTATTTCAATTGGTATCAGAGCTTGTGTGCTCTTTTTATTGAAGTATTTTTACTTTTGATTTAAAGATCTTTGGCTAGTATTTTGGCTCCAGGTTTGGTTGAAGGCCAAAGCAACATCAGACCCCCTTACTTTGATGGCTAGGAATATAATCTGTGGAAAAACAAGATGAATGCATTTCTAAGATTAAAAGATCTCCTGGAATGGGACGTAGTAGAAAAATGGATTATTCCTGTCATGCCCCGATCCTCCGAGCGCGCGAACATCCCACTCTGGTCGATAGAAATGCGACTTCCCAGGACACGTCGCCGACCCATTCTTCTTTATTACGCATGCGGAAGCGAAACAAATCCCCTGACAACATTTAACTTGGGATAGAAAAGCAGGCAATCAATCACAACCAAACAAGCTTTCTTATAAACACATAGGTTTATATACAACACTGGATTGTCTACAAAATAGACAGGCTCAACAACTAGGGAACTGTCCTATGACCAACTTGTCAGACACGTTCGTCGATTCTTCAGCCTCCACCTTCCGAACTCTAGGACTTTCGGTCCTCCACGACTGTCATCTAGGGACCTGAAATATTATCCCACAACCGGGATGAGACTACGTCTCGCGAGTCCTACCCTCTAAAACTCAATTAGGAAGAAAATACGTCTCAGGGCGCTCTAGCCACACAAATAGGATAGAGGACTTACCTCTCCTCGCCCCTTTCCCCGCACGTCAAGACAATTCATATTCAAGCAATGCTCGTACAAGCTGAAACTACCGACACTTATATCGGTCTATCAATTCAATCAATCCAATCATTCGCAATGATTCAATTCAATCATATTATCTATCTTTCCATACTGTCTACCAAACCAATCATTAATACGACATATGCTTTCCAAAGTCAGAGCGATAGATAATATAATAGCTCGTCAGAAGCTGCCACAATATTCATATAGTATACTATAGCTCACCAGAAGATGCCGCAATATTCAATATAGTATACTATAGCTCACCAAAAGCTGCCGCAATATTCATATAGTATACTATAGCTCACCAGAAGCTGCCGCAATATTCAATATAGTATACTATAGCTCACCAGAAGCTGCCATATATATATATATGTATATCATAATTGCTCGCCTAAGCGGATACATATATATAAACCAATGCTTGCCAAAGCTGATCATTCAATAATAAACCAACTCATACCTCAATTCAATCAATCAATCAATCAATCCAATCGATTCAAACTGGTCATACAAATCAATTACGGTGCTAAAAGCCAACACCGGGTATTTTCAAGTTAAATACCACAACTTCATTAATATCACTCAATTTCACACTTTTGGAATTATTAACCATAATCATCAATCACTCAATTTCCCAATTTAAACATACAATTAACACAAACCGACCGCACTGCTGCGATTAGCGCGAAATTCTAACAACCTAGGCCATCCCGATAATTTTCGAAATTATTAAATAATTAAATTTAATTCCGAAAATTAAATAATTAAATATTATATTATAATAATATAATTTAATAAAATAATATTTATAAATTCGAAATAATTAATTAATTAAAAATAATTAATTAGGGCTTAAACAAGATTACGCTGATTTAATCATACAATTAGCCCTAATTAAACATCCATTAAACTAATCATGCAACTAATCTAATTTAATCACTTAAAATAATCTAATTTAATCACATAAACCTAATTAGACTAATCTAAACACCCCTTAAGCGTCATTAACTCACTAAGCAAGAATTAGAGGATAAACTCACCGGTTTTGCGCGCCGGTGAGTTCACGGCGACCACGACGCCAAGGCGGTCGATAAACCCCAAAGCGGCGACACCAACGGAGGCCGGGAAGGGCTTGAAAACGGGCCACGAAGTCTGGAACTTCTTGCTGTCTTCTGCTTCTGATCTGGGCTGAACTGCAGAGAAGAAACCAGCAACTTCAACGGCGAAAACGGGCCGATCGGAGCTCCGGCGAGCGAGTGGTTGGCAACCGGTGGCTCCCGGGGGTCTTGGAGGTCTTGCTGGAGGTTGGGACGGGCAAAGGAATGGTCGGAATGGGGCGAAACAGCAAGAAAACCCGAAATAGGCGGAACCGGGCGAGTCCAGACGGTCCGACGAGCGGCAGCTTCTCTCAGGATTTCGGGACGGTCGGAGAATCGTTCCGGCGAGAGGCGGGATGCTCCGGAACGTTCTGGATGTCGTCTTCGCGGCGATAGGTGGCTCGTTTGTTGATTCAACAGGAAAGTTAACTTTTTACTCGGATCTTTGGCGAAAGGTCGGCTGGAGCAGAAACTGGAACGAGGAGAAAACAAGGGAGGAAAACGGCCGACGATGGCCTTCCGGGTGTGCGACGATGGAGGGGCTGGTGAGCTCGGTTTCCTCTGGTTCTCTTGAGCTTTTCCTAAACCTCAACCATGGAGAAAGCCTTGAATGAAGGAAGAAGATGGTCTGCTGAAGAGGGGGCCTCCTTGGTGGCTCACTAGAGCTCAACACTTGTCTAAACCTCATTTGCTTTGCCCCCACCATGACATCACATGACATCATCCACTCTCTCTCCTCAATCTTCCTCCACAACCTTGCCAATAGGTGCAAAATAGCTCTCCCCCATGGTATACGAATTTCATACATTTGTACATCAAATTCAATCAATTCTCACTCAATTCCATCCAATTGAAGTTCAATTAAATCAACCCATGTGTCATCGGCCTTCTCATGACATTTCCCCGTCAAATGATCCAACTTGCATCCCGAAGATTCAATTAAAAACGGCCCTTTGACAATCTCGAACAAAAACGGCCTTACTTTGCTTTTCCGCCAAAAATCTCGGTTTGTAGAAAAATCTTCTGGAGATGAGTCGACATTCCTAAAATGAATTGTGACTTGATAGAACTTCCAATTTCTGTAATCGGGTTCAATTTCACGGTTAAATTCAATCTGGCGCGACTTTAGCGCGTCCTAATCTATCGGGTAGCTTTTAGGAATTTTCTGTGCAATTGACCTGTGGTTGATTATTCTCAAGCCACAAAGTGCATCTTTGACACCTTGGCGACTCTCGATTGTCGTAGAAATCTCGAGGTTTCGATTACGGACACAGGGTACCCAAAACGACAAAAGAATCGGTCTAGTGTCGGTCGACGAGGATATTGCGATCAGGTGGAATCACCCACACTCTAATCACATATCTCGATCGAATCGACCTATTACGATCTCTCGTTCGATTCGACAAAGTGTCGTAATGATCCTTGCATTAATACGGTCGAGTAGCCGATTCATGGTCGAATTCTCAAGTTTATTGCGTTTAAATTCCTTAACGGCTTCACCTAATAGACTAGTTATCTCGTGAGTGGCCAACTCAAAGAAGGGAGCTATAGACGCGAAGATGAAATGCCCGACTTATTTAATTGAAACCAGAATTGAAAAAATCGGGATGTCACAACTCTTCCCCTCTTATAAAAATTTCGTTCTCGAAATTTAAACCATTAAAATTCCTCTTCAAAATGGTGGGGTATTGTCGTCTCATCAATTATGCTCCTTCATTCTGCTTGGAACTTTTGCTTCAAACTGCTATCCAAGATCCTCGGTGCTACCGAAACATTTCCAAATTGGCCAAACCAATTCTTGATTCCCAAAAAGGCTAAGCACTTGTCCATCTTTACAAAAATGAAAGCTGCAAAAATTTTGGTTCCTTTTTTTTCTTTTTTTTTTCTTTTTATTTTTCCACAAAGCGGCTAACTGCCGCGTCGGGGACTCGAACTCCCGACTTCGGACCTGCGGCTTCATCCCGGATACCAACTCGGCTAGAGGCGCCGACGGTGTCCCAAACCGCCTTCTTTTTCCATTTAAAGCCAAAAATCCTTCTTTGAACCCAAACTTCAATGGATTCCGATTTAAATGATGCTTCATCTTCATTTCCTTAACCAAACACGATGTCCCTTTCATAGGCGACATTTAAGGAAAAATATATTTCCCCTACTTGAAATTCCAAGGTCTGCGATACTAATCTGCGAAGCTAAACTGGCGATTCTAAGTAGTCTCAAATCACACCGATAACGCAATCGAATCACCGATTTCGAACCAACTCGGACTCGCGATCTTCTGATCTCTGGCCTCAACTCAACCAACTGAAGTTCTGTACACTCTGATCTGCACTGCCTCAAAGGAACCATCTGACTGATCTACTGAAACTGAGAACCTCTGGTCAAGATCTAACATAACTCTGACACTGACACTCTATGCAAACGAATTATCTGATGCGCAAACACCTCTGCATGCCTAATCCAATCAAGATCCTTCCGCACACCACACAAGGTGGGCTGATTTCATCGATCACAATTCGCCCAAAATGAAATTATTTACACACTGACTCATCGATAGATTTGAAATGCCATCTCAGACTGACCATCGATATGAGGATGATAAACATTACTATACTGTAACTTCGTTCTCAAAGCACTCTGCAAACTTTTCTAGAAGGTAATCACGAACCTCGGGTCTCGGTCTAAAATAATCGTCACCGGCACTCCAAATAGACGAACTCTCTGACGCACATACAACTCAGTGTACTTGTCCAAAACAAGGTCATTTTCTATTGCGATGAAGTGAACCGACTTCATCTATCTATTCACCACTATTCCAATTGAAATCATTATTCCTTTGGTTCTTTGATAAGCCTGTCACAAGATCCATTGTGACACGATCCCATTTCTGCATTAGGGACTTCGAGAGGTTACAAGAATCCTCTCGGATTACAATGCTGAGTCATCACTTGCTAACACGTCAAACGTTTGGTGACATGCCTGGCAATGTCCGTCTTCATATCAGACCATCAATAATGTTCACGCAAATTCTGATATATCTTCATACTAACAGGATGAATGCTGTAACTGGTACGATGAGCTTTCGACCAACTCCTCTTTAAGCGCTGCATCGTCAGGTACACGCAATCGTCCTCGGAACCGCAATGTTCCGCCTTTAAAAATCTGAAAATCAACCTTCTCTCTTCTGCATCTGCTTGCACGACCTTCTGAAACTCTGTATCTAACAGCTGAAGCATTCTGATTCTGATCTGTACTTCCGGCTCAATTCTGAGGATGGCCATAAGATTTAAAAGGTGGCCTACCTCAGATTTGAAAACTGAATTTCCACTTTCTCATGTAAGGTCCATTCTTTAACCAACATATGCACAAATGAAGACTCTTGTCTCAACGCATCAATGACTTCTTTCATTCTTCCAAGGTGATACCAGATACCATCATCCTAGTCCTTCAAACGATTTGATTCACAACGGTATCTCATGTTCAATTCATTCTGAGAGAATATATACTTTGAGACTTTTAACGGTCAGCGAAGATCTGGAGTCTTTCTTCACACCCACAATATCTCTAAATCTTCAGAACGAACATTATTACTGCAAGTTCTAAGTCATTCATTTGTAATTCCGTTCACGAGGTCTCAACTGACGAGACGAGCATGCAACAACCTTGCCATGCTGCATTAGCACGCAACCCAATCCTCTAAACAACGCACCACTGTAGATCTCGTATCCTTCAGGAGCAGATGGAATGGTCAGCACAAGTGCGGTAGTCAACTTCTGCTTAAGCTCTTGGAAACTACGCTCGCACTTGTCTGTCCACGCGAACTTCTTTTCTTTCCTCAATAATCTTGTCAACGGCGACGCTAAAGATGAAAACCCTTCCCTAAACCTTCTGTAATACTCTGCTAAACCCGAAAAACTTCTTATCTCTGTCACTGTAGTCAATCTCAGCCAACTGTTCACTGCTTCAATCTCAGACGGGGTCCACGGAGATTCCTTCTCTTAAATCACATGACCTAGGAACGCAACACGAGTCATCCAAAACTCACACTCGCTAAACTTAGCACACAACTGATGAATCCTTAGGAGTTGAAGTACTCTTCTCAAATGTCTCTTGTGCTCCTCAGCACTCTTCGAACACACCAGAATAACGTCAACGAACCCGATCATGAAACTAATCCAAGTACCCTTTGAACACTCTGTTCATCAGACCCATACAAACAGCTGGAGGGTTCGTCAAACCGAACGATAATACAGTGAACTCACAATTACCGTATCAAGTACGCAATGCCAACTTCGGCATGTCTTTCTTCCTGATCCTCAACTGATGATACCTTATCCTCAAGTCGATCTTGGAGAATATCAATACACAAACGCAACAAACAATCTTTCTTCTTCACGAACAGAACGGTGCTCTCCAAGGTGATGCACTGGGACATAAGAATCCCTTATCTAACAATTCCTGCATCTCCACCTTCTGTTCTTTCAACTCAGATAAAGCCATTCGGTAAGGAGCCTTAGAGACTAGCTCTAATCCGGTTGCTAATTCAATCACGAACTTTATTTCCCTTTCTGACAGCAACCTGGCAGTTCTTCAAGAAACACCTCAGACAACTTCTGTACCACGACTAATTTCTCCTTACTTAGTCTTTCAACTGCCGCATCCACTATAGTTGCCATATAGATTAGGCAACCTACATCCATAAACCAGGTCGTCTTCAGTGACGAACAACAGGATCGAAGGTCCTTTTTGACTTCCGGTAAATCAAAAATTCCGTACACTAATTGAACAAACTGAATTACATCACTGCCACAATTCATAACAGCAGAAAGCTCCTCGAGCCAAACCTTTTTATAAATGACTCCCAGGTCATATATAAGCAAACCCTTCAGGTACAACTATAGTCAGAGATTCATCTTCATTTTACTTTATTACAACAACGGAAACTTCACAACTTTCACTCAAAGTCCAGCTGCGCTACTCTGATAATACACCTCAAAACATGCTTCCCCTGATCGATGCATGGTCAATCCATTCCTATTCCTTTCGCCATCCTAAGGGCGTCATGTCAACAATAACGATGCTCGAGTCCTCTTGGACTTACACGGACGGTTCCAAACCCAATGGCCATGCTGGCCACATTCAAAGCATGCTCCCATTGCACTTGGTCACCAGGCTGACTCACACTTCTTTTCTCAAACTTGACACACAATCAATGAGTCTCCTTCCTACTGTCAGGTGACAGCATGCGCTCTTTCTTACACTGAAGGCCTGTTCTAAAAACCCCACGATGCGTTCTATGGCGCACTCTTTTCGATCTATCCCATTGGCTTTCTAACACCGTTTTTGGCCAGGTAACCCTGTTGGTCACACTCAGAACAAGCACCCGTCTTACCAAGACACAGGGCTAATCCATGTCGGCTTTCGTCAGCACGACATACTCCATTCTGATTCATTACTGACTTGACCATCCCACATTTCCAGTTGGACGGAATGGGATACTTTTCTCCAATCACCAGCTCCTTCCCAAACTGGTTTCCATCTCTACTGAATCTGAACCTCGACTCGGATGCAACGGCTTGCTCCCAGATCACAACTCTAGCTTGGGCCTCAACAGGCGCAGCAACAACAACAGTGACAGCACTAGCAGCATTAGTAACAACGATAACAGCGGCGGCTCGGTCCTGAGCTTACTGACCCAACAAGCTTCCAAGGAACACTAGCGCCTGAACGATCCCATCAAACCTAGGATCGCTCGGTGCTGCTACACTAGTACCGACCTACAGCGGTACTCTCACACACACGCTAGTCTAAGCCAGTGCTCCACCACGACCACCTCGGGTACCGATCCTTGTCGGCATACCACCCCAAGTAACTGGTCTAAAGGTTCTCTCTAGGAGTCCTCGGCTCCTGATCACTCATCTACAGGATCTCTACAGAAACCTGTTTCTCAATTCTAATCCCAGATTAGAATTTGAGTAATCATCACCAATCAATTTACCAAACAACTATCAGCCACATGCACCAGCATGAAATAAAAGCCATTCCCACTAACTATCCCATGACTCATCGCACCTTATCACTCCATTCACAGACCCGCTCTGATACCACTTAAACGGGGATGTCACGCCCCGATCCTCCGAGCGTGCGAACATCCCACTCTGGTCGATAGAAATGCGACTTCCCAGGACACGTCGTCGACCCATTCTTCTTTATTACGCATGCGGAAGCGAAACAAATCCCCGACAACATTTAACTTGGGATAGAAAAGCAGGCAATCAATCACAACCAAACAAGCTTTCTTATAAACACATAGGTTTATATACAACACTTTGGATTGTCTACAAAATAGACAAAGCTCAACAACTAGGGAACTGTCCTATGACCAACTTGTCGACACGTTCGCGATTCTTCACCTCCACCTTCCGAACTCTAGGACTTTCGGTCCTCCACGACCGTCATCTAGGGACCTGAAATATTATCCCACAACCGGGATGACCGCACCGTCATTTGCGATCGATCGCGAAATTCTAACAACCGGCCATCCCGGCATAATTTTCGAAATTATTAAATAATTAAATTTAATTCCGAAAATTAAATAATTAAATATTATATTATAATAATATAATTTAATAAAATAATATTTATAAATTCGAAATAATTAATTAATTAAAAATAATTAATTAGGGCTTAAACAAGATTACACCGATTTAATCATACAATTAGCCCTAATTAAACATCCATTAAACTAATCATGCAACTAATCTAATTTAATCACTTAAAATAATCTAATTTAATCACATAAACCTAATTAGACTAATCTAAACACCCCTTAAGCGTCATTAACTCACTAAGCAAGAATTAGAGGATAAACTCACCGGTTTGCGCGCCGGTGAGTTCACGCGACCACGACGCCAAGGCGGTCGATAAACCCCAAAGCGGCGACACCAATGGAGGCCGGGAAGGGCTTGAAAACGGGCCACGAAGTCTGGAACTTCTTGCTGTCTTTCGCCGATCCGGGCTGAACCGCAGAAGAAACCAAGAACTTCAACGGCGAAAACGGGCCGATCGAAGCTCCGGTGAGCGGGTGGTCGGCAACCAATGGCTCCCGGGGTCTTGGGGATCTTATAGGAGGTTGGGACGGGCAAAGGAATGGTCGGAATGGGGCGAAACAACAAGAAAACCCGAAACAGGCGGAACCGGGCGAGTCTAGACGGTCCGACGAGCGGCAGCTTCTCTCAGGATTTCGGGACGGTCGGAGAATCGTTCCGGCGAGAGGCGGGATGCTCCGGAACGGTTTGGATGTCGTCTTCGCGGCGATGGGTGGCTCGTTTGCTGATTCAACCGGAAAGTTAACTTTGATATAACTAGTATGAGTACCTAGAGGGGGGTGAATAGGTATATAAAAATTTCTCGAAGCTTGCACGATATTTAAACTGTTAAAGATTCAATCGCAAGAATTAAATAACAATCGAGAGACTGAGTAAGGGAAAGAGAGAATTGAACACTCAGTTTATAGTGGTTCGGCTTGATTCAAGCCTACGTCCACTCTTCTGCACTGACAGCCGATTGGCTGGATTCCACTATGATCAAAGAGATGTTACAGTGTTGATCTTCCTTGATTTCAAGGTGTAGATTATCTACCACACTCACTCAAGGCGTCACCAAGTATATACTCTCTCTCGTATACAATTTCGCACGTACGCCTCAAATAACAATTAAGGATCTTCGACTGAATTTTTCTATCAATCACACATCCTTAAAACAACTAGACGTCTTCCTTTTATACTCCTTCATGCCATCATAGCCGTTGGCACTTACCAAAGGAATTCCTCCAATCTACCCGTTGGACGGAATCAATCAAGAAGATCATCCGAGCTATTTAAGGAATCTGATGATAGCCCATCAATCCTGTTCGCCCATACAATCAGGATCTTGGTTTCCATGAATAGAACATTCCAAGATTATTTCGTCGACCATCGGATCTTCAATCGATCTTAGATAAGAATTAAAGAATCCGAAACGATTATCCAACCAAAGAATCTATACCGAGGATAGATCGAATCCTCAATCATAAACCTCGGCTTTGGATTTCCTTCATCACGGGATTAGAAAAACTGTCGGTGAGAATAGACTTAAGTCTTGAGTCATGAGTCTTAAGTCTTGGGTCTTGAGTCTTGAGTCTTGGATCTTGAGTCTTGAGTCTCTAGAGAACAAAGTCTTCAGACTTTAAACTGACGGTCTCCGAACATCCAGACTTTTAGACTGAAAGAAACGTTTTGTCAGCTTCAAAATATTCTGGAAAGATTTCTCCAACAATCTCCCCATTTTTGATGGTGACAAAACTTTCTTGAAGATTTGAACAACTTTGACCTGCAAAACATTTCTCAAGCAATATGGCTATGGCTAACTCATAAAGATTAATAAAACAACCAGACTCTGCATCCACAGAAACTTGGTTAGTCTTTCATGAGAAACACCATATAACAATGCAATCAGTCAAGCATCATAATCCACAACCAATTCAGTCAAATTCACATCCAAGTTCAAGTTCCTCAAGTCATATTCAAAATTAAACACACTCAAAAATAAACACAACCACAAAAGTCAAAGTTCTTAAATGGTTCAAATTTTGGTTCTCCCCCTTTTTGTCAGCATTGAAAAGGGTGAGAAAGGAGTCATGTCTGCTTGGGAATGCGCACGATCTGGAAATCCCCAATGGACTGGACTACTCCTTCGAGCTTCTTCAGGTCTTCTCGCAGATGAGCTACCTCTTCTCCCTTAGCATTGGCTTGAAGTTGTAGAGCGAGGTCTTTGAATTTATCCTCCAGAGAGACTGAAGATGCTTTTCCAGCATTCTTCAAAGCTTGGATTTCACAATCCGAACATATATCGGCTACGCATTTCCGAGAAGAATATTCATAATACTTCGAAAATCTGCAGAATCATTCGTCGTATGCGGCATGAACTTTCTCGATGCAGACGATGGTGCTTCAGTATAGTCTGGCAGATTTGGAATCGTCGTATCACCTTCTTCAGGCAATTGAGAGACCTGAACTTCTTCTGGGTCTTCTGGAAATTGTCTTAGATCTTCACTAACAGCAGCATGAGGTGTAGACCTCTCTTGCTCACTAACTCCCCCTGTCTCTAGGACATCGAAAGGGGAAGAGTGATGATCATGCTCTTCATTTCCCTTCTCTCCAGAATTGTCAGCAGACTTTTCTTTTTCTCCTTCTTCTTCTTCTTCAACTTCTTTCTCCTTCTCTCTCTGTTCTTCCTCTTCTCTGTTCTGTTCTCCTTCTTCTCTGTTCTGCTGAAGATCTGTTTGATGAGACACAGAACGTCTTGTTCTTGTCAGCGCTTGGATAGTGGGATCTTCATCATCTTCATCTTCATCTTCATCCTCAAGGATGAGAGTTCTTTTCTTCTTCTTCGATGGAGCACCAATGGCCTCCTTTCCTTTCCTTTTTGAAGCGGTATCGGATCGGAGATTTCACTTTGAATTTCTCCATTGCCTTGGAGAGTTCTTGCGACGCATCTTCATTAACATTTTCAACCCTACCACCATTTTATCACACGGTCGAACACAAAAAGTATGTGGTAGATCAATGTTCAGATGTCTGAAGATCTTGGTCACCAGACCAGGATAAGGCAATTGTCCTTTGTCCTTTGACACTGCTCTGTACATATGGAAGAGAATAGTGTGCGGGAGAGAAAACTTCCGTCCTGAGTTGATCGCATACATCAATTTTGCTTTAGTAAAAGACACATAAGTCTTTGATGTAGACTTCGGTCTGAGACAGTTGATCACAATCTTATGAAGCACAATGTTGATGGCTTTCATCCTGGAATAGGTAATTTTCTTCTCTACATCACTATCTTTGACAAGATCCAGAGTAGTACGAGCAGGTGAGACTTTGATTGGAAGATAGCGTCCCCGTTCAACTCCAATAATGTCCGCCAACATATTCACATCTACCACGTAGACTTGATCTCGAACACTGAATGAAATTCTATTCGCATCCAAAAAGCTAAGATTTGAATAGAAATAAGCTGTCAGTTGATCATACCCGTCCGTAGAGTCAGAGCAAAAAGTCTCAAGTTGAAGCAAATTCAACTTTTCTCTTAAGTTCACGTTGATGGTGTCCAGGAAGTCAAAATCAACACTTCTAGGGTTTATCACCCCTCTTTTCAACAGCCTGAAATATGCTTTTTCCTGATCCTTAGATTTAAACAAATCCATCCGATTTCCTTTCACATTTGCTGCCACACCCATTCTAGGTTTAAATTCAAGGAACATTTTGTCATCATCGTTCCCGTCAATCAGATTTTGCCCTGGCATACGAGGATCACTGGGAATGTTCTCAAGAGCCTCCACTGCCCTTCCTTTAGGAGCAATTCCCAATTCCTCCATTTTCCGCAGAAAAAGATACTCATTCCCATAATTTTTGTCCTTAAGGAAGTCATCTATATACTTTAATGAAGTGCCGGTGATTTTCAACGCACGATAAAGCTTATAGATAACGAGAGGGTTTTTGGACTCTTCTCGGGGTCGCATCCTCGATTATCTCTTCTTCCGTTTGCACCTTGTGGGGCAGGAGATGCTGAATGACGTGGAGGAGAGCGAATCGGACTTTGTCGCTGAATTGGTAAGTCTTCTTCCTCAGTAAGATCGAAGTGAGTCGGTCCCTTCTCCATTCTCTGTGGTCCCCTGTTTGTGATTCTTGATGATTTCCTCGAAGACGACATCTTCCTTTGTCTATTGGAGGATTCCTTCACTTGCTTTTCCCAAGAAAAATGACCGCTTTCTCGACAACGAACAAAGAGTAGAAACAGTATCGGGAGGAGAGTGCGTTTTAGGGTTTTGAAAATTGGGGGTAGAATAACTGTATATTTATATATAACTCGGATTTGAAAAGAGAAGTTTAAACGGCACAAGGAAAGTGTACGAACATTTCTTTTCAAAATCAATAACTGCCAAAATTAACTTCCTTTAAACAGACAAGTTTTCAAATTTCACACGAATTATATCAATAAAAGAACGTACCTTTTCGAGATAGGATAAACGAGAATTCGTACCTTTTAGATAGAATAGCAACTTACAGTCTTTTAGCCATGAATGATTGAGTCTCAAGATTTAAAGTCTATGAGATCAGAGTCTTAGAGTTGGTGAGTCTCTAGACTTTAACTTCTTCAAGCTTCAAAATGTTGAGTCTTGAGCGGATAAAATCAAATTGATTTTTCTCCAAAGGCTTTGTAAATATATCTGCTAGTTGGCTCTTTGAATCAACAAATTAAATAGAGATTTCTCCATTTTGAATATGATCTCTAATAAAGTGATGACGAATCTCAATATGCTTTGCTCTTGAATGAAGGATTGGATTTTTGGTGAGATTGATCGCGCTGGGTGTTGTCACATCTGATTTACGTGCATGAGTCTTCAATGCCAAAGTCTTGTAGCTGTTGTTTTATCCATAGAATTTGCGAACAGCAGCTTCCAAGAGCTACATACTCGCTTCGTCGTTGAAAGAGCTACGGTGCTTTGCTTCCTTGAAAACCAAGACACTGTCCCGTTTCCAAGCGATTGACAAGTTCCGTGTGCTCTTTCTATCGACTCTGCAACCGGCCAGATTTGCATCTGAGTATCCTAGAAGATTAAAGTCTCCCCTCTTTGGATACCAAAGACCGATGCTTGAAGATGAAGCAACGTATTTGATAATACGTTTCACGGCAATGAGATGTGATTCTCTAGGATCTGATTGAAACCTAGCACGATACAAACACTAAACAAAATATCGGTCTAGAAGCGTAAGATAAAGAAGTGAACCGATCATGCTCTTGTACAGCTTTTGATCTACTTTCTTCCCTTCTTCATCCTTGTCTATCTTCTGAGAACATGACATTGGTATGTCAGTCTTTTTGCACTTTTCCAATCCAAACCTTTTGACAAGATCATTCGCATATTTTTCTTGATGGATGAAAATTCCTTCCTTCATTTGTTTCATTTGTAGTCCAAGAAAGAATGTTAACTCTCCCATCATACTCATTTCAAATTCATCCTGCATAGACTTAGAAAATTTCTTGCAAAGACTTTCATTAGAGGATCCAAAAATAATATCGTCCACATATATTTGAACAAGTAAAAAGTTTTTGTTTTCCTTTTTGATAAACAAAGTAGTATCTACTTTACCTTTGACAAAACCATTCTGTAATAAAAACTTGCTTAGTCTGTCGTACCAAGCTCGAGGTGCTTGCTTTAGACCATACAGAGCCTTTTTTAGTCTAAAGACTGAGTCTGGCTTCTTTGGGTCTTCAAATCCAGGCGGTTGTTCCACATAAACTTCCTCTTGGATAAATCCATTCAGGAAAGCACTTTTGACGTCCATTTGGAATAACCTGAAATTTTTGTAACAAGCAAACGCAAGTAATAGACGAATAGCTTCTAACCTTGCAACTGGTGCGTAAGTCTCGTCATAGTCTATTCCTTCTTCTTGCGTGTATCCCTTGGCCACGAGTCTTGCTTTGTTGCGTACGACTTTTCCTTCTTCGTTCATCTTGTTCCTGAATACCCATTTAGCTCCAATAACAGTTTTACCTTTCGGTTTAGATGTCAATTCCCAGACATCATTAATGTTGAACTGTCTGAGCTCCTCTTGCATAGCTTCGATCCAGCTTTCATCGGATAAAGCTTCTTCTATGCTTTTTGATTCAATTTCAGAGATGAGAGCAACAGCACTAGATTCTTCATGTCTTTTGGATCTGGTCCGAATTCCTTCATTAATTTCGCCGATAATGAGATCTTTAGGATGACTGGATTTGTGTTTCCAGTTATTGGTTGATTTGCTTGGTTGATGATCTCTTTCTTTATTTGAATCTTCGAAGCTTCTTGATGTTGGACTTCCAGTCGAGATGCTTCTTGAGTTGAAGACTTTGGAAGGTCTAGAGTGAGTTCGATTCTTCATATTGAGTCTTGCTAGATTCATCTTTCAATCGAGTCTTGAAATTTGACATTCATTGATTCTTCTACAGACTGGCTTTTCTTGTTGTAGACTCTATAGGCTTTGCTTGATGTAGAATATCCAAGGAAGATGCCTTCATCTGATCTTTCTTCAAACTTACCAACTCGATCATTTGCATTTTTCAAAATAAAGCATTTGCAACCAAATACATGAAAGTATGAAACAATAGGCTTCTTACCTTTGAACAATTCATAGGGGGTCTTCTCAAGAATAGGTCTTAGAAAGACTCTATTTATAATATAGCAAGCGGTTGAAACAGCTTCGGCCCAAAATCGAGAAGAAATTTTACTTTCAATTAAAAGTGTTCTAGCCATTTCTTGAAGAGATCTATTCTTTCTTTCCACAACTCCATTTTGCTCTCCAATGCTCTGGGTTCTTGTTGGTCCGAAGAGATCCATATGAAGCAACTGCAGTACATGATTAGTAGATACATGATTTATTTGCTTAAATGAATTTCTTACCCGCTTTCCCAGAATGCATGGAGTGCATAGGTCAGACTTTTGGTATGGCAATTTAGGTAGACCTCGAACAAGATGCTTTGAAGAGATTTTGGCTAATTGCTTCTTATTGACATGGCCAAGCTTTCTATGCCATAAGATTGCTTCATCTTGAATTGAGATTAAGCATTGTTCTTCATTTGGCTTCACATCAAGGAGGTAGATGTTTCCATGCCTTCGACCCATGAAAGACTGAGTCGTATCTTTGCTAATTCCAGAACATATGCCTTCTTGAAAGGAGATCTTGTAACCAGTATCACATAGCTGGCTAATGCTGAGTAGATTGTAGTTGAGTCCTTCCACTAGAGAGACATTGCTTATTGTGAGATTTCCAATTTTTACAGTCCCGAATCCCACAATACTTCCTTTGCTATTTCCTCCGAATGAAACTTTTCCACCATTTACTTGAATAAGCTTAATGAAA
The DNA here is from genome assembly GCA_016097485.1 of Eucalyptus sideroxylon x Eucalyptus melliodora. Taxonomy (NCBI): domain Eukaryota; kingdom Viridiplantae; phylum Streptophyta; class Magnoliopsida; order Myrtales; family Myrtaceae; genus Eucalyptus; species Eucalyptus sideroxylon x Eucalyptus melliodora. The sequence continues at coordinate 20,347,881 of CM027831.1, read as the reverse complement.
CAATTTGAGTCTCCTGTCATGTGTCTTGAGCATCCGCTGTCTAGATACCACTTTACCTTCTTTTTGACAGAGACCTGCATTCAAAAGAGAGTCTCAAGCTTTCTTTGGTACCCAAACTTTCTTGGGTCCTTTGGTGTTAGTAGGATGAGCATTATTAGGCCATACTCTCTTAACAGGCTTCCAAACCATAGGGCACTCTTTTTCAAAATGATCCTGACCGTTACACTTAGAACACCTTAAAGCATTTCGACCTACAGGCTTTACAAAAACTCTTTTGAAATGATTTTTATAAGCTTCTCTCGATGGTCTTTTCTTAATTCTTTCTTTTACTTTCGGAAAATCAATCAAAGGGATTATTTCAGCTGTCATACCTAGACCCGACTTATTGAAGTATTTCAGATCCTATTGAAAATTTCTTTGAAATATTTGATAAATCAGTTTTTAAGAAAGCATTTTCTTTTGAAAGATTATCTTCACTCTCTTTAAGAGTAGAAACATTCAAGTCTAAATTTTTAACTTTTTCTTCCAAAATAATTTCCTTTTGTTTTAAAATTGAGTTTTCCTTTTTAAGTTCGGAAATTTTTTGAGAGAAGTCTTAAGACTGAAACATAACTCATCAATATATTTAGAGACTTTGACAGGATTTTAAATCACTTACCTCAAATTCACATCCGAGTCGATCCAGATCGATCCAGTCCGAGTCTGAATGTGCCATCAAACATATGTTGGCATATTCATTATCACTCTCTTCACACTCTGTATCGCTCCAGGTCTCGGCTTTGAGAGCTTTTCGAGACTTCTCAACTTTTCCTCTTTTCTTTTTCAGAAGAGGACAGTTAGGTCTGATATGTCCCTTCTTTTTACATTCGAAGCAGACTACATCTTTGTTTGGTTCCACATCATCATCAGAGACTTGGTCTGCTTGTCTCGAAACTTTGTTTCTTTGGAATGAACCTTCTGCCTTTTCTATTTAGTTTTCTGAATCTTCTTATCATGAGGGCGAGCTCCTCATCATCCATATCATCTTCGTAGTCTGCATCATCGAATCATCATTTGATTTTAGTGCAATAGATTTCTTACCTCTTGGATCTTCGTCTTCATTAATTCGTTCCACTTCGTAAGACCAAGAGTTCCAATCGGTTCGTCTACGATAATGGCATGATTCTTTGCGTCTCTCTTATTGAGGTCTTTATATGATTCCAATCCTTAGAGAGTCCACGCGAAGCTTGTTCACCTTCATGGGATCAGAAATTTTTTGTCCTTGGTTCTCAAGACCATTGACAATATCTCGTAAAACGACTAAACATGTCAGTTATAGATTCTCCTGGTTTCATTTTGAAGGATTCATATTGACCAAGAAGAATGTTAATTCTGGTCTCCTTCACTCGATCTGTCCCTTCATAAGTGATGTGTAACCTGTCCCAGACTTCTTTTGCTTTGTAACACAAGAAGATATTCTGTTATATTCAGTTGGTGATAAAGCACAATATAAAGAATAAATTGCTTTAGCATCGAGTGCTTGTCTCTTGTTTATTTCTTCTTGAGACATTCCGCTGGCTTCAATAGTATCTTTCCCTCTTTCAGAGATTGATGCAACAGCAGGAGTGATTCCTCTTTCCACAACGTCCCATTCCAGAGGATCCTTTGATCGTAGGAAAGCTTTCATCTTGTTCTTCCAGATGTTGTAATCCTTTCCATCGAAGTAGGGAGGTCTGGTATTGCTTTGCCCCTCCATTAGTCCTGGTGCTAGCATACTAGCCATGGATCTTTTACTCTGAAGTAAAACACTTCAAACAAAGTAAGAACACGGGCTCTGATACCAATTGATATAGCTAGTATGAGTACCTAGAGGGGGGGTGAATAGATATATAAAAATTTCTCGAAGCTTGCACGATATTTAAACAGTTAAAGATTCAATCGCAAGAATTAAATAACAATCGAGAGACTGAGTGAGGGAAAGAGAGAATTGAACACTCAGTTTATAGTGGTTCGGCTTAATTCAAGCCTACGTCCACTCTTCTGCACTGACAGCCGATTGGCTGGATTCCACTATGATCAAAGAGATGTTACAGTGTGGGTCTTCCTTGATTTCTAGGTGTAGATGATCTACCACACTCACTCAAGGCGTCACCAAGTATATACTCTCTCTGTATACAATTTCGCTCGTACAGTCTCAAATAACAATCAAGGATCTTCAGACTCTGGAATTTTTCTATCAATCACACATCCTTAAAACAACTAGACGTCTTCCTTTTATACTCCTTCATGCCATCATAGCCGTTGGCACTTACCAAAGGAATTCCTCCAATCTACCCGTTGGACGGAATCAATCAAGAAGATCATCCGAGCTATTTAAGGAATCTGATGATAGCCCATCAATCCTGTTCGCCCATACAATCAAGATCTTGGTTTCCATGAATAGAACATTCCAAGATTATTTCGTCGACCATCGGATCTTCAATCGATCTTAGATAAGAATTAAAGAATCCGAAACGATTATCCAACCAAAGAATCTATACCAGAGGATAGAATCGAATCCTCAATCATAAGCCTCGGCTTTGGATTTCCTTCATCACTGGATTAGAAAAACTGTCAGTGAGAATAGACTTAAGTCTTGAGTCATGAGTCTTAAGTCTTGGGTCTTGAGTCTTGAGTCTTGGATCTTGAGTCTTGAGTCTCTAGAGAACAAAGTCTTCAGACTTTAAACTGACGGTCTCCGAACATCCAGACTTTTAGACTGAAAGAAACGTTTTGTCAGCTTCAAAATATTCTGGAAAGATTTCTCCAACAAACTTTTTACTCGGATCTTTGGCGAAAGGTCGGCTGGAGCAGAAACTGGAACGAGGAGAAAACAATGGAGGAAAACGGCCGACGATGGCCTTCCGGGCGTGTGACGATGGAGGGGCTGGTGAGCTCGGTTTCCTCTGGTTCTCTTGAGCTTTTCCTAAACCTCAACCATGGAGAAAGCCTTGAATGAAGGAAGAAGATGGTCTGCTGAAGAGGGGGCCTCCTTGGTGGCTCACTAGAGCTCAACACTTGTCTAAACCTCATTTGCTTTGCCCCCACCATGACATCACATGACATCATCCACTCTCCCTCCTCAATCTTCCTCCACAACCTTGCCAATAGGTGCAAAATAGCTCTCCCCCATGGTATACGAATTTCATACATTTGTACATCAAATTCAATCAATTCTCACTCAATTCCATCCAATTGAAGTTCAATTAAATCAACCCATGTGTCATCGGCCTTCTCATGACATTTCCCCGTCAAATGATCCAACTTGCATCCCGAAGATTCAATTAAAAACGGCCCTCTGACAATCTCGAACAAAAACGGCCTTACTTTGCTTTTCCGCCAAAAATCTCGGTTTGTAGAAAAATCTTCTGGAGATGAGTCGACATTCCTAAAATGAATTGTGACTTGACAGAACTTCCAATTTCTATAATCGGGTTCAATTTCACGGTTAAATTCAATCTTGCGCGACTTTAGCGCGTCCTAATCTACCGGGTAGCTTTTAGGAATTTTCTGTGCAATTGACCTGAGGTTGATTATTCTCAAGCCACAAAGTGCATCTTCGATACCTTGGCGACTCTCGATTGTCGTAGAAATCTCGAGGTTTCGATTACGGACACAGGGTACCCAAAACGACAAAAGAATCGGTCTAGTGCCGGTCGACGAGGATATTGCGATCGGTGGAATCACCCACACTCTAATCACATATCTCGTCGAATCGACCTATTACCGATCTCTCGTTCGATTCGACGTGTCGTAATGATCCTTGCAGATTAATACGGTCGAGTAGCCGATTCATGGTCGAATTCTCAAGTCTATTGCGTTTAGATTCCTTGACGGCTTCACTTGATAGACTAGTTATCTCGTGAGTGGCCAACTCAGAGAAGAAAGCTATAGACGCGAAGATGAAATGCCCGACTTATTTAATTGAAACCAGAATTGGAAAATCGGGATGTCACAATTCCCAAAACTACATCCACCTCAGAAAGAGGAAAATAAGTTGCAGATGCTGGCGAAATGGCATAAGAAGAAATAACTAAGAGAAAAGTTCTTGATGCTAAAGTCATTTATTCTTTATATTATGTTTTATCTCCTATTGAGTGTAATAGAATTTTTGTGAAACATTAAAGAAGTCTGGGATAGGTTGCACGTCACTTATGAAGGAATTGATCGAGTTAAAAAAAAAACAAAAATCAATATTCTACTTGGACAATATGAAGCCTTCAAGATGAAACCGAGAGAATTTATCGCTAACATATTTAGTCATTTCACAGAAATTATAAATGGTCTAGCATACTAGAGACAGTCAATCTCAAGACCGATGAAGGTTAATAAACTTCTGCATAGACTTTCCAAAGACTGGAATTATGTGAAGATTTCAATAAAAGAAACTTATAGGATCATGCCGCTCTTTATAGACGAACTAGTCGGCACACTTCAATCATATGAAGTGGAGCAGATCAATGAGGAAGAAGATCTTAAAGGTAAGAAATCAATTGTTTTAAAATTTAACGATGATTATGATGATACAAATTCAGAAGAGGTTCAGGAAACTGAATAGAAAGGGAAGAAGATTTAACCGGAAGAAGCAAGGCACTCAAAAATTCTAGAACAAATCAACCGAGGTTGAGGAAATCAACAAAGATGTGGTCTGTTTTGAATGCAAGGAAAAAGGACACATCATACCCAACTGCTCTTTGTTGAAGAAAAAGAAAGCAAGAACTGAGAAATTCAAAAAAGGCTTTCAAAGCAGACACATGGAGTGATACAGAGTGTGAGGAAAGCGATGAAGAGTATGCCAACATTTGTTTAATGGCAAACTCAGAATCAGACTCAGACTTTGTAACAGATTCAGACTCAGACTCAAACAACGAAATCGAGGTTAGTAATTTAAAAATTCATGCTAAAGTCTCAAAGAAAATAAATGAACTCAGTCTCAGTCTCAAAACCTCTCTTAAAAGAATTTCTGAACTAAAGAGGGAGAATTCTAAACTTAAGCAACATGAAACCTTATGGACAAAAAAATTTTGAAAATCTAGACAAAAGTTTTGCTAATTTGAAATAAAAAATACAGATTCTCTTTCAAAAGAAATTATTTTTAAAAAAAATGACATTTAAAATATCACAAAAAGGTTTTCAATAAGATCTGAGAAGTTAGAAAAGATTCTTTCAATACAAAGACCCTATTTCAATAAATCTGGTTTGGTATGACACCAGAAACTATTCATTTACTTGATTTTCCAAGAGTAAAGGAAAGAATCAAATAAAAATCTACAAAAACGTTTTATAGAAATCATTTTAAAAGAATTTTTATAAAATTTGTTGACCAAAGTGCTCTCAAATATTCAAAGTGTAACAGCTCAGAACATTTTGGGAAAGAATGTCCTATGGTTTGGAGACCTGTTAAGAAGGAATGATCAAGGACTGTATTTTTACTAACTCCCCTAAACCCAAGAAGATATGGATACCAAAGAAAACTTAAGTTCTTTTTGTAATTGCAAGTCACTATCAAGAAAAAGATCAAATAATATTTGGATAGTGGTTGTTCGAGACACATGATTGGAGATTCAAGCTGTTTCATTAAGCTTGTGCAAATAAATGGTGGAAAAAATTCTTTTGGTAGAAATAGCAACGGATAAATTGTTGGATGTGGAACTATAAACATTGGAAGTCTCACAATCAACAATGTTTCCTTGGTGAAAGGATTAAATTACAATCTACTCAACATCAGTCAACTGTGTAACACATGATTCAACATTAATTTCCAAGAAGGAATTTGTTTGGGAATTAGTAAAGATCTATCTCAATCCTTCACTAGACGAAGACATGGGAATATTTATTTTCTGGATATAAAACTAGAAAACTCTTAGTGTCTAATCTCCATTATGAGGCAAATCTTTGGCATAGAAAGCTTGGCCATGTTAATATGAAGTAGATTGCCAAGATCTCCTCCAAGAAACTTGTTCGTGGACTCCCCTATCTAAATTTTCAAAAGACTAATCTATGCACACCATGTGTTTTGGGAAAACAGGTTAGAAGTTCTTTCAAACCTATAAAGTAAGTTTCTACTAATAGTATTTTGCAGCTTCTGCATATGGATCTCTTTGGACCAATCAGAATTTAAAGTCTCGGTGGAAAGAAATACCGTATAGTAATTTTGGATGATTATTCTCGTTTCACATGGGTTTTCTTCTTGGCAAGTAAGTATGAAACTTTTTCTTATTTTTCAAAAATTTGCAAAGCAAGTTTAGAATGAAAAAGAATACGCTATTTCAAGAATTCGGACAGACCATGGAGGTGAGTTTGAAAATCAAGATTTTGCAAAATTCTGTGATGAATCTAATTTCCAGCATGTTTTCTCTTCCCTTATACTCCAGAGTAAAATGGAGTTGTGGAAAGAAATAATAGATCTTTGCAGGAGATGGCAAGAACTCTTTTAATTGAAAGTAATATTTCTTCTCGATTTTGGGCCGAACCAGTTTCTACAGCTTGCTATATTATTAACTGAGTGTTTTTAAGGCCAATTTTAGAGAAAATTCCTTATGAAGTTTTTAAAGGAAAAAAGCCAAATGTTTCTTATTTTCATGTGTTTGGTTGTAAGTGTTTTATTTTGAAGAACGCAAATAATCGAACTGGTAAGTTTGAGGAAAAATCAGATGAAGGAATTTTCCTTGGGTACTCAATCTCAAGTAAATCTTATAGAGTATTTAACAAGAAGACTCAGTCTGTGAAAGAATCTATGAACGTCAAATTCCAAGACTCTGTAGATTCAACTAGATCAGACTCAACTTGAAGATTCTGAACCTATTCCAGACCCTCCAAAGTCTACTTCCCCTGAAGTGGTTCAAACTCCTGAAGCTAAACTACAAGATGTTCCAGAAGAATCAACTGAAGTAGAGGATCAGCAGACTCATAAACCAACTAGCAACTGGAAGCATAAGTCAAGTCATCCCAAAGAACTTATCATTAGTAACATTGATGAAGGAATTTGTACCAGATTCAAAAGGCAAGAAGAGTCTAGTGCTTTAGCACTTGTTTCTGAAATTAAACCCAAAACTGTAGAAGAAGCCTTGATTGATGAAAGCTAGATTGAAGCCATGCAAGAAGAGCTCAGACAGTTTAGCATCAATGATGTTTGGGAATTAATTCCTAAACCTAAAGGTAAATCTGTTATTGGAACAAAATGGGTTTTTAGGAACAAGGTGGATGAAAAAGCGAAAGTAGTTAGAAACAAAGCAAGACTTGTGGCCAAATGATATACGCAAGAAGAAAGAATAGACTATGACGAGACATATGCACCTGTAGCGAGGTTAGAAGCAATTAGAATATTACTTACTTTTGCTTACTATAAAAATTTCAGGTTAGTCCAAATGGACGTGAAAAGTGTATTTCTAAACGGATTTATCCAAGAAGAAGTCTATGTGGAACAATCACCTGGTTTTGAAAATCCAAGAAAGCCAGATTCACTTTATAAACTAAAAAATGCCCTATATGGACTAAAGCATGCACTTCGAGCTTGGTATGAAAGGTTAAGTAAATTTCGAACTCAAAATGGTTTTATTAAAGGAAAGGTAGATACTACTTTGTTTATTAAAAGAGAAGGTAAATATTTTTTACTTGTTCAAATTTATGTTAATGATATCATATTTGGATTATTTAATGAATATCTCTGCAAGAAATTTTCTAGATGTATGCAGGATGAATTCGAGATGAGTATGATGGGTGAGTTAACTTTCTTTCTGGGTTTACAAGTTGAACAATCAAAGGAAGGAATTTTCATTCACCAAGAAAACTATGCAAAGGATCTTATCAAGAAGTTTGGATTGGAGAATTACAAAAAGACACAGACGCCTATGTCAAGTTCTTCGACGCTGGATAAAGATGAAGGAGGGAAGAGTGTAGACTAGAAGCTATATAGGAGCATAATTGGTTCACTTCTTTACCTTACTACATCTAGACTTGACATTTTATTTAGTGTTTGTGTTTATGCTAGATTCCAATCAAATCCCAAAGAATCTCATCTAACTGCTGCAAAGCGCATCATCAAATACGTTGCTACAACTCCAAAGCTAGGTCTGTGGTATTCCAAAGAATGAGATTTTACTCTCCTTGAATATTCAGATGCAGATTTAGCAGGTTGCAAGGTGGATAGAAAGAGTATCTCTAGTACATGTCAATTGCTTGGAAACAAGCTAGTATCATCGTTTTCAAGAAAACAAAGTACCGCAGTTCTTTCAACAGATGAAGTAGAATATGCAGCTCTTGGAAGTTGCTACTCTCAAATTTTATGGATAAGGCAACAGTTAAGAGACTTTGGAATTGAAGAATCTTGTACCGAGATCAAATGTGACAACACCAGTACCATTAATCTCACAAAGAATCCAATTCTTCATTCAATGGTAAAGCATATAGAGATTCAACATCATTTTATTAGAGATCATGTTCGAAATGGAGAAGTTATGATATAGTTTATTGACTCGAAGAATTAGCTGGCAGACACATTTACAAATCCACTGGAGAAAAGTCTATTTGAGTCTATTTGCACCAGACTGAACATTATACACTTTATCAATTAAAGTCTAAAGATGTTCAGACTCAGAATGACCAAAAGTTGCGACTGTAAGTTATCTCTGTTCTAGTAATTTAATTTTTGGATAAAAACTTAAAAATGCACGTTTACTTTTTGAATCATCATTTACTTATTTTATTTTTAGAAATGATCTTTTTTTGGTTTTTGAATTTATGGTAGTTTTTCATTTTCAAAAATGCAGTTTTTACTTTTTCCTTTATGACGATCCGAATACGTCATTCCATCTGCTTTATGTATTGTTGATTTTCATCTTTTTCGTTTTCACTCTCAAACCCTAGAATATGAAAATCCCACTTGCTCTCACTTTCTCTCTAGTTTATTCCAAAAAGATCTCACCTTTTTCAGAAAGTTTGAGAATTTCACCCAGAAAGCAACTATGTCTTCAAGAAAGTCTTCTAAAATCGCTAGTAGGGGAGCACGGCATACGCATGAGAGTCCTACACACTTCGATCTGACCGAGGAAGATGACTCTCCTTAGCAGTAGCAGCAAAGTCAAAAACAACATTCTCAACCGCACCAGTCTTCTCAATACAGAACATAAGATCCTCCTTGGAATCAACTAGAAGAAGAAATTGTGGAAGAGGTAGGACTTGTAAGAATGTTGACTCCTCAAGTTCTTTTCAAACTTTATTCTAAGTTGAAAGAATGTGATATTGCAATGACTTTGATCGATGAATTTCTGAGAGAGAGGGGTTATAAGAATGAAACCTTATTCCTGCGTGATATGGAAAAGATAGACATTGTGCCTAAAGGGTTGGCTGATAGAACATTTGCCAACTTTCCGAGTGACCCACGTTTTGGTACTTTCAATCAGCCTGAAGGAAAAAGACGACGATGAAAGGATGTTCACACATTTTCAGCCCAAGATCGGAGTGGTTGCAAATGTTCGTGATGAAGGAGCAAGTATTTTCCACTCTAAGGATCATAAGAAAACCTACTCAAATTTGCTTAAGCGAGAGGTTTTGAATCCTAGAAGTGTTGATTTTGATTTTCTTGATTTAGTGAATGTAAATCTGAGAGACAAGTTTGCTCTCCTTCAAATAACATGTTTTTGCTCTGAGACAACAGTCACCTATCTAGCACTCACAGCTTACTTCTATTCAAATCTATCATTTTTGGATGCGAATAGATTTTCCTTTACAGTTAGGGATAATGAATTTGTGGTCGATGTAGACACCTTGGCTGATGTGATTGGAGGTGGAAAGAGGGTGTTTCCAACTAATCAGTGTATCAATTGCTCATGCTACACTGGAACTTGTATGAGACAAGTTTGCTGAAGGAAAAATTTCTTAAACAAGGATGAATGCTTCCAACATCTTGCTTCATAATATCGTGATCAACTATATCCGGCCAAGTCTACATCAAAGACTGATGTTTCTCGTTCATAAGCAAAGTTGATGTACGCCGTTAAAATTGGCTATAAGTTCTCTCTACCTCATACTAACCTCATGTACATGTATATGATAGTGATAAAGGACAAGGGACAACTCCCTTACTCTGCTCTTATCACAAGACTCTTCAGACACTTCGACATCCATATTCTTGCTCCTTTGTGTATGCAAAGCATTGCTCCAATGGTGATTGAATTGAAGATGGTCACTAAGATGCGTCTAAAGGAGCTCAACAAAGCTTTAAAGAGCATGAAGGAGAAGTCTCCTGTTAAGGCAAAGCAAGACTCTATAGCAACAAAGCGGAAAGGCAAGGAACCATTGACTGAACCTATCAAGAAGAGGAGAGCACTCATCTTGGAAGATAAAGACGAAGAGAATGACATTACTCTCTCCGCCTTTGCCTTAAAGAATTTACAGAGTTTTGTTAGCTTTCAAAAGGGAAGAAGGACAACAAAAGAAGAAGAGATTGAGAAGAGAGATGAGAGAAGAGAAGCAATGAGAACAGAGGAAGGAAGAAGAGAAGAAGAAGAGGGTCAAGAGGACTCTTTTGAACCAACATTGACTGTATCTTTGTCTAGTGACTCTGAAAAGACAAAGAGTGGAACTGTTGGAAGAAGATGAAAATGGACACATCACTCAAGTGTTGAAGCTAAAGTAGAACATGAAGAATAATTATTTTCTCCACCTGAAGGCACAAAAACAGGGAGAGCTGTAGAAAAACAAGGTATTTCTTCACCTGCTCTAGTATCTCCTACTAGTGATGTTAGTCAATCTGCAGCAGATCCAAAGGATGTGTATGCCTCTCTTTACCTTGAAGCAAACTTTGAGACATCCACTCCTAGTCATGGTGGACGAACTACTGAAAAACTCTCCAATCTCAAGACTCTTACAACTGACTCAGCTGGATCCAGTGCTACAACAGAACAAACAGCAAACTTTTCAAGAATTCTGGATATCCTATTAGATTTAAGGAGACAACAATATGGCCTGGAGTTTGAGATAAATGATCTCAATAAAGCTTTCTTGACCACTTCAATTTCTCTGCAAGAACAGCTATTTGCCCTGAAGACTCAAGTGCAAGATACTGTGAAGGGTGAATATTTACAGCAACTAAAGGAGACCCTTGGAAAGCTTGAGGACACAGTCAAATCCATGGGAGAATTTCAGCTCGTTCAGATTCTAAAATAGTCCTGATTTTCACTCAACTCTTTCACTCTTTTTGCTTGTTTATCACTTAATCTTTTTGTTGATGACAAAAAGGGGGAGAAGTGGTGTAGATTTGTGTAGATTTATCTATCCTTTTGAGTTTTTGGTTTGATTTTGATATTTTGATGTTTTTGGATTTTTGACTTTGGACCTTTGATTGCTATCTTGATTTGAATCTTTGAAGTTTGCGGTAACTTAGCCTGTGACTGATTATGGATGGATAGTTCTTTTATCTTACTAGACTAACATGTTTTTTATGGATGCAAAATAGATGTTATCCAAGTCCTAATCAACTTACTTTTATAAGATATCATGTTTGGCTTAAGTGTTGTTTTGCAGGTTAAAAATTTTCAAATCTGCAGGAAAGTTTTGTCACCATCAAAAAGGGGGAGAGTGTTGGAGAAAACTCATTATTGTTTTGAAACTGACAAAACCTTTCCCACAGTCTGAAGAACTTTAGACACAATTGTCAAAGTCTAAAAATTGCTAGACTTTAACCTCAAAGTCTGACCTCACTGACAGATTTCAGACCGAAGAATAAAGACTTATCCAGAAGAATGTTTATCTTTAAGGATTCGGTTCGTTTGATTTATGGAAGATATTATGGCTAGACATAGCATTTTATGATCACTTATTCTTATTGGAATCCTTTCCGATATGAAGATCTTTTGAAGAGTGAACAAACTTGGAAGGTTCTACTTATGGAAACTAAGATCCTAATTGTATAGGCGAGTAGGATTGATGGGCTATCATTACATTCCTTAAATGAATCGAGATCTCCTTAATTGATTCTGTCCAATGGGTAAATTGGAAGAACTCATTTGGAAAGTGCCAACGGTTGTAGAGACATGGAAGAGTATATAAGGAAGACTCTTAAGTTGTTCGAGGTGGTGCGTGAAAGAAAAATTTCAATGTCTGAAGCTTCCTAGTTCTTTACCACTTCAGTTTTCAAGTTAAAAGTCGTACTCAAAAGAGAGAGCAAACACTTGTGAGACTTTGTAAGAGTGTAGTAGAGGTTCTACACTAAGAAGTCAAGGACATGAGACTGTAAATTTTTTTTTGATCCATAGTAAAATCCAGCCAGTAGGTTGTCAGTGCGGGAGAGTGAACGTAGATTTGATTTAAGTTGAACCACCATAAACTTTGTGTTTCAATTCACTTTCCTTAACTCCTTACTTTTATTCGATGCTCTATATAATTATTTAAAGCTATTTATGTTCTTATTCAATTATCTTTAAGAGAGAATTTATTACTATACTGTCTTGCAAGAAAATTGTATTTATACCTATTCACCTCCCTCTAGGTATTATTACTAGCCCTTTCAACTACAAGCTCAGCCTCCTCCTTCCCTACGCTCCTCACTCTCGCGGCCTTCCTTCGCAAGCCACAACTTCTGCACTAACCGTCCAATTCCGAATCACACCTAACTTGCCGGCTCACACCCAACGGCAAGGAAGAAAGGGATTGCGTGCTGCCGCTAGATCTAGTAAAAGTGACGAGGAGAGAGAATAGGCACCGAGGCGGCTGTAGGGTCAACATTTGCGATGCCTCGTTTCCACCTCTCGGCTATTGAGGATCAGCTGGTCGGAGCTTAGCAGCGATGGTGGCCAATGTGCATAACTCGTCGAGCTCCTTCGATGGGGGCGAAGAAGGTCAGCGGCGACGGCGGGGAGGTGGAGGAAGACGGCGGAGGCTAGCCGGATTCGAGTGGTGGTTTATCTTCTACTTGTGATGGAGGGAGGAGAAAGGAGATGATTAGTTTGGGTTTTTGGTTACCTATTTTTGTTATTTTTATTATTTTTCATCTATTTATATTTTGACCCCTCAAGTATTGGACATTTTTAAAATTGACCCAATGCATGTTGGAATCGCGTGTCGGAATTTCAAGCTCTTGTGTTAGAGCATGTCGAGGAGAGTTGACCGTGTGTCGGATTTTCTAAGACTCATTGACTGAGTGTCGAAGTTTCAAACATGACACGAAAACTCCCGAAGAGTGTTGGTGCTTCTTAAACTAGGAGTCACCTTTTAGCTCCATTTTCCTATGATTTGATTATGTAGTCTCCAAAATGTAGAAATTGCTTTTCTTCAACAATTGATTTATTATCTCTTTATTATAAAATCGTGAGTCTATGTGATATATTTGTCAAATGTTACTCATGCTGACACTAAGCACCTCTTAGAATGAGATGCGGAACAAGTGGGAACCAAAATTTGGCGCAAAATCATGTACTTTAAGGTAGTTCTTTTTATACTAACCCACGTTTACTTGTATCGACACACACTTGCACCTCGTTTCGTATATCCTTGCTCGTCCCTTTTATTAAAAAAAGGAAGGAGTGAAAAACAAAAGAAGATAATTTGTAGTGTTGTCTCTTGGCTATCAATCCTGTTTTGAAGGCTTTTTGATAGCACTAGGTTTTATCTTAGAGATTCAGTTTGGTGACGATGGTATGTGGGGAAGTTCGATTTGCTGTTTCTAATTAGTGGATTCTGGTGGATTGAATGTAACATAGCATGTGCTTCCCTTTTTCTTGTGTTTGGTGGATTCTGTTCCCAATGAGCTACCACTTTTTCTTTTTTTGTCTGGAGGATTCTCTTCACAATGAGCATAGGAAATCGCAAAAGTTGCTTATGAAATGTGATTTTTGATCAGTCCAAGACATCAAGACAACCATACTCAGACCTCCCAATCAAGCATGTAACTCGTAGAATCGATAATGGAGCACCAAGCACATGATCCCCAAAGATATAATTTCATCATCTCCAAGGGTACACACTTTCCTTAGCCAAATGAATCTGGTCAAGAATAGTTCAGAGGTTGTCTCACCAATTGGTCCTTTAAATATTGTCAATCTAGGACAAAACAACAGTTGCCAGCCATTATGGTCATTGAATAATCTCATCTGGACAGAATCATCTCAAGTGCGCTTTCGCTTTTATTAAATAAAGCAAATTGAAGTAGCAAAGTTGCCTCCACTCCTCACAGAAAATACGCGCACAATACTTTCAAACCGGCATGTACGCCAATTGCCCACTGGGTTCGAATTAGAAAGGAAAGGAAACACGAGCCGTATTATCATTCGTTTCTTTATACGGTCTTCGTTTGAGCATCTGCAAAATTTTCATCAAATCATAATCCTTCTTGACAACTTCCATAATAATTACCAACATAGAGATTTGCCTTGATAGATATCGAACATTTGGTGCTAGAAGTGTGTAGGAAGGACAAGAGATAGACTTTGAGTTTTTCACATGGGATAGATTTTTGTTTAGACGGTTTAGGTGGGCAGGTTGGATTGGTTTTCTGTCAATTTCTGAGGAGATTTATTCTGAAGATCTAAAACGATTTCGTGCTAATTTGATGTGACGATTTTTGAATCCTTTGTGAATGGAATATCGATTACTCTTAAGCATTAATCTAAGGGAGATTGGAGGCACTTAGCTGTTGATGATACTTATATGACTATGACAAATAATATTTTTTTCTGAACAAGTGAGGCGATCAGTTCAGGATCCTAAGAGGCGACATTTGGATGTCAATATGCGCATTATCCAGATGATTGTGATATGTTGCCTGCTTTGCATTTCTGGCCATAGAACTAATTCGTTTGAGGAACAAACCAAGCTAACGTTCAAGGTCAACAATGGTTATACGGTCTCCCTGTGCCACCTAATCCGTGATAGTATGATGAAATGCCCTGGCCCAAAGGACAGGATTTTCCGCATGGGATGGCCTTCAGTTGGATGATACTTTTGATGTCGATCTCGAGGGTGAGACTCCTAGAGTTCTAACCGACCGCCAATCTATTGGACAGTCTACACTAAATGTTTGGACATCATGGAGAGAAGTTTGGATGAGGAAGAATGATTGGGATGGCCGACTTGAACCCGAGGGGCATCGCCACCATCGTCACAAAAGGCGAGCCGACGAAGTTGACACGAGGACGAAAATGAAGATGATCCATCGGTAAGAGGCTCCCTCCACCAAGCTTACTTTACACATGATTGAAATTTCACCAAGGACTTAAATTGCATCAAGAAAGTTTTTTAATTATGTTTTCCTCGTTTATATATGTAGAGGGACTTTCTACATCTGGATTTTCTATTTGATTAATTTTATGTGATTTTGTTAGCATAAAAAAGGAAGAGATTCATGACCCTAATTTAATTTTTATGATTAAAATTCTCACCTAAATATGTTATTGATTATTTGGAATTATAGATGTTGTATTTAAGCATTTTTTGGAGAGTTTCGAAAGGGTAAAACAGACCATCTTTGAGTACCATTTACTCAACAAAGCTACCGACCATTTGTCCAAGCAATTCCAGCATGCACGAATTTTTCCATCTGTGCTCCCATAATTGATGCATTATAAACGTGGGATCAGCTAACATTCGATTGAGTGCCATCCAACACAAACTTATTTTCTCATTTCTAATTTCTGATTCATAAGAAAACAATGTCATCTCCACATCATTCTTTCTAGCGGAACACAGAATGGAAAAATAATCACAACTCCAGCAATGTTACCTTCTCAAATGGTACCTAACCAGAACTTCACATATTTTCAAATGCAAAACTTTCCCCCCATGCTCTGTCGTCTCTCTTGCGATTAGTTAGGCTCCATTAGAGTCTTCCACTAAGTACTGTTTTCAAGAGTTGACTTCAACTTTCCAACCATTGTTGGAACTTCTAAACCTGTGAAGAACATAAGTCATACTAGATCAACATAAAAACGAACAACATAATGATATCAACGGATACCTACCAACAGACTCTGCCTCTCAAAAACAATAAGAACAATTCTCAATTAGGACTAGTCTACAGGACACGGCTACATTACACCGAGGGACAACAGCATCCCTTCCAAAAGTTTCTACAATAGATTTAAGGTCACTTTGCTTTGGAACAAGCTGCTACATATCTTAAAAACAAATAGTAGCACTAAATTCACGAAACTAGTAGTCAAAACGTTTAATTCCTTGAATTAAAAACAATGAATTTGGTTTTTTCTTGGGAGGAGGGGTTGGTTAAAAGCTGGATTCGGGTAGGCAAAATCACAAACATCCGGTGGACGTCACACAGTGGGGTTTCTTCAGACTAAAGTGAAAAGGGACAAGCACTGGCGGTAGGAGATGATCTTGTTCAGGCAGTTGTCAATGGCTTTCGAAGCTCTAAACTCTCAATCCGTGGCTAAGCCATTATTCATAACAAAGCAGTCCAAGGGAGCTCTATCACCCTCGCTCTCTGCCTCACCATTATCATTCCCGCCGCGGCACTGCAATATCCCCATTGTAATTGCGCCACAGCCTTCGCTCGAGCACAAAGCAAAACTCACGACGTGTAAAGGAACGTTTGGAAGAAGGCGAGAGGATAGAGTACCACGGCTGCAAAGGAGAATCGCGACGCACGAGAGATCAATCGAGCTTCTTTAAAGTCATCGGAAAAAAAAAAAAAAAAAGAGGAGGAAATACAGACGATGGAGACTTGAAGAAGACTGAAACGTTTGATCCGAGACCTGATCTTCAACTATCCTGAGTTGCTTTTTTCCCCCTTTTTTTTCTATTATTTTTACAGACTTGGCGCTTACCAAGTGACGTGTCAAGTGCCCACGTAATCGGCCTCGTCAACCGTCACCTCATTTCGTATACCATGAGGTAGTAAATTTTCAGTAGCTCTGGTCTCGTTAAAATAAAATTAGGTTGTTTGAGATTGAAATTGGCTATCAAAAGTTCAAGAACTAATGATACATCATAAAACCAAAATATCTTTCTATCTAACTTCTCACTCTTTTATTGGAGAAAAATGTGACATGCAGATTATCTTATTTAGTAAAACTAGCAGATGGATAATCTTTATACATCATCCGATTCACTCCGCCCATAAAATAACTATTGAATCAGTTTTCCAAGAATATGACATTATCAGAGTCATGGAAGATATCGATCAAATACATCCTCAAACATTAAGCAAGCTAGCCCTCTCATATTTTCATGTTGATTAGGCCAAAAAAATACTTATATTCATGCTGAAAATTTTCGGATTTATGTGCTAAGCAAGAATTAAGTCTATGCATCGAAATCCCGCAAGGAAAATTCAAACCACTATCACCAAATGTAGGTCTGGTACATTGCTCTTCATAAATATCAAAAGGGAAGTAGAAACTATATATCATGCTTTTTGATTGATAATTTTAAGCCATAATTCATGCACCCAACAATTCTCTTGGCATGTCAGTAATTTGATGGTAAAGCTTGCATCAACACGGATTTCGATTTGGAATTTACCGAGTAGACATGTAACAAGTTATTCTAGAGCTAGCTCAATCTGGTATGTAGATTCGGCACATTCCTTCATCTCTGGAATGATTACTCTTATTGAGCTGTCATATGGGGATGGAAAACAAGTATATACTTGTATATCGCAAATCTACTTGAAAAATCATTATTCATTATGTAAGATATTGAGCATGAGAGACGCAAACGGATGACATCATGCATGTGCATCGAATATGGATTGGCATTTGTGTACAATGAGAACTAAATGCCACACGTGACAAAGTGCTACGTCGTGGAAGTCACCTCTTAAACCTCGTTAGGATGAACTGTCAAATCCTCACATATTTTTCTGTATGTATGTTCTTCAAAAATTTGGATGTCGGTGAGATAGCCAGATTTACTCTTCTATTTTTTTGTTGTTGCCGTTGGGGGGTGGGGGGAAGAAAATCAAAGATGCTCAGAGATGGGGCCATTGGGAAATCAAAAACGATCATGGAATTCTTCACGTTCAACAATTACGGAAATTCGAATTTGACGGTCAACGCGGGCGTCATTACAGCAACAAAACGAGTACCGAAGAGCCAAGAGTGGCGGCAACAGCCACGAACTAACTCCCCCACCTACGCCGCGTCGCACCCAATCATTTCCCCCAAGAAGCCGATACGAACCTGTTTAGCCCCTCCGCCCGCTGACCGCTGACCGTCAAAGCCAAAAAGCGAAGAAAGCTAAGAAAGCAAAGAGAGAGATTGATCGCACGATCCGTTGGACCGGTGGGCAATCCAACGGTGCGAAAGACGAGCTGGGAACGGGCCAGCCGGGGGGCGCTCTTCTCTCGCGACAGGGACAGTTTCGTTTTGGCCGCTCAACACGTGTCTGCCCTCGGGCTTACCGCCGGTGGCAGCTAAAACGGCGCCCGCAGGAAGCCGAACGCAGAAAACAAACAAAAAAGCAAGAGAAAAAGAGTCCCGCCTCCACCGTCGCCTGCCACAACCGCTCAAAAACTCGACGGCGGAAGAGGCCGCTTTTCCGCTGCTTTTTCCGATTCGAGGGAGCGGGAGCATCATCGATCGATCTATCATGACGGGATGAGCCTGTGGTTTAAGGATCGTGGAGTAACTTAAGATAAACATGATGAAGAACACGATAATGATTTTTTTTTTTTTTGGATCTTTTTTTAATATATATACATATTATTCCGAAAGGATTAATCGAGGTGAATTTCGGTATATTGCGGGTTTTCATAGCAATCGAATTAGATATTTTTTCGTTATTATGTTTCAAGCTTACTTTCTGATTCTAGCTTTAGCTCTAAAGTATTTAAACTGTCCACAAACAATTTTTCCAAAGATGGCTTTGATGGTGTGCGTGTATGCGTGCTAGCTCCTGGAAGCAATGGATGAAATTGTTTGATGAAAATTGATCTAAATGACAGGAATAGCAAATTGCTTGGAAATTAAAGTGGAAGTACCGTGAATTATTTAAAGTGCAATGCAGGGAATAAAGGAAATCAAAGCAAAGAACACTAAACTCAAAGGAACGAGCTAAACGAAATTAATTGAAAACAAGATTACTAGGACATTAAAATTAATCACAGTTTGTACAAATGACACTTGAATGGAGACATTGACATTGATGTTACAACAATACTCAAAAATCCGCTCGAATTGCTAATAAATGAAGACACTGAAAGACTTCAAGGACCTCACGAAGACGAAGCTAAGGCGACGAATTTATTAGCGACAAAATTGCTTGATGGTTGTGCATCTGTTCTCGCCGCAAAAATCCGCTCGAATTCCTCACGAAGACGGAGTGTAAAGAGAGAGACTCTCAAAGGGATTACTTTTTTTTTTTTTTTTGTCGGTCCTACTCTAATCATATTCTAACACTCACTCTCGGACTTTTGCCCTTGCCTCCTTGCAGGGCGTGGGAGTCGAAACCCACTCCTGAAATGAAATCGTCCCCACCCCAATCCCCTCTGAGAATGTGGGGATTTGAACCCCCAACCTTCCTCTTCCAAGTTGGAAGGGTGGCCACCGGGGTTTCGCCCCAGTGGTCCAAAGGGATTACTTGCCTAGCGTAAAATATTGTGAGAGTTGGAGTTCTGTCGAAGAAGTTCGGCATATAAACCAGTGATGGGCATTCACTGAAGTTATTGGACTCCAATTTTTTAGAGTCCTGCCAGAACAATGAAACCAATAAGGATAGACATTCTGGAAGAAAAGGAAAATCTATGACAAATTTTCAATTCAAAATTGTCTCTGATTTTTTATAGAAAGCTAGTGGTGTGTCCATATACTGGGAATTTATATATAAAATTTTTCACACATCATAACTCATAAGCATCATCGGAAAACTTTGATGAACAAGTAACTACTTCTATTTGTCCACGATCGACTAGATTTTCCCCAGTTTTTTTTTAACATATAACAAAAGGACGATTTTGCTGTTCCATAGTGCAAAAATAGGATCATTGTTTCATGCTGGTAAAAGGTGAAAGACATTGGTAACTATCAAATTATATGGCTAACAAAATTTTGACCAGAAGCAATGCATTGGTAAGTTAACAACACACTTGGGATCAGTTAGTTGATAGTTTTAAATTACCAACTAATTTAATAATTTACCAAAATTTTTAAGTAACTTACCTATAAGTTAAACTTACGAATGTTTTATAGAAAACTAGTAAGATGCCCGTGCATTTGTATTGTTTTAAATGTTGATACCAAAGTGAATTTTCGCAAGAGAAATATGATATATGAAGAAAATAATAACAAAATAAATATCCACATTAATCAAATTATACACTAGAGATTACGTGAAACTTTATATAAAGTTAATCCAAACCTCATCATGGAGATTTACTCTCTAATTAAAAGTAACCATAAGACATAAAATTGCAATGTTTATTGAATAAAAATATAATTATATGCAATATTTTGAGCATGTAAAATAATATAAATTTTTTTGTTGGTCGAAGTAAAATATGTAAATTGCTCCATTCGTTTCGCGGAAAATGTGGCATTTTTGGAAATTGTTTTCCAAGAAGTTGTTTTCCAGGAAAATAATCGTATTTCCCGGTGTTTGACTAAAATTTGAAAATGAATTAAAATATATATGTTGCCATTCAATAAAGAAATTTTTTTCCTGCATGCACTCATTTTCAATATATATTTTTATTATTTTATCTTTTAAAAATTTATTTTTTATTTTTTATTTTTTTACTTTTTTTTCTTTTTTTTTTTTTTTCTTCCTTTTTTTTTTTTCCTTCTTTTTCCTTAGCCTTGGCTGATCGTCAGCTATAGTGACGATCGACAATTGACCATTGGCGAGCTCGGCAAGTTTGGCGAGGCTTGAGTCTCACTCGAGGTCGCTAGAGGTTAGCGAGGCTCTAGCGACATTTGGCGAGGCCCAAGCCCTACCCTACTCGCCGAATCGGTGAGGTCCTAGCTCAACATCACCAAATTAGGAGAGGCGGACCTCGTTAGCCTATGGCTAGGCTGAAGCTTGCTAATGGCCGCTTGTCGACTAAGGAAGAAGAAGAAAAAAAAAAAGAAAGAAAAAACGAAATTAAAAACTCGATTTAAAAAAAATAAAAAAGGAAAAGAAAACATAAAAATAAAAGAAAAATGTATTTGGTGAAAGATAGTGACATTATGGAAAATGTTTTCAACTTTCTGAAAAATGGAAAACATTTTGCCCACATTTGAATGTGTTTTTTCCAATGGCGAAAAACGTTTTCCTTAATTAGTTCATTTTAAGTGAAATAAATGCTAGAAAATCCAGAAAATATTTTTCTAAAATTTGTTTTTCGCGAAACCAATGGAGCTTAAAGAAAATGAAAGCATCAGGTAATGATGTAAACGCCTCTCTCTTAATAACTTTCCTTGATTTTGTTGAATTCTTCACCCTGTGCCATCGATTGCTGTGGAAAAGGCGAGCAAGCTTTTGTGTGGAATTTTCCTGAGAAGAAGGCTCAAGTGCTAGACCTAGCGCCCTAGCATATCTATAGAGTAAAGGCTCTTCAATGGAATCGCACTCCACAAGCCTTGCTTTCAAAAGCGAGAGATAGAATTGGATGATCAATCTATTTCCCTAGCTGTTCTATTGCTAGGCAAGAGGACGCCCCAACAAGGGGATGAGGAGAGTCGCTTTCTGTCCCGTGATTTCTTACTTCATGATGAAATAGACTGAAGGCATTGACCGATGTCTCAATTGAAAGGAAATGAGGGGAACGAGTTACATATTGGGAACTAAAAGGAGAGATTCCTTGGATGAAAAGTCCCAACTATATTTGAAATTGAACTTGTCATCCATTAAAATTCTCGCAGTTTTGCTTCTTTCTTCCCTCTAAATATAAAGAAATACTTGTCGGAAATCGTCGATTAGATTAGCCTGACCGAAAGAGACATGGGACCTTTTTGTCATTGTTTGAGAGTTGTCAAGCTTGGACCAATTTAAGTAAGACTAGCTTCCTATAGAAATTCTTCACTACACACTTTCTACATGTCATTTCATTTTCGGCCACATACTATTGGAGAGAACAATGGGAGGTTCAATCAAAAGCATTTAATGCAAACTCACTTCAATGATTAGGCAAATAAGCAAGAGAAATCTTTTTCTCTTTCCACACACAATTTTGAAAAGAATCTAGTCAGCCCATCTTTACTATACAATATAGAATCTTGAATAACATTTTCAGAGTCTATGATTTCAAAAAATAAAATAAAATTAAATCGCCATTTATGTTTATTAAAAATGTAAGCACATTCATCATTCAATAGCCAAATTATATCACCTGCAAATTTTTACCGATGCTTTCAGTTCATTGTTCTTTCAAGTTTCAGCACTTGTAATATGTTGAAAACGAGATTGGACTTTTTTCTTGAATAAATTTTGTTCGAATCAACATCAAGATTCTCATGGGAAAGTGCTTAATAGTCCCCTAAAATGGGAGGATTCAACTTATGTTGGTTCATGTAGTAGATCGACATCCTGTAATTAATGCTTTAATCAAATATAAACAATTAAATAGATGCGGATGTTTCTTAAGCACATTAACGAGCATCATCAGAGTTAGTAATTATTGCATTCAAAGTTCTCAGTAATACGCATGCATATTCATATTCATATGCAAATAGATATGGATATGTAGAAGATAAGGAAATAAAGACTATTCATTTAAATGCGCACCTCAAATTGCTTACTCAGTGCTTGGATGTTGCTTTCGTGCAAATCAAGTTGAGTTGACTCCTCAGGACCGGAGGAAGATTCTGGGATGCAAGGACGACATTCAGGCCATTCAAACCATTTTAGTTCATTAGGAAGATAGATAGGATCTTGGAAAGAGTTATGCACATTCTTCATGATGAGCTTCTTCAACCTTCTCAAATTTGTGAGAGCATTAGGACCTATGTTTATCTTCTCTGGCTCAAGTAAAATTAAAACTATCGATTGTAATGCATCTGTTACCTGTATTTATAGAATTTGCAGTGCAATTAATATACAAAATTAAACAATGAGAGCAAAATCAATATCAATACCAGCAAATCTTACCAAATGCCTTGACAGAACATTACGAAAATCATCAAAAAGCCATAACCTGCTACGTCTTCCAGGATCATTAGGACATTCTTGTCTAATGATATCCATGGCCATCAATTGAATCAAGTTACGCATTCGTAGGATCTCTCTCTCTTCAATTATCAAGGACTTCTCAGCAAGAACTTGCACTACAATTGTAGGGTCAAAGTTGCAAGAGTCAAGAACTTTCATAATATACTCTTTAGATTGCCCCTCGAAGAAACAAGCAATATCAAGGAAGATTTCCTTTGCATAGTCCTCTAGTCCATCATAACTCCACTTAAGAGCATCATTGATGATTTTGTTAGGAAACTTGGCAAGATTATGCAATGTACTTTCCCACTCTTGTTCTCTCCTACAACATAGGGAACAACCCAATACCTCAAGTGCTAAAGGAAGTCCATTAGCATAATGCAAAACCCTATCCACAAGATCCTTCCTTATTATTATTTTGTTGTTTCTTCGAAAAGCATGTCCATTGAGAAGTTCAAGAGCATCACAATACTCTAGAGGCTCAACTTCATAGATGCGATCTTCATCTATCCCATGAGAAGTTAGCAAATGCTTATCTCTTGTAGTAATGATGATCCTGCTTCCTTCACCAAACCCCTTCGGCTCTCCAGCTAAAGCATATAACTGTCTTACGTCATTGACATCGTCGAGAACAAGGAGGACTTTCTTGCGGCAAAGTCTATCTCTCATTAAATTAATACCTTCATCAACACTAGATACCACTACTCTTTGTCTCGGTGATATCTTGGACAACAATTTTTTCTGCAAAGGAACTAAATCCTTGGAATCTTTTGAAGTTTTACGAACATCTGCCAAAAAACATGAACCCTCAAATTGTCTAAATATAGTATTGTAAAGGGCTTTACTTAATGTTGTCTTCCCTATGCCTCCCGGTCCCCATAATCCTATCATGAGAACATCATTATCAGACTCAAGTTTTAACATTGATTCCAGCTCTACCACTCGAGGATGTATCCCAACCGGATGCCTAGCAACATGTAAGGGTCTTCGGTCTAACTGCTTAGAGATCTCCTTCACAATTCTCTCTATAAGCTCCGCTTCAACTCTGAAAAAAAAAAAGATGGGAAAAGTACTTGACATATTGATTCAGCGGTTCAAAGAAATTATTAAATCTCATAAAAATAGAGTGAAGATGTGATTAAGCAAATATAAAACAGGGACAAAGTAGTGCATCACATCAATTAACACTTACTCATTATTAAAGTGCCATCCAGACAAGTTACCGGCATCAAAAAGAGCCTGCTTCCATCGATTCACTTTGTGTGAATCCTTCCCAAATTCAAACTCATGTTTAGCCATGGCTCTCCCATAACTCCCTTCCTTCTCTCTCACCTCTCTTGGTTTCACTTTGTAAAACACCGGCAACACAATCAAGTCCTTTTGTGCCTTGCAATTCATGATTTTTGCCACCTCTTCCAAACACCATGATGAGGAAGCGTAGTCCTCAGAGAAAACGATGATCGCAACTTGCGCTTCCTCAATTGCCTTCATAAGTGCTGGCCATATTTGCTCTCCTTTCCTCATTTCCTCGTTGTCGATGTAAGTGAATATACCATTCTGGTTTAAAGCTGTATAGAGATGACCGAGAAAGTTCTTACGAACGTCAGTGCCCCGGAAACTTAAAAAGACATCATAACTCCTTTTACGTTTCAAGAAGAAGAAGAAGAAGAAGAAGAAGAAGAAGCCATTAGAATTTGGTAAAACGAGGGAAGTGCTGGTGTATTTGGCTGGAATTTTGGAAAATGAAGGTCCGAGATCTTAAAAGGAAAGCTACTCCATTGGCTCCCCCAATAGAATACTTGGCTGTGGCTTCCAGGAAATGGTAATTCGCAACCAGTGAGACTTTGTTCCCCATTGGACCTTCTCGGCATCTTCGTCATACCCAGAGGCATGACTTTCTTTTTCGTGGGTCGACAAAGATTATTATTTTAACTTTCAGCTTTGTCGGCAAAGCAAATGGGAGGGACGACGGAATTGGAGAGAAGGTGGCAGTGGGGCCCGCCGGCCTCAACGAGCTCGGCTCGGGCTCCAGCGTCTTGAAGAACAAGCGGATGCCGCCGGTCAACATGAGATAAATTTTTACTATCATAATTTCATCGGATTATATATTAATAAATTTATCATAAATTACCATTTTTTTTTATAATCAAAAACATCAAAATAGTACACTTATGAGAAATTTACCACCAAAAATCTAAAATGGACACATTTGTGATAAATTTATCATTTATTAGTTTTCATTAAATTAGATAATTATCATGAAAAATCACAAATTAATACAATGATGACAAACGGAGAATAAAACTCAAACTAGTCACGTGCCTTCTAACTCAGTAATTTGGTGATAAAATTTAACGTAAACTAACCAAGATAAATTTATTACAGATATACCAATTTAGGGTTTTTGAATTATAAAATTAATTTAAAATAAATTTATCATAAATATACTAACTTTGAAATTTTCGTTACATTAATCCAATTTCATACGTTCCTGATCTGAGGTTTCTGGGAAATGGCTTCCATCTCCTTAATTATTTTTTTCTTTTTTCTTATACGAAAAATAAAGTATCTCATCTCTTTTGTCCCTTCTTTTCTCTTTGGCGGCACCGTGTGCACCAGTATCGTAGGTTTGACGGTCAAAGATTTTCGGTGTCGAGCACAATGATCTTTCTTCGGGCCACTTGTCTGTTCTCTTCCAGCCTTTACTGTCGAGCATCTTTCGGCGTGGTGCTGATTAGACAGAGATTTCAAGTTTCTTCTTCATTTTTTTTTAATTATCTGTGGACGTGGCGGTGCCCAAAATAACAGAGAAGACAATGGGGATTTTCTATAATAGATTGTTGTATCGTGCCCCAGGTTTTCAAACCGGCAAATGCCCATTGCCTTAATTCTTTCGGAAAGATTTTACGGCATTAGGACAAACCCATTGTAAACATGATGAGGACGTCGTAAAAATCATAGGATTTATGATAAATTTATCCTTCATCACAACGTAGCATCGTAAAACTTTGTTAATTTGTTATTTCATAAATGTGCTATGGATAGTTTCTGTCTAATTGAAAGATGACACATTTATTGAATGTGATATGTGATTGAACACGTTTAACATGTTCAATTTAAATATTGTTTTGGACGAAAATTCTGCAGTAAGTTATTATGTATATTTACTTATATGTGTCACGTGGACTAACATTAGCTTACATGATTAATTAACATATGTAGGTGCGTGTCATAAATTTGTGAAAATGATTAACTTGGATAAGTCGCAATTGTTGTGTAAAAAAGGTTCGAACTATTCATTGGAAAATCCTGAGTTCTATTATTTCATTCATCTACGAAGTGTACTTATGAACATCTATGAACATCTTGAAGTAGTACATAAGGAGAATGTTAGCTCGCGAGTTGCTTGGGCTCGACTTGATGACTACTTGAAATTGGTTCACTTAGTTCTGAGTCGAGCTCGAGTGCAAGCTACTCAAGTTTTTTGTCAAGGCAAGCTCGAGCTTATCAATATTCAGTTCAATAGGCACATGAGCCTAATCCAACTTTCATTATCTTTTAAAAAATATTTAATAATTGAAATATAGATAAAAAATACTAAAAATCACATAATATTCAAGCTTATAAAAGCTGAGATTGAGTCTTATTTATATGTTGATTGTGATCGAGCGAAGTCAATTTGAGTTCAAGTATCTCGATTTTCTACTCGAGTAGGAAATTTGATACTCGATTGAGCACGACTCCGAGTTTCAAGCACCAAGTATTTTAGTGGAGTTGAGTCAAGCTTGAGCTGAGTAGTGCTTCAACGTAGCTCTGCTTAATTACACCTCTAGATACTCATAAAAAATTGTAAATTATGTGACATTTCACTGCTTTGAAATTTAGGATAGTTTATTGTAACTAAGAACCAAATATCGTAAATTTGAAATAATTTTAATTGCAATAATTTACAACAGGTTGGGACACACGGTTGTAACCAAGAACATGGATTGTGAATATGGAAAATTTTGAATAACAAGGATTTATAAAGAGTTATAAAGTTCCGTCGTAATCAAGAGCAAATCGTCACACATTTGATTTTTTTTTTTTTCTAAATTATGCTTGTTCAAAATGTTTACGACATTACACTGGAACGAAGAATAAAATGTCCTGCTAGTCCTTATTTTTTAAATGGCAACGGCTTACAAATGTTTACGATGGTCTATTGTAATTAAGAAAAAGAATATTAATAATTGAGTGACAATCTTTAATATACTGTGAGAATAACGGTATGTTTTAGAACACAAAAAATCAAATTATAAATTATTTTGAGGTTTACTCTAAAAATTTGTAACTCATAATAAGTTGTTATTCATAGTAGCTCAAAAACTATTACATTAGCAAAGCCTTTTCTTTTAATAAAACAAGCCAAATCACTTTAGAAATAAGAATGATCCGGGAGATTTTTATGGCCAAGTGGTCCCCACTACATTGTTCCTTCTTTTAGAATAAAACGCGCTCATATTTAGCCTACGTTTGGTCGTCCGGATTTTTAACAAGGATGTGACTAGATAGAATATGATATGAGATCTACAAGATTTCGCTATAGCATATCTATTGTTTGGTGATTGTAATAATAAAATCGGATATATTCAAATTATATTAAATATATTATTTGGTGAAAACGTCATATCGATATAAATTAATCACAAATTTTACAGATAGAGATGGTAAAAATCTCTCTTAACACTCTTGTCAACTTTATTTTTATTTTTATTTTATTTTCTCTTCTCTTTTAATTATTATTTTTATATCTTTATTCTCCTTCAATCATTCTCTAATAAAATTTTATTAATAGAAAAATATACTAATATACATAAAATACGTAATAAATATAAATATATATTTATATATTGAATTTTATATTATAAGATATAATTAAATTAGAATATATAAATAAAAAAGATTAAATTTTTATTTTTTATTTTTTTGTTATTTGGAATTTCTTATATTAGAATTCATATATTATTTATATTGAAATATAATTTTAAAATTTGTTAATTTAAGAATTTTTTAATTTGAGAAAAAGAAAACTTTTCTATCATGGATATTAAAAATCTTATCACCTTTGTCACATCTCTCCCATGGGATAATTTTATCCAGCTTATATTCTCTTTATATCCGATTTTATCCTATCTTAAGCAGACACCAAACGTAGAATATGATATGTTTTATCCTATCCTGAATTTTATACTGACCGCCAAACGCAATTTCAGGTGTCAACCCACTCTCATCAATGGTCCATGCTACGACACTAAGGGAAGACCACAAACTAGATGTTGTTAGCGGCTGGTCGGGGTATGACAAAACTAGGAGGTTATTGCGCTTGGAATCTTCATTAAAGAAGAGTTGATTTTTCGCCACGTTTCATATTCTCTTCAATAAAATCAATGGATTTACTATAGAAATATTGCACTTTGATAATCATAAAATACTTACCTCCTTAAATCTACAAAATCAACAGAAATCTTGGCGGCAATACACTATGACAATTTGGTGTTCAAAAGTTATTCCATTAAATCTATAACGTGCGCATTAAATGGGACAATAGATTTAAAGGAGTTGTTACATAGTACTATTTTGGTAGCTAAAATTCGCATGACCATGCCGTTCATGCAAAAGGATGGTGCTTCCATTTTCTATAGTTGTTTGCTAATTTATTCTCTCATGATTCACTCACTAGAGATAAATCAATATATAATGGGAATGAAGAAAATCCAAAATTAGAGTGCTGACCTATTGGTAACTCGAGAAGATAGCTTTGACATGTAAATTAATTGTGATATAACTTTGACATGTAAATCAATCGTGATATCCCACACAAGATGTATTAGCTATGCAAGTACGGATATACTTGTGCCAATTTGAGAAAAAGGTTTCGATTTGAGTATGTCTTCACCCACACTCAGTACTTCACATTTTCGATGCATTAGGCATTCTAGTTACAAATTGGATATGGATTACCTTTTCCTTTCATTGCTCGGGCATGAAAATAGATCGAGCTTTTAGTTCAATTGAACGTAATGCAATTTATTCAAATGTATAAATTCAAAAAACGAAGAAATTTCTAGAACAACACCTTTAAATAATTAATTGGTATGCCAATAACTTATTTTCTATTACTTTAGAGCGAAGGATATTTCGCAAAAGTTCATTGAATGCTTTTTGGGAATAAGTTTCGCAGACTCTTCCCTTCGAGGATCCCCTTCCCCCGTGAGAAAATCTGTCTTGCTACACTCCTTCGCTCTTCCGGTTAAAGCTTTGGGGATGCCAAATTTGATGTTGCAAAGAAGGTCATTAATGTTGGATACTTCGGACGATAGTTCGTCGGAAAGACTTCATCTAAGTGGGAAATGACTCATTTTCAGATTATTTATTCCAAAAGAGGATTTCCGTATTTAAACTTTAATAAAGAATGCCATTTCAAAAGTGTAAAGTGTCCACTAACATTGGATGTTATAGGAATTTGTGTCTATTTTAGCTTATTTTGTTGCTATCTAAATGGGCGTTACATATGAACATCACTAATGCCAATCGAGTGCACTAATTACGCCTTTCATTACGAATTCCATGTGATTCGATGATTTTCATTTTTTCTCACTCTCCTTTGCTTAATCAAAAAGCCAAGGGGAAAATTTGCTCCGTCAGTTTCGCGCTAGCTTCCCTCCACGTGACTTCGCTCAGAAGGAAAAAGATCAAGGTAAGTTTGGTGGGCAGATGGCCCCCACCACCTTGTTCCTTTTTACATGCTCATGCCTAGAGCGAATCCAAGGCTTGACTCTTTTTTTTGGTCTGAAATAAGTAGCTTTCATTACTTAACCAACGTCAGAAAACCACAAAGTCTCAACATCTAAGCATAAAATTAACGAAAGAGACTGGGGGGACTAGTTAATCCAGTTAAGGGGGAGTTCTCCTACTCGGTGGGCCTTCTGCTCGATTGGCTTCTCTGGGCTCGTGGGCTAATTTAACGTTAGGCATGTGGTCCAAGAGGAGTCTGCGGTCTTCAATTATTGGTCGGGCAGCCCATGCACATTCTTGTTGGCCCAAAATACCTTGAACAACTTCTTGATTATTTGAAGTAAGTTGGAACCCCACTAGGTTTTCGGTGGCTCATTTCCATTGCATTTTTTATCTCTATTTTTTTTTTGTCCTACAACTTATTATAGAAATGTAATTAAATATTAAAACTTTAAAAAGTACAACTAAATCTTAAAATTTATCAAAAATTGATCCAATCAAATTCTTTATTAGTTGTATTTATAAAAATTTTAGTTGTCGATGGACTTTTGTAACAATTTGATTGTACCTTCATGAAAAGTTTTAAGATTTAATTGTATTTTTTGAAAATTTGAGAACTCAAGTTTTAAGACTTCAAATGTACTCATCTTTTTTTTTTTTTTTGGTTGCTAATAGAAATGGCTTGATAGTTATTGTTAAGGTAAATTTGAAATAAGAATACGAAGCAAAGTCATTTAAAGTCAACATTCTTTCAAATAAAGGCCAAATCAGTATCATATGAGAGCCGGAACTCGCTAGTCCGCCAGATGTTTACTAGCATGCAAGCATGTGATTTTTCCGATGGATGGAACATATGTACTTTTATCCACAAAAAATTATTTAAAAAATTACAAACCCTAAAAACAAAAGAAAAAACCCAAACGATTCTCCCTGCGATTCTTCACATCATCTTTCTTTCTTTTCGGTCTTCTTTCTTTCCGGAGGTGAAGACAAAACTCAGGCAAGGCCCACCTTTTCCTTAGTTAGACACTCACGTGTAATACGGGAGCCTCATTTTTTCTTTTTCTTATATGGAAAATAAAGTATCTCATCTCATTAAGGAAATACTTCTCTGGGACTATATGGCAACTTTGTGAGTGATGATCGACGTACCTATAGATTGGTGGACGGGACACTAATTAATTGTCATTATTAAATGAAAGATTTATAGGTATCGAACACAACAATCTTTGTTTAATGTGAAGTGAAAGCAGTCCATAAATGGTATTGAAGTATGTGTTAGACTCTAGAGACGACTGCAAAACCAACTTGGATTTTTAATTTGGACTGAACTTTACACCCCAACTACATATAATACAAATCTTATACCCCGTGGCTTGAAGTCTAACTACAAGATATGCCATATATTACTTAATTCTCAATATTTATATCAAATTAAACAAAAAAAAAAGAAGAATATTTCAGATACAAGTTGGAAGTTGCGATCTAAAGAAAAAGTTAATCTAGCTCCAAAGTGACGAGGACATAGAATTTAAAGTTCAGGGACCAAATAAAATCGAAAAAATTACCCAATTAGTCTTAAACATTTTGTATTGATACCCATTTAATTATAAACTTTTCACTTTTGCCAATTAACTCCTAAACCTTTTTCGTGAAATTTCAATGTAGACCTTTCGGCCAATTTTCCTCGGAAACATCTGACTTGGTAGTCTCTTTATCACCAACCATACTATATGGTACACCTTTACATTAGCAATTTTTGGCGACAATTGGCCGAAAGAACTATGTTCGAATTTAATCCAATGGCTAATGATTAAATTGGCAAAATTGAAAAGTTTATTATTGAATTGGCATCCATAAAATTTTCAATTGCTGGAGCATCAAAGTCGTTCCATCATTACGCAAAGGAGTAATTATTAGGTTTATCTCATCAGCACAAGACAGTCAAATTACACCAATTACCATGGGGAAAGAAGATAAGAAATCATCTTTGACCATATTAATCACTAGAAATTTTCATTTAACAAAATAATGAAAGACATCACAACAAAAAAATCTCAATTAAATCAAGTATGCAAACATAGCAATAAATCGAGCATTGGTTATTTAGATGAGAAGAATAACTTGAAGTGCAGAATTAAAAAAGACAATACCTTTAAAGGATAATAGATAATGTAAAGGTAAATATGGAAAGCTAAAATTGAAACAAACCTCACTTTTGGTTTAAATATATAAATTTAAGGCACACTGAGAATCACGTAATTCACCAATTCGACCTACATAATCACAATTTGTCCACTCATTCGTGCTTGAAAGTCTTTAATTCTAAGAACTAATTTCACAAGCCACACTAGGAATTACCTTTCAGCCCATTTTCCTTCAATTTTGGTCTTGACATCTCCAAAGTGCAAAACTGCTTTTCTTCAACGATTGATTTATTACTTCTTTAATTTAAAATCGTGAGTTTAAGTGAGATATCTACAAAATGTTACTGAGACGTGGTAAAAGTGGGAACCAAAAATTGGCCCAAAATGATTTACTTGAAAGTAATTTTTACATATAAACCCACTTTTACTTGCATCGACACATATTCATACCTCGATTCATGTATATTTGCTCATCACTTTTAGAAAAGAGGAAGGAGTGAAAAACAAAGGAAGATAATTTGTCGTGTTGTCTCTTGGTTCTCTATCCTGTTTTTAAGGCTTTTTTTATGGCACAAAGTTTTATTTTAGAGACTCAGTTTGTTGATGGTGGCATGTTGGGAAGTTCGATTTGCTGTTTGTCCTGAGATGACATTCTTCTTCTTGAAGAAATATTACTTGATTGAATATAACATGGCATGTGGTTCGTACCCTGTTTTTCTTGTGTCTGGTGGTTTCTGCTCCCAATGAGCTGCCACTTTTTCTTGTGCGGGGGATTCTCTTTACAATGAGCATGGGAAATTGCGAAAGTTGCTAATGAGATGTGGATTTTTGACCGGTCCAACACATCAAGACAACCATACTCACCTCCCAATCAACAAAGCATGTGGCTCACGGAATCGATGATGGAGCCCCAAGCAGATGATCCCCAAAGAAATATCACCATCATCTCCAAAAGTACACACTTTCCTTAGCCAAATGAATCTGGTCAAGATTAGTTCGGAGGTTGTCTCACCAACTGGGCCTTTAAATATTGTCAATCTAGGACAAAACAACAGTTGCCAGTCATTATGGCCATTGAGTAATCCCATCTGACCTGCATCATATCAAGTGCTCTTTGGCTTTATTCACATAAAGCAAATTGAAGTAGTAAAGTTGCCTCCAGTCATCATAGAGAATACGTGCACCATACTTCCTAGCTGGAAAAATTATCCAAAAAGTTCTAAATTTATTATTATTTTATCAATTTAGTCATAAACCTTTTAATTTTGCTAATTAAGTCATAAACATTTTCACTTTTTGATAATTGAGCTCATCCGATTAATTTTGGTCGGAATTCCTAGACGTGGATACCAACCATCTTATATGACATGACCGGTGCCGACATAGACAAAATTTATTATTTTTAAATTATTTTTAAATTTTCTTTTTTTTTTCTTCTCTTTTTCCTCCGTTGATCGCCCAACCTTTAGCGATCGACTAGAGACTGTGGTCAGCGAGGGTCAACCTTGCCAATCTCATGCGAGGTCACCCTTGCTTGGATTTGGCAAGGGATGACCTTGCGGGCCTTGGGCGAGGCTCGCTTTCGTCAGATCTAGTGAGGGCGAACCTTGCTTGCGGCTAAAGGCCGACCATTGCCTTTAGTCAAAGTAGACAAGGGGCAACCTCACCAACCGCGAGCGAGGCTCGCCTTCACCGGATTCAGTGAGGGGGAGCCTTGCCCAAAGCCCGCGAGGTCGTCCCTTGCCAGATTCCAACAAGGGCGACCTCATATGAGGTCGGCAAGGCCAACCCTCGCTAGTTCTTGGGGAGGGCAACCTCATCTGAGGCCGGTTGCTAGAGGCTAGGCAATCGACATAAGAAGAAGAGATAGAAAAAAAATTAAAAAATGTTTTTAAAAAATTGAAAAAAATATTTAAAAAATAATAAATTTTGTCCGTGCCGTTTCAATCGTACCATATAGGACGACCGAGGCCCATGTCGGTGAATTCCAGCCAAAATTAGTTGGATGGACTCAATTGACAAAAAGTGAAAATGTTTAAGACCCAATTGGCAAAATTAAAAGGTTTAAGACTGAATTGGTGAAAGTGCACTATGTTTAAGACTTTTTGGACAATTTTCTCTCCTTGACAAGCCCGCCAATTTTTCACTAAGTACGAATGAGAAAGGAAAAGAAACACGAGCTGTATTATTATTCAATTCTTTACACCGTCTTTGATCATCGTCTGATTAATTTTCATTAAATCATAATCCGTCTGGACAACTTTCATAATAATTCCCAACGCAGAGATTTGCATTGATAGATATCGAACATTAATTACCAGAAGTGTGTTGGAAGGATGAGAGATAGACTTCGATTCTTTCACATGAGAGAGATTTTTATTTAGATGGTTTAGGCGGGTGGATTGGATTGATTTTCTGTCAATTTTTGAGGAGATTTATTCTGAAGATGTGAAACGATTTCATGCTAATTTGATCAAATGATTTATGAATCCTTTGTGAATGGAATATCGATTACTCTTGAACATTAATCTAAGGGTGATTTGAGGCATTTAGTTGTCAATGATACCTTTATGACTATGAGAAATAATGTTTTTTTTTTTCTGAACAAATGAGGCAATTGATTCACGATTCTAAGACGCAAAATTTGGATGTCAATACATGTATTATCTAGACGATTTTGATATATTGTCTGCTTCACATTTTTGGCCGTAAAACTGATTTGTTGGAGGAACAAATCAAGCTAACGTTCAAGGTCAACGATGGTTATAAGGTCTCTCTAAGTGACCTAATTCTTGATAGAATGATGAAATGCCCCGGCCCAAAAGGACAGGATTTTCCACATGTGATGGCCTGCAGTCCGATGATACTTTTGATGTTGATCTCGAGGGTGAGACTTCTAGAGTTCTAACAGACTGCCAATTTATTGGACAGTCTACGCTAAATGTATGGACATCAAGAAGAGAGAAGATGACGAAGAATGATTGTTATGGCCAACTCGAACCCGAGGGGTATCGCCACCATCGTCGTATAGGCAAGCCACCAAGTTGACATGAGGACGAAAACAAAGATGATCCATCGGGTAGAGGCTCTCTGCATAAAGCCCACTTTCCTTGTGGTTTAAATTTCATCACGGACTTCAATTGCATCAAGAAAGTTTTTTAATTATGTTTTCCTCGTTTATATATGTAGGGGGACTTTCTACATCTGGATTTTCTATTTCATTAATTTAATGTGATTTTGTTAGCATAAAAAAGGAAGAGATTGTTGACCCTAATTTAACTTTGATGATTAAAATTCTCACCTAAATATGTTATTGATTATTTGGAATTATAAATGTTGTATTTAAGTATTTTTTGGACAGTTTCAAAAGGAAAACAGACCATTTTTTAGTACCATTTACTCAACAAAGCTACCGACCATTTGTTCAAGCAATTCTAGCATGCACGAATTTTTCCTTCTGTGCACCCATAATGGATGCATTATAAACGTGGGATCAGCTAAAATTCGATTGAGGCCATCCAACTCAAACTTAGTTTCTGATTTCTAATATCTCATTCATAAAAGAAAAAAAAAAGTCATCTCCACATCATTCTTTCTAGCAGTACACAGAAAGGAAAAATGATCATAACCCCAGCAACGTTACCTTCTCAAATGGTACATAACCAGAACTTCACATATTTTCAGATACAAACAGAAATTTTCTCCCCATGCTCTGTTGTCTCTCTCGCTATTTGTTAGGCCCCATTAGAGTCTTCCACTAAGTACTGTTTTCAAGAGTTGACTTCAACTTTCCAACCATAGTTGGAACTTCTAAACCTGTGAAGAACATAAGTCATTACTAGATCAACATAAAAACGAACAACATAAAGGAAAAAAGAAAAAAGCCAAGTACATATCAATGGATACCTACCAACAAGATGAGATTATAATAGACTGTACCTCCCAAACACAATAAGAACAATTCTCATCGAGGACTAGTCTACAAGACACGACTACATTGCCCTGGTTTAATTTCAGCATTACAAGCGAGGGATCGCAGCTTTTCTTCCAAAAGTTTAGAAGTTTTTACAATAGATTGGAGGTCACTTTGCTTTGGATCAAGCTACTACACATCTTAAAAACAAATAAGAGAACTAATTTCACAAAACTAGTAGCCAAAACATTTAAATCCCCGAAATAAACAATGGGTTTGGTTTTTATTGGGAGGAGGGTGTAGTATAAAGCTGGATTCAGTTAGGCAAAATCACAACCATCTGGTGGAGGTCACCCAGCGGGGTTTCTTCAGACGAAAGTGAGAAGAGGCAAGCGGTAGGAGATGATCTTGTTCATGTAGTTGTCAATGGCTTTCGAAGCTCTAAACTCTCAATCCACGGCTAAGCCATTATTCATCTTCACGGATGATTTTTTTCCATTCTTACCTCGTGGAATTTTCGACTGAACAAAGCAGTCCAAGGGGGACTCTTATCATCCTCGCTCTCTGCCTAACCAATCATCATGTCCACTGCGGCACTGCATTATCCCTTTGTAATTGTGCCACGGCCTTTGCTCGAGTACCCCGGCAGCAAAGGATAGTCGCGACGCACCAGAGATCAATCGAGCTTCTTTGAAGTCATCGGAAAAAAAGAAAAAAAAAAAGAGGAAATCCAGAGGATGGAGAGTAGAAGAAGACAAATAGGTTCGATCCAAGAGCCTCAAAGCCATCGCTTTCATGATCTTCAACTAGTCTGATTTGCTTTTCTTTTTGTATTCCTCGCTCGCGTTTACTAAGCATCGTGTCAAATGCCCACATAATCGGCCACATCAACCATCACCTCATTTTGTCAATAAATAAATAAATAAACAGTCACCTCATTAGTATATCCTATAAAGTACCGACAATCTTCAAGAGTCATCGTGTCGTGTTGGACACTTTGACACATGTTTGATATTTTCCGACACTCTCAAACATTCTTCGATACTCAGTTAACACGTGTCGGAAAATTCAACATCAAGTCAACTTTTCCAACACTCTCCGACACTCGAGTCAGAATTCCAACATATGAGTTTCTGAAACTTAATTTCGATATCGAGGTCAGAGATCAAAAACTATATATGTGAAAAAAACACAATAATAAAAATAATAAATGGAGAAAAAAGAAAAAATATATATAGTTTTCTCTTCTCTTCTAACTCCCACTTTCCATGACACACAATTCACCCATTAGGTTTTTTTTTTCTTCACTTCCGAGATATCTAACATGCAAGTCTAAAATGTAGTTTGCTTGTTTTTTCTCCAAGTTTATGAATTATTAGAATAGAGTTGAATTTGTCAAATTGAAACAATGAATAACATTAATAAATGGAGGATTAATGTTTTAATGTAAATTCATTTTAGTCTTTTTTAATTATTTATTTATTTGTGAATTTGAATCAAATTAATTTGATTGAAATAATCCTAAAAAGATAATTTAATATGTATATATAAATATATATATTTAATATACAAAGTGTCATAACGTGTCAGAATTATCTACTTTTTTAGAAACGACGTGTCGACATATCGTGTCGTGTCGCGTGTCGCATATCGCATATAAGTGTCCGTACTACTTAGAATATACCACAAGATATTAAATTTTAGTAACTCTAGTATCGTTAAAATAAATTGGGTTGTTTATCCTCTCAATTGGCTATAAAAAAGTTTAAGAACTAATGGTACATTATAAAACCAAAATACCTTCTTATCTAACTTCTTCTTCTTCTTTTATCTGGAAAAGAAAAAAAAGTCACACAGATTATCTCTTTTAGTAAAGCTAGTGGATGGATAGTCTTCATACATCATCTATTTACTTCACTCATAAAATAACTACTGAATCGATTTCCCATGATTATGACATTATCAGAGTCATGGAGTGTATCAATCAAGTATGCCCCGTGACATGAAGCAAGCTTGCTCTATCATATTTTCGTGTTGATCAAGCCAAAAAATATTTATATTCATATTGAGAACTTCTTAGATTTATTAGCTGAGTAAGAATTAAGTCTAGGCACCGAATTCCTGCAAAAAAATACTCAAAAAGCTATCATCAAATTTAGCTCTAGTACGTGGCTCTTCGCAATGTCATAAGGAAAGGTAGATTGACCACAATAGTTTGAATGAAAGTTTTGAGCCACAATTCACACTGAAATGATTGCACCCGACAATTCTCTTGGCACGTGAGTAGCCTGATGGACGAAGCTTGTATCAATATGGATTTCGAATTGGAATTGAGCGAGTAGACATGTAACAAGTTCTTCTGGGGACAAAAATGAAAAAGGAAAAGGTAAAATGTGAAGGCGTGAAAATCAAAATTGGCCGGTTCGTTTCCCTCAGAATTATTTCCTTAAGAAGCCGCGATCAATTCAACAAATATCGAGTGTTGCAAGCCAGCACTATTATAACAGCAGGTGCCATTTGAACTAGTACTACACCATATTCATGGTTGTCATGCCTTTCCAGAGGAAGATGATGATCTCCTTTGAATCCGTTTGAACTCAACCAGCTTTCTCTGGCTCTGTTTGATTTGAACCTTCTTCGTCCTTTAGAATAAGGTCGAGTATGTAAACAGTTGAGCTGGCAGGCCCCGCCGCCTCCTCTATAATTCCCTCATCCCGCGCTCATCTGCTTTGCCCATTAATAAAATTTTATTTCCTTAATTAATCCTATATAATTTTCTTAGATGCTATTTATACTATTTTCCATGGTGGGTTGTGTTGCAACCCTAAGGTGGCATGACAAATGGTAATTCCATTCCCTGCATTGGTTATAGATTTTGGGTGAGACAAGAATTAATTGTTCGACCTGGCTTGTAGAAATTAACTTTTTAGCCACTTGAAAAAATGAAAAATATATTGGTCAACTTTTGAAGCAAAAACACATGAGGGCTAGAAATTGATATTTCTTTCAAGAAGTTGTGAATTGTTAAATTGTTTGATTGAGTCTGTTTGGCTTTGAGCTTTTCGAAGGAACACACATTTTTTTTACGTTTGGACTGTAGATTATCAAAACGTTATCTACCTCATTCCGATTTTTCGTTTCTTTATTCCCCATGGGCCGAAGGAAACTTTTCAAATGAATTGCAGTTTAAATTTCACGGGTCAGTCTTTAGGCTGCGTGAATAAGGTGATGAGTTTTTATTAGCTTTTTATTGCTAATAATTTTGTTGAACGTATGTTTGATTTTGTCAGTAAAAATTCAGGTGTCAACAGGTTTATCAGAGGAACATGAGATTATTATAGACACAATGAAGAAACCATTATGGTATCTGTCTTCCAATTAGGAGAATGTCAACTCAAGATGAGTTCCTGTCATATATATATATATATATATATATAGAGCAGAGAGAGAGAGAGAGAGAGAGAGAGAGAGAGAGAGAGAGAGAGGTCTGACCTCAAGAGTTCCTGCTTAGTGCACTATACAAAGTATACAAGTTTTTGCAGAACAAATGGGGTTGTCAAGTTTGCCTTGGAGCATCTGAAGGGATCTTAAGGAAGTGTGGATCCCATCTAATATGCGAGCAATTGAAGTGTTGTCATGCTCCAACAACCTTAGCCGGTCAAAACAAATCAGATGCTTGAAACAGGCTAGGAGGAACACAATCAAATATGTTTGAGCAATATCTAGTGTCGCGTTGAGATGTGCAAAAATCGTTATCCAATCTGTTCGATGATATGAATGGATATCTTTGGGAGTAGGGCATACAAAAGGTCGAATACAAACCCATGACATCGTGTGGTCAAATTTTGGTTTTTATTTCTTATTTTCATTCCAAATCACTTTCAGTCACTTTTCTATTTTGGAAAATAGAAAAATTAATTAACGTTACTAAATGGATTTCTGTCTTTTTTCTATTTTGAGGAGTAAAAGAACAGGAGAGAGAGAGAGAGAGAGAGACAGAGAGAGAGAAATGTTGCCATGTACGTGTTTAATGACCAGATCTTATTGGCGAATATCCAGAGTACTAGTTAAATATGCTTTGATAATTAGGTATTTTGAATTTTTCGATACATCAATCATGCATTACTCAAGAGAGATAAAGTATTATAAATTGGAATATTTTTTATGGTGAGTTTTTTTACAAGTACACCTAAGGCGCTTATTGACAAAATTTTTACTAATGCTATGGAAATAGAAAAATTTTCCAAATAATAGAAATAGAAAATATAAATTTTGTATCAATATCAAATGAATTTTTATTTTAGGAATAAAAATTTTGATCGTTATCAAACGCAGTATTTTTCTTAAATTCATTTAAATAGTAAAAATAGAAATCTTGCTGTCGGAGAGCAAAGGTACCGCAGTTCCAAGAACAATGAGCATATGCATTGCAAGTTATTCCATAACTACTCTTGGATTATATTTCATGATGCTTTTTTTTAATCATCTTTTGATAATAATTTTAATCATATGAAAAATTGCTAATCCATTACATTGGCTGGTATTAAAATTTCTGGTTTTTTCTTTAAATATTTGCGTTTTAGTCATTAGCATGAAAAGTGAAACTAATTGGGGATGGCGTATTCAGTGTTTTGCAAGCCTCACATCATCGCGCGCTTATTTACTAATATCCAATTAGATTTTCACACATATATATTGACATGGAAATTTAAAAAAGAAATTATTATTTTTCTCTTTTTCTCCTCCATCTTCAACCTCCGCTCCGCCTGAGCTTGGCTATCTCCACCGCCCAAGCCACCGCTGCCGCCATCCTCAAGCCACCGCCCCCATCGTGGCCACCACGGCTCGTGGCAATGCTGTTGAGCTTGTCACCGGCAGCCGTGGACGAGCCAAGACTCGAGCTCAAAGCCGTTGAGCAGCAAACCAATCTAGCTGTTGGGCGACGGTATCGTCACGTCCAGGCCGATCTCCGCGTCCACCCTCGTGGTTGTCCCGGCGGCTAAGCCTTGGCCACGGCACTTGTCCACAGATATGAAGATACAGAGCAGCGGTCTTCTGTTGTTCCGGCGTCTCGTCCGCAGATCTGAACGCACACCCTCTCTGTCGTTCCGGTGTCTCAGCGGCAGATTAGGAGACGCAAACCAGTGGGCTCCACGTCCACGGCCGTGAGTGACGACGACCTCCACGTCCACCCTCTCCGTCGTCCCGGCAGCAGATTGGAGATGCAGAGCAATGGGCTCGCGGCCGAGACTCCAGACCTGAAGCCATGGCCGTGAGCGACAACCGACCTCCGCGTCCACCCTCTCCGCCGTCCTGGCGCCTGAGCGGCAGATCTGGGGACACAGAGCAGCGGGCTCGCAGCCAAGACTCCAGATCTGGAGCCATGGCCAACGGTTCCAATCCATGGAATCTCTTTTGAGTGGTGGAAGGAGAGAAATCAGCTTCGCCTATGGCTTCTCTCATGACCAAATCTAGTCCTCGACGTCGGATTTGGAATTGAGGTAGCGGGTGGAGGAGATGGCCAAACTGGATTGATGCGGCGCCGGCAACTCCGACTCCGCCGGTGGCGATAGCTGAAGGACGAGCGGAGGTTGGGCTCGTGCAGATGGAAGGGAGGAAAGAGAGTCTAGTTGGATTAGGGGATTTTTAATTTGTTTCTCCGATGCCATGTGTCAATTTGTAATTAGTTAAAAATAAGTGCATGTCAC
This sequence comes from Eucalyptus sideroxylon x Eucalyptus melliodora, assembly GCA_016097485.1. NCBI lineage: Eukaryota > Viridiplantae > Streptophyta > Magnoliopsida > Myrtales > Myrtaceae > Eucalyptus > Eucalyptus sideroxylon x Eucalyptus melliodora. The sequence continues at coordinate 20,306,242 of CM027831.1, read as the reverse complement.
GTCAGCCAATGACATGGCATTTGCAATATTTTCCCGTTTTCTCTGCTCGTGGTGGTGCAGGTGGGATGTGGGAATGCCCAAAATAACAGAGAGCCAGTGGGATTTCTACGGTGCATTGTTATAACGTGCCTCAAGCTTTCAAACTGGCAAATGCCGATTGCCTTTTTTCTTCTTTAAGGTTTTAAGATGTATACGACACCCATTTTACACATGACGAAAACACATTGTAAATCGTCAGATTTGTGAACAATTAAAACCACATCCATGTCCGTGAAAAGAAACGCATACGGAAGAAAAAGAGAAAAGATATTAATTGTGTGCAAAAGAGATAAATGTTTAAAAAGGCAATTGGCAAGAAATTTGAAAAAGTTGTAAAAATAATGTAAATAAGGTAAGATAGTCAAATCAAAATATGAAAGAGTTGTGAACTAACAATTTTTTGTTGTGAAAATGTCAATTTATTTAATTTGATTATCAATTAATTTCAGAATATCATACTTTTCAAAATTGAAGGTGCATCTCCCTAAATATAGTTTGGTTTATCGGGTCATCCTATTTTGTTCTTATATTTTTTTGGTTGTTTTTCGTCTTCTCCAATGGCCACTATAGTACTATAAAACCACATCTCCAAATCAAACTCCTCACTTAAACCAATTTCATCACTCGGTACAAAGCAAAATCAAGTTCCTCCAATGATCAATCTCACTTGGAACTTATGCAAAGATCTATGGACCAATCTCCTCTTTTGGATTGCAAATCCAAGCAAAAAAAGAAGAAAAACAAGAAATTGACGACACTATAGTTTAGATAGCAAACAAAATAATTTGGTTTGAGTTGCTTTTTAGCTGGACTGGATCGTCATCCTCATGGATTTGAGAGGTCGCTTCAACGCTTTTGTGTGGAAGTCGTGAGGATCGATGAGGGGTGCTTTTTTTGAGAGGGGGGGGGGGGGAGGAGGAGAGAGAGAGAAGATATAGGAGTAGATGCAAAGAGCACGCAAAGACAATGAGGAGGAATAGAAGCAAAATAGCTTCACAATCTTGGAGAAGATGGATTCGGGAGTGAGAGAGCTTCACAATCTTGGAGAACCTACAATGGAGACAATGGATTTGGGAGCTGGAAAGTCTCCAATGGAGAAGATGGATTTGGGAGCAAGAGACCAAATGATGATTTAGGGAGCAATCTAGAAGAGTATAGAATATTTTATGATACATAATACCCGAACACAAAGAACACCACCATTAGAGTCTTTTCGACAACCCCATGTATGTCTTTCTTAAACTTATCACCGGTATCTGATGCATATGCCATATATCCAAGCAATTCTAGCATGCAAGAATTTTTCCATCCATGCCACCACAATTGATGAATTATAAATTTGGGGTCAGCTAGCATTGAGTCAAGGCCATCCAACTCAAACTTCATTTCTCATTTCTACTTTCTAATTCATAAGAAAACAAAGTCATCTTGACATCATATTTTCTAGGAATGATAGCACAGAAGTAAAAGATCAAAACTACAAAAATATTACTTTCTCAAATGGTACATAACAAGAACTTCACCAATTTCCAAATACCAACAGAAACTTGCCCCCACGCTCTGTTGACGCTCTTGTGATTTGTTAGGCTCAATTAGAGTCTTTCACTGAGTAGTTTTTTTAATAATTAACTTCAACTTTACGTCCGTAGTTGGTACTATTAAACCTGTGATGAACATAAGTCCATACTATATCAATATAAAAACGAACAACTTAACGGGTTTGGGAAGAAAAACAAATACATGCTAGTGGACATGTACCAACAGGATGAGATTAAAATGGACTCTGCCGCCCAAGCACAATAAGAACAATTCTCATCCAGGACAAGTCTACAAGACACGATCACATTATGCCGGTTTTATTCCAGCATTACACCGAGGGATAACAGCAATTCTCCAAAAAAACTTTTAACATAAAATTTTGTGTATATATAATATCCTGATCCATCTAAATTGACCCGAGCATTGATATAATAGATTGAACGTCACTTTGCCCTGAAACAAGCTGCTACATAAAAATACTAAACAAAACAAATAGAACAAACTTCACAAAAGTAGTGGTCAAAACATTTAAACCGGTAAATTTATTTTGGGGAGGAGGGGATGATTTAAAGCTGGATTCAGTTAGGCAAAATCACAACCACTGGCGGACGTCAAGCAGTGCGGTTTCTTCAGACGAAATAGAGAAGGGACAAGCACTGGCAGTGGGAGATAATCTTGTTCACGCAGCTGTCAATGGCTATGGAAGCTCTATACTCTCGCTCTACGCCAAGCCAAAATTCGAAATTCACGGATGATCTCGTTCCATTCTTACCTTGTGGAATTTCGGACAGAATAGAGCAGTCCAAAGAGACTATCACCCTCGCTCTCCGCTCATCAATCATCATTTCCTTCATGCCACTCCACTATCTCCATGTAATTGTGCCCCAGCCTTTAATCGAGCGTGAAGCAAAACTCAAGACGTGCAAATAAACTCTTTAAAGAAGATGAGAGGATAGAGTACTGCGGTTGTAAAGGAGTTAAAATAAAATTAGGTTGTTTAAGATCTCAATTGGCTATAAAAAATTGAAGAACTAATTGTACATTATAAAACCAAAATACCTTTTCATCTAACTTCTCCTTCTTTTTTTAATTTGAGAAAACATAATATACAATCTCATTTTGTAAAACTAATGGACGGATAATCTTTATATATCATCTATTCACTCCACTAATAACATAACTATCGAATCGATTTTCCAAGAATACGTCATTATCAGAGTCATGGAAGGTATCAGTCAAACACACCCTATGACATGAAGCAAGCTTGCTCTCTCATATTTTCATGTTGATCAAGCCAAAAGTTACTAATATTCATATTGAGAATTTTCGGATTTATGAGCTGAGTAAGAATTAAGTCTATGCACCGAAATCCCGCAAAGAAAATTCCAAGTTGCTCTCACCAAATTTAGGTCTAGTACACTACTCTTCTTAATATCAAAAGGGAAAGTAGAAACTACAGATTTCGAATTGGAATTTAGCAAGTAGACATGTAACAAGTTCTTCTAGAGCCAGCTCAATTTTAGCTACATGATATTGTTGTAGCAAATTCGCTCAATGTAAGTTGATCAGACGGTCAAAGCGATTGCGAAAACAAGCTTACTTTCTGATTCTAGCTTGGCTTTAAAGTGATTAAATTCTCCACAAACAATTTTTCTAAAGATGGCTTTGACGGTGTGTGTGTATGCGTGCTAGCTCCTGGAATCAATGGATGAAATTGTTTGATGGAAATCGATCTAAATGACAGGAATAGCAAATTGCTCGGAAATTAAAGTGGAAGTACTGTGAATTATTTAAAGGTGCAATGCAGGGAATAAGGAAATCAGAGCAAAGAACACAAACTCAAAGGAATGAGCCGAACAAAAATAACTTAAAACAAGATTACTAGGACATTGACATTGCTGGAATTTAAATTAATCACGGTTTGTACAAATGACACTCAAATGGAGACATCGACATCGACATTGAAACAATACTTAAAGGGAATTCAGCAGTAATTTTGGCAGTGTTCCGGCACATTTCAACGTTTCTTTTCTTCTGCATATCCTCTATTCATAAGTCTTAAATTCCCTCTGATTATTATCGGGTCCATGTCCATTTCTTAACTCAACTTCTTTTATATATCCATGATTCTTAACTTAACTGCTTCCATATATCCATAATTTCTCAACTTAACTAAACTTCTGATAACTGAGCATTTCTGGTACCATTTCCACTTATTTTGAATTAAATTAGGTTGAAGACACTCTCCGTCAAACTTTGGCGGAATGGTCTTTTATGAGCATCAAAACAAGATTGAATTTCATATAGCTTGGCTGTGATTTATTCACCACCAATGTATAGTGACTTACTGTTATTATACCAGACAACAATTCAGTCGCACAACCAAAGGAGACAAAGTAAACCGAAGCACCAAGGGAAAGAGAACTCTCGGCCATCAAAAGATGAAGCATCAAAATTCACAATATATGATCAGCATGTCCAACAAGAACATCCAGATCACTCCTATGCAATCTCAGATTGATCAATCATGAAGACAAATTCGTCATTATCATCTCTGAAGCAAAACGTCGAACAGGTGGTGATCATGAAGGGTGAGGTGTTCTACAAATAGGAATTCCTATAAATCGGCGAGCAATATAACACGAGCAATTTGAGACAACAATTTGAAGCTCTCGGCAAAAGGCAAACTCAGAAGAATCGTATGATCGAGTCTCCATGAATCGACCGCGTCCTACCTTGTGGAGATCCGATCCGAATGGTTACCTGCTAATAAATGAAGACACCGAAAGACTTGGAGAATCTCACGAAGACGAAGCTAAGGCGACGAATAAATTCAGCGACGAAATTGCTCGACGAAGATATTCAGCTGCAACTGGCTTCGACCGCAGGCGTGGACACTGGATTCGGTCCACAGCGCTCAAGATGAGAGAGGAATGTTAGAAATAGTAAAATTGGTTTTGTGTTTTGTGTTTTGGTTAGCTTATTGTCTTTTAATTGTTTTTTAGCTATGTGTGTGTAAGCAAGTGTTATTCGGTTTGTAAACCGTCGAAGTAACGTGTGCTACAGCACCACGGTTCTCTAAGCCGCCGGAGAAGAAAAATCATGAAGAAAGGACAAGTCTTGGGCACACAATAAAATATTATAGTTGCTGTTGAAGACTCCAAGAGCACGAGGGAAAGGAAGGAAAGCAACTTGGGGATGGCAATATTTTATTCTCACTGAAGACAGCAAGAAGAAGTGAATTCGCAGCCCACGTTTTTTTTGACTGCCAAGTAGAAAAGTTTAACTTTAACTCTTGCAAGTTTGAAGTCCAGGCGGTGAAGTACTTTTAGATATAGGGTTATGTTAGTTTTTTATTAGTGTGTGAGAGTGTGTGCGAAAGTGTGTGAGAGTGAGATTGTAGAGAGAGTTTTAAACTTAGCAAAGTTAGTGTGTACTCTCTTAAGCCTTTGCAAGGCATATTGTGTAATAATCTCTCTTTGTGTGTGCACTCTCTTTCCCCAAGTCCTTTTGATTCCAACAATTGGTATCAGAGCTAGCCATGGCATCCACTAGTTCTGTTCAGATGCAACTTCCGAAGTTGAACGGAAAAAATTACAACAACTGGTCCGTTCAGATGAAAGTTCTATTCAGGTCTCAAGATTTGTGGAACCTGGTGGAGAACGGCTACACCGAAGTAGCTGATGTTGAAGAATTCAATGCTTTGAGGAAGGAGGAGAAAGAAGCGTTGGTGGAATCTCGAAAGAAAGATCAGAAAGCATTATATGCGATCTTTCAAGCTGTGGAGGAGACGATATTTGAGAAAATATCGAGTGCGGAGACAGCGAAAGAAGCGTGGGATATATTGCAAAAATCCTACAAAGGCGATGATCGTGTCAGGCGGGTGCGGCTCCAAACACTTCGAGGAGATTTTGAGTCTTTACGCATGAATGACTCAGAATCTATCTCGGCTTACTTTGATCGTGTACAAACTATCGTTAACCAACTGAGGGTTAATGGTGAAGAGCTCCAAGATGTACGAGTCGTAGAAAAAATCTTGAGGTCTTTGACTGAAAGATTTGACTACGTGGTTGCGGCGATCGAAGAAGGCCAAGATATATCAACCATGACGTTGGAGAGGTTGATGGGTTCATTATGTTCGCATGAGCAAAGAATGAACCAGAAGTCTATCAGTTCGAATTCTGAGCAAGCACTGCAGAGTCGGGTCACTCAATCAAATCGAGGAGGTCATCATGGTGGCCGAGGTCGTGGAGGTCGTGGTGGTGCCCGAGGTAGAGGTGGAAATCTGAATTCCACTAAAAGATATCAAACACGTGACAAATCAAAAGTCAAGTGTTTTAACTGTAACAAATTCGGACATTACAAATCCGAATGTCGAGCAAACATGAGGCAAGAGCAGCCAGAATATGTGCACGCTGTCGATGCAAATGAAGGCGTGGTGTTAGCATGCCAAATGGATGACTCAAGTACCATGGACACAAAAATTTGGTACCTTGATACTGGGTGCAGCAATCACATGTGTGGTCAAAAGGAGCTGTTTTCGAAGTTAGATGAGACGGTTCGTGGTGAAGTCAACTTCGGGAATAAATCCAAAATTCTCGTGATGGGCAAAGGTAACGTTGATATCAACTCAAAAGATGGTACTAATGTTACTATTGCAGACGTTTACTTTGTGCCGGGACTCTTTTGGAATTTGCTGAGTGTTGGGCAACTATCCGAAAAAGGCCACAAAGTTAACATTGAAAATGGTGTGTGCACCATTAGAGGTGCAAACAATAAGTTGATTACGACGACACAGATGACGAAGAACCGGATGTTTCCTCTATCCCTTCAGACGAAGACTCTATTGAGTTTCCAAGCAACGACAAAAGATAGCAAGTGGCTATGGCATCTTCGGTTCGGTCATCTAAATTTTCGTGGACTTAAATTACTAGTCCAGAAAAAGATGGTGACTGGCATGCCCTTGATCGACGCTCCAGACCATTCATGTGAAGGATGTCTCGTTGGAAAGCAACATCGGAAATCTTTTCCAATTGGGAGAGCTAGAAGAGCCAAGCAACCTCTGGAGTTGGTACATACAGATATCTCGTGGCCTGTTGAGGTGGAATCATTTGGACAAAAAAGGTACACGCTAATTTTTGTCGATGATTTTACTAGAAAAACATGGGCTTATTTTTTGAGAAAAATCCGAAGCTTTTGGCAAATTTAAAGAATTCAAAGTCTATGTTGAGAAACAGAGTGGCTTTAATTTAAAGACTTTGAGATCGGATAGAGGTGGAGAGTTTACTTCCAATGAATTTGACAATTATTGTAAAATTCATGGAGTGAAACGTCAGTTGACTGCTAGCTATACTCCTCAGCAAAACGGTATAGCAGAAAGAAAGAACAGAACAATTTTTGAAATGGCAAGAAGTATGTTGAAGGCTAAAGCATTACCGAAGAAGTTTTGGGCAGAAGCCGTTGCTTGTGCTGTATTTGTGTTGAACAGGTGTCCAACAAGGAGTGTTCTTGGAAGAACTCCAGAAGAGGCTTGGAGCGGCAACAAGCCAGATGTTTCGTTCCTACGGGTATTTGGGTGCGTAGCATATCCTCATATACCGGACGAACGAAGAAAAAAGTTGGATGATAAAAGCGTGAAGTGCATTTTCATTGGATATAGTTATGTGACTAAGGGTTATAAGCTATATAATCCTATCACGGAGAAGGTAATTATTAGCAGGGATGTCCAATTTTTTGAAGATGAAGCCTGGGACTGGAATCAAAAGGCTGACCAGAAAGACATTACTATGGAAGATGAACCATTGGTAAGGGAGACCGAAGAATCTTCAATTGAAGATCCATCATTTTCACCTGGTAGTTCATCCTCCTCACCATCAACGACTGCAGAACCATTGATTCGTCGTTCACAACGACTGCAGAAGACGCCAGTAAAATTCAAGGATTATGTGGTCACAAGAGTTGATCATAATGACGGTGACGAAATCACTGATGAAACAATGGTAAACTTTTGTTTATTTACCGAATGTGACCCCATATCCTATGATGATGCAGCAGCAGATGAGAAGTGGAACCAAGCAATGGATGAAGAAATCCACTCCATTGAAAAGAATGACACGTGGGTGCTAACTTCTTTACCACCTGGTAAGAAGCCTATAGGTGTCAAGTGGGTGTACAAAACGAAGTGCAAACCCAACGGTCAGGTGGACCGTTACAAAGCTAGACTGGTGGTGAAAGGCTACAAGCAAAAGCCAGGTATTGATTATTTTGAAGTATTTGCACCAGTGGCTCGAATGGATACCATTCGGATGATCTTGGCACTTGCAGCTCAGAACCGTTGGAAAATCCATCAAATGGATGTGAAATCGGCATTTCTCAATGGTTTTCTTGATGAGGAAGTATATGTGGAGCAACCACAAGGTTATGTGAAGAAAGGGCGTGAAAATCAAGTTTATAAACTGAAGAAAGCGTTATATGGGCTAAAACAGGCACCTCGAGCTTGGTACACGAGAATTGATACTTACTTGTTGGAGCATGGCTTTCAAAAGTGCCCTTATGAGCATACACTGTATATCAAATCAAATACTAACGGCGATATTATAATTATTTGCCTTTATGTTGATGATTTGATATTTACAGGAAGCTGTGAGAAGATGTTTGTTGAATTCAGGGAGGCCATGACAAGTCAATTTGAGATGACAGATTTGGGATTAATGTCCTATTTTCTGGGCCTTGAAGTGAAGCAGACAAATGAAGGCATATTTGTTTCACAGCAGAAGTATGCTAATGATATTTTGAAGCGATTCAATATGGAAACGCTCAAATCAATTCGAACTCTTGTAGCAGAACGGTTGGAGTTGAAGAAAGAAGGAACCGGTGAACTAGTAAATCCCACTTATTTCAAAAGTATTGTTGGCAGTTTAAGATATTTGGCTACCACTAGGCCAGATATAACTTATGGCGTGGGAATTATTAGTCGGTTTATGGAGAAACCATATCAATCACATTTGCAAGCAGCAAAAAGAATTTTAAGGTATGTCAGTGGAACTCGTGATCATGGAATTCTATATTCTTACACTGACAACTTCAGTTTAGTGGGGTATACAGACAGTGATTGGGCAGGTGATACTGAAACACGGAAGAGCACTTCCGGATATGCGTTCTTTCTTGGATCAGGAATAATTTCTTGGTCATCAAAGAAACAACAAGTTATTGCACTCTCAACAGCTGAAGCAGAATACATTGCAGTATCTTCAGCAGCATGTCGAGATATGGCTTGAAGGATGCTTTTTGAGCTTATGCATGAACAAAAAGGTCCTACAAAATTGATGTGTGATAACAAGTCAGCGATTGCATTGGCCAAGAATCCCGTATTTCATGGCAGGAGCAAACATATCGACATCAAGTATCATTATATTCGTGAGCTGATTAAAGAAGGTGAGATTGAACTTGATTTCTGCAAATCCGAAGACCAGATTGCAGATATTTTGACAAAACCATTGAAGGCGGATTTGTTCGAGAAATTGAAGACAATGCTTGGTGTCGTAGTCTTACAAAATCAATTTTAAGGGAGGCTGTTAGAAATAGTAAAATTGGTTTTGTGTTTTGTGTTTTGGTTAGCTTATTGTCTTTTAATTGTTTTTTAGCTATGTGTGTGTAAGCAAGTGTTATTCGGTTTGTAAACCGTCGAAGTAACGTGTGCTACAGCACCACGGTTCTCTAAGCCGCCGGAGAAGAAAAATCATGAAGAAAGGACAAGTCTTGGGCACACAATAAAATATTATAGTTGATGTTGAAGACTCCAAGAGCACGAGGGAAAGGAAGGAAAGCAACTTGGGGATGGCAATATTTTATTCTCACTGAAGACAGCAAGAAGAAGTGAATTCGCAGCCCACGTTTTTTTTGACTGCCAAGTAGAAAAGTTTAACTCTTGCAAGTTTGAAGTCCAGGCGGTGAAGTACTTTTAGATATAGGGTTATGTTAGTTTTTTATTAGTGTGTGAGAGTGTGTGCGAAAGTGTGTGAGAGTGAGATTGTAGAGAGAGTTTTAAACTTAGCAAAGTTAGTGTGTACTCTCTTAAGCCTTTGCAAGGCATATTGTGTAATAATCTCTCTTTGTGTGTGCACTCTCTTTCCCCAAGTCCTTTTGATTCCAACAAGGAAGATATTTTTCTCGGTCTGTGCGCGTGCATTCTTGCTTCGCTCGGTTCCTCAGCTCTCCGCACGCACCAAGCGAGGGAGAAAGAGCACGAGAGAAGTTTCGATCGGTGGTGATGAGCGTCCGCACTTTGCTCCGTCGCGGCCGAGGTTGCGGTGACCGGCGAGGGAGATTTGACGGCGGGTGTCACCGATCGGAGATGGTACATACGATCGATTGATGGTGATGGAGCCGAAAGGAAGTGGCATCCTCAATCGCATTCTTTCTTGTTGTGTATTTCACCAACTATTTATTTCCATGATTTAATGATTTAAATATTACGAAATAACATAATTTTGACTATTATGTAACAATATAATTTAAATCAGTTACATGACATCACGTATAACTTTTACGGTAGATTTTATTATATAATTCTTTCGTTTGTTTAAGATCACATATATTTCAAACAAAGTAAGCGTGTAAAAGCATTTCAAATGATTTTTAATTACAAGAACATTGTATAAATTTCTCAAAATTTGTAGCATTTAGTATTAAATGCTAAAAAATTTAGGATTTAAAGCTAAAGCACAATAAAAACAAGACAAGAAATATAGCAAAATGGTACTGTCATGTTTATGACATGCAAATAATATATTTACTTTGTTCAACTTTCAACATATCAATTTCTTATGTACATGCAACGTCATGACATTTGTTAGTATGTAAAATTTTTAACCTCTTTTAGAAAGTAAGACAATAAATAGTAGAGAATTCTTATGTATTCATATTTAAAAGATAAGACGTTAATTGGTAACTGCGAATCATCTTCATTATCTCAAGTTATGATTTCGTCCATCTATAGTTATGTACGAGCATAGTGTATTTTAATATATGCATGGGGTATCTATATAATTTTTTTTTTTTGGCAAAAGCTCGAGATGGAAAAGCTCATTGGGTTTGCTCAACTAACAATACAAATAGCAATTTCTTTTTGGAATGGTTCTTCAATCAAATGATTTTTTTAACAAAAGATAAAAAAGAAACACTATCACTAAGGCAAGAAACTAGCCCAAATATAGAGAGGGAGGAATTTTACCCGCCCCCATTGGGCCACAAAAGGAAGAAAAATAAAAATTGTAAAAAAAAAAAAAAAAAAGATACACTCGCAACCCTTATCCACGCACATACTATCAATCACCCACACACATTCACCCAAACCCTAATACAAATAACTTGGAAATGACTCCAAATATTTTCACAAAACCTCTACTTTACCTCCCGCAGCACCCACATGCTCAAGACACATGAGCCAGGCATGATGCCCCTCTTCTAATATATTGAGTCTCTCCCTCCATGCATATCTTCTAGTCTCTTGCACCAATCCTTCCATTTGCTCCCCTCATAGTACAGTGGATCCTTCCTATCCTCAAGGAGTGACAAATCCTTCCATCCACCATCTACTCCACGCATACTGTGGATCCTCCCTATTCTCAAAGAGTGAAGCCGGATCCATTAAGCAATTCTTTTCAATCTCAACCTTCAAAGCATCCTCTAGAGGATTGGATTGCAACACATATCCCAACTTTTTAACGGTTGCACCTGCTACTCTAATATTAAGGCTAAATATCGGATAACTCTCGTCAAATTGACCAAAGTCGACTGCTCCCTCCAATAATCCCCATAGTGCATTTGTTCTGAAAAATTGAAACCACACGTGATCCGTATCAAATGAACCGAGAGTTCCCGATACCTCATTCCGCCTTTGGCCATTGACATGTGGTACGATGTCAAAAGATACTTCCTTTTCTCCATCTTCTACATCAAAGACAACACATAGAAAAAATCCTACGAACTTGTTGCACAAGTCTTGCGAAGCCTTGAAAGATATACTATTGTCTTCAACAAGGACGAACCCATTTGGCATCTCTCTTCCAGGGCTAACATTCCCAAAATAACACCAAAGGCTGGAATAGCGATGCCTCTGTTATATGTGTAAATTATTAGAAGTATCCAAGTTTGTAATTAGTTCAAGAAAAAGAGTTTGATTTGTGCATATTCCTAGTAATTCAACTAAAGCAAGAGTTCTGTAATAATTAGACATATTGATCGTTGCTTATGTTGGAAATCATTCCCTTGCAAGTGCTACTCACCCCTAATGTTAGATTGAATCACCCTAAATGCAGCTCATACAATACAATTGTAATATAGAGGAAGTGAAAATTTGATGGAAAATAGAACAGCATATTCAAGAAATTAATCGTCCTTGTCAGACCCCATTGTCTAATGTTCATTGTTACGAGTTCACTTTGGAGATCACTGATTCTTTAGTACAAACTGTCCTAATTGAACTCCTACTTACGTGCAACAAATTTAACATTATTAAAATATATTAAAAAAAACTTCTACTTGCACTCAAACTAACGGAAAATTGGAAAGGAAAATCTAATGCATGCCCTCTCCATAGACCAATCTCATCCAACCACTTACCCCTTTTATGTCCACTTTAACTTTATATAAAAGGAGAATCTCAAATGCAATACTCTCTATTAATAAAATTAAATCACACTTTCCAAGTAATCCGCATTTGGCTAGCTAGGCATGTAATACGACGGTCCCTTGTCATAATAGTAACAAACAACTAAGAGTGAAAAATGTCTCATGTCGAATTATTGAATTATTATAGTTGTGCAGTTGTATCTTAGTCCGTAGAGTTGATCTAGTACTATTATTGGTGTTAGTTGTTATGATCAACCGTAACATCAAAAACCGCGTGTCCATTTGTTCGTTAGATTTTCTAAGATTTCAACCGTATTTTTCAATACAGGAATTACGAACATTGGGTCTTCATCATTGTATCAAGATGAGATTTTGTTAAGCTTTATACACGCGCAGAATCACTTTATATTAAATTTGTTTGTTTGTCTAGAATTTACAGCTTTTGCATTACATGCACCAAATGTGCACCGTATCAACACATGCATATACACACACACACACATTGGGAGAAGGGGGAGGGGAGAGAGAGAGAGAGAGAGAGAGAGAGAGAGATACCTCGATTGACGAATCAACCATGTTCAATCCTTTTTTCTTTGTGCTCATTGGATTATCTTCATGCAAAACCTTGTACAATAAAGCTGGATCTAGCAACTGATCATCTTGAAGCAAAACCTCTAAATCATTCTCTAGTGGCTTGCATATTAGTCGGAATCCACACTTCTTCACAAGTAGTTTGTGATAATTGCATACTCTAATGCTAATGCGGAAATAAGTCCGGTCATTAGGACCAAAATGTTCTACTGTCCACAAATCATTTAATTCCATATACTCCAGCCACACATGATCCAAATCAAAGAACTTGAAATACCTCCTGTGTATTGCGGCTTTGCAATTAACAGATCCTATAACCTCCAATGTAGTACTCTCACATGACCTATGCAACACTCAAAATACAACACAAAAAGCTACTCCTAGGATCTTTTCATATAAGTCCTTTGAAGCCACGAAAGATATATAACCCTCTTTATTGGGTAGCAACCACTCTGGCATCTCTCCTCTAGGTAGAAAAACTTGATGATTTGGTTGGCAATGAAATTCCTGTCATAGATGTAGACTATTAGATAGTTTTTTTGAAATTGGCACCTAGAAGGAGGAGTATGAATGAGTTAAATGGCAATCCTAGAGTTTTATATATAGTTAGCAATAGCAATACAACGATTTTTTTTTTTTTTACTTAATTGGTGGAAACATGACATGTATTGTTGACTATTTTGTAACCGGATGAACATGTGTTATTGAAGTTTCTCATTGGGCGGTCCTTGTAATTTAACAACGAACTAGAATTCTATAAATAAAGAGAATATCCTTTGCATTGTCTTACAGCAACCTCCACTATATGTCTGCACAATCACTTTTTATATGTTTGCTTTTTCTTTTTTTTAATTAGCCCACCATTCCGGGATTTTTAGCCTTTTGCAATGCACAAACACCCAATGCAAGCCATAATGTACCCTACTCCATATCAATGCAAGAGAGAGAGAGAGAGAGAGAGAGAGAGAGAGAGAGAGAGTCTAACCTCAGGCATGCACAAATCAGTAATGGGGAACACATTAATAACCTCAAGGAGTGACAAACCCGTGACAAATCCTTCCATCTGCCTTCTTGTCCACGCACTTAGTGGCTCCTCCGTATTCTCAAAGAGTGAAGCCGGATCAATGAAGCAATTCTTTTCAATCTCAACCTTCAAAGCATCCTTTAGAGGATTGCATTGCAACACATATCCCAACTTTTTAACGGTTGCACCCATTACTCTAATATTAAGGCTAAATATCGGATAGCTCTTGTCAAATTGACCAAAGTCGACTACTCCCTCCAATAATCCCCACAGCGCATTTGTTCTGAAAAATTGAAACCACATGTGATCCGTATCAAATGAACCGAGAGTTCCCGATACCTCATTCCGCTTTTGGCCATTGACATGTGGAATGATGTCGAAAGATACTTCCTTTTCTCCATCTTCTACATAAAAGACAACACAGAGATAAAATGCTACGAACTTGTTGTACAAGTCTTCTGAAGCCTTGAAAGATATACTACCATCTTCAACAAGGACGAACCCCTTTGGCATCTCTCTTCCGGGGCTAACATTCCCATAACAACACCAAAGGCTGGAATAGCGATGCCTCTGTTATATGAGTAAATTATTAGAAGTATCCAAGTTTGTAATTAGTTCAAGAAAATGAGTTTGATTTGTGCATATTCCTATTATTTCAACTAAAGCAAGAGTTCTGTAATTAATTAGACATATTGATCCTTGCTTATGTTGGAAATCATTCCCCCGCAAGTGCTACCCACCCCTAATGTTAGATTGAATCACCCTAAATGCAGCTCATACAATACAAGTGTAATATATAGGAAGTGAAAATTTGATGGAAAATAGAACAGCATATTCAAGAAATTAATCGTCCTTGTCAGACCCCATTGTCTAATGTTCATTGTTACGAGTTCACTTTGGAGATCACTGATTCTTTAGTACAAACTGTCCTAATTGAACTCCTACTTACGTGCAACAAATTTAACATTATTAAAATATATTTAAAAAAAAAAACAAAAAAAACTTCTACTTGCACTCAAACTAACGGAAAATTGGAAAGGAAAATCTAATGCATGCCCTCTCCACAAACCAACCTCACCCAACCACTTGCCCTTTTTTTGTTTGCTCTAACTTATATAAAAGGAGAATTTCAAATGCAATACTCTCTATTAATAAAATTAAATCACACTATCCAAGTAATCCACATGTGGCTAGCCAGGCATGTAGTACGACGGTCCCCTATCATAATAGCAATAAACACCTAAGAGTGAAAAATGTCTCATGTTGAATTATTGAATTATTATAGTTGTGCAGTTTTATCTTATTCCGTAGAGTTGATCTGGTACTATTATTGGTGTCAGTTGTTATGATCAACCGTAACATCAAGAACCATGTGTCCATTTGTTCATTAGATTTTCTAAGATTTCAACCGTATTTTTCGATACAAGAATTACGAACATCGGGTCTTCGTCATTGCATCAAGTTGAGATTTTGTTAAGCTGTATACACGTGCAGAATCGCTTTATATTAAATTTGTTTGTTTGTCTAGAATTTACAGTTTTGCATTACAAGCACCCAATGTACACCGTATCAACACATGCATATACACACACATATACACACGCACACATTGGGAGAAGGGGGAGGGGGGAGAGAGATACCTCGATTGACGAATCAACCATGATTGACGAATCAACCATGTTCAATCCTGTTTCCTTTGTGCTCATTGGATTATCTTCATGCGAAACCTCGTAGAATAAAGCTGGATCTAGCAACTGATCGTCTTGAAGCAAAACCTCTATATCATTCTCTAGTGGCTTGCATATTAGTCGGAATCCACACTTCTTCACAAGTAGTTCGTGATAATTGCATACTCTAATGCTAATGCGGAAATGAGTCAGGTCATTTGGACCAAAATGGTCTATTGTCCACAAATCCTTTAATTCCATATACTCCAGCCACACATTATCCAAATCAAAGAACTTGAAACGCTTGTTGTGTATTGCGGCTTTGCAATTAACAGAACCTATAACTCGAATGCAGTACTATCATGTGACCTATGCACCACTCGAAATACAACACAAAAAGCTACTCCTAGGATCTTTTCATATAAGTCCTTTGAAGCCACGAAAGATATATAACCCTCTTTATTGGGCAGCAACCACTTTGGCATCTCTCCTCCAGGTAGAACAACTCGATGATTTGGTTGGCAATGAAATTTCTGTCATAGATGTAGACTGTTAGATGGTTTTTTTGAAATTGGCACCTAAAAGGAGGAGTATGAATGAGTTAAGTGGCAATCCTAGAGTTTTATATATAGTTAGTAATAGCACAAGAGAGAGAGAGAGAGAGAGAGAGAGAGAGAGAGAGAGTCTAACCTCGACATGAACAAATCATTCACAGGGAACCCATTACGGACTATCTCTCGATCCCAACTTGAATATAACTCAACGTCCCCAACATCACATATGTTGGAGGGAATTCTAGTTAGAGATTTGCAATTATTTCCCTCTAGTCTTCTCAATTTCCCCGGAATCTTGGGGATCTCTTGTAGTTGTTGGCAATTCGAAACCTCCAATTCTTCCAAGTCAAAGTCCCCAATGTCACATATGTCGGAGAGAATTCTAGTTAGAGATTTACAATTATTTGCCTTTAATCTTCTCAATTTCCTCGGAATCTTGGGGATCTCTTGTAGTTGTTGGCAATTCGAAACCTCCAATTCTTCCAAGTCAAAGTCCCCAACGTCACATATGTCGGAGAGAATTCTAGCTAGAGATTTGTAATTATTTGCCTTTAGTCTTCTCAATGTCCTTGGAATTTTGGGGATCTCTTGTAGTTGTTGGCAATTCAAAACCTCCAATTCTTCCAAGTCAAAGTCCCCAATGTCACATATGTCAGAGAGAATTCTAGCTAGAGATTTGCAATTATTTGCCTTTAGTCTTCTCAATTTCCTCGGAATCTTGGGGATCTCTTCTAGTTGTTGGCAATTTGAAACCTCCAATTCTTCCAAGTCAAAGTCCCCAACATCACATATGTCGGAGAGAATTCTAGTTAGAGATTTGCAATTATTTGCCTTTAGTCTTCTCAATTTCCTCGGAATCTTGGGGATCTCTTGTAGTTGTTGGCAATTCGAAACCTCCAATTCTTCCAAGTCGAAGTCCCCAACGTCACATATGTTGGAGGGAATTCTAGTTAGAGATTTGCAATTATTTCCCTCTAGTCTTCTCAATTTCCCCGGAATCTTGGGGATCTCTTGTAGTTGTTGGCAATTTGAAACCTCCAATTCTTCCAAGTCATTTAGTCTCTCTAATGTAGGAAGGGTAGTAAAATTGTTTCTAGACAATTTTAATATGAATAAGCGGGACAGGAAAGATTTTCCAGGAACTCTACTTCTGATAGATGGCACCCTTCAAGATTCAACCACCTTAACATAAGAAATCCCGTCTCTGTATGGGGTTCACTCAAATCCTCCTCCTCCTCCTTTGGAAACTTGATTAGTTGTGAGCAGCCACAAAGTTGTAGGACTTTAAGATTTTGCAACTTGTAAATGCTAGAAGGAAGGATTACCAGTTTGTTGCAATCAAATAAACTAATGTCCTCGAGAGAGACAAGATTTCCTATTGATGTAGGAAGTTCTTCAATTGAAGTCCACCCTAGAAGAACTTCTCGCAAGCTTTTGTTCTTATTCAGAATATCAGGGAATCTTTGCAATTTAAAGCAATATTCTAAATTCAACTTCCGTAACTTACAGTGATTTGCAACTGAATCGTGGACATGCTCCAAGTTTTTGCACCCATAGAGATTCAATTCCTCGAGATTTGGAATACAAGAGACGTCCGGCATATAAACCAGTGACCGGCATTCATCCAAGTTAATGAACTTCAATTTTTCAAAGTCCTACAAGAACAATAAAACCAACTTGCATAGACATTCTAAACAATCAAAGACAAAAAGTGAGATATATATTTATTACAAAATATGGCTGTGATTTTGAAATAAAAATCTGTCGATCATAATCCAAGCCATATGTTATCAAAATTCACTAGATCATATGGTGTACATAGAGCACACCCTCTCACTTTATAAATACGAGTCTAGTAAGTAATCCTTGTAAATTCACCAACGCTCGTAATTTCACTACGTGCTAGAATGGCGTGGCCACTTCCACTACGTATACGTGCATAAACAATACTTGTGATTTAGAGTGAAAGATTGTGTAACCTCAAGTTGGAGCACATGAGCCACAATCATTCCTTTGCCAACTGATTCGACACATGCATTTAAGCTAACATCTAGAATCTTATGTAGAGATTCGCAACCACCCGCCTACAGATCCCGCAAAGGCAGTGGAAGGTCGGGAATCTCTTCTATTCATCACTTATTAAGAAGTGGTGATTGGTTGATCGTTTTTTAAAAAAAGAAGACATATTGTGTATGCCTAATTGGTCATAAACATAACAAAAATATGAAAAATAATAGAGTCCGAGCCGTCTTGCATAGTTTTTTGCTTTGAGCTAGATATACGTTGTTGTAGTGTAAGAGCTCAAAGTTTACTATATCATAATAAACACAACCACCACATATATACCTTGCATTTGTATACAATAATAAAAAAAATGTAGATGCATTGATAGACTTTCACATTTCGATCCAGTGGATTTCACGTGCGATTTATTAAACCTCTATGGTGCACGTCCAACATGGTAAGTCTGTTTGCGCCTTCTTTTGATTAAGCTTTAACTACTTTATTCTTGAGACGCCTTTATCAATGAGTTGTCATTCCAAAATGATTTGGATATTTTTGATACGACAAATTTTCAATGAATTTTCTAAAATTATAGCATGTCATTCCAAAAGAAGAAAAGAATATTAAATGAAAGGGAGTCTAAGGAATGAGATTTGACATGTCATATTTGAAATTGTATTTGAAGGCGTATCTCTCAAAAGATAGAGGTGGTGAGTGTTTATATAGGGCAAGTCAAGAATGTCAATTAAACTTCATAAATTGAGACAAACCTAATCAACGAAAATCGCACATGCGCATTATGAATGGAAATGTTGCTATTAGTAGGAAGGGGCTTACCAGACAGTTTTTAAATGGTAAAAAAATCTGAAAATGATCATCATGGAGCCTCGATGGTTTACATGTTATTGAATTTCATATTAGTGAATTGTGTGCCTAGATGGTATTCCAAAAACATCCCCCTTCCAATAGTGATGTGAAGTTTGTCACTTTTGGCATTCCTTATGGTGAAAAGAGTGGACTCCAACTTAGCTCAATTCTGCTAGCCATCCTCAAATCGATAGAAAAGTTGAGGCTGTTAATAGAATTGTGGGCAATTTATTAAGTAGTTTTATTGGAAAACATTTTAAACAATGAGATTTGTTATTGTTTCAAGGTGAATTTGCTAATGATAATTCGGTGAGTCAAACTACTGGAAAATAGCAATTTGAAGTTGCGTACCAAAAACATCTTTGAAGTTCTTTGGATCTCACACCATTGCCCACTAAACGCCAATTTAGTGGATATTCTGAAGAAAGAGCTAAGGAAATCAGGCGGTTACAAAAGTGAGCTTTGTGGAGAGTATGTAATTTAATCTATCTTCGTATCATGAAGACTAGGAGCTTCATGAGGTTGGCCTTGAGGACAAGTCTTTTCCAAAAGAGGGAGATTGTCATTGGAAATACTTCGAATCCTTATCAAAAGATTTCAAGATCCTCTCTTGTGATTTGAATAGTGGGGAAATAATATATTTTCTTGATTTGTAAGTTTGTTTATAATATATTTAGGAATGCTTTGATCTCGATCAAAATTTTGATTAATATTGTTGCACATTTGAATTTCGTAAATTAGGTAGGTTGTTTTTACTTAATCGGAGGTTATTCAAAGGTATCCTAGGCTACTGGCTATAAACACCATCTTGGTCCCTCATTGTAAACACAGCATTATTAAATGAAGTTTTATTCCTGGGTGTTGTCCCTTATAAATTTTCCTTTGTCTGTCTATCTGCCCTTTAGTGGATTCCTAGTGTCCACGAGCGATCAAGAGAGTGTTGCGACCTTCAAGTGGCATATAAAAGTGGTGATTCGGCTGAGGAAGACCTAGATTATCCAGTCTTATCCTTCCTATTCATTGTGGCGTTTTCCACCACACTAAGATAAAAAAAAAATACCCTTTTTTTATTTGCTCGTTCAACACAATCCGAAATCCGTGGGGCCGACAAGCATGACAGGAAAATTAAAAGACAATGATTTCATGCGTTTTGTAAAAACGGTGACGGCTTCTGAAAATATTTTTTAAGAATTCATTTTTCAGAAAAATAATAATATTTACGATATTGACTGAAACCTGAACATAAATTAGAAAATATTTTTCACTATTTGGTTTGTGTACTCCTTTAAAAAATATTATTTCTTTTTTATTTTATTCTTTTCTTTTTATTCTTTCAAAAAATTAAATTTTTTATTTTTTATTTTTTATTTTTCCTTGTTCTTTGGCCATGCAAGCTTGAGCCTCACCAACCTCCAGCGAGCTCATCCCTCGCCTGTGTTCGGTCACTAGTCATTACTGTGCCTTTTTATAAACATAGTACTATAATTGATATTTGAAAAATTGAGTGAAACCACCAAATTAGAAGCACTTAATGGGAAACGTGTGAGAGTTTAATTAAACTTATTAACTTACGCATTTCTCTGTGGATAAAATGTTTGCAAAATAAGTAATTGACACATTTTCATGAAGAAACAAAATTGAGATCCTGTAGAAGGTCCTCTTGGCTTTGTATACTAATGTAGATGATATGCATATAAATATAACTACAAATACATAATACATGTATAACCTTAGAATATTACTGACTTCTCTCTACAAAAACCCTTTTAGTCAAGCTTCAAAGACGTTGCGCACTTATAGAGTGCATACTTCAGCTAGCTTCGAAGTGCCAGATGAAGAGCACTAACACCTCCGCAGAGGAAGTCTTTTCTATGGAGTCGTACTCCACAATCTTCTTTTTATTTAAGCAGGAGAAAGAATTGGATTATCAATCTATTTCCCCTTCTGCTCTACTGCTAGGCTAGAGGACACCCATCAAGGGGATGTGAAGAATCGCTTCCATCCTTTCGTTACCTCTCGAAGAAATAGAGTAAGTGCTTTAATGGATGGCTCGATTGAGAAAAAAAGAAAGAAAGACAGGAAAGAGGAGAGATTTTTGAGGTAAAATTTTCCAACATTTTGAAAATGAATTTATTATCCATAAAGATAAAGAAAGCTTTCTTTTAGTTCCGCAAGCTTTCTTTTAGTTCCGCTTCTTCCTCCCTCCAAAGATAAAGAAATATTAGTTAGCAATGGCTGATTAGGTTAGTCCGACCGAAAAAAGACCGGACTTTTCGGCCACTGTTATAGAATTATCAAGCTTGTACCTTCCTATGTAAAGACTAGCTTCCGATACAGATCCCTTACTACACATTTTCTATGTTTCTTTTCATCATCCGCTCCATGCAATCGGAGAGGGGACAATAGGAGTTTCAGTCAAAAGCATTTAGCGTGCACCCACTTCAATGGTCAAGCAAATATGCAAGAAAAATCTCTTTCTCTTTACAAGCGCAATTTCCAAAAGAGTGTAGTCAGCTCGTCTCTACTGTATGGGGGTAGAACCTTTAATAACATTTTCAAAATCTATCCTTTCAAAAACATAAAATTAAATCCTTCCTTGATGTATATTGAAAATTCAAGCACAATCATCATTCATTCTTTAAATTATATCACCAATTACTTTTTGCCCCTCGGTACTCAAAAGTTACCGATTCATTAAGTTCACTGTTCTTATAATTTTCAATACTCAATATCTTGAAAATAAGTTTAGACTTTTTTCTTGAAAATTTTGGTTTGAAGCAAAATCAAGATTCGCATAAGGGAAGTGTTTAATACTCCCCTATAACGGAAAGATTCCACTTATGTTGGTTCATGGAGTAAATCGAGATCCTGTATATAAGGCTTTAATCAAATGTGTACAATTTAATAGATGTAGATGTTTCTTAAGCACATTAACAAGGGCCGTCAGAGTTATTAATTGTTTGCATTCAAAGCTTTCAATAATACATTTGCATATTCATATTCATATGCATATAAAAATGGATATATAAAATATAAGGAAATAAAGACTATCCATTTAAATGCTCACCTTAAATTGCGTCCTCGCTACTTGGACGTTGCTTCCGCTCAGATCAAGTCCAACCAACTTCTTTGGACCCGAGGAAAATTCTGGAATCCAAAGAGGACATTCAGGCCATTCAAAGTATCTCAATTCATTAGGAAGACACATAGGACCTTGGAAAGAGTTGTGCACATTAATCATGATGAGCACCCTCAACCCTGTCATGTTTCTAAAAGCACTTGGGCCTATGTATAACGATTTTGTCCTGGGTAAACGCAAAACTATGGCTTTTATTGCATTCGTCCCCTGCATTTATAAAAATCATATTGCAATTAAAAAAAAAATCATAGGATAAAAGAGTAAAATCAGTATCTAAACCAACAAATCTTACCATATCCTTTGACAGAACATCACGAACATCATCATAAAGCCATAACCTACTACGTCTTCCAGGATCATCACGACATTCTTGTTTAACAACATCCATACCCATCAACTGAATTAAGTCATGCATTTGTAGGTTCCCCCACTCTTCATATATCAAAGACTTCTCTACAAGAACATTTACTCCGACACGCGGACCCCTGGAGTGCCTTAACTTTGGCCAAAGGGACACTTAAGTGCCATAACTTACGAAAGATACACTTAAGTGCCAAAATCGGAGTAAAATGGATCACTTGAGTGCCAATCCGGCGAAAATCCGGCTAAAATGTCGACGTGGCACTTTTCCGGCGAACTGAGCTTAAAATAACGCCGTTTTGTACGCTGACATGGCCAAAACGGCGTTATTTTGGCTGACGTGGCAAAAAAATAAAATTAATTAATTAATTAAATTAAATTTATTTAAAATATTTAAAAAATAATAATTTTAAAATTAAATTTAGTTAAAATATTTTAAATTAATAATTTTGAAATTAAATTTAGTTGAAATATTAAAAAATTAATAATTAAAAAAAAATGTGGGGAGGCGGGCCGAGGGATTAGCCCTCGGCCCGCCGCTGCCCAGCCGCCGGCGACGGCGGGGAGGGTCGGTCGGGGTCGCCGGGCCCCGCCGTGGGCCGGCGACCCGGCCGGCACCCGGGCGGCGAGGGCTCGCGAGCCCTCGCCCCCGGATGGGCGAGGTCGCGGCCCTCGCCCGATCCGGCGAGGGTCGGCGGCCCTCGCCCGGCCGGGCCAAGGGCCGCCGACCCTCGCCGAATCTGGGCAAGGGCTCGCGGCCCTCGCCGGATCTGGGCAAGGGCCGCGAGCCCTCGCCACAGATCTGGGGAGGGTCGCGGCCCTCGCCCGGCCGGGCCAGGGGCCGCCGCCCGCCGGGTCGCCCTGGCGGGCGGCGGCCCTTGGCCGAGCCGAGCGAGGCAGCCGACCCTCGCCGGATCTGGCGAGGGCTCGCGGCCCTCGTCAAGATCTGACGAGGGCCGCGAGCCCTCGCCACAGATCCGGCGAGGGCTCGCGAGCCCTCGCCGCCGGTCGGCCGTGGTCGCCGACCCCTGGCTAGGGCCCGGCGACCCCGGCCGACCCTCCCCCCGCCGTCGCCGGCCCTTCCAGCGGCGGCGGGGCGGGCGGCAGCGCGGCGCTGGCCGAGGGCTAATCCTCGGCCGCCTCCCACCCTTTCCTTTTTTTTTAAAAAAAAAATTTTTAAAATTTTTTAATTATTATTTTTTAATATTTCAACTAAATTTAATTTTTTAATTATTATTTTTTAATATTTCAACTAAATTTAATTTTAAAATTATTATTTTTAAATATTTTAACTAAATTTAATTTTAAAATTATTATTTTTAAATATTTTAACTAAATTTAATTTTAAAATTAATTTAATTAATTTTTTTATTTTTTTATTACATTAGCCTAAAACGACGCCGTTTTGGTCACGTCAGCGTGCAAAACGACGTCGTTTTGGGCGCGCTTCGCCGGAAAAACGCCACGTTGGCGTTTTGGCCGGATTTTGGCCGGAGTGGCACTCAAGTGATCCGTTTTTCTTCGAATGTGGCACTTAAGTGTACCTTTCGTAAGTTATGGCACTTAAGTGTCCCTTTCGCCAAAGTTATGGCACTTGAAGCGTTCTTTTGCCCATTTACTCCAATAGTTGTGGAAAAGTCGCAACAGTCAAGAACCTTCACAATGTCCCGTTTATATTCTCCCTTGAAGAGACATGCAATATCAAGGAAGATCTCCTTTTCTTCTTCATCTAGTCCATCATAGCTTAGCCTAAGAACTTCATTGATGGTTTTGTTAGGACTTTTGGCAAGTTTGTTCAACGCACTTTCCCACTCAGGTTCTTCTCTACGACATAGGAAAAGAGCCCAGTATCTCAAGTGCTAGAGGAAGTCCATTAGCATAATCCAAAGCACCATCTACAAGATCCCTCCTTATTACTATTCCGTTGTATCTCAGAAAAGCATGCTTATTAAAAAGTTCAAGAGCTTCACAATTGTTTAGAGGCTTAACTGCATAGATATGATCTTTATCTATCCCATGGGAAGTTAGCAAATGATTATCTCTAGCAGTAATGATGATTTTTCTTCCTTTGCCAAACCAATCACATTCTCTAGCTAAAGCATTTAACTGTTTTACATCATCGACATCATCAAGAACAAGGAGAACTTTTTTGTCGCAAAGTCTATCTTGAATTAAATTAATACCTTCATCAACACTAAACATTGATAATTCTTTTCCCAATAGTATCTCCAACAATTTTTTTTTTTTTTGCAAAGGAAGTAAATCATTGGAATCTTTTGAATCTTCTCAAACGTTTGCCAAGAAACATGCACCGTCAAATTGTCTGAAGTTAGCATTGTAAAGGGCTTTTGCTAATGTTGTCTTCCCTACGCCTCCTTGTCCCCATAATCCTATCAAGAGAACCTCATCAGACTCAAGATTTAACATTGATTCTAGCTTTTCCACTTGGCAATGTATTCCTGTGGCACCCTTCAACGGCCCCCGATCCGTTAGGGTCGCCACAGTTCGCTTACCTTTCACTTTCCCTATTGACATGTCACTCTGATACCCTTTCAATTGCAGCGGGTCCATACAACCTGGGGGTTTACGTTTTTTTTTTTTTTTTTGATAGGTCCCTTGCGCAATTCATATACGGAAGCACATCCAACAAACTCCCTTCCCTATATTCGGAAAACGATGCACACCTACTAAATATTTATAAGTAAAAGCCGTACACTTTTTATTTACTTAAATCAGATGGAATTTATAAAATAAAATTCATGGAATTTATGCCAATTAAAATAATCCATTTATCATGCCCTTTTTACATTTATTTAAATTCCAGCTTGTGCCATTTTCAAAAATATTAAATTTAATTATTTATATAATCTCAAAAATCATAAAATTAAGGCAAGTAATAAATAAGACAATCGGGAAATGATTTCATGCAAAATACACGGCCAATAAAAATTTCACACAATTTCATAATTCACACAAAATAGCATATACTTTTCGGATGAAACCAGAATGCACAGTCTCAGAAGTAATTCGATTAAAATACCCATACGACCTCCATAAATTACAAAATTTTACCGAGTTATAGCCAAGAAATTGTTGTACATCTTTCATGAAGAACTCCAAGCCAGATTCTTTTTAGATTATTTTATACAGTCTCACGAAGCTTCTGGATTCATTACCACATCATCCAGTGTACACATCTCCGAAATATTGAGATTTCACCTACCTATTCTCTTTTTTTTTCTCTGAAACTTAGGTATGTTATACATCAAGATATCCTTTACAAGTTTCATGAAGAGATCTAGGTCAAATAACCAGAATATAGTCATCATTTAGGTCCTTGCAGTCTCGGGTGTCTCGGAATACATTACCAGAATCATCGTCTTCAAGATCTAATCGATTTACTAGGCTATACTTGTTCATTTCACTTCAAATTTTAGTATGTTGTATTTTAAAATATCCCCTACAACTTTCATGAAGAAATAGAAGTGAGATTCTCATCACAAACTAACATGCAATCACGAATCCAGCAAGAGGTCAGCAAAAACTCTCCAGATCTGAGGTCTCCGTAGGATGAGACTTTAACCCCTCAAATATCTATCATTTTCCACAAAATTTTAGTATGTTGTAGTAAAAGATGTTAGCTACAACTTTCGTGAAGAAGTCGAAGCCAAAATCGGACTCTAAACACACATGCAAGCTCAAAAAACTTTCTGACTCACATGATCCGAGCAAGAACAGTCACACCATTCACACACAACTCATCCATGCTTCAGTTTTTCTCATCTAACACCCAAGAATTCAACATGCAAACAACATACAAGCATGCAAGAGAAGTTAGAGGACTCCCACTTGCCTCTAGACCGGTTGGTCGACGGCGTAGGGCGGCGAACACGGCGGCACACGGCAGATGGACGGCGGTTCCTCCTCCTCTCTCTCTCGGCCGCTCCTCCTCTCTCTCTCGAAATCTCTCTCTCTCTCTCTCACACTCTCTTGGCCGAATGAGGGAAATCCGGCCACCCTCTCTCTCTCTTCCCTCTTATACCCCAAATTCCTCATGATTACTTGCCTACAAACCAGCCAATGCATGGCCTTCTTTCCTAAGCCAATGCATGAGAGTCTTGTGCCACTTATCATAACACATGCAAGATGGGCTTGAGCTTTTGGGCTTGGGCTTGGGCCGGCCACTCCTCCCCTTTTCTTGGTAGACGGCAGCCCACTTGTGGGCTTCAATGGGCCGGCCAACTTGGCCCATTAAAATCCACCTTTTGGGCTTAAGGCCCAAACCTAATTTAAATCCTAATTTCACCTTTAAACACTTTTAATTCTTTCTTTTATAGATTTTAAATTTTAATTTCACATGGCCAAAGAATAATTCATCCTCATAAATTTATCCTTTAATACTAATTTAAAAACTTATGATCACAAGCGCAATAACACATAGCCTTAAGGAAACTAATGGCTAAAACATAAACCATAGGTAATTTCATTACCTAATTATAGACTTTAATCCTTCTAGAGGATGACTTGAATTTTTGGGATGCCACAATTCCAATTGGATGCTTTGCAACATGTAAGGGCATGGGTTCTAGTTGCTTAGAGATCTCCTTCACAATTTCCTTTATAAGCGTTGCTTCATCTCTGAAAAAATCAAGAAAAGTACTTGATACATTGATTTGGTAGTTTAAAGATATGTCTAAGTTTCATCAAAGAAAAAAAAAGAGAAAAAAGATCTGATTGTTTTTTTTTTTTTTTTGGTTGGAAAGAAAAGATGTGATTCAGCATATAAAAAATAATGACAAAGTGGTGCTTTACATCAATTACTACTTACCCATCGTTCAAATCCCATCCAGATAAGTTACCG
The DNA here is from genome assembly GCA_016097485.1 of Eucalyptus sideroxylon x Eucalyptus melliodora. Classification (NCBI taxonomy): domain Eukaryota; kingdom Viridiplantae; phylum Streptophyta; class Magnoliopsida; order Myrtales; family Myrtaceae; genus Eucalyptus; species Eucalyptus sideroxylon x Eucalyptus melliodora. The sequence continues at coordinate 20,278,965 of CM027831.1, read as the reverse complement.
GCATCAAAGAGAGCTCTCTTCCATCTATTCACATTCTCTAATTGCATCCCGAACTTGGACTCATGTTTAGCCATAGCTTTCCCATAGCTCTCTCTCCCCCTTCTCACTTCTCTTGGTTCCACCTTGTAAAATATTGGCAGCACAACCAGGTTCTTCTGTGCTTTGCACTCCATAATTTTCACCAGCTCGTCCAAACACCATGGCGAGGAAGCATAGTTGTCAGAGAAAACGATGATCACTACTCACGATTCCTCGATTGCCTTCATAAGTGCTGGCGATATTTGCTCTCCTTTTCTCAGTTCCTCGCTGTCCTTGTAAGTGAATAAGCCATTTTAGTCTAGAGTCATGTAGAGATGACTGAGAAAATTGTTGCAAATGTCGGTACCTTTGAAACTCAAGAAGACATCGTAATTCCTCTTAGCTTTAGAAGAAGAAGAAGAAGAAGCCATTATAATTTGGTAAAAGGAGGCAGGTGCTGGTGTGTTTGCTTGGAAAATGAAGATGCTAAAGGATGAAGTGAGATCTTAAACGGTAAGCTACTCCATTGGCCACCCAATAAAGTACTTGGCTGTGCCTTCCAGGAAATGGCATTCGCAATCAGTGAGATTTGTTCCCATCGATCTTCTCGGTATTTTCTTTGCACGCAGAGGATGACTTTCTTTTTTAGGGTCAACAAAGAATATTATATTTGTTGGGAAAATATGGCTTCGAATTGGGTAGAACAATGAAGTCGGATCGAGTAATCAAGTCGGACTTTGAGGCATGATATCACTTTCTTTAAGGATTTATTTGCCCCACAATGTTCCTAATGGTCACCGGCAAATTTCCTCCAGGATACAACAAAGTCTCAAATGAGAACACTAGATAGTAATTCTAGTATTTCTCCAAGGTCTCTCATGAGAAACAATTGGAAATAATGGATTCTTTTGAAAGAAAAACGAAAAAAATGAAAGAAGATGTGTGTTTGATCTCAAAACAAACGTACTTATTTTTATCTTTCGAATAAATGCAACTTTTCAAAATGTTGCAAAAAAGAATAAAGGCAGCCTTTCGGGAAATGTTGCAAAATGAATAAGTATGTCACAAAGATTACGTTGAAAAGACATAAAAAATGATTTTCGGTTAGTGCCAAATCTCGTCCACGTATGCACTCACATCTTTTCGATGTGGGACAAGGCATCTTTTCATTTGTTTTAAAAACAAACTACCAACAATATTAATTTCCAGCTTTGTGGGCAAGGCAGATGAGAGGATGTGGTAGGAAATTGGAAAGAAGAAGGCAGTGCCTGGTGGACTCAAAGCAAGCTCGGCTTGGGAGTTGGGAACCTATTCTTGAGAACTGATGTATTGTGGCATAGGAAAATTTCACTAGCGTGATTTGTTGCATACTGCTATTTTTTTTTTTTTTTTTGGTAAAATGTTGCACACTACTATTTTGGTAGCTAAAATTCGCATGATTTTTTGCCATGCCTTCCAATAAATCAATATATAATGGGAATGAAGAAATTAGAATTTAGAGTGCGGACCCACTGGATAACTCAAGAGGATAGCTTTGACATGTAAATCAATTGTAACATCCTACACAAGATGTGAGCACGTCTTGTGCCGATTTGAGAGAAGGGCTTTGATATGAGCACGTCTTCACCAACAATCAGTTGCACATTTTCTATGCATTAGGCAATCTAATTACAAATTGGATAAGGATTACCTTTTTCCTTTCATAGCTTGAGCATGAGAATAGATCAAGCTTTTTGTTCAATTGAAAGTAATGCGGTAGGTTCTAATGTATAAATTCAAAGACATGAGAAATTTTCTAAAAGAACACCTCAAAATGATTAATTGGTACACCAATAGCTTATCTTCTATTACTTTGGAGTGAAGGATCTTTCACTCGACTAGGGCATTATTCGAGGTTGGGACACACGGAGTGCAATAACTTCGCACGGAGGGACACTTAAGTGCCATAACTTTAAAATGGTACACTTAAGTACCAATATCGGAGTAAAACAGAATACTTAAGTGCCAATCCGGTCAAAAACTAGCCAAAATGCAGATGTGGCATTTTCCGACGACATGCTTAACTGACGTGGCAATTTAGTAAAAAAAAAAAAAAAGCACATGTGGAGGAGGAGAACGACGTTGCTCCATCCATTATGCATTTGGCAAAACTAAACGACGTCGTTTTTCCTTAGTGCTAAGCGAGGTCGTTTAGCTTATTTGGATTTTAACCGTTTGTCCATCGGTTCACACTAGATCTGACATCCTCTCCATCGCCGTTCACAGGTCACCGTTCGCAAGTCGCCGTTTGTAGGTCATCGCTCGTCGTCGTCGCTCGCTGTCATCGATTTGCTCAGGTTTTTTCTCTTTTTCCTCTCCCCTGTGGTGAAATTAGGGCTCCGACTGGTTTATTAGGGCTCGGACTTGAAATTTGGGGGTCGGCTTTCCCAGCTTAGGCTTGGATGGTATTGATGTGAGATTTATGCTTCAAATGTGGTGCTAGAATCCTATTGGGGGGTTCGAATTGACAGTTTAGGATCGGTCTCGAAATGTAGGGCTCGGTGTAGGGCTCGGCGGGGGAAAATTAGGGCTCGGTGTAGGGCTCGACGTCGCCCCATCCAATGTGATGTGTGATTTAGGGCTTTGATATTGAATTGTGATGTGTGAAAGTAATTTGTAGTGGTCGGATGTGAAATGTGCGATGGTGATTGGTGATTGTTAGGGTTTGGAGTATTGGACCTTGGACGAATCAAATCTCTTGTTGTCGTGGTCGTGGGGATGGGGACTTCTGGGTATTTTTTTAAATAAATTGCATTGTTGAAATTGGTGTCATGAGGACCCTTGCTTATCTGAGATCCCTCTCCATATTTTAAATGAATTCGATGACATAATCAAAGTAGTTGTCAAGTCCCATCTCTAGTTGTTTGTCTTGAGGCCTATTTTCAAGCTGCAGCTGTTAGACGACGTATGCATGTTCCCTTTTTCTTTTTTTCTTTAATAAAGAGTGTAGGGACCTCCACTTGCAATTGTCTGTTATCTTTTGTGAATGTGGTTCCAAAAGTTAATTGCTTTTCCTCTTTTATTGCAGAAATGGCTCATGATAAGGACTATGTTGCTGTCATCGTTTACTACGGTGGGGATTTTGTGATTGAGGAGGATGAGTGGGAGTATGAGGGGGGGAATGAGGGTACTATATTTGTAGATATAAAAAAAAAAAAAGGCATCTTATATTGGATTTGTTGGGGATATAGTGACATTTTTGCCTTGTAGAATGCAAAAGTTGCTGTATTGTGTTCCTAGGAAAGGCTTGAGAGATGGTTTGAGAGTTTTGGAAGATGATAATGGTTTTAAGGATGCCTTGTATCATTATCTTTATGGCGAAGAGGCGAAAGTATTTGTTGAAAACAATAGTGATAGTGAGGACGAAGATGATGATAGAGATAGCACCCAAGTAGGAGAAGAAGGAGATGGTATTTAAGCTAGTACTGAGGTTAGGGATGAAGTAGGGCATGATGGACAGGACAGGGAGGAGAGGGGCGCAGATGTTGTTCACCAGAGCAATGATGACATAATGAGAGTGCTAGTATGAACACCTACAGGGGGGTGAATAGGTGTTTAAACTAAACCTTGGCAAATATATGCGATATAAAATAAACTTCGAGTAAAATAAAAGAGTTAAGGAAGAGAATAAGAACACAAGATTTATAGTGGTTCGGCTTAATATACGCCTACGTCCACTCTCCCACGTTAACAGCCTTCTTGGCTGAATTCCACTATGCAATCAACAAGAGATTACAACTTTGAGTGCAAACACTTAGTAGTAGATTACACTATCTCACTAAGTCACTCTTTTGGTATTTATCTCATGATCACAAATGTTTAAGCTCTCCAAAGACAAGTGTATGAACAAAGATCGCTCGGACTTTGGAATTATAAATTCTATGCTCTATCTCTTACTTGCTCATCGGTCCATGATGTCCTTAAATACTCCTCAACTTCCAAACTACCCGTTGGATAGTATCCCAGAGAATTGTCTTCAAATATATCCATTGGATAACTCTGTATCTAGAAGATTTGGTAGGCGTTGAGTGACAAAGGTAGAATCCCAAATTGATTCCGATCGCCCATACAAACGAAATCTTGGTTTCCATAAGTAAAGCTCCTTCGTATAGAAAGTTATTATCTTCAAGATCCAATCGTCAATCAAATAGATTGAGTCAATCAAATCAATCTTGATGTGGAATCTAAACCATATCACTAGCCGTTGTATGATTGGGCTTGAGTTACGATTCATCGAATCTGGATGTAAAGTCTGAGAGCAATAGACTTTACAATTTGAGTTTGAGTGCGATAGACTTTACAATTTGAGTCTGAACATATTCTGCTTCAGCATAGAGTTTGTCTTCTGGTTTAGCTTCAGAGTCTGTCTTTTGGTTCTTCCAAGAATAGACTTTGATAATATCTTTACACATTCTATCATCTGCATAGTCTATTACTCAACCATAAAACATGTTAGTAGCCTTTGATTTATTTTGTCATCTTCAAAACATCATAAGGGATTTCTCTAACAATCTCCCCATTTTTTATGATGACAAAACAATCTCTGAATATGCAGATTTGTAAAGATGATTTTAAAATATTAATTTAAATCAAAGGATATCATAAGATAGCAAATACATTGAGCATAACAATATAAGAAAAATAATCGCAGCTCAGTATTATGCCATAGATAATATCAACCAATCAACACATATGCATATTCATATCTTCTCCCCATTTTTGTCATAATCAAAAAGCGATAACAATAGATTCAAGTAGAGAATATAAAATGATAACAAATGTGTCTTGCATAATTTACAAAAATCAACTTTTATAAAATAGATCGAATATTAAAGATATGCAATGTAACTCACTTCGATCATATATATATATCAGCAAATATCCAATGAAAATCACAGATGCATCATAAAATTCACATATCATTTTTGTCATAAGAAAATGATAATATCAATAAAAGATTTGTTAATGACAAAAGGTAATAAAAGATGCACTAACCGGATTTTTTAGAACAAATTCTGACATATTTACCTTTCCTTCCATTCATAATAAGATCATGATCAATTCAAAAAGATTTTTCCAAAATTGATCAAAGCTCCCCCTCAATTTGTTGTCTTTTTGAGATGATCACGATTTTTTTCCTTATCTTGGATTTGCTTTCTCCCCCTGTGATCATGGCAATATTTGCGAATAGAAACAATTGTTGCTTGTTGAACAGAATTTTTTTTAGTATTTCCTTTGTAGCAACAAAATCCGCAACGATCACCTGCATTTTGAAATTTGAGGCAAAAATTTATTTTCTTCAATTAAGCTTTTCTCAAATTCAACCTACATCAACTTAACAAACTTTCGTACAACACATAAGGTATTTCCTCAACAATTTGCAAAAATTTTGCATAAGGAATAGAATCTTTGAACCTCTAGAAGATAGTATAGAATCTCCATGATTTTCTGATTGAGTTTTCCAAAATTCATATGGAAGATTCTTTTGTTACTTGCAAATTCTTGTATAATGGATAACCATCTTTGCAAAAATGTCACGTAGTATATTCCTTTGATTTGCATATCAAACTTGCTAGATAGAATATATCTTCTAAGAATATAGCAAGAATATCCATGAATATGCAATAATATCTTTCGAGATCAAAGAGATTTTCTTGAGCATAAATTTCAGATATGCATTTTGCAAAAGGAAAATAGATATTTTTGTCACGTGCCAAAATTGCAATACCTTATATTTATGACAAAAGATATTCACAATATAATAAACAATCATCCAAAATGCACATAGAGATTTGCAAGGCGGGATGATAAAAATATTCTCTTACCTTGAAATTTCAGATCTTTCACTAACGGAACACCTACCTAATCTACTTGGCCATTGCACCATAAGAGGAGGAAGAAGAAGAAAAAAATAAGAAAAGAAAAATAAGAAAATGACTTAGTTGAGAAATGGTTTCCGGAACAAGAAATAACTATTTTTTTTTTATATCTTATTTCTGTTCCAAATGTTATGGTCCTATAATGTGGCATAATCATTCAATTGCAACAAGCAAATCATAATACGAAAGCAATATAAAAGAATCACAACCAACTCATTAAATAGTAGTAATAAAAGAACAAATTAAAAGATAAAGTGTGGAAAATTATTCCGATCTTGATTAAAAAAAAATCATTACCAATTGTCGCAGGAGATATTTTCTGATTGCACCAAAATTTACGTAGATTCGCAATCATTCTTGCCTTATTGAATTTCCTGCAATAAACTCATTTCCTTTTTGGTATCCATCAATTTGGATCATTCATTGACGTTAGAGCAAAATATAAAATCTTCATAATTAAATATTCTTTCTTAATTCATCATAACAAAGTACTCAAAGAAAGAATATTATGCACAATGATATTTTGAAAAATAAATTCTCACTTGGTCATAGTACGATAAAAACAGAGAGAATAAATTTTTTGAATATCTAAGAATATCTTGCATCATCACGTAAAACAGATTTTCACTTTGCAAAATATGATTAAATCTGAAGTATAAAATTAGACAAAATAATATGAATTATCTCAAATAATCATACGTACTAAATCAAATCTCAACTCACAAATCATAAAAACAAATCATACGATTCTTTCTTCAATAAAGCAAATAAAAAAATATGATCATTATAAAATCTGAATCAATCAATGGTATATCGAATTTCAAGCATAATGAGAATTATGTGCCCAAAAACATTCCTTACCAACTCCTCTTTCTTCTTTCTTCTTTATATCCTGCAAAAATAACTCATCTTTTCTTTGGTACCCATTTTTTCTTGGGTACATGAGAGTAGAATATGCTGTTTTTATCCGATTTTTCTTGATCTGTTTCCAGACTTTAGGACATTCTTTTTCAAAGTGTTCCGAATCTCCACAATTTGAACACTTGACGTCATTTCCCCAACATGTTTTACAAACACTTTTTGAAAATGATTTTTGTAAAATGCCTTTGAAGGTCTTTGTCTAAGTCTTTCCTTGATTTTAGGAAAATTAATTAGAGAATCTCTTTCCTTATTGAAACCAAGTCCCGACTTATTATAGTAAGGTACTTGTATAGAAAGGATATGCTCTAATGTTTTTGAACCATTTGAAAATCTTGTCGAAATATTTGAAAATTCTTTCTTTAAAGAATCATTTTCTTTGACAAGTAAATCTCGACTTTCTTTTGTTTGTAGAAAATCTTTTTGCAAAATTTCAAACTTTTCTTTTTGAGAAAGATCTTGTTGCCTAAGTCGAGAATTCTCATTTTTAAGTTCGAAAATCCTTTTAAGAGAAGATTTGAGATTTGAACAAAGCTCATTTATATACTTTGAAACTTTGAGAGGAATTTTTGAATTGCTTACCTCGATTTCCTTATCGGATTCTGAGTCTGTGTTCGAGTCAGACTTTGATTACTCGAGTCTGTGTCTAAGTCGACTCAGATTCTGAATATGCCATCAAGCATAGATTTCCTTGCTCATCTTCTTCTTTTATTGTTCTTTTCTGGCCATTCTGCTTGTATTTTCTTCTTCCACTGAATCTGCTTCCTTTTCTACTCAACTTTTTGAATTTCTCTTTGAGTTGCTCCACTTCATAGGATTGAAGAGTGCCAATCAATTCATCAACGGAGAGTGGCATAATCCTTTGAGTCTCCCGGATTGAGGTCTTGACATGGTTCCAATCTTTTGAGAGACCTCACAAGAGTTTGTTGACCTTCATTGAGGAAGAAATTGGATGACCTTGATATGCCAAACCGTTTACAATTTCTGTAAAACGATCGAACATATCTCCAATCGACTCTCCTTGCTTTATCTTGAAGGATTCATATTTGCCAAGCAGGAAGTTTACTTTTGTTTCTTTTACACGATCAATCTCTTCATATGTAATATGAAGTCTATCCCAAACTTATTTTGCTGTTTCACATGAAGAGATTCTATTATATTCAATATGAGATAATGCGCAATATAAAGAATAAATAGCTTTTGCATCAAGCGCTTCTCTTTTGGACATCTCCGTCTGAGACATAGGAGCAGGGGTTTGCTTTCTTTGTCTTTGCCATTCTTATTTGATGTAGATGCAGCAGTGGGATTGATTCCTTTTTCTACAAATCCTATTGCAAGGGATGTTTAGATCTTAGGAATGCTTTCATTTTGTTCTTCCACACGTTGTATTCCTTTCCATCAAAATATGGTGGCCTTGTGTTACTTTGTCCTTCCATAAGTCCTGGTGCCAAGATACTAGCCATAAAAGATCTTTAGCTCAAAAGTAAAAACACTTTTATAAACCGAGCATTTGGCTCTGATACCAATTGAGAGTGCTAGTATGAACACCTAGAGGGGGGTTAATAGGTGTTTAAACTAAACCTTGGCAAATATATGCGGAATAAAATAAATTTCGAGTAAACTAAAGGAGTTAAGGAAGAGAATAAGAACACAAGATTTATGGTGGTTCGGCTTAATCCAAGCCTACATCCACTCTCCCACGCTAACAGCCTTCTTGGCTAGATTCCACTATGCAATCAATAAGAGATTACAACTTTGAGTGCAAACACTTAGTAGTAGATCATACTATCTCACTAAGTCACTCTTTTGGTATTTCTCTCACGATCACAAATGTTTAAGCTCTCTAAAGACAAGTGTATGAACAAAGATCACTCGGACTTTGGAATTATAAATTCTACGCTCTATCTCTTACTTGCTCATCGGTTCATGATCTCCTTAAATACTCCTCCACTTCCAAACTACCCGTTGGACAGTATCCCAGAAAATCGTCTTCCAATATACCCATTGGACAACTTTGTATCTAGAAGATTTGATAGCCGTTGAGTGACAAAGGTAGAATCTTAAATTGATTCCGATCGCCCCATACAAACGAAATCTTGGTTTCCATAAGTAAAGCTTCTTCGTATAGAAAGTTATTGTCTTCAAGATCCAATCGTCAATCAAATAGATTGAGTCAATCAAATCAATCTTGATGTGAAATCCAAACCAGATTACTAGCCGTTGTATGATTGGGCTTGAGTTACGATTCATCGAATCTGGATGTAAAGTCCTAAAGCAATAGACTTTACAATCTGAGTCTGAACATATTCTACTTCAGCATAGAGTTTGTCTTCTGGTTCAGCTTGTCTTCTGGTTCTTCCAAGAATAGACTTTGATAATATCTTTTACACATTCTATCATCTGCATAGTCTATTACTCAACCATCAAACATGTTAGTAGCGTTTGATTTATTTTGTCATCTTCAAAGCATCATAAGGGATTTCCCTAACACATAGGTGATGTCACCATCACTGAATTAGATTGGGAAGTAGCTAAATCCAGTGATGGTGATGGTGATGATGACGATGAAGGGTTAGCTACTGAAAATTTATTAATCTTAAGTGACGACGACGATGAGGAGCTTACACAGTCAATGAAAAAACAAATGAACTTTTTGTCAGATAGATTTGCAACTTTACAGGTAGCTAATGAAGTTCCAAACAGAGACGAAGGTCCTATAGATGTTGGTGTTGCTGGCCAGGAGACATATTATGAAGAAAGCATCAACACCGCTACTTCCTAAGATGAACTTCAAGATCAACGAGCTGTGCGTAGAAGAAAAAGTAAGTTTCCTTCTTATAATCCATCCGTTGCCTCTCTTACTTTGTCAGTAGGTATGAAATTTCATGATGCGATACAATTTAGGAAAGCTATACTTTGAAGAACTCCATTGTTGCATAAAGAAATATTGATTTCATTAGAAATACTAAGAAATTTGTAAGAGTTAGGTGTTCACAGCAAAATTATCCATAGAAGATTTATGGTGCGTTTGTTAAGAAGAGTGGGTCTTTCCAGATTAGAGCCTACCAAGAGGAACACACTTGTTCCATTAATTTTCAAAACAAAAGGGTAACAAGTGCATGGTTGTCCAAGCACTTCTTCGATCTGATCAAGCTGATGCCCGAGATGAAAATTTCTAACTTTAGGATGCTGGTGAAGGAGCGTGTAGGCATCAATATATCTAGGACTCAATGCAAAAGAGCAAAACAAAAGGTGATAAAGATACTTATTGGTCAGTATGCTAAGGAATATGGGCAGGTGTGGGAATATGCTTGGGAGTGTAGACTGCAAAACCCTACAAGTAGAGTGTATGTAGAGGTGGTTGAGAGACCGCTTCCTGATCATGGGACTAAGTTCAATAAGTTCTATGTGTGCTTTGATGCATGCAGACGGGGATTTTTAGCTGGTTGTAGATGGATTATAGGATTAGACGGCTGTTTCTTGAAGGGCTTGTGCAAGGGAGAATTATTGGCGGCGATTGGAAGAGATGCGAATAACCAAATGTTCCCACTAGCTTGGGCTATTGTAAAGATTGAGAACAAGGACAATTGGTCCCAGTTCTTGAAAAATCTGATGGTTAACTTGGAGATAACAAACAGAGAATGGTGGGCATTCATGAGCGACCAACAAAAGGTAATGCTTGCTTTTTGAAAAATTTAGTCAATAGTTTGCTTTGTAATATGAACATGTAATTTGCTCTAATCTTTCTTACTTTGAATTATTACATGGATTGGTTTCGGCAATAGCAGAGTTGTTGCCCCATGCTGAACATCGAATATGTGCGCGACACATATACGGAAATTGGGCAAAGACCTACAAAGGGGATAAGCTGCAGTTGCAATTTTAGCAATTAGCAAAGAGTGCAAACATGGCTGACTTTAGGATATCTAAAGAAGGACTGCTTCAGGGCATTCTTCAGTGAGGAGTTCAAGTGCGATAACGTCGACACCAACATTTGTGAAGTATTTAATTCGAAGATAATAGATGCCAGATGCAAACCAGTCATCTCAATGCTTGAAGATATACGAGTTGCGGTTATGACTCGGCTGCAGAAACAAAGAGATGAGGCTGCAAAGTGGACAACACAATATGGTCCTAGGATTGCCAAGAAATTGGATGAGAATTTGGCTGCAAGTAGGCATTGTCATCCCATTTGGAATGGAGATGACGGATATGAGATAATGAAGGGTGCTGATAAGTATGTTGTCAATCTAGGAAGCAGGAAGTGTTCATGTAGAGCATGTCAAGTAAGTGGAATTCCATGTGCACATGCCATATGTGCCATCCAGTTGAAGGGCGACAATACAGATGATTACATCGATGATTGATACCATAAATCAAAATACATTGCTTCCTATCAGTTCATGATGCAGCCAATTAGAAGTAGCAAGTTTTGAGAGCCCACGGATCATGAAGCACCTCAACCTCTGCCACTGAAGAAGAAAATTGGAAGGGCAAAACGAAGACGAAGAATGGCGGAGGGAGAGGTCTCAGGTCAGCAAAGAATAAGCAGGCAGGGTGCAAAGATAACGTGCTCTTATTGTCGCCTAGCAGGCCACAATATTAAAGGTTTTCAATTGAGGAAGCAACAACAACCGTTGAGGCAAGGTGAAGGGCCTAGTGAAGAGACAGTTCAAGAAATGCAAACAACAGGGCCAAGTGAGTCGACTGTTCTTCAGTCGACAACTAGAACCCCGATAAGTCATGAAATTTATTTTATGTTTATGTTGCTTTGTCGTTTATCATAAAAATGTACATAATATCCTATTTGGCATTGTATGTAATGTGTTTATTAGGTCACAAGAAGAACCCCGGTAAGTCATGAACCGAACAGCCATTCGAAGAACGCAAGGTAGAAGACGGCCAACTGAAGGATTGGCCCAAGCAACATCACGACTAGCTGAAGGATTGACCTAAGCAGCATCACGACCAGTTCAGTCGACTGCTCTTCAACAGCGGAAGAAATGCCTAGTGCTAAATTCAACCAGTTGTTTTCAATTTTTCATTTTCTTTACATTATTATATTTATGGTGTCTTTTGCCTCTTTCTCAGGTTCAAAAAAAGCAAGTTGGAACTCAACTGCCAACCGAAGGGCCATCATAAGAGCCACCTCAAGGGTTACCACAGGGGCCACCAGAAGAATCACAATCACTACAAGGGGCACTACCAGTACCACCAAAAGGCCCAACAGAAGGAGGTGTCACTGAAGTTGAAGGGCTACACAGAAGGATAACTAGAAGAAGGCCAAGTGAAGGGGCAACTACACAAAGGTCATCTAGAAGACGCCCAACTGAAGAATTGGTCGAAGAAGCCTCGACTGTAGCTGAAGGGCCCAAGAAAACAAGAAAAAGAGCCAACAAATCACAAGTTCCTAAAAGTGACGCCCCTATTCAAACAAGAGGGGCACTTGAGAAGAGATTAAGACAATATGGCTATGGCCTTTATACAAATGAGCGTACTAGAACAGTTATTCTGAATATAAGTTTTATTGGCTGCATTTAATTTAATTTATGCTGTAGACTTTTGCTGATAATTTATTATTTTTTGTAGCCTGGGAGAAATTCAGAGGTTCTTATCTCAGGCCCAACTCAAGAATCAACAGCTGCACCAAAAAAAAAAAAGAAAACATCAATTGCGCCAACAAGAAAGAAAAGAAAGAACCCAGTTGCAGCTCCTTTTGAATCAATTCGGCCTGGGACATTTGCAGCGCCATCTAAGTCAATGGATACTAAGAAGGTTGAAAAAGAAGTTGCACGTCCAGTTAGAAAGAGTGCAAGAATTATGAATCAAATGAAAGGCCCATCGAAAGGAGCACGAACAGGGGATGTCGTGCATATTGATTGATGAGATGGGACATGATAGATAGGATTTGTGGAACTTAGGAGTCAAAATAGTTATGTAAACGTTAACATTATAACAACACTTGCTATGGATGGTTATCTTTTCTTTTTTTTTTCTTTAATTTGTCATTGATGTTGTGAGACTTAATTTCAATATCAATGAAATGATCTTACATTGCTTTTCAATTTTTGTTGTTTGTCATGGATTCTACTTTTACTTGTTGCTGCTGCTGTTGGTGTTCTGTGGTGGTAACTGGAGTGCTGGTGTGGCTGGTGGTGGTGGATGGTGATGTTTGGTGGTAGTAAGTTTGTTGTTGGGGTGCTAATATGGTGGCTGGGGTGCTAATGTGGCTGGTGGTGATGCTTGGTGATTATAGGTTTGTGGTGGGGGTTATAGGCTTATGTTGCACCTACACTTGGTGCAAGTGTGCAGTTTACACATCTTACACCATGTGTATTGGTGCAAGCTAGTGAGCTTGCACTAGTACCTTGTGCAGTAACACCACCAGCATGGTGGTGGCTGGAGTGCCTAGTGTGTAGTGTGGCTAGTGGTGATGGTTGGTGGCGTAGCCAGTGGTGGTGGCTGGCGCAAATTTTAGAGAAAACCCACAAAAAAATTGGCACTTAACTAGTCATATTCTAAAAAACTTGGCACTTAACTGTTCAATTTTAATTATAATTGACACTTAACTGATCACTTTAATATTAACTTGACACTTAAGTGATCCTTTTTTCATCGCGACTAGCACTTAAGTGATTACTAAATACAACTTATGGCACTCGAGTAATCACTCATGTTTGTCTTGTGTATATGTTGGTCTGCATCAAAACAGAGAAGATGATCTTGTGGAACAGCACAAACTTCTTTGCATCTTTCAAAAAGAAAAAAAAGCCTACGTTTAATCCAGAACAACACCATTTTTAATTATGGCAATCGGAGAAACTTTTTCTCATTTTCAAGTGCTTTACATTTCATCATAAAGTACAATAGACAACAAAATAACACCATAATAAACGCTTGGTAACACTTTCGTTCAATTTTCATCATTGAAACTTCATTCTTGAAAGGTTTAGTTGAAGATGCTTGAGCAAGCATTGAGACTTCATTCTTGAAAAGTTTAACTGAAGACGCTTGAGCTTGCATTGAGTCAACATCATCCAAGTCGTCCACAAACATAGATGGAGATTGCTGTCTTTTATGAAGTAGATCCAATATCACCTCTGTGGCTCGGTCAGAGAACTTCGCATTGACCCATTTGAAGTATTTGCACTTCGACGCTTCTTTATATCGGGCGCATCCATAAAATCTTTTCCCATGATTGATTCGAGTCCACGATGTTTTCTTGGAATTCATTCTCCTTTGCTTTGGTGATGCTTGGTTTTGATGTCTTGGATTCCACTTCAATAGGGATTTTGGCAAATTTTAGATTTGGGGCAAAGTTTTTGGAAGATTTGGGCTTTTAGTCATTTTCAAAAGCATTGGATACTTGGTATTTCCGAGAATTTGTGTCCCACTAGAAAAAAAAAAAAAAAGACTTTGACTAGGTTATAAAAGAACACATCCTTATTCATTAGATTATTTAGTCCAAAAAAGTGCTAGTCATTTTCAAAAGCACTGATACTTGGCATGAGAATTTGTAAGAAAGGCTTTTACTAGGCGTAAAAGAACACATTCTGTTCAAATTATTTAGTCCAAAAGAGGATTTTTGCGTTTAGACTCTAACGAAAAATGGTACTTCAAAAGTGTAAAGCATCCACTAACATGGGATGCATTACACATAGAGTTTAGCTTATTTTGTTATTATCTAAATTTATACTGCATATAAATGTCAGTAATGTCAATCGAGTGCAATAATTATACCGATCATTATGAGTTTCATGTGATTTGATGATATCTCACCTTTTTTATTTGTCTTTGTTTCTTAGTCAAAAGCGCAAGAAAATGTTTGCTCTCAGTCTCATGCTAGCTTCCCCTCCACACGGCTTTGCTCAGAAAAGGAAAAAAGATCAAGTTGATTTTGATGGGCAGGTGGCCCCCACCACTTTGTTCCTTCTACATGCTCACATCTTGAGCGATTCCAAGGCATTTTTTATTTTTTTTTTTTTTTTTTTTTTTGGTTATAAACAGAAATGGCTCAGTTGTTATTATTCGGGAAAATGTTAAACAAGGAGATGGATTAGACTCGTTTTACAAAAAAAGCCTAAACTGAATATAATCAAATAATTGCCTAAAATGACTAAATCAATCTCACATAGGAGCCAAAGCTTGCTAATCGGCCAATTTTTTGATAACTAGTAGGTGTATGATTGGTCCAACAGACGAAACCTGGATATTTTTGTCTAAAAAATTTTGTAAAAATTATAAATCCCAAAAACAAAACACCACCACCACCCCCACACATCACGCCCGAAGGTTTCTTCCTTCATTTCTTCGCATCTTCTCCTTTGCTTCCAGTCTTCATTTCTTTCCAAAGATGAAGACAAAGCTCATGCAAGGCCCACCTCTTCATTAGTCAGACATTCACATGTAACATAAGGGCCCACCCACCCCGCCCCGCCCCCCCCCCCCCCCCGCCCCCAAAAAAAAAACAAAAAAGAAAAGTTTCTTCCTTTGTTTCTTCACATCTTCTTCCTTTCCTTGAGGTCTTCGTTTCTTTGTAAAGGTGAAGACAAAGCTCAAGCAAGGGCTACCTCTTCACTAGTGAAGCACTCACATGTAACATAACACCCCCTCCTCCCCAGCCCCCCCCCCCCCCAAAATAAAAAAAAAAAAAAACAAAGAGGTTTCTTCCTTCATTTCTTCACATCTTCTTCCTGTCCTACCGGTCTTCTTTCTTTCCAAAGATGAAGACAAAGCTCAAGCAAGGCCTGCCTCTTCGTTAGTCAGACACTCACATGTAATGAAAGGGCCAAAGCCCAGCCCCCCCCCTCTATTTCCCCCTTCTCTCGTTTCTTCACATCTTATTCCTTTCCTTCCGGTCTTCGTTTCTTTCCAAAAGACGAAGACAAAGCTCAAGCAAAGCCTACCTCTTCATTAGTCAGATGCTCACACGTCACACAAGAGCCTCGATTCTCCATCTCCTTTTTCAAGTTTGTGCTTTACTTTGATCTCCACTCAAATTTGATTCCATTCAAATTAGTGCAGCCGGTCCTTCATTTGTCCAAGAGAAAGTGATTGCATCTTGTTGAAACAACAAGTGATCAAAAAGTTAAAGTACTCAAGTGATTAAAAAAAAAATTGGAAATAGAGTGGGCACCCATTTGGACCAGACCACTATAAAATGGTTCCGCATTCCTATGTCGTTACTCCTTTTTATTTATATGCATATAACATATTTAATAAATTTCTTAATTTATATTTGTGCATAAATACTTAATACTATGGAGCATATACAATATTTGGGCCAAAATATTGCTCGTTTTTTTTTTTTTTTTTTGAAATTTTTAGAGCTAAGTATCATAGCATCACATGTTGGTAAATTAAGAGAGTTGATGATAGATTTTCATCACAATACATAATTAAACAATACCATCATCAACAAGTGTCAAAGGAGGAATTTGATACATTCATCACAAATGCAGAGAGGCATATGTATCCTTTTGCACTTTTCTCCACATTTCATATAGCAATAGTCGTTAGACAATTTTATAACCTTTTGTCATGGATATAGATCAAGCTTTTCATCCAATTGAATGTAATGCAATTGGTTCTAATATATAAATTCAAATAAATGAGAAATTTTCTAGAAGAACACCTTTAAATGATTAATTGGTGTGTTAATAGCTTATTTTCTATTACTTTGGAGTAAAAATTTTTCCTAATGTGGGGCCCTTTTAGGGTGATGCTTTTTTTGGGAATCACTTTTAGAGGTGCTACTCCTAGTTAAGTCAAAATGCAAGTCATTTTCAAAACAATTGGATACTTCATGCGGAAGTTCATAAGAAAGACTTCATTTAAGTGTGAAGGATACATATTCAAATTATTTAGTCCAAAAGAGAATTTTCATGTTTGAACTTTAATGAAGAATACACTTTAAAAGTATAAAGCATCCACTAATGATAGATATTCCATGTGATTTGATGATATCTCACCTTTTTTCTTTGTCTTTTTTGCTTAGTCAAAAGCGCAAGGAAATATTTGCTCATCACTTTTGTGCTAGCTTCCCTCCACACAACTCTGGTTTGGAAAGAAAAATTATCAAAGTTGATTTTGATGGCAAGTGGCCCCCACCACCTTGTTCCTTCTACATGCTCAAATCTAGAGCGAATCAAAGGCTTGACTCCATTGGTTCATTTCCATTATATATTTTTTTATTTTATTTATTATTAACAGAAAGGCTTGATAGTTATTGTTCGAGAATATTCTAAAAAAGAGTATAGAGTAGAGTCATTTCATCATAGTAGATTTATTTTAAATAATAATTTAAAATAACTAAATTCATATCACATGAGGACCTGAATTCATCAGTCGGCCAAATGTTTACCGGCTAGCAAGTATGTGATTTTTTCAATGGCCATACATGTCTTCCCATTTTCTTCCTTTGCTTTTGGTCTTTATTTCTTTCGAGAGTAGACAAAGCTCGAACAAGGACCACCTTTTTATTCATCAAATGCTCACATGTAATAGCAGGACAAAGGCTATTTGATTGATAAAGCTGACAATGCACGGACGCTCCACTTTCCACGCACCACATGCATGGACCCCTCCCTAATTTCAAACAAAAAACAAACAGATGATGTTCACATTGCATTCTTGACTTATGAAGGTTGAGGTTTTTTTTTTTTTTTTTGTTAATATAATCTATTGACTATAATTTGTGGTCCAACTAAATTCTTGACTTGGGAGGAAAGGTGTAATTACTATTCCTAGCTATCCTATAATTGTTAGTGTGGAGCTATAGCAGTAAATTTCACTTTAGTGAATTTACCACTCCTAGCTACTCTATAGTTGTTGACTGGAATCGGGTCATTGGACTGCTGATGAATTTATCATGCTGGTCAATTACGACTTATTACCTACTCTATAATTGTGAACTATTGCTGCAATATTTTCATCCTGCCCAAGAGAACTAATAGAACAAAACACGCAAAGCGTGATGCTTTCTTTTGGATAATCTCTACTGTGCATGGAACAAAAGGTCTATCTACCTAAGAAGCAAGTATGCTTGGGGTTAAATGATATTATTGGAATGGAATAATGCTTGTATCCTCATGTATAATTTGAGCATTTTCTTGAAATCCAAGTACTTCTGAACATCTTGGATTGAAATTCATAAACAAAAAGGGAAGAGTTTCTGATCTTTAAAGTTGCGCTTTGAGTCCTATTGCTGAATTAAGTGTTGAAGCTGTGTAAAATAGCCAGGCAGCTAATGAAGTACACATTGAGTAGGGGAGTACATTTTTCTTATGGTTTGATCGTGGCATCTTATGGCCCTTTGCTTGATAAATATCCAACAAGAAATTGTTTATGGTTCAGGTCCATCTCTTGATCTTAATCAACAGTTGTTTGGGAAACATGGATTCAAGATATGATGATTTGCTGCAAGTGTTGGTTGCTTTATGCAGGATCCCTTTTCTCGCATCCTGCCATTGCTGTTCTAATGGAAGGTGTGTTCTGCTTGCAAATGGAATGCAATTAGAGAGAAGCATCTTGTCAACTGGCATAAATGTGTTTGGTATAGCCCATGTAATCGTAAGCATTATTTTATAACCTGGCTGCTGAACTTGAACGGGTTGGGCCATATTTTTCACAAATGTAGAACCAACAAATACAGATTTGAGCACACTCCCTATTGGGCCCTTATAATTCCCACCATCTACAAGAACACCGGAATGTGCCCTTTTTGCCAGTCATGGCCCTTCACCTTTCTCAGTTTAAGTTGCATGTGCCAATACTAGGATGGCATACCAACTAAGATAATTAGACAAATTAGAACGCAAGATGTTGAATTCAATCTGCAAAACCTCAGTAATAGAACTTTAAGGCAATATGAGAGGACACTCAGTTGCATTATAGCTCAAACTTCATGACACAAAAGATAACTGAAAAAACTAAAAGAACTTGGATACAAACATTGATGGGATTCTACCCAGGAATTTAACTTGCAAATGCAACTAAAATGTCAACTCTATTTTAGATGCCTCTTACCTTCATAGGATATCCTCTAACATAAGTAATGCCACCCTCTGTCACAAAAACAGAAACAAGGCAAGAAAATGGACCTTTTTGCCACGAATCAAGAATATATATGACAATTGAGATTATCTTCTCCACTTGCTTGCATATAAGGACAAACCTACACCTTCTTAGTGTTGCTTCTGATACTTCAAATGAAACCTATAAGAGACTCCACTTAATCTCTAGCATCTCATCCAGCTCATCAAATGAACGGCATGTAATATATTTAAACCACAAGTGATCAAACTGTAAAAGGAGAATGTTCATGTATCATAATTACTATGACCATGATTCACTAATACCCTAACCTCAAACAAAAATTTCCTTCCTCCAATCCAAAAGCAACACACAAAGCCCAAGGTTACTCCCATGCAAATCTCAGGGTACCTAGAAAGAGAAGGAACGCTCTTGATTTTGGATAAACCAACATGCTATCTCTCTTCCAGGAAATATAGTATCCATGTAGTGACCCATCTCACCAACATCCGATTATCGCAAATCTATTAAATCATAAAGCACATCAGCTCATGCACATGTGTAATGTTAGCCAGGTCGATACCTTCATGAATCAATCCATGACAAGAATCTAAGCGAACATACACTGACATGGAGGATTGAATGCACTGAATAGGCAATTTTGGAAATCTGGACAATGCATTGCATCCATTTGCTTCAAGGGTGCAAATGTTTGGTGGAAGCTCCAAGATCTCCTATAGCTGCTTACAATCATCTAATTTTTAATGGACCATCAACTCCTCAAACTTGCTAATGCATGTAGAAAGACCAACAAAATTATTTCCATAGAGATGCAAAATATTTACAAAAGAGAAGCAAGTAAGACTAAAGGAATTCCTCCTTTGACAGCTTGCACCCACTAAGCTTTAGGGAGACCAAATTTGGAATCCAAGTCTACCATTAGGGAGATCGAAGCTCTCACTGCTCCCTAGAAACAAGCTAAATAGTGAACAAACCTTCAAGAGAAAGGTGCTCTAGACTTTGCATCTCGTCAATGCTACTAGGAAGAATGATAAGACTTTTCCACAATCCTCAACAGAGATAAGGTTTCCAATTGACGCGGGAAGTTATTTAATGGAGGTAAGAGATATATGAAGTTTTGTTAATCTCTCCATATCCTTAATATCAGGAAATTTATCAAGCTTAAAGCAGCCAGATCATCAAGTTTTGAAGATATTTCAGCTTCAATTTGCTTGGAAGCTCCTTGAGTTTTGAGCACCTACCTAAGTTCATTGTCTCCAAATTTGGCACCTCTGAGATGTCCAGAACACTAATCAGAGACTTACAGCAACTGTGAATAAGGAACTTGAAATTCCTAAAATGCTGCAAATTAAAAAGAACAGCCAAACAAGGTTTTGATAAATTTTCACTTTGTGAAAGGTACGAAAATGAAAACCATCAATAAAAGAATGTATGATGTACCTTTAAGTTATCTCCTAATTCTTTAATCCGGCTATTATGCACATCAAACCAAACAAGTTTCTTTAGACCAGCACTAAACTTCAGAGTTGATAAAGGATATTTAGGCCATTCAAGCCACCTTAAATCTTTCAGAAGACAAAGGAGACCTTTGCTGAGCTATGCATTCAAGACTAGGAGCAAACTCGGTCTCCTCATATATATGAAAGCACTGGGATTGATGTCTAGCTCTTCTTGTGTTGGTAAGTCCATAACTATGCCTCTAATAACATTGGTTATGCCTCTAACAACATTGGTTTCCCATCAAGGAAAATAAAATAATCATTATTACCCATCCCAAATTAAGGAATATCATGTAAATTAAAGAAGATAAGATTATCAATGATTTCATGAGAAGCTCTCACAATATCCTTCCAAAATACCTCAAAATAATCATCATAGCACCATAATCTACCCCATTCCCAAGGTCATCTGGACACTCTTGTTTCATGATATCTTGATCCATCAACCAAATCAATTCATGCATTTATACCGTTCTCTGATTCTCAATGTTTATTAAAGATCTCTCTTGTGACATTCCGATTTTCCAATTCTATTTTCAATAATTTGAGACGGCCATTTCGTTGGCACGCATATAGTTCTTTTCCTTGAGTCGGCCACTCACGTGAAAACTAGTATATCGGGTGAAGTCGTTAAGAAATTCTAATGCATTAGACTCGAGAATTTGGCCAGGAAGCGACTTTTTGACCGAGCTAATCTGCAAGGGTCATTACGACACAAATAAAAATCGATTAGAGACCGGAGATAGGTCGACTCGACAGAGGCATGTGATCGAGTGTGGGTGATTCCATCGGATCACATAATCCTTGTCGATCGACACTGGACCGACTTTTCTATCGATTGGGTACCCTGTGTTCGTATTTGAAACCTTGAGATTACCCCGACAACCGAAAGTCGCCAATGTTTCAAAGATGTACATTGTGGCTTGAGATGATCAACCACAGGTCAAATGCATGCAAATTTCTAAAGGCTACCCGGTAGGTTGGGCCGCGCTGGTATCGTGCCAAAGTGAAATTAACTGTGAAATTGAAATCGAATTTAGAATTTGGAAGTCTAGGTGTGTCACAAATCATTTTAGGAATATTGACTTATCTTCGGAAGATTTCTCATGCAAGCCGAGTTTTTCAGCAATTAAATCAGAAAATGGTTAATTTGACCCGAGAAATTAGTAGGCCACTTTTGGTCGCGCTTTGGGGACTTAAGTTGATTATATAGACAAGTGAAGATGTGAATTGAAGTGTGGTGACATTGAATTAATTTTATGGGCTTTAATTTAATTCAATTAGAAGAGAATCGAGTGAAATTGAAGAAGTTATTGTACAAATAATTGGACCCCGGCGGAAATTGCAAGTGAACCCATTGGAATAAGGTTGTGGGAGTTTTGAGTGAGTGGAGTATGACATCATCCATGAGGTCATGGTGGGCCACTTTTGTGGGATTAAAGGAAAAAGGAAAAGAAAAGGGAATGGTCTCATCTCTCTCTCTCTCTCTCTCTCTCTCTCTCTCTCTCTCTCATCTTCATCTTCAACCTTGGAACTTCTTGGACGTGGGTAGGGGAAAACCGATCGAGAACCAGCAGCTCGCCAGCCCGCACGTACACCCTCTCCGCCGCTCGTCGCCGCCGTTTGCACCGCCAAGCTGCTTGCCGTCCGCCCGCACCATCGGCCGCGCCACCGTCACCCTCTCTCCTCTCTTCTCCGGCTCTGGTTTCTGCTTCAAAAACCCAACAGATCTAAGGAGGTGTCAAAGTTAGCTGCAGCCCAACCGAATCGCCGTCGGCCGCCGTCGCCGAAGCTCGCCGCTACCAACGTTGTTCGCGCGAAGCCCGCGCCCGCGTGCCGCTCCGCCCGTTTCGGCCAGTTCGTCGTCCCGAGCTGCTGTTTAGCTCGTGCAAGAGCTGCCGGAGCTCGTTCGTCGCCGCCGTGCACCGCCGTTCGTCGCCGCCAGCCACCGCCGTAGCTCCTCCGCCCACTCCCGACCCCAACCAGCCCCGGATCTGCCCTCTTTCGCCCCCAACCAGCAGCAAGCAGAGAAGAAGAAAATGGGTATGGCAGCCCCTTCGTGGGCTGTTTTGGTCGCCTTCCCGAGCCCGGATGCTCGGCCCATTCCCCTCTACTTCCACCACACAAAAAGGGACCCAATACCCCAACCGCTAAGGGATGGCCATTATTTTAGCCCAAAATATTATGTATGAGATCACAATATATGTCTTCCATCTAGTTTCTTGGAAAAGCATATGAACTCAGAAGTTCAAAAGCCTCACCTTGATCTAATGATTTAACGTAATATACCCATGAGAAGTTAGTACATGTTTATCTCTTGTTGTAATAATGAACGTGCTCCCTTTTCCAAATCATTCACATTCTCTAGCTAACGCATTCAACCGGTTCCCGTGATCCATATCATCAGGCACAAGCATAATCTTCCTACAGCAAATCTATCTCGTATCGGCTTAACGCCTCCATCTACACTGAAGACCACTAAATCTTCTTTCCACAAAATCTTGGAGAAGAGTGCTTTCTGTAAATGAACTAGGTCATCGGGTTTACTGGAAGTTTCTCTAACATTTGCAAGAAAGATAGACCCACCAAACTGACTAGCGATACTGTTATAGATAGCTTTAGTGATAGTGCTCTTCCCTATACCTCCTGCTCCCCATATTCCTATCATCCGAACCTCATCCAAGCCCGTACTTAACAATGATCTTACTTTCTCTACCTGGCAACCTGCACCGACAGGATGCTTGGCAACACTCAAGGGTACTCGTCCTACTATAGTCGAGATCTCTCTGACAACGCCCTCGATGAACTTGATCTCATCTCTGCCAAAACAAAGTAGCAAAGGGAGTGGGAATTAATGGCAATGTATGATCCATTGAGCTAAATAAAAACCAACACGAAGGAAACAATCACTCCGTGACATTCCAAAGCAAGACTCTTAACGCACTAAT
The DNA here is from genome assembly GCA_016097485.1 of Eucalyptus sideroxylon x Eucalyptus melliodora. Taxonomy (NCBI): domain Eukaryota; kingdom Viridiplantae; phylum Streptophyta; class Magnoliopsida; order Myrtales; family Myrtaceae; genus Eucalyptus; species Eucalyptus sideroxylon x Eucalyptus melliodora. Next base: position 20,255,610 of record CM027831.1, on the reverse strand, counting down.
CGATCCCATCAAGTATCAACAGATTAGTGAATCCTATATTCTTTTACAGGGTCGAACAGGAATACTGTGATTACCCATGGTCATAATAATGCCACCCGAAAAAATCGGCGATTGGCCAATGCCTTGCCATAACCCTCTCCGTCTCTCTGCCATCGAATCTCCCTCGACTCCACCCCGTAGAACAGGGGCAACACCAGCTGTCCCCTTGAGCCTCTTCCACTCCATCATCTTCCTTCACTAGCTCGTCCAAGCACCACCGGGATGAAGTGTGGTCCTCGAAGAAGACGACCACGGCAATCAGCAACTCCTCGACGGCCTTCGTCAGTGCCCAACGAGATCTCGTGCCTCGGGCCTTGAGCCATCGCCGTCGATGGAGGCGTCAATGCTGCGTGAAGGGAGGAAGCCGGGGCGGACGTCCTCGCCTCTGAACCGGAGGAAGACGTCGAACAGCCATCCTGCTTCGGAAGAAGAAGGAGAGGACGACGACGACATTGGAAGATAGAATGTGATGCTTTTTCCTCTTCAATTTTTTTCTAGAAACAACCACGAGTTAATTTTCCATTCAATTTTGAGTTAAATTGTTCGGTTTATGATTTACGAAAAACTGAAAACTGACTTTTTTTTTTAATATTTGCCCAAAATTATAAATTATTCAAAGCACGTAGCAAAATCAATTGTGGGTCTTCACTAGAATTTCTCTGCGCAGCAGAGGATAAGAAAAAGATCATTTTCGTTGTCCTCGCAGACGGCCATAATTGGTGTGTTTGTTTGTGTTTCTATTAAAAAATTGTTCCGAGGAACAGAAATAGAAAAAATTATTTCTGTTCTGAGGAACAATTTTTGACCAAAAAGACGCGTTTGGTAAATTTGTTCCGGTAAAAAAATGAATATAAACACATTCGGTAAATTTATATTCTTTTAATTTTTAAATATTTTAATTTGAATTTTCCTTTTTTTTTTCTTTCTTTTTTTTTTTTCTTCTTTTGGCCGGTCGCCGACCATCGGCGGCCGACAGGGGCTTGCACCCTCGCCGAGATCGACGAGGCCGAGCCGCGCGCGGTGGCTGGGCGAGCTCGGTCTCGCCGGATCTAGGTGAGCTTGGCCTTGCCCGGATCCGGCAAGGTCGGCGTCGCCGGCCGAGCGAGGCTCGGCCTCGTCGAATGCAGGCGAGCCCGAGCTCGCCCTAAGCCTCGCTCGCGCCGGCAACGCTCGGCCTCGCCGGATCACGGGCAAGGCTGAGCCTTGCCGAGGGCCGGGCGACGCTCCCGAGGTCGCCAGCCAAAGAAAAAAGAAGAAGAAAAGAAAGAGAGAGAAAATTTGTTCTTCAAAAGTGTTTTCGACACACAAAAAAATAACTTTTTTTTGTTTCTTATTTCCATTCCAATTTTGTTCCAGGAACAAAAAAAAAACAGATTTTGAATAAAAACGCAAACAAACATGTTTCTATATTTTTTTTTTTGTTCCTGGGAACAATAAAACAAAATTTTTGTTCATAAATGCATGCCCAAAATAAACCGGGGGAAATAACAACTAAGGGTTTCGGATCAAATCAAAATCGAAAGCTAATTGGACCAAATCGAAATTTCATGCATTTTCAATTCGATTCGAATAATGAAAAAATAAATTTTTTTTCCTGTTCAATTAATCAATTCGAATCGAAATTTTTTAACAAAAACTGAACGCCCAACTTAAAATATCTCTTTTTTTTCTTATTTCTTATTCAATTTAGTTCTCGTAAACAAGGTAAAAAGCGAAGGTCGCGGGGTACTGTTCATGTATGCTCTCAACCGGGCGACTGCTTCACTGTAGCTCCGATTCTGTGTTGTGAGCTACTGCGATCCATCCGGCCGTTCGTTAGGCGCGATTTTTGGTGGGAAGGCTCGCCTATACCCTCCTTAAATCCTCACCGAAGCGATTAGTCGGCTTGGCTCGTATTTGTGGATCTCATCGTTCGAGAGTAGGTTTTGGTGCGAACCAGTTACGCCACGGTGTCCGAGAGCTGTTGCGACTCACCGTGCCGTCGATCACCACGATTTTTGGAGGGAAGGTGCGCCTTTATCCTTGTCAGAGACTGACCGAGGCATTTTAGCTGGTATACTCTGGATCATTGAATCTATTAGTTGTGGGTAGGGTTCTGGTGCGAGTCTATTGTCTGATTTGAATCGAAGTCCCCTACCTTTGGCTAGTAGCGACTTCTGGAGGTGAATTTGGTATAATCCATTCATTTATAATCTAGCTATGGCCTATGTGTGGTATAATTGGTGATCGTGTGTCCGGTGCTGTGAGAGTTCTGGTTCGTTACGTCCCGAATTGATGGCATCATCCTCGATCCAATGGGGCCGGAAAGGGCGAGGCCGCAGAGACTACCAATGGTCGTAGTCGCGATCGTGCTAGGAATGCCTCTCGAGGCCGTGAAGGAAAGCGTCCCGATATGCTGAACGAGAGGTAGATCTAAAGCCCCACGAGACCCGGTCTTGGGCTAATGTTGCAAGTTTGTCTCACGAAAGGCTATAATCTAGACTTTGCACCCCCGGTATCGGTTGGAAAGAAGTCTATTGTGCGGTTATCGGATAATGCTAGGTGTGCTGGAGACCCGAAATGGAATAATTGCCTAGTTGGGTACTTTGTAGGAAAGAATGTGCCGTTTAGAATCACAGAAACGGTTCTGAAGCAGACTTGGGGCACCCATTTATCAGAAGTTCTGGCTAATGATGATGGTTTCTACTTCTTCATTATCCGGATGAAGAATTCGGGATGAGATTGTTGGATGAAGGTCACGTAACTGTGGCTAGAGTTCCTCTAGTCCTGAAACAATGGCATAAGGATATGGAGTTGAAGAAAGAGCTCCAGTCGACGGTCCCTGTTTGGATTCGTCTGAAAAATATACCATTCGCGTATTGGTCGCCCGGGCATTAGTGAGATTGCTAGTGCAGTAGGGAAGCCTTTGTATGTTGATCCGCTAACTGAGAAAATGAAGCGTCTATCATTTGCTCGAGTGTGTGTAGAAATCTCGGCAAAATTGGAAAGGTGTGAGGAGGTTGAGGTATGGGTGGAAGAGAAGGTTTTCTGCAGTGCGGGTCTTGTATGAATGGAGACCAAACTCGTGTATGAAGTGCTTTGGGTGTTTGGCCATAATTGCTTGGCTGAAGAGATCCCTAAACAAACCCCCGTATACGTGATGGCCCCATCCGGTGCTGCAAAATCTATTGTTCCCCACAGGAATGAGGAGCAGGATCAACTTATGGGTTGGAAACAAGTTATGAATAGGAAGAAGAATCATCAACGGGGACAAAAGTTGGACTCCACTCCGCCTTTCACAGCATTGGAAGCTAATAATGCTGCGGAACTAGTACCGTCTTCTTCGGCAGTTGATGCTCAGAATAAGCAAATCATGATGGAAGCGGCGAGTGCAGGTCAGTCTATGGCCCTTGTCATGCAGAATATTGATTCCACTGTGATCCCATCCTCAGAGGAATCAGAGGAAGAGGCAAGTGCGGTAAATAGCAGCAGTGAAGAGGAAGAAGACCTAGTTCCTGCGGAGAGTCAGGAACAGAATCAGGAACCTCATGACACTCTCTCTAGCCAACAGGAAGATCCTATACCTGCTGAAGCCACCCCCTCGAAAGGTGGCCAAAAAGAGATCTAAGGGCATCTCTTCTATCGCCTCTACCAAAGGGACGAAAAAGAGGAAGCCCCCTAGACGTCGGTAATTCTCTCGCCTATCCCCTGTTTTTGTTATGATTATCGGTATATGGAATATTAGGGGCCTTGGGGACCCCATTAAAAAGGCTGAAATCAGAACTTTTGTTAGGACTAACAATCTATGTTGTGTGGGAATTGTCGAAACGAAAATTTCCCAAGCTGCTTTTAATACTATTATCTCTGTTTTACTTCCGGGTTGGAGTTGGTCGAATAACTATAATCACTCTCATAAGGGGAGAATTTGGGTGGGGTGGAACCCCCGGGAGGTCACTTTTTTGGTTAATGCCTCCTCGGTGCAAGCTATTCATGGTAGCCTTACTTGGCTCGCTTCTGGAAAATCGTTCTTTATCTCGGTTGTTTATGCGGAACACAGCTTTGTTTTGAGACGGTTGCTGTGGGAAGATCTCATTCGAACTAGTGGAATGCTTTCTTCTTCGCCGTGGATCATTGGTGACTTTAATGCTATCCATGATCCCTCGATAGGATTGGTGGTTCTAATGCTTGGATTCCCGCTTTTGATGAGCCGAGAGACCGCCTTGTTCGGCTGGTTTGGATGATCTTCGGTACACTGGCTATAGGTATACATGGGCTACTTCGTCTGGGTCTAATCGTAAGCAAAGAAAAATTGACAGAGTCCTTGTCAATGCCCAGTGGAACTCTGAGTTTTCCTTCTCGGAAGCCTCCTTTTTAGCTCCTGGCATCTCGGACCACACCCCGATGGTGGTGAAAATCATGCCTGTCCCTAGGTCGACCAAACCGTTTAAGTTCTTCAACTATTGGATGTCTCACCCGGACTTTACCAATCTGGTTTCGGAAGTGTGGGCTTCCTCCACTTATGGGTCGCCTATGTTTATTTTATGTGCCAAGCTTCGCCTCCTTAAGTGCAGACTCAAGCAGCTCAATAAGGACTCTTTTTCGGAATTATCGGCGGGCGAGGAAGCTAGGCGGAACCTTCAGGTTATTCAAGATGCTATTCAAGCTGATCCTATGAATCCTTCCCTTCTTTGAGACTGAAAATTTGCAGATTCAAGCCTTTTCGGTGTTAAGGCTCCAAGAGGAATCGTTCTATCGTCAAAAATCTAGAGTTCGTTGGCTGAAAGATGGGGATCTAAATACTAAGTTCTTTCACCAAGTAGTGAACAGAAGGCAGCTTCAAAATAGAATTATCTCATTGACCAATGGTAGTGTCACGACCTCTGAGCCGGCAGAAGTTCGAAAGTTATTTGTTGATCACTTCAGCAAACTTTTGGCTGCTCCCCGATCCTCGGCTTCTCCATCGTTGGATCAGATTCGGGCGGTCCTGAAGCATTCGCTCAATGCAGACCAGGTATGTTATCTGTCTAGACCTATCTCGGATATGGAAATCAAGGATACTCTTTTCTCTCTTTCGGTAGGCAAAGCCCCTGGGCCTGATGGTTTTAACGTTGAATTTTTCAAGCATTCTTGGGATATTGTTGGTGCTTCGGTATTACTGGCAGTGCGAGATTTCTTTGAAACGGGCGAGTTATTGAAACAGATTAATACTACCATTCTTGCTCTAGTGCCCAAAATCCCTAATGCCTCAAATGTCCATGACTTTCGGCCAATTGCCTACTGCAACACCATATATAAATGCATTACTAAACTCATTGCAAACCGGATGTCTCATGTGCTGCCTAGTATCATTAGTCCTCCCCAAGGTGCTTTTATCAAGGGAAGGCTTATAAGTGACAATATTTTGCTCGCCCAAGAGCTGTTTAGTGGTTTCCATCATGACCCATACCGGGCCAAATGTGCTATCAAAGTAGACTTTCGAAAGGCATATGACACGGTGTGTTGGGAATTCATTGAAGTTTGTATGCAAGCATTCGGATTCCCAGTTTTCATAGACCGAATTATGATATGCATTAAATCTCCGAGATTCTCCATATCTCTGAATGGTGAGCTTCATGGATTTTTCGGAAGTGGAAGAGGTATACGTCAAGGAGATCCAATGTCCCCCTATATATTCACCTTAGTAATGGAAGTATTCACTGGTTTGCTGGATATCCAAACAAGTCATCCATTGTTTCGGTTCTTTTGGAGATGTAAATCCACCAAGCTCTCCCACTTATTCTTTGCCGATGATGTGCTGTTATTTTCTGAAGCAAGCATCGCCTCGGTAGACCTTTTGAAAGCTGGCATTGACTCCTTCTCTAGTTGGAGTGGTTTGGAGCCGAATCTGACGAAAAGTGAGGTATATTTTTCCGGTGGATCGCCTACCCTGCGTAATGACATCGTCAGCAAAGCTGGGATTCCGTTGGTACCCTCCCATTCCGGTATCTTGGAGTCCCTGTGATTTCTTCAAGATTAGCAAAAGCGGATTGTGTGGCTTTGGTTAATGCAATTACAACGCGTGTCCAATCTTGGACTCACAGATTTTTGTCGTTTGCCGGTAGAATCCAGCTTATAAAGTCGGTTCTCCACTCTATTCAAGTGTATTGGGCAAGTGTATTTATCCTGCCTTGTCTTTGTGTTAGAGCGTATTGAAAGAATTTTTCGTCAATTTCTGTGGAAAGGACCTATGATGGGTACCGGGGGAGCTAAAGTCTCCGGAGTGATGTGTGCTTACCGAGGGAGGAAGGTGGACTTGGGATCGGTCTTTAAAGGAGAATAACATTGCCTCAATGCTCAAACACATTTGGATTCTCTTCTCGGACAAAGAGTCCATGTGGTGCAAGTGGATTCACTCCACTTTTTTAAATCGTAAGAACTTCTGGGTGGTCCCTATTCCGACGTGTTGTTCATGGGCCTGGAGAAAGCTCCTCCAGATGCGGGACCTCTATCAGCCGCATTTCAGATGGGATATTGGTAATGGTCGCTCTGTTTCTTTTTGGTTTGATCCGTGGCATTCTAATGGACCGCTTTATAAGGTCTTCTCTAACCAAGACATTTATCGTTCGGTATTCCCGGTGCCGCTTTCGTAGCTGAAGCCTTCTCGTCTCCATTGGGCTGGTACGTTGTTAATATTAATGCCGGGTGGTGGGATCCCCTTCCTACCTTCAACCATCGAGAAGACCGGATCCAATGGATCCGCAACCCCTGGGTCGTTTCTCTGAAAGACGGCATGGGATCTCCTTAGGCCCAAAGCAAATGCTTTGTTCCCGGTCTTCCTTTGTTTGGAATTCAGCTATGCCTCCGAGATATCAATCCCACTTGTGGCTTATAACCCGCAACAGATTGCCGACCCAAGTCCCGCTCGCTTCGATTGGTAGGCTCGTTTCTATCAATTGTCCATTCCGTTCGAGTAGGCCGGACTCGTGGATCATTTATTTTTTGCCTGCCGTGTCCCCGGTGATCTTGCCAACCATTGGGCATCGAAGTTTAATATTACCCGGCATAACAAACCGTGGCGTGAGAACTTGGATTGGGTGGCTAGTCGCTTCTCCACCGAAAGCTTCTATGATGTAATGGCCCGGTTTAGCTTTGGAGCTATTTGTTATATCATATGGAAGGAGCGTAACAACATCATCTTCCGTGATCAAACACTTTTTGTCCCGGCAATGAAGATGCATCTCTAGAAAGCCTTCAAGGATAAATCGTCGACCCCGAAGAATATTGTGGATAACCCTAGGAATAGAAGACTGCAGCGAGGCCGGGCTTGAGTCCGTCTATTTTCCAGTAATAGAGGGTCTTTAGTTCTAGTTTAGTCTTTTCTTTCTTAGTTTCGTGGTCCTTAGTTCTAGCCAGTTTTTGGCGCTTGGCACCCTTTCACTCTCCCGCGACTGCTCCTCCCGAGTGTTTGTTTTGTTGGTGCCAAGCTTCTTGTGTATTTTGTGCAAAATCAATACAAATCTTACCTTTACCCAAAAAAAAAAAACAAGGTAAAAAGCGGAAAACTGAAAAATCAAATCGAACCGAGTTTTCATATCTGATTTGGGTCGCAATTCGGTTCAGTTCAGCTATTCACTCTTTATGTTCAGTTTGGATTTCTTGAAAATTCGAATCAAATGAACCGTCAATCCCTATAATAACAACTCACAATGCGGCTTGCTCTAGTTAATGTCCAAAGTAAGCTACCAAAAGCATCTCAAAACCACATATATTTGCAGTATATCCTGCACAGAGGTTGCACTGAGTGAGTAGGGCTGGGCAAAGGAAGGGGGGAGGTATCGACATGTTTTGACACGAATCGATATATTTTGGTTGGTTAGGCCGATCGTGTGCATTAGAGACTTGGATTGAGTTGAGGACGCCATGTGGGTCGGCTGTCCCTTGAATGGATGTTTAGTGTACAACTGGAAACGTCTGATTACCTTTGATGAGTGTGATGGTGCTATACTAATCACAGATTTTGAAGTGCAGTTGTGCCCCATGTATCCTCGCAATCCAGAGGCCTTACTTAATGAGATGAGATCGCCTTCTGAACTGCTTGGCTTTGGAGAATTTTGAGATTGGATGGACTTTGGAAGTAGAAGGCTATGGCAATGGTGACAAAAGCTACAACTAATGATACAAAGCCTTCAAACTTGTTCTCATCTCTTTGACTGATTGGCAATTGACTTGGAACCTTGAGATTTCATATAATTCTTTATAATAGATCAGATTTTCATTTTGCTGACATTGCATAATCTGGATTATTTCCATCTACGTTTTACTAGGGCAAGCCATTGTGATAGTGACTATGTTGAATGGTGCACTCAATTAACATATGGTGCTATCCTTTGATTTTTTTTTTTTTTTAATGTTTCTAGAGGGGGACACAATCCATCATATATGTACTGGCTTAATAGCAGATTATTTATTCAACTGATGACCCGATGCTACGAAGGAAACCTGTTGGACGCAAATTACGCAACCCCAAGATCTCCATAACTAGAACAAGAACATGCATAATTGAGTAGAAAGATTAACGCATCTGTTTTGGGATCCATTGTTCTTAAAGCAAAAGCGGAAACACAATGTTCCACGCGCAAGTCATTCTCCTTTATTGTCCTCCGTATCACTAGCTTAATGAGGCGGCCCTCTCACGTGTAGCGTTAGGTAAACGCCCCTTAGGTGAGGATATAAGTGAGAATTAGAGTTAGAGGAAAGACTTGAGCACTATTTATAGAGTTTCTAGCCAGGCCCCCTCATTACGGGCCAAGCTCAACTCGGCCTACGCTAGCCAGCCCCATATTAGACTAAATAAAAAACCTTCTATCTCACATTAGACCAGTTCTATTTTACGGTAGCTGTAAAAACAGTAAATTACAATAACAATTAATACAGTCCACATTAGGAAAACTTTTACATTCTCTCACTTGGACTATATTAATTAAAATCGTACTTTATGTGTGCACATTGGTCCAGAGATAATTCTTAATAATCAATCATATCTCATAAAATCTTAAACACCGAATCATGGCAGTAACTGCATGTATACACACAGAACCTTCCATGGTCACGAGTGCTCTCAACTTTATTGATATGGATTCAATATAGTAGTGTGGCAAATGGATAATATCTCTTATAGAGAGATTTCATTTGTCAGTCACCATTCTCTTACCTTATGCGACAAAAAAAAAAATTGTGTCACTAAAGAATGCTTTATGGTTCCAATGAACCTACATATGTCTTGTCCTTACGGTTAACCTTTTTTTATGTATCACAAGACATATGCACAAGGCTAATAACTGGATGCCCCTAGCCTTCACTCAAAGTTTAAGTAATACCTTGAGACTTTTAACAATTTATATATATATATATATATATATATATATTCAACATAATAACAATCCATTCAAAAATATTTATTGAATGCAAAAGTTAATATATATATCAAAGTGTTACTAAATTGTAACAAAACAGATGTAAACTTTATTCAAAGAAAAATAAAACACAGCTCCCACTAAATAACAGCATCCCAATATGCTCCTAGGCCCATACTAATGACATGCCGATCAAATATACACAGGCGTAGGCCTTTAGTTAGTGGATCTGCAACCATATCATCTGTAAAAATATAATCTACTACGACGTCACCATTTTGCACCAATTCTTTTATAGTCAAAAACTTAACCTCCATGTGTTTAGACTCCTTGAGACTTCTATTGTTATTAATAAACAACACTACAGAGTTATTGTCACAATATAACTGTATGGGTCTATCCACAAAATCAAAAATCAATAACTCTCTAATGAGGTTCCGGAGCCAAATAGCTTGAGTAGCAGTTGAAAAACATGCTACAAACTCCACTTGCATGGTAGAAGAAGATATGGATTTCTGTTTTTCGCTCTTCCATGATACTACACCTCTTGCCAACATAAATATGTATTATGTCGTTAACTTCTTATCATTTTGACAACCAACAAAATCTACATCCAAATACCCTGCTAATTGCAAGTATGGAACATGTCTATAAATCAGCATATAATCTTTTGTTCTCTTTAAGTACCTTAAAATCTTCTTGGCAGCAACCTAGTCATTGCGTCCTAGATTAAACTGATATCTGCCTAGAAGCCCTATTGCAAAAGCAATATCTGGCCTAGTGCAAACTTAAGCATACATGATACTTTCAAGCACACTAACATAAGGTACATCCTTCATTTGAGCTTTCTCAAAATCTGAATTAGGGCATTGTGAAAGACTCAATTTATCACCCTTAACAACAGGAGCAATTCCTGATTTGCAATCTTGCATATTGAATCTTTCTGAAATGCGATCAATATACGCCCTCTAAGACAAACCCAATGAACGGCGTGAGCGATCTTTATGGATCTCAATGCCAAGAACAAAAGACTCCTCACCAAGGTCTTTCATGTCAAAATTTTTCGATAACATCCGCTTTATCTCATGCAGTAAACCAATGTCACTACTAGCAAGCAAGATATCATCTACATAAATTATGAAAAAAATATATTTCCTCCCACTAACCTTGGTATATATACACTGATCTATTTTGTTCTCAATAAATTCGAATGAAGTAACAATACTATGAAACTTGAAATATCACTGTCTAGAAGCTTGCTTAAGGCCATAAATAAACTTTTTCAATCTACAAACAAGCTTACCTGAGTCATCTATTGCAAAACCTTCAGGCTGCACCATATAAACCTCATCATCAAAGTCTCCATTTAGAAAAGCAGTCTTAACATCCATTTGGTGTAATTCCATATCGAAATGAGCTACCAATGCCAATATCACTCTAAAAGAATCTTTAGAAGAAACTGGAGAAAATGTTGCTTCATAATCTATTCCTTCTCTTTGAGTGAAACCCTTAGCTACCAGTCTGGTTTTAAACTTTTCAATCTTTCCTTTGGTATCCCTTTTAGTCTTGAATACCCATTTGCAGCCAATAGGTTTACAACTTTCAAGTAATTCAACAAGCTCCCAAACACTATTGTATTTCATAGATTGCATCTCATCTTTCATCGCATCTAGCCACAAATCTGATTGAGGACATGAGATGGCATCAGTATAAGTTACCGGATTAACAACACAACCAATATTATAATCATGTTCTCCTAAGTAGACAACATAGTCTGGTGGTATAGCTGAACATCTTTCCCTAGTTGATCTTCTGAGTGGAGCTACTTCAACCTCATTCTGAATTTGAGGAGCTTGAGGAATTTCATCAGGAATTGTCTCAACAATAGGATCATGAGCCACAACAGGCTCAGTTTGTGGCGCAAGAGGCTCCATAATTGTTTGCACGGGATGAGACAGGGATCCAGTAATCCCCACCATACTATCGTCTTCAATAGCTTGTGAGCAGCTACCCTTTTCAGCTACATCAAATTCCAGAAATTTTGCAGTCTGAGATTCCACAATTCTTGTACCTCCATTAGGGTTATAAAACCGATACCCCTTTGAATGATCTGGGTAAGACACAAAACAGCATCGAGTAGTTTTGGAATCCAGCTTACTCAATGTTGGATTATATAACTTCACTTCTGTTGGACATCCCCAAACTTTAAGATGATTCAAGCTAGGTTTACGTCCAGTCCATAACTCAAAAAGAGTCAATGGAATTGCTTTAGTAAGAACGCGATTTAGAATATAAAAAGTTGTTTTCAAAGTTTATGTACTCTTAGCAAGTAAGATCTGCAGCCGATCGACAATAAAAGTCATATGAACATCTGCCATTTCCATAGCAAATAGAAAATCTTCTCTCCGTTTCTTAAAGTTTGAACCAGCAAGAACCTCAATAGTAACGGAGCTACCGTTTACAGAAAAAGGTGACTAAAAGACAAGCAGTATATATAATTAGCATCATGTGAGCATTGTGTAACTTGACGTATAAGTATACATCCAAAGAGTTACATGCAAAATCACATAATCACCTCTGGACAAAATACATGATATGCAATTATACACTCCCCACATGATAGTGATTATGAGAATATGTTCCAATCTTCGTGAATTCATCATCTTTGGGCATATGAACCATTAGGATCGGTCACTCCTCCACCACACCATCATGTATCCCTCCATGAACTAATACACAATCACCTCCTTTGGGAGTATGACTATGTATTAGACCAGGAGACATCTCAATCAATATACGAGATCGAAATTTCTCAAACCCAATCAAGTGTGCTACTTTGGTGGTCACAACTCAATTGAATTATTGAAACTCTCTCATACCAGGGATATAATCTTTACATCTCACATACATCATATACATGTGATTTTAACTTTAGTAATTGGGGCATCATATCACTTAAATCACACGCCATGCTAATTATACTGCATTATTCTTTAATAAAATACAATAAAGTTTAATTTTTATTAATGAATCACACTTTTATAATGTTTATGTGATAACATGCTAGTAACCCAACACATATATTTCCAAAAATATAGAAAATACAAGAAAAATAAGCAAAAATACACTAAAAATACACGTATTTAGAGCTTTGTATGTATTTTCACATCTATAAAATCATCAAACATGTAAAATAAATACACCACAAAATAGAATATGATAATACGAATCCATGCCACCAACCATGTGCCGAACGGACACTCCACACGCCCGCACGCTCCACCTGAGTGCACGGCGCATGGAGCTCACGCGCGGCGCATGTTCGACGCCCAAGAGGTGTGTGGCCGCGCGTGGGGGTGTGTGCAGCCTCCTCCGGCGACGCGCCGCTTACGGTTCTCTTCATCTCGTCAAGCCCAGTCCGAATATATAATTTAATTTAATTTTTATTTAACAAAAAATCTCGAAAATTTCAAATTAGCGCAAAATTCTTTGTGTTCGTGTTCTAAGGTTATGAAGGCTCTAATACCACATGTTGGATGCAAATTGCGCAACCCCAAGATCTTCATAACTAGAACAAGAACATGCATAATTGAGTAGAAAGATTAACGCACCTGTTTTTGGATCCATTATTCTTGAAGCGGAAGCGGAAACACAATGTTCCACGCACAAGTCCTTCTCCTCTATTACCCTCCGTATCACTAGCTCAATGAGGCGGCCCTCTCACGTGTAGCGTTAGGTAAACGCCCCTTAGGTGAGGATAGAGGTGAGAATTAAGGCTAGAGGAGAGACTTTAGCACTATTTATAGAGTTTCCAACCAAACCCCCTCATTACGGGCTAGGCTCAGCTCGGTCCACACTAGCCAGCCCCATATTAGACTAATTAATAAACCTTCTATCTCACATTAAACTAGCCATGTTTTTCGGTAGTCGTAAAAACAGTAAATTATAATAACAATTAATGTAGTCCACATTAGGAAAACTCTTACAAAACCTGCTCCAGTCAGTTGAGTTTAGATCTGAGCATTATCAAGTTAGTAGTGTTACAATTCTTTAGTGTGATCCTTTCACTCATATTAGCTCAGATTTAAGTAAGGTCGCTTAACGCTGATGATCCAAGCTAATGCATAGAGATCTCAGTATTAATTTCGACGGTGAGTTATTAGGCCTTCCATCAACTTCCATGATTGAGCAGCCGCTGATGTACTCATTTTCACTGCTTAAACATACATAGATACATGTTTCACTGCATCAATAAGATTGTGTGGCAAGAGTAAAGGAAAATAGGAAACATTCATTTCTTGTACCCTTGCTATATAGCTAGGGAGACAGACTGAGTTCCCTAGAAGGCAAGAAAGCCCTCATAGACTGGTATAGACTCCTCTGTGATTGATCCGTTCCTGTGTCTCTCATGCATTAATAAAGTTAATTAGTTCTCTAGTAGCTTGCTATGCAGAAAAGTGACCGCCTCTTTTAGTTGCAGTCCTATTTCTTGAGTTTAGATGCCGATGTTTGAGGAGGGACCCGCCAGAACAACAAAAGTCTTGGCTTTGACGAATGTTTGGAATCTTGTCATCATTTTCCTTTCAAATATTCATCGATTGAATTGTTTACATCAGCATATAACTTTTTGTTTCATAATTTTTTTAAGCTATTAGCTGCTTGTCTTCAAGCATTATAAAGGAAGTTATAAGTGGGTCGTGAAGAATGGGCATGGGAAAAATCATCAGCCTTTAAGCTCATACATTATCATTTTTGAGTGACCTTTTTATAACAATAGAAAGGTACTTCGGGTTCGAAGCCATACGCACCATGAATTTATAGAAAATGAGAGATTTCACACAATTGATACTTGTAGGATAAAATATATGGAACTCGTCAAGCTCATATAGCTTAAACTTCCATAAAGACAGAGCATCCAAAAGCTACGCAGAAAAGTAAAATTAACACATGCCACATCAATTTGGTAAAAAAACAGACTCATAGATACATTTAATAAACTTGGAAAAGCTCACCTAGGGGGTGCATGATAACCAAAATTTCTGTTTCAGACATAATTTTTCTATTCCGCACTGTTTCGGAATAGAAACCTATTTGATAAACTTACTCAGTTTTTCTACTTTTGGAATTGGAATAGATTTCTATTCCGGAAATTGATTTGGAAGAGAAATCATAAATAATTTCTCCCACTAAACCTTAATTTCGATGAGTCCTCTCTCATCTCCTCTACATCTTTGCCTCCTCCTCCTCCTCCTCCGCCTCTCCTCATTTTATTAAAAATAAAAATAAATAAAAATAAATATATTCATTTTATTCATTTTATTCATTTAAAAATAAAAATAAATTTATTAAAAATAAATTAATTATTTTTATTTATCATTTTATTTTTAGTTTATTGAAAATAAATTATTTATGAGAAATAAAAATAATTTATTTTTATTTTCCTTGAGTGTTTTGCCAAATAAATTTATTTTAATTTTTAATTTTTATTTATTTTAAAATAAATTTATTCGTAAAATAAAATAAAATAGAATAAATTAAATAAATTTATTTTTAAGGATATTTTTATTTTAAAATAAAATGATATTTTTATTTTATTTTTTTATGATTTATTTTATTTTATTCTTTATTTTTTTTGTTACTAAATCATTTTTATTTTTTATATTAAAGGTCGTCGGGTCGTCGCCACCGTCCAAAAGGAAGAAATTTTGTGTCGTTATCAAACGAATTTCTATTTTTAGAGTAAAAATTTTATGTCGTTATCAAACGGTTATTTTTACTTAGAAATTCTTCTAGAAATAGAAATAGAAAAATCTATTTTTGTTCCGAAACTATTTAGAACGAATGGGCTGTCATGCGCACCCCTACACGTCAAATTGTATTACTCCTACAATCTTGCATTATAAGTACTCCGACTAGCATAATAGGGGGAAACCAAAAGAGATAATAGACGCATAAATATGAAAGAGAGAGCAAAGAGCTAGAATGCTCAGTTTGCTTATGTTTTGACATTGAAGTACTTCGTCTTGTGACGCAATAAGTAATCTGGAAGAAATTATAGGATCCCCAAGAGCGAAGCGCAAAAAGCAATAAAAATGAAGCAGGTTCTAAAGCACAAGATCATAGTGACTCAAACAATACCTCCAATGAGGCCAAAAACAAGACCTACATAACTTATTTTAATATCCCTTTATACTTAAGCATTTGAATAATTCCCAACTGCCTAAAGCTAAATTCAGCTGCAAAAAGTTTCAAATTTGTGACTGCTAAATCGTATACATGTACTTTTGGACATCTGCAAATTAATACCTTGCAATTTAATTTCCAACATTTACCATTAGCACTAGCGAAATCAACAAATGTCCCATCCATCCATCTTTCTTGACAAATCTAGATGAAGTTGCTTGATATGAGAATTCCATTTGACACCCATTAGAAGGGAGACAAAAGGGTCATTCTCACCAGGAAACAACACAAGCATAGAAATTGTTGAAATTGAAGTGCAAGGAATCATTTAGCAAATACAACAGATTACAATAAGCATTATGGCAAATATTCAAAATTGGCTGCAATCCAGAGGTGGACCTTCGTGCCATGATTCAAGAATATCTCTGACAATTGAAATGATCTTTAAAGGCTTGAGGCACTTTCTAAGGGAATTCATTTTGGCATAGAACCCTCAAGTCATCCTCTGCTTGCTTGCATACAAGGCGAAACCCACACCTTCTCAGTGTTGCTTCCGATACTTCAAATGAAACCTGGAAGAGACTCCACTCAGTCTCTAGCATCTCATCCAGTTCATCAAATGAATGACGTGGAAAATAGTGAAACCACAAGTGATCCGACTGTATCGAAGAGAAAGTTCTTTTATCGTAGTTTCTTTGAATATAATTCACCAAGACCTGAACCTCACATGAAACGCTAGCCTCAATTCCCTCCTCCAATTCAAAAGCAACACATAAAGCCAATCCAAGGATATCCGCATGCAAATGTCGGGGTACCCAAAAAGAGACGGAATGCTCTTGACTTTGGATAAACCAACATGGAATCTCTCTTCCAGGAAGAGTAGTATCCATGTAGTCACCCATCTCATGAACATCCTGCAATAGCAAATCTATAAATCAGAATCATGCCATCTCATGCGTGTGTGTGTGTGTGTGTGTGTGTGAGAGAGAGAGAGAGAGATACCTCAAGTGATATAATGTTAGCTAGGTTGACACCTTCATGAACCAATCTATGACATGAATCTAAGCGAATGTACATTGACATGGAGGACTGAATGCACTGAATTGGCAACTTTGGAAATCTGGATAATGCATTGCAGCCATTTGCTTCAAGGGTGCAAATGTTTGGTGGAAGCTCTAGGATCTCCTGTAGCTGTTTACAATCATCTAATTTGAGGACCATCAACTCCTCAAACTTGCTAATGCATGTTGGAAGGCTAGCAAAGTTATTTCCTGACAGATGCAAAATATTTAAAGAAGAGAAGCAGGTAAGACTCTGAAGGAATTCAACTTCTGACAGATTGCAGCCACTAAGCTTCAAGGAGACCAGATTTGGACATCCACGTCTACCATTAGGGAGATTGGAGCTCTCACTGTTCTTTGGAAACAAGCCAAACCTTGAACAATTTTCAAGAGAAAGGTGCTCTAGACTTTGCATCTTGTAAATGCTACTAGGAAGACTGATAAGACTTTTGCACGAATTCAGAATCAAAACCTTAACAGAGACTAGTTTTTCAATTGACGAAGGAAGTTCTTTTAGAGAAGTCTCAGATAAATAAAGGTTCGTTAAGCTCTCCATCTCCTCAATTTCCGGAAACTTATCAAGCTTAGAGCAGCCAGTTGCATCAAGTGTCTGAAGACGTTTCAGCTTCAGTTTGCTTGGAAGCTCTTTGAGGTTCGAGCACCTGTTTAAGTTCAATGTTTCCAAATTTGGGGTCTCTGAGATGTCTGGAACTGTAATCAGCAACTCACAGCGGCTGAAATTCAAGAACTTCAAATTTCTAAAATGCTGCAAATTGAAAAGAACAGTTGAATAAGATTTTGATCAATTTCACCTTGTTAAAGGCACCTAAAATGAAAACCATTGACAAAAGCATGTGTAATGTACCTTTAAGTTCCCTCCTAATTCTTTAATCCGACTGTTATACACATCCAACCAAACAAGTTTCTTTGGACCAGCACTAAACTTCAGAGTTGATAAAGGATATTCAGGCCATTCAAAAAACCTTAAATCGTTGGGAAGACATATGGGACCTCCGCTGATTTGTGCATTCAGAACTATGAGCAATCTCAGTCTCCTCATAAGGGTGAAAGCACTGGGACTAATGTCTAGCTCTTCTTGTGTTGGCAAGTCCAGCACTATTCCTTTAACAGCAACGGTTCCCTATCAAGGAAAAGAAAATAGTCATTATTGTGCAACCCCAATTAGGTAATAGCGTGTAAGTTGTGGAAGATAAGATTATCAATAGTCTCATGAGATGCTCTCACCGTATCCTGCGATAATACTTCAAAAACATCATCGTAGCGCCATAATCTACTCCGTTTCCCAGGGTCATCTGGACACTCTTGTGTAACGATATCCTGACCCATCTGCTGAATCAAGTCATGCATTTGTACTATTCTCTGATTCTCAATGGTTATTAAAGCTCTCTCTTTGAGAGTTTGAATCCCAATTATTGTCTTTAAACCACAAATTTCAAGAACTCTGGTTATATAATCACTATCCCTTCCCTTAAAGAAGCAAGCAATGTCAAGAAAAATGTCCTTCTCATTGTCCTCCAGCGAATCAAAACTTATCTTCAAAACTCTGTTTATATCTTTATTAGGACATTCAGCAAGTTTACACAATATATTCTCCCATTCCCCTCTGCTTCTACCACATAAAAGTGAACCCAACACCACAATCGCTAAGGGAAGGCCATCAGCATAGTCCAAAATATTATCTATGAGATCCCTGCTTATGTCTTTTGTCTGGTTTCTTGGAAAAGCATATGAATTGAGAAGTTTAAAAGCTTCAACTTGACCTAATGCTTTAACTTCATACACGACATCTATCCCGTGAGAAGTTAGTGGATGCGTATCTCTCGTCGTAACGATGATCTTGCTCCCTTTTCCAAAGCATTCACGGTCTCTAGCTAATGCATTTAACTGGTCTTGATGATCCACATCATCAAGTACAAGCAGAATCTTCTTCGAATCAAAGTCTATCCCGTATCAGATTAACACCTCCATCCACACTGAAGACCTCTAAATTTTCTATCCTCAATATCTCGGATAAGAGTGTTTTCTGCAAATGAATTAGGCCATCAAGTTTACTGGAAGTTTCTCTAATATTTGCAAGAAAGCTACACCCATCAAACTGACTAGCAATACTGTTATAAACAGCCTTAGCAGTAGTGGTCTTCCCTATACCTCCAATTCCCCATATTCCTATCATCTGAACATCATTTGAGTCCGTACTTAACAACGATTTTACTTTTTCTGCCTGGCAACCTACACCGACAGGATACTTGGCAACACTCAAGGGTACTCGTCCTACTATAGCAGCCGAGACCTCTTTAACGATGCTCTCGATGAACTTGCTCTCATCTCTGCCAAAACAAGGTAGCCAAAGGAACACGAATAAATGGCAATATACACTCCATTGAACTAACTAAAACTAACACGAAGTAAATAATCACTCTGTAACAGTCCCAAACATCACTCTGACACACTAATAGATGCCATCATGTATTAACAGATCAGAGAATTCCAAATTCTTCTACATGTTCGAACAGGAATACTGTGATTATGCATCGACATAATGCCAACCAGATAATGGGGATAGAGAGTTATTCCAGAAATCTAGAAGAATTAGAGACAAAATGAGACAGAGTAAGTTTGAGGAATACTTCCTCGAGGGAAAAGCTAATTTTGAAACTGTTGCAAGTTCTGAATAGTCGAACGATTATCAGAGGTTGGAGAAGTTTACAACAAAAGAGAAAAAGAAAAGCAATGTAATAAACGATCCATATACTTACTGGCATTAGAAGTCGTTAGGAGTTCGTTTTCACCTTATGAATAAATCTTTTGATCATTTTTTATGATTGTGCATATAATTTTGATAATAGTTGGGAAGTAATTGGGATGAGTCAAATGTCTTAAGTAGTGAATATGATGAGTATATCCATTTGGGTTTTTTTTTTTTTTTTTTTTGCTTCCAGTATCTCACAAAATTAATTTTCTTCTTCTTTCTCTAAATTTAGATCGGTATCGTTGATTTGGTATAATTAGACCGAGAAGAAAAATGGTTTAGAATGCTTTGTTTCGTCTCCAACAAAAACGAAAATGAAAAGGAACAAGAAAAAGGCCCCACAAATACATAATATAGGGAAGGATCAAAATGGGAAATGGCTAGATCTGTACCAAACTCAAAATTACATGCCTTTTTTTGAACTTCCGCTATTTTTTTGTCCAATAAAGTAACATGTTTTCCTTCGGGACTTGGCCTTGCCAAATGCAGATAGATTGATTAGATTTCAGTCTAACATTTACTTGTCTTGTCTTTCCTGGCGAAGCAACACCCAAACAGTGAGCACATTTTTCCCTCTTTTATTTGCTTAAAACATTTATTTTACTGATATTATAATTTTTATTATGTGGAGGAGATGAACTATGAATCTTTAGGGGTGAATTCTTGAATTCTTTTTTCGATCCTCTAGTACCATTGATCTATCAAATAGATAGTATTTTGTTTGATAATTTTTTTTATTGATCATCTATTATCATGTACGATGAAAATATGCACTATCTTGTCATAGAGCCATTTTAAATAAATGCTTTCTTCAATAAACTGTATGCGTTGATGGGTAATTATTAATAATTTGCTAATATTCATTTGTACATAAAAAGTGTTATTATCTCATATACATAAAATCTGTTTATAAAGTCCTGTCATTATGTCATCTAGTCAATCGATACTATGATATCATTTATATGAGAGATAGGACAAAATGCTTTGTCGTATGGGCATCCACACTTTCTCAACTTGTTTTGTTCTTATCCATTGCCAGGTGATATCAAAATATGGGATTTTCTTCTCATGAACTATAAGGTAATTGGACTTATGCTAGATGTATGGTTCTAATCATAAAATTAGCTGTACGAATATTTCATCATAGAATTTATATGTGACAAAAATTATTATTTTAAAACATTTATCACTAATTTTTTCAATCGTCAAGTTAAAATTCAAAAATATTGCTCTTTATACTTAAATTGGTGAAATACTAGCTTATAACAAATGGATGTCAAAAGTAAGAGTAAATACATATATTAAATTGTATCTAATATTAAAGTAGTCGGATATACTAACCCATATTTGAAATTGCTACAACTTATTAATTTTTTATTTTTGTTTGAATTGAATTGATTTCTAATTAAATATGCTAAATTTTCTTTTGTAATTAATTTTAATTTTATTTCGAGTTTATTTTAAACGGATCCAAGAAACATGAAATGCAACGACATAACTTACAATTAATTATAAATCACATTAAATAATTAAATCAAGTGAATTAAGTATTACATTTTTTACTTAATGCCATAGGTTCACATCATATTATGCTGATGTATCTTTTGAATTTTTTCTTCAATTAAAGTTATTATTATCATTAAATACAAAGAGTTTATTTGTTAACAGTAGTTAATCATATGAGAAATATGATATACACACAACTTATTAGTTTTTTTTATTATTATTCTTGTTTGAGTTGATTTGATTTCTTCTTAAATATGCTATATTTTTTAATAATTATTTAATTTTATTTCGAGTTTATTTTAAACGGATCCATGAAAAATGAAATGCAACAACATAACTATGAATAAGTAACAACTAAGTATATATTATATTAAATAATTAAATCAAGTGAATTAAGTATAATTTTTTCACTTATTTTAACAGGTGCACTTCATATTATACTGATATTTCATTGGGAAGATATTTTTGTCCTTTTATGTTTATTATTTTACACTATAATTATTATCTTTTGAAATTTTTCTTTAGTTAACGTTATTATTATCTTTAAATATAAAGAGTTTATTTATTAACTGAATTTAAAAATGTGAGGAAATAAGATATACTTTCGATTAGAAATAACTTAATAAGAAATGTGTTCTATGCTATGTTTGATTTTCATTCTCTTTCATAAATATACCTTTTTAATTGTTCTTCTTCTAACTTCACGGTAATATTTCAATCAAGCTAACTCCAAATGAAGTCAAATCACACTATGAAATAATCTCTACTTCAAATTAGGAGTGGTTGATCTATGATTTATTTGTGTTTTATATGTAATTATATATGGTTTGATATCACAATCTATATTCACAATAACCTACATTATCTATATATTGACATGATGAATACAAAATAAATATTTGTCTGTCATGAGTTTTATTCAAAATAATACGCGTTAGATTTTATTTAGTTGAAAACTTATTTTAAGATATTTATTTTCATCTTCTTTTTTTTTTTCGAATCATATCAACGGAAATAAAATTTCATAACTAAGTTGATAGTTTTACTATCATAATTCTTTTAACCAGCAAATATCTTTTAAAAATGCTTTTCAAGATATATGACAAATCACTAAACCATCATTAATTGGTTGGATAAGGGCCATGTGGCACAATTATGCTGCGCGGCAACAAGTGGCAATAACAGACCACATGACAAGAACAGAGCAAAATAACCCACCACTTAGGGAACATATAAGTAAAAGTTTTCTCAGGTTTAATTATATGTAGTAGATATAAGATATAGATATAGATTAGTAGACGCTAGTTTTTTTATATGTACTATGTACTGTCCTTGATATTCGAGAAAAAGTTTTATTTGAATTTTTTGCAATTTTTCTTAACAAAAATCTCAATTTGTACCTTCTTAATTTTGGGTTATGTTGATTTATATATATAATTCCCAGAATTTTAACTTTTACTTTCATTTAAAAAAAAATCAAAAAAGGGCCTGGGCCAGCTGTGTCTCGACAAGAGAAAATCCCGTGCCTGGCCCAGGTAAGGCCCATTAGCAACTCCTCACTTTACCCCATATGTCAAATCCAAGCTCCCTCGGACCAAAAAAAAAAAAAAAGAAAAATCCAAGCTCCCCTGTGTCTCTGGCCCCTGCCTCGCGGCCGTCGTTATCGCGTTCCCACGCCGTTCCGTCTCCGCCGCCTTGACGTGCCCGTCACCGTCGCCTGTCCTAACCGTTTTCGCGCCTCTCTTTCTCTGATTTTGTTCCGACAGAGGAAAGTCTCAGCCGTCGTAGCGGCTAGCGACCGTCGATCTGGGTTCGACACACCAGATCTGTGGCTGCGAGCCTAGATTCGTCGCCTGTAGCCGCTTGATACAGAGAGACGGGGAGGGGCTGAGCTGAGGCCGCTGGGGCGGCGTGGGGACGTAAGCGCTCGCGCGGCGGCGTGTCCAGCGGACGCTCAGAGAGGACGAACGGCGCGCACGTGGTGCTCCGTTCCGTGTGTTGCGTGTGTGCGCTCTGTGCTGCGTGTCTGATGTGAGTGTGTTCGCGTGGAGAGAGAAAGGGGGAAAGCATTACCCTAGGATCCCAAATCTCTGAGAAAATTAAGTATGAGAAGATTCAGACTAATTGCAGTAGTAGAGGAGTTGTCACATACCCATCAGTAAAATGCCATCCAGACAAGCTGCCAGCGTCAAAGAGGACTTTCTTCCATCTCTGTACTTTCTCTGGATTCTCCTTGAACTTGTCCTCATGCTTATCCATAGCTTTTTTGTAACTCTCTCTTGGCGTTCGCACTTCACAAGGTTCCACTTTGTAAAACACTGGAAAAACCGTGAGGTCTCTCTGCTTCTTGCACTCCATGATTTTCGCCACCTCTTCCAAACACCACGATGAGGAGGCGTAGTCCTCAGAAAAAACGATGATGGCGATGCGCGATTCCTCGATTGCATTCATAAGCGCCGACGATATCTGCTCCCCTTTCTTCAGTTTCTCATTGTCGAGGTAAGTGAATATACCATTCCGATGTAGAGCCATGTAGAGATGACCGAGAAAGTTATTGCGAATGTCGATGCCTCTGAAACTCAAGAAGACATCATAATTCCTTTTTCCCTTCAAAGAAGAAGAAGCAGCCATTAAATTTAGGAAAGAGAGGAGATTAACAACGAGCAGTGAGTTGCCAAATATTGGGTAACTTTGTTCGAGGAAGTTTATTCACTATTCGAACTTATCGGTATACGCTTTATACCAGATGCATGACTTTCCTTTTTGTGAGTCAATAAAGAATAGTACTGGGTCCATGCATCGCCAATAAGATGCTTCGTGGTGGATTCCAAGAAATGGCATTCGCACCGGATTCCAAGAAATGGCATTCGCACCCACTGAAGTTTTCTCTCTTTTCATTTTCTGTTCGTTAACTGTATAGTTAATGAATTCGACTAGTCAACGTAAAGATCTTCGGGGTGGATTCCAGGAAATGGCATTCTCACCCCCTGGGTTTTTCTCTCTCTTTTCATTTTCTTATCGTTAATTGAATAGTTAATGAATTTGACTAGTCAACGTAAAATCGTGGTGGCTTCCAGGAAATAACTTCCCAACCATCGTGTCTGTCTGTCTTTTCGTTTCTTTTTCGCTCGTTGTTGCTTCTAAACTTGGCCAATCATTTTTTTTCATTTTTTTAAAGTGACCGAAAGTGAAAGAAGCCCATTTTGATTCAAGAAGGCGATCGCCACAGACCAACCAAAGAACGAAAAAAAAAAAAAAACCAAAGAACGACAAACGCAAGCGCTCAATCACAGAAGTTTGCTCAAATACAAACAAAACAAGATCTGTAGAATTCTTTTAAACCCATTTTTAATTGGTCTTTGTTCCTATGCTCATTTTAACGAGAAAATATTGGGTGGTTTGACGTGTTTCTTACGCAAATCCAATTGCAAATTGACACGTGTCTGGTGATCTGGAATAAAAATAAAACAACGCAAAAAATCTAGTGGAGGGATCTGTTCAGCCATGAAACTTCCCTCCGTCGTCGCTCCCGGCCGGCTCCGTCGTCGCTCGAGGCCGGCCTCGTCGCCCCTTGCAGTCGACTCATGGTCGGCCCCGTCGACGGCCGAGCCACCCCACGGCTGCTCGCAGTTGTTTACCGCCCAGATCTGGACTGGAGTCGTGCCTCCAGATCTGGTCCTGTCCATGGCGACGGGCGAGGTTGACATCTCAAAGGCCATGGACAGAGCTCAAATGTCAAGAAGAAAAACAGAGTAAGCTGTCTTCTTGCAGTCGGCTCGTGGTCGGATAACTCGAAGGCCATGGACAGAGCTCAATTATCCGGATCTGTAGTACACTGCAGTCGGCTCGTGGTCGGCCCCGTCGACGGCCAAGCCACCCTTCCATCGCCACGCCGGCTCGCAGTCGTTTCCCGTTACCATGGATGAACGGCTATGGACGAGCACCGATGATTTCGGCCATAAACCAGATCTCGAGATCTGGAGAACGACGGGATGGAGAAAACAAAGGAAGCCGGCGATGCTCGCTGGGACGCGGGGGTGGTCAGCTAGGTCACGGGGCCGGCAAGTCCGCTGATGGTGATGGCGGGGACGATCGGAGGAGAAAGGCGAGAGAGATGAGATGCGAAAGATATTTAAATTTTTTATTTAGATTTCACGTTAACATGAATTAATAGACACATGCCAATATATTAGAGAATATGAGTAAAAAAACATACATCACGTGCTATGCTAACGTGATGATATCAAAACCAGATATTTTCTCCATTTAAACTCATTCATAAAATTGGAGTAAGCCATTTTAAATCCACCCATTTTGCCATGTCTACAAACCTTCATGTTTGCAAATTATCGATCAAAGGAATGTTTGAAAAAGTTTCTTCCTTAACTAATGCACTGGCTGCCACGAAATGGCTTCCATCTCTAGTCGTTTAGGTTTCTTTTTCTTCCTTAACTAATGGTGGTGGTTGATCAATTTTCTAAATGGCACATTTTGGGCCATCTAGCAATTCTATCACATGTTGCTAAGCTTTACTTTTGTGAAATTGTGTGCCTTCATGGTATTCTAAAGACAATCCTTTCTAATAGTGATGTCAAATTTACTAGTCACTTTTTATGTACATTGTGGCGAAAACTGACAACCTAATTTTAGTTTAGTTCACTAGCTATCCTCAAACTGTAGGACAAGCTGAGACCATTGAATTTGGGCAATTTAGTAAGGAGTGCTATTGGAAAACATGTTAAACAATGGGATTTGTTATCGGTTCAAGCTAAGTTGCTACAATATTTCGGTGAATCACACTACTTGGAAAATGCCCATTTGAAGTTGTGCGCTGAAAGCATCTTTAGGTACTTCGAATCTTACACCATTACCCACTAACCCTCAATTTAGTGGAGATAATTAAGAAAGAGCTAAGCAAATCAAGCGGTTACACTAGTAGGGGAGGAGGAGAATTTTGAGACAAAATGACAAGTATTGTCGTCAAGAGCACAAGCATAGAAAAGCCTACTAATTTTTAAAAAGATTATCTTGTGCGGATTCATTTGAGAAGAGCGATTTCCACTTAGTTGTCATTCTAAGTTATCTCTTTGAGTGAATGATCCTTGTCTAGTGTTGGACCGCATTAACGATAATGCCTACAAAAGTCAACTTCATGGAGAGTGTGTCCGCTAATTTCAACTATCACCTTATCGTGAACATTCGAATCCCTATTTGAAGATTTCATGATTTTCTCTTATGATTAGAATAATAGGGATAGAATATGATTTCTTGCTATGTAATTTGTTTATCATCTTTTGTGGATTACTTTAATCTCGACTAGAAATTTGACAATATCATTACCTTTATTAATTTCATATTTTAGGTAGGTTATCTTTTATATACTTGGAGGTTATTCAAAAGGTATGCGAGGCTCTAACTATATATATATCCTCTTGATCCTCTTCTTTCTTTTTTTTTTGGTTGAATTTTTTTTTTTTTTATGACCGTCAACAACCTGTGTATTTTATTTTGAAACTACAAATACTCAACATCTAAGCCTAAGTTTGGGTTATTTTATTGAAACTAGAAAAACTCAACATCCAAGCCTAAGTTCGGGGCCTCAAAACAAGGAAGATCCCAAAGGGGATGGAGGGTGGACAACCCAATTAGGCAGTAGAGAATTTAATCTAAGTGACTTGCTAATCCAATCCGCTACTTTTTTAGACTCTCTTAAGTTATGGACTAAAGACATGTCCTTGAACCAGCCCATGATCTTGCGGGCTTCCAACATAAGCGCCTCTACTTCCCAATTCCTTTGATCTGAGCAGCTAAGTAAGTTCACTAAAGAGAGACGGTCAAATTTGTTGACAACTGATTTTTTGTCAATGAAACTTGTAAAGGTAAAAATCGAGATTATGAATTTTTTATCATGATTTCTCAACAAAAAAGAATTTTTATACTTTTTCTTGTGTAATCACTTTATTTCCAAGTCAGTTATAATTTGTTTTCAAAATGTCCAAATGTTGACTTTATGATTGACTTTTTAATCAAATTATAACCTCAGTCAAAATTTGGCTTTTTGCATAAAATGTCACAAAATAGTGCCAATTTCACTTTTACACTTTCAATTTTCGAAAAATTTGAAGTTGGACCCATTAATTGACTTTTTAAGGCAATACTCTAAAACAGTCAACTTTTGGCCAACCTGTTTCCCAAAAATTTTTAAAAAATTCTTAAACCAACTAATTTTTACCTTCATTTGACTTTGAACTTATCAATTTTATGGAGACTGATCAAAAATCAACTTTTCCCAAATTGGAAATGTTGATTTCTAGTAAGCCAAATTCAAAACATTCATTTCTAGTCGTTTTTTTTATAAAAATTTCCTTCACGATGTTTGATCAAAATGTGTCGACACCTAAATTTTGGCTACACATTTAGTCGGTCATTGTATAAAAAAATTAGGGATCGAAATCGACCTCTAAAAAAAATATTAATTTTTGCGTTGCATTTTAGGCAATTAGAGATTATAGAACATGTCCGCATTCATCCAAGCTATCCACATCGTGATTGAATTTAAGAAGCAAGGGAAATACTTTCGGTTGGCACACGAATTAGCAAATGTCTTCATAATGTGCTCAGACTATGAATCTGGCCCATGATGTGAGGAAAGGGGCAAGAAGATGGTGCGCATGAAAGATATGGAAGGAAATAAAAAAGACCAATCAATCCGGTAAATTTCGGCCAGTACTGTCGAAGAGATTAGTTCCTCTAGCCTACGTGAAAAAAGCCGACAAATGTGACAGTGATCTTCGGCAAGAAAGAAGAAGGGAAAAGAAAAGAGAATCTGAGTTTCGTCTTGCAAGACGAAGCGTCCCTCTTTCTTCAAGATCATCCCTTCTGCCCTGGTCACATGCAATCACCACGCCTTGCCCCATCGGTGTTGGCCACTCTTATTGTCTCAAACCCCGCTGTTCTTCCATGACCAACAACGGCCTTGGCACCTAGCTCAGCGGCCCGACGACCTCAGTCTGTCAGCCTCATTATCAAATCTCCATCAAGCACCTGCATCACCTTCTATGGTCGATTCCAGCAACATCAATCTCCTCACCACCGTGCTTCGGTCCAACGTCCAGCAAGCGACCAGCCAGCTCCAACGACGTAGCCCCTGTCTGAGATCCCTACTGTCCAGTCGTCCATTGCTTGAAGTCATCGTCCATAGCCATGCCCTACAAGCTCCTGGTGAAATTGAAATCCATGCCTGTACACCAGCCTTTGTTAAGCCAAATCTCAGCCCCCACCGTGAGCCACGCCAGTGTCAACGACCACGCCAGGCCTTTATCTTTCCCTGCAGCTCCTCACCATCGTGACCATCTTGCTCACGACTGTTGTTGGTGTCTCCTCAAGCCCACTGTTGCTGCCATTCGTGACTTATCAAGTCCATCTTGTGGAAATCTTAGATAAGGTAGTCAAGGTTTGACTAATTTCATGTGACAATTTTATTTTAATATATAATTTTAAACGTATATGATGTGTGTCCTGTGCCACACATGTCATTTCTAGATTTGATCTGTATTTTCTATTAGCACGTGGAAGCGAAATAAAAAAATCACATCAGCATTACTTTTTCAATACAACACTCCAAAATTACCACAAAACACATAAGCCTTGGGAATAACTTATTATTGGTAACTTGCTACAGGGCGGGCCTATGTTGGTAAGTTCTCATTTCACTGTCAAGATTTATTTGCAATGGTTAAAAAAAAAGGCGGATAACTTATTATTGATGGACGTGGATAAATTATGTACATTGTCCGTAACTCACGTCCTTAAAAAAGTTATTGTTCATTGGTAAATAACTAATTTCATTAGTAAGTGTACCAACATCAGCAATAAGATCTTGTTGGCAAATTTGATAATTTAGCATTGAATCGAACATTAGTAAATTCCTTACTTGCTTGGCAATTTACTACCCTAAAAGCGAGCCTACATTGATATGATAAGTTAAAAATTTCTTTGTTACAAGCTAAATTCAATCTTGATACTAACTTTAACTGTTAGATTTGAATTCTAATAACTTATATCTAAAAGCTTGATAACTTGCTATTGAATTTGGCTTTAACATATTATAGTAAAAGTGGGCCTACATTAGTAAGTCACTTAATTTAATGGTAGTTTACTAGCTTCGATTTTATCTATGGCAAATTCCTTACAAATACTTTCTATAAATTTGCACTGTAAGGACTGTAGTAAAGGTTCATTGCAGAAAGAGCGCCTTGTGATATCTCTTTCACAAGGAAATTTGATTGTGAGACTTATACAACGAAGATGCATACGCCTAATTTGAATTTAACAAATATCCTCACAAAATCATGAATAAATGAAAAAATAATGTGGAACGTCACTTTGAGTTTGAGTATTCATTTACCACGATTTTTCTTAGTGGACTCATGACAAGCGTCACTCACTCATGATTTCACTTTTAAATCAACTGAAGTAGGCACAAAACAAGTACTTACAGATACAATTCCAGCCAAAAAAAAAAAAATTGCTTTAAACATACCATAATGATAAAAAGGAAGGGGTTACCCTTCCCTCGAAGTGGGGATCAAACTGTCAAACAAAACTAGACTTACATAAAAATTGGTGCGAATTGCATTCCAAATCGTTGTAATGATGGCTCATCGAAATGGATGAGCAGCAACTTCGAGGCCTTAATTGTTTCGCTGGCTCAATGATTGTTTCGAAGAGCTGCAAGCCAACACTTCGTTGCTTCCGGTTCTCTATATTCACGAATAAATAAACGCTCTTCCTCTGAATCTGTCGATTCATCATAATCCTCACAAAGTGAAGCTGGATTCACTAATTGATTGCCTTCAAGCACAGCCTTCAAATCATCTTCTAATTGCCTACATCTTATCACATATCCCAAATTTTTTTATGATTCCACTGGATACTCTAACTTTAAGGCTAAATCGTAAGTAACTCTTGTCATTTTGACTGTAATCAACTACTCCCTCCAACATTCCCCACAACACATTTGGTTGAAAATACTGAATCCACACATGATCCGAATCAAATGGACCAAGTGTTCCCGATAACCCATTCCGCTTTTGGCCGTTAACATGTGGCACGATATTGAAAGATATTTCCTTTTTTTCATTTTCTACACTAAAAACAACACAAAGAACCAATCCTAGGAACTTGTCATACAAGTCTTGTGAAGCCATGAATGATATGGTACCGTCTTCAACAAGGACAAACTGCTTTGGCATCTCTCCTCCAGAGAAAATATTTTGGTACTCAAGAGGAATTTGGGAATAGCGATATTTCTGGCAAATAGATAAATTGTTAGAAATACCTAAGCTTTTAATTAGTTAAGGAAAAAAAAGTTGATTTGATCATATTTCTTGTAATTCAGTTAAAGCTAGAGTTCTATAATAATTAGACATATCCATGCTTGCATTAAGACCAATGCTCAGGTGATAGAAATCATTCCCTTGCAAGTGTGGTAGCCACCCCTAATTAGATTGACATCTCCTAAAATTTAGCTCGTACAATGTGAGGGTACGAGCTAAATTTATGGAAAGTAGAACAGCATATCCTAGTGAAACCCGACTGTCTAATGTTCATTTTTATGTTATCACTTTAGACATTATTGATTCTTCAATACAAACTATCCTAATTGAATTCTAACTTACTTGGAACAAACTTAACATTATTAAAATGAATAAAAGAAAAAAAAAATTCTACTCGCACTTAAATTAATGGACAATTAAGGAGGAAAATCGAATGCATGCCCTCTTTGCATGCCAGCTTCATCCACCTGCTTGCACCTTTTATGTCTGCTCTTATTTATATAAATGGAAAATCTCAAATATGATACTTTCTATAATTAGATTTAATCATATTGTCCCAAGTAATCCGCATGTGCCGGTTGACACGTGTCACATAGCAAGACATGTAGTTCCATGGTCATTTAACAAAGTAGCAACTCATGTACCACATCTTCCTCGAGGTTAGTAGATTATAAGATTAATACTATCAAAGACCCCAAATCAGTACATCCGTAGCAATATTTTTACATCCATAGCAATATCTTTAAAGTAATTTTTGTACCACAAAAAATCCCGAACCAATATATTTGTGCCATATTTAATTATACCACATTTATCACAAATTAATTTTTATGTTATAAAAAAATCTCAAATCGGTACACCCATGTCTCATTTTCATTAATTCCACATTTAATATAGGATTTTTTATAACACAAAAATCTATTTAAGATAAATATATCATAGGTGTACATGTTTGGAAGTTTTTGCAATAAAAAAGTTTGTTTATGGTAAATATAGATACGGATGCATCAGTTTAGGGTTTTTGATGCTATTAGTCTTAGATTATACATTGTTGTGATGCTGAAAAATAGGAATGTCATTTAGGGTCAGCAATTATTCGATGTTCATGAAAATCCAACAAGATTTGATTCTCAAAAGAGAAGACAGGCGCTTTGGCTTTTATGCCATTTTGTTTTGTCGTTTTCTACCTCTTTTTCGCTCCTTTACTTAGATTATCGTTTTCCTTTTTGCCAACCATTTAAAGTCCATTTTTCAGTTTGGCAAAAGTTGATGGATATCTCTTCATCCACGACGATATATCACAAAGATAATTGTTGAATATCATAAGAAAATATGCATTATTCAATTTGTATATATAAAGAAATTCATAAAATTTCATTCCACAAGAATACATATCTAGAATTTCCTTAATTTATTTTTATAACAACAATATTCACATATTTCTTTCTTTTCTTGTGAAAATTCTACTGCCAACAGTTGGTTGTTAATATATCGTTCATTTATCGGTGCTTCAAGTCAATTGTTTTTTCCAACTTTGTTAATTATATAACGATTACTGGTTAATTGCTTTACTGACGTTACTATAATTAATGAATTATAGACATTCATGTCACAATAGTGAATTATTGGCAACCAAGTGCTTTAACGTCTCTATGAGATATAAAACTTAATAAAGTTAATAGGAATATGAGATATTGCTTAGAATTTGTAATAGAATTTCAATAAGATATATCTTGAGATGTAATGCAGACTATACTTTGAACGTATTACTGTTGTAAATACATGCCTAGAAATAATTAGTTAAACAAAAAAAAATTGTAACATAAACAAAATCACTCAAACACCAACGTGAAAAAGAACTTTACTGTGTTGATGACTTTACAAAGTTTGTCAAGGTTTTCTGACTTTTCCTTCAAAGATTCCAAGCACATACCCATTCAATATCATTATTCGTCAAATGACACGTAACTTTTGTCTTGATCGATTTATTTGTAAAAGTGACAATAAATTTTTAAGTTAATACCCTGAAAAACCCAAAACTGATACACTTGTGACAAATTTATTCCAAACTATTTTTTTAACCACAAAAAATCCCAAACTAGTATACAATTGACAAATTTACTCCAAATTGGTATACTTATAACAAATTTATCCTCTGTTAGTTTTTGTTAAGTTTTATAATTAAATTATTAAGTTAAATGACATGTGACAATTGACTCGGTATACTAATTTATGATTTTATGCTCTATTAGTCACGCTTTACATTTTTGTGATTTTTTTGTGATATTAATCCAATTTAGCCGATGGTATATTTGTCACAAATTTACCAGTTTTGGATTTTTTGTGGCGAATAAATTAGTTTGGAGTAAATTTATCATAAATATAAAAGTTTAGGGTTTTTTATGGTCAGTTGGGGTAAATTTGTCACAGGTATACCAGTTTGAGATTTTTCATTATCAAAAAAATAATTTTTGGTAAATTTATCACATGTGTACCAATTTTGGATTTTTTAGGGTATTAACCCAAAATTTTTAATAGTTCTCTAATATCATTAATTCATCAAATCTGGATATCATTTATCATGGTGGTAACTTTGGCAAATAATATTCGTGAATTCTTGGAACAATTGCTAATTTTGATAAAAAAATCAAATAAAGTTGGTAAATAGACTCAAATAAGAATTGGTAATTTTCTATAAAAGTTAGTAATTTAACACATTGGTGAGTTGCATAGATAATATGGGCCATTTACAGAGATAGCTGGTAATTTAAAATAATCAAATAATTGTTGGCACTTCCACAAATCTTTTGGTGACTTATGAACACGTTTACAAGCTAAACAAGTGTTGGTACTTCCATAAAACTATTGGTAACTTACTAACATGTTACCCACTAAATAAGTTGCCGATAAAAATATAGTTACCAACGATTTTGAAATTTACCAACACATTTAAGAAATTATTAGCATGAAACAGTATTCTGTTTTTTCACGCACGGAATGCTAGAAATCGGCTTTGCATAATGATACTGCTACTTCTTTAGAACTGGGTTTAACTAATTAAAACAGAAAAGTGACTTTTTCTCTGAATATATATTTTTATTATATATATATATATATTTTACCTAATTATGAATAAACATTTTTTTAAAAAAATTTCTAGCATGAGATGGAGCAATCTCAATCACATTGATAAAATTATTGATTCCATTTGAATTCGTTAAATTTCATTTTTGACATTCTAATATTTTATCTAGTACACTTCTTGAAACTGAACAGGTAAAAGAGATACCGTTGAAAGAGCTACAACGACGGGGCTTCTCAATTCTCTCATGGAATTGTCTTTAAAAGCATTTAGACTATTACCAACTATATAACAAAACCCTACAAATAAGATAAAACGTTTCAAGGTATATCTTAAGCACATTCAGCATTCAAATGTTAAACTACATACTAAGAAGTTTTTGTTTCAATTTTCAGCTCAAAGTCATGATGGTTTGAACTCACTGTTGGTGTTTTTTCGTATATGTACGGGAAAATTCTACTTTTCATCCCTATAATTTAATATAAGTCACTGTACTTTTATTTTTTCCAATCAATACTTACTTATACAAATTGTCTAGTCAAGTCTTTCGAGTATTAAATCTAGCCAAATATAGCTTACGTGGCCATTGAACAACTCCGCAATGTGACATGGATTAATTATTGCACATACATGGGCACTCTTAAATTTAGCTTAAAGTGAAAGCTGGTCAAACAGGTTATGGCATCTCCGACCATTCACTATCCACAGCGGGTTTTCACACGGGCAATGTTCAATCCATGTCACACTCAGGCATCCTCCGGTGGCCACATCGGCCAGATTTGGCTGGATTTGATGCTAGAGAGACTTGATTATACAATCATTGTAGTTGTTCTTTTAAGGACAATATTAAACATCATCAGAGTTAATACACATAGTTATAAGTAATGAAAAAAGGACCATGTAAATACGCACCTCAAATTGTTTCAGCACTAGTTCGGTCTTGGTATTCTGCATATCAAGTCCAACTAACTTCTTTGGACCATATCTAAATTCTGGAATTGAGGCACAATTAGGCCATTCAAACCACCTTAACTCGTTAGGGAGATGGATGGGACCTTGGAAAGAATTATCTATGTTATGTAGGATGAGTAACCTTAACTTTCTCATGTTTGTGAAAGCATTAGGACCAATATACATCTCTTCTTGCTTTGGCAACCTTAAAACTATGGCTTTGATTGCAGCTGTTCCCTGTATAATTATTCGAATACAGTTAGGTTCCTTTGTCATTATAATAAACAAAGTCAAAGATAAGAATAGAAGATGAATTTTTTTTCACACTAACAAGTCTTACCTCATCACTTGATAGAACATCAAGAACATCATCATAAAGCCATAACCGACTGCATTTTCCAGGATCATCATAACATTCTTCCTTAACAATCTTCTTACCCATATCTTCTACTATGTCATGCATTTGTAAGGTCCCATTCTCTTCACTAATCAAGGAGCGCTCAATGAGAATTTTAAACCCAATAGTCACGGGGAAACCACAACTATCAAGAACTTTCTTTACGTCCGATGTTCTCCATCCCTTGAAGAAACAAGCAATGTCAAGAAAAATCTCCTTTACATAGTCCTCCAATCCATCATAACTTTCCTTTAGCACATCGTAGATTGTTTTATTAGGATGTTTGGCCAGTCTATTCAAGGCACTTTTCCATTGATGTTCTCCTCTACCGCACAAGAAAGAACCCAACACCTCAAGTGCCAGAGGATGGCCTTTGACATGATGTAAAACTCTATGAACAAGATCGCTCCTCATTTCTATCTTTTGACTTTTTGGAAAAGCATACTTTCTAAAAAGTTCAAGAGCTTCACCATCATTGAGAATGTTAACGTTATACACATGACCTGAATCTAATCCATGACAAGTTAGCAGATGCTTGTCTCTTGTTGTGATAAATATCCTACTTCCTTTACCAAACCACTCACAATCACTAGCTAAAGCATTTAATTGGCTCCTATCATCCACATCATCAAGAATAATGAGAACTTTCTTATTGCAAAGTCTATCTTGAATCAACTGTCTTCCTTCACCAACACTAAAGATTGTTACTTCTTTTTGCAATACCTGCAATAGCAAATTTTTCTGCAAATGAACCAAACCAGTGACACTTTTGGATTGTTCTCTAACTCGGCCCAAGAAACTAGAACCTTGAAACTCTCTAAAAATAGTGTTATAAATTGCTTTAGCATGGGTTGTCTTCCCTATGCCTCCTTGTCCCCATAATCCTACCATAAGAATATCATCCTTGGACTGTAGATTTAGGATTGTTTGAATCTCTTGTACTCGGGAATCTATCCCAATAGGATACTTGGCTACATTTAATGGCATTCGACCTAGTTGGGTTGACATTTCTTGTACAATATTTTGTATAAGCCTCGCTTCATATCTGACAAGGGTAAATTAGTTTTAGAATAATCCAAAGAAATGAATAAGTATGCAAAGAGAATTGCCAAGTAAGAAGCTAATCCGCAATATATATGGAGATGAATGTCCAAATATGTTCAACTAGCAAGATGCCTAAGTCTAAACAGAACTAAAACAATATTCTTCATGTTATTCTAAATGTTGTATGTTAATCTATTTTGCATTTATCAATAATTCAAGTTAATTATTGGATATACTAAATCATTGATAGGCAATGTCTTGATCTCTTTACAGAGTCCATTGAAATTGTCTTGTCTTTTCTTTAATTGTCCAAATGCCAACCCATTTATCTAGTATATTCCTTTGCGAAGCAATATCTGTGATGAAAATAACCAACGTGAAATCTAAATTAGCATTACCAATTGGTTAAATCCTAATTAAAATCAAGTACTTTATATTTTTTGAGACAATTTTAGGCCCACATCTGAAAGTGGAAAAATAAAGACCCGCTCTTTGGCTGTTTGGACAAACACAGCCTA
Source organism: Eucalyptus sideroxylon x Eucalyptus melliodora (assembly GCA_016097485.1). Taxonomy (NCBI): domain Eukaryota; kingdom Viridiplantae; phylum Streptophyta; class Magnoliopsida; order Myrtales; family Myrtaceae; genus Eucalyptus; species Eucalyptus sideroxylon x Eucalyptus melliodora. The sequence goes on along the minus strand of CM027831.1, from coordinate 20,219,350 downwards.
CTGTTGGTTCTGTAGAGATCTGTCATGTTATTACCTTTTTGCTCTTTACTGCTTCAAGTATTTACAAAAATGCCATTAGGCCTGTACTTCTTTAAAAGAAAAGAAATCCTAGCTTTTCATTCTTTCTTCTTAAATTAAATAAATATTTCTAATAAATAAAACAGGCTGATAGAATTATCTTCTCCTATGCATAATGGCTTACATAATGAAAATGACTTTGTAGATACAAGGGAGAAATGCTATTGCAAGAGAGGTGTCTTTATTGGTCAATGAAAGGCTTGATGTAATTGAAACAGAGACTAATTAAAAGAAGCCTGAGGGACGAGATTCAAATCAAGTCTTTCAAGTCCAAAAAATGTAGCAAGGAAAGGTAGCAACATTCACTTTAGGTCCCGTAAAAAGAGCAGCCAACCTTAATGGTAATGATACTTGTAAGTTAGCCCAACATCTTCGGCAATCTTTAGGGTTGGCTGAAGAATCTCCAATACTATTATTTATTGAGCTTTTAACAGCGAAATGGACATTATATAACCCGATTATCCACAGAGAACAAATCATAGTTTGTTTAATGATTAATCCATTAAGGCCCGTGGTTAGTTCTTGGTGCTTTTCTTAATCTTGATACTGGAAAACATGTGTTTGAAAGGATAGATGAATGGGTCACAGCCATTGGTATGATAACAAATGCAGGAGCATATAGTCCGACACTATGTATGAAGTATGTGAAGCCACTCTTCTCGGTAACGCTCAGAAATTTGGGAAATTCTTATTATCTGAAACAGACATGAGGTAAAAAATAGACAAGAGCTTATTGTAGATGGACTATTGGCCAACGTAACAGATGTCTTCAAAAGAGAATTCCGTAGTTTATTGCTTTCTGTGGAAATAGTAGAGAGAGTAGCCTTTAAATGCTCTAATGAAATTACAGACTTTTGATATGTGCTATTTTGATGCCGTGCATTTCAACAATCTCAAAGACTTTTTTTGACAAACTTCCGGAGCCATGGCAGAGGTCACGAAGAAGGTTTACGACTTGCTCCTTCAGGAAAAAGAGGTAGTAGAAGATCTGGGTGAGTGAATCCAGGAAAAAAAGTATACGATGAGGATTGAGGAAAGTGAGTACTGAACTCTAAGTGAAGGAAGCAACTATATAGTTTCCTTATTTAAACAGGAGTTGTTGGTCTCAGATTGAATATGTGCTGGGTAGATAAGGCTGTAACATCCATCGAGAAACCAGAAGTGCAAGACACTTTCCTAAAGGATCGAAAAGAAGGAAGTTTATTCAATATGAAAAAAGTGTGCCAAGGGGAAAACGAAGGCCTTATAAATCTGAAAAGTCATCCAAATTTACAAAGAATTAAGGCCTTTAAAAGGAAACACAGAAGAGAACCTCGTTGTCCTCAAGGTAAACCTTGTTAAGTAGTTGTAACTTTTGTTCGAACACAAAAAGAGAATATTTGTGGAGTATACATCGAAGATTGTCACTCTTCATGAGGAACCTGCTCATAAACCTATGGATTAGCAGGAACTAGAAAATTTAGACTTTGAGGTTAAATGTGTCTATGAAGTTTCTCAGAATATGAGACAGACGAAGAAGATTCAAAATAGTTTAGGCCCCGTTTGGTAACCATCCAAACAGGGTCAAATTCTAATTCTTTGTTCCCAGAATCAGTTTGGGCCTAGAATTGTGTTTGGTAAAATTTTTGTTCCGTGGAACAGATTGGGAATAGAATCAAGAACAAAAAAAAAAAGTTGATTCTTGTTTTGGAAACGAATTTGAGAATCAAAATCAAGAACTTTTTGCTTCCCTTTGGCCATCTCGGGACCGTCGTCCACCATGCCCGCCACCGTCCGCCATCTGCTGCCACCGCCGGCCACCGGTCCGGCGAGCTCGCCGGAGGCAAGCTCATCGGAGGCTTGCCCAGCCATCGACGAGGCTCGGCCTCCCCGCATCTAGCGAGGCTGGGCGGGGGCTAGGCAAGCCTCGCGACGCCCGCCCCCACCGGTGGCCGGCGAGGCTCGCTTAGCAAGCCTCGGCGGGCTTAGGCGAGCCTCGCCCGGTACCGCGACGAGGCTTGGCCGACGACGCTCCGGTGAGGTCGCCAGCCCTCGTCTGGTCGGTCGCCGGTCCGACGACCGGCCACAAGAAGAAGAAGAAGATGAGAAAAAGGAAAAAAAGAAAAAAAAAAGGAAAAAGAAAAGAAAAAAATGAAAAAAATGAAAAAAGAAAAGGAAAAAAAAGGAAAAAAGTAAAAAATTTATTTAAAAATTAAAAGAAATTGATTTGAAACAAAATTAATGAGCACGGTACCAAACGTAATTCTATTCCAAAATCAGAAATTTTAAACAGTTACCAAACGGCTTAAAATGCTTAGAATCAGTTCCGGAGAACTAAATAAAAAAGAATCGCTTCGACCAATCTACTCCCGGAACAAATCGTTACCAAATGCGCTTAGTGAACAATTATCAACGACAAACACGTGATGATATAGTGCCCTTAAAGTCAACATCTTAGGTATTAGAAGAAACTTTCCCATAAGAGTATCTGTCGGGATCAACTTTGGAGTGGAGGTTGCTCGAAGTAGATGTTAGGGCTGTTTATTGATTATTAAGATTTAACTGTAAATAGGCGATAAATTTCTCACAATCGACGTCAATGGCAAAGATGTCGTATACTGAACTTCAAACCTTGGATGTACCTATGCTAAATCTTCAAAAAATTAGCAAGACCAGAGAAAGAACTAGAGGTGCATACCGTTATATACATATATAGGGTTAATCATAATAGGATAGGATAGGTCCCGCTATTTCATCTTCCTGTTGGCAATTTTGTGATTAAAACTGTATTGGATCAAAGATGGACGGGTTTCAGAGATGAATTGATATTAAGAATACTAGCCAATCTAGCACATTGGCCAGTTTGCTTTCCAAGCCCATCCAAATTCTTTGATGGCTCTAAATAATATTTGTTTGGGGAATTCATTAACATTGAGTATTGATTCTTTAAACATTGATAGGATGAACCCACAGGTCAAATTTTTTGCGTATCACGCTAGGATGATTTATAGATTCGCACAAATCCTAAAGAACGGAAGCTAGATAGCATATTTGTTTGAAGAGGTTCACACGATTGCAAACAATTCTGTATGTAAAATATTAATCCCGTAGAACACGGCCTAGGAGTTCAACTATGGTGGAACCTATTGGAGCATCTAGAGAGATCAGTGCATCAGGGGTCCAATAGAGAGGAGCAAGAATAACCTTATGATGTAACACTATCTAAACCCTATTTGCTAGGAAACAAAGGACTTTTGAACCTCTTACTGTACCACAGGATACTGTACAAGAAGTCAATCGGGAGGAGGTTGCATCTCAAAGATCTGTAAACTCAAGAATTTTAGAAAGAAGGATCATAGGAGACGAACAAATTAATATGCCTGTCTATGGAGAAGAGGATACATAGTCAAAAGAGAATAATGTTCTAATGGTAATGCAGTCCGAAGAAGAAAAGATCCACATCCCAAGACATACATGAAGTTTTCCATGCTTTGGGAATACAGCAAGGCAATGGTCTATAGCCATGGACAAAATTTGGGATATGATCGAACCTTCCCAAATGGCATACCGAGGAAGCTGGGTTAAGCACTCGTGGGGTTGTGATGTTTGAGTTTCCCGGTGTTATCTATATTCATTGGAGACACTGGAGCTTGTACTAATTGAGCAAGACCCAATGCATCACCCGAAGAATGGTGGAGACCATTAACAGAGCCTATTGCATTAAGAATAGCAGGTGGGAATCAATGATTTTAGTTGGACGGATTTTTCCTTTCCTGACACTAGATCAGGACGTCAATCTTGGTAATGCATTCTTAATGGGACAAAACGAAAATGGTCTTTTGTGCAAGACAGCACCACGATTACTATAGCAGGCGTGACTCTTCAAAATCCTTGGTTAAGACACAAATTTGAGGTTTATCCTGTGAAACATTCAGAGTTTTGTGGAGAATGTCCATGTGACCAAGCATTCATAGTGCGAGCACAGCGTGGTAAATAATGGGAGCATAAGCTATTTGGATGCGAAAAGTCTTCATTTGCAAATGATACCTTCTAGCGTCAAAATTTGTTCCGCCTAGAACAAGGAAAAATTCGGAGTATCCAACTGCCAGGAATGAAATGAAATAAGTTTTTGCTAAAATTGAAAAATAACTTTTGTGTAGATCCACAAATTGTGGAGTTTTTTTACTTTTGCTTTTTTTTGCGTGTAAAATGTAAGTCAAATTGTGGAGTCTTAATTGTAAAAACCAGACTTGAGCTAAAAGATCCAATTATCATCATTTCAGCAAAAACTGTGAGATGGTAGAGGTATTTGAAAAACAAATTCCTGATCTTTGCTCCAAAGGCTTTATTAGAGATGGTTTAAGTCCGCATTCTAACCCATTAACCATGCAGAGCAGCTATGAGGAAAAGCGTGAATTGTTAGAGACTATCTTCAGCACAACAAACCAACAAAGATGATGACAATAAGATAGCTGTGCCAGGAGAACTCAGAGACAGAATGGCCTAGGCAATTTTCAGCGGGAAATGGATGATGCCTTCAAGTATCTACGCAAGTTTTTGTACAGGATGTAATAGTCTTTAGGAAAAGTGGACATGCAAACGAATCACTTATAACTACCGACAAATATCTTAAAGAAAGAAGGCATGATCCTATGTAAAAGAAGGTAAAATGGATAAAGGAATAAATTAATTGCTTGGGTATGGAAGTAGACCAAAAAAAGCTAGTATTACAAACCTAAATTTGCGAGATATAATAAACTTTCCTGACAAAGTAGAAGACAAAAAATCCTGAGGTACCGTAGATCTGCAAACTAGGCCAGACAATTTTAAAATATCTTAGTAACCTACCCAAGAAAGCTCCAAGTAATACATCTCGATTTTGGGATGATGAAGACACTCAAGCAGTAGGTAAAAGAAAAGGTAAAGCATTTGCCACCATATTATCACCTTCTGATATTTGACACATAAAAATGATGTATTTGCCATGAAAAATTGTATAAAAAACTTTTTACATATTCCTAGACCCAAAAAGGTTTGTAATGAGAACCAACTCTGAATATGTGGAAAGATTCTTGAATCTAATCTGAAAGAAGCTCAGCAAACTAAGCTTCTCATTATACAAGAATGGTATAGTTATTACAACTTTGACATAGAATATATTCGTCCAGATAAAAATGTCTTAGCTGCTTCTCTCTCTCTCTCTCTCTCTCTCTCTCTCTCTCTCTCTCTCTCTCTCTCGCGTAAATTGTCTTGTTGTGCAGACAAATCCTACAGCAGAAAGAAAAAAATTTCGGGCATGCAAGCAAGAGGAGCATCCAAGGAAGAAGTGTCCAAAGAGACAGAAGGAGAATAAGAGCAAAAGCCATGGTCCTATTAGAACGAAAGTAAATATTAGTTGGCTATGCAAAAGACCTATCCGTCGAATGACTGTGGGGAATGAAATACTAAGAAAGCCTTGCCAAGAGAATGAACTGGTTGGTTGAAAAGACAGTTGAAGTTCACAAGCCTCTTTTGATTAAGTCCGAAAAAAATAAAGGAGATATCCTTGAAGATTAAAATCAGGTAGAAGATGATATGTTTGGCAAACAAACGCACTCACGAAGCATAATCTGATTCAGAAGTGGTTTTGGGTTTTTCGGGTGAACTATCGGGCATTTATGGCTTCAATAAAGTTATGGGAGCAAGATCTTGAAAATGAAGCTCTTGGAAAGTTTGTACCAGATGGCCATAAAATAATCACAAGGAAAATATTCCTGAGAATCATAATCCTATTCCTGAAGATTTTGACATTGAATCTGGTGATAAAAACCTCGAAAAAAAAAATGAATATGTTGAGTTTTGATATCTACATATTGATTCAATCGATCATAGCCTTCATGGGAAGGGTACTAAAATCTTTGCAAAGTTGCTAGTTAAGACTTGAGAAAGAGATTCCCAGCAACCTCTATGGTTCATAAAAGATTCTGCTTCACACATAAAGATTCTAGAAGTCGAGTTAAAATTTTACAAAACAATCGGAGAAGGGTTCCTTGAATAATGGAAAGTTAAGGTGCGTATTCTCTAAAGCACTACTACCTGGAGAATTGATGTTAATGAAGAAATATAATAGACTCGAGAGACACTTTTCTTTAGAGGAACTCTCTGTTCTAAATCCTTATCTCCACTGGGAAGGACAAGAATGACTAAGCTAGAAACTTCACACAAGCGTAGCAGAAACTGGACTCCCGCTTGTAGAAGCAGGGTTTGCAGACTCGATCAACATTGACAGAGGCTACCTACACCTTATTAGTACAGTTCAACCGTTGGTACTATTTGCTTGAAGCTGCTTAGGATATGGTCCTAGATATTCTACAGTGATTGTGACCAGCACGATGAATGGAACTGGCTGATGAAAGGAAATAGAGTATGTCTAACAGATCTGGGAAATTCAACAACTTGCAGAACCAAACAAAACCAAGAGAACCATAAAAATGCGGTGAGACATATGACTTTTATCACTGAAACCACCGAAATCGAATTCTTTAAAGCTGTCCTAGAGCATGCAATAGGCAACAAACAAAAGTATTATCTGCGCAGTGATGGAAGAATTTTCATCATCATTCTCAAGGTTATATGAGCTTTAAACAAAAAGAAGTCCAAGAGAGAAAATGAAAGAGTAATCGATCTGCCCACTTAGTTTCTGGCTTAGAGAACAGAGCTTATGTTTCAGGGCTGATGTTTTTGAAGTCTGGAAGATCTCCCAAACCCAAGATCAGCGACTTGAAGAGAAAAGGGAACGAGATAATCACGCCCAATTTAGAAGAAAAGGCCCAGGGCCAGCCTTCAGATGAGTGATTACTACGTCAGCACTCAGCAGTACAAGACGTCAAAAACTAATTTTCTCAGAAGAAGAGAAAATGCATGGATTAGAAAGGATAATCCCCATGGGTTAGACGGGGTATAATGTCTTATATGTACAGGCGTAGGCAGCTCACTTTTGTTATTGTCCGCTTGTAAATGTTGAAGTGAGCTGGCAACATCCCACAGGCACCAGCTTTTGTATGTATATAGCTGATCCCTCTTCAGTTGAAAGGGGAGGCGAAGTCAGTAGAGAAAGCTTTCTCTACAATTCTTACTCGAAGTGATTTTAGTTTGGGTCTGCGTCCGTGAGAGACTGATAGCTCAAAACCTCAACAAGAAGCAGAGGCATGCCAGCAGTACAAAAGACCCTCCAACTAACAGTAACGGGGGTGGAACATGGGAGCCCAAACTTCCCGCCCGAATTGGAAAGCCGAAGTCCACGAAAATATACTTCTATAGATTTTTAAGTTAATTTTTTTCTTAAGAGGATATAGTCTGTTATCTAGAACTACAGAATCCTTAAAATTGGTCTAAACATGAGGGTGCCACTCGCATGAGTCTTTCATGAGTGATAGCCTAATCCAGATTGCCAAGTGTAAGCTAATACCATATGAAGTTAGATCACGTTATGAAACGATCTGTATTTCCAATTAGGAGTAGCTTGTCTATGGTTTAGACGTATTATTTACGTAATTATATACAGACTAATACCATGGTTTATAATGACAATAACTTGCATTATTTGTGTCATTGATTTAATGACTTATAATTCTCATACTTTAAACCAAATGGATATTTGTTTGATCATGAATTACATTTGATAATATATGCTAGTTAAAATGTTTATTTCAAGATATTTTATTTTTGTGTTGTTCTTTCGAATTTCAAATTATTAGAATGTAAACTTTCAAATTAAGTTGAAAACTTTACTATCATGTTTTTTTTTGTAAACAAACATATGTTTGTTAAAAATGCATTTCAAGATAAAGGACAAATCACTAAAATGAAAATTAACCGAATACGGGTCGTATGACACAACTATGCCATGTGGCAATGACAGAGCAATGTTACCTCTCACGTTGGTGAGCATAGAAGTAAACTTTCTCTTAAACCTGGCTTATATTATATCCAGTAGACAAAGGATATAGATTATTACACGTGGTTTTAATGTATTATGACAGTTTTTGATATCGAAGAAACTTATTATATTTGAATATTGGGCACCTTTTCTTCTAACCAATATGTCAATTTGTGAATTCAAAGTTTCAAGTTTTCTGAATATATTTTCTAGAATTTTTTTTTGTTAAATTTTACTTTAAAAAATAAGAAAATGCCTAGGCTCAAAACTCAAACCCAAATTTCCCCACCCCACTCTCTCCACTCCCCTCCACATTTGCCACTGCCCCGTGGCCGCCCTCATCTGTTCCCCACGCTGCCATGTCCCCGCCACCATCGCCTGTCCTAGCGCAGTTGGTGCGCCCTCTTTCCGTGTTCTTGTCCCTCTGTCACGGAAGACAGGAGAGTCTCAGGCGACCACTGCCCGAGGCTAGCGACCGCTGATCCGGGCTTGAAGCCCCAGATCCGGGGTCGCGAGCCTAGATTCGTAGCCTTAAAGCCCCTAGACACAGAGACACAGAGACGGGCTGAGGTGATGCGGCTGGGGTGGCGTTGGGACGTGAGCAATCGGACGGCGGCGTGTCGAGAATCGGCAGAGGGTCGGAGAGGACGAACGGCTCGCCCATGGTACTCTGTTTCGTGTTCTGTGCAAGTGTTTTCTGTGCTGTGTGTCTAATGCGAGAGAGAGAGAGAGAGAGAGAGAGAGAGAGAGAGACGAGGCAAATTAGAGAGAGAGCCGGGATAGATTACGCCGAACTTTAGAGGATCCCAAACCTTAAAGAAGATCAAATATCAAAAGAATTACACTATTTGAAGCAGTAGAAGTGTTTTCACGTACCCATCCATAAGATACCATCCAGATAAGCTCCCAACGTCAAGAAGAGCTTTCTTCCATCGCTTTACTTTCTCTGAATCCTTCCCAAACTTGACCTCATGTTTGGCCATAACTTCTGCATAACCCTGTCTCTGCCCTCTCACTTCTCTAGGTTCCACTTTGTAAAACACCGGAAAGACCATGAGGCCTCTTTGCTCCTTGCACTCCATGATTTTTGCCACCTCCTCCAAACTCCAAAGTGATGAGGCATAGTCCTTGGAGAAAAGAACAATTGCAATTTGCGATTCCTCGATTGCCTCCATGAGTGCGGGTGATATTTGCTCTCCCTTCTCTAGATCTTCATTACCCATGTAAGAGTTTATTCCACTTTGAACAAGAGCTCTGTAGAGATGATTGAGGAAATAGTTGCAGATGTCCGTGCCTCTAAAACTCAGAAAGACATCATAGCTCCTTCTAAGCTTGGAAGAAGAAGAAGAAGAAGAAGCCATTAGAATCAGGGAACAGAAATGGTTAACAATAAGCAATGAGTTGCCTAAGATTTGGTACTCTCTGAGTGGCGGTCTGTGCGCCATTTGATCTTCTCTATATGTTGATTCTTAGGTACATGACTTCCTTTCGATGTGGGTCAACAAAGAATATTTTAATAAAAGTGCTCAAGGAGCCGACACTTTAGCATAGGAGTGCTCTTCACGCACATGAAGTGTTGACAATATGCACATTAAACTTTTCTTCGTGGAAGATCACATTTGTCACATTAGTTAGATGTGTCTTCGTCACATGCCTTTGGTTAATGTTGGATTTATTGCTAAATTGAATTGTTAATAAATTTGACTATTCAACATAGGATAAATTTCTATAACCATAATAACAAACTATCCTAATTAAAGGCCAATTTTCTGATTAATTTATTTAGCTACAGGGAAATGGCTTCTATTTATTCAGTCCTTCATTTTTCTTTTTCTTATATTGATAATAAAGTGTTGATCTCGTTAAAAAGATAGTTCGCTGTGGTTATATGGTAAATTTGCGAGTGATGATTGATGCACCTCTAGATTAATCGATCGGATACTAATCAATTAATTTCTTGTCATTATAAAATGAAAAAGGTGCTATGAGATCTGGGGTGGCAACATGCGTACCGATCTTTGTTGAATGCGAAGTGAAAGTGGTCCAAGAATGGTATTGAACTATGTGTTACACTTTAGAGATGATTGCAAAGGCAACTTGGATTTTTAATTTGGACTGAACTTTACACCCCAACTATGTATAATAAAACCCTTATACCCCGTGTCTTGAAGTCTAACTACAAGATAGGCCATATATTACTTATTCCCAACAAATATATTAAATTGAACAAAAAATGCATATTCGGATACATGTTGGAAGTTATGAATTTAAAAAATATATATTATCGGGTCCAAGCTCCAAAATTAGTGAGGACATAAAATTTAAAGTTCAGGTTGCAAATAGAAACTTCAATTGCTAGAGCATGGGAGTCGTTCCATCATTAGACAAGGAAGTAAAATTAGAGACAATATGAATGTGGGGCGTGACTTTTCACACGGTCATAACCAAGAACATGACGTCTTAATTTGTCACTATATGTGACTTTTACTGCAGCGAACATCCATTTGCTAGTGTGCAAAGAATTGTAAATTTCACTTTCCATTTTCTAGCGGATGGAACGACGGATCTCGGCCCAAATCTTCTCATCTCAATATAACAATTGTTGTTTATATGTTATTGTCGCGACCTCTTTTTTCGGCGCCGCAGCCGGGTACGAGCGCCTAAGGAGGCTAACGGCTCGGTTGAATTTGGTTAAAGCCCGGACTCTCCCAAGTCCACCAATTCACGACTTAATGGTTCAATTTTTTAACCTGTAAATCGATTTTTAAAATGGAGTCGCCACTAATCAATTTGGGGTGGGTTGATTAGAAACCCAAGTGAAGTATCGGGAGAAATACTCACTCCTGCGCAACCAGAGAAATTAGGATCGGGGACTTGATTACACTAGTTAATCACTAATGCCCTTTCGGTACCTAATCTTTGTTTAAACTTTGAGGTTTTTTGGATGTTTGAGGGATTTTTCATGCATTTTTTAGAGGAAAAACATTTTTGAGTCATTTTCTAATTTTTTTTGACACAAAAGGGATTTTTTGGGATTTTTGGTATTTTTTTGGAAAAATACAAGTCTTTTTGGCTTTTTCATGAATTTTTGGGTTTTTTTTTTTTGGATTTTTGACATTTTTTGGAAAATATGAAATATTTTTGATTTTTTTTTATTTTTCAGAAAATAAAATATTTTTTAATTTATAATATTTTTGGAAAATAAATTATTTTTGATTTTTTTGACTTTTTAGAAAATAAAACATTTTCAACATTTTTTAAATATTTTTCGATTTTCTGGAAATTAAAACATTTTTTAATTTTTTTTGAAATAAATTATTTATTTAAAATATTATTTTCTATTAAAATAATATAAAAACTGACCCGGGTCGGATCCGCAGGTTTGGTCCGACCCGGGTAGGTGACCCGAACGCGAAGCGGGCCCAACTCAGATTTTTTGGTCTTTTTTTTTTTTTTTTTTAATAAACGCAGCCCACACTGGAATTGGGCCTATTTTGAATAAAAAGAGGATATCCAGCCCAAGCTCAGAAACCGGCCCAACGGTGCGGAGTCCGACCGGGAAACCCCGCCGAGAGACAGGGGAAACCGGCCTCGGACGGACCCCTAATTGACCGGTTTCCAGCCTCCTTTCCCTTTCGTTCGTTCGCAGCCGGTGAAGAGACCGGGCGCGGCTCGCATCGTCGACGACGGCTACGCGGAGGACGGCGGTGGTCGGTCGCGACAGCGACGGTAGCAATGATTGGACTACGGAGGGGGAGATGGCGACGGCGGCTAGGGTTTCGGCGACGACGGGCGGCTACTGGATTCTCGGGAGGGAGGCGGAGCAACAACGACGACACGGATGAGCGCGGCCGTTACCTGTTCGTGACGAGGGTACGGCAAGGCGACTGTGGGGACGACGGTAGCCCTTAGATCTGGACGGCGTCGGGACGATGTTGCGGCGGGATTCGGCACAGCAGCGGCGTCGGGGAGACCTCTTCTTTCGCCCCTCTTCGCGGATCCAGAACTTCTTCACCTCCTTCGACCTCGTTTCTCCCTCACTCCGGTCAGATCCGAGCCTCCACCGGCCGGATCTGACCTCCACGGACTCACTCACCGGCGGCCTCCCCCGAAGTCTCTCAGTGGGAGGTCGGCCTAGCTCGCGACCCGATTTTTCTCTCGCTCGCCTTCCTCTCGCTTGCTCTTCAACCTCCTCCGAAGTCTCTCAGGAGAAAGCTTCCAAGCTCACGATCTTCTAGCCCCCTTCAACGACGGAAATGCTTCGCTATTTATAGGCGAGGAGGTCCGGTCGACGGAGAGGTTCGGCCGCCGGTCTTTGGCTTGCCGACCGGACCCCCGTGGCCAAACCGGCGTCCCATCCGAGCTCATCCAGCGAAGCATGCTCGGCAATGATGGCATTCACGATCTTATCTTCTTCAGCTGACGTCGGCCTACTCCCCTCAGCCGTAGGCCGTCCTTCGCGTTTATCGTCGTCTTCTGTGCGCGTGAAGTACAGAGGCGGAGAAGGAAGCGCAAGGAAGAAGAAGAAGGAAGAAGAAGAAGGAAGAGAGGGGCCGGGCCAGAGAAAAAAGAAATACTGGGCTTGGGCCAGCGAAAGGGAGAAAAAGAGGGGAGGGCTGCCAATTTTTTGCTTTTGCTTTGTTTTGTTTGTTTTTGGTTTTTTTAATTATCTTATTTATCCGAAATGACAAAATAAAATTAACCTAATTAAAATTAAGGTGTCAACAGCTGCCCCTCTTTGAAGGTGAGCTCGCAGAGGTTGCATTCAAAGACAGACTGACGCCTCAATTTTATCCATGCATGCGTAGTAGATTATATTTTATTTGGGACCTATTATTCTATGCGGATAAAGAGCAATATACTAAGACAGGACAGATAAGAAGATACCTGTAGTTACTTACCGGGAATGAGTGAGATAGGGTGTGAACCCCGAGTTTTGGCAAGTATCAAGGCACCATCTTACCTGGTGATATGAGGAGGTTGTTTTTCCAGGGCTCGAACCATTCTTCGGTCGCCTGTTAAAACAATCAATGATTTGTCTAGGACCCGAACCTTTCTTCGGTCGCCTTGACGGGGAATTGCCTTCCCAGGACTCGAACCTTTCTTCGGTCGCCTGTTAGAGCAATAAGTTGGTTTGTCTAGGACCCGAACCTTTCTTTGTTCGCCTTGACGGTGAATTGCTTTTCCAGGACCCGAACCTTTCTTCAGTCGCCTGTTAAAATAATCAATGGTTTGTCTAGGACTCGAACCATTCTTCGGTCGCCGTGACGGGGAATTGCTTATTCAGGACCCGAACCATTCTTCGGTCGCCTGTTAAAACAATCAATGGTTTGTCTAGGACCCAAACTTTTCTTCGGTCGCCTTGACAGGAGATGCACCGACCTTTCTCAGGGCATCTCATTTGTGGGTGCCTGATTTGTATCGAGGACACCAGTTGGTACCCGACCTTTCTCGGGAGATGCGCCGACCTTTCTCAGAGCATCTGTTTTGTGGGGCGTCTGACTTCTGTCAAAGACACCAGTTGGAACCCGACCTTTCTCGGGAGGATGCGCCGACCTTTCTCAAGGCATCGATTTGTGGGGTGTCTGTCTTCTGTCAAAGACACCAGTTGGAACCCGACCTTTCTCGGGAGGATGCACCGACCTTTCTCAGGGCATCGATTTGTTGGGGGTGCCTGGACATTCACAAGCATTGAAAGACTACCTGGATATTCACAAGTACTAACCTGAAGGATATTTGGGCCTTTGCAGGCATCGAAGGGGTACTTGGATGATCGCAAGTACAAACTCTTGGAGGATACTCTGGCGTTCGCAGGTATCGAAGGAGTACCTAGGATATTCATGAAGGTCCCTCACCTTTTGATAATTGCGAATATCGATGACGTACCTCGCATATTCGTGAAGGTCTCCCACCTCTTGGCAATTGGGGAATATCGAGGGCGTACCTAAGATATTCGTGAAGGTCTCTCACCTCCTGGTAATAGGAATATCGAGGACGTACTTGAGATATTCGTGAAGGTCTCTCACCTCCTGGTAATTGGGAATATCGAGGACGTGCCCCGAATATTCGTGAAGGTCTCTCACCTCCTGGTAGTTGGGAATATCGAGGACGTACCTGGGATATTCATGAAGGTCTCTCACCTTCTGGTAGTGGGAATATCGAGGGCATACCTGAGATATTCGTGAAGGTCTTTCACCTCCTGGTAGTTGGGAATATCGAGGACGTACCTGGGATATTCATGAAGGTCTCTCACCTTCTGGTAGTGGGAATATCGAGGACGTACCTCGCATATTCGTGAAGGTCTCTCACCTCCTGGTAAATGGGAATATCGAGGACGTACCTTAGATATTCGTGAAGGTCTCTCACCTCTTGGTAATTGGGAATATCGATGGCATACTTGGGATATTCATGAAGGTCTCTCACCTCCTGGTAATGGGAATATTGAGGGCGTGCCCCGCATATTCGTGAAGGTCTCTCACCTCCTGGTAATGGGGAATATCGAGGATGTACCTTGGATATTCATGAAGGTCTCTCATCTCCTGGTAATTTGGAATTTGAATGTAGCACAAGGCTTACCCGGATGGCCGCAGGCACTCAAAAGGGCTAGAATACCTGGGTAGCCGCAAGTGTACAAAGTACTGGAATACTTGAATGAACACAAGTATTTAATGATATGATCTGAGACCACTCAGGTAGGTCCAAGTGTAAGAAAGCATACCTGGACAACGGTGGGTACTTGACGATATGGGGATATCTAGACAACAGTAGGTATTCCAAGAGATACTTGGTCAGTCACAAGTATCAATACTCTAGGGACAACTCGAACAGGTCGAGTGTCAGGAAAATGGAGTATCCGAACGGTGGCCGGTACTCAAAGACAATAGGGATACCTAGACAGTAGTAGGTATTCAATGATAAATGGATACTTGATCAGTCACAAGTATCAATACTCTAGGGACAACTCGAACAGGTCGAGTGTCAGGAAAATGGAGTATTCGAACGGTGGCCGGTACTCAAAGACAATAGGGATACCTAGACAGCAGTAGGTATTCAACGATAAAGGGATACTTGATCAGTCACAAGTATTAATACTCTAAAGACAACTCAAACAGGTTGAGTGTCAACAGGGGGAGCACCTGAGTAATGGTAGGCACTCAAAAACAGGGGGGTACCCGGCAAGTGGTGGGTAGTCAAAGACAAGGGGATACTTAGACAGTTGCAAGCACCCAAACTCAAGGGACGACTCGAACAAGTCGAGTGTGAAGAAGAGAGTACCTGGACAGTGGTAAGTACCTTAAGATAAATGGGGATAGGGATATGCTTACCTGGCAATATCTCTGATCTTTGAGAGTATGTCTGCTATTTGCACAATATGCACACATGATTGTATATGCTGTAAATTCATGAGTTTAAATGTGATTTATGCATGACAATTTTGTCAGTTTTGCATCATCTGAGTTCCACTGGGAAGATTTTGAAAGACAACCTTTATTTGGAATATAGATGTCTTAAGCATGCCAAATGAGGGACTTTCAATCTGAAAGGACTTTTCGCTCACTCTCATGGAAAAGGCTATCCCGACCATTGATGCGGATTCATAAGGACCATACTATCTCACCGTCATCATGTCGGCGGGGTCCGAGTATTCTCGCAAAAAGACGACTTTACCAATGTGAGAGGTCTTTGTTGAAACTGTGATGAAGTCTTGGTCAGCGGCTCATCGAAGGGGACCATCAAGGTCAAGGCTTATGAATGGAGTGCCGCATGATCGTCTCCGGATTTGCAAGTCAAGAATCCTGCGAAAAGAGATAGAGTAATCTTGCTCGTACTTCTTCGAGCGATGTTTATAGACATATGGAATGCTACGTTAATTGAAGTGCCCTAGTCTGAAGAGACTTTTACAATGGGATGTAACGTAGACTTGGCTCACATGTAAGAGGGTGAGAATTGGTGACTGTCTTGGCATTTGTCACTAATATTTCTTGTCAGATGGAGGTTCTATGGACCACAACAACAACTTTTCTTGGCTGTATTTTTGACTGGGGGCATTGGCCTTGCTTTTACCAGGCACACCGCTTTTTTCATGCCCCTATTTTTATTCCAGTTCTTCTTTTATGGGCATTGACCTTGCTCTTACCAGGTACACTGCTTTTTTATGCCCATGTTTTTTCATTCTTGTCGTTAAAGGAACTAGCCTAGGCAAGTTCAATCACGACACTGTTGTTAGACTCTTGAGTCTTCGTCTTCAGCTAGCGCTCCGAGCTATGCTGTTCAAATGGTAGTAACTTCTGTTTTGTCTCGATGTGAGGGTAAGATTACAGACTCACTTGAGTTGTACAATGAATACAAGTGCGCAAAGAAAGAATTGCTCTTCGTCATTCTAAGGCACTTAAATTAACGTGAGTGTTCATATGCAATAAAGACACCCGAAGATTGATGCAAGTGCGAGCAAGAAAATTTCTATCTCTCTTCTCACCTTGTGATACTACTATGCCTCCGATCTTCCCTAGTGTAGGGTAGTTCTTGACGGGGGTAGGATAGAAATTTCACCAATGTATGGGGCTCAATGGGGTGAGCAATGAAATGCCTCTCACTGTTTTGGTTATCGTACCATTCGCGAGAGAACTCTTTACCCTGCAGTCATGGAATCTTTTGCACTCATCTCACAAGTGTATAGATGGGGGACTGTGTTTAGGATATAGCTTGCCTGTCATCATTCTGACGCGCCTCATCCAGCATGCTCAATCAATCTTGTATTTTTCACTTAGCTGTCTATTCTAATAATCCTCAGTGGAATCAATGACTTAGACAGACAAAATCATCATGCCAAATTCATGCAACATTTTGAATATGATGGAGTTTGAACTCTTCAAAACAAGTGAATGGTTTCGACTCAAAAAAGACCCTATTGATAACTTTAGGAGTTAACATAATGGTGTTTCCAAATATGTTAAATTTTGAACATCAAAAGGGTTATTTGCAAATGTGTGTCGATAGTTATCCCTATTGATTAGGGATATGACACATGAAGGATCAGCCGGGTTGGGGATCTGATCGGGCATCTCTATTTTTGCCCTTGCAGAAGAGAAGATGAAAATGGATCAATCAACAGGGCCAAAATTAAAGGTGAATTGAGGCCTGAAGGATCTCTGTCATTTGCTTTGGCAATACTTGGGACGCCATTTTGCTTGGGAGAGTTTGTCATGCCTCTCATTGATTTGTTATCTTTGTTTTTGACAGTCAGGTAATCCTGCAACAAACAAGACATGCTTCTCATTGATTCGTTATCCTTGCTTTTGACAGTCAGGTGATCCTGCAACAAACAAGAGGGAATGTGTTAGTCATGAACTCTTTCAAGAGTCGAATAACTGGAAGCGATACAACTTTACCCTTCATTGGTTTGCAGATGATTGGGTGAACCTGAAGTGAGAGGGGGACACGAAGTCCTATGTCCCTTGCTTCATTAGGTCAATTATTCTTTGAATTGGCTCCTGGATGACACGTCTTTTTACACGAAGCCAGGTGAATTTGATGCGGGTCATTTCCACGAACCTCACTTGGCCAATATTGACCATCAAGTTTGGTTTTTGATTCCCAATGTTTCCCTTTACTGGTTTGCAGATGATTGGATGAACTTGAAGTGCAAGTGGGACATGAAGTCCTATGTCTTTTGCCTCGTTATGTCACATGTTCTCTCGTAATTTGCAAGTGCAAGGGAAATTTTTTTTTTATTATTATTATTCTTTTTACCAAGCGGCTAACTGCCGCGTCGGGGATTCAAACCCCCGACTTCGGACCTTTTTGCTTCTTCCCGGATACCACTCGGCTAGAGGCGCCGATGGTGTCCGTAGGGCGCTTCTTTTTTTATTTAACCGAACCGGCTCCCCGGACGACACGTCCTTTCATACCAAGTTAGGTAAATCGATATGGGTCATTTGATTTTCCCAAATTAACCATTGAGCTTGTTTCTTGAATCCTATGCTTCTTGTCAATAGGAGAAAATATGTCAAAAGTGAGTTCAGACACTGGGAGTATTGGAAACGATACCAAATTACTCTTCTCCAAAGTTTGTATTTGCTGACTCCTAGGGATCTCTGTATGTCAATGACGGCCTTTTATTTTTGACACAGTTCAATGTCTCTTTTGATTGGCCCTCTTCATTTGTGACCATGTATGGATGATTGCTGGTCGTTTGATTCATCTTTAACGCCTTCCTTCTGTGGAATTTCTCTTTTCCTTGGAAGAATATGCGTCTGGAGTGAAGCTTTTAGATTCCAAAGTCGTTGTCCAGGGTGTGGGGCTACAGATCGCCTTAACTATCTAGATTTTCTCCCTGTTGACAGTATTCACTTTAAAGGAAGAGAAGGAACTTCTTTCTTATGCTTCTGGGCTCATCGAAGTTGAAACTGTAACATCTAGTTGTTTGGGCGTGTCGTGCGATAAGATAGTCCTTTGGCTTAGGATGGAGTTGGGCAGGAGTGAGGCATGTCATGGATGCTTCGATCTCAACTCTATGCCTGTACCTATTACGTTTCATCTTTTGTATCCTGTAAATAGAAGAGAGAGGACATCATTTCCAAATTATATTCAGAGAATAAGACTTACCATCTTTTGGTGTAGGATGATTTTTTCTATTTGCCCCTGTTTTCTTGGCAGGGTGTCTTTGAATTTGGCGAGTTCGCTTGATGCGCTTTCTTCAAATGCCCCCTGTCACACTAAGTCAAAGGGAATGATATTCTGAGACACGAAGTGAGTGAGTCAGAAAGACAAACATGATTAAATTTAACATCTTGCTTCGACGAAAGTTTTTTTTGTAATGAAATATTTTCTGTTTTCAAAATATGTCTTTGGGGGAGAAAAAACATGAGGAAGCCTAGCCCTCAGTATTCTCCTTGGATGATATTTTTTTCATGGTTGGATAGCATCACCGGGCTGGTTTGGAGTACCGTCTCATGCTCTTAAAACAAAATATTATAACTGTACAATAGAGTACTTGGAATGAAAAATACAACAGTAGCACACTAGACAAGATAAGAAGCATGAAATTATAAAAACAAGTAAATCCCATGAAAACTCCTGTGTAAAGGAGTGCTTTGATAGTGTTGGTTCTGAAATCAAGCGCCTTTGAGTTCCTCGCCTCCAGTAGACTCGAAGTATTCGCATGAGAGGACCACTTCATTGAAGTTATGGAAGTGCAACCCATGCAACCAACAATGATGCTTGTGAGGTAAAGTCCCTATGAACAGCTTTATCATTTCTTCTTCGGCCAGTTGAGGGTAAATTTGCATCATAAAAGCCTCCCACCTCCTTGCATATGCTCGGAAATCCTCCATTGATCTTCTTCTAAAGTGAACCAAGTTCTGACAAGGCACTTCAGTCCCAATCTGGCTTTGATACTGAAGCAGGAATGCAGAAGACAGCTCATTCCAATCTCTCATAAGGTAGATATCTGCTGTGATGAACCATTGTAATGCAGATCCCGTAAAACTCTCTTGGAAGGCCTGAGTTGTGAATGACATTGGGCCATAGTACCGACTCATTTCAGCATGGAGGTATTGCAAGTGGGCCACGGGGCAAGTCGTGCCGTTATATTTGCGGAGGTTAGGTATCCACATCTCTCCAGGGGTCATGATCCTATGAGCGCAAGACGGGCTTGATGTATCTTGGTTAGGCCACTGGTTTTCCCATTGCATATCTGTTGTAGTGGTGAATTTTTCTGTTTCAAGAAAGTTGGATTCTACCGAGATTACCCCATTGCTTTCTTCTTGGTCAAAATTTCCGAATGAGGATGAAGTATTGAAACTATCCTCATGGTCAGAGGACGAGCTTAGTACTTCGTTAGGATCGTAGCGGATAAAGACGTATGCTTCCTCTTCTGACGGACCTTCATCCCCGGATGAGAGTATGAAATGGTTATACGATGAATCGTCGTTTCATTGTCAAAATAACGCCGAAGTCCTTGGGATTGTATTCTAGAGGATGGTGGCCTTCAAAGCTGTATTCTTGGGAATGCTCGAAGCTTTGGTGCGCTGGCTCGTTGGCAGATGCTGCATTGATCTGCTTAGGCTTTCTTTTCTTGTCTCCCGGTCCAGACCTTTTGAGTAAGGCCCTTCGTTTTGCCAGCTCGATCCTGTCCAGGGAAGTGAGAGATATTAGAGTGTCGCTTTCTGATTCACTTTCTAGGTTGATAGGGGTTGGTATTCTTTGGACCCTAGCTCTTGGAGTAAGCTTGGGGAGTCGTCCAGTCGTGCCCCGGTCTTGAACATGCTCTGTGTCTTTGATCTCATACAAAGGCTCCTTGCCTTTCCTAGTGGGAAATTTTCCAGTAACAAGATGTTGCTTAGCTGCCCATTTATCATGCAAGATTTCATTGACATGCTCTTCTCCTATCTTAGCGACTAATAACTCCTCGCGCTGCGCGATCATCGGCTCTTCGTAAGGTAAGGTGATATCAGGGGTGATGTCAATATTGTACTCTTGGTGAAAAACATGAATTAGTTCCCTCCAGGTTTTAAGGGGACTAATCTTCCTGACAATGTACCATCGCAAGGCAGGACCAGTCAAGTTCGATTGGTACGATTGAATCATCCTTCGGACCAGGTAGGCCTGCAAGTAGGTCTCTGGGCGGGAGGTATCAGCATACCTTTCGCATTCAGGTGCTTTGAGTTTTTCAGGGATCACAATGCCGGCATCATTGGACAGGTCCATGGGATCCTACTCCTGTAGCTGGTTTAACTTTTTCATGATCTTTTCAAATTGTCTATGGTACTGGCTATTTTCTGGCAAATTTGCAGGTGTCATGACGGTGTTTGAGGCAACTATAGAGTTGGGCTCAGCCTGAGTGGATTTCATTTGTCTCGAGAGTTGTCGAAGGACAATGGACATCTGTCTTACGCCGTCTTCAATGTTAATGAGGCGATTTTGTACATCATAGTGATCGACCCCTATTGGATGAGGCCATTCACGGATGAGTGATGGCCGACGATTCATAATTACCTGTTCGTTGTGAAAACAATGAATGAGCACGAAAGTAAACAAAGATTGACCCATGGCAATGGTCTAATTGCTTTTTTATTTATCAAAAGAGGATTTATAGACTGCCAACTCCTAACATCTAGAACTTGAACTTGAAATTGAAAAGACAGGATGAAATACTAGATATTAAACAAGAGTCCCTAAACAATGGGACAAAACTTTCACACTATTTACACTAAGGGGCACATGATTGCTAATTTATATGCGACGGGGAGCCTTGTTCTTGCGAGGATGCCTACTTCCTTGAACTGGTTCTGAGGTGTGCATCCAGTCCATTCGCAAATCTCTCTCCATGAGCTCTGCTTGCTCGTGCTGGCTGCTCTCGCTGATTGAGTGAGAGACTAATGGCTTCCATCTTGTCGGGATACAATGGTTGTGGATGTAGGACATGGAGGCGTGGTGGGCTTTTTCTTCTCCCTCAAGCCCTTCGTATCACAATCCTTTTGCGATGGCACTTGTCCTGTGTTTCCTCGCCGGTAGAAATTTCGAATTCATAGTCATGGCTTGTGTTGAAAAGAACTGGAGGGACCATCATCTTGAAAGGCGGTGGGATCTCCTGAAGGGCTCCATATTGTCGTGCTACCCGATACGGGTAGTAGGGAATGGCACCGGTGAGACCGAGCAACGGAATTGGGCGGGTGCGCATGTAAGCAAAGCGAGCCCTCTTTTCATGGAACCAACCAGCACACCATTGGAATGCCTCGGAGCCGGGTTTCTTAGGAAGCTTACCCAATTTAAACAGCTTTGATTGGGAATGTACGGTCCTAAAACCATAAATTTTTGTAATGGATTTTCAAAAGCATTTGTTTTAGGCGATCGCATGAAGTCTCGAAATTCGTTTAGGTGAGAAAAGAACCAGACTTGTAAAATTTCAGGAGAGGCTCGCATGATTTTCTCCGAGTTGTCTTTAAAACGATTAAAAGACAAGAATGTTTCAGTTAAAATCATGTTGACATAATTCCCCCCTCTTAAGATCTGATCAACTATCCATGCCATCTTGGGAGTTATGGCATTTCTTTGATGGGGGAAGATGATGAGCCCGAAAAAGGCTAGGAGGAAAATCTCACTTTTTTGGGTCATAGGCTGATTTTGGAAACAGCATTCATAAATTCTAGTGGGCGGAGTATTATGGTTGCCTTCAAGAATTTGTCTCATGACATGGATTTCAGTTCCTAAAAGTCGTGCTAACCCGCGCCATGGGAGGGCGCCTATCGATGGCTTGACAAGCTTTTTCTCAAGAGGCATTCCAGTGATGATGCTGTATTCTTCCAGGGTTGGGGTTAGCTCAAACCTACCGAATATAAAAGTAATTGTCTTCGGGCACCAAAAATGTGCCATGGCTTGTATGACTTCGTGGACGAATAGTGATTTGGATCAACGATAGGAGATGACCAATTTTGGCCTTCACGCGCTCCCCCGGGCAAACCGATCTAATTGACCCCACCATCCGAAGAGCTCCGCCTTAGGAGCAGGGAATGAATTGGATATCGTCTTTCCCCATCACATATAAACTGAGACTTGAAAAGTTTATCCTACATTGCCATGGGCCAAATAAAAAGACTGAATAAAAGTAAAGAAATCACTTTGCTTTTAAAGAAAAATGGCAAGCACAAAGACATGCGCATGGGACGTGCGGCTCGATTTCTAACTCAAAAGGCTTGATGAAATTAAAAAGGTATCCGCCCATCGCAGTCTCGCGTTAGCAGCATACCCCCTTAACCTCGGCTAAGAAATTCGGGGAAAAGAAAGGCAACCTCTACATTGCAGTCTCGCGTTCGAGGTCATATCTTTCCTAACACCATCCTAGAAATCTTATGGCGGCCCAGGTCCGGCGGCCGGGTTGTGTGTGCCATGTGTAGTGCTAAAAAAATAAAGCATGCATAACAGTTTATAATCACAAGATAATCTATTTTAAGCAAAATTAAAATGAATTTCTAAGCTTTTGACCTGCATAAAGAAAAAACCTAAGTCAGTAAAGAATTTAAACAAGACAAAAATGGCCTAAGTCCTCAAAGTCCCCAGCGGAGTCACCAAGCTGTCGCGACCTCTTTTTTTTTGGCGCCCGCAATCGAGTATGAGCGCCTAAGGAGGCTAATGGCTCGGTTGAATTTGGTTAAAGCCCGGACTCTCCCAAGTCCACCAATTCACGACTTAATGGTTCAATTTTTTAACCAAGAATCGATTTTTAAAATGGAGTCGCCACTAATCAATTTGGGGTGAGTTGATTAGAAATCCAAGTGAAGTATCGGGAGAAATACTCACTCTGCGCAACCCGTAGAGAAATTAGGATCGGGACTTGATTACACTAGTTAATCACTAATGCCCTTTCGGTACCTAATCTTTGTTTAAACTTTGAGGTTTTTGGATGTTTGAGGATTTTTCATGCATTTTTTACAGGAAAAACATTTTTGAGTCATTTTCTAATTTTTTTTTTGACACAAAAGGGATTTTTTGGGATTTTTGGTTTTTTTTTGGAAAAATACAAGTCTTTTTGGCTTTTTCATGAATTTTTGGCTTTTTTTGGATTTTTGACATTTTTTGGAAAATATGAAATATTTTTGATTTTTTTGATTTTTCAGAAAATAAAATATTTTTTAATTTATAATATTTTTGGAAAATAAATTATTTTTGATTTTTTTGACTTTTTAGAAAATAAAACATTTTTCAACATTTTTTAAATATTTTTCGATTTTCTGAAATTAAAACATTTTTTAATTTTTTTTAAATAAATTATTTATTTAAAATATTATTTTCTATTAAAATAATATAAAAACTGACCCGGGTCGGATCCGCAGGTTTGGTCCGACCCGGGTAGGTGACCCGAACGCGAAGCGGGCCCAACTCAGATTTTTTGGTCTTTTTTTTTTTTTTTTTTAATAAACGCAGCCCACACTGGAATTGGGCCTATTTTGAATAAAAAGAGGATATCCAGCCCAAGCTCAGAAACCGGCCCAACGGGTGCAGGTCCGACCCGGGGAAACCCTGCCCGGAGACAGGGAAACCGGGTCGGACGGACCCGCGAATTGACCCGGTTTCCAGCCTCCTTTCCCTTTTGTTCGTTCGCGGCGCTGGTGAAGAGACCGGGGCGGCAGCTCGCATCGTCGACGATGGCTACGCGGAGGATGGCGGTGGTCGGTCGCGACAGCGACAGTAGCAACGATTGGACTTCGGAGGGGGAGATGGCGACGGCGGCTAGGGTTTCGGCGACGAGCAGCTACTGGATTCTCGGGAGGGAGCAACAACGACGACACGGATGAGCGCGGCCGTTACCTGTTCGTGACGAGGGTACGGCAAGACAGCTGTGGGGACGACGGCAGCCCTTAGATCTGGACGGCGTCGGGGCGATGTTGCGGCGGGATTCGGCACAGCAGCGGCGTCGGGGGGACCTCTTCTTTCGCCCCTCTTCGCGGATCCGAACTTCTTCACCTCCTTCAACCTCGTTTCTCCCTCACTCGGGATCCGAGCCTCCACCGGCCGGATCGACCTCCACGGACTCGCTCGCGGCGGCCTCCCCCGAAGTCTCTCAATGGGAGGTCGGCCTAGCTCGCGACCCGATTTCTCTCTCGCTCGCCTTCCTCTCGCTCACTCTTCAACCTCCTCCGAAGTCTCTCAGGAGGGAGTTTCCAAGCTCGCGATCTTCTGGCGTGCCCTTCAACGACGGAAATGCTCCGCTATTTATAGGCGAGGAGGTTCGGTCAACGGAGAGGCTCGGCCGCCGGTCTTTGGCTTGCCGACCGGACCCCCGTGGCCGAACCGGCGTCCCATCCGAGCTCATCCAGCGAAGCATGCTCGGCAATGATGGCATTCGCGATCTTATCTTCTTCAGCCGACGTCGGCCTACTCCCCTCGGCTGTAGGCCGTCCTTCGCGTTCGTCGTCGTCTTCTGTGCGCGTGAAGTACAGAGGCGGAGAAGGAAGGCGCAAGGAAGAAGAAGAAGGAAGAGAGGGGCCGGGCCAGAGAAAAAAGAAATACTGGGCTTGGGCCAGCGAAAGGGAGAAAAAGAGGGGAGGGCTGCCAATTTTTTGCTTTTGCTTTGCTTTGTTTGTTTTTGGTTTTTTTAATTATCTTATTTATCCGAAATGACAAAATAAAATAAAAACTTAATAAAATAAAATTAACCTAATTAAAATTGAGGTGTCAACAGTTATGGCACAACATTGTACCTTAAAAGCATCCTATTTTTCCCCCACCCCGGTGGGGGGGGGGTTGTTACATCTCTTTCCTTTCTTTTATACGTATTCTTCTCTATTTGGTATCTTCATCAACATTCTTGTTTAGCAATTTTTCTTGGTCTCATTTACAGAGAACTTCAGCAAATTGAGTAACTTCTGTGCCAGTCGTCAACTGACATTCATTGAAGCAAACTCTACTCCCATTTTATTAACCAGGCTTTTAGATCCCACAAAAAAGGGTATTTTGTTTCATTAATTTGACCGCGTGTGGACGAATAATTCTCAACCATTTCTTTTAAGCTTCACATAGGCCAATTTCACCGCAGCATTAACTTCGCACGTGAATAGACAGTCTATTGCAATCAACAAATTCATGTAGGATTAGCCTAAGAAGAGAGTGACGATCCGATCCATAACCCACGACTGCCGCAGGAAACAATCAAAATCGCGCGATGAGCATAACAATTTTATCCGATACAACGAAGAAGGTCGCAGCATACCTGCGCTGAGAGACATCGTAGATCTGCCCCCTATTGGCCATCAAGAGAGACTTCTTGGGGTCGGTGCCGTCGTACTGCTTGAGCTCGTCCTCGGAGGTCTCGACAAGCTGAACAGGAGGAGGGAGAGGCTGCATCTGCTCCTGGTAGTTCCTCGGCCTCTGGTGGCGGTCGGATAACGACCCGAAGAGGCCGGAGACGACATAGTAGACGGCGAGCCCAAGGGCAAGGACGGTGAAGAAAGTCGCCGGGGACAAGCCCGTGCGCACGTAAAGACAGGCAAATGTTTTTATTTATGCAAATGGAATAACGCCTTGAAACTTGTTATTCCATTTTCCACAGTGATCCTACTGATCTAAAATCACCCTTTTCAACAGCTATTTACCTATTCAACGTGTGGAGGAAGCTTCAACGGCTGTACGTTCGTGTCAAAGTAAGAGTTGAAGGTGGCCGAGGGATCAAATCGCTCTAAAACTAAAACTTGTTCTTACTTCTTGTACTTTTTAATATATATATATACATTACTTGTGAAATAAGTGGTGCTGGTGTAGTCATTTTAAGAGGCGTATTTTCAGCGTAGAGTGAAGTAAGGTGTACCTGTAGAGTGAGCTATAATCCTTCAGTGTAGAGGCAATTTCCTTTGTAAATGTAAATGTTGTTAAAGACTTCAGGGATTACCAAAGAGCTCATCACTTGAAGTAAGAAGTGAAAAACAAAGGAAGATAATTTGCTGGAGAGCTCTCATGTGAGGACAATTTCGTGCTAACTTCACTAAGGTAATTTGCCAGAGAGCATGGGAAATTGTAAAAATTGCTAATTAAATGTATTTGTCTCATTCTCAGCCCAATTATGATGTGTTTCATTCCAATATTTCATCTTCTATGGATGGCAACATATCTTGCGCATCGTTGATCTTAGCTTCTCAAGAATTTGTATAGTAGCTAAGAAATTGTTCAGATTTTTTTTTTTTTAATTTTGTGACTCGAGAAGCATTGTACGATAGCAGCCGGCGGCGTAAACCCGAGGCGACCCACAGAAACCCACCTCCCACGGGCCGCAGGTAAGTCGCGCAAATGACGAGGTGGGGAGTTGAACTCTGGCCTTACGGGTGGCCAGCATGCAACTCCACCATCTCTGCCACCAACGGGGTGGGTAAAATCCTTTTTAGATTTTGTGCTTATTAAAAAAAAAAAAAAAAACTCATCGTGTCTTTAAAAGATGAGTCAAGAAGTAGATTTTCAAAATGCATACCATATACAATTTTGTTATTTTCTCATTAACTGATTTAGATATTTTTAAGTATCCATATTTTATTTAAGAATGGTATGACGGAGTCATGCATTTTTGCATTATTTTGTTGAGAAGTGAATATGCCTGGGCTAACTTAAGTTGCATTTATTTAAGTGCATTTACTTGTCAGATTTGAATTTTTTTTTTATCTATATGATTATCTTTCTTGAAAAAAATATGCAGAGAGGTTAATGGTCTGTGCTTTGCTTTGTAATACACTTGATGATGATATATGGAAGATTCCGGCCAACGAGCTTGGTAAATACTAGTGTTGTTCGACATTCACACTAAAAACTTTTCCGAGGAAGTAACAGTTGCATAACTCTTTTTACCAGCCATTTCGACGAAGACAGCTTTGAAAGCCAATAAGCTGTGATTTCGACCGAATATTTTTATCCAATTCTTTGGGCGAGCTTTTTGAAAACGAGACCCAGTGCCGGTGTCACTTCTTTTGCTGCAAAGAAATCAACACGATCTATTTCCTTTGCAGGACTTAAATAAAATTTTACCATTTCATTAGAGAAATATCCTTCATGAAAATGGAGCAGAAGTTGCCTCCGAGCGCTAAACCAAGCCACTGGGGACAGTGACGGTCCTTCCATTTCAAAGCATTCATCATCACCATTCACAATTTCACATCTTCTTGAGGCTCCAATAATGGATTAATGTAAATCAAACCATGCAAATATTTCCACTAAAAGTCTACTGCACGTTATTTTCACATGAATAAAAAATTCACAACGATCCTCAAGAATTATAGAACTTGGTCTATGTGGACCCTAAACTGATTTTGATGATTGAAAATTCATTCAAATAAGCTATTTATTCTTGGGTATCATATTGCTGTAGCTAAGAATTTTTTTGCAGGTTGTTCGAAAAGGATAAGGCTGTTCTTCCCCTAAAACAAAGGCCAACTAACCAACTGATTTAGCTTCAAACATCTAGCTTTTGCAATTTTGAATTTGGATTTGTTCACCCAATCCAGTAGGTGTCCGAGCCATTTTTATCCGGACACCCAGAATTCTCAATAGTTAAATTTCGAGTGATTTGATGTGTTAGTAATGGTTAGTTGAGTTTGTTTTTCCTATAAAAAGAGGATAACTCACTGTCCAGGGTAATAATGTACACTACCAATACCTACTATATGCTCAAAGTCAAATGAAAGAATGAATTCATATTAAATGTAAAAAGAAAGCCTTTTAAAAGTGTAGGAAGCGGCATTAGGTTAATATTTGTATCGATAACCCAATACAAACGTCGATGACAATCCCGTGTTCCTCTGAGAAGCTAAAAGCCAAACAATTCAATCTAACATAAGTCGCCGTACATTGTTGCAGTTCCACGTCACATCCCATGTGCCGTGTCGGTTGTAACTACTTTTTTAACAAGACTCCCACCGTCAACTTTAGCTCTGTGCTTTGGCATTTAAAGCTCTACAATGTTCAATCGTAATCAACAGCTTAAGGCCGCAAGTTTAAATATATATATATTATATATGACGATTTACAAAGGTTTGCAATACTCTCTCGTAATCAAGAACTTGGCGTCATAAATTGTCGTTAAATATGACTTTTACTGTGTTGGAGGTCCATTAGCTAGTGTGTAAAGTATTGTAAATTTCACTTTCATTTTATAGCGGGTGGAACATCGTACCTTGTGCATAATCAATTGCAACTGGCTCAAATTCAATGGCGGAAGTCTTCTCATCTCAACATAACAATTGACATTCATAAGGTATGGTTCAGCTTTGTGCGTTGAAAGTCTCCTTTCTTTCGTTTTTTTTTTTTTTTTTCTTATTTTGGTTTACATCTCTTTCCTTTCTTTCATTTGTATACTTCTCTGTTAGATATCTCCGTTAACATTCTTTGTTTAGCTCTTTTCCTTGGTCTTATTTATAGATAACTTCAACAAAATTGAGTAACCTCAGCCAGTGTGCCACATTATATTCTTCCGCATCACGATAGGACGAAAGCTATTCGATTGAAAAAGAAGTGGAGTAACGATAAAACTTGAATTAATGGATAACGAAAAAAAAGAAAAAAATTAATGGACAGCACTTCCGTTTGCATGTTGTTATATTCAATGGGTGGGTACGTGAATGTATGATTCACGAAGGTCTAATGTGTATAATTATTTTATTCATGTATTACATTCTATTTAATTAAGTAAATTATACACATCATATTTTGAATACAAAATTTGATAAAAGTATATCATATATTTCATTAAAGTGTCTGCAATTTCTTATTGGAAAATCAGGTGATCAGTGACTCTTTTTTACCAACTGTTCTTTTTTTTTTTTTTTTGGCTGTACATTACTACTACTTGCAAAATCCTTTTTATATACACGTTGCAATCAAATTCTTGAGAGGTCAGTTTTGTATGAGCACTTCTTTGTTAAAAAGTGTGCAATGTTTATAAATGAATATTGGCTCCATACGAGGCTTCAAGTATGGTTGATTAGGCATAACTCTTGAACATCCTCTGAAAATGGAATGGCACCCCATTTGGCCTAACCACTATAAAACAGTCTGCATTTCTCTTCCGCTACTTCTCTTTATTTATATGCATATAACTTGTTTAATAAATTTCTTAGCTTAAATTTGTGTGTAGATAATCGATAATGTGGACCATATTTCATGTTTGGGCCAATAATTGCTCGTATTTATTTGATTTTTTAGAGCTAAATATAATGAGATCACATGTTGATGAATTAAAAAAGTTGTTGCTTCAGGATGAGCCGATGTGCACTTTAGAGTGTTGACGATTTCCACGTGAAATTTGTCTTCACTGAAGATCACATTTGCTGCATTAGTTAGATGTCTAATCTAGAAAAAGTATTTGTCTAATGCGAATATATTGCTAGTTGAATCGTTAATAAATTTGATCCATGATTATAAAATAAATTTCTATGATCATAACCTCGTAATTTCCTGATCAGAGGCCCCATGATGGATTGGCTGATTGGCTTCGGAAAAATGACTTCCATCTCTCTAGTCCATTTTTCTTTTTCTTATGAAAATAAAATATCTTATCTCATTAAGGAAATGTTTCGCTGTGACTATATGGCAGATTTGTGATTGAGGATGGATGTACCTCTAGACCGGTGCACGGACATTAATGAATTGTCATTACAAAATGAAAGGTGCCATGAGATTTGTGCTGGCACCATGTGCACCAACTTCCTAGGTTTCAAAGATTTTAGGTATCGAACACATCGATCTTTCTTTAATGTGAAGCGAAAGTGGTCCATGAATGGTATTAAAGTGTTTTAGACTATAGAGACGATTGCAAAACCAACTTGGATTTTTTATTTGGATTGAACTTCACACCCCAACTATATATAATAAAAACCTTATACCCTGTGGCTTGAAGTCTAACTACAATATAGGTCATAAATTACTTAATTCTCAATAATTATATAAAATTAAACAAAAACAAATACTTCAGATACATGCTGGAAGTTTAGATCTAAAGAAAAAGTTCTTCGGGTTCCAGCTCCAAAAGTAGTGAGGACATAGAATTTAAAGTTTAGGGGCCAAATAAAATTGGAAAAATTACCTAATCAATCCTAAATGTTTTGTACCGATATTAATTCAATTCTAATTTTTTCAATTTTGCTAATTATGTCCTAAACCTTTGCGTGAAATTTCAGTGTAGTATTTCCAGTCGTTTTTTAACTGAAATCACTGAAGTGGTAGTTCATTTATCATGATTGTTCTATATGATATACTTTCATATCAGCAATTTTTGGCAACAACCGGCCGAAAAGACAATATTAAAATTTCATGCGAACATTTAGGATTAAATTGACAAAATTCAAGTGCAAACAAAAAGATTATGCACTTTAAAATAATCCACGAAAGGAAACATTCAGCATATGGGAATATATATCACAAATAGCCTTAAATCAATTGAGAAAAAGGAGCAATGCAACAACAAAACTTGTATATATTATGCTATAAAATGATAACTGCGTTCTTTTCTTGAATTAATGGACCGCATTTCCATTTACATCTTGTTCTATTCAATAAGTGAGGACTCCATTTGTCCATACTCATGATGTCATGATAAATTGTTCCAATTCCACGTCACATTCAATGTGCGATGTCAAAAGATAAAAGATGAGAAAACTGCTGTGCCATTTTTCTTTACTTCTTTCCGAAACCCCCTCCATCAACTTTAGCTCTACGCTTCCGCATCAGCATCTACCTGGACGTCGATATTGAATTCTAATAAAAAGAAATGATTATTTCTTGTTAAACATTTTCACAGATACGAAAGTCTTTTGCTCTCATATTCTCTCTCTGTCTTGGCCCCCTCAATGGAAAGGCTTGGATATTGAATTCTAATAAAAAGGAAAACATCTTTTGTCCTTTGCTTTTCTTCTTCTTACAAGGCAAATAAAGCATCTTATCACATAAGAAAATGGTTAGCTACTTCATCGGCTTCCAATAAATGACTTAGCTCTGGCTTCCAGGAAATGGCATTCCCAGCTACTGAGTTTTCTCTTTCTTTTCTTTCTTCTTTTGCATAATATAAACAACAATTTCGTCGCTACGCGACAGATATATCATTTCGAGTTCGTTTCTGTTTTTCTTTTTCTTATGGCATATTAAAATATACTAGCACTCATGCACTTTTGTTTAAAAAATTGGTCGATCATATTTTTCGTTTTTTTTTTAGAGTGACCAAAAAGTGAAATCCTTTAACGCATGTTGAACAATGATTACTTGTCTCCCCCCCCCCCAAAAAAAAAAACTAATTAAAATAATACTAAACATAAAAGACATTAGTAAACAAGAAATTACTAAAATATATATCATAGTAAAGTTGGAGTAAAGTCCGAGCAAAATATGTCAGGCTCCATGAAAGAATCTGATTAAAATTCAAGAAGACAATCGCTACATATCGCACTAACAAAAAGGCGAACCGCAATCCAATTTCTAGCTATGGAATTTTTCATCATTCATCCCTAGAATCACTGATCCATGATTCCTGACTTTCCTCTTCGTAGGTCAACAAAATATTATTATTGGTCTTTTTCAAATGCATGACCTGCATTGCCTCCCCAATAAAATTAAAAAAAAAATTAACCTGTGGCTTCCAGGAGAAGGCATTCTTTGTTTTCAATTTTTGTTTTTGGCAAATTATGAATAACAATTTGTGACTACTCAAAAATGATTCAGAGGAAATTTTTGGCCTAGTTTGAGCTTCTCTTCTTCCGCTGAGCTCTCTCCTTTCATCCTCCCGAAATTTCCTTAAACAATTAGTGGGATTTGCAAGCAATTTTTTTCTAACTCCTTAACGTCTCCATATTCTTCGCCATTTGCAAGACTCCAGTGATTCTCAGAATGGTCGTGTCTTGCAGCAACTTGCTCATCTCACGCAAGCTAATTAAAATTTGTACCCGCTCTTGGCTCAAATAGATTGAAGTGATCTTGGTCTTACTCCCACTGAAGTAGTTCTTTGATCGAGATCAATCGTCACCCATATAAGGTCAAAGTTAGGCTGGATGAACTCCAAATCGGCGTTTCAATGGATTCAATCTTGATTCTGGCGTTTTATCTTTTCCTCGACATGTGCTTTGATCTTTGAATCTTATTTTGATATTTGGGCCATAAATTTACACCACCAACGACAATTAACCATTTTTTTTTCTTTTTGTAAGAAACAGTAACACCATCTGGATGCCCTCTAGCTTCTCTACACACAGATAATTGTTAATAGTGTGGAAACGACAATTTATGAAGTTCTGAGAAGACGATGATAGCTAGAAATGGATATCTAAAAAAGAAAATATCCCTTAACCTAGCCTGTATCGAACTCAAGCAAGACAAAGTCCGTGACTTGTTCCATGGTTGATACTGCAGAATTAGGGATAAATACACTAATGGTGCCATAAGTTGTGTACGGCGCTCACTTTGGTGCCAAAAGTTTCCGTCGGATCACTTAAGTGCCAAAAAATTTGAAAAACGCTCACTTTGGTGCCAAAGCCAACGAAATTGGCCAGAAATCCGACGTGACCCTTTTTTTTTAATTAATTTTTGAAGCCGACGTGGCTCGTCGGAGAGTTGAGTCAGCATCCAAACACCAAAACGACGCCGTTTGGCATCTTTCCCCCAACTTTGAAACCCTAATCCCCAAATTGAGAGAGCGGGAAGGCTCGTCTTCGTGTCTTCTTCTTCCTCGAAGACCCACACCAGCAATGGCACCAGCACGGCACCAGCAACAGCACCGGCAACACACCAGCAGCGACACTAGCAACGCACCAGCAGCACCTTCGACCCATCTTCTTCCTCCTCCTCCTCCGCCCTCGCCTTCGATTTTTCCTGCAACAATCTCAGTCTCTCCTCGCTCACCTGGTCGAGCAACTACAATGGTGGCTGAGCGACGGTGGCCGAGCAGCGACGGTGGCCGAGCGACGGCGGGCGAACGACAATGGCCGAGCGGCGAAAACCCTAATTTCAATCCCCATGTGAGCTAAATGGTGTCGTTTCCGTGAAGCCATCCGTGTAGGACGGCAAAACGACGTCGTTTTCTTAAGGAGGACCGAAAACGACGTCATTTAAAGGCCTATCGATTTTTTTTTGAAAAAAAAAAGTCATGTATTCATTTTGGCCAAAATCTTTTGCCGGTGGCCGGAATCTTTAGCCGGTGGCACCAAAGTGATAGTTTTTCTCCGATTTGGCACTTAAGTGATCCGACGGAAACTTTTGGCACCAAAGTGAGCGCCGTATATAACTTATGGCATCATTAGTGTACTTATCCTACAGAATTAAATCGATATTTTTAACGAACCCCAATTGCAATGGGACCCCTCGCTTACGGAAGATGAACAGGGACGTCCCATTCCAGTGGCTTCACCTACTCCTCTGTCAATGCGATCACCTCCTTCTCTGCACATTCGTTTTCTTTAAATCCTGAGGTCACGGGAGATCAGCGTGTTAGCTGGGGAAGCCTATAACTTAGGCACCATTTAACTGCAATTTTCGAGTCATCGTTATTATTAATTTTTTTTTTATGGGTAAGGACGAATGAATTCGACTAGAAAAAGCAGGGGATTAACTAACCTACTACATGCTCAAAGTTAAATCAAAGAATGAATTCGTATCAACTGTAAAAATGAGAACGAACGCCGTAAGATAATCTGTTGTTTGATCTATTCAACATCAAAAGACATATGTTGATTAAACTTCAAATTCATGGAATGATTTTCCCTTCAGCTGCTTCATGGCCCACTGAAACTCCGAACACCAACATTGTAATTGCTTGTCGATATGGAAGTCCTGGAGAAATGTCTACCCAACAAGCAGAAACAGTAGGACATCCAAAGAAAAGGTGTTAACCTTTATCAGCCTGTACTATACATATATTTTTTTAGTGACCAATGAACCACTGGAGATCACTCTTCGGGAATCACACGATCCTCTCGTGCTCGCAGCACCGTCAGGCCTCGCCGCAAGCCGCTATTTAGACGTAAAACCTCAAGGGGCTAGCCCAGTAATCCACCCCTGAGACCCCCACTTAAGTCATGAAATGTAACAAAAGGGTTCGAACTTTCGACCTCGGCAATGAGAAAAAGCACTCACACCATTTGCGCTACCCATGGGTGGGTCTCTTTTAGTTATATTTATATCTATTTTGATACAAGTAATAGAAAATCGCACGTCAATTCCAGAAAAATAAAGCTCGCAAAAAATCTATTCAGGTAGAATATACTAATAAAAAATAGAATCGGAAGAATACGCCAAAACATTTATTATCGAAGTTCACCGAAACCTAAGTTATGTCTCTGTGTAGAGGCACTCTGTGAATTCATTAGATTTTGAAAAAAGTTGTAATATAATGATGATTTTCTCTTAGAGATCGTGAGTATACATGATAAATCTATTATTACTCACATTGACATTAAAAACCTCTTAAAATGAGATGTGGAAAAAATAGGAACCAAAATGTGACCCCTAACATTGCTTTCAATGATTTACTTTATATATAGTAATGTTTGTGTATTAACTCATTTTAACTTGTATCGGACACACACTCAGACCTTAGTTCGTAGCGTATGAAATTGAGCCGTGTAATATGTGCTTAGACTTCATGACATTATACTTTACTTGCATTAACTCTGTCCTTGTCGTATCTATTTTATGCTTAGACAAATACCTAAAGTGAATATTTGCTCATCGCTTTCGTAAAGAAAAGGAAGAAGTGAAAGACAAAGGAAGATAATTCACTGGAGAGCTCTCACGTGAAGACAAGTTTGTGTTAACAACTCCCTGAGTTAATGGCAGTTTTTTTTATAGCTCTTTCATTTTCATTGTACTCGTAGACATAATTCTTTGCTCTTATCGTTAGCTCATGTTTTTAGTCCTTCGGCTGAGTCACATAAATTTCTTGTACTGTCCCTTGGCTCTCAATTCTGTTTTTGAGGTTTCTTTATCGCACAAGGTTTTATTCTAGAAACTCAGTTTGCTGATGGTGGTATGTTGGGAAGTTTGAATTGCTATTTGTCTTGAGTAAACGTTCTTTTCTGAAACAAAATTTATTCGATGGAATTCAACATAGCACATGATTTGTACCATCTTTTTTCACGTGCCTCATATGACGTGCTTCGTATGATGACCTCAATAGTAATTACCTTCTGCGTTGCCGTGTTCGGTGGATCATGTTCACAATGAGCATGCGTCTTTAATTGATGTATCCTGCTCACGATGACCCTACTTTTTTTTTTCTTTTTGGGGGTCAAAATCCTATTCATCACGTGCATATGTTTAGTCGTTCTGTAAAAAATGCAAATATTTATGTTTTCCCTGTGCTCTCTAACTTTGGCTGCATTGATCCAAGTGCATTCACCCACAAATTTGCAAATTTTCTTTATCTTTTATTTTATTTTATGATTATTTTTTTAGAAAAAGAAATATGAAGAGGGGCTAAACGTGTGCGCTTTTTTTTTTTTTTTTTTGTTACATACACATGATATATATGGAAGATTCCAATACATGAGTTTGGTAAATACAAGTGGTGTTGTTTGACATCAGTGCTTTCACTTTTATGGAGTAAGTAAAAGTCGCATTACTCTTTTCACCCATGATTTCATGATTTCGACTAAGATATCTTTTTTTTTTTTTGGTCGTTCCTACTTTAATTTTTCTCTAACACTCACTCTCGAGACTTTTGCCTTACTTCCTTGCGGGCGTGGGAGTCGAAACCCACTCCTCAAATGAAATCATTCCCACCCCAATCCCCCCTGAGAATGTGGGGATTTGAAACCCCCATGTCCCCCTTCCAAGTTGGAAGGGTGGCCACTGGGGCAAACCCCCAATGGTTAACGAGTAAGACATCTTTGAAAGCTACAATAAGCTGTGATTTTGATCAATTTTTTTTTTTTTCATTCGGTTCCTTCAGCAAGCTTTATGAGAACAAGCCCTAGTGCCAACATCACTTGCAGAATAATCAACACGGTCTATTTCATTTTAGGCTAGTTACACAAAGCTCGTGCATTTTTGAAATCGAATTTGTCCACCCAATCCAACAAGTGTCGCCATTTTTAGCCGGGCACCTAGAAGTCTTAATGGTTGAATTTCTAACCATTTGACGTGTTAGTAACAACTAGTTAAGTTTGTGCTTTTCCTATAAATAGGATAACTTATTGTCTTGGATAATAATTTATGCTACCAATACTTGCAGAGTCCCACTTGTATGCGCTTTGCAATCAAATAATTGAAAATCCATTGAGAGCATTTCTTTGCAAAATAGTTCACCCAATTTTTAAAAGAATGTTGGTTCCACTTCCAATATAGCGGACTAGGCACGACTGTCAAACAATTTCAGCGAATCGAGTGGGCACTACTTAAGGCTGAAATCACTATAAATCGGCCGAGCTTCCTTTCCCACTACACCCTTTATTTATTTGCATATTACGTGTTTAATAAATTGCTTAACTTATATCTATAGCATAGTCTATGTATGGGGAAAAAATTGGTATCGATGGGTGCTCGATCAAACCTTCCTCTTTGTGTTTATTTGAATTTTTGGAGCTAAATATCATGCCATCACATGTTGATAAATTAAAAGAGTTGATGAGACATTTTCATCCCAATAAATAATTAAACAGAAGTACATCGACAAGTGTAAGAGGAATCCGATGTATTCACGCGCCAACTGTGGAGATGCACATGCATGCTTTGCCCTTTGTCCACATTTCATAAGCAATGGTCGTAGGGAAATTCTTTATGATTTTGTAATTTTGCCAGTGTCCTGCATTACATTCCCCTACGGGACAAAGGCTGTTTGATTAATAAAGCTGACAATGCACCGACACTCTACTATCCACGTACTTAAAGCAAGAACTCCTCTCTGATTTCAAACTAAAAACAAACAAACAAATGAGCTTCCCACTGCATTCTTGACTTATTTAAGGTTAAAGTGTTTTTGCTTCTTCTTTTTTTAATTTTTTGGACTCCAATTGGACTGCTAATGAGCTTATCATGCTAGTCAATTACACTGATTAGCATAGTAACGCACGGAATTGTGAACTATAAAAGAACAAAGGTATTTGATTGTTAATCTCAACATACAATTTGTTGAGATGATCTTCACTAATGAAGATATGACAAAGTATTACACTTCATAAGGAAACAATACAACAATAAAAATAATAAATGAAAAGATTCTTATATTACAGGAGTTATCAAATGTTACTCACGTTAACATTAAACACATCTTAAAATGAGATGCAGTAAAAGTGGGAACCAAAAATTGACCTAGAATATTATTTAAAATGATTTACTTCAGAGTAATTTTTATATATATTAACTCACTTTTTCTTGTATCGATAGACGATCGGATCTCGATTCATATATATTTGGTTATCGCTTTTAGAAAAAAAGAAAAAAGAAAAGGAAGGAATGAAAAATAAGATAATTTGTTATGTTGTGTCTTGGCTTTCAATCCTGTTCTGAAGGCTCTTTCATATATATAGATACCCACACACACACATAGACACACACACACGTATAGCACAAGGTTTTATTTTAGAGACTCACTTCGGTGACGGCGGTATGTTGGGAATTTAACGTTCTTTTTCTTAAAGAAAAATTACTTGATCGAATAAAACATAAAACATAGCATGTGGTCCGTACCGTCTTTTTCTCATCATCATGTCATGTGCTTGTTATGTTGACTTCAAAATCTATTACCCGCTGAGCCGCCGTGTCCGGTGGATCTTGTCCACAATGAGCAGGGGAAATTGCGAAAATTGCTAGTTAAAGTGCATTCATCGGGTCTTTAATTGGTAGGTCCCTATTCACAATGATCCTGCTCCAGAGTCATCTGTATATTTTAAATAGTATTGTCAAGCCATGAATATTAATGTTTTCCTCGTCTGCTCTACCTGTGGCTGCATAGATTGAAGTGCCTTCACCTGCCAGGTTTGAAATTTTCCTCTCTTTATTTCATTGACCTTTTTTCGAAAACCGGAATGTTTAGAGGGGCTAACCATGTGCGTTTGTTTGTTACTTACATTGCTACACACGAAGTGTATATAAGATTCCAGCCCATGAGCTTGGCATAGACAAGTAGTGCTGTTCGATATTCAACGCTTTCACTTTTCCTTGTCATTTCGCATACAACGACTTTGAACGCTGCAATAGCCCATGATTTCGACCTAACCTCTCTTCTTCTTCTTCTTCTTCTTCTTCTTATCTAATTCCTTCCACGAGCTTTCCGAATATGAGCCACAGTGCCAGTGTGGCCGCAAATTAATTAACACGGTGTATTTCATTATCAGGACTTAATTAAAATTTGAACATTTTCGTGCTAAGTAATGGCCAGGCACCAGGCTAGTTTAGCTCCGAGCATCTAGCTCCTGTAGTTTTGAATTTGGACTTTCCACGCACCACATGCATGAACCCTCCTTGATTTCAAAATAATAACAGACAGATTGTGTTCTCAATGCATTCCTGACTTATGAAGGTTAAAGTGCTTTTATTTTTTTCTTTGAATCTGTTGACTGCAATTGGTGCTCCCACTTTATTCTTGACTTGGGCGGAAAGATGCATTACTACTCCTATATAATACTCTATAATTGTTAGTGGGGAGCTTGCTGGCTTTTTTAGAGGGCAGAATGGATAAGAAAAAGGTGACCATATGGCATCCTATTTGTCTGTGAAGACAGCGCAAGTTTTCACTAAAATTCTGCAGCAGAGATTTCAACCAACGCACAAGATAATCAAGTTTACGCGCTCATACTTATGTTTGGCCATTTACTCACTCGCTCGCTCACTTGTACTTTGCTAATAATCATCTGATCTTCTTGAACGGAGATAAGAAGTCATTTCTTACCATATAATCTGGTTTTGAGAAATTCTACAATTATCTCCGGTCAGAAACTAGACCGCAAAAGGAACGAGATGTTTGGAGCTAAAATTAGGGTTAGACTATTAAGTGACTTCCTAGAACTGAGTCACTTTAAAGCTGGTTCTTCGTTAATTTGAAGTTTGGGGTTACGTTGATCTGGGAAGATTGAAGAATGTTGACTGTAATTTGGGAATTTTTATCTGATAAGTGCTGCATAAACAAAAACATTAAACTGCTAATGAACTTATCTTGTAATATACAGAATTGTGAACTGTTGCTGCGGTATTTTCAACTTTCCCAAGAGAACTAACAGAACAAATTGAGCGGAAGTGTGATGCTTTCTTTCGGAAAGGCTCTACTGTGCTTGGAGCAAAAGGTGTGTCTACCTAAGAAGCAAGCGCGCTTGGGGTTAAATGAAATTACTGGAATGGAATAATGCTTGTATGTGATGTATAATTTTGGGCATTTTCTTGAAGACCAATTACTTAGTGAGCAGCTTGGATTGAAATTTATGAACTAAAGAAGGGAAGAGTTTCTGGTCTGTAAAGTTGCGCTGTCTCTTTCTATTCCTGAATTAGTGTTGAACTATGCATTTAGTAATGGAGAGTACATTTTTCTTATGGTTTGACCTTAGCTTCTTATGGCCTATTGCTTGATAAATATCCAACAAGAAATAGTATACGGTTCAAGTCCATCTCTTGATCTTAATCAGCAGTAGTTTAGGAAGCATGGAGTTGAGATCTGATGTTTTGCTGCAAGTGCAGGCTGCTTTATGTAGGATCCCTTTGCCTGCATCCTGCCATGGCTGCTCTGATAAAAGGTATAGTTCTACTTGAAGATGGATTGCAATTAGAGAGGAGTAGCTTGTTAGTTGGCATAAATGTGTTTGGTATAACCCATGTAATCTTAAGCATTGTTTCATAACCTGGCTGCTGAACTTGAACAAGTTGGGCCATATTTGTTACAAATGTAGAACCAACAAATACAGATTTGAGCACACCCCCAATTGGGCCACAGAATTCCAACCATCGACAAGAACATCATAATGTGCCCTTTTTGCAAGTCATGGCCCTTCACCTTTCTCAATTTAAGTTGTATGTGCCAATACTAGGATGGCATGCCAACTAAGATAATCAGACAAATTAGAACGCAAGATGCTGAATTCAATCTGCAAAACCTTAGTGATAGAACTTTAAGGCAACGTGAGAGGACACTTAGTTACATTATAGCTCAAACTTCATGACACGAAAGATAACCAAAGGAAACTGAAAGAACTTGCATTCTAACATTGATGGGATTCTACCCATGAATCTAACTTGCAAATGCAACTGAAGAAGTCAACTCTGTCCTAGATGCCTCTTACTTTCAAGCTCTTTCTTCCGATCCTTCATAGAATATCCTCTAACATAAGTAATGCCACACTCTGTCACAGAAACAGAAACAAGGCAAGAAAATGGCAAATAGAAGCGCAATCATTTGGATGCACAGTGAAATACCATTCTGAAAAATAGGAAGGTACTTGAATATATTTGAGCGTTCGAAAGTATACACAAATGAATTTGTTAAAAAGCAGAGAGATTTCCAACCATTGATACTTGTGGCATAAAACATATGGAACTATTTACTTGTTCAAACTTCCACAGAGACAGAATAGCCAAAAGCTCTGTAGAAGAGGAAATTAACACCTACCAGCTTAATCTGGTTAAAT
Source organism: Eucalyptus sideroxylon x Eucalyptus melliodora (assembly GCA_016097485.1). Classification (NCBI taxonomy): domain Eukaryota; kingdom Viridiplantae; phylum Streptophyta; class Magnoliopsida; order Myrtales; family Myrtaceae; genus Eucalyptus; species Eucalyptus sideroxylon x Eucalyptus melliodora. Next base: position 20,178,313 of record CM027831.1, on the reverse strand, counting down.
GCAGACATAGAGCTACATCTGAGAAACTTGGAAAAGCTAACCTTCACATCAATTGTATTGCTTCTACAATCTTGCATAATAAGCATTCCAACTAGCATAAAGGGGGAAACTTAAAGAGATTAATAGATGCATAAACATAAAAGAGAGAGCAAAGAGCTAGAACTTCAGTATCCTTGTGTTTTGACACTGATACTTCGTATTATGACGCAATAAGAAATCTGGAACAAATTATAGGCTCCACAGAAGTAAAGCGCAAGAAGCAATACAAATCTAGCATATTTTAAATCACAAAATCATAGTGACTCAAACAATACTTACATTGAGGCCAAAAAACAAAATCTACATAACTTCTTTCAATATCCATTTACATCTCAGCATTTGGGCTACTCCCACCTACCTAAAGCAAAACTCAGTTGCAAAAATATCGAATGTGGCTGCTAAATAATATAAATGCTCTATATGTATGATTTTGGACGTCTGCAAAGTAGTCCCTTGCAATTTAATTTCCGTAACTTTGTGTTAGCACTGGCCAAATCAAAAAATGTCCTATCCATCCATCTTTAGTCAGAAACCCAGATGAAGTTGTTTGATGTGACCACCACTGTGGTCGTCGCATATCCATAAAAATCATAAATTGGACAAGAGGGTCATTCTTGCCATGAAACAGCACAAGTGCTAAAGTTGCTGAAAGTGGAGTGCAAGAAATCATTCAAAAAATGCGACAAGTTACAATAAGCATTATATATGTTAAGTTATTTTAATTGAGTTATTCTTTTATTTTTAGAGTTTTATTTCTTTTTTACTTACATAAGGGTATTATTGTCATATATAATTTATATTTAATATAAACACAATTGGTGTAGGGTTTCTGTTACTACATAAATCTACAGCCTCCTCTTTGTTTCTTTCTTTTATGTTCTCCTTCTTCTCCTCCTCTCTATTCCTTCTCTCTTTCTTCTTTCTCTCTTGCTATTTGTTGCGGGTTCTCTAATAAGCTTTGTGACATGGTATAAGAGCAGATCTAATTAATTGATTACTTGATCCTATTGCTGGTTTGAGAGTACCCTAGTAACCCTACTTCTTCTTTGGTGCGCAGCCACCAAAAGCTGCAATTTTTATCTGTTTTCTCTTAAAGTCTTGATAGATATGAGATTAGAAGATATCAAATTTATCAGGTTCGGTTTGTGAACATGGATTACAACACTTACGATAAGTGGATTCAAGAATCGAGTACTTTATTGATTATGGTTGACTTGGTCATGCTGGGTTTCCATCGGACATATAATTATTTGAATCGAGATTTCTATTCAGATATTTTCTTCTATGCAGCAGTCTATATTTATGAGTTTTCAGCATCCCTTTCGTTAATTGATGGAGCCAATTACATTTGATTATACATTAGTGTTGCTATTTTGTTTCTTGCACTAAAGTTTCGGCCTTCTTGATTAATGATAGATATATTTATATTGAGATTATCGTCATGAGTGATACTAAGGCTCCTACGATAGTATCAATGTTTAAATTACCAATATTAAATTAAATGGATCCTTCAGTTACTTGTAATGGGCCCAAGTTGTGAAGGTCTATATTAATGCCAAAGGGAAACTTCATTATCTTACTATAGGCCCTCCTGCTGAAAATTCTAAAGACTATAGTGATTGGATGAGAGAGAATGATACACTTTTGGTATGGTTATGGAATAGCATGGAACCATCCATCGTTACTAATGTCATGTTTCACATAACTGCTAAGGGATTATGGGATGATCTTATGGAGAGTTACTCACAAGACAAAAATATGTCTAGAGTTTATGAACTATATGAGAAGATCTTTAATTTTAAACATGTAGACAAGTCTCTTGGAGAGTATTATAGTGCTTTGAAAGGTATGTGGGAAGAACTCAATCTTTAATAGCCCATCACTATTGATCTTGAGAGACTTAAGACGCAACGAGCTAAATTTCAAGTGGCAAAGTTTTTATCTGGCTTGAGTGCTGACTTACAACCTGTGAAGAGTCAGCTTCTCGTTGGAGAGAGAGTTCCTTTTATGAATGAAGCATTTTGTCAAATTCAGCGCATTGTCCCTCCGTCTTCTATGTCATTTAAAGACAATTCAGCATTTGTGGCTAGTAGTGATGGTCGTGGTTGTGGTCGTGGTCGTGGTGGATTTTCCAATAGAGGTCGTGGTTTCGAGGGAGGCCATAGTCGTGGCAGTGGACGTAGTGGACAAAGTTTTGATCGAGATAGCCGTCGCGGCAAATCAGGTCATATTGTTGACACTTGTTGGGCCAAGCTTGGCAAGCCTGAGTGGGCTCAATGATTAGTTACTGCAAATATTATTGTGTTTGAAGGGAGTGCTAGAAATGTGTCTTATAGTGACATGAACCCATTTATCCCACCTGGGGGTAGTTCTTTTGAGTCTACGACTCAAGATGATATGGTTGCACAACTCATCAAGCGTGTTCAACAACTAGAGGCTTCCAATTTCTCATCCACTGCAACTCTTGCACTTACAAGTAACATGGCCTCTTTTTTCTACTTTGTCTCCTAGCACTTCTTGGGTCATTAACTCGGGAGCTTATAGTCATATGACGAGCAAGCAAGAACTATTTTCTTCCCACCATACCTCTAGTCATTCATCGAACATGCGCACATCCCTCATCGGTCGACTAAAATTTGTGACATTCCTAGAATGCATCGCCGACCCATTCATTTTATGCACATACGGAAGCAAACTAATAAACTCCAGACCATAATCAAACATGGGATAGAAAAGTAGGACAACCAATTTTCACAAAACACACTTTATAAACATATCGGGTTTATGTACAAGAAGGTCGGTCTAAAAAAGAAGCTATCCAACAACCTACACTTCGGACCCTTTCGCCTACTCTTCGGACTCTCCAGTCATGGGCTCCGGGTCCTCCACGACACTATCAGGGGTGTCAATGTTCATAGGATGCTCTATTTCCCACTGCCTGGTCCCAATAGGAGGCCTGTCAAGACCCTGTAGGGGGCCCTCCCGACCCTGTTAGGAAAGCGAATGAACCACGCTATGAATCAGTGAGGTACCAACTGAGGTAGGCCCTCATCGACCCAGATAGTGGACTCAACTAGCTCACGGGTCAGGCTAGTCCCGGGAATAGGGAAAAAGGAGTGCTGAAAGTCCATCCTCTGCAGGACCCCATAACGTACGTGACACACTTCCATCTAAAGGCTTGAAAATTTAAACCACAACGAGATGAGATAATGTCTCCGTGAGTCTACACCCTAAACCTCCTCGATTAGGATGGTAATTTACCTAAAGGCAGCTTAGACAAGCACCGTATAAGACTTACCTCGCCTCAGCATCTCTCTACATGTCAATATAGCTCATATAACAAATGTGTATAGTACATGCAATCAATAATTGGAACACTTCACTTTCATATATCAAGCAATCACAGGGGTCTCGATTATAATGCTAAATCGTTATGACACATTCCATTCCGTGCCATACAATTTTGTCCCATAATCAAGCGCGGCTATCTCACTCATTCAAGCGTTCCAATTAATTACAACTCAACGGCCACAACCAACTAAACAGTCGGCGATCATTTGGCATAACTGGGCATTGTCCCACTTTGTCGAGCACGACAATGTCTACATTTAGACGGCATTCTCGAAGTAGCATTGGCACAGCCTCCACTACAACGGGCATCCGTTGACATGGGGCATTTCCAAAGGAACATTGTCCGGCTTAAATGTATCGTGATGGTTTCCAATAGCGATCACATGCACATCCAATTTCAGTCAAAGGCATCATGCTTTGCACTCAAATGCCTCAATTTCAAATAATGTACTTGACCTATTTTCTTTATATTAAAAACACTCGGTAAAATAATTGTGCGTAGTCACACAATCAAATCGAATCATAAAGCATGATATTCTCCCATTTAAAAATTTCACGATTTAATATAGTACTTAAAATATTTTTGGCGTAAAAAATCGACACCATGTATTTTTCTAATTAAATACCAAAATTTCATATTTTTGAAATAATAATTCAAAAATCATCACTCAGCATCCAATTGCATAAATTAACAACCAATTTCACAAACTAACACAACCATGACAATTAGCACGAATTCGACAACCTGGTTATCCTAGTATAATTTCCACTAATTAATAAATAATTAAATAGATTAAAAATAATTAAATTAAACCACTAATTAATCTATATACACTAATCTAACCACCTAATTGGACTAATTAAATTAATCCACCTAGGCTAGCTACATTTAATCAAACTAAACTAACCAATTAACTTAACTAACTACCTAATTGGCTTAACTAAATAATCTAATTAATTAAATAAGCTAGCTAAATTACACTAATTTCACTTAAGACTAACTAATTTCATTAATCCTCACTTAGCCTAATCTAATCCCCTCTAAGTACAATTAACCCCCTAATTAGAGATTAGGGCTTTAATTCACAGGTTTAGTGAGATAGCAGGTCCACGGCAATGGCGGCACGACAGCGACCAAAACCCGGGCCTATGGTGACACCAAAGGAGGCTGGGAAATGGCTGAAAACAGCCTAACACGACTCGACCCAAGGGCTAAAATCTGGTTTTACTTTGGAGGGGGTCGAGGGGGCCAAGAGGGCTAGACACGGCTAGCTGGTGGCAGTGATGGCTAGCGAACGCGAGGGTGGCAGCTAGGCAAGCAGGGGTGGTCGGAACTGGGATGGGCAGAGCTGGTCGACGGTCGAGCAGAGGTTGGCATCGGGCTGGAGTGGCACACGGCTGACGCACGAGTGGGGGACCAGCGGGATTGGAGGAGCGGGGTTGAGCGGGCGGGGGGCTGGGCTCAATTCAGTGGTTTACAGGGTTGGTGGCTATTTCGGTGAGGTAAGTTGCAGCACAACAATGGAAGTGGAGGGAGAAGAAGGCAGAAACAAGGGGTGGGGGAAGTTCCGGTCAACCAAGGAGAAGGAGAGGGGGAAAAGAGGGAAGAGAGAATGGAGACAAGAAGCCTTGGAAGTCTTGTTGCTGGTCAATGAGCATCCAAACACAAATATCTTGCACTCATGACTTGCCAACAAAGTCTTCAGCCCTCCTAAGGTCAAGGCAGCAGCCAATGGCCATTTTCTTCACAAATCTTCACCAAAACAAGCCAAATTGAAGGCCAAAAATCAGCAGCCAGCACCCCCTACGAATTTGCACCAAATTTCTTTCCATTTCCTCACCAATTAAACCAAATTGGCCTCCAAAAATACCAACTAAGGTACCCAAACAAATTTCCATAATTTCCCTCACAAACCAATTCACTTTGAAGGTCAAAAATCCACTTTAAAATGCCCCTCCGAGTTTCCACCATTTAATTTGCCAAATTCCAATTTTTTTCGCCTAAATTCGGGTCACCAAAATTTTTTCAAAGGATGAGACGAGGTCCTAAAAATAAATCGTGACACACTTGAACTTTTGATTCTTGAAATCGAGTTCGATTTTGTGGTTAATTTCAACCAGATATGATTTTAGCGTGACCTAACCTACCGGGTAGCTTTTAGGGATTTTATCACATTTAACTCGTGGTCGATAATTTTCAATCCACGTTTATGCATCTTTGACTCATCGGTGACTCTTGGTTGTCGTAAAAATCTCAAGGTTTCAATTATGGGCATCGGGTATAGAATCGATAGAAAAATTGGTTTAGTGCCGTCCGACACAAATTTTACAATTAAGTGGAATCACCCACTATTTAATTACATGCTTCTATCGAATCGACTTATCTCTAATCTCTAATCGATTTTAATGGTGCCATAAGCAATCCATTTCTGATCGAATTCTCAAGTCTGTCGCGTTTATATCCCTTAATAGCTTCACCTGATAGATTAGTTATTTCGTAAGTGATCAGCTCAGAGAAAAAGACTATAGGAACGTCGATGAAAAACCCATTTCATTTAGTCGAGACAATGTTGAAAATCAGGATGTCACATGTCATATGTTACTTAGACAATTATGGCAATATCATCATTAAAACTATTCATGATATTGGCGATTGAAAAAAAATATTTTTAGGGCTTTTTTTGCCTTTTCTATTAATTTTGCTTTTAAATTAAAAGCTACACATTTATATCAACGATAGTTAGACGCTAGCTATTAAGACGTTGAAAAAAAAATAGAAATGAAAGAAAAAGAGAGAAGAAAAAAGTGAGCTTTTTTTTTCTTTGTGAGACTCTTCAATTTCTTTGTGCCATGATCTTGAGAAAATATCATCATTGTATTTCAACTTTTTTACTTAGAAAGAATAAGTGTACCCGTATCAATCATGTGCTAGGAAATTCGCATGTTGATTCTAGCAAAAAAAAAAATGCTCACAAACAATCCACCCAAGTAGAATATAATAATAAGGAACAAAATCAAAAGAACACACCATAAAATCCTACAAGGAGACACGTTGCATGAGCGCTAGTGGTACATGAAGATGTCGCGACCTAACTTCTCGTGGGAGAGACAATTAGGTTTGGAGGTATTGTCAACTTCGAGCTAATGGTCTTCAATTAATTTAGGTTCTTCCAAGCCTATCTCTCACATGACATAGGACATTCAAGTTTTTAATCAATTAAGCCAATGTAAATTTTAATTAAAGAGTTGCCACTAGTCTTTTCAATCAGGTAGAAACTAAGTAAGATACGGGATGATATCTTACTATTTACGCAATCAGAGATTTTAGACTCGTAGATTTGATTATGCTAGCCTTAAGACTAACACACTTTCGATACCTAGCTTGATCATGCTAACTAATGTTATAGTAGTTTATCCAAAAGAAATATAAAGTTTGTCCTAACCATTCTAGAGCAGAGAAATAACATCCAACATATTGAAAGTGTAACCAAATATAATCATAAAGAAAACACGTAAGCATCCTAATATTGTCTCTAAAAAGAAAAATACAATTCAAAACAAAGAACCCTATTGTAAAGTCACATAGGATTATGCAATTTTATATTTTTAATTTTAAGGATTTTCCAATTTTTCTGAATTTTTCTGATTTTCTAGAATTTTATGAATTTTTTATGATTTTTCTGAATTTTTTATTAATCAATATAATTTTTTTATTTTTATTTAAATATTTTTTAATATTAATTTAAAAGATATTCGGACCGGGTCAAGAGACTGACCCAACTAAACCGACCCGAACCTTATCGGATCGGGTTGGACTAAAAATGTTAACCCTAAAAGCCCACTCGCAATTAAATAAATCATCCCAAGAACAATTCTCTTGTTCTTAATTTTTTGGCCCGAACTCTAAAAAGAACCTAGCCCACAACAAACCAGCCCAAAACCCTTCTCTTCGTATGGACGACCGGCCCACAACTATAAAGCCCGAGGCCCATTTTACTTTCTATTTCCCCTATTGTTGGCTTTTTCTTTTTTCTTTTTTTATCTCTTTTCTTTGTTTCTTTTATTTCTTTTCTCTCTTTTGTCCTTTCTTTTTCTTTTTTTTGGTCTTTTTCTTCATCATCTTCAACCTCCTGCACTTCCTCGCCGAAGCTTTCTCCTGCAACCTATCTTCATTCGATCGTCTCCTTCCCAAATCACCAACTTCAAGATAATATCAACTTTCACATGTTTTGTTGCCGACATACGTACCGCCGCCGAGCCATCTCCTCCCGCTGATCATCCATTCTGACCAACGACCACCAACTTCGGCTCGCTATTTTGGCGACCATCGAACATCAAAAATGAACATCACCCATAACTCATATTTTTAATATCGAAACACTCAGCAAATAAACAAGCACAAGCATGTTAAAATAGAGAGACGCGCTGACTCGATTAGCCTTGAACCATGTGAAGAAGTTCATGAACAAAGAGAGAAATGGAGAGAGAGCAAGAGAAAGATTTGATGAAAAATGCTTCTTCTATTATTTCATTTCTCAAGAATGTACAGTATGAGAGATCTCCTTTTATATCTCTACAAGTTCTCTCTCAATGTATCTCGTTTTACAATTATTGAACTGTTGAAGAAACGCAACTACCTAACTGAAAGAAAAGACTAACCGATTCGGTCAAAAGAGGAAAAACAGAATGGAAGAAAACAGAGTACGGAACGAGTAAAAGGCTTAGCAGACTTTGCAGCCTATCCATATGCAACATCACAATCTATATTATCACCCTTCTTCTTTTCTTTCTCTATTTTTAGCAGTATTTCCTCTTCTTTCTATACACTTCTCGGCATCATTCATACATTCAGCTTCTTCCTCATATGTGCTCTTGGCTCCTGTTCTTGATATTTGCTGTTGATTTTTGTTCTTGATGTTTGCTGTAGTCTTAACATCCCCCCGCAAATTGGGCAGGGGTGAATAACCAATGCCCAATTTGAGACGAAGAGAGTGGTGTGTTAGTGGCTTGGTAAAAATATCAGCAATTTGTTTGTTACTGGGAATATATCTAACACACAAGGATCCAGAGGCAACTTTTTCTCGAACAAAATGAAATCAACCTCAATATGTTTTGTGTGAGCATGAAGTATAGGATTTGCTGTGAGAGATATTGTAGATTGATTGTCACAGAATAATAAGGTTGGAGAGTGAAGAGGAAATCCAATGTCTCTGAGAACAAAAGTGATCCAAGTAAGATCAGCTGTTGCTGAAGCAAGGGCTCTATATTCAGCTTCAGTAGAGGAACGAGAAACAGTTGATTGTTTCTTAGCTGTCCATGAGATGAGATTAGAGCCGAGATAGGTACAAAAACCCGTGGTAGAGCGTCTAGTTTGAACACAACCAGCCCAATCTGCATCAGAGAAACCATATAAATTGAGAGAGCTTTGAGAGTGAAGTGAAATGCCTAGGTGAACTGTTCCTTTCACATAGCGAAGGACTCGCTTCAGTTGAAGGAAGTCACCAACAGTGGGTTGTTGTAGTTTCTGACACAAGATATTTGTTGCAAAGGCAAGATCAGGTCGTGTGATAGTAAGATATTGTAAGCCACCTACTAAGCTCCTGTAAGTCATGGGATTTGGAAGAAAATCAGCATCTCTCTTAAGTATGACTGGTTTGAGAGAAAGAGGTGTAGCAATAGGTTTACAATCCGTCATATGTGCACGAGATAGTAAGTCAAGAGCATATTTGGTTTGACATAAGAATAACTCAGTGGATGTTCATGTGGCTTCAATTCCAAGGAAATAGTGAAGATGACCAAGGTCTTTCATATGGAATTGAACACTGAGAGAGTGGATAAGAGTCTGTAGCAACTTTTCTGAGCTACCAGTTAGAATTATATCGTCAACATATAGTAGTAAAAGTATTGTCTCTTGACCTTGATGGAGTATGAACAGAGAGGGATCAGTTGAGCTGCAGAAGAAACCAACTTCAAGCAAGAAATTGCTTAATTTATCATACCAGGCACGCGGTGCTTGACGCAGTCCATAAAGTGATTTTTGAAGCAGACATACATATTGAGAGTACTGTGGATGAACAAAGCCAGGGGGTTGCTCCATGTAAACTGTTTCATTTAAGGTACCATGCAAAAAGGCATTCTTGACATCAAGTTGATGTATAGACCAGTGTTTTATCATTGCTACAGAGAGTATAAGTCTAACAGTGGCATGTTTAATCACAGGACTAAAAGTTTCTGTGAAATCTATTCCTTCTTCCTGATGAAACCCCTTGGCTACTAGACAAGCCTTCAATCGATCCAGACTGCCAGTAGAGGTAAGTTTAGTCTTGAACACCCACTTGCAGCCAATAACATTCATGTCATTAGTACGAGGAACTAATAACCAAGTTTGATTATGATGTAAGGCATTCATTTCTTCTTGCATTGCCTGATACCATCCTGGATCTGCTAGAGCAGATTTTATTGATTTTGGTTCTGGAGGAACTTGATATTGAGCAAGACATGCATATCGAGGATTAACTTTGACTATACCAGATTTGGATCTAGTTTGCATGTGATGAGTAGATTGTGTACCTTGCATAGGATGGATAGATTGTGTTTGGATGTTAGGATCAATTTGGTCGATATCTGGTTCTGTTGTTGTCTCTGTTGTGGGTCCAGATATGTCTACTTGTGGAGAAATACATTGTGAAGTAGAAGAGGCTTGATCCACAGGTAATACAGTTGTAGAGATAGGTACTGTATGTTCTGTAAGAACTTGCTCAGCTGTAGGGTCTTGAACATAGCTTGTATGTTGAGATAACAAAGTATTGATAGAACCTGTATTGGAAGATTGTAAAAATTTCTCTTCTGCTGTTTATACAATTGTGTGTAAGTTGAAGATGGTGTTGCTAGCTTCTTAGAAAAAGGAAAGAATGTCTCATCAAAGACCACATGTCGACTGATGTACACATGACCAGTGGTAGGAACAAGACATCGATATCCTTTATGATGAGTACTGTATCCTAGAAAAACACAGGTAAGGGATCGTGGATCCATCTTGTGCTGTGCATAGGATCGAAGGCAGGGATAGCAGGCACAGCCGAACACTCTGAGATGATCATATCTTGGCTTGTGCTGATATAGTTTGGTAAAGGGAGATTGCATCTTTAACTTTGGAGTGGGAAGTATATTGACAATATAATTTGCTGTCATAAATGCATCAACCCAGAATTTTAAGGGGAGTTTTGCATGATACAGCATAGCCAGACCAAGTTCAACTATATGTCGATGTTTTCTTTCAGATATTCCATTATGTTCAGGTGTATATGGACAAGAGACATGCTGTTGAATGCCACAATTCCGTAGGTGAGCTTTAAACTTGTGGCTGACAAACTCTCCTCCACCATCACATTGGAAAATCTTGATCTTACAGCTGAGTTGGTTTTCTACTAGTTTCTGAAACAAAAGAAAGATATTATAGAAGTCTGATTTTAACTTCATTGGATATATCCAGCTGAACCGAGAGAAGCTATCAACAAAAATCACATAATACTTGAAATTCTGACAAGAGTTAACTGGAGAGGGTCCCCAGATATCGCAATGAATTTGCTCTAGAGGTTTAGTAGCTGTAGAATTCGACAATGGGAAAGGTAGAGCAGTACTCTTAGCAAGCTGACAGCTTCTACATACAAATTGTGGTTCTGTATGACACTGAATTAACTTTTGATTCTTTAAATGCTTCAGGACATTTTGATTTGTATGAGCTAGACGTTGATGCAAAACATTTTCTCCGGTAATCCTTTGTCTTTGAGTGAAGAAGACCTCTGCAGCATAAGGATCAACTCTGTAAAGCCCTTTATCCTTCCTTCCTAGCATCTTGGTTGTGTTGGTGATGCTGTCCTTTATGTACACCCCAGTTTTGTCAAAGACAAATGAATAGGGATAATCATCGGTTAGTCTAGAAACTGAAAGGAGGTTTTTCTTAATTGCTAGAACAATCAACACATCTTTTAGAGGTAAGACAGTAGTAGCAGTGTTTAGCAATGCATTTCCAATATATTTGACAGGTAAGCATGAACCGTTGCCAATCATAACTGTATCAGTACCAGCATTCTTAGAAAATTTTTGAAGAATACTAGCATTCGCAGTAATGTGAGCAGTTGCTCCAGTATCTAGATACCATTCATTACCACTTGTCTCCTCAATATGTAGTGCTGATAAAGCTGTTGGTATCTCTTCAGCTTGGTAGGAATTATCAAATCGATACCAACAGTGCAATGCATCATGACCTGGTCTTCTACAGATTTGACACTCCAGTCGAGTGTTTGCCGTTGTTTTCTCCATCTGCACATCTTTATGAAGAGTTAAATTTGGAGATGGATAGGTCTTGGTCTCTGTATACCTTTGAGCTGAGCCATTATATGGTCTGAATCCCTGACTAGAACCCAAAGCAGAGGAGGTATTAAACTGGTTAAGCTGCTGACTCCCCTGTTCATAGTTCGAGTTATTAGTTCTGTAATTCATATTTCTTCCAAAGTTTCTATATCTATTATTGAATGACCTTCCTCTTCCAAAACTTCTTCCTCCGCGACTATATCCTCTTGAACTTCCAAGGCTGTTATTTTGTTGTACAAAATTTCTATTAAACTCCTCTTTGTGTATAGCTTCAGTCTTCCTTTGGCCATAATATGCTAGATTTGGACTGAACTGGCTTGAGGAATAGTTTTGTAGCCTTGTTTCAAATCTTTCTAAGTGAGAGATTACTTCATCATATTCTGGTTAAGGCTTTAAACAATAGATTGTTGTTTTAAAGCTCTCATACTTAGACCCCAGTCCTTCCAAAATACCAAACAGTTTTGTTATTTCATCCACTGGTTTCCCTATTGCATTTAATTGATCACATATTATTCTGTAATCTCTAAGATATGTTGATAAAGCTCTATCACGCTTCTGACAAGCCTGCAATTTTCCCCTTAATTCAAACTCCTTTGTCACAGATTTTTGTGTAAACCGGTTGAGCAAGGTCTGCCAAAGTTCATAGGCTATGTCTAATCCAATTATTAAGCTGAGTATGTCTTCGGAAACAGCACCACTAATCCAGGAGGATACAAGTTGATCTGTCTTGATCCAATCATTATAGTCAGGATTAGAGATCTCAATTGTTTGACCACCTTCTTCAACCTGCAGTGTTTTAGCAGGTGGTGGAACTTCTCCATTAACAAACCCAAACAGGTCTTGGCTTCTTAGAAACCTATGAAACTGGGCTTGCCATAGGAGGAAATTATCCTCAGCTAATTTGATGGTAACAAAGTTCGAGATATTGACATGAATAGGGAATGGATATCTCAAGCTTCTTGCTGCCATTCTACTTTTCCAGATCTTTGAACAACACTTGTTGCAAATACAAACTCTACTAGTTTTGCAGTATGATGCAACAAATCGATTTCTGATGATGAAGATTTGGATGAAGATGAGGAATATCAACTCACAGATCAATGAGGCTTTGATTCCTGACTTCAATCTGCTGTAGATTCAGCCATTTTTATGCAGCATCGAGGTGATTTCTTCAGGATTTACTCTGATACCATGAAGAAGTTCATGAACAGAGAGAGAAATGGAGAGAGAGAGCAAGAGACAGATTTGATGAAAAATGCTTCTTCTATTATTTCATTTCTCGAGAATGTACAGTATGAGAGATCTCCTTTTATATCTCTACAAGTTCTCTCTCAATGTATCTGTTTACAGTTATTGAACTGTTGAAGAAACTGTAACTACCTAACTGAAAGAAAAGACTAACCGATTACTGGTCAAAAGAGGAAAAACAGAATGGAAGAAAACAGAGTACAGAACAGAGTAAAAGGCTTAGCAGACTTCGCAGCCTATCCACATGCAATATCACAATCTGTATTATCACCCTTCTTCTTTTCTTTCTCTATTTTTAGCAGTAGTTCCTCTTCTTTCTGTACACTTCTCGGCATCATTCATACATTCAGCTTCTTCCTCATATGTGCTCTTGGCTCCTGTTCTTGATATTTGCTGTTGATTTTTGTTCTTGATGTTTGCTGTAGTCTTAACACCATGGACGGGGGATTGCCGGCAAGGGGCTCTAGTGAAGGGGCGCATGCAAGGCCAACACAGAAAAATACGAAGAAATCAAGTAGGTTCTACGAACACAGAAACAAATGAGATCGGTTTCGAGTTTAAACATGAGAATTGTTCCGGTCTTCTTTCAAGCATTTTAACAAACGTATGGTGTGCATTTTAGAAAACAAGCTCCATATTGGCATTCATGGTGAAATGAGCCTGAAATCTCGACACACAAAAACATGAACCCACATCATAGATTATAACTCAGTCCTATTACTATATCAAAGTCCTATGATCTCCAAAAAGAAATAAATTCAGATCTTGTGCTCAACGAAACGGGGCCGAAAATGAGGTGTTCGAGAGCGAACTCCCACCAGGTTCAGGGTAGAGTTTTGGTGTCGTATGGTTGCCGGAAAAGCTTCGACGGATGACAAGACGAGAAGGAAGACCACCGCTCAACCGTGGACAGAGGCGATGGTCGGCGGTCGACCATTTTTCTCATTTCAGCCAAGCCCCCTAATAATCACCCCTCACAACAGCACGCTCCTCTCTCGCTTTTAAGCTTCGGTGCGCATGCCTCCTGCCGTGCCAGCTGCTGCTGCCGGCCTGGCCCCGACCAACTCCCGGTCGACGGTCTGCCCTCTGTCCTGTTCCCTCTGCCCCACGTACCATCCTTTCTTTTCCTCCCTCCTCATAGATGCTGGTTCGTGCAGACGAAGGGGAAGAAGTGATCTTGGGCTGGGCTTCTTTGTAGGCTTTTATGGACTAAAAGGAAAAGATGAAGATGGGCTCAAAACAAAAGAAATGAAGATGGGAGGGGGAAACGAGCTTAGAGGGCCGAAGGTTGCTAAGTGGGCCGGACACGCCGGGCCACACTACTTCATCATTCCTTTTTTTCATAAATTTTATATTTTGCAAAATAAATGGATATCCAAAACATCAACAAAATTTCGGTGTCAACAGAAGAAATGAAGAAGCACTTGAATTTCTAAGACAATTGAGCAACTCCTGGAAGAATTTAGAATTTTTGTCCCTGATGAAATTCCGGTTGCCTTGCTGCCCATGCGTGATATTCAACACCGAAGTTATCCCCAATAAAGTTGCCTAACCCACGAAGAACCCCAACGTCAAGTGAAAAACCTTATGGCGAAACGCCTGGTGGAAGAAAGTGCTAGTCCTTGTGCTGTGCCAGCTAGGAGGGGCCAAAGGGCCGTTTCGGGCTTGGTTGGTCCTGGCCCATTTCTTCTCTAAATTTTAATTCTTTTCATGATTTTTTTTCAAAAAATAAACTAATTGGTTCGGTTTTTAAAAATAAATAAATTAAGATTTTAATAAAAAAAACTGCTCATTAATTAAACCTAATTGAAATACAAGTGTATCTTCGAGTAATTTGAAAATGAAAATTACACGTAACGATGCCCTAATAACAACTACACACAAATTATACCAAAGAGAATGTCTAATAAATTCAGTATCTTTGGTGTCATGTTCTTCATTATAATTCGGATGATACAATATCATTGTTGTCCTCTTGTTCATATAGGGTACGTTCCTTTAGAGTCAATTCTTGCACAAACCAATAATGTCTAGCAAAAACCATTTCTAAATTTTCTGCCTACACCTTTTGTCTTCTATGATCTGTTGGCTAGTATTAGACATGGGCTCATAAATGCTAGTGGAGATAGTGAGTCACAAGCCATGGTAAAAAGAATTGAAAAACCGATGGCTTCCCTCTTCCATCATTTCAAAATGTCGATGTTATCTTTGCCAACTTTATCAATGTTCGGAGTAATCTATTCTCAAGTACTCTCCAATTCAGTAGTAGACAAAGATGAAGACCAATGGATGGTTCTGGGGTATCTTCTTCTTCTTATGAATTAGAGACCATATGAATTTCTGACCTTATTTGATGAAAACGTGCTTCGTCATTTGTATATATATTTTTATAACAAGCGTCAATATACTTAACCACATGTTACTCAATCATTTCATGAATATTCTACAAAACTTTTCAAAATGTTTCCAGACACAATGTGTTTATAAAACCACAATACACTGTATTTTCTTTTAATCATTTTAAGCACGCTTTTACATGGGAAGATCATGTTTTTTTTTTCTTACCTTTCTAAAAATGTATAGAAGAAGTTTGAACAAGTTTTTACTGGCATCATTCTTAGTTGTTGTTGGAGCATCTTGAACCTATCGACTTTTCTTTCTTTTTTTCTTCTTTTTTTTTTTGTTGAAATTTTTTCACTATTCATGCGTCAAATATACATGAACATGAGACAATTTTGTGTTCATGTAATAATTGGATCTTTAAGAATCATATAAGGGATATGGCCATGCATGGAAAAAATTGATATCGAGAGGTCAAAACTTTATGTATAGAAAAGAATACGTTGAGAATCTAAATTTCAATGCCATAACAAATAGGAAAGAAATCCTTAGATAGCGTCGGCCAAAAATAATTACAATACAGAGAAATTCATATATAAAGTCCTATAAATTGACATTTTTTGCAGAGCATCTATCTATCTAATGGTGAAAATCATCCAATTATCTGATTTGTAAAGTCTTTTAACTCTCAAACTAAATAGAAAAATCAAACCAATTATCTGGCACCCATGGACGTAATGGATTGCTTGTATATATAAAGTCTTTAACTGTTGACTTTTTTGCCCCACGATTATTTGATTTTTAAGATTCAGGAGAAATACGTGTTAGGTTTTGTCATTTTTGCGTTCGGTTTTATGCGTTTTAACTATTGTTGCTCTATGTTTATAATTTGTGCTTGCCTGATATGAGTCCTACCTATTTTTTCTCCTCCGTCCACCAATCGTAATGTTTTTATTAAATCGAAGACATGGTTAAAGGACTTTGATCTGCATATAGTTCGTGCGCCATATGCTCCTATTTTCAGAATGCACAAGTTGTTATTAATAAATTAGCTATTGTATCAGTTTACGATTATATGAATAAGCTACCATTGCGTCATATCTTATTTGAAAAAAATCTCAAATTACGATCTTTTGTGTACCTATGTTTCTAATTGATTGTCATACTAAAATTTTTGCTTTCTATAGTTTCAGCAAACGCAAGAAAAATGCGCATCAACCTCACAAGTGCAGGACATTGACACACTATCTGATGATGAAGAATGTGAGACAGAAGCTATTGGTGATGAAGCAAATTGAAATCAAATTAAAGAAGAAAATGTGATAGAAAACCGAGGTAAGGAATGGTATTTGATTCTATAGAGGATCCCTTAAGAGTACGATAAAAGATATGCTAAACAAGTGGGATTGGGTGTCTCAAGGAATAGGTAGAAAATTGGAGATGATGGTAAGGTAGAATACTCAACTCTTGCATATTCTCTTCATCGAAAGAGTGTATGTAGATAGAGCAGTATAAGGATCAACAAGGACTTTAACTTGTCTGTTGTCAAGGCAGGAGGGAATGAAAAACTTACCTTTGGTGAGAAAGATTTCAAAATTTTATTGAAAAGGCAAGAAAGTTGAAGACTTGGAAATGGAGAGGTGAAACCAATCATAACTGTTTTGTTAGAATGCAAAGAGAAATGACCGTTTTTTCTTCTATGTGATGGAATTGGAAGATAGTTCCAGGTTAAAGAATGTTTCCCAGGCAGATGCAGGAAGTCTGGTATTATATGAAAGTTTTGATGAAGCAGTAACCTTTGATACTACATATTTGAACAATCAATATGAGGTGCCTTTCGCACCTCATGGTCAATTCACACTTTTTGGTTGTGGGTTGGTGTCAAACGGGAATTCTAACACAAGATTAAAATGTGGAAAAAGAAGAGCTCGTTTGATATTTCATGGAATGGTATATTGATATTCTTAATACAATTCTTTTTTTTTTTTCATTTAACAGGACTAAGTGATGAGATAAAGTTAACCTTATAGTATTATTTTTCTTTTGAGGATCACAACACAACTTTTTAAATTAAAAATTATTGATCAATACATTCACCTGAATGGACATTCATATCACATGGTGATTTGTGTATTTAACTATTTTCCACGGGACAGAGAAGTGATGTTGAAGGGAGAAGAATCTCTTATAGTTGGGAGAGAGATTCTTAAATTTTGTTTGTGATCAACAGTTGAGACCTGCAAAATCCTAAACTTTTATTTTATAAGAATGTTGTAGACTATTTTATAGAGAAGCCTTTTATATGTATATGTTATTTAGTATCATCACCCATTTCTTCGGAAAGAGTGAGCTTCTTGGATTCACATTCTCTTTCAGTACCATTTACTCAACAAAGCTACCCACCATCTCTGATGTGTAGGCCATCTCTCCGAGCAATTCTAGCATGCAAGAATTTTTCCATCTGTGCACCCACAATTGATGCATTATAAACGTGGGATCAGCTGACATTCAATTGAGGCCATCCATCTCAAACTTAGTTTCTCATTTCTAATTTCTCGTTCATAAGAAAACAAATTCATGTCCACATGATTCTTTCTAGCAGTACACAGAAAGGAAAAATAATCTCAACTCCAACAGCGTTACCTTCTCAAATGGCACATAAAAAGAATTTCACATATTTTCAAATACAAACACAAACTCTCCCCCCTTATCTGCTGTCTCTCTTGTGATATGTTAGGCTCGATTGGAGTCTTCTGCTAAGTACTGTTTTCAAGAGTCAACTTCAACGATCCAACCATGGAACTTCTAAACTTGTGAAAAACACAAGTCGTTACTAGAACAACATAATATATTTGAATAAAAAAAAACAAATAGATATCAATGCATACCTACCAACAAGATGAGATTATAATAGACTCTTCCTCCCAAGCACCTTTAGAACAATTCTCATCGAGGACTAGTCTACAAGACATGACTACGTTATGCCGGTTTGATTCCAGCATTACACCGAGGGACAGCTGCATTCCTTCCAAAAGTTGTTACAATAGATTGAAGGTCACTTTGCTTTGGAACAAGCTGCTACGTATTTTAAAAAACAAATAAGAGCACTAATTTCACAAAACTAGTAGTCAAAACATTTAAATCCTTGAATTAAAAACAATGGGTTTGGTTTTTCTCGGGTGGTTTAAAGCTGGATTCAGGGAGGCAAAATCACAAACATCAGGTGGACGTCACCCAGTGGGGTTTCTTCAGACGAAAGTGAGAAGGGACACGCACTGGCGGTAGGAGATGATCTTGTTCACGTAGTTGTCAATGGCTTTCGAAGCTCTAAACGCTCAGTCCACGGCTAAGCCATTATTTATCTTCACAGATAATGATCTTCCATTCTTCGCTCGTGGAATTTGGGACTGAACAAAGCAGTCCAAGGGGACTCTATCACCCTCGCTCTCTGCCTCACCAATCATAATTTCCACTGCGGCACTGCATTATCCCTTTGTAATTGTGCCACGGCCTTTGCTCGAGTACCTCGGCAGCAAAGGAGAGTCGCGATGCACCAGAGATCAATCGAGTTTCTTTAAAGCCATCGCTTTCATGATCTTCAACCATTCTGATATACTTTTCTTTTTATATTCCTCGCTCGCGTATACTAGGCGTTGTATCAAATGCCCACGTAACCTGCCACGTCAACCATCACCTCATTTTGTCAAAAAAAAAGAAAAAACTGTCACCTCATTAACATATCACAAGATATCAAATTTTAGTAACTCTAGCATCGTTAAAATAAAATTGGGTTTTTTTTTTTTTGGTGAAGCAAAATTGGGTTATTTAAGATCTCAATTGGCTATAAAATGTTAAAAGAACTAAATATATTTAATATGTGGCCGATGCTTTGGTGTGACGTCCATATATTTAATATGTGACCAAAGGTGATTTGGCATGTGAGTAGCCTGATTTCGTTGGAATCCAATCAAGTGTGGCGTGAATATCTCCTACACAGTAGTTTGTCTGAAGTTGAGAAGCACCTATGAAACGATTGGACCCATTTCCAAGTTCGCCTCAAAGCATCAAAAGTAAGCTTAAAGAAGTGTTGATTTTGTCTAAAATGCCAGCATCAGGAGGATGTTCTAAGGTCGTGCTCCAACACTGTTAACCAATAGAAAATAATTGGATTCTCAAGGAAAGAGACTCAAACGAAGACAATAGACACCGAGGAAGAAGATATTCCAAGAGAAGCAGATGTAGAGGAAAGCTAAACAATTTAACAAAGAAGAGAGATGGTCTTAACTATGCCGAGACCATGGGTTTCACTTGCACCAACTGTTATTTGCTCGTTGGCTTGCAAAACATGCCTGTTTGGATTGGTGACGACTTGTTGAGGAAGTGATTCTAAGGGAAGCAAATTGGATGATTTTGATTCCAATGCCTTTTACTTTTCCCTTTATTAATCTCTACTAGAAAATTTTGAATGTATACTCCTTCGATTTAAATTAAAATTACTATGAAATACAAATTTCGCATCATGCTTACTAGTATTGACATTGGTCGAGGAACTATTTTTCCCTCTTTCTTTATGAATTGTGATGCAAATTGCATTAATCCAAAGTGCTTGTTGAATGGCTGTGGTTTTCCAAGTTGTTCTATAGAATTTATCAAATAGACCTCAGTCACCGCTCTTAATCCAATTCATTGCCAATACTTCATACTTCAAAATTATGAAATAGTAAGTTTTGCTCAATCAAATCTAATTTATATCTTTCGATGGTGCATACCTAGGTTCAGCATCCCCAACACCATCGTCGTTCAGAGTAATGAGGTGAACAAGCATAGATATGACACATGTGAGATCGAAATGAAGCTCCTCCAATTTCCTTTGAATTGGACTTGTACACCAACGAAACCTAAGGGAAGCGAAGTCCTAAAATCATACATGCAAAAATCCCCAAATCTAGATTGGATAGAGATAGAAACCTTCCTGAAATGGGAGAGAAGAGCTTCCAAATCTAGACTAAATCAGAAAAGGAAAGCTCCGCAAAATTAGAGGAAAGCAAGAAAAATATAATAGAGAACAAAATCAGCCAAAGAAAAAGAAAAAAAGGGAGGGGACGCTAGCTTAAACCCTCCCCTCCATGGAGGTTGAAGAAGAAAGCTGCGTGAAGATAAGATGAAGAGGAGAAACCCTAGAGAGGAAAGAGGAAAAACGACAATTTTTATTCACAACATTTAAGAGTAATATCATACGACAATCTCCAGTGTAATAAAATTTTATTCTGTTTGATGGAACTGACATTTTGAGCTTTTTCATCCTAGCTATCATTCGATCCTTTGCATCATTTTCTCCATCTCTTTAACAATCCTAGCAATGCAACCAGACATGTTCCTGTTGAAACAAAAAAGTGAGAAAAATATGAATATTATGAAATATAGCCATCAACTAGCATGAAGTGAACATCATAATCCGGTAAGAGGAGCACATTCACAAGAAGCACATTCACGGGCCAAGAGTGTTTCTGATTAGGTTGAGTCTTTTCTAGTTAATATTGGCTTATGTAACAATAAAATTTATTGAATTACTAAAATATATATATTGGCCACTTCAAATTGGAGAATGAGAAAAGCATATGCTCCTATTGAGCAGATCAACGAAATCCAAGTTTTGATATATGCCCTTCAATTTATATTGAGGACTTGACCGTATAACTTTGCAATTGCTGGATAATGGACATATTGATGCTGATGAATATGGATCATTTGATGGAATTGCGGAAAACTTCTTATGGGATGCATTGGACTCGACTCAACTTTCAAATTTCAAGTTCTCTTTCCCACTCGAAGCATATGTCAGCAATCATAATAGAATGATACGTCAACACAGTGGCCCTTCACTTATACCCGACAAAAACAAGGCATGTCATAGGGTTGGTTGGCTCGGTCTATTGCTGGGACCCTTCATCATGCATTTAGCTACCCAAGTCTCAACACTTCCTCTACCCAACAGTAGAAATTATTTCTGAAAGGAGAAGGTGAATGTGTTCGAAATCTTACCCATCATGCAGATGTATTCCATTCACATTGGCAGCTTTAGAGAGAGCCTCCTTCCATTTTTTAACCTTGCGCTTCCCAAACTCGCTCTCATGGTCGGTCAATGCTTTCTCATAACTCTGTTTCTTTCTACTCACTTCCTGTGGATTTTGTCCCCTTACTTCCCTCGGTGCCACCTTATAAAATATCGGCAATAGCTGTTTTGTTCTGTTCTTCTCCCCTTGGATCTGCACCAACTCCTTCAGACACCACCAAGATTCAGCATAGTTTTCTGAGAAAACGACAATGTACATGCGAGATTGTTCAATGGCTTCCTTCAGTTTCGATGGGAAATCCTGGCCCGTCTCTATGTTCTTGCTGTCCATGAAAGTCTTTATGCCCTTTTGCACTAAGGCCTCATTCAGACTGTTAACAAAGTACTCACGGACGTCCTTACCTCTGAAGCTCAGAAACACATCGTACATTTTCAGTTCAGAGATCTTTTTGACAATGTCTTCAATTATCTTGGCCTCCGAGTTCTAACATGATGGGAGAATTACCAAAAAAGTCCTAAACCTATTGCATTTTGGCCAATTCAGTCCTAAACTTTTTTTTTTTTGGCCAATTGAGTCCTAAACCTTTTATAATTGTGCCAATTCAGTCCTTCCGGCCAAAATTGGCCGGCCGGAGCTGACGTGGACGCCGGCCGGAGACAGCTGGCCGGCGAACAATTTTTTAATAATTTAAAAAAAAAATCGATTTTTTTTATTTTTTTTATTTTTTACCTTCTTCTTCTTCCTCTCCGGCCGGCCGGCGCCGGCCGCCCGGGGAGCGAGGGCCGGCGAGGCCGACCTCGCCGGCCCCGGCTAGGCTCGCCCCCGCCGGCCACCGGCGAGCGAGCCTCGCCCGCCATGGCGAGGCGAGCCTTGCCGATCCGGTTACGGCCTCGCTAGTGGCCGGCGAGGCCGCCGTCGCCGGATCCGGCGAGGCTCGCCGCCATGGCCGGGCGAGGCCGAGCCTCGCCTTGGCCGAGCGACGGCCGCCTCGCCGTCGGCCGGGCGAGGTCGCCCTCGCTTGCCACGGCGAAGGCGAGCCTCGCCCGGCCGACGGCGAGGCCGCCGTCGCCAGATCTGGCGAGGCTCGACCTCGCCATGGCTGGGTGAGGCCGAGCCTCGCCTTGGCTGGGCGACGGCGGCCTCGCCGTCGCCGGGGCGAGGCTCGCCTTCGCCCGCCGGCCGGCCGGCGGGCGAGCCTCGCCCCGGTGGCCCGAGGGTCAGCCTCACCGGCCCTCGCCTCGGCGCGCCGGCCGGCGAGGAAGAAGAAGGAGATAAAAAAATAAAAATTATTAAAAAATTGTTCGCCGGCCAGCTGTCTCCGGCCGGCGTCCACGTCAGCTCCGGCCGGCCAATTTTGGCCGGAAGGACTGAATTGGCACAATTATAAAAGGTTTAGGACTCAATTGGCCAAAAAAAAAAAGTTTAGGACTGAATTGGCCAAAATGCAATAGGTTTAGGACTTTTTTGGTAATTCTCCCCTAACATGATAGACGACAGAGACATGGATAATATAAGCTGCCCAAGCTGTCGAATTAAATGAAGCGAGCAATAACAATTCGGTCTAAGAAGAATAGATCATGAAGATGTCCATGCAAAAGGACACGAGCACAAATTTTAGGATACAATTTCATATTGCCACTCCACATAGGCCGTGATGGTGCCAATGCGGAAAGAAATGCAGAGTTGTCACGAGACACTATATTAAACTAAGACATGTTAAGGAGGACATTCGTTAAGCATGCCTAAGAAGAAATGAAGTGCTCCCAAAAAGAAGAAAAGAACGAACGAAGGAAAGATAATGCAAAGTCCACACGTAATTATTATTGCCTTCGACTGAGGCCCGGCAAACAACCAACCTAATGTAGCCAATTATCCAAGAGAAAAAGAAATACCGAATTCACAGAAACTGGTTCACCCTTCACAGTGAATATTCTTTCAGCTTCGATTATAACTATATATGTAGGAGAATAGAATATAGATGTAAATTAGAATAGACCAGGTGTTTATGTATTATGTACTGTCTTTGATATTGACTACACTGAACCTATTTGAAATTTGCGCAATTTCTCTTTTAACAAGTATCTCAATTCGCACGTTCAGAATTTTGTGTTTTGTGGATATATATACCTAATTTGAATTTAATTTGTTACTTTACCGTTAAACTCAACCTAAGTTTCCCCGCCCCTTTCTCTTCTCTCCGCTGCCATTGCCACTGCCCCGCCACTGCCGTCATTGCGTACACACCCCCCCCCCCTCCCCACCACCGTGGCGTTCCTATTACCATTGCCAGCCCTAGCTGTTGTTGCACCTCTCTTTCTCTCTATTTTTGTTCCTCTGTCACGGAAGACAGTAGAACGTCTCAGCCATAGCCAGCCTCAGGCAACCATTGCCCGAGGGTAACGACCCCAGATCTGGGGTCGCGAGCCTCGATTCGTCCCCCAAAGTCAATGGACGCAGAGAGATGGAGGGGACCTGAGGTGATGCTGTTCGGGTGGCGTGGTGGCTTGGAGAGGAGGTTCTCTGTTTCTTGTGTAGCGTAAGTGTGCTCTGTGTAGCGTAAGTGTGCTCCGTGCTATGTGAGAGTCGGATGAGAGTGTGTTCGCCTGAGAGAGAGAGAGAGAGAGAGAGAGAGAGAGAGAGAGAGAGTTAGCGGCAAAATTACTACTTACTCATTATCCAAGTACCACCCGGACAAGCTACCCGCCTCCTGGAGAGCGTCCTTCCATCTCATCAATTTCCTTGCATCCTTGTCGAGCTTCTTTTGAAAATATTCGATACCACTACGGTAACTCCCTTTCAATCCACTCACTCTACCTAATTCCACCCTATAAAACACCGGAAAGACCTTGAGGTCTCTTTGCTTCTTACACTCCATGATTTTCACCACCTCTTCCAAACACAACCTTGAATAGGCGTTGTCCTCGGAGAAAATGATGATTGCAAGGTCTGATTCCTCGATCATCTTCAGAACTGTGATCATTAGATTCCCTTCATCTCTGTCCCTTTGTTGAACGTCGAAGTAGTATATTCCAGCATGGACTAGAGCTGCGTATAGATGTGTGACAAAGTTTCTAATGTTCTCTTCTATGAGACTCACAAAGACTTTGAAACTCGTTCTGGAGTTGGAAGAAGAAGACGCCATTAGAATCAGAAACAGAAGTTGACAATGAACAATAATGAGTTGCCCAAGATTTGGTACTTTGTTTGGGTGGTTTATTCCCATTTGATCTTCTCCATATATTCTAACGAGTTGCCTAAGATTTGGTACTTTTTTTGGGTAGTTTATTCCCCATTGGATCTTCTTTGTATATTCTCTAACATCCAGTTGCATGACTTTCTTTAAGAAAGAGTATTATTAGGTGTTTTAACAATATTAGCGTGCACATAGATCTAACCTATTTGCGCATGAATCTTTTCTACATTAATTAGATGTCTTGATCGACATTATTTTACATCAAGTTTATTGCTAATTGAATTGTTAATGAATTTGACCTGCCAAACTAAGATAGATTATTATTATCATCATAATTTCATATGGTCGTGATTGGAGGCTAGTGTTTTTTTATTAATCGAATGATTGGCTACAAGGAAAGAAAACCTTTTGAAGGTGTCCAAATCTGGTATTTGGTAAAATATCGAACCAATGATCCAATCCAAACGTCTATAATAATCTCATGTTCCTCTGATAAACCTGTTGACACCTGAATTTTTACCGACAAAATCAAACATACGTTCAACAAAATTATTAGCAATAAAAAGCTAATAAAACTCATCAGCTTATTCACGCGGGCTAGGGACTGACCCGTGAAATTTAAACTGCAATTCATTTGAAAAGTTTCCTTCGGCCCATGGGGAGTAAAGAAAAGTAAAATCGGAACGAGGTAGATATCGTTTTGATAATTTATAGTCCAAACGTCAATAATAATGCCGTGCTCCTTCGAGAAGCTAAAAGCCAAACTGACTCAATCACGAAAAGCCAAACTGACTCAATCAAACATAAAGTCGTCCATTCGTCTACACTTCTTTCCAAATCGACATTAAATTCTAATAAAAAGAGAAAACTTTTATTTGTTCACACGCGTTCACAGATACGACGAAGTCTTCTGCTCTCATCTCCCACCATCTCCTCACCCCCACCCCCAAAAACCAACCAAAACAACCAAAAAAAGGAAGGGCGTGGACATTGAATTTTAATAAAAAGAAAAGATCTTTTGTCCGTCTTTTTCTTTTTTGCTTATTTGGAAAATAAAGTATTTAATCTCATTAAAAAAAGTAAGCTACTCCATTGGCTCCCAATAATATATTTCCTTGTGTCTTCCAGGAAATGTCATTCGCAACCAATGAGATTTTTTTCCTTTTGTTTCTTTTCTTTTTTGGCAACTTATATAATAAATAACAATTCACAACTACTTAAAAGAAATATCAATTTCTAGCCCTCGTGCACTTTTACTTCAAAAGTTAATCAATATATTTTTCACATTTTCAAAGTGGCTAAAAAGTGAATTTCTATAAGGCAGTTCGAACAATTGAATTCTTGTTTCACCCAAAATCCATAACCAATGCAGGGAATGGAATTACCATTTGTCATGCCACCTTTTGCAACACAACCCACCATAGCATTTAAGAAAATTATATAGGATTAATTAAGGAAATGAAATTATATTAATGGGCACAGCAGATGAGCGCGGGATGAGGGAATTATAGAGGAGGCGGCGGGGCTTGCCAACTCAACAAACTCAGCTTGCTGCCAGAGAGCAAAGGTACCGCAGCTCCAAGAACAATGAGCATATGCACATAATAAATTATTCCATGACTACTCCTGGATTATATTTTCATGATGCTCTTTTTATCAACTTTTGATAATAATTTTAATCATATGAAAAATTGCTAATCCATTACATTGGCTGGTACTAAAGTTTCTGGTTTTTCCTTTAAATATTTGCGTTTCAGTCGTTAGCATGAAAAGTGAGACTGATTGGGGGTGGCGTTTCTCCGTCATCGGCTGACATTGCGCGCTTATTTACTAATATCCAATTAAATCTTGGCAAGATATATATTGACGTGAAAATTTAAAAAATTATTAATTTTCTCTTTTCCTCCTCCATCTTCAACCTATGCTCCGCCTGAGCTTGGCTATCTCCACCGCCCAAGCCGCCGCCCTTAAGCCACCGCCCCACCGTGGCCATCACGGTTTGCGGCAAAGCTGTTGAGCTCGTCGCCGGCAGCCATGGACGAGCCAAGACTCGAGCTCAAAGCCGTTGAGCAGCAAACCAGATCAAAGCTGTTGGGCGATGGTATCGTCACGTCCAGGCCGATCTCTGCGTCCACCCTCTCTGTCGTCCAGGCGGCTAAGCCTTGGCGGCGAGCGCTTGTCCACAGATATGAAGATACAGAGCAGCGGTCAGCCATGGGGGGCCTCTCGTCCAAAGAACTGAACGCACACCCTCTCTGTTGTCTCGGCGTCTCAGCGGCAGATTAGGAGACGCAGACTAGTGGGCTTCGCGTCCATGGCCGTGAGCGACGACGATCTCCGCATCCACCCTCTCCGTCGTCCCGGCGGCAGATTGGAGATGCAGAGCAATGGGCTCGCGGCCGAGACTCCATATCTGAAGCCATGGCCATGAGCGACAACCGACCTCCGCGTCCACCCTCTCCGCTGTCCTAGCGCTTGAGTTGCAGATTTGGAGCCATGGCCAAGACTCCAGATCCGGAGCCATGGCCAACGGTTCCAATCATTGGAATCTCTGTTGAGTGGTGGAAGGAGAGATATTAGCTTCACCCATGGCTTCTCTCATGACCAAATCTAGCCCTCGATGCTGGATATGGAATTGAGGTAGCTGGCGGAGGAGAAGGCCAAACTGGATTGATGCGGCACCGGCAACTGCGACTCCGCCGGTGGCGATGGCTGAAGGACGGGCGGACGTTGGGCTCGTGCAGATGGAAGGGGAAGGAAGAGAGTCTAGGTGGATTAGGGAATTTTTAATTTATTTCTCTGACGCCATGTGTCAATTTGTAATTGGTTAATAACAAGTGCAGGCCACGTCAGCCAATGACGTCGCGCTTGCAAACCACTTCTCCATTTCTCTGGTCATGTGGTGGTGCAGTGGGATGTGGGAATGCCCAAAATAATAGAGAGCCGGTGGGGATTTCTATGGTGCAATGTTATACCGTGCCTCAGGTTTTCAAACTGGCAAATGCCGATTGACTTTTTTCTTCTTTAGGGTTTTACAATGGATACGACACCCATTCTAGACATGATGAAAACATGTTGTAAATCATCAGATTTGTGAACAATTAAAACCACATGCATGCCCGTGAAAAGAAATGAAACGCACACGGAAGAAAAAGAGAAAAAATATTAAGTGTGTGCAGAAGAGATAAATGTTTTCCTTCTCCCCTGCGCGGATGCCTTTGTCTCTCCCCTTCTCTTCTTTTTTGGCTGCTGTTTAAGGCAATTTGGAAAGAAATTTGAATGGTTGTGTGATGGGAAGATGTATCTTCAATTTTGAAAAAGTATGATATTCTAAAATTAATTGACAATAAAATTAAATGAATTGACATTTTCACAGCAAAAAATTGTTAGTTCACGGCTCTTTCATATTTTGATTTGACTAACTTACCTTATTTAGATTATTTTTCACAACTTTTTCAACTTTTGATTAGACTAACCCAAATAGAACTAAAAAAAAGAGTACAATTCAGGTTATCGGGATCACCCTATTTTGTTTTTATATATTTTTGGTGGTTTTTCCTCTTCTCCAATGGCCACTATAGTACCATAAAACCACATCTCCAAATCGAACTCCTCACTTATACCAATTTCGTCTCACGGTATGGAGCAAAATCAAGCTCCTCCAATGATCAATCTCACTTGGAACTTGTGCGAAGATCAATGGACTAGTCTCTTCCTTCAAATTGCGAATCCAAGCAAATGCAACAAAGACGAAACAGAAACGAGAACAACGAAAGAAGAAAAAGTGAGAAATTGACGAATGGAATGTAGATAGCAAGCAAAATAATTTGGTTTGAGTTTCTCTTTAGCCAAACTGGATTGTCGTCCTCCTCATGGATTTGAGAGGTTGCTTGGATGCTTTTGTGGGGAAGTCGTGAGGATCGATGAGAGAGAGAGAGAGAGAGGAGTCATAGGAGTAGACGCATGGAGCACGCAAAGACAATGAGAAGGAACGAAAGTAAGAGCGCTTCACAATCTTGGAGAAGATAGGAGAAGATAGATACAGGAGTGAGAGAGCTTCATGATCTTGGAGAGTCTACAATGGAGACAATGGATTTGGGAGCCAGAAATTCTCCGATGGAGAAGATGGATTTTTGGAGTAAGAGACCAAATGATGGATTTGGGAGCGATCCAGAAGAGTATAGGATATTTTATGATACCCGATTTTCCACAGAATACCCGAACACAAAGAATAACCCCAAAAATAAGAGGTTTGGTTCGAGTCGATTTGGTATGGGCTTTTTCAACAACCCATGTATATCTTTCTTAAACTCATGACCCGGATCTGATGCATATGCCATATATCCAAGTAATTCTAGCATGCAAGAATATTTCCATCTATGCCACCACTATTGATGCATTATAAACTTGGGGTCAGCTAGCATTGAATCGAGTAAACTTCGTTTCTCATTTCTACTTTCTAATTCATAAGAAAACAAAGTCATCTCAATTTCATATTTTCTAGGAATGATAGCACAGCAGTAGAAAATCAAAACTACGACAAGATAACCTTCTCAAATGGAACATAACCAGAACTTCACCAATTTCCAAATACCAACAAAACTTGCCCCCATGCTCTGTTGTCTCTCTTGCGATTTGTTCGGCTCAATTAGAGTCTTCCACAGAATAGTATTTTTGAGAGTTAACTTCAACTTTACATCCATAGTTGGTACTTTTTAAACATGTGATGAACATAAGTCCTTACTATATCAATATAAAAACGAACAACTTAACAGGTTTGGGAAGAAAAACAAATACATGGTCGTGGGTATGCACCAACAGGATGAGATTAATTTCTGCCGCCCAAGCACAATAAGAACCCACCATTCTCATCGAGGACAAGTCTACAAGACACGATCACATTATGCCGGTTTTATTCCAGCATTACACCGAGGGATAGCAGCAATCCTCCAAAAAAACTTTTACACAAAATTGTATATGGAATATCCTGATCC
Organism: Eucalyptus sideroxylon x Eucalyptus melliodora; assembly: GCA_016097485.1. Classification (NCBI taxonomy): domain Eukaryota; kingdom Viridiplantae; phylum Streptophyta; class Magnoliopsida; order Myrtales; family Myrtaceae; genus Eucalyptus; species Eucalyptus sideroxylon x Eucalyptus melliodora. The sequence goes on along the minus strand of CM027831.1, from coordinate 20,148,701 downwards.
ATCTAAATTGACCCGGGCATTGAAATAATAGTAGTCAACACATTTAAACCTGTAGTTTTTTGTTTTTTTGGGGTAGGAGGAGTGGGTGTTTGAAGCTGGATTCATTTAGGCAAAATCACGAACACCTGGCCGACAGAAAGCAGTGGGGTTTCTTAAGATGAAATAGAGAAGGGACAAGCACTGGCAGTGGGAGATAATCTTGTTCACGCAGCTGTCAATGGGTATGGAAGCTCTATACTCTCACCCTACACCCATGCCATCATTCGAAATTCATGGATGATCTTGTTCCATTCTTACCTCGTGGAATTTCGGACAAAACAGAGCAGTCCAAAGAATCTATCACCCTCGCTCTCCGCCTCATCAATCGTCATTTCCTTCGCGGCACTCCATTATCTTCATGTAATTGTGCCCCAGCCTTTGATCAAGCGTGAACTCATGATGTGCAAATAAACTCTTTGATGAAGACAAGAGGATAGAGTACCACAGTTGTAAAGGAGTTAAAATAAAATTAGGTTGTTTAGATCTCAATTGACAACAAAAAATTCAAGAACTAATGATACATTATAAAACCAAAATACCTTTTTACCTACTCCTTTTTTAAACTGGAAAAACATAATATACAGTCTCATTTCATAAAACTATCAGACGGATAATCTTTACATATCATCTATTCACTCCACTCATAAAATAACTATTGAATCGATTTTCCAAGAATACGTCATTATCAGAGTCATGGAAGGTATCAGTCAAACACACCCTATGACATGAAGCAAGTTTGCTCTCTCATATTTTCATGTTGATCAAGCCAAAAGATACTAATATTCATATTGAGAATTTTTGGATTTATGAGCTAAGAATTAAATCTATGCACTGAAATCCTGCAAAGAAAATTCCAAGTTGCTATCACCAAATTTAGGTCTAGTACACTGCTCTTCTTAATATCAAAGGGGAAAGTAGAAACTACAGATTTTGAATTGGAATTTAGCAAGCAGACATGTAAAAAGTTCTTCTAGAGCCAGCTCAATTTGGTAAACATAGATTCGGTAGATTCCTTTGGCTCAGGAATCACTACTCTTATTGAATACCATAAAGCAAGTACATATTTATGTACCACAAACCTGCTTGAAAAATCATTATTCATTATGTAAGATGTTGAGCATGAGATACATGAACAGATGACATCATGCATGCGCATAAAAAATGGACTGACATTTGTGTACAATGCAAACAAAATGCCACATGTGACAAAGTGTAACACTGTGGGAGCCACCTCTTGAACCTCATTAGGATAAATTGTCACATGGTGGGAGCCACCTCTTGAACCGATGGCATTTAACTGTAGAATCCTATTATAGTGCAATCATTTGTGCACATTAGCATGTTTATCTATATGATATTGTTGTAGCAAATTCACTCAATGTAAGTTGATCAGACTGTCAAGCAATTGGGAAAACAAATTACAAGCTTACTTTCTGATTCTAGCTTGGCTCTAAAGTGATTAAACTGCTCACAAACAATTTTTCCAAAGATGGCTTTGATTGTGTGCGTGTATGCGTGCTAGCTCCTGGAAGCAATGGATGAAATGGTTTGATGGAAATCGATCTAAATGACAGGAATAGCAAATTGCTCAGAAATTAAAGTGGAAGTATTGTGAATTATTTAAAGGTGCAATGCAGGGAATAAAGGAAATCAAAGCAAAGAACACTAAACTCAAAGGAATGAGCCAAACAAAATTAACTTAAAACAAGATTACGAGGACATTAACATTGCTGGAATTGAAATTAATCACAGTTTGTACAAATGACACTCGAATGGAGACATCCGGGTTGGACATCGAATGTTACAACAATACTCAAAGGGAAATCAGCAGTAATTTTGGCAGTGTTCCGGCATAATTTCAACATATCTTTTTCCTCTGCATATCTTCTATTCATAAGTCTTAAATTCCCTTTGATTATTACTAGGTCAATGTCCATTTCTTAACTTAACTTCTTTTATATATCCATGATTTCTTAACTTAACTGCTTTCATATATCCATAATTTCTCAACTTAACTAAACTTCCAATCCCTGAGCATTTCTCATACCGTTTCTGCTTATTTTGAATTTAAATTAGGTTGAAGACTCTCTCTCTCTCTCTCTCAAACTTTGGTGGAAAGGTCTCTTATGAGCATCAAAACGAGATCGAACTTCATATAGCCTGGCTGTGATTTATTCACCACCAATGATAGTGACTTACTGTTATACCAGACGACAATTCAGTCACACAACCAAAAGAGACAAAGTAAACCGAAGCACCAAGGGAAAGAGAACTCTCTGCCATCAAAGGATGAAGCATCAAAATTCACAATATATGATCAGCATGTCGAACAAGAACATCCAGATCACTCTATGCAATCTCAGATTGATCAATGATGAAGACAAATTCGTCATTATCATCTCTGAGGCAAAACGTCGAACAGGTGGTGATCATGAATGGTGAGGTGCTCTGCATATAGGAATTCCTATCAATCGGCGAGCAATATAACACGAGCAATTTGAGATAACAATTTGAAGCTCTCGGAAAAAGGCAAACACAAAACAATCGTATGATCGAGTCTCGATGAATAGACCGCGTCCTACCTTGGGGAGATCCGATCCGAACGGTTACCTGCTAATAAATGAAGACACTGAAAGACTTGGAGAATCTCACAAAAACGAAGCTAAGGCGACGAATCATTTCAGCGACGAAATTGCTCGACGAAGATATTCAGCTGCAACTGGCTTCGACCGCGGGCGTGGACACTGGATTCGGTCCAGAGCGCTCAAGATGAGAGAGGAAGATATTTTTCTCGGTCTGTGCGCGTGCATTCTTGCTTCGCTCGGTTCCTCAGCTCTCCCGCACGCACCAAGCGAGGGAGAAAGAGCACGAGAGAAGTTTCGATCGGTGGTGATGAGCGTCCGTTCTCTGCTCCGTCACTGCGGTTGCGGTTACTGGCGAGGGAGATTTGACGGCGGTTGTCACCGATCGGAGATGAAACAGACGATGGATTGATGGTGATGGAGCCGTAAGGAAGTGGCATCCTCAATCGCATTCTTTCATGTTGTGTATTTCACCAACTATTTATTTCCATGATTTAATGATTTAAATATTACGAAATAACATAATTTTGACCATTATGTAACAATATAATTTAAATCAGTCACATGACATCACGTATAACTTTTACGGTAGATTTGATTATATAATTCTTTCGTTTGTTTAAGATCACATATATTTCAAACAAAGTAAGCATGTAAAAGCATTTCAAATGATTTTTAATTACTAGAACATTGTATAAATTTCTCAAAATTTGTAGCATTTAGTATTAAATGCTAAAAAATTTAGGATTTAAAGCTAAAGCACAATAAAACAAGACAAGAAGTATAGCAAAATGGTACTGTCATGTTTATTACATGCAAATAATATATTTACTTTGTCCAACTTTCAAAATATCAATTTCTTATGTACATGCAGTGTCATGATATTTGTTAGTATGTAAAATTTTTAACCTCTTTTAGAAGGTAAGACAATAAATAGTAGAGAATTCTTTTGTATTCATATTTAAAAGATAAGACGTTAATCGGTAAACTGCTCAATCATCTTCATTATCTCAAGTTATGATTTCGTCCATCTATAGTTATGTACGAGCATAGTGTATTTTAATATATGCATGGGGTATCTATATAATTTTTTTTATTTGGCAAAAGCTCGAGATGGAAAATGCTCATTGGGTTTGCTCAATTAACAATACAAATAGCAATTTCTTTTTGGAATGGTTCTTCAATTAAATGATTTTTTTAACAAAAGAAAAAAAAATAAACACTAAGGCGAGAAACTAGCCCAAATATAGAAAGGGAGGGATTTTACCCCGCCCCCATTGGGCCACAAAAGGAAGAAAAAATAGAAATTAAAAAAAAAAAAAAAAAAAATAAGACACACTCGCAACCCTTATACACGCGGATACTATCAATCACTCACACACATTCACACAAACCTTAATACAAATAACTTGGAAATGACTCCAAATCTTTTTGCAAAACCTCTACTTTACCTCCCGCAGCACCCCCATGCTGAAGACACATGAGCCAGGCATGATGCCCCTCTTCTAATATATTGAGTCTCTCCCTCCATGCATATCTTCTGAGTCTCTTGCACAAATCCTTCCATCCGCGGCTCCCATAATACAGTGGATTCTCCCTATCCTCAAAGAGTGAAGCTGGATCCATTAAGCAATTCTTTTCAATCTCAACCTTCAAAGCATCCTCTAGAGGATTGGATTGCAACACATATCCCAACTTTTTAACGGTTGCACCCGCTACTCTAATATTAAGGCTAAATCGTAGATACCTCTTGTCAAATTGACCAAATTCGACTTCTCCCTCCAATAATCCCCATAGCGCATTTGGTGTGAAAAGTTGAAACCACATGTGATCCATATCAAATGAACCGAGAGTTCCCGATAGCTCATTCCGCCTTTGGCCATTAACACATGGTACGATGTTGAAAGATACTTCCTTTTCTCCATCTTCTACACCAAAGACAACACAGAGATACAATCCTACGAACTTGTTGTACAAGTCTTGTGAAGCCTTGAAAGATATAGTACCGTCTTCAACAAGGACAAACCCCTTTGGCATCTCTCTTCCGGGGCTAACATTCCCATAATAGAGACCAAAAGCTGGAATAGCGATGCCTCTGTTATATGTGTAAATTATTAGAAGTATCCAAGTTTGTAATTAGTTCAAGAAAAAGAGTTTGATTTGTGCATATTCCTAGTAATTCAACTAAAGCAAGAGTTATGTAATAATTAGACATATTGATCGTTGCTTATGTTAGAAATCATTCCCCTGCAAGTGCTACCCACCCCTAATGTTAGATTGAATCACCCTAAACACAGCTCATACAATACAAGTGTACTATATAGGAAAATGAAAAATTGATCGAAAATAGAACAGCACATCCAAGAAATTAATCGCCCTCGTCAAACCCCATTAAATGTTCATTGTTATGAGTTCACTTTAGAGATCACCAATTCTTCGGTACAAACTGTCCTAATTGAACTCCAACTTACTTGCAACAAATTTAACATTATTAAAATAAATTAAAGAAAAAACTTCTACTTGCACTCAAACTAATGGAAAATTGGAAAGGAAAATCTAATGCATGCCCTCTCCACAGACCAGCCTCATCCAACCACTTGCCCCTTTTATGTTTGCTCTAACTTTATATAAAAGGAGAATCTCAAATGCAATACTCTATTAATAAAATTAAATCACACTGTCCAAGTAATCCATGTGGCTAGCAAGGCATGTAGTACCACAGTCCCCTATCATAATAGCAACAAACACCTAAGAGTGAAAAAGGTCTCATGTCAAATTATTGAATTATTATAGTTGTGCAGTTTTATCTTAGTCCATAGAGTTGATCTAGTACTATTATTGGTGTCGGTTGTTATGATCAACCGTAACATCAAGAACCATGTGTCCATTTGTTCATTAGATTTTCTAAGATTTCAACATTATTTTTCAATACAGGAATTACGAACATCAGGTCTCCGTCATTGCATCAATTTGAGATTTTGTTAAGCTTTATACATGTGCAGAATCACTTTATATTAAATTTGTTTGTTTGTCTAGAATTTACAGCTTTTGCATTACGTGCGCCCAATGTACACTCCGTATCAACACACATGCATATACACGCACACACGGAGAGAGAGAGAGAGAGAGAGAGAGAGAGAGAGAGAGAGAGATACCTCGATTGAGATGTCAACAATGTTCAATCCTTTGTACTTTTTGCACTCTTCTCGTAAATCTTCCATTTTACTTGAACTTTCTTCCTTTGTGCTCATTAGATTATCTCCATGCGAAACCTCATAGAGTAAAGCTGGATCTAGCAACTTATTGTCTTGAAGCAAAACCTCCAAATCATTCTCTAGTGGCTTGCATATTAGTCGGAATCCACACTTCTTCACAAGTAGTTCATGAAAATTGGGTACTCTAATGCTAATGCGGAAATGAGTCAGGTCATTTGGACCAAAATGGTCTACTGTCCACAAATCCTTTAATTCCATATACTCCAGCCACACATTATCCAAATCAAAGAACTTCAAATGCCTGCTGTGTATTGCGGCTTTGCAATTAACAGATCCTATAACCTCAAATGCAATACTCTCATCTGGCTTATACAACCTTGCTTCTACTTGAAATACAACACAGAAAGCTACTCCTAGGATCTTTTCATATAAGTCCTTTGAAGCCACGAAAGATATATAACCCTCTTTATTGGGCAGCAACCACTTTGGCATCTCTCCTCCAGGTAGAACAACTCGATGATTTGGTTGGCAATGAAATTTCTGTCATAGATGTAGACTGTTAGATAGTTTTTTTGAAATTGGAACCTAAAAAGAGGAGTTCAATGAGTTAAATGGTAGTCCTAAAGTTTAGATATAGTTAGTAATAGCAATGCAATGTTTTTTTTTTTTTTGGGTACTTAATTGGTGGAAATAGGACATGTATTGTTGAAGATTTTGTCACTGGATGAACATGTATTATTGAAGTGTTTCATTGGGTGATCCTTGTAATTCAACAGCAAAACTAGAGTTCTATAAATAAAGAGAATATCCTTTTGCATTGTCTTATAGCAACCTCCACACATATACATGCAGAATCACTTTCTACATGTTTGCTTTTTTTAATTAGCCCACCATTCCGGGATTTTTAGCCTTTTGCAATGCACAAACACTCAATGCAGCCAACATGTACACGACTCCATATTAATGAGAGAGAGAGAGAGAGAGAGAGAGAGAGAGAGAGAGAGAGAGAGAGAGAGAGAGAGAGTCTAACCTCAGGCATGAACAAATCATTCATGGGGAACCCATTACGGACTAGCTCCAATCCCGACTTGAATATAACTCAACGTCCCCAACGTCACATATGTTGGAGGGAATTCTAGTTAGAGATTTGCAATTATTTGCCTCTAGTCTTCTCAATTTCCTCGGAATCTTGGGGATCTCTTGTAGTTGTTGGCAATTCGAAACCTCCAATTCTTCCAAGTCAAAGTCCCCAACATCACATATGTTGAAGAGAATTCTAGTTAGAGATTTGCAATTATTTGCCTCTAGTCTTCTCAATTTCCTCGGAATCTTGGGGATCTCTTGTAGTTGTTGGCAATTCGAAACCTCCAATTCTTCCAAGTCAATGTCCCCAACGTCACATATGTTGGAGAGAATTTTAGTTAGAGATTTGCAATTATTTGCCTCTAGTCTTCTCAATTTCCCTCGGAATCTTGGGGATCTCTTGTAGTTGTGAACAGCCATAAAGTTGTTGGACTTTAAGATTTTGCAACTTGTAAATGCTAGACGGAAGGATTACTAGTTTCTTGCAATCAAATAAATACATCTTCTGCGAAGAGACAAGATTTCCTATGGATGTAGGAAGTTCTTCAGTCCTTTGTAGAATAACTTCTTGCAAGCTTTCGTTCTTACCAAGGAATCTTTGCAATTTAGAGCACCCACTTAAATTCAACTTCCGTAACTTATGATGATTTGCAATTGAATCATGGACACGCTCCAAGTTTTTGCACATATAGAAATTCAATTCCTCGAGATTTGGAATATAAGAGAGGTCCGGCATACAAACCAGTGACTGGCATTTACCAAAGTTAATGAACTTCAATTTTCAAAGTCCTGCAAGAACAATAAAACCAACTTGCATAGACATTCCAGACGATCAAAGAAGAAAAGTGAGATATATATTCATTTCAAAATTTGGCTTTGATTTTTTAATAAAAATCACTTGATCATAATTCAAGCCACATGTGATCAAAATTCACTTGATCATATGGTGTATATAGAGCACACCCTCTCACTTTATAAATATGAGTCTAGTAAGTAATCCTTGTAAATTCACCAACCCTCATAATTTCACTACGCTAGAATGGCGTGGCCACTTCCACTATGTATATGTGCAGAAACAATACTTGTGATTTAGAGAGAAAGAGTGTGTAACCTCAAGTGGGAGCATATGAGCCACGATCATTCCTTTGCCAACTAATTCATCACATGCATTTAAGCTAACATCTGGAATCTTATGTAGAGATTCGCGACCATCTCACCTATAGATCCCGTAGAGGAAGTGGAAGGTTAGAAATCTCTTCAATTCATCACTTATTAAGAAGTGGTGATTGGTTGATCGTTTCTTAAAAAAGAAGACATATTTTGTATGCTTAATCAGTCATAAACATAACAAAAATATGAAAAACAATAGAGTCCACGCCGTCTTGCATAGTTTTTTGTTCTGAGCTAGATATACGTTGGTGTAGTGTAAGGGCTCAAAGTTCACTATATCATAATAAATACAACGACCACATTTATACCTTGCATTTGCATACAAAAATAAATACAACCACCACATACTACCAACTCTTGTTTGAGTCCTCATTAGTGTTTAATTTTTTTTTTTTTTGGAATTAAAAACAGCACAAATATTTATTTTTCAAGTTTAAATTTACATTTTTTTAGAATATCACCAATTAATATTTGAGTCACTAATATTTTTTTCCAATGTTTTGAAATTATCAATTGTTGTAACAATCTATGAATGTTTATTTGCCAACTTATTAAATTTTTTAAATTACCTTCTCTTTCGGAAAATTACCAGCTATTATTCTATTAGATTGTTTGTAGCAATTAAAGTCATTTATATAGTTTACCGATATTTACTTTTTGAAGTTATGGAGGAGTTGAACTAACTCTCATACTAAATTACCTGCCATTCCAAAATTACCAACTAATCCAATAATTTACCAACAATTATACGCAGAGTTTATTTAAGAACTCTTACATGAAACTTCCAATGAACATATGAGTTAGTTATCAATGTTTATTCGATTATTTCAAAAGTTCCAACCATTCCGATAATAAACTGAAATTTGTGACAATTCACCAACTGAAAAAGGCAAATAACTTAGATCCGAAATTACCAACTTTTATTTGAGTTAATTACCAACATTTGTTTAATTGTTTAAGAAGCACCCACTGTTTCAATAGTTCACCAAGGTTAATTTGGAAAGCCTACTAACATGTTAACATTACTACTCTTTCATGAAATTACCAATTCTGTTGAATATTACCAACATCAGTACAATAATTTACCATCACTTGCTTGTGGTGATTAAGTTAGACACTCTTATTTCAGTCACTTTCCAATTTTTATTTGGTTGTTTCAAAAGTATCAACTATTCACATCATTCACCACATTTGCTTGGGGAATGTTTCAACTTGTTTAATTATAATCAAATAAACGTTGCCAAATAGACTCAAATAACAACCCGTAATTTTTGTAAGAGTTGGTAAGTTTAACATGCTGATAACATCTGCAATTTAAATGTTGTAAATAATTAAGTGGGGAAGTGATTTCAAAACAATCAAATAAATGTCAATAGCTGAATCAAAAATCGTGTATTCAAATCTCTCTAGTATCAAATCTAAGCCAAATTTAGCCTAAGTGGCCATTGAATGACCCCGTAGTGTGCTGTGGATTAATTATTGCACATACATAATGCACTCTTAGAATTAGCTTAAAGCGCAAGCCAGTCAAACAGCTTATGGCATCTCCCACCATTCACTATCCACAGGGGGTTTCCACATAGGCAATATTCAATCCACGTCACGCTCCGGCATTCTCCGAAGGCTGCGTCTATTGAATTTGGTTGGATTTGATACCGGAGAGACTTGATCATACAATTTATGCAAGGAGAAAGACTTGATTGGGAAAATCAAAAAACAGTTGAAGCACATGTAGATTGAAAACCCACATTCACACTCTGACATGTGTCTGAAGTATAAATAATTGTAGCTATTTTTCCTAAGGATAATATTAAACATCATTAGATTTAATACTTATTAAGTAATGAAGAAAGGACCACATAAATGCTCACCTTAAATTGTCCCAGTCCTTTGATGTTGCTACCCCGCATGTCAAGCCCAACTAAATTCTTTGAAGCATCTCTAAAGTCTGGAGGAGAGGCACAATGAGGCCATTCAACCACCTTAACTCACGAGGGAGATGAATGGGATCTTGGCAAGAATTATCTACATTATGCAGAATGAGCAACCTCAATTTTCTCATGTTTGTGAGCGCATGAGGACCAATATGCATCTTCTCTCGCTTGGGAAGCATCAAAACTATGGCTTTTATCTTTTCAGTCCCCTGGATATGTATTTGAACAAATTTAGTTTACTTTGTAAACTACAATAAACAAAGTCAAAGATAAAAACACAATCTGAATTGTCACACTAACAAGTCTTACCCCATTTATTGATAGAACATCAAGAACATCATCACGACGCCATAGCCTACTACGCATTTCGGGATAATCACGACATTCCTCTTTAACTATGTCCATACCCATTGACTGTATTAAATCATGCATCTGCAAGGTCCCATTCTCTTCACTAATGAAGGAGTGCTCAATGAGATTTTGCAAACCAATAGTCACGTAAAAACCACAACTACTAAGAACTCTTGTAATGTACTTTGTTCTTTGCCCTTTGAAGAAACAAGCGATGTCAAGAAAAATCTACTTGACATCATTGTCCAATGGATCCCAACTTACCCTTAGCACACCGTTGATCTCTTTGTCAAGATTGTCATCAAGTTTTTTTCAAGGTTTCTTTCCATTCATTTTCTCCTTTGTCATGCAAGGAACGACCCAACACCTCAAGTGCCAAAGGAAGGCCTCCAGCATAACGTAAAATCCTATCAACAAGATTATGTCTCATTTCTATTTCTTGATTGCTCATAGAAGCATGCCTTCTAAAAAGTTCAAGAGCTTCACCATTCTTGAGAGTTTTAACTTGATACATACGATGTGAATCTTTCCAATGAGAAGTTACCATACGCTGATCTCTTGTTGTGATAATTATCCTACTTCCTTTACCGAACCACTCACATTTTTTGGCTAAAGCATCTAACTGGTGTCTTTGATCGACATCATCAAGAATAATTAGAACTTTCTTATTACAAAGTCTGTCTTTAATCAATTGATGACCTTCAAAAACACTGGCGACCATCAATTTATCACCTGGCAGTAGCTTTGATAGTAATATTTTTTGCCAACGAACCAAATCATTGGAATTATCTTTAATACGTCCCAAGAAACAAGAAACTTGAAACTCTCTAAAAGTAGCATTATAAATCGCTTCAGCAAGGGTTGTCTTTCCTACACCTCCTGGTCCACATAAACCCACCATAAGAACATCAATCTCAGACTGTAGATTTAAGATTGATTTAAGCTCTTGTACTCGGGAATCTATCCCAACCAGAGACTTGGTTGCATCTAATGGTGTTGGACGTAGTTGAGTTGAGATGTCCCGTACAATCCGTTGCACAAGCACCGCTTCACTTCTGACAAGGGAAAATTAGTTGAAACTACTTTTAGAGTAATGCAAACAAATAAATAAGTGTTCAAAGAGAAAATTGATGAATAAGAAACTAGTTTGCAATATATTTTGAGATGAGTGTCCAAATATGTTCATCTAGCAAGATGCCAGAGTCTACACGAGTCTAAGACTAATTCTTATGTTGTTCTAAATGTTCTTTGTTAATCCTTTGTGCATTTAATAACAATTCAAGTTAGTAATGGATATCTTAAACGTTGATTGGAATTGTCATGATCTCCTTACAGAGTTCTTTGAAATTATCTTCTTTTTCTTCAATTATCCAAGTGTATACCCATTGATCTGGTATTTTTCTTTGCGAAGAAATACCTGTGATGAAAATTAACAACGCGATGTTTAAGTTTGATAGAATTCCAGATTTATGTTGTCCTATGGGATGATTTCAGTCCCATTTTTAAAGTGGACAAATGAAGAACCGTACTTTGGCCTTTGGGACAAATACTGCCAACCATTTGTTCCGGTAGAACACAATTTACTACCCTTTTCCACTTCACAGCTTCAAGTAGTTACAAGATGCCATTAGGCAGTATTTGCTTTAAAAAAACTAGCTTTTCATTCTTTCTTCTAATAAAAAAAACATTTCTAATATATAAAAAAAGTTTGATAAAATACCAGATTTATTTTCTCCTACGTGTAACGGGATAAAGTAAAAACTCTCTTGACAAAATTTCTCGCTCAATAAAATGACAGCGGATACGAAAGAAGGGAGAAATGCTCTATTGGTCAATGAAAGGCTTGATGTAATCTAAAAAAGAGACGAAATTAGAGAAGCCTGAGGGACAAGCTTCAAATCACATTCTTGAAGTGCAAACAAAGACCAGATCAAAAAAAACAGTCCGTAGAAAGTAGCAAGAAAAGGTAAAACCATTCAGTTTAGATCCTGTAAAAAGAGTGGCTAATCTTAATGCGCTCTGTCACGGAAGACAGAGGAAAGTCTCGGCCATCACAGCCAGCCTCAGGCAACCATCGCCCGAGGCTACGGATCGCCGATCAATGCTCGACCCCCCAGATCTGTAGTCGCGAACCTGGATTGTCACCTAAAGCTGCTTGACCCAGAAGGAGAGGGGCTGAGGTGACGCAGCTGGAGCCGTGTGGGGACGTGAGCACTCGGCTGGCGGCATGTCAAGATCCAGCGATGGCTCGGAGAGGACACACGGCTCACACATGGTGCTCTGTTTCTTGTGCTGCGGGTCTGATGAGAGTGGGTTTGCGCGAGGGAGAGATTTTGGGGCAAATTTACCCCCAACATTATAGCCTCCCAAACCTTATAGCAAATTGAGTATGAAAAGACTTACACTAATTGAAGTAGTCGAAGTGTTCTCACTTACCCATCGATAAAATGCTCCCCCGAGATGAAACTAGCGTAATGAAGAGCGTCCTTCCATCCCTTCACTCTCTCTGGATACTCCTTGAACTTGACCTCTTGCTTAGCCAGGGCTTTTTTGTAACTCTCTCTTGGTGTTCTCACTTCATAGGGTTCCACTTTGTAAAACACCGGCCACACAATCAGGTCCTTTTGCTTCCTACACTCTATGATTTTCGTTAACTCATCCAAACACCATGATGAAGAGGCGTAGTTCTTGGAAAAAACAATGATCGCGATTTGCGAATCCTCAATCGCTTTCATAAGCTCGCTTGTTATATACATTCCGTTCTCCAGGTTTTCATCGTCCTTGTAAGCTTGTATTCCTACTTGGTCTAGATGCTTGTAGAGATGACTGATGAAGCCATTGCGGACGTCTGAGCCTCTGAAATTTAGAAAGACATGATGACTCCTTCTGGGCTTGGAAGAAGAAGAAACCATTACAATCAGAAAACGGAGGCGGTTAACGATGAGTAATGAGTTGCCTAAGATTTGGTACCATGTAAGCGGTAGTTTGTTCACCATTTGATCTTCTCTATGTATGTTGATTCCCAGGTGCATGACTTCTTTTTGTGTGGGTCAACAAATAATATTTTAATAGAAGTGCTCAAGGATGGGCCGACACTTCCGCATATGAGTGCTCTTCACGCAGATGAAGTGTTGACAATATGCACATTAAATTTTCCTTCATGGAAGATCACATTTGTTACATCAGATAGATGTGCGTTCGCCACGTATCTTTGGTTAATGTTGAATTTATTGCTAAAGTGAATGGTTAATAAATTTGACTATTCAACATAGGATAAATTTCTATCACCATAGTATACTATCCTAATTAAAGGCCAATCTTCTGATTGATATATTTGGCTTCGGGGAAATGGCTTCTATTTTTTCAGTCCTTCATTTTTCTTCTTCTTATATGGATAATGAAGGGTCGATCACGTTAAAATGACACTTCACTATGGTTATATGGTAAATTTGTGAGTGATGATTGATGCATCTCTAGGTTAGTCGACCGGACACTAATCAATTAATTTCTTGTCATTTTAAAATGAAAAAAGGTGCTATGAGATATGAGGTAGCACCATGTGTACCAATCTTTGTTGCATGGGAAGTGAAAGGGGTCCATGAATGTTATTGAACTATGTGTTAGACTCTAGATATGATTGCAAAAGCAACTTGGATTTTTAATTTGGACTGAACTTTACACTCCAACTATTTATAAAAACCTTATACCCCGTGACTTGAAGTCTAACCACAAGATAGGCCATATATTACTTATTCTCAATAAATTTATCAAATTGAACAAAAAAAATGCATATTCGGATTCATGTTGGAAGTTATGATTTAGAAAAGAAGAAGAAGGTTACTAGGTTCAAGCTCCAAAATTAATGAGGACATAAAATTAGAAGTTCAGGTTGCAAATAAAAATGTAATTGCTAGAGCATGGAGGTTGTTACATCATTACACAAGGAAGTAAAATTAGAGACAATGTGAATACGGGAGGTGTAACTCTTCAGCCTATGATCGTCAAATTACACCGATTTCTCATGGGGAAAGAAGATAGGAAATTATTTTGTGATTGTGTAATAGACACTAAAATACATCCAGGTTATCTCTCACCATATTTAGGCACCAGAAATTCTCAATCAACAAAATGATGAAAGATATCATAACAAAAATTATTAATTAAACAAAGTAAGCAGATTCCACATGTTCACAATTCGTCCACTCACACATGCTTAAAAGTCTTTAGTTCTAAGAACATATTTCGCAAGTTACACTAGCAATCACCTTCCAGCCCACTTTCCTCAATTTGGTCTTGACATCTCCAAAGTGCAAAATTGCTTTTCTTCAATCATTGATTTATTTCTACAATTTGGTCTTGACATCTCCCGTGTTCCTCCGAGGAGCTAAAAGCCAAATGATGAAGTCAAACATAATGTCCCAAATTATGTTTCCCACATCACGACAGGACGAAGGCTACTTGATTGAGAAAGCTGACAATACACCGACGCTCCACTCTCCACGCATCACAAAAAGAAGTTGAGTAACCACAAAACTTGAATTAAAGGAAACGGCACTTCCATTCATATGTTGTTGTATTCAATGGGTGGGGACTGCACCTGTCTGTACTCAAATGTACGTGAAGATTCCACGAATGTCCGATGCGTATAATCATTTCATTCGTGTATTACATTCTTTTTAATTAAGTAAATTATACACATTATATTTGGATACAAAAATTGATGGAGGTATGCATATATTTCATGAAAGTGGTGGTAACTCCTTACTAGGAAATTGAGTGATCGGTGACTCTTTTTACCAACGGTTTTCTTTGATAAACTACTAGTACTTGCAATACCCCTCTCGTATACATTTTGCAATCAAATTCTTTAGATATCAATCTTATGAGAGCATTTCTTTGTAAAAGAGCCGCTGTGTTTATAAATGAATATTGGCTCCATTGCAAACCAATTTTTGTAAGAGGCTTCAAGTATAGTTCATTAGGCATAACTCTCGAACAATCTCTGGAAATGAAGTTGGCACCATGTGGATCAGACCACTATAAAATGGTCATGCGTTCCTCTATCGCTACTCTTTTTTATTTATATGCATATAACATATTTAATAAATTGCTTAACTATATATGTGCATAAATACTTAATACTGTGGAGCATATTCTATATCGGGGCCAGAAATTACTCGTGTTTATTTGAATTTTTAGAGCTAAATATTAGGGCATCACATGTTGATAAATTAAGAGAGTTGGTGATATATTTTCATCACAATACATAATTAAACAATAGTATGATCAACAAGTGTAAAAGGAATCCAATACATCCAAGTGCCAAATGCAGAGAGGTACATGCATCCTTTTGCCTTTTTTCCCCACATGTCATAAAACAATAGTTGCTAGGCAATTTTATAAGATTTTGTAATGAATAAGAATTACCATGTCCTTTTATAGCTCGGGCATGAAATAGATCAAGCTTTTTGTTCAGTTGAAAATAATGCGGTTGGTTCTAAATTATAAATTCAAAGAAATGAGAAATTTTCTAGAAGAGCACCTTTAGATGATTAATTGGTATGTAATAGCTTATTTTCTATTATTTTGGAGCGAAGGTTCTTTCACTCGGGTAGGGCCTTTTTCATTGGATGCTTTTTCGGGGTCAAATCAAATTGCAAGTCATATCCAAAACAATTGGATATTTCATGCGAAAGTTCATAAGAAAGACTTCATCTAGGTGTGAACATATGCATATTCAAATTATTTAGTCCAAAAGAGGATTTTCTCATTTGGACTTTAATGAAGAATGGCACTTCAAAAGTGTAAAGCGTCCATTGACAATGGATGTCCATGTGATTTGATGATATCTCACCTGTTTTTTCTTTGTCTTTTTGGCCTAGTCAAAAGTGCAAGGAAATATCTACTCATCACTTTCGTGCTAGCTTCCCTCCATGCAACTTCGCTCTGGAAAGAAAAATTATCGAAGTTTATTTTGATGGGCAGGTGGCCCCCACCACCTTCTTCCTTCTCCATGCTCATATCTAGAGTGAATCAAGGCTTGACTCCAGTGGTTCATTTCCATTACATCTTTTATTCTCTTTTTTTTGTATTAACACAAAGGCTTGATAGTTATTATTTGGGAATATTCTAAAAAAGAGCATAAAGTAAAGTCATTTCATCAAAAAATGACCTAAAGTGAACATCATTTCTAATAATGATTTAAAATGACTAAACAATCTCACATAGGGACCTAAACTCACCAATCGGCCTAATGTTTGCTGGCTAGCGAGCATGAGTAGCCTGAATATGGATACCTTTGTCCAAAAAAAAAAAAAAATTGAGTAAAAAATTACAAGCACTAAAAAGGAAAAAGAAAAAACTCAAACGCTTCTTCCTTCATTTCTTCCCATGTTCTTCCTTTGCTTTTGGTCTTCGTTTCTTTCAAGAGAAGAAGACAAAGCTCGAGCAAGGACCACCTCTTCATTAATCAGACGCTTGCATGTAACACAAGGGTCTCAATTCTCCATGATCTTTTTTCCAAGTTTGCGATTTACTTCGATCTCCACTTACATTCAATTGAGGTAAGTTTCATGCAAATTAGTGTTGTCAATCTTTCATTCATTCAAGAGAAAGCAGTTGGATTTTGTTGGAGTAACATGTTGACAAGGTGTGGGCGTGTAGCAGAATATCACACCAATAAGAGCGACAATAGAAATGGTAGGAGAAATTTTTCTTTTTTCATTATTGTTTTTGTTTGTTTTGTTAGGTATTTTGGTGCATTATGTCTCCATTTGTCCAAATCAATGCATATCAATTGCGTCCACTATGTATTTTTAAATTGAATTTGCTGCCGTCATGGTCCCACATGTTGTTAATGGTCCCTATTTTGTAATTTTGTTAACGCTTTCATTTTGTTTTATTCTAGTGTATCATTTGTCGTTAATGGCCACAGCTTGCAAGCATGGCAATAGTGATGAGGATGTCCAACTTAAACGCACACTATAAGTCATAGCAAAAGGAGTGGGAGATATTGACATGTGCTTATTACAGGATCTGATGATCGGCTATAGATAGTTTATGGTTTCAGATCTGCCATAAATGAAAGTGTGCTTCTAACTATAAATTATGCTTTGTTATTTACTTTATGGGCTTTACTTTTTCTATAGTTATTTGAGATTTGCTAGGCTTAAAAATCTTCTATATACCTTTCAAATATCATTTTAATATATGAATGACATCTTTATTTTGATAAAAAAACATGTCAACAATAATTCTGCGCTCCTCCGAGGCACTAAAAGTCAAACGATTCAATCAAACATAATGTCATCATATATAGTGTCGATTCCACGTCACATCTAATGAGCTGTGCCATTTGTCTTTACTTCTTTCGAAGACCCCGCAAGCGGTGTGATACAACATCGTACCTAAAAAGTCTCCTTTCTTTTTTCAATTTTTTTTTTTTCGTTACATCTCTTCCCTTTCTTTTATATGTATTCTTCTCCATGAGATGTCTTCATCGATCATTCTTTGTTTAGCTCTTTTTCTTGGTCTCATTTACAGGTAATTTAAGCAAATTGAGTAACGCCTGAGCCAATCCTCAACCGACATTCCTTGAAGCAAACTATACTCCCATTTTATTAACCAGGCTTTTAAATCCTACAAAAAGGGAGTTAATTGTTGCATAAATATGACTGTGTGTGGATGAATAAATCTCAACCATTTTTTTCTTTTTTTTTTGGTAAATCTCAACCCTCTTGTGTACAATTTGCAATCAAAATCTTGAGAGATCAATCTTTTGGGAGCATTTCTTTGTAAAAGAGTACACCGTGTTTATAAATGAATGTTGGCTTCATTGCAAACCAATATTAGTTTGAGGCTTCAAGTATAGTTGATTAGGCATAATTCTCGAACAAGCTTTGGAAATGGGGTGGGCACCCATTTGGATCAGACCACTATAAAACGGTTATGCATTCCTTTATTGCTACTCATTTGTATTTATATGCATATAACATTTCTAATAAATTGCTTAACTTATATTTGTATGTAAATAGCTAATACTATGGAGCATATTTCATATTTGGGCTAAAATATCATTTGTGCTTATTTGAATTTTAGAGCTAAATATCATGGCATCACATGTTGGTAACTAAAGAGAGTTGGAGATACATTTTCATCACAATACATAATTAAACAATAGTATGATCAACAAGTGTTAGACGAGAAATCTTATGCATTCACTTGCTAAATGCAGGGAGGCACATGTATCTTTTTGCCCTTTTCCCCACATTTCATGAAGCAATAGTCCTGGAACAATTTTATAACCTTTTGTAATGGAAGGCTTTTATTTATGAAATGAGATCAATTTTATACAAAGAAATGAGAAATAATGCAATTGGTTCTAATGTATAAAATCAAAGAAATGAGAAATTTTCTAGAAGAACGCCTTTAAATGATTAATTGTTGTGTCAATAGGCTATCTATTTGATATACAAAAACGGCGGCTCTACGGATGTATTCCTTATTTTTACGTGTCAGTGCCCACACATCTCGCGCCTCTAATTTCTCTTGTATCTTTATTTTTTCCAAGAGGAGGGAATACCCTCTAGATGTTTTACATTTGAAGGATGTCGAGATTTGCACGAGGCCTCATAAGAAGCAATTTTAGGAATTTACTTCTTTGGAGTGAAGAATCTTTTGCTTGGGTGGGGCCCTTTTCATTTTTTGAGTGTCCACTTGCATAGTGGTATTACTCTCAGTCAAATCAAAGTGCAAGTCATTTTCAAAACAATTAGATGCATCACACGAAAGTTCATAAGAAAGACTTCATCTAGGTGTGAAGAATATATATGTAGATTATTTAGTCAAAAAGAGGATTTTTCGTGTTTGGACTTTAACGAAGAATGACGCTTCAAGTTTAAATTGTCCACTAATGTTGCATGTTCCATATGATTTGATGATATCTCACTTTTTTTTTCTCTATCTTATTTTCTTAGTCGAAAGTGCAAGGAAATATTTGCATCTTGAGTTTAGCTTATTATGTTACTATCTAAATTGATATTGCAAATGGACATCATTAATTTTAATCGAGCGCAATAACTTCACCGACCATTATGAATTCCATGTGATTTGACGAAATCTCTCCTCTCTCTTTTTTTCTTCGTCTTGTTCGCTTAGTCAAAAGTGAAATAAATAGCTCATCACTTTCGTGCCGGCTTTCCTCCACGCAACTTCTTTCCACGCCTCCTGGCAACTTCGCTCTGGAAAGAAAAATGATGGACTTGACTTTGATGGGCAAGTGGCCCCCACCACCTTGTTCCTTCTGCATGCTCATATCTAGAGTGAATCCGAGGCTTGAGTCCACTAGCGCATTTCCATTGCACTTCCGCTACAAAATGCCCCTATTCTTACCGACAGAAATATCACATGCTCGTCAACCAACCAACATTGACCGGCCATTGAGCACAAGTCTTTATTTGACGATGATTTACTCGCTTTAGGCCCTTATTAAAATAATTTTCACTCTAGACCACTTTTTTTAAAAAAAAACCTCATTTTAGATACTTATTTAGAGATTTTCCTAATTATTTTTTAAAGATGCTCTGTGATTTTAATTAAGACAACTTAAAAAACTGCAATAAGTCGTGATATCAATCCAATACCTTTGGCGAGCTTTCTAAAAACGAGCCCCAATGCTAGTGTCGCTTCTTCAGCCACAAAATAATCAACTCGTCCTATTTCATTTTCAGGACTCAAATAAAAATTTGCCATATCATTAAAGAAATATTCCGCACAAGAGTCATTTGGGACAGGTGATGGTCCTTGCACTTCAAAGCATTTTCACAGCTATCCTCAAGAGTTATGAACTAGATCTATGTTGACCATAATTTAATTTCGATTATTATGAAACTCACTCAAATATTTTGTTTATTATTTGGACTTATATTTGCTGTATGCAAGCATATTTTGCAGGATTTTGGAAAGTGTAAAAATGACCGGCCCTACAGAAAAACACAAGGCCGGGTACCTGGCCAAAGTAATGTCCAGACATCCGGCCAGCTAGATATCCAGCGGTTAACCTCCAGGATAGCTCCCGTAGTTTTGAATATGGGTTTGTCCATCCCATCCAGCGGGTGTCCGAGTCTTTTTTAGCCGGACATTCAGAACACTTAAGAGTCGAATTTTTAGTTGTTTAAAGTGTTAGTAACGTCTATTTTGAGTTTTTTATTTTTTTATAAATAGGATAATTCATTGTATTGGGTAATTATGTACACCACCGGTACCCGTAGAATCCTCTTGTATACACTTTGCAATAAAAAATTTGAGAGATAAATCTTGTAAGGGCATTTCTTTGTAAAAGAGTGCACCATATTTGTTAGAGAATGTTGGCTCCATCATAACCAACCTTTATACGGATATAGTGGATTGGACATACTCTTGAACAGTCTCGGGGAAACTATAAATCGGCAGAGCATTCATCTATCTTACTCCTTTTATTGTATAGTGATTACTTGTTTAACAAATTGCTTAACTTATATTTGTGCATAAATACTTGATACTGTAGTGCATATTCTACATTTGGGCCAAAATTTGACCGTGGGTTCTCAATAAATTCTTCCTTAGTATTTCTTGTGTTTATTTGAATTTTTTGAGCTAAATATCATGGCATCTTATGTTGTTAGTAGTTTCTAGCCGAAGGTCAATCTATTGTTGAGCAACTTTATTTTTGGAACAAACTATAATTATTTGAAGGCTCATATGAGAATTTTTGTTCAATCAATAAGACTATGAATTGTGGTGGCGATGCATTACTAATGGCCCTTATGTGCCTAGTAGAATCAAAGATGAAACTATCATTCATTAAGATGAAAAAGAAAAATAACACAAATGGTCATTGGACTTTGGTCCAATGTGCAATGCCGTCCCGATTTTTTGTTTAATGTGCAATAAGGAATTTGAACTTTTAATTTATTCAATGCAGTTCTCGAACTTTGGGTTTATGTTCAATATGGTCCTTAAATTTTTAAATATTTTTATATAGTCCAAAGACTATATTGAACATTTATCAATAGTTTAAGGATCACATCAAACAAATTAAAAGTATAGGGACAATATTGCACATCATGCCAAAGTTCAAGACCACTTGTACAAATTAAAATTTAGGACAACATTGTATATTAGACCAAAGTTTAAGGATCATTTATGCTATTATGCCAAATAAAAATAAATGGAGTGCTAAAGACATGAAATTAGTTTGATTAAATGCTAGGGCAATGAACATGTTGCATTGTGCTTTGAATGCTAATTCATCGAATCGTGTTCTTCTGCTAAAGAGATATGAGAAAAACTTGAAGTCGCTTTTGAAGGAACTAATAGAGTTAAAAAGTTTAAAATTAGTATGCTTACTCATTAGGATGAGCTTTCTACTATGAATGAGAGGGAGTCCATCTTTTGATATGTTTACCTTATTCACCGACATAATTATAGTATAGAAATCTCTTGGCAAGGTTTATCCTCAAGAAGAGCCAAACCGAAAGATTTGAAAAGCTTTGCCGGAAGTCTAGGGAGCCTAAGGCTGCACATGGTAACATTTTTGTTTCTTAGAATTTATGTTCTTTTGTTCCCCGGAACAAAAAAAGAACAGAAACCCGTTTGGTAACGCCAAGTTATTTTTCTATTCCCTGGAATAGAAAGTTAGCTCGGGAATAGATTTGGAGAAGAAATGAGAAACAAAAAAAAAAAAAAATTGCTTCTTATTCCCGGGAACAATTTCTAGAAATAAGTCAATTTTTTTTTTTTATTCTTCTCTCTTGTTGCAGCCACCCTGAGCCACTACCGACCGCTCGCCTCCGGTCACTAATCGAGTTAGCCCGGAATAGATTTGCAGCGAAACGAAAAAAAAAATTACTTCTTGTTCCCGGAAACAATTTCTAGAAATAAATCAAAATTTTTTTTTCTTTTATTCTTCTCTCTTGCCGCGGCCACCCCGGAGCCACTACCAACCGCCGGCCGCCGGTCGCTACCGGTCGCCGCTGCCACCGCCGCTCGGTCACCGGTCGTCGCCGCTGCCGCCGCCGCCGCCACTCGGTTGCCGATCGCCGCCACGTCCACCCCCTCAGTCGCTGGTCGCCGGTGGTGGCAACGAGCGGTTGGCGGTCAGCGATCCATGAGTAAGAATAAAAAACGAATAAATACAAAAAAAAAAAACTATTGCGTTACCAAACGCATTTTTATTCTTTTTCTATTTCAAGAGTTACTCAGAAATTGTTCTCCGGAATATAAATAAAAAAGAGCTATTTCTGAAAAAAAAAACACTCTTCATCGGCCAATAAGCTTTGTCATGTGCACTCTAAAGTGTCAGCCATTAAAGAAGTTCATGATATCTCCATAGCGTCTTTTTCTTAGCTTCTTTGAGAGGTTGTTACACGTAAAATCAAATTGAAGGCTCGAGTTGAGGAAGATTCAAAGAGGAAGAAGTCATTTGCTCTTGGATCCACTAACTCGGATGCGGAGCCAAAACAATGTAGTGACAAGGACATGACTATGATCACGTGGAAGTTCCAGCATGTTCTCAAGAACAATAACTTCAAAAATGATGAAATGCACACACAAGGAAATCTAAATTGGAGAAACAACGTCAAATGTCACGAGTGCAACAAGTCAGGCCATCTACGGTACAAATGTCCAAGACGTGTCACCTCCAAGGACAAGGGGGACAAGAAGGAGCGATTTGGCAAGACGGATAGAGGGGATAAGAATGTACAAAGAAATTACAAAATGCTTGTGAAATGATTAAAAAAAAAAAAGGCATTGACATCTACAGGAAGCGATAGCGTGGTCGATGATACCTCTAGTGATCAAGATGTTGCCAATCTATGTCTCGTGGCTCTAAGCGATTGAGAAAATGAGGTAAATGATCCTACATTTGTTTTTACTTTTGAAGAGCTTCAAGGTGCCCTGGATGATCCTGCAGTAGATTTTGAGAAGTTATTAAGAAAATTCTCTGTCAAAGAAATCAAATGATTCTCTTATTGATAGATAGAAACAAGAGATTGAAGGATTAATTTGAATCTTTGAACAAAAAGAGTGATGGTCTTGAAAAGGAAAACATGGCTTTGAAGCATGGCCAAAAGTGAGATCAAAGAAAAATGTCAAGAAGTTGCAAAAGGAATCGGAGTATTTGAAAAAGAAAACGGATGAATTGAATGCCAAATTTGCAAAAGTTTATACTAAGGGTACTAAGAGCTTGAACACAATGTTTGAGAAACAAAAATTTCCTCATCGTAGAGTGTTCTTGGATACCAGCCTTTTGAAAATAGGAGAAGTGTTCATGCCGTTTTTTTGAGAGCTTCTCACGTATGGCTCGTTTGTAACCTGTGTGGTAAATATGGACATTGTACACAATTAGTACTTGGGAAACGGTGTTGTTAGAAGAGTAGAAAGGGCATGGGGTACCTAAAGTTTCATTGTCTACTCACTCTCAAGGATCCAATGCGGTTTGCATACCAAGAAAAAAAAAAAATCCTTAAATGTGCTCTTTGTAGGTATGACTATGTCTTGGGACCAATTCTAATATGCACAAATGGTACCTTGATAGTGGTTGCTCAAGACAAATGACCAAAATGCTAGTTTATTTAAATCTTTGAAGAAATGGATGGAGGATGTGAATTATGGTGACAACTCAAAGAGTCATCATAGGTATTGGTTAGGGAGAAGTGTTAAAAAAAGTCCTAAACATTTTGTATTTGTTCCAATTTAGTCCTAAACCTTTTTTTGATGCCAATTTAATTATAAACGTATTTACTTTGTGCCAACTCAATCTTTGTCGACCAATTTTGGCCGGATTTTGTTAACTGAATGCATGCCAGTTGACGTGGCTTGATCAGTGCTAACGTAAATAACTTTTAATAATATTTTAAATTTTTCTTTCTTTTTTTCTTTTTCCCCTCCTTCCTCCAGCTGGTCATTGGACCTTGCTAGCCATTGGCGAGCCTTGCCACCACCTCGCTAGTGGTCATGAGGGTGGCCTCGTGCTAGGCGGTAAGGCTTGACCCTCGCCAGATCCAGTGAGGGCGAGCCTCGTCGATGCTGCCTAGGCCGCGATCCGGCGAGGTTGAGCCTCGCCCATGGCCAGTGAGGCTCGCCCTCACCGCCCAAGGCCGCCCTCGCAGCCACTACTAAGGTGGTTGGCGAGGTTGACCTCAACCTCGCTTGTCGAGGAAGGAGAAGAGAAGAAAAAAAGAAAAAGAATAAAAAGTTCAAAAATTCAAAATTATTAAAATATTATTAAAAGTTGTCAACGTTATCGTTGATCGGGTCACGGCAGCCGACTGGCGTTCAGTCAGTAAAATCCAATCAAAATTGACCAGAAAAGGATTGAATCGGCACTAAGTAAAAAATTTTAGGACTAAATTGGCACTGCAAAAGGTTTATGACTTTTTTAACACTTCTCCTGTATTTGTTATGTTGGTAAAGAAGAAACTCTTATTAAAATGTTTTGCTTGTTGAATATTTGATACATACGTTGCGCAGTATTGGTCAATTATGTGATAAAGGCTTCCGAGTAATTAATTGATCATCTACTAGCTCTATTACTGAGACTCCCTGTGGCATTGCTCAGGTTATTGCAAGAACGCATGAAAATGCGTATGTGATTTAGCCAGGGTGCTTAAACTCAAATGGTGAAAGTTGTCTTGTTGTATCAAACAAAAATGATCCTTGATTACAGGATCGAAAATGAGCACATATTAGTATGGATACTATCTCAAGGCTTCCTAGGTTTAGTTTAGTTCATGGCTTACCTAATTCAAAGATCAAGTCTGTGATGCTTGTGTTAAAGGAAAATGAACAAAAGTGTCGTTTGAATCTAAGAAGCGTGTTAGCACCTTTAGACTTTTGGACTTGCTTCGTATGGATAGGTTTGGTCCTTCAAAATCTTCGAGACTTGGTGGTAAAAAGTATGGGATGGCCTTAACTCATATTTTTTATAACTTTTGATGTCAGGATTCCTAGAGTTCTAATTGACCGCCAATTTGGTGGAGAATCTACGCTAGAAAGTTTGGACATCAAGAAGAGATTAGAAGTTTGGATAAGGAAGAATGCCTGGGATGGCCAACCAGAACCCAAGAGGTATCACCACCATTGTTGTATTAGGCTAGCTGGCGAAGTTGATATCAGGACGAAAAAGGAAGATGAGGCTCCCACCATTGAGCTTACTTCGCTTTGGGAGGGGGAGAGATGCACACGGTCTACAATGAGATGCAACAAGGATTTGCAGGAAATAGGAGAGGAACTTCAATTGTTCAACCAGTTTGCTGAAATTTTCCTCCAAAATTCATCTCTTTTCCCAATATCCTCCTCCTCCTCCACCACCTTATTAGATATGTGTCATCGTATTTTTTTCAAGATCATCTGGGCTTGTTTCCTGTTTGAAGATGTGCTCAAAATTCTTTTCCGTGTGAGCATATTTTAACACTTGACCTTGAGTACATTGGATTGCTGAAATCATTTGATCTACTTATTTGCCTCTTAAGCCTATTTTGATGTTATGACAAAAAGGGGATATTTAATTTTGATTAATGAGCATGCTCGGAGGGGGAGCTTATGATTTAAATTGTACCAAGGACTTCGATTTCTCAAGAAAGTTTTTTGACTTTTATTTTCCTCGTTTAAATGTTTAAAGGGACTTTCTTCATTAGGAGATTCTGTTTGATTAATGGTATAGACTTCATAAAAAAAGGGAATATTTTTTACCCTAACTTAGTTTTGATGATTATAACACTCACTCAAATATGTTATGATTATTTGAAATTATATCCGTTGTATTTGAGTATTTTTTGAATAATTTTAAAGGGCTAAAAGAGACCGTTTCTGCCTTGAAAAATGGGGCTGAGTACCCAATCGGCCGGATGCCTAGCTAGGTTACCTCCGCATTCCACACTCCCATAGTTTTGAATCTGGATTTGTCTACCCAATCCAACAAGCGTCTAGGCCATTTTTAGCCCGACAGTTGGACTCCCAGAAGTCTCAATGGAAGAATTTCAAGCCATTTGATGTGTTGGTAATGCCTAGTTTGGTTCCTTTTTTATTCCCCTATAAATAGGGTAGCTCATTGTCTTGGGTAATTGTGTACGGTACCAATACTTGCAATATCCCTCTAGTATACACTTTGCAGTCAGATTCATAAGAGATGAATGTTGTGTTTCTTTAGGAAAGAGTGCACCCTATATATAAAGGAGTACTGGCTCCATCGTTAATCAACTTTTGTATAAAGCTTCAAATGTAGTAGATTGGGCCTTACTTTCAAATGGTCTCTGAGAGTGGGGTACGCATCGGTTTGGGCCAAATCACAATATATCTTGCCAAAGTTATATTTTTGTGTAAAATACTTTATATTGTGTTGCATATGCTACGCATTTGGGCCAAAAGTTTATACATCCCATCAAGGATATTCTCATTTTCAATAACTTTTTGTTTTTCTAAATCATTAGCCTCATAAAAAAATTCATCAAATGAATCATGCGACTTACCTATTGAGCCATTTTTAAGGCATTAAGCATACATCTTCATTAGATCTTTTACTCAATTATGATATTTTCATCGCTGGGATAGGGTTAAAAAATTAGTATTGGAGAAATATGATATGGGGACATATTAGAAAGACGTTGACCCAAATTGAAGTGCACCAAGATGGTCGAAATTCAAATAATTGGAGAGCGATCAAGAGCTCTAGCCTCTTTAACATTCTTCAAAAGAAGATGCACCATGTCTGTCCACTTTGCTTGAAGTTCTAATCTGTGGGCAACCAATCGATCCATGATGTTTTGCCTCAATGCCCTCCAAATTACTTCAACCGCTCACCAACTCACTTGCAAATAACTTCTTGCATTGCATGTTTTCCATTAGTCATCATTTGAAACCATCTTGATTTTAATATTTTGTTTCTCAACTCCATTTGTTTGCAAAAAAAATGAATGATTTAAATAATATTTTCTTAAAAATAATCACTTATATCGTTTATAAAAATAAATGAGCAAAAAATATTTTTTATCATCCATGAAAATATCTAGACATAAATTATTATCAATAATGACAACTTTAAGCGACACAACTAATCCTTTAGAAAAAGATTTTCCAAATCAGTCATTTT
The DNA here is from genome assembly GCA_016097485.1 of Eucalyptus sideroxylon x Eucalyptus melliodora. Lineage (NCBI taxonomy): Eukaryota > Viridiplantae > Streptophyta > Magnoliopsida > Myrtales > Myrtaceae > Eucalyptus > Eucalyptus sideroxylon x Eucalyptus melliodora. The sequence continues at coordinate 20,121,199 of CM027831.1, read as the reverse complement.
TCATAAAACAAATAGAGCTTTTATGCATGTTGCTTCTCTACTAGGTCGAGCTCTTCAAGCTATAACTCAGCTTCATTATTCCACATTGTTTTTTTTTTTTTTTTGTCAGACATTGTTCCACATTACAAGGTCATAACATGTAAGTTGGGTACTAACAAAATTATATTCGATCTTTCTTTCAAAATGGTATACTTGGTATAGAAAATGTAAGAAATATAAAAGCAATAATTCAAAGGTTATAAGTCCATTATTAGCAATCTCTCAAAGAATTTTATTTATCTTTCCTAATAATTATAGATGTCATTAGAGTTTGCGCTAAATCGTCACGCATATTCAATTGATATAAATCGTCAATTCCAGCTTCAGTATTTTGCAGCCCTATCATGCGTTCCTCCACACTGGTTGGGCCACTTTCCTCTTGATCCGTTCGATTTGGGCCATTTTCCCAAAGTGCAGCATCCTCCATAGCTCTTGATGCAACTGTTTTTCAAGGACTAGAGCTTGGTTCTCATGGCTTCTCTCGAGCTCTCTTCCTTTGAATTTGTTTGATACCTGAACATGACAAACCTCGGAGAGCATACGTTACTGACTAACCACATAGAGGAAAGCAGGATCGAGTTGAGTCACTGGTTGTTTGGAATCACAGTCTTTAGGTTGTCCCCTAATTGTTTGCACATTATTTGGAATCATTGCTTTGTCAAGACTTCTTCCATTACTCTAAGGCTATAAGCTGAAAATGATTCAAATCAGCATGACCAAAATTGACTTTTTCATGGCGATCTTGATTTGGAAAATGCAAGCCACATATGATTAGAATTTGCTTGATCATATGGTGTCTATGGAGCAATCCCTCTCCCCTTCTTGTCATTAATGCGTGGTAGGATGTGGACTGTGGCTATCTCTTTTCCTCCTCTTGTTGGAATATAGAAAGCTTATCTTAGGAACTTGTCATAAGCAACCCCTTCGGTATGACTCCTCCAGGAAAAAAGGCGGAGCCTTTTCCTCAGCAACAATCTTCCTGCAACATTGTGATAAGTGCCAATGAACTACACATCTAACAAAGGAACAAAAATACGAGTCTATTCGAACGTTATGTGAACTACTTATGTGGGCAAAATATATTTTCTTGTACTATGTTCTGGCAAACAAAACATTAAAGAACCTCGGAGGCAAAGTGATGTTCTTCGTGAGGTATTAGATTCCCATTATGGGTGATGTTATGATGTCATTGGCTTAAAACGGATGAAATTCATGCCTTTTTTACTGGCTATTGCTGGATCATTAAAGAAATTATTGCAGTTGTATAGTTGCTAACTACATAAAGATATTTGGTTATCAACATTTCAGAATAATTATTACTTGTGAATGTTACCAACTCTTGCTATACTAGTAGGTATTTTATAATAGTACAATAATTAGCCATACCCACTAATTACTAATTCAATCAAAGTTACGACTTTTATAAATTAATAATTACTAACTACTTGGAGAAATTATTAGTTACTGAAAGGTTTAAGCTTACTTTTAAATGTGGAAAGTAAATATTGACTCTTCAAATTTACCAGATCTCAATGGATTGAAAGTTTATCTTTCCCTAAAGAGAAATTAAAAATCAAACCAAGAAATTACTAGCTATTGTGAAAGGTGCATACTTCCTTTTTTCAGTATAAACATTATCAATTGAATGAAAAGTCATTTTCTCGTATTATTAGACATTTTCCCTTTGAAGATTACTAATTACCAATTGGATGGAAATATATCACTTACTAATATTTTGGAAACTACTTACTCTGCTAAAAAAGTTACCATACTTGTAGAAAGATCACTGCTTTTGAAGATAAAAGAGGGGAGCTAACTTCTATGAGCCTGTGTATGATAATCTTCCAGTGTTGGTTGAATCTTAAAAGAGCCATTTTTGCCGCATCTAACTAATTGTCTTTCATTCCATAGGATATTGTTGCTGACCGCCGCTGATCCTACCATTTTTTTTTTCATTAGCAATAATCTTCCTCTGCTTGCGTATATCTTTGTTTATTCTCCTCCTCTTCCTCTTCAGATACCCTTTTTCATTATTGTCGCACCCCATCCCCGCAACTACATTCCGACCAAGGAGAGAGCGATCCAATCTTTCTCTAGCCAGCACTAGCAAAAAGCATGCTCACTCTCTTTTCCGATATAGAGATTTACTCATATTGCACAAAGAAGTTACTAAGTGCAATTACTTTGTATATTGACACTTACTTTTTCAATCTTATAAGTCACTAGCGAAACAAGAAGTTTATGATTACAGGGTTGTTAAAAGTTGCTCGATGTCTTGAAAAATTACTGATAAAATGAGATGTTACTTATTACTAATAGAAGCACACATGCTTTTTCAGTATAAGAAGTAGCTAATAAGGATAAGAAAAGTTGTTGTAATTACTTCTGGTATTTTGGTACCAACTAAATTAGATGAAAGCTTACTCACCAAGCAGAGAGGTTAGGTGACAATAATAGCAAATAATTGTGCACTTCAAGCTTTCATGATCACGATTATACAACATCATATTTATCATTTCACATGAATCATAATCAATATGAAAAAATCTATTGCTCGATGTGATGTGTCATGCATATCTCTTGAACCAACCATTGAGTCGATCAAGCATTGATTTGCTTCGGGTTTCACTTGGATGCGGCCCCTAAATCCAGTTGCTTAGCTTCTTCCACAAATAGAACTCAATTTGCATCGAATTTTGGATGGACCGGGTCAAATGTCCAACGATGTGACTTGCTTTTTTAATGACCTCGCCGCCATCCAATCACATAAACCTCTCAAACCAACCATTGGGCCAATCAGGCCTAGATTTGATTCAAGTTTTAGTCAGATTTAGGCTTCAAAATCGGGTGGTTGCTTCACTTCTTCGACAAAAATTGAATTCATTAGCGTCAAGTTATGGACCGATGGGTTCAATTGTCCGACGATGCCGAGCCACTGTTCTTAACGACCTTGATGCTCACACAGCGATCGACAACATCAAAACTCTTGCTGGGGAGCAGTGTCAATACCGCAAAGACAGTAGTAGCCGGAAAAAGGAGTGCAATTGCGCTGTCGTCCTGGAGACCTTTTTACTTTCTTTTTTCCGTCTCTTTCTTTAAACGGAAATGCATTCGGTTCTTCACATGTACATTCTCCATTTTTCTTGTATGTAACATTTACGGAAAATTTGAGTATATACATTGTGAGATACACTTTTCATGTGCGCATTTTTTTCATATTAATTACTAAATTTCATGCTCTTCTACATACATGAGCGATCATTTTATTCCTTGCACAACATCATAATATATTAATAATTTTAAATTGGAGGACAGAATAATTACTAGATTTTTTTCCTCATTATTACCGCTATATGAATTCTTTTCAAGAAAGCAAACACCAAATGAACACTTTTGGTATATTTTTAGTAAAAGCAAACCACATTTTTTAATAACATTTTTAAAAAATTAAGGTACTTGATTTAATAAAAGTCCATGTGCTTAGATTGAAAATCAAGTAAATGATTGATGCCATTATCTAAAAAAAAAAGAATGTATCATAAAAATCATCCCAAATTCTATCAAAAAATATTTGTGATAAATTTATCTTCTATTAGTTTATATTAAATCGGATTAATATTATAAAAAATCACAAATTAGTGAACATGTGACAAATAGAGAGTAAAACCTTCAATTTATACATCCGTCAATTGTCAAGTGTCATTCAAGTTAGCAAATTGATAGTAATATCTAACAAAAATTAACGAGATCAAATTTGTCATAAGTCTAATAGTTTGAGATTTTTTTTTTTCTGGTGGAAAAAGTAAGAAATAGTCTCAAACACTAGCAAAAAATAATCCATAAAACTGTCTTCCCAGCAGCGACGTTCGAATTCAAAAAAAGTCGCTCACATTTTCCACCATATTCCCCACTTTCACGTGACCTTTTTCTCAGTCCCCCATGACCCCAAACTCCCACTCCACTCCAACCAAGCAATGACGCTCACCACCGCCGCCCTCTCCCTCCTCCTCCTCCTCCTCCTCCTCCCGCCACCCCCCGCCGCCGCCACCGCCACCGCCGACCCGCCCCTCGACTCCCTCCTCCCCTCCGACGCCGTCGCCCTCCTCTCCTTCAAGTCCAGCGCCGACCTCGACAACCGCCTCCTCTTCGCCCTCAACGAGCGCTTCGACTTCTGCCAGTGGCGGGGCGTGAAGTGCGCCCAGGGCCGAGTCGTCCGCCTCGCCCTCCCCTCCTCCGGCCTCCGCGGCTCCCTCGCCCCGGCCACCCTCTCCCGCCTCGATCAGCTCCGCGTCCTCTCCCTCCGCAACAACTCCCTCTCCGGCCCTCTCCCCGACCTCTCCTCCCTCCCCAACCTCCGCTCCCTCTCCCTCGCCCTCAACTCCTTCTCCGGCCCCTTCCCCTCCTCCCTCCTCTCCCTCCGCCGCCTCCGCGTCCTCGACCTCGGCCGCAACGCCTTCGCCGGCCCAATCCCGGCCCAGATCACCGCCCTGGACCGGCTCGACACCCTCCTCCTCGACGGGAACCGGTTCGGCGGGCGCTGCCGCCCCTCAACCAGACCCTGCTCAAAGCTTTCAACGTCTCCGGGAACAACCTCACCGGCCCGATCCCCGCCACGCCGACCCTGTCCCGGTTCGACCCGTCGGCGTTCGCCGGGAACCCGGGGCTCTGCGGCGAGGTGATCAACAAGGCGTGCGCGTCGGGCGCCCCTTTCTTCTGGCCCACCTCCTCGTCCTCCGGCGGCAATGGGAACAGCTCCGTGCCGGCTCCGCTGGCGCAGAGCGCGCAGTCTCAGAACGGCGTCGTCGTGTCGCCCGCGTCTTCGTCGCGGAGGAAGCCCAAGAGAACCGGCGCTATCCTGGGCTTCGCGCTCAGGGTCATACTGCTGGTTTCGGCATTGTTGATCGTCTTCATCCGGTGCAAGGCCCGGAAACGCCACACCCACGCGAGCTGGAAAGAGCCCGCGGAGCCCGAAGAGCCCGTTGTTCAAGCGAGAGCCGTGAGTCCTGCCGCTCCGAACTTGATCACGGAGCACCGAGAGAAGTACAACAGCAAGATTCAAGAGGCTCGGCAGAGAGTTCAGAGGAGTGGGTGCTTGGTGTTTTGTGCAGGAGAGTCGCAGCTGTTCACGCTGGAGCAGCTCATGATAGCATCCACCGAGTTGCTCAGCAGAGGCACGATCGGGACGACGTACAAGGCCGTGCTCGACAACCAGCTGATCGTGACCGTGAAGCGCTCAAAGCGGGCAAGACGGCGGGCACGAGCGAGGAGGCGTTCGAGGGGCACATGGACTTCGTGGACTGGTTGAGGCGCCCGAATTTGGTGCCCATGGGGGCTTTCTTTCGGGCCAAAGGGGAGAGGTTTGTAGTCTTTGATTATCAACCCAATGGCAGCCTCTACAATCTCATTCATGGTATGTACATTTTACTTATTTTGCGAATACCATTTTGATCATTGATTCGATTCTTTTAGCATGTACGAGACAGTTTTGTTTTGTTCATTGAGCATCAATAAGTTTGGCTTCGTTTCTTTTGAGGTCTCTCTTTGATGGGTTTGTCGAATGAGTCGTATTAGGAGACTTTTATAAGTGTTCAGTTACATCAAAGGGGCCTACTTGGGAAGATGGGTTGGCGTCTGCATTCGGTTAGAGCCTGCCGTTTGTTTGTCAGTGCAGTGGGGTGGTTCCCGGGGTGCTATTTTTCCATTATTGGCCATGTTTTGGAGTACGTGCCGCAACACGTTGCCGCTTTTTCGAACTCTCATTTTTGCATTTTCCTTCTCTTTTGTAAGGAAGAGAAGACATTTCTTGTTGACTCTTGAGAAATGCTGAAAATACGGAGTAGATTATCAAAATCAGTTTAGTAATGGGGTGCACTCACTAATATTGTCGCCTTCAACAACTCAAGCTCAAGCTTTGGTTTGGTTTGGTTAGATCAGCAACTCAACCACGATCAATAAATGGAAAATGTCTTATGAGTTTTCATCCAACAATGAGTGAAATGCAAAGAAAAAAAAAGATTTAAGACACCTAGGAAGGTGATTGATGGTACCTACATGGATAAAGAAGCCCATTCATTTGGAATGTTTCCATAAGCGGTTGTGTACTTGTTGTTACGTGCCTCAATGCCAAGATGATGAGAAATTGTTAGCATACTTTCATTTTGTCAAGAGGTATCAGAGATGTGAAGAGGCATTTCAATAAGAAATATTAGAGATGCGAGTAGAGGCATTTCATTAATAAAATGAGATTTATAATGTGTCCAAAAACTTCTTAACATTCCTTCAAAAAAAAAAAAAAAAAAAATGTTGGTCTAAAAGATTATTCTCAGCAATACACTGTTGTTTGATTGCAATTTGATCGTCGATCTCCGTTTGCTGTCGATCACATTCTTTTAGAATCTTGTCATAGTCTTTGAAGGGGAGAAGTGCCAAAAAGGTCCTAAAGCTTTTCTCTTTGTGCTGATTTAGTCATAAACATTTTTTGGGTATCAATTTAGTCCTAAACATTTTTACGTTGTGCTAATTAAGCCTTTTCCGATCAATTTTGGCCGGATTTTGCTAATTGGACGCCAGGCGGCTAACGTGCCTGATTGGCGCTGACGTGGACAACTTTTAATAATTTTTTTTAAAATTTTTAAAATTTTTAATTTTTCTTTTTCTTTTTTCTTTTTTCTTCTTCTTTTTTTCTTCCTCTAGCCATCATCGGAGCTCGGCGACAGCCGGCGAAGTCGAGGTCGACCTCCCCGGCCACCTCGCTAGTGGCCACGAGGGTGGCCTTGTGTGGGGCAGCGAGGCTCACCCTCATCGGATCTAGCGAGGGTCGAGCCTCGCCCACCTAGCGAGGCCGCCTCGAGGCCTAGGCAGCGGGGCTTATGACATCCTGAAATTCGACCCCGTTTCGATAAAGTGAAATGGGCATTTCGTCGACGTGCCTATGGCTCTTTTTCTTTGAGTTGATCACTCACGAGTTAACTACCTATTGGGTAAAGCCGTTAAGGGATGTATCAGCTGTAAAATCCCTAAAAGCTACCTAATTTGTTGGATTGAGCTAAAATCACGCCTGATCGATTTTTAACCACGAAATTGAACTCGATTTCGGGAATCGAATTTTAAGCGCGTCATAATTCTTATTTTTAGGATCTTGTCTCATTGCTCGTCAATTTATTGACGGGTTCGAAATTTCAAGAAAGAAATTATCGAAGGAAAAATTGAAAACCAAAAGAAAATAGAAAGGAAAAGGAAAGAGAAAAGGAAAATTGACATAAAGGTATTATGTATTTTCTTTTTCTCCCCCCTCTTTCTTCTTTTCTTTCCTTTTTCTTTCTTTTCTCTTTTCTCTCTCTCTCCTCTCCCCTTTCCCTCCCCCTTCGTGCGATTCCCTCCCCCACCGCCTACCTTTTCTCTCTCTCTTCTCTTTGACCGGTCAATACCTATCTCTTCTCTCTCTTATCTCTTCTTCTCTCTCCTCTCTCTTCTCCCCCACTCCCCCACGTGACCGAGCCTTTCTTCTCCTTCTTTCTTCTTCGTGGAGACAGCGAAACCAGAAGCCGAAGAAGAGCAGGAGCAGCAGCTTGCCGAAGTTGCCGCTCTCCACCCGTCTCGTCGCCCGCACCCACGACGCCCGCCCGCGCAACGCCACGCGTTCCGCCGGCCGTCCCTCGCGCCCAAGGGTGCTCCCCCGCACGGTCCAGCCGCTGCCCAGCTTCTGTCCAGCCCCCGTCCGGCCACCTTCGGCCGCCGTTTGAAGCCGCCGGACCTCCACCGGCCCTCACCGGAGCTTCGCCCACTCTCCCGACCTCTTGCCGCCCCCAACCCTCTCTCTTTCTCTCTGTTTTGCAGCCGAACCAGCCACTCACGGAGTGGGTTTCCAGCCGTATCGTGGCCGTTTTGGGCTGTTTCCGGGCCCGAATTAGAATAATTTAGCAATTATTAGTCAATTGTGATGCGATTTAGATAAGTTGATTGCGCAATTAGCAAGTAGATGTGGTCTACTAATTATTGGAAGTGCCTCGGGATTTTTTCCCGACCCTTAGTGGGCTCCAATTAGGCTTTTCGGACCTAAGTGGAATTTTTAGTATTTAAATATTAAATTTTGGAATTAAATTAAATAATTATTTATTTTCCGAAAATTCAACTGAGATGGCCTGGAACTGGAAAATTATGCTGATGACCGTGGTGAAGTCCGTTTATTTAATCGGGCTTTATTTTGAGCTAAATTGAATTTTTAATATTAATTATTTAATTTTCGAAATTAATTAATTAATTAATTAATTATTTTTCGGAAATTAAGATTTTGATGGCCGATGACCGAAATCTTGTGCTGATCACTGTGGCGCAGTCCGTTTATTTATTTGAGCTCCATGTTGTATGGAATTGAATAAATTGTGATATTTTAGGGATTTACCCTAAATTGATTGAAATTGATTGAGATTGAATGGTTGATTCGTAAATGGCCAAGCATGTTATTCAGCATTTATAATGCTTTTGAGTTGATTTAATTATTTGATTGAGAAATCGTTGGGTATTGGTTGTCGGTATTGAAAGTAGATTGGTAATCACTTGAAAGAGGACACGTGGGCTCGGTGAATTGGAATATCACCTGGAGAATGCACGTGAGTTCGGTAGTTGAATATGTCACCTTGGCGAAAAGGTCGCCTGAGAGAATGCACGTGGCTCGAAGACTCGGTATGTCATCCTGGAGAATGCACGTGGCTCGGTGACAGAGTTTGGCATCTAAAAGGGCACGTGGGCTCGGTGAATTGATGCATCACTTTGGTGAGATAGCACCTAAGAGAATACACGTGGGCCCGGGCATCTAAAAGGGCACGTGGGCTCGGTGAATTGATACATCACTTTGGTGAGATAGCACCTAAGAGAAGGCGCGTGGGCCCGGGCATCGTAAAAAAGGACACGTGGCTCGGTGATTTGATGCGTCACTTTGGCAAATGAGTGCCTTAGAGAATGCACGTGGATCCGGTAATTGAGAATGACATCTAAAAGGGCACGTGGCTCGGTGACTTAATGTATCACTTTGGCGAAGAGGTCGCCTTAGAGAATGCACGTGGGCCTAAGGTTCGAGGCACGTGAACTCGAAGATCTGGAATGTCGTCCTGGAGAATGCACGTGGCCTAACTTTTAAATATCCCACAATGGGGATTGATTCGTATGACATGAAATCGACTGGTTCGATTTGTTTTGAGTAAATGAGTGCCTATTGTGAATTGTACTGACTTGCAAGTGGGATCTGAGGTCAAGGTAAGTCATCTGCCCTGTGCGTGTTTAGGCAGTCTTTAGTATAATGGTTTACTAATCGGGCTTAGTGGGGTAGAACTCGCTGAGATGTAGTCTCATCCCAGTTTGGGGAAATCATTTCAGAACCCCGCTGAAGAGCTGAGGAGGAGGAATCCGAGAAGGAGAACTCGGAGGCGAATCTTAAGGAGAAAGATTTTTGGAAGAAGAAGACAATCCTGAGAGGGGTCTTGAGTACGGCCCAGTCCGTCTAAGTTTCTGTCTTCTTTTGAGATCTCCATTTTGATGTGAATAGTTATGAAGTGGTTTGTGTTTTGTATAAAATTTTGGTTATAAATTTCAATATGAAAAATATGGCCTTGCTTTTCTATCCCATCGTTTTATTGTCTGGGGATTTTAACTGCTTCCGCATGTGCTTAAAAATAAAAGGGCCGGCGATACATTGTCCTGAGATATCGCATTATAAAATCGACCAAGTGAGACGGATGTGTGCATCCCTGAGGATCGGGGCGTGACATCCAGTTTAAGTGGTATCAGAGCGAAGTTGAAGATTGGAGTGATAAGGAGCGATGGCCATGGGATAGTTAGTAGGAAAGGCCTTTAAATTCATGCTGGTGCATGTCTGTGTTAGCTGAGTGCTAAAATTATTTGTTGTTTGGATCGCTCTGTTTCTAATTCGGTGTTGAATTGGAAACATGTGTTAGTTGAGTAAAGCTACACCATGAGCGATCAGGAGCCGAGAACTCCTGCAAAGAGGACCAGTAGGGCCGTTATTCGGGGTAGAGCTCCGACTTGTGTCGGAAACCGAGGCGGACGTGGTCGACCTCGACCTCGTCGGCCGGAGCTTGGCACGGCCGTCACCTTTGGCCGATCGCCGAGCTCCGGCGGTCGGCTGGAGGAAGAAAAAAGTAAAAAATAAAAACAAAAAAATAAAAAATAAAAAATATTAAAATATTAAAGTATTATTAAAAATTGTTCACGTCAGCGTCGATTAGGCCACGTTAGTTGGCCAGCGTCCATTCAGCAAAATCCGGCCAAAATTGACCGGAAAGGACTGAATTGGCACAACGTAAAAAGGTTTAGGACTAAATCGGCACAAAGACAAAAGCTTTAGGACTTTTTTGGCACTTTTCCCATCTTTGAAGTGCCTCTTCAAAAGTTGTCCTTTCTTTTCCTTGTTGGACCTTTTGATGGCAAGTTGGCGATCGACTTCAGCTAGTTGTTCTTGAAGTTTCCTCTTCTCCTCCAGAAGTTTAGCTTCCTCATCGAGAACGACTTGGAAGAGTTGGCGACTTTCCTTTGTCACGGTTTTTTGTTCCGCTAGCTGGATTTTCAAGGCATTATATGTTCTTTCCTTCATTGTCGACACAGCGATCTTGTCATAATTTTTCTTTAACTTAGTATTCCTTGCGTTGAAGAGAGTCAAGAATTCTTCACACTCCAATTGGAATCCAGGGGTACTAGGAAAATATTCCTTGCCAGTATTCAATTTCGAGAGTAGAGCTTTAACTTTGGATTCCATGCTTGGTTCAGAGATGATTTCCGAGAATCCACCCTTGGTGAGTGCATAGAACTCTACCCATTTGGCTCTCACAACATCAGCAGCAGCAGGGGACAATGAACCAGAGTTAGTTCGAAGATTGTCACTAGGACATCTTGAATCTATCCAATTCAGAGCATCGTCGATCTTCTCCAATTCAGCCATATCAAAGTCAGAAGAAGCAGCAGAAGACTCTTCAATCTTATCTGGCTGTGCACTTAATGTATCAGTTGCCAATTCTCGTGCTAATCCAATGGTCGCTCTCAGTTGTGTTGACATGTTGACAGGTGGAATCATCGATGGCTGTGGATTTGATGGACCGTTTGAAGCGACAGGTGCCTCTGGTGTAGAAATTTGAATCTTTGAAGAAGATGACACTGATGGCCACACAGCGGTGTCAGTTCCTGAACCTGTAGATAAAGGTGACCAAGAAGGTTGATCTCACAAATTCCATTATTTAGATCACCAATACTTAATGTGTAGTTACTATAATCACTACCATCAGAATCATAGTCACTGCAATCATTGCCATCATAGTCACTATAATCGCAACCTTGTTCTGCTGGTACATGCGGCGGTTGAGCTTCTGGGGATTGGACCTGAGGAGCTGAATCGACATCAGCAGCAACACATTCTTCAGGCAAATTTTGCTCGGCATTGATATTGGCATTGATGTTAATATTCGATGAACCTGCTCCATGCCCATTAATAATACTGACGACGTCAACATTGATGTCTTCAAGTTTAGGCACGATATCTCTGTCTTTAACGTCTGTACTGATGTCGACTCTCGGTGAAGATAGCCCCACACCCTTCTTACCACAGAAAAAGGGGGCAGGATTTTCTTCTCTTTCTTCTTCTCGCCTTTCAACAATCCTGATTCCTGTCAATCGTTTGCACGCTTCTTTAGTAGGAGTCATCTTTGTACGTTTTACTACCACCGCATAAAATAAAACATGACGGGGAATTAGACCAAAAAGGGAAGGATGACATCGAAGTAAAAGGGTCCTTACTGGATTTCTTCTTCGCATGCATTTGGGGAAAAGTACCAAAATAGTTCTAAATCTTTAGCATCGGTACCAATTCAGTCCTAAACTTTTTAATTGGATCAATTTAGTCCTAAACATTTTTTACATTGGTACCAATTCAGTCTATCGAGCTAATTTAAGTCAGAAATTGCTGACGTGACTGCCGCGGTCTTATGTGGCGCCACGTGAACAAATTTTATAATTTTTTATATTTTTTTTCCTTTTTTTCTCTTTTTTTTTTTCTTTTCTCCTTTTTGTTTGGCCAGCGAGGTTGCCGGCCGGTCGAACATCGCCGGCCACCAGTTGGTCAAGGCGAGGGGTCTTGTGCCCTTGCCGACCACAAGTGAGGGTGTCGGCCCTCGCCCGATCCGGCGAGGGCCGAAACCCTCGCCGGCCCATTGGCGAGGGTGCAGTGGCCCTTGCCTAGATCTAGGCAAGGGCACGACACCCTCGCCCCTCACGAACGAGGGCATTGGGCCCTTGCCCGGATTTGGGCGAGGGCCGCCGCACCCTCGCTTGTGGCCGACGAGGGTGCAGAGGCCCTAGCCGGTTGGCCAGCAAGGGTTTTGGCCCTCACCTAGATGCGGCGGGGGCCGACACCCTCACTTGTGGCTAGTGAAGGCACGGCGACCCTCACCCCGACCAGCCGGTGGCCGGCAATGGTCAGCCGACCGGCAACCTCGCCGGCCAAATGGTAAGGAGAAAAGAAAAAAAAAAGGAAAAAAAAAGAAGAAAAATAATTTAAAAATCCGAAAAAAAATATAAAAAATTATAAAATCTGTTCACGTGGCACCACATAAGACCATTGGCTGCCACATTAGCAATTTCCAACTTAAATTAGCTAGAAGGACTGAATTAGTACCAATGTAAAAGGTTTAGGGCTAAATCGGTTCAATTGAAAAGTTTAGAATTGAATTGGTACCAATGCTAAAGATTTGGGACTATTTTGGTACTTTTCCCCATGCATTTGTAAGGTTCCATTCTCTTGACTAATCAAGGAACTCTTTATGAGAATTTGTATCTCAATAGCCGTGTCAAAACTACAACCATCGAGAACTTTCTCTTTGTACTCTTAACTCAGCCTGCTGGGAAAACAGGTGTTGTCAAAAAAAATCTCCTTCGCATTTCGCAGCAAACTTTCCCATTCATGTTCTGCTCTACCACATACGGAAGAACCAAACACCTCAAGTGCTGAAGAAAGTCCTTCAGCATAGCATAGAGCCCTGTCTATCAGATCTCTTCTTATTAGTGTTTTATTTCAATACTTGGAAAAGCATGCCGGCAAAAAAGGTCAAGAGATTCGTCGTGTCTGAGAGTTCTGACTTCATAGATATAATTACAATCTCCCCGAGCAGTTAGCAAATCAATTTCTCTTGTTGTGACAATTATTATACTTCCTTTACCGAACCACTCACAATCTCCGGCTAAAACATTTAACTGGTGTGCATCATGAACATCATCAAGAACAATGAAAACTTTCTTATTACGAAGTCTATCTTGAATCAACCGACTTCCACCATGAACATTGAAGATTATTAATTCCTTTCCAAGTAGCTCCCATAGCAAGTTTTTTTGCAAACCAACCAAATCATTGGAATTTTTGGAATTTTCTCCAACAACCAAGGAACTAGAACCTTGATAGTCCCTAAAAACATCATTATAAAATGGCTTTAGCAATGGTTGTCTTCCCTACACCTTCAAGTCCCCACAATCCTACCATAAGAACATCTTGCTTGGACCATAAATTTAAGATACTTTTAAGCTCATGTACTTGGCAATCTATCCCAACCAGAAACTTGGCTACATTTAATGGCACTCGATCTAGCTGAGACGAGATCTCCTATACGATACGTTGTATAATCTCCGCTTCACATCTGGCAATGGTAAATTGGTAAATTCATTGAAATTGTTTTTAGAGCAATCCAAAGAAATGAATAAATATTCAAAGAAAATCACCGAGGAAGAAACTAGTCCACGATATATTTGAAGATTAATGTCCAAATATGTTTAACTAGCAAAATGCCCGTGTTTGCACGGAAGACCCTCCAACTCACAGTAAATGGGGTGGAGCAGGGGAGCGCAAGCTTCGTATACTAACTGCTTGTCCGAATTGGAAAGCCAAAGTCCACGAAAATATACTTCTATAGATTTCTGAGTTAATCTTTTTTCTAAGATTAAATTTTAATCTTCTTCTGGCGCTATTGTTGATACTCCTGGTATTGGTCAGGTTACTGCAAACGGCATGGAAATGCGCATGTGATTTAGCCAGAATGCTTGAACTCAAATGATGTAACTTGTCTGTTGTTTCAAATAAAAATGATCCTTGATTAATGGCATAAAAAATTAGGAAATATTAGTATGGGCTCTATCTCAAAGCTTTCTAGGCTTAGTTCGGTCCGTGGCTTACCTAATTTTAAATTTAATAAGGATCAAGTTTATGATGCTCGGGTTAAATAAAAATAAACAAAAATGTCTTTTAAATCTAAGAAGCACGTTAGCACCTCTTAACATTCGGAATTGCTACATATGAATTTTTTCATCCTTCAAAATCTTTCAATTGTTGGCCTTAACTCATAATTTTTGAAACTTTTAATGTCGATCTGGAGGTTGGGACTCCTAGAGTTCTAACCGACTGCCAATTTGAAAAACAAGGATGAACACCCTGCTAGCCAGATGCCCGGCCAATTTACCTCCAGACTCCAGGCTCCTATAGCTTTGTAACTTGGATTTGTCTGCTCAATCCAACAAGTGTCCAGGCCATTTTTAGTTAGACACCCGGAACTCTCGATTGAAGAACTTTAAGCCATCTGATGTGTTAGTATCGACTAGTTGAGTCAGTTTTTTGCCCCCCTAAAGGTAGCTCGTTGTTTTGGGTAATTATGTACGCTACCAATAGTTGCAAGCTCCCTCTAGTATATGCTTTGTAGTCAAATTCTTAAGAGATGAATCTTGTAAGAGTGTTTCTTTATAAAAGAGGCACCGTACTTGTAAAGGAGTGATGGCTCCATTGTATACCGACTTTTGTATAAGGTTTCAAGTGTAGTGGATGAAGCATAACTCTCGAACGATCTTAGGGAGTGGAGTGGGCATTAGTTTAAGTTGAACCATTATATATCGGCTAAGCATTCCTCCGTCTCTACCTCTTATTTACGTGCATATTATGAGTTTCACAAATTGCTATTGCGAAACTTAAATTTATGTGAATATGCTGGATATTGCAGTGCATATTCTACATATTTGGACCAAAAGTTGATACATCCCATCAATACAATTCTTGTTTTTAGCAACTTTTTGATTTTCCAAGTCATTAGCCTGATTAGAATATTCATAAAAAGAATCATGCGACTCACCTATTGAGCCGTTTTTAAGGTATTGAGAAAGCAAGTTAATATATATTTTCTATATAGCTTTCACATACTCAATCATGAAATGCTCACTACCAGAATCAAAGTGAAAAAATAATGTTGGCGAAAAGTTATATGGGGGCATGTCAAAAAGACGTTGACCCAAATCGATGTGCGCCAAGATGGTGGAAATTCAAATAATTGGAGAGCAATCAAGAGCTCCAGACTCTTTAATGTTCTTTAGAAGAAAATGCACTATGTCTGTTCACTTTGCTTTAAGTTATCCTATTTTGGGTGTTGACACTCAAATTTTTGTCGACGTTTTTGATATCCATTTATTTTACAAAAATTTAAAAAGATAATAAAAAAATGGATGAATGAAAAATGAAATAAAAATTAAAAAATGAATAATAACAAAATCCAGCGGGCCGATGTTGTCCAGCCCACTTGGCAAAAATTTCGGCCTAATGACCCCATAATTTTAGCCCTAATGACCCCATAATTTTCGCCCCACCCTCATTTCCCTTTTTTTTTTTTAGCCCACCAGAGCTTTAGAAAAAAAAAAAAAACAGAGAGAGAGAAGACCCCGCCCATGTCACTTCTTCCTCTTGCACGAACGCGCGTCCGTGGAGGAAGGGCAGTGTACAGCGACCACGACGGAAAGGCGTGAGCAGCGTCTATGAGCGCCCGTGAATGAAAGAAGAGCGAAGGACGAGTGACCCAAGCATGGCCAAACCTTCTAGAAGACTGCTGAGCTGGAGACAGCCATAACAGAAACAAGATTCCATGCTGAGAGGCAAAAGGGGCATGCTCGACGTTCGCTGCGTCTGTCCTGTTTTCGGCGCTCCTCCCCTCCGCCCCTCGCCGGAGAAGATGACGGACGGCCTCCCCGATCTTCATTCCTCCTCCGTCGTTCTCAGTCTGCCGTGTGAAAGATAAAGATGGAGATGAAGAACTGAATCAAGATATAGCGAAATCAGCAAAAGTAATGCTTCGAATTACTCTATATCAATATGATTGTAGTACAAAGCTTCTGTGATCAATGACAGCTTCTGAATTCACAGTTCTCTGTTTTACATCCTCTGTTTCTATCTCTCTATCACGTATCAGCTATATGATTGCAGAGCATCCATTGATGATCGCTCTCTAAGATTTCTCTCTCTCTCTCTTTCTACTTTCTTCTCTCTGTATTTCTTCTCTTATCATTCATCGAGGAAGAAGAAGACTACTTAAAGAACAGAAAAACTGAATACAGCTCATTAAAGAGAAAAACAGAATTCAACTAACTATTTCTCCATTTGATTTTCCCACTTTTAGCTGAATAACCGCACACGTGCTAGTTCAGATCTGTTATAACTTGGTGATCCATGTCAATCTTTATCTCAGGCTTCTTCTTCATTGATGTCAATCCAAGTTTGTCTTCACCACGAATTCTCCACCGTTGATCACCAGCTCTCTGTTGCTTTTCTGTCTTTTGTTTTTCCTCACGTGCTCTTTCTCTATCTGCTGAATTGATAGTAACTGATGATTGAGAAGACTTAGTTCCTTTATATTTAACATCCCCCCTCAAATTGGGAATGGGTGGAAAACCAAGGCCCAATTTGGTACGTAGTTGACAATGTGAAGACCGTGAGAGAGACTTGGTGAAAATATCAGCAAGTTGAGAATTGCTTGGGATATATCGGACTTGAAGGGATCCTGAGGAGACTTTTTCTCGAACGAAGTGGAAGTCCACTTCGATATGTTTTGTTCGAGCATGTAACACGGGATTGGCGTGAGAGCAATGGCTGACTTATTATCACATAACAGATGTGTGGGATGAGTAAGAGTATATCCTATGTCTCGCAAGACAAAACTGATCCGGAGTAAGTTCAGCGAGAGGTTGAAGCAAGAGCTCGATACTCAGCTTCGTAGAAGATCTACTTACGTGGTCTGCTTCTTGGCTGCCCAAGAAATAAGGTTGGAGCCAATATAAGTACGAAACCTGTAGTTGATCTTCGAGTTTCGGTACATCCAGCCCAATCTGCATCTGAGAAACCATATAGATGTGGAGAGCTTTGAGAATGAATGAATATGCCAAGACTGATAGTGCCTTTGATATATCGCAGAACCCTTTTAAGTCTATAGAGGTCTGCAATAGTTGGTGTCTGTAATTTTTGACAAAGTAAATTGGTAGCATAGGCAATGTCAGGGCGTGTTAAAGTGAGATACTGAAGAGCACCAACCAGGCTGCGGTACTCAGTAGGATTGGATAAAGAAGTAGAATCATTTTGCAGAATTATAGGTCTTAGTGGCGAGAGAGTGGAAATTGGTTTACATTCAGACATTTGAGCTCGAGTGAGAAGATCACTAGCATATTTGGTTTGACACAAGAATAAATGATTAGAATGTTGTTTGACTTCAATGCCAAGGAAGTAATGTAGTGGGCCAAGATCTTTCATGTGAAACTCGAGACCGAGAGAATGAATCAAACCGAGAGTAGGTGAAAGGAACTTCCAGTTAAGACAATGTCATCAACATACAACAGAGAAGAATGGTATCTTGTTTATGATGATATATGAATAAAGATGGATCTGTGGAGCTGCAAAGAATCCATATGCCGGTAAAAATCACTGAACTTGTCAAACCATGCTCGAGGAGCTTGTCGAAGACCATAAAGCGACTTTACGAGTAAACATACATGAGAAGGTTTCTGTGGATCTTGAAAGCCAGGAGGCTGCTCCATGTAGACTGTTTCATTAAGTGTGCCATGTAAAAATGCATTCTTAACATCAAGTTGATGAATAGGCCACTGTCTCATTTTTGCTACAGATAAAACGATTCTAATGGTGGCATGCTTGATTACTGGACTGAAAGTTTCTGTGAAGTCAATTCCTTCTTCCTGATGAAAGCCTTTAGCAACTAGGCGAGCTTTCAATCTATCAAGGCTGCCATCAGAGGCCAGTTTCGTTTTAAAGACCCACTTGCAGCCAATTACATTCATGTATTCAGTTCGAGGAGTTAAGTCCCAGGTTTTATTTTGATATAATGCATCCATTTCTTCTGTCATTGCTTTATGCCAACCTTCATGTGCCAATGCTGATTTAATTGACTTTGGTTCAGAAGGTACCTTATAGACAGCAAGACATGCATACTTGGGATTAGGCTTGATAATTCCAGATTTGGATCGAGTCGCATTGGATGACTGGAAATTGCCTCTGTGTTGAGAGACTAGAAATAACCCCTTGTGATATATGAGAAGGGATAATTTGTTCAGATCCGATACCCGTATTATAGGATATTGCTGTATCGATAGGAGACATGTGTTCATATTGTATAGATGAAGATACTTCATCGTGTGGTGTTGTTGTAGGAATGACATATTCTTGTGTTATTGCTGGTTGTAGTGATTGAAAGCGGTATAAGGTACAGCAATTTCTTTGAAGACTGTGAATTTATTGCTTTGTATTGTCTTCATTGAGCTGCAAATGAGCTGCACATGTCGAGAAGAAGTAGAAGATATAGTAGAAGCTGTTTTGCTTGCTTGACTCGTTAATTGTACTTCTTCTGCCCATAACTGATATAATGTTGTGAGAGATGCATACTTTGTTAGGCACAGCTTAGTAAAAGGAAAAATTTCTCATCAAACTTCACATGTCTACGATATATACTCGACTGTTGAGGGTACAAGACATCTCTAGCCTTTATGGTGTTCACTATAGCCGATGAACACACAGGTGAGAGATCTTGGATCAAACTTATGCTGAGCATAGGGTCTTAAGCATGGATAGCGAGGCACAACCAAAAACCCCGAGGTGATCATAAGTTGGTTCTTGTTGATACTGACTTTTTGTAAGGTGATTGCATTTGCAATTTTGGTGTTGGAAGAAGATTGATGACATAGTTAGCTGTAATAAAAGCATCAACCCAATATTTCGAGGAACTTTACCATGATATAACATGGCAAGACCTAATTCAACAATATGTCGATGTTTTCGCTCGGAGATGCCATTACGGCGGGTGTATAAGGGCAAGAGAGATTCTGTTTGATACCACAGTCTTGTAAGTGAGCTTGGAATCTGTGACTAATAAATTCTCCTCCACCATCACACTGAAAGATCTTGATTTTTGACTCAAATTGGTTCTCTACTTGCCTTTGAAACAAAACAAAAATCTTATAAAAGTCGACTTCAATTTCAATGGATATATCCAACTAAATGCGGAGAAGTTATCCACAAACGAACATAGTATTTGAAATTCTGAAATGAAGTCACAGGTGATGGACCCCATATATCACAATGAATTTTCTGTAGGGGCATGGTTGTTACAGATTCGGATGATGGAAATGGTAAAGCTACAGCCTTTGCAACTTGACAACTACTACATACATTCAGCATTCTACTGCTACACTGAATGAGTTTTTGATTCTGCAAATACTTCAAGATATTCAAATTGGTGTGTGCTAATCTTTGATGCCATGTGTCCTCTTCTATTGCTCTGTGTCTTTGGGCTAGAAAGGCTTGTGTTGTTTGTGAATTCACTTGATATAGTCCTTTAGTTTTCCTTCCGAGCAGCAAAGTTGTGTTGGTCCAAATTGTCCTTTATATATACACCAAATTTGTCAAAAACAAATGAGCAAGGATAATCATCTCATTAACTTGGATACTGACAAAAGATTTTTCTTTATATCAGGGACAATTAGGACATCATTTAGTGGCAACAAACTCTTTCCAGTATGTAACAATGTATCGCCAGTACATGTAACAGACAGGTGTGATCCATCACCAATCATGACAGTATCATATCCAGTATATTTAGAAGAGTTATGAAGTATACCGGAATTAGCTGTGATATGTGCAGTTGCACCAGTATCTGGATACCACTCGCTGCCTTTGGCATCTTCAAGATGTATAGCTGCCAGAGCTGTTGGTATCTCCTCAGCTTGATACGAGTTATCAAATCTATACCAGCAGTGTAAAGCATCATGACCTGGTTTCTTGCAGATTTGACACTCTAACTTTGTGCTACTAGTTGCCTTCTCATCCTGCATACTCTTGGAAAGAGTTAGATTAGAAGGATAAGACTTCATTTCTTGATACCTTTGTGATGGGCCAGCATAGGGACGAAATCCTGAGGTGAAACCAGAATCAGAAGAATTTTGATAAGGTTTGGTTCTCTGATTCTCTTGCATATAGCTGGTATTGCTGGATCTATAACCTAAATTGTCTCCAGGGTATCTAAATCCTCGGCCTCTGTTATTAAGAAAACGTCCCTTACCGTAGCTACGGCCTCCTCTGTAATTACCTCTTTGGGCTACAAAACCTGAATTCTGAGATATGTACTCTCCATCAGTTGTTTCTTTAAACTGTGCTTGAGGGTGTCTTTGCCCAAAGTAAGCCATATTGGAGTTAAATTGGGTCCTGGAATAGTTCTGCATTCTTGACTCAAACCTCTCTAATTGTGCAATTACCTCATCATACTCAGGTTGAGGCTTTAGACAGTATATTGTTGTTCGGAAATTTTCATATTCAGCTCCTAGCCCTTCCAACACACCAAATAGCTTGGTTATGTCATCCACAGGTTTTCCTATAGCATTTAACTGATCGCATATGTACTTGTATTCTCGAAGATAGACTGAAAGAGCTCTATCATGTTTTTGACAGGCTTGAAGTTTTCCCCTTAATTCGAATTCTCTAGCTGCTGATTTTTGTGTGAAGCGATTCAAAAGCGTCTGCCACACTTCATGAGATGTTTCTAAACCAATTATCAAGCTCAGTATGTTTTCCGAGACAGCTCCACTTATCCATGAAGAAACCAACTGATCAGTTTTTGTCCAGTCAATATAATCTGGATTTACAGCTTCAGTCTCACATTCTTCAACTACATTTTGCAGCATTCGAGGAGGTGATGTAATATCACCATTAATAAAGCCAAAGAGTTCTTGGCTTTTCAGAAATCTTTGGATCTGAGCTTGCCACAAGAGGAAATTGTCTTCGGCAAGCTTAATTGTGACAAAGTTAGAGATATTCACATGTATAGGAAAGGGATACTTTGGTGCTCTTATTGCCATTTTTGTATTTTCTTTGCTTTGAAGAAGAAGATATCAATAGTGTTATGAAGAACTAACACAATTACCGTGATATTGCAATCTGCTGCAACTTCAGCTTCTTCCTTTTCTTGATCTAATGAATAGCTACTTTTGAATGGATCCTTAAAGCGAGATATGATCGCTTGCTAGATGTAAACCTCTTGAGAAATCCAGGGTTGAATGCGCAGAAGAAGATGATTTCTTCAGATACTGCTACGATACCATGTGAAAGATAAAGATGGAGATGAAGAACTGAATCAAGATATAGCGAAATCAGCAAAAGTAATGCTTCGAATTACTCTATATCAATATGATTGTAGTACAAAGCTTCGTGATCAATGACAGCTTCTGAATTCACAGTTCTCTTTTTACATCCTCTGTTTCTATCTCTCTATCACGTATCAGCTATATGATTGCAGAGCATCCATTGATGATCGCTCTCTAAGATTTCTCTCTCTCTCTATTTCTACTTTCTTCTCTCTGTATTTCTTCTCTAATCATTCATCGAGGAAGAAGAAGACTACTTAAAGAACAGAAAACTGAATACAGCTCATTAAAGAGAAAAACAGAATTCAACTAACTATTTCTCCATTTGATTTTCCCACTTTTAGCTGAATAACCGCACACGTGCTAGTTCAGATCTGTTATAACTTGGTGATCCATGTCAATCTTCATCTCAGGCTTCTTCTTCATTGATGTCAATCCAAGTTTGTCTTCACCACGAATTCTCCACCGTTGATCACCAGCTCTCTGTTGCTTTTCTGTCTTTTGTTTTTCCTCACGTGTTCTTTCTCTATCTGCTGAATTGATAGTAACTAATGATTGAGAAGACTTAGTTCCTTTATATTTAACATGCCGGAGGCCGCCGTTCGTCCTCGATCGCCGGCCACCGCGGTTCTTCGCATCTGAACTCCGGAAAACAGAGCACACGCCAAGAAAGCGAGCCGGCAATCAATCAATCTGTTGCGAGGAGGGAGCGATCATTATCGTCCCGCAAGCAGGAAGCGTAGCCGTCGCGGGTGCCTTCGTTCTCGCGTCGCTCGGGCATGGCGCTGAGGAATCGATTTTGTAAGAAAGTGATTGAGGAGCTCGCTGATCGTGTTCAAACAGCACCATGATCGTGACCACGGATTTTGGAACTTTTTTCTCTCTCGGACGGTCTCACCAACGCCTTCTTCTCTTTGAACGTTTCATCTTGACTTCTTTATATCTATGGAGCTTCGTCTCAGATAGGCTCACAGAGACGTACTCGTTCAATTCCGGAGATTTTCACGCTAAGCCAATTCGCCCGTTAGTGAACATTATTACTTGTCTTCCTCTTCACTGGTTTCTATCTTCAGCTGGAGCTAATTACAGACGAATACATCTATCGACTAACTTTATCGCAGGATATCGTCGCTGTATTCTAACGAGACTTGATTCAGTCGCTGTTCTGCGTTGTTTAATCGAGAGAGTCTTATTGTGTGATTGTTTGCTATTAGTTTCAGATTCATTGATATCCCTCTGTTGATGCTTAGCTGAGCGTCTCATATCATATTGCTCTGTTTTGTTTGGTATTTCTGTCTATCGAGCACTGCGCTCATTATGCTCAACACTATTTTGATTAAGTTTCTAAACCGTAGAAGCATGATGGTTTCCGGTGTTTGGATGATTGTCGTTTCTTGCTTGACTCGGAAGTTTTTCATGGCATGTTGTACTTGTTTGTTCTCGATTCACACATCATCGGATGTCATTCAGAAATTGCTAATCGTTCCTATTGTGCTCTTGGTTTACATGGATTGAAAGTGTTTTGGACTAGCTAGGGATAGAGATGCTGATCTTGACTGTCCCGTTTCAATTCAGTATCGAACTTGATTCGATGCCACTTTATTCATACATTTATGTATGGGGATGCAGGAGAATGTTGTAGTGAATTGGTGATGAATTTTGAGCACTCAGGCCATGTAACAGAATCTGAACTTGTGATAATTGAGATCTTGTTTGATGCTGGATCACAGCCTTGTTGTGTTATTGGAAATTTATCATAGATTCCATTTACCGAAAGGTTCT
This sequence comes from Eucalyptus sideroxylon x Eucalyptus melliodora, assembly GCA_016097485.1. Classification (NCBI taxonomy): domain Eukaryota; kingdom Viridiplantae; phylum Streptophyta; class Magnoliopsida; order Myrtales; family Myrtaceae; genus Eucalyptus; species Eucalyptus sideroxylon x Eucalyptus melliodora. Next base: position 20,097,886 of record CM027831.1, on the reverse strand, counting down.
ACTGATACTTGGTCTTACGTGATTAATTGTCTTCACATTGCTAATTCTACAATTGGACCTCGATTGTTTACAGGAACGTGTTAGAATTTGCTAAATTTTGTCGAGATTGAGACTCATTTCGCCATGAATACAAATCTGAGCATGCCTTTTTGTACGTCTTTTTTTCTCTGTTTCTCTTCATTTCATATTCCAGTGGATGTTGGTGGCGCTCGCTGATGAGAAATTGCTGGATATAGAAAATGGATACCATTTATCATCTGGTTCTCTGAAGCATTTCTTGAGGAGCTACGTTCGACCATTCCTTGAAGTCTAGAGGTGGCTGGTTATCTCATTTGAGCTTGACAAACATGAAAACCAGGGTGATACTCTGTAAGCCTTTGATACGAGAAAGTGGGGCCACATGTGGTGATTTTCCGATCTTCCACAAGTGGTCAGGGCTAGGTCATCATTTTGAATGCTCAATGATATTTCGAGATGGATATGTGTGGGTATGATGTTAATCAATGGCTGTTAAGGCATGATTTGTGGATGCTGATAGTGTAAATGCGATTTCTGGACTGATTGCGTGATGTTGATGATATGATGTATATTGCTGATTTTCATGCTGTGATCAACTAGATAATGCTATTAATCTTCATTAGCTCCATTTTAACATATCATACATCATCATATGATGTCGATTGCATGCTAAAATTGTGCTGCGGTCTTAGGTTTAGAATCTGAACTCTGAATGTGTTCTGTTCTGTCTGACTTGGCTGTTTTGTCGAATTTCTATGAACTTTTATGATGCGATTTATATGTTGATGGCCCACATGGAATTTTTTGTTCACGTCTAGGTTTAGGTCATATAAAATTTTCATTAAATTTCTTTTTTTTTTGGTCGAAAAAATTTTCATAAAAATTTGAGATGATTTAATTGGTACGAACACCATTCAAAGAGACGTGCTGGTTTCTGGAATTTTAATTTCCAGTTTGACCTTCACGTACTCTCTGATCTTTACAAAATTCCGTGTTTATAATCTCATGATGCTTCCTCCATGAAAAATGTTCATCACATCTATATCTGTATTGACAAGATTTTTCAGAAAATAAAAAGTTCATTTGCTATTTTTAGCCATCCTCCTAAAGTTGCAGTAATATTCTGGAATTTTGGTTCACAGTCAGACCTTCATGCATTCCCAAAATTTTATAAAATCATACATTCAAGATTTGAAAACATGTTCTTCATGAAATTTTTAGACAAGATTTCAAGCTTTGTTTTGACATTAATTCCATTGAATCCAGAGCACATTAGGGTATTCAAAAGGCTTGATCAGTGGACCTGGTCAATTCGCGCCCAAGTCTTCCCTGAATACACGGTGTGACTTTGCATTTTTAATGAGATCGATGCCCTTCTCTTTTTTTGAAAATCCTCAAAACATCAAAGTTGAAGCCAGCTTCCAAACCTTTCATATGACGTTAGTTTCATTAAGATTGAAGCTAGTTTAGTCATTCTTAGGGTTTGATAAAAGTGCATGGTCAATTTGCACCCGAACCCTGAAGTTAATCTTCTTAGGACTTCTGAATTGGTTTCATCATTTTTAATGAAGCTAAAGTCCCCATTTGCAAATTTATTAAACATGAAACTTGTTCATCTCCGTCTCAACTTGATGCATGCAAATTTTTGGATCTGTATTCCAAGGTTTGATGGCTTCGAAATCACATTTGAATTGGGTTTGCTCCGTTTTCCATAAAAGAGTTTTCTTTTCTGACATCCACATGTAGATAGATTTTTCTGGGGATAAGTACACTAATGGTGCCATAAGTTGTGTACGGCGCTCACTTTGGTGCCAAAAGTTTCCGTCGGATCACTTAAGTGCCAAATCGGAGGAAAAACGCTCACTTTGGTGCCACCGGCGAAAGATTCAGGCCTCCGGCGAAAGATTCCGGCCTCCGGCGAAAGATTCCGGCCAAAATGATTTAAAAAAAAAAAAAATTGATAGGCCTTTAAATGACGTCGTTTTCGGTCCTCCTTAAGAAAACGACATCGTTTTGCTGTCCTATGTGGATGACTTCATGGAAACGACGCCGTTTAGCTCACATGGGGAAAAATTAGGGTTTCCGCCGCTCGGCCACCGTCGTTCCCCCGCCGTCGCTCGGCCACCGTCGCTACTCGGCCACCATCACTGCTCAGCCACTGTCACTCAGCCACCATTGTAGTTGCTCGACCAGGTGAGCGAGGAGAGACTGGAATTGTTGCAGGAAAAATCAAAGGCGAGGGCGGAGGAGGAGGAGGAGGAAGAAGATGGGTCGAAGGGGTTGTTGGTGCGCTGTTGCTGCTGGTGCGTTGCTGGTGTCGTTGCTGGTGTGCTTTGCCGGTGCTTTGTTGCCGGTGCCGTGCCGTGCCGTTGCTGGTGTGGGTCTTCGAGGAAGAAGAAGACATGAAGACGAGCTTCCCTCTCTCTTAATTTGGTGATTAGGGTTTCAAAGTTGGGGGAAAGATGCCAAACGGTGTCGTTTTGGTGTTTGGATGCCGACTCGGCTCTCCGACGAGCCACGTCGGCGTCAAAAATTAATTAAAAAAGGCCACGTCGGATTTCCGGCCAATTTCGTCGGAGTTGACACCAAAGTGAGCGTTTTTCAAATTTTTTGGCACTTAAGTGATTCGAATGAAACTTTTGGCACCAAAGTGAGCGCCGTACACAACTTATGGCACCATTAGTGTACTTATCCCGATTTTTCTGCATTAATCCATTGTTCATTCCATAAAACTCAAAAATGAGAATTTGTTTAGCACATTTCTGTTCTACATGCACAAAAATTTTCATTAATTTTCAAAGTTGTTTGGCATTTCTTCCAAATTTCCTCATGTTCAGACCCGAATAGGGTCAAATCCTGAACCCCTTTTCTGTAAATCTTCCGTTTCGGATCAAATGACTTAGAATCAGTTTAATTGGTCTTTTGAATATTTGTTATGCATCTCATTGGCTTTCCAATGGCATATGGATTGTATCGTTTGATGATCATTTGGTTGCTATGGCATTAGTGAGCATTTAATCAAGTTAGGGGTACCAAAAGGGCACTAGTCTTAAGACTAATATAATCAATCTTCCAAATCTAAAGTCTCTGGTTGCGCAAATAATAAGATATCTTCTCATGTCTTACTCGGTTTCTAGCTAGTGGTGGCTGATTATTAAAAATTCATGTACGATTAATTGTTTAAAATTTGAATACTCGATGTCACGCAAGGTATGGGTTGGGAGAGGCCAAGTCAATGAAAGCTGTCGGCCCAAAGTTGGAAATACCCCTAAATCTAATTCCCTCCTTACGTACTGATGTCTTGCATCGCATGCCACTAGTCATCATGTGAAACCATCTTGGTTTTAATATTTTGTTTGTTTGAGTCCGTTTGTTTTGTAAAAAATGAATGATTTGAATAATATTTTCTTTAAAAGAAATCACTTGTATCGCTTATAAATAAATGAGCGATGAATATTTTTTATCGTCCATGAAAATATTTAAACAAAAATTGTTGTTGATATTACGCCTTTAAACAATACAAATAATCATTTTTTTAGAAAATTATTTTCTAGATCAATCATTTTTTCTCGAAATAAACGAAACATCCATACCTATTACTTCTCTACTAGGCCGAACTTTCTCTTCAACACTATAATTCATCTTCATTATTCGCAGTGCAAAGTCGTAACTTCATTGAATGGACTAGCTTAAAATACTTTAGAAGAAAACACGTTCAAGTTTGGTACAAACACAAGTATATTCGATGATTCTTTCAACATAGTATTCGTGATATAGGAAATTTAAGAGATATAAAAATAATAATTCTACGGTTATAAATGCATTTTTAGAAGTCTCTCGAAGAATTTTATCTATCTTTCCCTATAATTATAGATGTCACTAAAGTTTCCGCTAAATCGTCCAGCTGATATAAATCGTCAATTCCAGCTTCTGCATTTCGCAGCCCCATCCTGCTTTTCTCCGCACTGGTTGGGCCACGCTCCTCTTGATCCGCTCGACTTGGGCCATCCCAGCGTGCAATATCCTCGATAGCTCTTGATGCGAGACTGTTTCTATGGACTGAAGTTGGTTCTGGTGGCTTCTCCTGTAAATCTGCTTTCTCTTGAACTCTCTTCCTTTGAATATGTTTGATACCTGAGCATGACAGACCTTGGAGAGTGTAAGTTTGTGACCAGCCACATAGAGGAAAGCTGGATTGAGTTGAGTCATTGATCGTCTGGAATCACGGCCTTTTGGTTGTCCTCTAGCTACTCGTACGTTATTCGGAACTCCCACTTTACCAAGACTCCTCTCATTACTCTAAGGCAACAAAATAGACATGATTCAAATCATGTTGAACAAAATCGACTTTTTCACAACGATGACGGTTTGGAATATGCAAGCCACATATGATTATAATTCGCTTGATCATATGTGGTGTGTATGGAGCAATCTCTCTCCCTTCCTTGCCATTAATTTGTGGTAGGATCCGGACTATGGCAACCTCTTTTCTTCCTCCTGGTCGGAATTATCCTAGAAACTTGCCATACAAGCGAGGTGAAGCCATAAGCAACCACTCTAGTATCTCTCCTCCAGAAAAATAGGCGGAGCCTTTTCCCCAGCAACAAACTTCCCACAACATGGTGATCGTGGCCAGTTAACTACACTCTAACAAAGAAACAAAAATGAGTCTGTCCAAACATTATGTGAACTATTTATGTGCCCAAATTTTATTTTCTTGCACTATGTTCCGACTAACGAAACATTAAAGAACCACCCTGGAGCCAAAGTCATGCTCTTCTTGAGGTGTTAGATTCCCATCATGGGTGATCCCTATGATGTCATAAGCTTAAAAATGAATGGAATTCATGCTGTTTTTACTGGCTATTGCTGGATCATTGAAGAAATTATTTTAGTTGTATAGTTACTGTCTTGGTTATCTAAACTTTACATAATAGCTGCTACTTGTGAAGTTACCAACCCTTGATGTACTAGTGGGTATTTCATTATATCAAAATTATTAGCCATACCCACTAATTACTGATTAAGTTAAATTTATGAACTCTCAATGGATTGAAAATTATCTTTCCCTACTAAAGAGAAATTAATAATCAACCCTAGAAATTACTAGCTATTGTGAGAGGTAGATACTGCCTTTTTTCTGTATAAACGTTACTAAAGAAATGAAAAGTCACTCGTCCAATTACATAATTGCCAGTTGAAGCTTACTAATTAGATGGAAATATACCACTTACAATTATTTTGAAACTACTTAGTGGGGTAAAAAGTCACTAAACTTGTAGAAAAATCACTGCTTTTGAAGATAAAAGAAGGGAGCCAACCTCTGTGGCCCGTCCATGATAATGTCCCTTTGTTGGTCGAATCTTCAAGGGCCATTTTTGCCGCGTCTAAATAATCGTCTTTCATTCTAAGTAGCCAAAAAGGAGATTGTTGCTGACCATCGCTGACCCTACCATTTTTTCTTTAGCAATATCTTCCTCCACTTGCATATATCTCTCTATGTATTCTCCTCCTCTTCAAATACCCCAATTTTGTTATTGTCACACCCCGTCTTTGCAACTAGATTCCAACCAAGAAGAGAGTGATTCGATCTTTCTCCAGCCGGCACTAGCAAAAAACACATGCTCACTTACTTTTCCAAAATATAGATTCACTCTAATTGCGCAAAGAAGTTACTAAGTGGCAATTACTTTGGGTGCGTTTGGTTCAACATTCCCAATAAGCTTTCAGCCTCCAAAGCCCCTTGGGGAAATATTGAACTGTTTGGCAACTATTTTCAAGTAGCTTTCAAGTGAAAGTCAACATTGAGAATGCTAAAAGCCCAATGCTAGTAGAGACTAGCTTTGAGCTTTCAACATTTGGCTAATTGCTGAAACTTATTTTTTTCTTCCAAAACTATTCTCACTCATTCTTTAAATTTCTGATTTTTCCCTCGTTATTATTTTTTTAAATGCCAAAATAATGCTAAAAAAATCAATATATATATATATATATAAATGCTAAAAAAATTAAATACATTTTGGTATTTTTAAAAAAATTATTTATATATTTGATTTTTTTAGTTTTATTGTCAAAATTTATATTTAAAAAGTTGCATACATTATCTTCTTTTTTTTTCAATTTTAAACAAATAAAAGTTAAAAAAATTCCGACGAATGGTTTGGTTTTTTTTTTTTTAATAATATATATACATATATATATATATATATATATATATATCGTGTGTGTGTGTGTGTGTGTGTGTGTGTGTGTGTGTGTGTGTGTGTGTGTATTTGATTTCTTAGCATTATTTTCAAATTTATATTTAAAAAGTCACATACATTATTTTTTCAAATCTTAAAAAATAAAAATTAAAAACTATCAACGAAGGATTTTGTCTTTTTTAAAAATATATATGTATTTGATTTTTTTAGTATTATTGTCAATTTATATTTAAAAAGTTGCATACATTATTTTTTCAATTCTAAACAATTAAAAATTTAAAAATTCTGATGAATGGTTTGGTTTTTTTTTTTAAATTATATATATGTATTTGAATTTTTAGCATTACTTTCAAATTTATATTTAAAAAGTTGCATTCATTTTTTTCAATTTTAAACAAATAAAAATTTAAAAATTTTGACGAAGGATTTGGTCTTTTTTAAAAAAAATTATAAATATGTATTTGATTTTTTTAGCATTATTGTGAAATTTTATATTTAAAAAGTTTCATACATCATTTTTTTTTCAATTTTAAGAAAATAAAATTTAAAAAATTAAAATGAAGGTTTTGGTCTTTTTTCAAAAAAAAAAATTATATGTGTATTTGATTTTTTTAGTATTATTGTCAAAATTTATATTAAAAAGTTGCATACATTATTTTTTCAATTTTAAACAAATAAAATTTTAAAAAAATAATATTAATCACTCAAAGAGTTTTTCAAATGTATTTTCTACCAAACGGCATTTCTCTCAAAATTACTTCTCAAAACATAATTTATTAAATAGCCTTTGCATTTGTCTAAAGTCCTTTAGGCTAAACTGCTTTGTATTTTTCCAATGGGCTTTTAAAATACTGAATCAAACACACCCTTTGTGCATTAACACTCAGTATTTCAATATTAAAAAGTTACTTGCGAGATGAGGAGTTCATAATTACTGGGTCATTAAAAGTTGGTTGATGTCTTGAAACATACTAATAAAATGGAGATGCTACTTATTGTTAATAGAAGCATACATGTTTTTTCGGTACAAGAAGTAACTAATAATTATAAGAAAAGTTGCTATAATATCTTTTGGTATTTTGGTACCAACTAAATTAGGTGAAAACTTACTCAACAAGTAGAGAAGTTAGGTAACAATAATAGCAAATAATTATGCACTTCAAGCTTTCGTGATCACAATTATACAATCTCATATTTATCATTTCATCTGAATCACAATTTATTGTAAAATAATCTATTGCTTAATGTGATTGTGTCATGCATGCCTCTTGAACCAGCCATTGAGTCAATCGAGCCTTGATTTGCTTTGGGTTTCACTCAGATTCGGGCTCTTAAATCCAATTGTTGCCTTGCTTTTTCCACACATCGAACTCAGTTCATGTCAAATTTTGGACAGATTGGGTCAAATATTCGACAATGTGACTTGTTTTTTTTAACAAACTCGACGCCATCAAATCACAGTCACAGAGATTTGTTTGGAGTTTCAGTCAAATTCGGACTCTAAAATCGGGTGGTTGCTTCACTTCTTCGACGAAAATTGAATTCATTAGCGTCAAGTTATGGACTGACCAGGTTAATTGTCTGATGATGCCGAGCCACTATTCTTAACGACGTCAGTGCTCACACAGCAATCAGCAACGTCAAAACTCTTGCTAGGGAGCAGTGTCAAAACTGCAAAGGCAGTAGTAGCCCGGAAAAGGAGTGCAGTTGCGCTGTTGTCCGCAGACCTTTTTCCTTTCTTTTTAACTCTCTTTCTTTAAACAAATGCAGTCGGTTCTTTACACGTACACCGTCTGTATTTCTCGTACGTAACATTTACGGAAAAGTTGAGTATATACACTTATGGAGATACACTTTTCATGTGCGCATGTTCCTCAAGCTCGTAGCAATGGCCCCTTGAGCTTCGAGCTCGTAGCCATGGTGGCCCGAGCTTTAAATTCCCGTCCATGGCCGCTAGATTAGAGAGAGAGAGGAATGGAGGAATTTTGTTGCTGAAGCCTTACTAAGGGGGGACGGCGGAGCACAAATTTAGGTTGCTATCGAGCTTGAAAACGCACAAGGTGACCAACCACGTCGTAATATCTCCTGCAAAATCGCTGCGAATCCCCTGAGATCGCCGTCTCAATGCAAACGAAGCTCGACCAAGTCTCCACGCTCCCAAACCTAGGCACCTCGCGCCGAATCGCCCCCCCCCTCCCCCGTTCGTCGTGTCCTGTGGCGTGCGTCGCACCTCGACCTGAAGCGGGCATGAGCCTTGCACTCGAGCTCGAGCCATGGCGGACGGAAGAGGAAGGGAAAAAAGAGACGTATGGAGAGGAAGACAGAGAGAGTGCCACGGTCGGTAACAACGAAGGGGAGGAGAGAGAGTGAGAGGGAAGGGCCACATATCGACTAAACAGTTGAGTGTTTTGTTGATGACGTGGAATATGACATGCCCCCAATATTAAGAATATTATGCATTTTTTGTTTCTCTGCTGTAAAGAAGGGGAGGGACATTTCTTGTTGACTTCTTGAGAAATGCTGGATATACGGAGTAGATTATCAAATTCAGTCCAGTAATAAGGTGCGCTCACTATTGTTGTCGCCTTCAAAAACTCAAGCTCGAGCTTTGGTTTGGTAAGATCAGCAACTCAACCACCATCAATAAATTGGAAAATATCTTATGAGTTTTCATCCAACAATGTGCGAAATGCAAGGGGGAAAAGAAGATTTAAAACACCTAGAAAGGTGATTGAAGGTACCTACATTGATAAAGAAAAGCACATTCATTTGGAATGTTTCCATAAGCGGTCGTATACTTGCTGTTGTATGCCTCGGTGCCATGATGATGAGAATAATAATTTGTCGACACATAAATTTTGGTTGTCATATTCAGTAAAAATTAGAGGTTGGTCTGACCTTAAAATAAAAATACCATTAGCATAGTTCATATTGCATTTTAATTTATATTTGCATCACATGGAATCGTATGGCTCAAACACGACGCTACCACGTATCATCATATGTGCAATAGAAGGAATTTCTCAAAGGTATAGTCCGCGTGGCAAGTTTAAAATTTGCACTCAACTCATGATTGATGAAATTCAATTCTAGTGATTATCGACATTTATCAATTCAAGTTTATTGTTTAATCTTCAAGAGATAAATTAGGATCAAATAATTTTGAAATCAAATAAAAGTACAAAAAGCTGGAGGATGAAGGCTTTTAGACATAAGAAATATCAACATTTTCTTTTTCTTTTTCTTTTTCTTCCTTCCTTCCTTCTTTCATTTTCCTGCTGTAGTCAGCGAGGATTGCTGGAGCTTGTCGACCACTAGGCAAGGGCAACCTCGCCATGGCTTGCATCGGCCGTGAGTGGAGGCGGCCTCACCCACAATTGGCAAGGCCATGGCTGGCATCGCCCACAGTGGTGCCTCGCAATTGTCTGGGTAAGAGGTGTCGTTCAAGGTGAGCTAGCCTTGCCAGCTGGCTGCAGGTGAGACCACCTTTACCTTGAGGGTGGTACGGATCATAGCGTGGGATTGTGCACATTAGGCGCAAAAAGTGTTGAACATTTGTCGGAAGCTACATTTGCGATGGTCCTCATAAAATAAATGTCTATAACCATAATTTCATACGGTCTTGATTGGACTATAGCTTTCTAGTGAGTTGATTTAATTGGCTTTGGGGCAAGAAAGCCTTTTAAAGGTGTTGAAAAATCGGAATGAGGTAGATATCTTTTTGATAATCTATAGTCCAAACGTCAGTAATAATGTCGTGTTCCGTGGAGAAGCTAAAAGCCGAACTGACTCGATCAAACTTAAAGTCGTCCGTTCGTCTTTACTTCTTTCCAAATTGACATTGAATTCTAATAAAAAAGAGCAGACTTATTTATTCACGCGTTTTCACGTATAAGAAGTCTTCTGGTCTCATCTTCTCTCCCTATCTGCCCCCCACTCAAAGGAAAAGCGTGGATATTGAATTCTAATTAAATTAAAACATCTTTTAGTCCGTCTTTTCCTTTTGCTTACATGGAAAATAAAGTATTTCATCTCATTAAAAAAAGGTAAGCCACTCAATTGGCTGCCCCATGTGGCTTCCAGGAAATGTCATTCGCAACAAATTAGCTTTTTTCTTTTTTTTTTTTTTGCAAATTAGATAAATAATAATTCACAATTAATGGAAAGATATATCGATTATTCGTCCTCACGCGCTTTCGCTTCAAGAGTTGGCCAATCATATTTTTCATTTTTCAAGTGGCCAAAAAGTGATATCTTACCAGGCACGTCCAACAATTGAATTCTTGCCTCACCAAATCTATGACTATTGTAGGGATGGAATTACCATTTGCCTTGCCATCTTACGGTTGCAACAGTACCCACAAAGAAAAATAGGATAAAAAGCATCTAAGAAAATTACATTCGGATTAATTAAGGAAATGAAGTTGTATTAATGAGCAAAGCAGATGAGAGAGGGATGTGGGAATAGCAGAGAAGGAGTTAAGCTCGACGTGAACTCCGCTGGTGGAGAGCAAGGGTGCCAAAAGATACTAACATGGAATATATTGAGAATTTTCGGATTTATGCGCTGAGAAAGAATTAAGTCTATGCACCGAAATCCTACAAAGAAAATTCCAAGTTGCTATCACCAAATTTAGGTCTAGTACACTGCTCTTCTTAATATCAAAAGGGAAAGTAGAAACTACGGATTTTGAATTGGAAATTAGCAAGCAAACATGTAACAAGTTATTCTAGAGCCAACTCAATTTCGTATATGTAGATTCGGCAGATTCCTTCAGCTCAGGAATCATTACTCTTATTGAATACCATATTGGGTTGGGAAGCAAGTACATATTTATGTACCACAAATCTGCTTGAAAAATCATTATTCATTATGTAAGGTGTCGAGCATGAGATATGTGAAAAGATGTCATCATGCATGTGCATCGAATATGGACCATTTGTGTACAATGTGAACAAAATGCCACATGTGACAAGGTTTGACGCCCGTGAGAGCCACCTCTTGAACCTCGTTAGGATAAACCATCACATGGTGGGAGCCACCTCTTGAACTGATGGCGTCTAAATTTAGAATCCTATTATAGTGTGATCACTTGTGTACATCAGCATGTTTAGCTAAATGATAAGTTGATCAGACTGTCAAGCAATTGGGAAAACAAATTACGAGCTTACTTCTGATTCTAGCTTGGCCCTAAAGGATTAAACTGTCCACAAACAATTTTTCCAAAGAAGGCTTTGATGGTGTGCGTGTATGCGTGCTAGCTCCTGGAATCAATGGATGAAATTGTTTGATGGAAATTAATCTAAATGATAGGAATAGCAAATTGCTCGGAAATTAAAGTGGAAGTACTGTGAAATATTTAAAGGTGCAATGCAGTAAATAAGGGAAATCAAAGCAAAGAACACGAACTCAAAGGAATGAGCCAAACAAAATTAACTGAAAACGAGATTACTAGGACATTGACATTGCTGGAATTTAAATTAATCACAGTTTGTACAAATGACACTCGAATGGAGACATTGACATCGACGTTGAAACAATACTCAAAGGGAAATCAACAGTAATTTTGGCTGGTTTCTGACATAATTTCAACATTTCTTTTTCCTCTGCGTATCCTCTATTCATAAGTCTTAAATTCCCTTTGATTATTACTAGGTCGATGGCCATTTCTTAACTTAACTTCTTTTATATGTCCATGATTTCTTAACTTAACTGCTTTCATATATCCATAATTTATCAACTTAACACCTGGCCGACCGCGAGCAGTGGGGTTTCTTAAGATGAAATAGAGAAGGGACGAGCATACGCAGGTGTCAAGGGCTGTGGAAGCTCTATACTCTCGCCCTACACCCAAGCCATCATTCGAAATTCATGGATGATCTTATTCCATTCTTACCTCGTGGAATTTTGGACAAAACAGAGCAGTCAAAAGAGATTATCACCCTCGCTCTCCGCCTCATCAATCATCATTTCCTTTGTGGCACTCCATTATCTCCTTGTAATTGTGCCCCAGCCTTTGATCAAGCATGAACTCATGACGTGCAAATAAACTCTTTGAGGAAGACGAGGATAGAGTACCACAGTTGTAAAGGAGTTAAAATAAAATTAGGTTGTTTTAAGATCTCAATTGACTATAAAAAATTCAAGAACTAATGGTACATTATAAAACCAAAATACCTTTTATCCGACTTCTTTTTTAAATTGGGAAAACATAATATACAATCTCATTTCATAAAACTATCGACGGATAATCTTTATATATCATCTATTCACTCCACTCATGAAATAACTATTGAATTGATTTTCCAAGAATACGTCATCATTAGAGTCACAGAAGGTATTAGTCAAACACATCTTATGATATGAAGCAAGCTTGCTCTCTCATATTTTCGTGTTGGTCAAGCCAAACGATAATAATATTCATATTGAGAATTTTCAGATTTATGAGCTAAGAATTAAATCTATGTGCTGAAATCCTGCAAAGAAAATTCCAAGTTTCTCTCACCAAATTTAGGTCTAGCACACTACTCTTCTTAATATCAAAGGGGGAAGTAGAAACTACGGATTTCGAATTGGAATTTAGCAAGCAGACATGTAAAAAGTTCTTCTAGAGCCAGCTCAATTTGGTAAACATAGATTCGGTAGATTCCTTTTGGCTTAGAAATCATTACTCTCATTGAACACCATAAAGCAAGTACATATTTATGTACCACAAACCTACTTGAAAAATCATTATTCATTATTGTAGGGAATATCGGATCCCCGAAAACCGGATTCGACATTAAATCGAACCCCTAAAACGAATGCGGAAGACGAAGCCCGGGAAAAACATGTATCACTGATCCTAAAGCACACCACGGAATCGAGCGTACCTTGTTAGCCACAAATTAAACATCAATGCCGATAAGAGGAAGAGAAAACCGATTCCGTTTGATCCGATGACGTCGATTGGCCTTGAAGAGAAAACGGCGTCGCCTTTAGCATTTTTGGTTTTCTTTTTGGAGGGAGAGAGGGAGAGGAACGTACGTTATGCCAACGATTGTGTTCCTCCCTCTCTCTTTCTCCTTTTATACATCCCTCCAACAGAAAAGAACGTACCCCTTCATCCATGGGCCCTAATCTTGTGGGCCGGGCTTTTAAGCCCAACATGGGCGGACGAGCCTTAAGCCCATCACATAAAACCATCATCTCCCACTCGCACATGGTGGGCCGAATAGTATTCTCTTTACCTCTCTTCAACATTCATACCGGTGAATAATCCGTGCAACCAGCATACTTTGAGAGGTCGTTGCTATACATCTGTTAGGAATATATAGCAGCTCATAATGGGCATCACACTCTGAGTAGATTTAGTATGCGGTACCCTAGATCGATCAATCACATTTATATCTCTCTTGATCTCTTTTAAACAATGATATATATATATATATATATTGTATTCACAATTATGATTATCCCAAAGACAGTCATAATTGGTTAACCAGTGAATACAAAACTACAATGTGATTCTCCAAATTCGATCTCCCTCTTTCCTTTAAACTCTCAATTTCAGTTCAGCTTGCTTTTCTAGAAATGTCCCATTAGATCGAATCAACTCATGACCATTGGCAACATCCTAAGATAGCAAACACTAAATAGTAATCTTGAGAATAAGTAAGAGTCATGAGGGGACTAAAAATTGAGGAACTCTTTTCCTCAAGAGTCTCACACGACATAAAAGTTGAGATCAAACTTTTTATCACTCCTATTGGTCGTCTCATGCATACGTAGTATGAAATACGTATTACGGTATTAACTCCTTTCCGATGGAACGTATGTCTTCACTTTCAATACCGTACAGATGATAGTTCAAACATACCTAATGTCTAACTTAAGTTCACGTATCTACTCATTCACAAAATTCATCAGAACTCACATCTGGCATTATAGACAGATAAAGTAAAATATGTGGGTTATTTTACTTTCGGACATAGTAAGTATTATGTCCTCATCTTAACACTCAGTTAAGGCGACATATGTATTTTAAGCTTGAGCTCTCGATTATCACCTAGATAATAAACTTAAAAACAGTCTCATCTCCATTTATCACACAGTAAATAGAGGCGATTACCCATGTGAGTAGGCTAATCTTATATCTGTTCGACATACTTTCTCAACTTAAAAAAATGCACTGAGCATTAAGATGCATAAAGATCAAACAAAAATTCATAGGTATTAATGATGAAAACACAAATTCATCAAATTGTGAACACTTAGGGAAATTACAATATTCAGTACATCAGCCTCTACGCAATCCTAGAGATTTCATATGGCCACCAAACACATCTCTAAGTATTGGCTTTGTCATAGGATCTGCTACCATTCTATGCGTAGTATGTACTCTAAGTTCACATCTTTTCGTGTAATCATATCCTTGACAAAAGTTATTCTTGATATCTATAGGTTTGGTCTTGCCATGAGATTTTGGATCTTTGGTGTACGCTTTTGCTACTTGGCTATCATAGTTAACCAACTATAAATTTGCAGCACTTCCAATAACACCTAAATGATCCAATATTCTCTTAAGCCAAACATCTTCTTATACTGCTGCTGATAATGCCACGAACTCAGTTTCCATCGTGGACAAGGCTATACACATTTGTTTCTTACTGCTCCAATATATGGTGCCATTATTCGGTAAGAAAACAAACTCAAAGGTAGATTTCCTTTCATCTAAATCTCCTCCCCAATCAGCATCAGAATAGCCTTAGAGTCGCAGATCCTTTCCTTAATAACTCAACGTATAATCAGCAGTTCCCTTTAGATACCTCAGTATTCTTTTAACGGCTTTCCAACGTGCTTGACCTGGATTGGATTGGTATCTATTCACCATCCCAACTGCAAAACATATGTCAAGTCTTGTACACATCATAGTGTACATCAAGCTTCCAACAACACTAGCATAAGGAACATCTTGCATTTGTTCTTTCTCTTGTGGAGTCCTTGGACACAATCTATGGCTCAATCATTCACCTTTTGCAATAGGAGTGTCTATGGGTTTACAATCTTGAAATCTTAACTCCAAGAATATATGCAACATCACCCATGTCTTTCACCTCAAAGTTGGAAGATAACCAACTTTTGACGGTGTTAACAAACTCCATATTGCTTCCAGCAATTGGTATATCATCAACATATAATGATATGATCACAACTTGATCCTTGGATCTTTTGATATAGACACAATGATCCTCATCTATCATTGTAAAACCAAATGCCATTATAGCATTATGAAAAAAATGTATATACCATTGTTTCGACGATCGCTTAAGGCCATATATCGACCTCAAAAGTCGACATACTTTTTCTTCTTGGCTTTTCACTATGAAACCAGCAGGTTGTTCTATATATATATTTCTTCCTCTAATCCTCCATTGAGGAAAGCAGACTTTACATCCATTTGATGTAACTCAAGATCCATACTAGCTACTATTGTCAGAACAAAGCGAATCGAGGTAAATATCACTATAGGAGAAAATGTTTCTTTATAATCAATTTCTTCCTGTTGATTATACCCTTTCGCCACAAGGCGAGCCTTATGCCTTTCTATTGAGCCATCAGCTTTTCGCTTTATTTTGAGAACCCACTTGTTCCCAATAGCTTTGTGTCTTTTTGGAAGATCAACTAGTTCCAAACTTGGTTTGACTTCATTGACTCCATCTCCTCTTTCATTGCATGAATCCATTTTTCCTTACTAGGGCAATTTAGAGCCTCATTAATATTTCTTGGCTCATCCTCATCTTGTGGAGTAACCATAAAAGTTTCCCCTTCAATGTCAAAACGTCGACGGGGAATACTTTGGTGACTTGTTCGCCATATGGGAGATTGTACACTTAGCACATCGTTCCCAATTATGCTCTCACTAGGATTAGATAATGACGATATCATCTTATCATGTGGTTGTAATTGAGAGTAAGTTGAATTAGATTCATCACTTCTCATGTTACTCCCACTTGGACGAACTCCATTAAGTTCATTATCTTGATCCAAGGTTTCAAATAGGGAATAATCTTCACCTATTTCGACCTTCTTAGGAAATTCATCCTCTAAGAATGTGACATCCCGTGGTTCAAATTCAGTTATACTCCCACTTTCTTGCTCACCTATGAACACATACCCTTTTGAGTGTTCGGAGTATCTCATGAAAATACTCTCCTTTCCTTTGGGACTCAATTTCCCAAACTTGTGAGAGGACTCATGAGTATAGGCAGCACAACCCCATGGCTTGAGAAAACTTAAGTCCGATTTTCTACCTATCCATAACTCATATAGAGTGGAAATAACTGATTTAGAAGGCACCCGGTTAAGTATATAGGCAGTAGTTAACAACGTATCACTCCAAAAAAATGATAGGTAAGTTAGCATGCGCCATCATGGACCTAACCATTTTCAGTGGGGTTCTGTTTTTTCTTTCTACAACACCATTTTGTTGAGGAGTATATGGAATAGACAACTGTCTTTCTATTCATTTTTTATCACATAATTTTCTGAACTCATCAGATAAATATTCTCAACCTCGATCGAATCTCAATGTTTTTATTTTCTTGTCTAATTGATTTTCTACCAAGTTCATAAACATTTTGAAACAACTTAATGCTTCATATTTATGAGAAATCAAATAGACATATCCGAATCGAGTATAATCATCTATTAAAGTGATGAAATAAACAGCCCCATGCCTTCTTCTCACATTCATTGAACCACAGACGTCAGAATGGATTAAATGCAGAGGAAATTCAGCTCTTTTATCTTTTCTAAATGGTTTCCTTGTCGTTTTCCCTACTAGGCAATGCTCACATATGGATAAATCGACTTTTTCAATGTTACCCAACAAGCCCCCTTTGGCTAGTCTATTTATACGTTGTTGGCCAATATGATCAAGTCTAGCATGCCACACAATCACATCATTATTATCATATGAAGTAGAAGACGTGAAACAAGGGAATAACAAATATTGACATCACCACAATCAACATTTAGTACAATAAAACCATCCAAAAAGTGACCACAACCATAGTAGTTTGTATCCAAATACAAATCTACACCTCTATTATGGAAGTTCATATAAAAACCAAGCTTGACCAACAGCAAAACAGACATAAAATTTCGACGAATCTCCAGAGCATATAGTGTTGGAGAAATCTTCTTGAAGTGTTTTGAAGCTGACAAAACGTTTCCATCAATCTAGTCTCGAAGGTTTGCGACTGCTATTTAAAGTTTGAAGACCTCCGGATAGCCAGACTCAAGACTCAAAGTCTATCCTCATTGACAGTCTCTAATCCGTTGAAGAAAGGTTATACAGAACTGGATGTTTCATTAAGGATATGACCTTATCGACTGGAGAAGATCTCTTGGCTGGAAAAGACATAACGGAATCCTTTGATTGATCGAGATTGACTCGAAGATTAAGGATCCGATGATTGCCTAAATATTATTGGAAGGTTCTACTTATGAAAACCAAGATCCTGATTGTATGGGCCAATATGATTGATGGGCTATCGACACGTTCCTTTAATAGCTCGAATAATCTTCCTAATTGATTCCGTCCAACGGGTAGATTGGAGGAATTCCTTTGGTAAGTGCCAACGGGTATGATGGCATAAAGGAGTATATAAGGAAGACGTTTTAAGTTGTTCGAGGTATGCGAGATAGAAGAATTCCAAAGTCTGAAGCTCCTTGTTGTTTAGACAATTCCTTTGAGCGAAATCTTGTATACAAAAGAGAGTCTATACTTGTGAGAAACCTTGAGCAAGTGTGGTAGAACATCTACACTGTGGAATCAAGGAAAAGCTGTGCTGTAACTTCTCTTTTGTTCATAGTGAAATCCAACCGGTGGGCTGTCAGTGCAGAAGAGTGGGCGTAGGCTTGGAATAAGCCGAACCACTATAAACCTTGTGTTCAATTCTCTCTTCCTTAATCTCTTTACTTTGATCATACTTCATTTTGTTAATCAAAAGTGAACTTCCTTTCTATCGTTTGCCTAAGAATCGCTTTCGTATCTCGATAAATTGTTTGTGCACCTATTCACCCCCCTTTAGGTGCTTATACTACCAATCTCAATTGGTATCAGAGCTCGTGTACTCACTTTGTTTGAAGTGTTTTACTTCAGAGTCAAAGATCCATAGCTAGTATGTTGGCTTCAGGGTTAGTAGAAGGGCAAAGCAATACTAGACCGCCTTACTTTGATGGAAATGACTACAACATATGGAAAAACAAGATGAAGGCGTTCCTAAGATCAAAAGATCCTCTGGAATGGGATGTTGTAGAAAAATGAATCATTCCTAAAGCTGCACCTGTCTCAGAAAGAGGAAAAGACACTGTTGAGTCTAGTGAAATGACTCAGGAAGAGATAATCAAGAGACAAGCTCTTGATGCAAAAGCAATCTATTCTTTATATTGTGCTTTATCACGTACTGAATATAACATAATATCTTCTTGTGATACAGCCAAAGAAGTCTGGGATAGATTACACATTACTTACGAAGGAACCGATCGAGTGAAAGAGACTAGAATCAACATTCTTCTCGGTTAATACGAAGCCTTCAGAATGAAATCAGGAGAATCTATAACTGACATGTTTAGTTGTTTTACAGAAATCGTGAATGGTCTTGAAAATCAAGGTCAACCAATTTCTGATCCCATGAAAGTAAACAAGCTACTGCGTGGACTCTCCAAGGATTGGAATCACATAAAGACCTCAATCAGAGAGACCCAAAGAATCATGCCACTGTCTGTCGATGAGTTGGTTGGGACTCTTCAGTCTTATGAAGTGGAACGAATCAATGAAGACGAAGATCCTAAAGGTAAGAAATCCGTTGCATTAAAATCTAATGATGATTCTGATGTAACAGATTCTGAAGACGACATGGATGATGAAGAACTTGCTCTCATGATAAGAAGATTCAGAAAGCTGAACAGAAAAGGAAAAAGATTCAATTCAAAGAAACAAAGTCTTCAAAAGCAACAGACCAATTCTGCTGAAGATGATGAATCAAACAAAGATGTAGTCTGCTTTGAATGTAAGAAAAATGGACACATCAGAACCAACTGTCCTCTTCTAAGGAAGAATAAAGGAAAAACTGAAAAGTATCGAAATGCTCTCAAAGCTGAAACTTGGAGTGATACGGAGTGCGAAGATAGTGATGATGATTATGCCAACATATGTCTAATGGCTCAATCAGATTCAGAATCAAACTCCGAGACGATTCGGATTCGTAAAGTGAATTCGAGGTAAATAACTTCAAAATTCCTATTAGAGTTTCAAAATACATTGATGAACTGTGTTTTAGTCTTAAGACTTCTCTTAAAAGAATTTCCGAACTTAAAAAAGAAAATTCTGCTTTAAAACAACAAGAGAATGTTTTGGAAGAAAAAGTGAAATGCTTAGACCAGGATGTTTCTTCTCTTAAAGAAAGTGAAAATAATCTTTTAAAAGAAAATGCTTTATTGAAAAATGATATCTCAAATATTTCCAAAAGATTTTCTTTAGGATTTGAAAAACTGGAAAAAATACTTTACGTTCAAAGACCTTATTTCAATAAATCTGGTTTGGGAATGACTGTTGAAACCATTCCTTTAATCGATTTTCCTAAAGTGAAAGAAAGAATCAAACAAAGACCCACAAGAAATGCTTACAAAAATCATTTTGAAAGGACCTTTGTAAAATCAGTAGGCTGCAATGCTCTTAGATGTTCAAAATGCAATAGTGCAGATCATTTTGAGAAAGAATGTCCTATGGTTTGGAGACCTGTCAATAAAATTTGGGCAAAAACCGCATATCAGACTAACTCAAAAGGACCCAAGAAAATATGGATACCAAAGAAAGCTTGAGTTTCTTTTTAAATGCAAGTCACTATCAAGAAAAAGGTGAAATGGTACCTGGATAGTGGATGCTCGAGACACATGACAGGAGATTCAAATTGCTTCATAAAGCTCGTTCAAGTGAATGGTGGAAAAGTCTCATTTGGAGGAAACAGCAAAGGAAAAATAGTGGGATTTGGAATTGTAAAGATTGAGAACCTTACGATAAGCAATGTTTCTTTAGTTGAAGGGCTCAACTATAATCTGCTCAGTGTCAGTCAACTGTGTGATGCCGGTTTTAGAATCAACTTTCAAGAGGGTAAATGTTCAGGAACCAGTAAAGACTCTACTCAGTCATTCATGGGTCGAAGACATGGAAATAACTACCTCTTGGACGTGAAACCAGATGAATCGCAATATTTAACCTCAATCCAAGACGAAGCGAGCTTATGGCACAAAAAGCTTGGGCATATTAACATGAAGCAGATAGCCAAAATCTCAGCAAAGAAGCTTGTTCATGGTTTACCCAATTTATCATACCAAAAGTCTGATCTATGTACACCATATATATTGGGAAAATAGGTAAGAAATTCCTTTAAACCAATAAATCAAGTTTCCACTAACCGTGTACTGCAGCTCTTGCATATGGATATCTTCGGACCAACAAGAACGCAGAGCATTAGAGGTAAAAAATATTGTCTAGTAATTGTGGATGATTATTCACGATTTACTTGGGTATATTTCTTGGCAAGTAGGTCTGAAAATTTCTCTTACTTTGAAAAATTTGCTAAGAAAGTTCAAAATGAAAAGGGGTATGTCATTTCAAGTATAAAAACAGACCATAGAGGTGAATTTGAAAATCAAGATTTTGCAAAATTTTGTGATGAATCTGGTTTTCAGCATTTGTTCTCCTCTCCATATACTCCAGAACAAAACAGAGTTGTTGAAAGGAAGAATAGATCTCTTCAAGAAATGGCTAGAATTCTTTTAATTGAAAGCAATATCTCTTTATGATTTTGGGCTGAAGCAGTTTCAACATCATGTTATATTATCGATAGAGTTTTTCTAAGGCCTATTCTAGAAAAAACCCCTATGAATTATTCAAAGAAAAGAAGCCCATTGTTTCATATTTTCATGTATTCGGATGCAAATGTTTCATATTGAAAAATGCAAATAATCGAGTTGGTAAGTTTGAAGAAAAGTAAGATGAAGGCATCTTCCTTAGATATTCAACCACAAGCAAAGCGTATAGAGTCTACAACAAGAAGACTCAAACTGTGGAAGAATCAATGAATGTCAAATTCCAAGATTCTATACAAAATGAATCTATTCAGACTCATCTTGAAGAGACTGAACCTGCTCCAGACTCTACAAAGTCTAAATCACAAGAAACAGCTCAGACCTTAAAGGACCAGCAACAAGTGACTGTTGAAGATTCAAGTGAAGGAAGTGACCATCAATCTGATAAATTAACCAGCAACTGGAAACATAAGTCCAGTCATCCCAAAGATCTTATTATTGGTGACATCAATGAAGGAATTCGCACAAGATCCAAAAGGCGAGAAGAGTCTCGTGTTGTGGCTCTTATTTCTGAATTAGAATCCAAAAGCATAGAAGAAGCTTTATCCGATGAGAGTTGGATTGAAGCTATGCAAGAAGAACTCAGACAATTCAAAATTAATGATGTCTGGGAATTGACTCCTAAACCAAAAGATAAATAATTGTTGGAGCTAAATGGGTTTTCGGGAACAAGATGGACGAAAAAGGAAAAGTCATAAGAAACAAGGCTAGACTCGTGGCCAAGGGATACACACAAGAAGAAGGGATCGACTATGACGAGACTTATGCACCGGTAGCAAGGTTAGAAGCAATTCATTTATTACTTGCATTTGCTTGTCATAAGAATTTTAGGTTATTCCAAATGGATGTCAAAAGTGCCTTCCTAAATGGATTCATCCATGAGGAAGTTTATGTGGAAGAACCACCTGGGTTTGAAGACCCAAGGAAACCAGACTCAGTATTCAAACTCAAAAAGGCCTTGTATGGCTTAAAGCAAGCACCTCGAGCTTGGTACGACAGACTAAGTAAGTTTTTAATTCGAAATGGTTTTGTTAAAGGTAAAGTAGACACTACTCTTTTTATTAAAAGAGAAATCAAAATTTTTATGCTTGTTCAAATATATGTCGATGATATTATCTTTGGATCCTCTAATGAAAGTTTGTGCAAGAAATTCTCTAAGACTATGCAGGATGAATTTGAAATGAGCATGATGGGTGAGTTAACCTTCTTTCTTGGACTTCAAATAAAACAACTGAAGGAAGGAACTTTCATTCATCAAGAAAAGTATGCAAATGATATTGTCAAAAAGTTTGGACTGGACAATTGCAAAAAGGCTGACATACCAATGTCAAGTTCCTTGAAGATAGACAAAGATGAAGGAGGAAAGAAAGTCGACCAAAAACTGTATAGGAGTATCATCGGTTCACTTCTTTATCTTACTACTTCTAGACCTGACATTTTGTTTAGTGTTTGCATTTGTGCCAGATTTCAATCAGACCCAAAAGAATCTCATTTAAATGCAGCAAAGCGTATTATCAAATATATTTCATCAACTTCAAGCTTTGGTCTCTGGTATCCAAAAAGGGGAGACTTTACTCTTCTTGGATATTCAGACGCAGACCTTGCTGGATGTAGAGTCGATAGAAAGAGCACCTTGGGTACTTGTCAACTACTTGGAAGCAGGACAGTGTCTTGGTTTTCAAGAAAGCAAAGTACAGTCGCTCTCTTTATAGCAGAAGCAGAATATATAGCTCTTGGAAGTTGTTGTTCACAAATTCTGTGGATAAAACAACAACTAAGAGACTTTGGAATTGAAGACTCATGCACGGAGATTAATTGCGACAACACCAACACTATCAATCTCACCAAAAATCAAATTCTTCACTCAAGAGCAAAGCATATAGAGATTCGACATCACTTCATTAGAGACCATGTTCAAAATGGAGAAGTTTCAATTCAATTTGTTGATTCAAAGAACCAACTGGCGGATATATTTACAAAGCCTTTGGAGAAAAATCAATTTGAAACTATCCGTTCCAGACTTAACATTTTGAGGTATGAGGAAATCAAAGTCTAAAGACTCTCAGACTCAGACATATAAGATCTTGACTGTAAGTAATTCTCTCTCTCTCTCTCTCTCTCTCTCTCTCTCTCTCTCTCTCTCTCGAATCTTATTTTGAAGAGGTACGATCGTCAGACTGTGTTTAATTATTGCTATATCGACGTATCGTTTCCTTTTCAAAAAGGAAGTTATTTTTGAAATGACTATTTTCGCGGAAAAAAGGACAGTTATTTTGAAAAGGCATTTTTTATTTTCCTTTGTGACGGTTCTTATACCTCTCTTTTTAACCGATCGTGCACTGTTGATTTCCCTTCACTTTACTCTCAAAAACCCTAGAAAGCATCGATCTTCCATTCCCGTTTTCTTCCCTTGTTTAATCTTCGAAAAAGTTGTTATCTTTCTTGGGAAAGTCAAGCAAGGAATCTTCCAAAAACTGAGAAAGATGTCGTCTTCAAGAAAGTCTTCGAGAATCGCAAGCAGGGGACCACGGCAAATGAGTGAAGGGCCTATGCACTTCGATCTCATCGAAGAAAAAGTGTCTCCAAATCAGCAGCAGAGCCCACAACATTCTCAGCAGCGTCATTCTCCTCCATCTAGTCCTCAAGGCGTTGATCATCAACAAGAGGAAGAAATCATTGAGAATGCAGACCCTGTAAGAGTTCAAAAGCTCGCTTTTATTTATTAGCTGTACCATGCTTTAAAAGGGACTCATACTCCATTGAACTATGTCGATGATTTTCTTAAAGACAAAGGATATGGCAATGAATATATCTTTTTGCGAAAAATGGAAAGTTTGGGAATTGCTCGTAAAGGGGTGGCAGAGGAAACCCTTGCGAATATCCCAAGTGATCGTCATGATTGGGGAGTGAATCCTGTAGATGAGAATGATGATGATAAACTGTACAACCAATTTCAACCGAGAATGGGTGTTGCGGTTGAAAATCGAGGAAAAAGGGGAGACTTGTTCAGATCGAAGGAACAAAAGGATTTGTACTCAAAATTGCTGAAGCGTGGGGTGATAAACCCTAGGAGTGTGGATTTTGATTTTCTGGATGCTATGAATGTGAACTTGAGGGAAAAGTTCGGTTATCTTCAACTTGAAAAGTTCTGCTCCGACACTACAGAGGCCTATGCTGAACTAACCGCATATTTCTATTCAAATCTTAGCTTCTTGGATGCGAATAGATTCTCTTTCAGCGTCAAAGATCAAGACTTTGTTGTGGATATGGATATGCTGGCAGATGCGTTAGGAGTTGAGAGAGGAAGATATCAACCGATCAAAGTTTCTATTGCTCGAGCTACATTGGAACTTGTCAAGGACAGGAGAACAGAGGAAAAGATTTCCTACTTAAGGATGAGTGCGTTCAACATTTTGCTTCACAAGATTGTGATCAATTGCTTCCGACCAAAATCAACTTCCAAGACTGATGTTTCAAGTTCAGAGGCAAAGCTGATGTATGCCATTCTCACTGGGAAAAGGTTTTCTCTTCCTCACACTGTTATGTTCCACATGTATAGAGCCATGATGAAGGATAGAGGTGTTGGAGAAATCATTTCAGAATATTTTGAAGCTGACAAAACATTTCCTTCAGTCTAGTCTGGGTATCTGCAGATCGTCTAGTCTAAAGTCTGAAGACTTTCTGACTACCAGACTCAAGATTCAAGACTCAAGATTTGAGACTCAAGACTCAAGACTATTCTCATTGACAGTCTTTCTGATCCAGTGACGAAGGAAATCCAGAGCCGAAGTATATGGTTGAGGATTTAATCCTATCGTCTGGAGAAGATCTTTTTGGCTGGATGAATATAAAGGATTCTTTTGATCTAAATCATTCGAAGATCCGATGGTCGACGAAGTATTCTTGGAATGTTCTATTCTTGGAAACTAAGATCCTGATTGTATGGGCGAGTAGGATTGATGGGCTATCGTCAGGTTCCTTTTATAGCTCAAATGATCTTCTTGATTGATTCCGTCCAACGGGTAGATTGGAGGAATTCCTTTGGTAAGTGCCAACGGTATGATGGCATAAAGGAGTATAAAAAGGAAGACATTCTAGTTGTTTTGAGAGCGTGATTGATAGAAAAATTCCAGAGTCTGAAGCACCTTGATTATTAGTCGATATAGTTCGAGCGAAATTGTATACACAGAGAGTGTTTATACTTGGTGATACCTTGAGTGAGTGTGGTAGATCATCTACACAGAGAAATCAAGGAAGAACAACACTGTAACATCTCTTTGTTCATAGTGGAATCCAGCCAAATTGGCTGTCAGTGCAGAAGAGTGGATGTAGGCTTAAATCAAGCCGAACCACTATAAACCGCGTGTTTAATTCTCTCTTTCCTTACTCAGTCTTACGTTGATTGTTATCTTTCGCTAATCCTTGAACTGTCTAAGTATTGCGCAAGTATTTAGAAATTATCAAGAAAAATCTTTGAATACCTATTCAGCCCTCTCTAGGTACTCGTACTAGCAACATCAATTGGTATCAGAGCTCGTGTTCTTACTTTGTTTGAAGTGTTTTACTTCAGAGTAAAAGATCCATGGCTAGTATGCTAGCACCAGGGCTGATGGAAGGGCAAAGCAATACAAGACCACCCTATTTTGACGGAAAGGATTACAACATCTGGAAGAACAAGATGAAAGCTTTCCTACGATCCAAGGATCCTCTGGAATGGGATGTTGTGGAAAGAGGAATCACTCCTACTGCTGCATCAATCTCGAAAGAGGAAAAGAAACTGTTGATGCCAGCGAATGACTCGGAAGAGATAAACAAGAGACAAGCACTCGATGCAAAAGCAATTTACTCTTTATATTGTGCCTTATCTCCAACTGAATATAACAGAATATCTTCTTGTGTTACAGCAAAAGAAGTATGGGATAGATTACATATCACCTATGAAGGGACAGATCGAGTGAAGGAGACCGAGAATTAATATTCTCCTCGGTCAATATGAAGCCTTCAAAATGAAACCAGGAGAATCTATAACTGACATGTTTAGTCGTTTTACAGATATTGTCAATGGTCTTGAGAACCAAGGACAAAAAATTTATGATCCCATGAAGGTGAAAAGCTACTACGTGGACTCTCCAAGGACTGGAATCATATAAAGACTTCAATAAGAGAGACGCAAAGAATCATGCCTCTATCTGTCGACGAGCTGATTGGAACTCTTTAGTCATATGAAGTGGAACGAATTAATGAAGACGAAGATCCAAGAGGTAAGAAATCTATTGCATTAAAATCAAATGATGACTCTGATGATGCAGATTCTGAAGATGATATGGACGATGAGGAGCTCGCCCTCATGATAAGAAGATTCAGAAAACTGAATAGAAAAGGCAGAAGGTTCAACTCAAAGAAACAAAGTTTCCAGAGACAGCAGACCAAGTCTGTTGATGATGAGGAACCAAATAAAGATGTAGTCTGCTTCGAATGTAAGAAGAAGGGACACATCAGACCTAACTGTCCTCTTCTGAAGAAGAAAAGAGGAAAAGCTGAGAAGTTTCGAAAAGCTCTCAAAGCCGAAACCTGGAGTGATACAGAATGTGAAGAAAGTGATAATGAATATGCCAACATATGTTTGATGGCACATTCAGACTCGACTCAGTTGGATCGGACTCGAAACGTGAATTTGAGGTAAGTGATTTTAAAATTCCTGTCAAAGTCTCTAAATATATTGATGAACCGTGTTTCAGTCTTAAGACTTCTCTCAAAAGGATTTCCGAACTTAAAAAGGAAAACTCAGCTCTAAAACAAAAGGAAGTCATTTTAGAAGAAAGAGTTAAAAGTCTAGACCTAAATGTTTCTGTTCTTAAAGAAAAAGAAGATGATCTTTTGAAAGAAAATGTTTTCTTAAAAACAGACTTATCAAATATTTCAAGGAAGTTTTCAATAGGATCTGAAAAGCTTGAAAATTTTCTTTATGTTCAAAGACCTTACTTCAATAAGTCTGGTCTAGGCATGACAGCGGAAACAATTCCCTTGATTGATTTTCCTAAAGTTAAAGAAAGAATAAAGAAAAGACCGTCGAGAGAGGCTTACAAAAATCATTTCAAGAAAGTTTTTGTAAAGTCTGTTGGTCGAAATGCTCTAAAGTGTTCAAAGTGTAATAGTAAAGATCACTTTGAAAAAGAGTGTCCCATGGTTTGGAAGCCTGTTAAGAAAGTATGGCCTAATAATGCTTATCTTACTAACACTAAAGGACCCAAGAAAATTTGGGTACCAAAGAAAACTTGAGACTCTCTTTTAAATGCAGGTCTCCGTCAAGAAAAAGATAAAATGGTATCTTGACAGCGGATGTTCAAGACACATGACAGGAGACTCAAAGTGCTTTGTAAAGCTTGTTCAAGTAAACGGCGGAAATGTTTCATTTGGAGGAAACGGCAAAGGAAGCATTGTGGGATTTGGAACTGTGAAAATTGGAAATCTCACAATAAGCAATGTTTCTTTAGTGGAAGGACTCAACTATAATCTCCTCAGCATTAGTCAACTGTGTGATATTGGTTTCAAGATCTCCTTTCAAGAAGGAATTTGCTATGGAATTAGTAAAGACTCTACTCAGTCTTTCATGGGTCGAAGACATGGGAACATCTACCTCTTAGACATGAATTTAAATGAATCATAATATCTAATCTCAATTCAAGATGAAGCAAGCTTATGGCATAGAAAGCTTGGCCATGTCAATATGAAGCAATTGGCCAAAATCTCATCAAAGCAGCTTGTTCGAGGTCTACCCAAATTACCATATCAAAAGTTCGATCCATGCACACCTTGTATTCTGGGAAAACAGGTAAGAAATTCTTTTAAGCAAATAAATCATGTCTCTACTAATCATGTACTACAGTTGCTGCATATGGATCTTTTCGGACCAACCGAACTCAGAGTATTGGAGGTAAGAAATACTGCCTAGTAATTGTGGATGATTTCTCTCGCTTTACTTGGGTATATTTCCTTGCAAGTAAATCAGAAACCTTTTCGTATTTTGAAAAATTTGCTAAAAAGGTTCAAAATGAAAAAGGATGTGTTATCTCATGTATAAAAACAGATCATGGAAGTGAATTCGAAAATCAAGATTTCACAAAATTATGTGATGAATCTGGTTTTAAGCAAGTATTCTCCTCTCCATACACTCCTCAAGAAATGGAGTTGTGGAAAGAAAGAATAGATCTCTTCAAGAAATGGCTAGAACTCTTTTAATTGAAAGCAAAATTTCTTCACGGTTTTGGGCAAGTCGTTTCAACAGCATGCTATATTATCAACGAGTCTTCCTAAGACCTATTCTTGAGAAAACCCCTTATGAATTATTCAAAGGTAAGAAGCCTATTGTTTTATACTTTCATGTGTTCGGTTGCAAATGCTTTATATTGAAAAATGCAAAAGATCGAGTTGGTAAGTTTGAAGAAAGATCAGATGAAGGCATCTTTCTTGGATATTCTATATCAAGCAATGCCTACAGAGTCTATAACAAGAAAAGCCAGACGGTGGAGGAGTCAATGAATGTCAAATTTCAAGACTCTACGCAAGATGAATCCAGTCAGACTCAATATGAAGAGTCTGAACCTGCTCCAGACCTTCCTAAGCTTACAACTGAAAAAGTATCTCAGACTGGAAGACCAAATCAAGATGTTCATGAAGATTCAAATAAAGAAAGAGATCATCATCCAGAAAAATCAACCAAGAATCGGAAGCACAAGTCCAGTCATTCTAAAGATCTCATTATCGGCGAAATTAATGAAGGAATTCGCACCAGATCCAAAAGACGTGAAGAGTCTAGTGCTGTTGCTCTCATCTCTGAAATTGAACCAAAAAGCATAGAAGAAGCTTTATCTGATGAAAGTTGGATCGAAGCTATGCAAGAGGAGCTCAGACAGTTCAACATTAACGATGTCTGGGAATTGACGTCTAAACCAAAAGGTAAAACTGTTATTGGAGCCAAATGGGTGTTCAGAAACAAGATGAACGAAAAGGGAAAAGTCGTACGGAATAAAGCAAGACTCGTGGCCAAGGGATACATGCAAGAAGAAGGAATAGACTATGATGAGACTTACGCTCCTGTAGCAAGGTTAGAAGCTATTCATCTATTACTTGCGTTTGCTTGTTTCAAAAATTTCAGGTTATTCCAAATGGATGTCAAAAGTGCTTTCCTAAATGGATTTATCCAAGAGGAAGTTTATGTGGAACAACCGCCTGGATTTGAAGATCTAAAGAAGCCAGACTCAGTCTTCAGACTGAAAAAAGGCCCTGTATGGTCTAAAGCAAGCACCTCGAGCTTGGTACGACAGACTAAGTAAGTTCTTATTACGTAATGGTTTTGTCAAAGGTAAAGTAGATACTACCTTATTTATCAAAAAGGAAAACAAAAGCTTTTTACTTGTTCAAATATATGTGGATGATATTATTTTTGGATCTCCTAATGAAAGTCTATGCAAGAAATTTTCTAAGTCTATGCAGGATGAGTTTGAAATGAGTATGATGGGAGAATTAACATTCTTTCTTGGCCTTCAAATAAAGCAATTGAAGGAAGGAACTTTCATTTACCAAGAAAAATATGCTAATGATCTTGTCAAAAGATTTGGATTGGAAAATTGCAAGAAGACTGATATACCAATGTCAAGTTCTTTGAAGATAGACAAAGATGAGGAATGGAAGAAAGTTGATCAAAAACTGTACAGGAGTATCATCAGTTCACTTCTTTATCTTACTGCTACTAGACCTGACATTTTGTTGAGTGTTTGCATATGTGCTAGGTTTCAATCAGATCCTAAAGAATCTCATCTCAGTGCTGCAAAACGTATCATTAAATACGTTGCTTCATCTTCAAGCATGGGTCTTTGGTATACTAAGAAGGGAGACTTTAATCTTCTAGGATATTCGACGCGTATCCGGGCCGTAGAGTCGATAGAAAGAGTACTTCAGAACTTGCCGGTTGCTTGGAAGGGACGGTGTCTTGGTTTTCAAGGAAACAAAGCACTGTAGCCCTCTCAACAACAGAAGCAGAGTATGTTGCTCTTGGAAGCTGCTGTTCACAAATTCTATGGATAAAACAACAGCTACAAGACTTTGGGATTGAAGACTCATGCACAGAAATCAAATGTGACAACACCAGCGCAATCAATCTCACCAAAAACCCAATTCTTCATTCAAGAGCAAAGTATATAGAAATTCGACATCACTTCATTAGAGATCATATTCAAAGTGGAGAAATCTCGATTCAATTTGTTGATTCAAAAAGCCAACTAGCGGATATATTCACAAAGCCTTTGGAGAAAAATCAATTTGATTTTATCCGCTCCAGACTCAACATTTTGAAGCTTGAAGAAGTTAAAGTCTAGAGACTCTCCAACCTTTAGACTCAGAAAGTTGATAACCGTCAGACTCAAATATCTCAGACTCAAATCTCTACGACTCAGACGTTGATGACTATAGACTGTAAGTTGTTACTTTATCTAAACTCGAAAAGGTATGATTTTTCGTTCAGTTATTTTGTAGTCTCCGTGAAAATTGAAAAACTTGTCTTTTCAAAAGGATTAATTTTGGCAATTATCGATTTCGAAAAGAGGTATTCGTACACTTTCCTTGTACCGATTGAACTTCCCCTTTTCAAAACTGAGTTATATATATACAGTTTTCACATTCAATCTTCAAAACCCTAAAAGCATTCTCCTCTCAAACTGATTTCTACTTCGAGTTCATCCTCGAGAAAGTTGTCATCTTCTCTTGGGAAAGCAAGCAAAGAAATCTTTTAGAGACAAGAAGAATGTCGTCTTTGAGGAAGTCCTCAAGAATCGCGACAAGGGGACCACAGAAGATGAAGGAGGACCTACCCACTTCGATCTCACAGAAGAGGAAGAACTATCGAGTCAGCATCAGAACCCGACTCATTCTCCACCACGTCATTCAACGCCTTCTACCCCACAAGGTGCGGGTCAACATCCAGAAGAAGAGGTAATTGAGGACGCAGACCGTAAGAGTCCAAAAACCCTCTTATATTTACAAACTCTACCGTGCATTGAAAAGTACGGGACTCCGATGTAATATGTGGATGATTTTCTTAAAGAAAAAGATTATGGGAATGAGTATATCTTTCTGAAGAAAATGGAGGATTTGGGAATTGCTCCCAAAGGTAAAGCAGAGGAAGCGCTTGCAAATGTTCCGAGTGACCCTCGGATGTCGGGCCCAAATTTGATTGATGGGAACGACGATGACAAAATGTTCACTGATTTTCAACCGAGATTGGGTGTTGCTACGAAGGTGAAGTGAAAGAGGATGGAGTTATTTAAATCGAAGGAACAGGAAACTTTGTTCTTCAAACTGCTGAAACGAGGGGTGATAAACCCTAGGAGTGTCGACTTTGATTTCCTGGATGCTGTGAATGTGAACTTGAGAGAAAAGTTCAGTCTGCTTCAACTGGAACGTTTTTGCACTGACACCACGGACGGATATGCACAACTGACTGCATATTTCTATTCAAATCTTAGCTTTATCGATGCCTTATCCAGTCTGGTGACCAGGATCTTCAGACACATGAATATTGAACCTCCACACACTCTCTGTGTTCGACCGTGCGATAAAATGGTGGTAGGTTTAAAGATGTTGACAAAAATGCGTTTGAAAGAACTTTCTAAGGCAATGGAGAAATTCAGAGTAAAGACTCCAGTTCCGTCTGCTTCAAAAAGAAAGGGAAAGGAAGCCATTGGTGCCCCATCCAAAAAAGAAGAGAACTCTCATCTTGGAGGATGAAGATGAAGATGAGGAGGAAGATCTCACAATCACTGCTTTGATAAGGACAAGACGTTCTGTTCCCCAATCAACAGAACAGCAGAAGAAACAGAGAGAAGAATAAGAAGAAGACAAGAACAGAGAAGAAGAAGAGCAGAGAGAGAAGGAGACAGAAGCTGAAGAAAAAGAAGAATAAGAGCAAGAAAAGTCTGCAGCTGAATCTGGAGAGAAGGATACAGAAGAGCATGATCATCACTCTTCTCCTCTTGATGTCTTAGAGACAGGGGGAGTTGGCGAGCAAGAGAGGTCCTCACCTCATGCTGCCAATAGTGAAGGTCTGCGACAATCTCCAGTAGCCCCAAAATAATTTCAGGCTTCTCAATTGCCTGAAGGTCACGATACGTCAGAACCAAATCTGCAAGACTATACAGAAGCGCCATCGTCTGCATTCACTCCATCGGAAAGAGCAAATGCAAGTACTCGACGGACAATTCTGCAGATTTTCGTCATATTATGGATATTCTTCTGAAATGCATGGCCAAATCTATGCTCGACTGTGAAATTCAAGCCTTGAAGAATGCTTTGGACAAGCATCTTCGCTTACTCCCGGAGGATAAAATGAAAGACCTCGCTCCGCAACCGTAAACCAATGCCAAGGGTGAAGAGGTAGCTCAACCGAGGGAAGACTTGAAGAAGCTAGAAGGAGTAGTCCAGTCCATGGGAGATTTCCAGTTGTGCGCATTCCCAAGCGGACATGACATCTTTCTCACCTTTTTAATGTTGACAAAAAGGGGAGAAAAGCAATTTGAACCAAACCAACAACCAACTTTCTTCAAATTTCTTTGACTTTAAGTTTTTTTTTTTTTTTATGTTTGTTTATGACTTGAGCAATCTTGGGTGTGAACTTAAACTTGACTGAATTGGCTGTGGATTTTAATACTTGACTGTTTGCATTCATATCAAGTGTTGATGGTATTACTCATGAAAGACTAACCAATTTTCTGTGGATGCAGAGTCTAGTTGTTTTGTTAATCTTTATGAGATTGCCATATTGCTTGAAAAATGTTTTTGCAGGTCAAAGTGGTTCAAATCTACAGGAAAGTTTTGTCACCATCAAAAATGGGGAGATTGTTGGAGAAATCGTTCCAGAATATTTTGAAGCTGACAAAACATTTCCTTCAGTTTAGTCTGGGTATCTGCAGATCGTCTAGTCTAAAGTCTGAAGACTTTCTGACTACCAGACTCAAGATTCAAGACTCAAGATTTGAGACTCAAGACTCAAGACTCAAGACTATTCTCATTGACAGTCTTTCTGATCCAATGACGAAGGAAATCCAGAGCCGAAGTATATGGTTGAGGATTTAAATCCTATCGTCTGGAGAAGATCTTTTTGACTGGATGAATATAACGGATTCTTTTGATCTAAATCATTCAAGATCCGATGGTCGACGAAGTATTCTTGGAATGTTCTATTCTTGGAAACCAAGATCCCGATTGTATGGGCGAGCGGGATTGATGGGCTATCGTCAGGTTCCTTTTATAGCTCGAATGATCTTCTTGATTGATTCCGTCCAACGGGTAGATTGGAGGAATTCCTTTGGTAAGTGCCAACGGTATGATGGCATAAAGGAGTATAAAAAGGAAGACATTCTAGTTGTTTTGAGAGCGTGATTGATAGAAAAATTCCAGAGTTTGAAGCACCTTGATTATTAGTCGATACAGTCCGAGCGAAATTGTATACACAGAGAGTGTTTATACTTAGTGATACCTTGAGTGAGTGTGGTAGATCATCTACATAGAGAAATCAAGGAAGAACAACACTGTAACATCTCTTTATTCATAGTGGAATCCAGCTAAATTGGCTGTCAGTGTAGAAGAGTGGACGTAGGCTTGAATCAAGCCGAACCACTATAAACCGCGTGTTTAATTCTCTCTTTCCTTACTCAGTCTTACGTTGATTGTTATCTTTCGCTAATCCTTGAACTGTCTAAGTATTGCGTAAGTATTCAGAAATTATCAAGAAAAATCTTTGAATACCTATTCACCCCCCTCTAGGTACTCGTACTAGCAACATCAAGAGGTCAACTTCCTTACCCAAGTCTTGTGACGAAGTTATTTAGACATCTGAATATTCAACCTCCGCAAATCTTTTGTGTTCAATCATGCGATCATATGGTGGTAGGACTGAAAATGGTGACCAAAATGCGTATGAAGGAATTGAACAAGGCGTTGGAGAAATTTAAGGAGAAGACTCCAGTCAAAGCTCATCAACCCTCTTCTTCATCAAAACGAAAAGGAAAGGAGCCCTTGGTTGCTTCAAGAACGAAAAGAAGAGCTCTTATTGTTGAAGATGAAGACGATGATGATGAAAACCTCACCATTTCTGCAATGGCTTTGAAGAATTTAAGTCGTTCTGTTCCAGAGAAAGAATCGGAACAAATGACGAAAGCAACAGAGGAGAAGGAAGCAGAGGAGAAGGGAGAAGAAGAAAGAGAAGCTGAAAAGGAAAGAGCTGAAAAAGGAGAAGAGAAAAGAGAAGAAGGAGAACCTGAGGAACACTCTTCTCCACCTGAAGGCATGGAAACAGGGGGAGATCAAGAAAAAAGAGGGAAGTCCTCATATCCTGATGCAAGTGAGGGAGTCGGTTGCTCTCCTGCAGACCCAGAGAACATTTATGCCTCTCAATTTCCAGAGGAAGGTCATGAAGTTTTATCGCCAAACCTGCGTGATTATGCTGATCTACCATCGTTTGCATTTACTCCATCAGATCGGGCCGAAGCAAGTACTTAGACTGATAATGCAGCAGATTTTCGCAGAATCATGGATATTCTCTTGGAGATGTGAGGACAAATCTATGCTCTGGGATGCGAGGTTCAAAACTTGCAAAATACGGGTCAAGTTTCTTCATGTTCTTTGAATGATCAGATCCAAGCCCTCACTTTGTTCGATTCAGGCCAATGCCAAGGATGAGGAGATTGCATAACTGAAAGAAGACTTGAAAAGGCTGGAAGGCATCGTTCAGTCTATGGGAGATTTCCAGCTTGTCCGCGTTCCCAAGCAATCTTGACTTTATTCCATTTTCATCTCAACCTTTTTAATGCTGACAAAAAGGGGGAGAGATGCAAGATTTGAACAATTTGACTTTTAATCGTGTGGTTTGTTGGACTGTGTGGATTGTTGGATTTTGTTGGATTGTTTTGATGTTTAACTCTATTTGACTTTGTTTTTGTGTCTGGATGAGAACTGAACTAGACTTGGATTTGACTGTTTCTATTAACTACTATTGATATCTTATGGATGGCTTTATCGCATACTAGACTAACCTATTTTCTGTGGTTGCAGATTCTAGTGTTATTCATTTAGCCATTTATCTCTATAAGATATGCATATGTGTTTGAGAAATGTTTTGCGAGTCAAAGTTGTCCAAATCTCGGGGAAAGTTTTGTCACCATAAAAAAAGAGGAGATTGTTGGAGAAATCTTCTTGAAGTGTTTTTAAGCTGACAAAACATTTCCATCGCCTAGTCTCGAAGGTTTGCGTACTCGCTATTTAAAGTCTGAAGACCTCCGGACAGCCAGACTCAAGACTCAAAGTCTATCCTCATTGACAGTCTCTAATCCGTTGAAGAAAGGTTATCTAGAACTGGATGTTTCATTAAGGATATGACCTTATCGACTGGAGAAGATCTCTTGGCTGGAAAAGACATAACGGAATCCTTTGATTGATCGAGATTGACTCGAAGATTAAGGATCCGATGATTGCCTAAATATTCTTGGAAGGTTCTACTTATGAAAATCGAGATCCTGATTGTATGGGCGAACATGATTGATGGGCTATCGACACGTTCCTTTAATAGCTTGAATAATCTTCCTAATTGATTCCGTCCAATGGGTAGATTGGAGGAATTCCTTTGGTAAGTGCCAACGGGTATGATGGCATAAAGGAGTATATAAGGAAGACGTTTTAAGTTGTTCGAGGTGTGCAAGATAGAAGAATTCCAAAGTCTGAAGCTCCTTGTTGTTTAGACAATTCATTTGAGCGAAATCTTGTATACAAAAGAGAGTCTATACTTGTGAGAAACCTTGAGCAAGTGTGGTAGAACATCTACACTGTGGAATCAAGGAAAGGCTGTGCTGTAACTTCTCTTTTGTTAATAGTGAAATCCAGCCGGTGGGCTGTCAGTTCGGAAGAGTGGACGTAGGCTTGGAATAAGCCGAACCATTATAAACCTTGTGTTCAATTCTCTCTTCCTTACTCTCTTTACCTTGATCGTACTTCATTTTGTTAATCAAAAGTGAACTTCCTTTCTATCGTTTGCCTAAGAATCGCTTCCGTATCTCGATAAATTGTTTGTGCACCTATTCACCCCCTCTAGGTGCTTATACTAGCTATCTCATATAGAACATCATGTAGGAACAAAGTGCGTCCACCACGCATGTTTAGTTGGCAGGTGCAAATTCCTTTCACTTCAGCTTTGGAGTTGTTTCCCACATAGATCCACTTAGTTTTAGTTGGTACTCATCGAAATTCCACGAAGGATTCTCTATCCTTCGCTATATGGTCTGTCGCTCCCAAATCTATACTATACAAAGGATTGGATTCAGTCAATAATACAGAACTTGACACATAAGCAAAGTTCTCAAATGTACAAGAGGTGTATACCTTTTTTAGCTCACGATAGTCGCGAGCATAGTGACCTCTCTTGTCACAATTGTAACACCTCACCCTTGACATTTTCTTCACTTGAGGACGTTTTCCTCTCTTGTGTTGGTTAACTCTTGATTTTTTGCAATAAGGACTTGATCCTTTGCATTCTCACATATTGAACAAATTAATATGCTTGCGCTTAGAGCTCAAAGCCCTTTCTGAGCTAGAACCAGCATTGCAAATGTCCATTTTCGGCTCAAATGCCGTTAGGCGGTCTTCTACTAGCTCAAGGTGGCGCACGGCATCCTCAAGATCTTCCATAACATGGTCAAGAGCTTCTAGTGTTTCTTGCTTTTCCAACACATATTGAATCTTCATATTCAATATTTCACAATTGTTGCCGTCCATGTTAGCAATTACGTTCTTAATTACTGAAACCATCGATCTGAACACATCAGACATATATACACGAATAATTAATGCCTATCATTTATGCATCCACTTTTACATAGACCCATCATATCAATGAACAATTTTAAGTAAGGTTTTAGAATCAAAATGTCACTATGTTTCCAATCATCATCCAAAAATCCTAACTCAAAATTATTATTAATATAATTGTCTTATGCAAAATAAATTCTATGAAGTTACAAAAACTTATATGAACTACCCACAACAGTCAACAATAACAGAAAGCAAATAATATTCGACATCCAAAAGAATAACAATGCTTTCACATAATACAACTATCCATTACACTAAGCAATATATACAGAGAAAAATATCAACATAGAAAGAGATATCCACATTCAAAAACAGCTCAAACTAATCTAAGAAATAAATAGGGAATGTCCCTTCTAATCTATCTGTCAAAATATTTAAGAAATTTGAAGGCACATTTGCCAACCATGGAAAAACTTTTGGAGAGCTTTCATGTTGCCTCCAAGGCGCATTCACTTTGCGCCATGTGGCGCTCAATCTAAGGGTTGAAGTTTTGGTTAACTCAATCATATAGTACTCTCTTACAAAAGCTACCACTAGCCTCCTATAACCCGGGACCACGTTGACCTCCCATAGCCGATCTAACACCGCTTGCCATTCAGGTGGAAGAGTGTTCATCAAAGCCGGCACCTTCTCAAAATCCGGCATAAGATAACCATTCCAGATGATTTCCTGTATCATCTGATTGATCCTGACCACATGTGATACTAAATCACCGTCATGCCACCGATAATCAGCTAACTCTGTCATAAGCCTTTTAAGTCTTGCACTTCCCTTGTCCATTCTCGAGATTGCAGGTATCCGTGCATAACACATCATAGTTCCTGCAACAAATGCAGAACTAAAAATGGATCACTTATAATCCATAATGAACATAAGGGAAAATACATAATTTTCCATAATTCATGAAACAAATGCATAATTAAAAAAAATGGATTACTTATAACCCACACAGACATATTTGAAAAAGAAACATATTCTTTTTCCCTTTTATTTATTTATTTATTTATTTATTTATTTATTTATTTATTTATTTTTTCTGGTCAACGGTCAAAGTCAACGATCAACGGTCAACGGCCGTCGGTCAACAGTCAACGGGTCAACGGGCGTGCGGGTCGGACTGTTGGACCGATCGGGCCAGGTCGGATGAATCAACTGGCACGTGCTGCATGCGTGCGCGGGCTGACGTCACGCAGACGTCAACCGGCACGTGCGCGGCATGCGCTAGGCTTTCGCGTGAGTCAGGTCGGGTCGGGTCGGCGGCGGTGTGCCGGCCGCCCAACGGTCGTTGGCGATGACGTCATCCTGGCGGTTACGGTGACGTCACCGTGACGTCAGCAAGCGTTGGTTCGCGGACCGGCGTGTGCCGGTTCGCTGGTCGCCGGCTCGCACTGCCGATTCGCCGACCGGCGCGTGTGTCGGACGCGCTGGCCGAGCCAGCGCTTCAGGCGCGTCGTGTCCATGCGCAACGGCTTCTAGCCGCGCGTGTAGGCGCGTCCGGCGTCTCCCGGCGGCGCACGACATGTCGTCGAACTCGTCTCGACGAGCTCTTTCACCGTGTGCCTTCAGAAATTTATTTCGACTTACGGAAACTCGAAAAAATGGATGAACAATGCTCGGGTGTCGGGATTTCTCGCCCGATCCGCGTCGGCTGAATATTTTCGCGAAAAATCAATCAAAAAACATGAAAGGGGTTGGGAAAACATGAACTAGGGCTTTGATACCAATGTAGGGAATATCGGATCCCCGAAAACCGGATTTGACACTAAATCGAACCCCTAAAATGAATGCGGAAGACGAAGCCCGGGAAAAACATGTATCACCGATCCTAAAGCACACCACGGAATCGAGCGTACCTTGTTAGCCACAGATTAAACACCAATGCCGATAAGAGGAAGAGAAAACCGATTCCGTTCGATCCGATGAAGTCGATTGGCCTTGAAGAGAAAACGGCGTCGCCTTTAGCATTTTTGGTTTTCTTTTTGGAGGGAGAGAGGGAGAGGAACGTACGTTATGCCAACGGTTGTGTTCCTCCCTCTCTCTTTCTCCTTTTATACGTCCCTCCAACAGAAAAGAACGTACCCCTTCATCCATGGGCCCTAATCTTGTGGGCTGGGCTCTTAGGCTCAACATGGGTGGACGAGCCTTAAGCCCATCACATAAAACCATCAATTATGTAAGATGTTGAGCATGAGATACATGAACATATGACATCATGCATGCACATCGAAAATGGACCGACATTTGTCTACAATGCAAACAAAATGCCACACATGACAAAGTGTAATGCTATGGGAGCCATCTCTTGAACGTCGCTAGGATAAACTATCACATGGTGGGAGCCGCCTCTTGAACTAATGGCATCAACTGTAGAATCCTATTATAGTGCAATCATTTGTGCACATCAGCATGTTTATCTATATGATATTGTTGTAGCAAATTTGCTCAATGTAAGTTGATCAGACTGTCAAGCAATTGGGAAAACAAATTACAAGCTTACTTTTTTATTCTAGCTTGGCTTTAAAGTGATTAAACTACTCACAAACAATTTTGCCAAAGATGGTTTTGAATGTGTGCATGTATGTGAGCTAGCTCCTGGAAGTAATGGATGAAATGGTTTGATGGAAATTGATTTGAATGACAGGAATAACAAATTGCTCAGAAATTAAAGTGGAAGTACCATGAATTATTTAATGGTGCAATGCAGAAGGAAATCAAAGCAAAGAACACTAAACTCAAACGAACGAGCCAAACAAAATTAACTGAAAAGAAGATTACTAGGACATTAACATTCCTGGAATTGAAATTAATCACAGTTTGTACAAATGATGCTCGATTGGAGACATCGAGATCAACGTTACAACAATACTCAAAGGGTAATCAACAGTAATTTTGGCTGTATTCTAGCATAATTTCAACATATCTTTTTCCTCTGCATATCTTTTATTCATAAGTCTTAAATTCCCTTTGATTATTACTAGGTCGATGTCCATTTCTTAACCTAACTTCTTTTATATATCCATGATTTCTTAACTTAACTGCTTTCATATATCCATAATTTCTCAACTTAACTAAACTTCCAATCCCTGAGCATTTCTCGTACTGTTTCCGCTTATTTTGAATTTAAATTAGGTTGAAGGCTCTATGTTGGAATTCAAGTCAGTGGAAGACGACTTTCCTCATTCCGATGTGCAAATAGCAAATAGCCCCGTAACGAACGTTGAATTGTCGATGAAACATGAACAACACTTTCTCACGTTAGTCTGGATGCAATCACAAGAAAAACACCCGATTTCCACGGCGTAAATGCCGATTGTTCTTGCAAAACTGAAATTGGAATGCCTTCTTCTTCTTTGATGGAAATGGAGAGAAATCTAGTGCGTATGTTTGCCAACCAGTCCAACGGTTGTGTTCGGGAGGCTTTTATATGTCTCCCTTTGTACCTCTCCATTAGTGTCTTTCCATCGTAACATATTGTTGACACCTAAATTTTTGGGGTTAATTTTTGCTAAATAAAAAATAAAAAAAATCATGATCACATGGCATATAGTTTAGGAAAATTTTATTTTTTGATATATTTCGTTAAGATTTTTCACATATTTAGGTAATATACATTGGGAGATGCACTTTTGCACAAAGGGGGAATTTTCTTGATGGAATATGCGAAA
Source organism: Eucalyptus sideroxylon x Eucalyptus melliodora (assembly GCA_016097485.1). NCBI lineage: Eukaryota > Viridiplantae > Streptophyta > Magnoliopsida > Myrtales > Myrtaceae > Eucalyptus > Eucalyptus sideroxylon x Eucalyptus melliodora. Next base: position 20,057,168 of record CM027831.1, on the reverse strand, counting down.
AATATTTTATCGATATATTTAGGGGTATCATGCTTAAGCAAAATTATAAATGAAATATACCCCTAAGATACAATTTTTGGGCTTATAAAAAGGGTTATGTATGGTAAATTGTGGTGGAGGCCAGACAATAGAAAGATACGGTCTCATTAGGGGGTTTTCTCTCGATTGCCAATAATGAGCACAAGGAAAGAGAGAGGTCCTTCGGTTTTTAGGGTTTGTGGGAGGAGGAGGTCTTGACTTTTTCCTTCTGCAAATTTGGTGCTGCAAAAAGTACGAAGGGAGCAGGAAGAGACGGCCACAATTCTGAGACGAGCAGAGAATGGAGAGAGAGCGGACATTCTACACATGAAGGAGAAATCGTGAAGAATGAGACCCGCCCCTGGCCAATTGAAGATCCCGTTGCCCACTAAGTCTTCAAAATCAAATTCTCTTTGCTACCGTGGAGATTCACGCCCATTCTCGATCAATATCTCACTGTCATCTCCTTTCTCTATCAAGAAATTGACGCACAAGTCCTTGATCGCATATATTTTGTTGTTGTTTTGCTTCAGAAACGAGTCAATGTTCAAGATCTCTACAGGCATCCCCGACGCAAGCCACATCCGTGTGGCCTACTAGGCCATCTGCGGAATCCCCAGCAACGACGAATACTGATCTTTCTTTGCAGGTTTCCTAGTCGAGCCAAGCACTACCATCCAGCTGTCCAAGCCGAACCGTCCGTCGGTCCAGGTTTGCAAAATCAATATTCAAATAGGTTGAGCTTTCACGTGAAGATGAGCATATAGTTAAGCGGCGAAAGGAATCTGTTTAGTCAGCTTATACATGTCCTGATCGTGTATTAATTTGCTTCCGCCGATTGCATGTTTCCCTGCACTTGCATAAAAAGTCAAACCGCATTAATTGAATGATGAAGAGAATTTAGGCAACGCACGAAAAAAAGAAGAGAGGTATGTGGACAAAGTTCGGTGGGATCGGTTGTGGATGAGGCCAAATGAAAAGCACCCTCCCTGTTCCTTCGAGATCACTAGCCGCAAGATCTATCTCCGCGAGCTCGCCCACACCGCGAGCCGTGTAGCCTCCGCCATTCGTGAGCCCCCTTGCCGCTGGTCCACAGTTTCGAGTCGACATCCCAATTTGGAAAAGTTATCGGTGCGATATCGAGAGCTAGGTAAGATTTTTGATTGATTCGATTTTCTTATATTTTATTGTCCGATCCATGGGATCGCGATTTATTTTGAATATTTGTTTGTTATTGCCATATCCAAAAATATTTTGAATTATCATGAATTCGGGGATTAATCCCTAATTTCATAACGTGCATATGATTGACAGTCCGATTTTCACACTCGAAATGCGACTCGCAATTGCACGGAAAATTGTTAATCCGATCTCATGCTCGAGATTCAATTCACGGTTTTATTTAAAATTGACCAACCCGATCTCATGCGCGAGATATGGTTTGTCGATTTTTGAATATCAATCTTATCTTGCTCTGATTTGCCGTTGTGTGCTTAGTCGGTTTTGTTTTCGTAAAAGGAAAAAATCAAAAAGAAAAATTTAGAATTAAGGCATTCTTTGCATGTCATGGCATATTAGAATAAATTGCATGTTTTATTTTAAGTTTAGATTGATTTTTGCATCTTAGGTTTGAGCTTGCTAGGTTAAGATAATATCTTAGCTTAAATTAGGATTTAGTCTGACCTGATCCTTAATATAAGCTAGATAGAATCTTAATCTAGATGGTTATGTTTTGCATTTTCCTTAATTTTGAATTTCATGAAAAAAATAAAATTTGTCTTAGGATAAACTAGTTGCCATTTCTAGGATAGATTGCATTTTTTAGAATAGAAAAATAATGTGCACGTTATATAGAATTAGGCCCATGAAATGCACGTCATTTTAGTGATTGTTATAGAAATTGCCCGTCATTATAATTAGGTCATTTTTGTTAATTTAGATTGCATATTTAATTATTGCATGTTCATTAAGAAATCATTAGTTTTTTTTTTCTACTCATTCATATAGTTTAGAACATATTGCCATGCCATATTATTTCATATTAGATTAGAAACATTGCATTGCATATGGATTATATTCTCATTAATTAAGTGAAAAAAAAAGATTGCATGTTAATTAAAAATCATATTAGGATTGCTGATGTGAATTTTGATCTAACACTGTAGATACTTTCATTGCTATGAGGTAAGTCCTGCAATTTATTTATTGCTTTTACTTGGGTGTTAAATTGGTGGATTGCGCACCCGCATGATCACCTCACATGTTAGGGAAATAGATTTAAAATCAATCAAAGTTGCCTGCAAAAACATTTTTGAAATTAAAAGAATGGTATCGAAAAGGCATTAGAAAAATCTAGTGTAACCAAGTCCTCGTACCCATAATCTCTGGTTCGTAGGAGTAAAGTAAATCTCCCACTACTTTACTTGGGTTTCTAATCGACCCACTAAAAATAGATTAGTGGCGACTCCTAATTAAAAACCAATTGCATGTTAATAACTTGAACCTAAAGTCGCGAATTGGTATGGGCTTGGGAGAGCCCGAGTTAAGTCTAAGCTTAACAATCCATTAGCCAAACTCTAGGTGGTTCACACCCGGAAATTTGGTCGCGACACATATCAAGTCTATATGGTGCGATCCTATCACACCCCATCATGGACGTACCAGCTAAAGTACAACACTCTATTTCTCAAACTTTGGTGGAATGGTCTCTTATGAGCATAAAAACGAGATTGAACTTGATATAGTTTGGTTGTGATTTATTCATCACCAATGTATAGTGACTTACCGTTATTATACCAGATGACAATTCAGTCACACAACCAAAGGAGAAAAAGTAAACCAAAGCACCAAGGAAAAGAGAACACTCTGCCATCAAAGGATGAAGCATCAAATTGCACAATATATGATCAGCATGTCTAACAAGAACATCCAGATCATTCTATGCAATCTCAGATTGATCAATGATGAAGACAAATTCGTCATTATCATCTCTGAGGCAAAACGTTGAACAGGTGGTGATCATGAATGGTGAGGTGTTCTACAAATAGGAATTCCTATAAATTGGCGAGCAATATAACACGAGCAATTTGAGATAACAATTTGAAGCTCTCAGCAAAAGGCAAACACAGAAGAATCATATGATTGAGTCTCGATGAATCGACCGTGTCCTACCTTGGGGAGATCCGATCCAAACGGTTACCTACTAAAAATGAAGACACCGAAAGACTTGGAGAATCTCACGAAAACGAAGCTAAGGTGACGAATCATTTCAGCAACGAAATTGCTCGACGAAGATATTCAGCCGCAATTGGCTTTAACTGTGGGCGTGGAAACTGGATTCGGTCCAAAGTGCTCAAGATGAGAGAGGAAGATATTTTTCTTGCTTCGCTCGGTTCCTCAGCTCTCCCGCACGCACCAAGCGAGGGAGAAAGAGCACAAGAGAAGTTTTGATCAGTGGTAACTGTTAAAGGAATAAAACAGTTATTAAAAGTACAGATGGATGAAGAAGCTGGTGGTAGTAGAGAAGCTGAACCTGAGAAAGTCACTAAGGCAGAGGAAGGTTGCGAGCTGGAGCAGAGAGGTGGAACAGAGGAAGGTTGCAATCTTCTAAACAAAGCTCAGAATAGAAATTGATGAGCTGGCGATCCAGCTGAACTGATGAGCTAGCGATTCATGACATCAAAACCTGGAACACAAAAGTTGATCAAGCTAATTGGAGGAGCTGCATAGCCAGAGGATATGCACGTGTTTTTCATATTCGTTTTTCTGTTGTAACAGTCCTGTAACAGAAATGGTCAAACGAGTTTTGAGTATAAAAGGATAAGTGAAGGAGAGAAGAGTTAAGTGTGTTAGTTCATTGTTTCTACTTCTGTTTTTCCTCTATTCATCTTTAGATTTCTCTCTTCTACTTCTGTATTCGATAATAGTTGAAGTCATGTAAAAGATGAACAGAAGTTTTGAAGGTATTTCCATTGATTGTTCAGGATCTACAATTCTTTCATACACAGGTCATGTTCTATCTTCTATTTCTTCTCATGGTATCAGAGCAAAAATACTGGGAATGATAGATCTGATGTGTTCTTACTGCAAGATATTATAAAGATCTTGTTGTTTCTTAGTTAGCTTATCTTCAAAGTTTATTGGATTGTTTCTTCGAATCTTCAGAGTCTCTGAACATATAAGAATGGCAACTAGAGTGCAGAAGTACCCTTTTCCTATTCATGTGAATATAGCTAACTTCGTCATCATCAAGTTGATTGAAGAAAACTTTCTGTTATGGCAATCCCAATTCAACAGATTTCTGAAAAGCCAAGAGCTGATTGGTTTTATTAATGGTGAAGCATTACCTCCTACTCAAATGATACAGACTGAGACTGGATAAGTGATGAATCCTGATCACCTGGATTGGATAAAAACTGATCAGCTTATATCATCCTGGATAAGTGGTGCGGTATCAGAAAATATTCTAAGTCTGATAATTGGCTTATAAACCTCATTCGAAGTATGGCAGGCTCTCATAAATAGATTTACCCATAAGTCTATTGCAAATGAATTTGAGTTAAGAGGAAAATTACAGGCTTGCAGGAAAAGAAACAGATCATTAAGTGAATACCTTTGAGAATTCAAAACCATATGTGATCAATTAATTGCAATTGGAAAGCCTGTTGATGATATAACCAGAATGTTTGGCATACTTGAAGGGTTAGGTTCTAAATATGAAACCTTCAGGACAACCATGTATTGCCTTAAACCCCAGCCAGAGTATGATGAGGTTATCTCACAACTTGAGAGATTTGAAACCAGATTGCAAACATATTCTGTGAACGAGTACAATACTAACCTGGCCTATTATGGGCAAAGAAGAACTGGAACAAGTCTGCAGAAATTCAATCCCAGAAATCAAAGAGAAAATATTCGGGGGGAAGTTTAGCTATGGCGAGGTCAATCTCTCAATAGAAGGGAATATGGAAATAATTTTACAGAAGCAGGAAGGAATCAACAAAATAAAATGAATAACCTAAATTCAACTCAGCAAGGTCAGGTTAATAAGGATAACTGGTCTAACTATGGACAAGGATTTAGACCATATTCAAACCATTCATAGAGGTATCAAAGTGTTAGGTCTTATCCACCACAAAGTTCAAATGGCGATAGACAAACACAAATTACAAAGCCTATAAGTAATGGCCCTCTGCAATGCCAAATCTGTAAGAAATCAGGTCATACAGCACTCAGATGTTGGTATAGATTTGATAACTCGTACCAGGCAGATGAAATACCAACTGCATTGGCAGTGCACATTGAAGAACCCTATGGTTCAGAATGGTATCCAGATACAGGGGCTACTTCACATATTACCTCAGAACCTGGTATGATTTGAAACTACAATGCATATAGTGGTAATGACATTGTCATGATAGGAGATGGATCTCATTTGTCAATCTCATGCATTGGTAATGGAATATTGAATACAAAAAATAGCAAATTACCACTGAATGATGTATTAATAGTTCCTGCAATCAAAAAGAATCTTCTATCTGTATCAAAACTAATAGATGATTATCCCTGCTCTTTTATTTTTGATAAACATGGGGTATATATGAAGGACAATTACAATCATACAACAGTGAAGCTAGGAAGGAAGGTCAAGGGGCTATACCAGGTGGAACCTAAAGTTGCAGAAGTCTTCTTCACCTAGACTCAACAGGAAGTAGGAGAAGATGTTTGGCATCAAAGACTTGCTCACACCAATCTAAAAACAGTGAAGATTTTACAGAAACAACATCTCATTCAGTATAGTTCTAAAGCTCAGAATATATGTAGCAACTGTCAAGTTGCTAAGAGCTCAACACTATCTTTTCCTTTCTCAGACCATATTTCTAATGTTCCATTAGAAAGAATACATTGTGATGTATGGGGACCATCACCAATTCAATCTGTTCAGAAATTCTCCTACTATGTCATTTTTGTGGATGATTTTTCTCGATATAGCTGGATATATCCAATGAGACAAAAGTCAGAAGTTTATGATGTGTTCATTATGTTTCAAAGATTTATAAAAATCAGCTTGATCACAAGATCAAAGTCTTCTAGAGTGATGGAGGAGGAGAGTTCACTAGTAATAAATTTCAGAACTATCTACAAAAGTGTGGAATTAAGCAGAATATCTCTTGTCCTCATACACCAGAGCAAAATGGTGTCTCTGAGAGGAAACATCGACATGTAATTGAATTGGGACTAGCAATAATGTATCATGCTAAAGTACCACTGAGATACTTGGTCGATGCATTCAAAATAGCAGTTTATGTTATCAATCTCCTTCCTATAACAAAACTGCATATGCATTCACCCCATTATAAGCTCTACAATAAGACACCAGATTATTCTCATCTTCGAGTTTTTGGATCAGCCTTGTTATCCATGTCTCAGGCACTACACACATCATAAATTTGATCCAAGATCTCTTACATGTATCTTTCTTGGATATAGTGAGAAGCATAAAGGATATAGGTGTCTCTTGCCTACCAATGGGAGAGTCTACATCAATAGACATGTAATATTTGATGAGAAAGTCTTCCCTTTTACTCATACAGTAAATACTGAGTATTAGCAGGGATCTGAACTATACAAACAATGGATAAGAGGAGTACTATCTTCTATTTCTATCTACTAAGCAGGCTCAGTCATAAGACAATATATCGAGGGGATATTTGCAACATACTAGATTAACTCAAATAATTCCAGAAATGCAGGACAATGAGATCAGTACAGTTAATCCTACAGATATATCACAAATGCATATAGTACCTGATGCTAAGATGCAGATTGATGTTAATAATGCTCCCAGTGATATTGAATCTCATCAGAGATCTCCAAGCATTGAGGAACAAATGCCTACAAATCAAGAGCCTGTTTCAACATCAAATGCTAATACAGGACAAATACAAATCAGTTCTGAAACAGGAAATATACAAGGTACTTTTTCAACTCATCCTATGCAGACTAGACTTCAATTTGGAATTGTTAAAGAAAATCCTAAATATGCATGTCTAGTTGAGTATCAGCTTCCTGTTGAACCAAAATCAGTAAAGTCTACCTTAGCAGACAGAGGATGGCACCAAGCAATGAAAGAAGAAATGGATGCCTTATATCAAAACAAAACCTGGGAATTGGTTCCTAGAAATGATCACATGAATGTAATTGGTTGCAAATGGGTGTTTAAGACAAAACTTGCACCTGATGGGAGCTTAGATAGACTCAAAGCTAGACTTGTAGCTAAAGGCTTCCATTAAGAAGAAGGTCTTGATTTCACAGAAACCTTTAGCCCTGTAGTGAAGCATGCAACAATTCAAATAATCGTATTAGTAGCTATGATGAAACAGTGGAAAATTCATCAATTAGATGTCAAAAATGCCTTCTTACATGGAACCTTAAGTGAAACAGTGTATATGGAGCAGCCTCCAGGGTTTAAAGAATCACAAAAGCCTCACCATGTTTGTCTTCTTCGAAAGTCACTTTATGGACTTCGACAAGCTCCTCAAGCCTAGTTTGATAGGTTTAGTAGCTTTCTGCTAGAATATGGATTTTTCTGCAGCTCCACTGATCCTTCCCTATTCATCATGCATACTGAAACAGAAACTATTCTCTTATTACTGTATGTAGATGATATCATTCTAACTGGAAGCTCCTCTCAAATGCTTTCTAGTCTCATTACTTCTCTGAGTATTCATTTTCATATGAAGGATCTAGGCTTCTTACACTATTTCCTTGGCATTGAAGCTAAACAAACCCATGATTATCTATTTCTTTGCCAAACTAAATATGCCTTAGACCTCCTCACCCGAGCTCATATGCTAGAATCCAAACCAATTTCAACTCCTCTTTCATTAAAACCACCTATTTTGATCAATGATTCTATACCTTTGAACAATCCTACTGAGTACAGAAGCCTAGTTGGAGGTCTGCAATACCTCACATTAACCAGACCAGACATTGCTTATGCCACAAATATACTCTACCAGAAAATGCAGCAACCCACAATTGCAGACTTCAACATATTAAAAAGGGCCTGGCGATGTATAAAAGGTACTATATAGCTTGGCTTATTCATTCATTCTCAAAGTACCATGCATCATCTTTATGGTCACTCAGATGCAGACTGGGCAGGGTGTGCAGAAACCAGAAGATCAACAACTGGTTTCTGCACATATGTTGGATCCAATCTTATATCATGGGCAGCAAAGAAACAGCCCACAGTGAGCAAATCCTCCATTGAAGCTGAATACCGTGCTCTTGCATCAACCATTGCTAATCTCACTTGGATAAGTTTTGTATTATGAGATATAGGTTGTTCTCTTATTCCTCCTATTCATCTGTACTGTGACAATAAATCAGCAATCTCTCTTACTCTAAATCCTATCTTACACACTCGAACCAAACATATTGAAGTGGACTTCCACTTCGTTCGAGAAAAGGTATCTTCAGGATCATTACATGTCAAATACATTCCAAGTTATTGCCAATTAGCTGATATTTTTACAAAACCACTGTCAAGGAGAGCACATTCTTATATGCGAATCAAATTGGGAATCTGTGCTCTATCCATTCCCAATTTGAGGGGGGATGTTAAAGAAATAAAACAGACATTAAAAGTACAGATGAATGAAGAAGCTGGTGATAGTAGAAAAGCTGAACCCGAGGAAGTTACTAAGGCAAGGCAAGAGGAAGTTACTGAGGCAGAGGAAGCTAAAGCAGAGGAAGGTCGCAAACTTCTAAACGAAGCTCAAAGTAGAAAAGAAGATGAGTAGGCGATATTGAGCTGAACTGATGAGCTGGCGATCCATGACATCAAAACTTGGAACACAGAAGCTGATCAAGCTAACTGAAGGAGCTGCACAACCAGAGGAAATGCACGTGTTTCTCATATTAGTTATTCTGTTGTAACAGTTCTATAATAGAAGTTGTTAAACAAGTGTTGAGTATGAAAAGATAAGTGAAGGAGAGAAGAGTTAAGTGTGTTAGTTCATTGTTTCTACTTTTGATTTTTCCTCTATTCATCTTTAGATTTCTCTCTTCTACTTCTGTATTCGATAATAGTTGAAGTCATGTAAAAGATGAACCAGAAGTTTTGAAGAAGAATATCAGAGCTGAGGTATTTCCATTGATTGTTCAAGATCTACAATTCTTTCATACATAGATCTCATGTTCTATCTTCCATTTCTTCTCAGTAACGAGCGTCCGTTCTCTGCTTCGTCACGGCCATGGTTGTGGTCACCAGTGAGGGAGATTTGACGGCGGGTGTCACCGATCAGAGATGGTATAGACGATCGATTGATGGTGATGGAGCAGTGAGGAAGTGGCATCCTCAATCGCATTCTTTCTGATATAGCTAGTACGAGTACCTAGAGGGGGGGTGAATAGGCATATAAAAGATTTTTCTTGATAATTGCACAATACTTAGACAGTTGAAGGATTTGCGACAAATAATAATCAACGTAAGACTGAGTAAAGGAAAGAGAGAATTGAACACGCGGTTTATAGTGGTTCGGCTTGATTCAAGCCTACGTTCACTCTTTCTCGCACCGACAACAATTGGCTGGATTCCACTATGAACAAAGAGATGTTACAACATTGATATTCCTTGATTTCTAGGTGTAAATGATCTACCACACTCGCTCAAGGTATCACCAAGTATAGACACTCTCTGTGTATACAATTTCGCTTAAACTGTATCGACTAATAATCAAGGTGCTTCAGACTCTGGAATTTCTCTATCGATCACACTCCTAAAACAACTAGAACGTCTTCCTTTTATACTCCTTCATGCCATCATACCCGTTGGCACTTACCAAAGGAATTCCTCCAATCTACCCGTTGGACGGAATCAATTAGGAAGATTATTCGAGCTATTAAAGGAACCTGACGATAGCCCATCAATCATGTTCGCCTATACAATCAGGATCTTGGTTTCCAAGAATAGAACATTCCAAGAATATTTCGTCGACCATCGGATCTTCAATCGATCTAGATACGAATAAAAGAATCCATTATATTTATCCAACCAAGAGAACTTCTCCAGAGGATAGGATTAAATCCTCAACCATATACTTTGGCTCTAGATTTCCTTCGACACTGAATCAGAAAGACTGTCAATGAGAATAGTCTTGAGTCTTAAGTCTTGAGTCTTGAGTCTTTGAGTCTCGGTGATCGAAAGTCTTCGACTTTAAACAGACGGTCTACATATATCCGAGACTAGACCGATAGAAACGTTTTGTCGGCTTCAAAATATTCTGAAAGATTTCTCCAACAATCTCCCCCTTTTTGATGGTGACAAAACTTTCCCCCGTAGATTTGAACCACTTTGACTGCAAAAACATTTCTCAAGCAATATGGCTATCTCATAAAGATTAATAAAACAATCAGAGACTCTGCATCCACAGAAAATTGGTTAGTCTTTCATGAGTAATACCATATAACAACACTTGTTATAAATGCAAATAGTCAAGCATCAAAATCCATAGCCAATTCAGTCAAATTCAAGTTCACACCCAAGTTCACTCAAGTTATACTTAAAAACAAACATAACCACCAAAAAAAAAAAAAAATTAAAGTTTAAAGATGGTTGGTTCAAATTGCTTCTCCCCCTTTTTGTCATCATTAAAAAAGGTGAGAAAGGAGTCGAATGCTTGGGAATGCGCACGATCTGGAAATCTCCCATCGACGGACTATGCCTTCTAGCCTCTTCAAGTCTTCCCTTAGTTTAGCTACCTCCTCCCCTTTGGCATTGGCTTGAAGTTGTAGAGCGAGGTCTTTCATTTTGTCCTCCAGGGTAACCGAAGATGCTTGTCTAGCATTCTTCATGGCTTGAATTTCATAGTCCAGAGCATAGATTTAGCCCCGCATTTCCAGAAGAACATCAAGAATATGACGAAAATCTGCTGAATTGTCCGTCTGACTACTTGCATTTGCTTTCTCGGATGAAGTGAATGCAGATGATGGAGCTTCTGTATAATCTTGCAGATTTGGTGTTGACGTATCGTGTCCTTCTTTAGGCAATTGAGAAGCCTGAAACTTTTCTAGATCTGCTGGAGATTGTCTTAGACCTTCACTGTTGGCAGCATGAAGTGTGGACCTATCTTGCTCATCAACTCCCCCTGTCTCTAGGACCTCAAATGGGGAAGAGTGATGATCATGCTCTTCTGTATCTTGATTCCCCTTCTCTCCAGATTCAGCTGCAAACTTTTCTTTCTCTTCTTCTCCTTCTTCTTCAGCTTCTTTCTCCTTCTCTCGCTGCTCTTCTTCTTCTCTGTTCTTGGCTTGCTCCTCTTCTTCTCTCTGTTTCTTCTAAAGTTCTGTTGATTGAGGTACAGAACGTCTGGTCCTTATCAAGGCAGAGATTGTGAGATCTTCCTCCTCATCTTCATCCTCCAAGATAAGAGTTCTCTTCTTTTTGGATGGGGCACCAATGGCCTCCTTCCCTTTTCTCTTTGAAGCAGACGGTACTGGAGTCTTCACTCTAAATTTCTCCATTGCCTTGGAAAGTTCTTTCAAACGCATCTTCGTCAACATCTTCAAACCTACCACCATCTTATCGCACGGTCGAACACAAAGTGTATGTGGCGGTTCAATATTCATGTGTCTGAAGATCTTGGTCACCAGACCTGGATAAGGCAATTGACCATTGTCCTTCGACATTGCTCTGTACATGTGAAAGAGAATAGTGTGAGGGAGAGAGAACTTCTTCCCTGAGTTGATTGCGTACATCAATTTTGCTTCAGAATTAGACACATCAGTCTTTGATGTAGACTTGGGCCTGATGCAATTGATCACAATTTTGTGCAGCACGATATTGATGGCACGCATCCTTGAGTAGATGATTCTTCCCTCTGTATCTCTATCTTTGACAAGTTCTAAGGAGGCACGAGCAATTGAGACTTTGATGGGTTGATAGCGTCCTCGTTCAACTCCAATTATGTTCGCTAACATGTCCACGTCTACAACATAATCTTGGTCTCGAACACTAAATGATATTCTATTCGCATCTAAAAAGCTGAGATTCGAATAGAAGTATGCTGTCAATTGTGCATAACCGTCTGTGGTATCGGTGCAAAATTACTCAAGTTGAAGCAAATTGAACTTCTCCCTTAAGTTCACATTAATGGCATCCAAGAAATCGAAATCAACACTCCTAGGGTTTATCACCCCTCGTTTCAGCAGTTTGAAGAACAGATTCTCCTGTTCCTTCGATTTAAACAACTCAATTCTTTTTCCCTTCACCTTCGCAGCAACACCCATTCTAGGTTGAAAATCACTGAACATTTTATCATCATCATTCCCGTCAGTCGAATTTGGTCCCAACATACGAGGGTCACTTGGAATGTTCGTAAGTGCTTCCTCCGCCTTTCCCTTGGGAGCAATTCCCAAATCCTCCATTTTTCTCAGAAAGATATACTCATTTCCATAATTCTTATCTTTAAGAAAATCATCCACGTAGTTCAACGGAGTCCCAGTGCTTTTCAACGCACAGTAAAGCTTGTAAATAAAATAAGGTTTTTGGACTCTTACAGGATCTGCGTCCTCGATTATCTCTTCCTCTGGTTGATAACCCGCACCTTGTGGGGTAGATGGTGTTGAGTGACGTGGTGGAGAGTGAATCGGGCTCTGTTGCTGACTCGATAATTCTTCCTCTTTGGTGAGATCAAAATGGGTAGGTCCATCCTTCATTCTCGTTGAAAGATTCATTTACTTGCTTTCCCAAGAAAAAAATGACAACTTTCTCGAAGATGAACACGAAGTAGAAACCGGATTGGGAGGAGAATGCCTTTTAGGGTTTTGAAGATTGGGTGAAAAAGAAAACTGTACATATATAGCTCAGTTTTGAAAAGGGAAGTTCAATCGGCACAAGGAAAGTGTACGAACACCTCTTTTTAAAATCATTAACTGCCAAAATTAATCCGTTTGAAAAGACAAGATTTCGTTTTTCCCGGAGACTATAAAATAACTGAACGAAAGATCGTACCTTTTCGAGTTTAGATATAATATCAACTTACAGTCTATAGCCATGAATGTCTGAGTCTGACGGTTTAGAGTCTGAGGGTTGGAGAGTCTCTAGACTTTAACTTCCTCGAGCTTCAAAATGTTGAGTCTGGAACGGATAAAATCGAATTGATTTTTCTCCAAATGCTTTGTGAATATATCCGCTAGTTGACTTTTTGAATCAACAAATTGAATCGAGATTTCTCCATTTTGAATATGATCTCTAATGAAGTGATGTCGACTCTCTATATGCTTTGCTCTTGAATGAAGGATTGGATTTTTGGTGAGATTGATTGCGCTGGTGTTGTCACATCTGATCTCTGTGCATGAGTCTTCAATCCCAAAGTCTTGTAGCTATTGTTTTATCCATAGAATTTGTGAACAACAGCTTCCAAGAGCTACATACTTTGCTTCTGTTGTTGAGAGAGCCACAGTGCTTTGTTTTCTTGAAAACCAAGACACTGTTCTGCTTCCAAGCAACTAGCAAGTTCCTGAAGTACTCTTTCTATCGACTCTGCAACCGGCCAGATCTGCGTCTGAATATCCCAAAAGATTAAAGTCTCCCTTCTTAGGATACCAAAGACCGATGCTTGAAGATGAAGCCACGTACTTAATAATACTTTTTGCAGCACTGAGATGGGATTCTCTAGGATCTGATTGAAACCTAGCACAGATGCAAACACTCAACAAAATGTCAGGTCTAGAAGCAGTAAGATAAAGAAGTGAACCAATGATGCTCCTGTATAGTTTTTGATCAACTTTCTTCCCTTCTTCATCTTTATCTATCTTCAAAGAACTTGATATTGGTATATCAGTCTTTTTGCAATTTTCCAATCCAAACCTTTTGATAAGATCATTAGCATATTTTTCTTGGTAAATGAAAGTTCCTTCCTTCAATTGCTTTACTTGAAGACCAAGAAAGAATGTTAATTCTCCCATCATACTCATTTCAAACTCATCCTGAATAGACTTAGAAAATTTCTTGCATAGACTTTCATTAGAGGATCCTAAAATAATATCATCCACATATATTTGAACAAGTAAAAAGCTTTTGTTTTCATTTTTGATAAATAAAGTAGTATCTACTTTACCTTTGACAAAATCATTCTGTAATAAGAACTTACTTAGTCTGTCATACCAAGCTCGAGGTGCTTGCTTTAAACCATACAAGGCCTTTTTCAGTCTGAAGACTGAGTCTGGCTTCTTTGGGTCTTCAAACCCAGGTGGTTGTTCTATATAAACTTCATCATGGATAAATCCATTTAGGAACGCACTTTTGACGTCCATTTGAAATAACCTGAAATTTTTATAACAAGCAAACGTAAGTAATAGTCGAATAGCTTCTAACCTTGCTATAGGAGCATAAGTCTCATCATAGTCTATTCCTTCTTCTTGTGTATATCCCTTGGCCATGAGTCTTGCTTTGTTTCGTACGACTTTTCCTTTTTCATTCATCTTGTTTCTGAACACCCATTTGGCTCCAATAACAGTTTTACCTTTTGGTTTAGATGTCAATTCCCAGACATCATTAATGTTGAACTGTCTGAGCTCTTCTTGCATAGCTTCGATCCAGCTTTCATCAGATAAAGCTTCTTCTATGCTTTTTGGTTCAATTTCAGAAATGAGAGCCACAGCACTAGACTCTTCACGTCTTTTGATCTGTGCGAATTCCTTCATTAATTTCGCCGATAATGAGATCTTTGGGATGACTGGACTTATGCTTCCAGTTACTAGTTGATTTATCTGGATGATGATCTCTTTCTTTATTTGAATCTTCATGAACATCTTGATGCTGGTCTTCCAGAGTCTGAGATACTTCTTGAGTTGTAAGCTTTGGAAGGTCTGGAGCAGGTTCAGACTCTTCATACTGAGTCTGACTGGATTCATCTTTCGTAGAGTCTTGAAATTTGACATTCATTGACTCCTCCACAGACTGGCTCTTCTTGTTATAGACTCTATAGGCTTTGCTTGATGTAGAATATCCAAGGAAGATGCCTTTATCTGATCTTTCTTCAAACTTACCAACTCGATCTTTTGCATTTTTCAATATAAAGCATTTGCAACCGAACACATGAAAGTATGAAACAATGGGCTTCTTACCTTTGAATAACTCATAAGGGGTTTTCTCTAGAATAGGTCTTAGGAAGACTCTATTGATGATATAACATGCTGTTGAAACAGCTTCAGCCCAAAATCATGAAGAAATTTTACTTTCAATTAAAAGAGTTCTAGCCATTTCTTGAAGAGATCTATTCTTTCTTTCCACAACTCCATTTTGCTAAGAAGTATATGGAGAGGAGAACACATGCTTAAATCCAGATTCATCACACAATTTTCTAAAATCTTGATTTTCAAATTCACCTCCATGATCTATTCTTATACTTGAGATAACACATCCTTTTTCATTTTGAACCTTTTTAGCAAATTTTTCAAAATACGAGAAGGTTTCTGACTTACTTGCAAGGAAATATACCCAAGTAAAACGGGAGTAGTCATCCACAATTACTAGGCAATATTTCTTACCTCCAATACTCTGGGTTCTAGTTGGTCCGAAGAGATCCATATGCAGCAAATCGTAGTACATGATTAGTAGAGACATGATTTATTGGTTTAAATGAATTTCTTACCTGCTTTCTCCTGAAATACATGGTGTGCATGGATCGGACTTTTGGTATGGTAATTTGGGTAGACCTCGAACAAGCTGCTTTGATGAGATTTTGGCTAATTGCTTCATGTTGACATGACCAAGCTTTCTGTGCCATAAGCTTGCTTCATCTTGAATTGAGATTAGGCATTGTGATTCATTTAGATTCATGTCTAAGAGGTAGATATTTCTATGTCTTCGACCCATGAAAGATTGAGTAGAGTCTTTACTGATTCCAGAGCATATTCCTTCTTGAAAGGAGATCTTGAAACCAGTATCACACAATTGGCTAATGCTGAGAAGGTTATAGTTGAGTCCTTCCACTAGAGAAACATTGTTTATTGTGAGATTTCCAATTTTCACAATTCCAAATCCCACAATATTTCCTTTGCCGTTTCCTCCAAATGAAACTTTTCTACCATTCACTTGAATAAGCTTTATGAAGCAATTTGAGTCTCCTGTCATGTGTCTTGAACATTCGCTGTCAAGATACCACTTTACCTTTTTCTTGACGGAGACCTGCATTTAAAAGAGAGTCTCAAGCTTTCTTTGATACCCAAATTTTCTTGGGTCCTTTGGTGTTAGTAGGATAAACATTATTAGGCCATACTTTCTTAACAGGCTTCCAAACCATAGGACACTCTTTTTCAAAGTGATCCTGATTGTTACACTTTGAACACCTGAGAGCATTTCGACCTATAGACTTTACAAAAACTTTCTTGAAATGATTTTTGTAAGCCTCTCTCGATGGTCTTTTCTTAATTCTTTCTTTTACTTTAGGAAAATCAATCAAGGGAATTGTTTCTGTTGTCATACCTAGACCAGACTTATTGAAGTAAGGTCTTTGAACCGAAAGAACTTTTTCAAGTTTTTCGAATCCTATTGAAAATTTCTTTGAAATATTTGATAAGTCAATTTTTAAAAAAAAATTTTCTTTCAAAAGATTATCTTCTTTTTCTTTAAGAGTAGAAATATTCAAGTCTAAACTTTTAACTCTTTTTTCTAAAATGTTTTCCTTTTGTTTTAGAGCTGAGTTTTCCTTTTTAAGTTCGGAAATTCTTTTGAGAGAAGTCTTAAGAATAAAACACAGTTCATCAATGTATTTAGAGACTTTGACAGGAATTTTAAAATCACTTACCTCAAATTCAATGTCTGAGTCTGATCCAAAGTCTGAGTTTGAGTCTAAATGTGCCATCAAACATATGTTGGCATATTCATTATCACTTTCTTCACACTCTGTATCACTCCAGGTTTCGGCTTTGAGAGCTTTTCGAAACTTCTCAGCTTTTCCTATTTTCTTCTTCAGAAGAGGAGAGTTGGGTCTGATGTGTCCCTTTTTTCTTACATTTGAAGCAGACTACATCTTTGTTTGGTTCCTCATCATCAACAGACTTGGTCTGTTGTCTTTGGAAAGTTTGATTCTTTGAGTTGAACCTTCTTCCTTTTCTATTCAGTTTTCTGAATCTTCTTATCATGAGAGCAAGCTCCTCATCATCCATATCATCTTCAGAATCTATATCATCAGAATCATCATTTGATTTTAATGCAATGGATTTCTTACCTCTTGGATCTTTGTCTTCATTAATTCGTTCCACTTCATAAGACTGAAGAGTTCCAATCAGCTCGTCGACAGATAGTGGCATAATTCTTTGCGTCTCTCTTATTGAAGTCTTTATGTGATTCCAATCCTTGGAGAGTCCACGCAATAGCTTGTTTACCTTCATTGGATCAGAAATTTTCTGTCCTTGATTCTCAAGACCATTGACAATATCGTAAAACGACTAAACATGTCGCTTATAGATTCTCCTGGTTTCATTTTGAAGGCTTCATATTGACCGAGGAGAATGTTGATTCTAGTCTCCTTCACTCGATCTATTCCTTCATAAGTGATATGTAATCTGTCCCAAACTTCTTTTGCTGTAACATAAGAAGATATTATGTTATATTCAGTTGGTTACAAAGCACAATATAAAGAGTTAATTGCTTTTGCATCGAGTGCTTGTCTCTTGTTTATCTCTTCTTGAGTCATTCCGCTGGTTTCAATAATTTCTTTCCCTCTTTCGCAGACCGATGCAGCAAAAGAGGAGTGATTCATCTTTCCACAACGTCCCATTCTAGAGGATCCTTTGATCGTAGAAAAGCTTTCATCTTGTTCTTCCAGATGTTGTAATCCTTTCCATCAAAGTAGGGTGGTCTGGTATTGTTTTGCACTTCCACCAGCCCTGGTGCTAGCATACTAGCCATGGATCTTTTACTTTAAAGTAAAACACTTCAAATAAAGTAAGAACACGAGCTCTGATACCAATTGATATAGCTAGTACGAGTACCTAGAGGGGGTGAATAGGTATATAAAAGATTTTTCTTGATAATTGCACAATACTTAGACAGTTGAAGGATTTGCGACAAATAATAATCAACGTAAGACTGAGTAAAGGAAAGAGAGAATTGAACACGCGGTTTATAGTGGTTCGGCTTGATTCAAGCCTACGTCCACTCTTCTGCACTGACAACCAATTGGCTGGATTCCACTATGAACAAAGAGATGTTACAGCGTTGATGTTCCTTGATTTCTAGGTGTAGATGATCTACCACACTCACTCAAGGTATCACCAAGTATAGACACTCTCTGTGTATACAATTTCACTCAGATTGTATCGACTAATAATCAAGGTGCTTCAGACTCTGGAATTTCTCTATTGATCACACTCCTAAAACAACTAGAACGTCTTCCTTTTATACTCCTTTATGCCATCATACCCGTTGGTACTTACCAAAGGAATTCCTCCAATCTACCCGTTGGACGGAATCAATTAGGAAGATCATTCGAGCTATTAAAGGAACCTGACGATAGCCCATCAATCCTGTTCGCCCATACAATCAGGATCTTGGTTTCCAAGAATAGAACCTTTCAAGAATATTTCGTCGACCATCGGATCTTCAATCGATCTAGATACGAATAAAAGAATCCGTTATATTTATCCAACCAAGAGAACTTCTCCGAGAGGATAGGATTAAATCCTCAACCATATACTTTGGCTCTAGATTTCCTTCGACACCGGATCGAAAGACTCAATGAGAATACTCTTGAGTCTTAAGTCTTGAGTCTTGAGTGCTGAGTCTAGTGATCAGAAAGTCTTCAGACTTGAAACAGACGGTCTGCATATATCTAGACTAAACTAATAGAAACGTTTTGTCAGCTTCAAAATATTATGGAAAGATTTCTCCAACACTTTCATGTTGTGTACTTCACCAACTATTTATTTCCATGATTTAATGATTTAAATATTACGAAATAACATAGTTTTGACCATTATGTAACAATATAATTTAAATCAGTCACATGACATCATGTGTAACTTTTACGGTAGATTTGATTATATAATTCTTTCGTTTGTTTAAGATCACATATATTTCAAACAAAGTATGCATGTAAAAGCATGTCAAATGATTTTTAATTACTAGAACATTGTATATCTCAAAATTTGTAGCATTTAGTATTAAATGCTAAAAAATTTAGGATTTAAAGCTAAAGCACAATAAAACAAGACAAGAAGTATAGCAAAATGGTATTGTCATGTTTATTACATGCAAATAATATATTTACTTTGTCCAACTTTCAACATATCAATTTCTTATATACATGTAGCGTCATGATATTTGTTAGTATGTAAAATTTTTAACCTCTTTTACAAGGTAAGACAATAAATAATAGATAATTCTTTTGTATTCATATTTAGAAGATAAGACATTAATCGCAAGTTATGATTTCGTCCATCTATAGTTATGTACAAGCATAGTGTATTTTAATATATGCATGGGGTATTTATATATATATATATATAAATTTGGCAAAAGCTCGAGATGGAAATGCTCATTTGGTTTGCTCAACTAACAATACAAATAGCAATTTCTTTTTGGAATGGTTCTTCAATCAAATGATTTGTTTAACAAAAGAAAAAAAAAAAGAAAGAAACACTAAGGGGAGAAACTAGCCCAAATATAGAAAGGGAGGGATTTTACCCTTATACACGCGGATACTATCAATCACTCACACACATTCACACAAACCTTAATACAAATAACTTGGAAATGACTCCGAATCTTTTCGCAAAGCCTCTGCTTTACCTCCCGTAGCACCCTCCATGTTGAAGACACATGAGCCAAGCATCATGCCTCTCTTCTAATATATTGAGTCTCTCCCTCCATGCATATCTTTGAGTCTCTTGCACCAATCCTTCCATCCACTCTCCTCATAGTACAGTGGATCCTCCCTATCCTCGAGGAGTGACAATCCTTCCATTTGCCATCTCCTCCACGCATACTGTGGATCCTTCCTATTCTCAAAGAGTGAAGTCCATTAAGCAATTCTTTTCAATCTCAACCTTCAAAGCATCCTCTAAAGGATTGGATTGCAACACATATCCCAACTTTTTAACGGTTGCACCCGCTACTCTAATATTAAGGCTAAATATTGGATAACTCTCATCAAATTGACCAAACTCAACTGCTCCCTCCAATAATCCCCACAGCGCATTTGTTCTGAAAAATTGAAACCATATGTGATCCGTATCAAATGAACCGAGAGTTCCTGATATCTCATTCCGCCTTTGGCTGTTGACACGTGGTATGATGTCGAAAGATACTTCATTTTCTCCATCTTCTACATCAAAGACGACACAAAGAAAAAATCCTACAAAGTTGTTGTACAAGTCTTGCGAAGCCTTGAAAGATATACTACCGTCTTCAACACGGACGAACCCCTTTGGCATCTCTCTTCCAAGGCTAACGATCCCATAATTAGACCAAAGGCTAGAATAGCGATGCCTTTGTTATATGTGTAAATTATTAGAAGTATCCAAGTTTGTAATTAGTTCAAGAAAAAGAGTTTAATTTGTACATATTCCTAGTAATTCAACTAAAGGAAGAGTTTTGTAATAATTAGACATATTGATCCTTGCTTATGTTGGAAATCATTCCCCTGCAAGTGCCACCCACCCCTAATGTTAGATTGAATCACCCTAAACACAGCTCATACAATACAAGTGTAATATATAGGAAGTGAAAAATTGATGGAAAATAGAACAACATATCCAAGAAATTAATCGTCCTCGTCAGACCCCATTGTCTAATGTTCATTGTTACGAGTTCACTTTGGAGATCACTGATTCTTCGGTACAAACTGTCCCAATTGAACTCCAACTTACTTGCATATTAGTCGGAATCCACACTTCTTCGCAAGTAGTTTGTGATAATTGTATACTCTAATGCTAATGCGAAAATGAGTCCGGTCATTTGGACCAAAATGGTCTACTGTCCACAAATCCTTTAATTCCATATACTCCAGCCACACATTATCCAAATCAAAGAACTTGAAATGCCTGCTGTGTATTGTGCTTTTGCAATTAATAGATCCTATAACTTCGAATGCGGTACTCTCACCTACCCTATACAACACTTGAAATACAACACAAAAAGCTACTCCTAGGATCTTTTCATATAATTCCTGTGAAGCCATGAAAGATATATAACCCTCTTTATTGGGCAACAACCACTTTGGCGTCTCTCTTCCGGGTAGAACAACTCGATGATTTGGTTGGCAATGAAATTTCTGTCATAGATGTAGACTGTTAGATAGTTTTTTTGAAATTGGCACCTAAAAGGAGGAGTATGAATGAGTTAAGTGGCAATCCTAGAGTTTTATATATAGTTAGCAATAGCACAATCACTTTCTACATGTTTGCTTCTTTTTCCTTTTCTTTTTTCAATTAGCCCACCATTCCGGGATTTTTAGCCTTTTGCAATGCACAAAGCAAGCCACTACTCCATATTAATGAGAGAGAGAGAGAGAGAGAGAGAGAGAGAGAGAGAGAGAGAGAGAGAGAGTCTAACCTCAGGCATGAACAAATCATTCACGGGGAACCCATTATGGACTAGCTCCCGACTTGAATATAACTCAACATCCTCAATGTCACATATGTTGGAGGGAACTCTTTTTAGAGATTTGCAATCATTTGCCTTTAGTCTTCTCAATTTCCCGGAATCTTGGGAATCTCTTTGATAACTCTATAAAAAAAATAGAGTCATTTTACCTATTTTAGGTAATAATTAATGCAATATCTATAAGAAAATATTTGGATTTCCTTTTGATTATTTGAATTTTTCTTATTTATGCAGAATAATAAGATATGGAGAATATAAGGAAAAAAATGGCAAATATCAGGAATTCAAATAAATAAATAAATAAAAAAAGCAATGGAAGATGGATATCAAATCAAGAAATTCTTGATTTTGTTCCCTAATGTTATCTGCAAGCGTTGGGAGATAGATATCTGGGATATATCATTTGAAGATGAGAAAATTGAGAGCTAGAGAGAGAGAGAGAGCACAATTAGGTTTTTTTTGTTAGATCGTTTTTCATTCCTCTAGGAGTTTTTCAAGTATTTTGAAGAGAAGACAAAAGTGGTGATAGAATTCTTGTCATTTGATTGAAGATACTGGGTTTTATTTATATTTTTACTTTTTCTTCTACAATGTTCTAATTTTCTTTTGTTAGGGCTACGATGTAGTCTAACCATGATGATGTGAATTTTCCTTGTTTATGCAAAATAATGAGATATGGAGAATATAAGGAAAAGAATGGCAAATATCAGGAATTCAAATAAATAAATAAAAGCAGTGGAAGATGGATATCAAATTAGGAAATCCTTGATTTTGTTCCCTAATGTTATCTGCAAGCGTTGGGAGGTAGATATCTAGGATATATCCTTTGAAGAGGAGAACATTGAGAGCCGGAGAGAGAGAAAGAGAGAGAGAGAGAGAGAGAGAGAGAGAGAGCAATTAGGTTTTTTTTTGTTAGATTGTTTTTTATTCCTCTTAGAGTTTTCAAGTATTTTGAAGAGAAAACAAAAGTGGTGACATAATTCTTGTTCTAATTTTCTTTTGTTAGGGTTACGATGTAGCCTAACCATGATGATGTGAATTTCATGATTTTTATGTTTTACAATTGATTTTATTCACGTGAGTTATATATAATTGTGCTTAATGCTTTTGAGTGACTAGCCACCACTTGAATGATCTGATATGTATATTTGAGATTGAGAAGTGATAATATGCAATTGCTCATTATAATATATAACCATGAATTAAACGTGGATAGAGATATACTGCGTTATTTGTGTAGCTTTCGGTGATAAGGTGATCCAAAAGACTCATTGTAAACCGGGAATATTAATAGTTTTTAATACACCTATGTTTATTTAAATTCACATAGAAATATAGTGGATTAATAAACTGAGTAGGTTTGCTATACCTAGAGATAGGATAGTAAATAGATTAGAAAATTCCGCTATCACATGTTTGATATCGTTCTTGTATTCACAACAATCTGAAATTCATATCTAATGGTTATGGTGAAATCGGATGCTTTAACATATTTATCTTATCGATTTACTACATTTAGTCTGCAAATTTCGTTTTTAATTTATTCTTAATTATATTTTGATCTGTTAGATAAATTTTAGAATTAGTCTATTTTAGTATTTAATTGGTTTATTAATCATCGATCTCCGTGGGACGATACTTTTTCTCATCATTATATTACTTGTTTGACACGTGTACTTACGTTTAGAATTTTACGAACAAGTTTTTGGTGCCGTTGCCGGGGATCGTTTGTTTAATACTAATTAATGTTAATATCAGATAATTCTAAGTTTAATCTAGATTTCGTTTTATTTTATTTTTCAGGGTGTACATCGGTTTATGACACGTAGTCAACAAGGGAAACTTGTTGAGCTTGATCCAGAAAGCGAGTGTACATTCAAAAGGCGACTAAGAGAATAGAGAAATCACACTAAGAAGATGGCAAACAGGGAGAATGAAAATCCACGTAGACTGTTAAGAGATTATGCAGCGCCAACAGTTCAAGGCACTACATCAAGTATCAGAAGACCTGCAATTTAAGCAAACAACTTTGAGATCAAGCCATTACTCATTCAAATGCTTCAACAGGCTACCAAGCGATGATCCAAATGCTCACATCAATGCTTTTCTCGAAATCTGTGACAACATTAAATATAATGGAGTTACAAATGATGCTATTAGATTGTGATTATTTCCATTCTCTCTTAGAGACAAAGCTAAAAGTTGGCTTTCTTCTCTTCCTGTAGGATCAATTACTACATGGAATGATATAGCTCAAAAATTTCTTGGTAAGTTCTTTCCACCTGCAAAGTCTGCAAAGATGCGTAATGATATTACTAATTTTATGCAAATGGATAATGAATCATTATATGAAGCATGGGAAAGATTAAAAAAAATTCTTAGGAGATGCCCACATCACGGACTACCCGTATGGATGCAGGTACAAACTTTTTATAATGGCTCTAGTACAAATTTTCGTTCTATGATTGATGCAGCTACAGGAGAAACTCTAAATAATAAAACACCAGAAGAAGCCTACAATCTATTAAAGGAGATGGCGTCCAATAGTTATCAGTGGTTTACTGAGAGATTACCAATGCGAAAAGTTAGCGGAGTTCACGAAGTGGATGCTTTTGCTGCAATTGTTGCATAATTTGAAACACTCAACAAAAAGCTTGATAATATGAGTGTTTCAGTCATGAAAATTTAGAATTTGACATGTGATTTTTGTGGTGGAGGACATGTTAGCACAGAGTGTCAAGTAGGTAATACTTTCAAACAGTCTAGTGAAAATTCTAACTTTGTTAGGAATTTTAACAGGTTACAAAATAATCCATACTCTAACATGTACAATCCGGGATGGTGCAATCATCCAAATTTTTCATGGAATAATCAGAATGTGACGAGATCATCGGGATTCAAACAATCAGAAGAGACAAAGTTAAATTTGGAAGACATAGTCACCAAACTTGCTAACACAACTCATGACTTCATCAAAAGCACGGATGTGAGATTTCAAAACTAAGAGGTTTCAATTAGAAATCTAGAGATGCAAGTGGGTCAATTAGCTAGCATGATGTCGGGGAGACAACAGGGTTCTTTGCCGAGCAGCATAGAGAAAAATCCAATTGAAAACATAAAGGCTATTACCCTGAGAAGTGGCAAACAAGTGGGAGAAGAAGAGGTTTTTAGAGACAAGGAAGAGGTGGTCAACAAACAATCAAATGAGACAAGCAAAAGTAAACTTTTTTCCAGATAATCCTAAGCCATATGTGCCGCCAATTCCATTCCCTCGGCGACTCCGCAGCACAAAATAGATAAGCAATTTTCTAAATTTCTTAATGTATTTAAAAAATTGCACATTAACATTCTTTTTGTAGATGCTTTAGCACAAATGCCTAATTATGCAAAAATTTTGAAGGAGATTTTGGCAAACAAAAGGAAACTAGAGGAATATGAAACTGTGAAGTTAAACAAGGAGTGTTCAGCCATCCAACAAAACAAATTACCTCCGAAATTAAAAGATCCAGGGAGTTTTACTATTCCGTGTACTATTGGGGATTCTTATTTTAAAAAAGCATTATGTGATTTAGGTGCAAGTATTAATCTGATGCCTTATTCAGTTTCCAAGAAATTAGGATTGGGTGAGGTAAAAGCAACCACAGTGTCACTTCAACTGGCTGATCGATCAATTAAATATCTGAGAGGTATTGTGGAAGATGTCTTGGTAAAAGTTAACAAATTTATCTTTCCTGCAGATTTCATAGTTCTTGACATGGAGGAAGATTTTGAGATACCACTTATCTTATGTCGACCTTTTCTAGCAACAGGAAGAGATCTTATTAATGTACAACAAGGGAAGTTAATTCTTAGAGTTCAAGATGATCTTCTTTCATTTAATGTTTTTAAAGTAATGAAATATCCATATGATGATAAATTCTTGTTTTAGAGTTGAAATGGGTTAAGTACACTAATGGTACCATAAGTTGTGTACGGCGCTCACTTTGGTGCCAAAAGTTTCCGTCAGATCACTTAAGTGCCAAATCGGAGGAAAAACACTCACTTTGGTGCCACCGGCGAAAGATTCCAACCTTCGACGAAAGATTCTGGCCAAAATGATTTTTTTTTTAAAAAAAATCGATAAGCCTTTAAATGACGTCGTTTTCGGTCCTCCTTAAGAAAACGACGTCATTTTTCCGTCCTACGTGGATGGCTTCATGGAAACGGCGCCGTTTAGCTCACATGGAGAAAAATTAGGGTTTCCGCCGCTCGGCCACCGTCGTTCGCCCACCGTCGCTCGGCCACCGTCACTGCTCGGCCACCGTCGCTCAGCCACCATTGTACTTGCTCGACCAGGTGAGCGAGGAGAGAATGAGATTGTTGCAGGAAAATCAAAGGCGAGGGTGGAGAAGGAGGAGGAAGAAGATGGGTCGAAGGGGCTGCTGGTGCGCTACTGCTGCTGGTGCGTTGTTGGTGTCGTTGCTGGTGTGCTTTGCCGGTGCTCTTCTGGTACCGTGCCGGTGCCGTTACTTGGTGTGGGTCTTCAAGGAAGAAGAAGACACGAAGACGAGCTTCCTCTCTCTCAATTTGGGGATTAGGGTTTCAAAGTTGGGGGAAATACGCCAAACGGCGTCGTTTTGGTGTTTGGATGCTGACTCAACTCTCCGACGAGCCACGTCAGCGTCAAAAATTAATAAAAAAAGGCCACGTCGGATTTCCGGCCAATTTCATCGGAGTTGGCACCAAAGTGAGCGTTTTTCAAATTTTTTGGCACTTAAGTGATCCGACGGAAACTTTTGGCACCAAAGTGAGCGCCGTACACAACTTATGGCACCATTAGTGTACTTATCCCGAGTTGAAATAGTTGACAAGTTGGTGATTAAGGTTTTTTACGAAAATATTTTTAAAGATCCACTTGAAGCATGTCTGATTCAACCAAAGGATAAAGATATTCAGAATAAGAAGATAACGGAGTACGCAAATTTTATAGAGGCAATTCCACCATATTCAAGGCAAAAGGCAATTAAATTTGAGAAGTTTGGACAACACATTACAAAGCCTAAGTCATCAATTGAAGAGCCTCCAATTCTTGAACTCAAATCCTTACCTTCTCATTTGAAATATGCTTATTTAGATGGAGTTTCTTATTTACCGATAATTATATCTTCTTCTTTGACAGATTTGATGGAGGAGAAATTGCTCAGAGTATTAAGAGAGCATAAGGGTACAATTGGATGGAAAATAGTTGATATCAAGGGAATTAGTCATTCAATTTGCATGTACAAAATTTTAATGGATGAGCAATATAAACCCACTATCCAACCTTAGAGGCATTTGAACCCGAATATGCAAGCAGTGAAAGCTGAGGTAATTAAGCTACTTGATGCAGGTATCATCTATCATATCTTTGATAGTTCTTGGGTAAGTCCTATATAAGTTGTGCCAAAGAAATGTGGTATAACTGTTCAAAAAAACGACAATAATGAATTGATTCCAACTAGAATAGTTACTGGGTGGCGTGTATGTATGGATTACAGAAAATTGAATGATGCCACTAGAAAAGATCACTTTCCTTTACCATTTATTGATAAGATGTTAGAAAGACTTACAGGGCATGAGTTTTATTGCTTTCTTGATAGATATTTGGGGTATAATCAGATTCCTATTGCGCCAGAAGATCAAGAGAAAACTACCTTCACTTGTCCCTATGGTACTTTTGCTTTTAGAAGAATACCCTTTGGTCTTTGTAATGCACCGACTTCTTTTCAGAGATGTATGATGGCTATTTTTTCTGATATGGTTGAAAAATATATTGAGATTTTCATAGATGATTTTTCCGTTTTTGGCTTATCATTTGATTCTTGTTTAAATAACTTGGCTTTGGTCTTACAAAGATGTGAGGAGACTAACCTTGTTTTGAATTGGGAGAAGTGTCACTTTATGGTGCAAGAAGGAACAGTGCTCGGGCATAAACTTTCTCGAAACGGAATAGAAGTCGATCGAGCCAAAGTGGAGGTCATTGCAAAATTGCCTTCGCCTACATCTGTAAAACTTGTCAGAGGATTTTTGGGGCATACAAGATTTTATAGGCGATTTATAAAAGATTTTTCAAAAATTGCTAAACCTCTTTCTAATCTTTTGGAAAAAGATGCTCCTTTTAATTTTTCTGTTGAATGCATGCAGGCTTTTAACACTTTAAAGGAGAAGTTAATATCAACACCAATTATGGCGGCATCAAATTGGGATTTATCTTTTGAATTGATGTGTGATGCTAGCGATTCTGCGGTAGGAGCTGTTTTGGGACAAAGGAATAATAAAATTTTTCGAACCATATACTATGCTAGTCGAACTTTGTCAGGTGCACAATTGAATTATTCAACAACATAAAATGAACTTTTGGCAGCAGTATTTGCTTTTGATAAATTTCGTTCTTATTTAATTGGCTCAAAAGTTATAGTTTATTCTGACCACTCTACTCTTAAGTATCTACTTGAAAAGAAAGAATCAAAACCCAGTTGATTAGGTGGATTCTATTACTGCAAGAATTTGATTAGGAAATCAAATATAAGAAGGGGACTGAAAATCTAATTGCAGACCACTTATCAAGAATTCCAAATTCAAGGGAAGAGGTAAGACCAATTCTGGAAGAGTTCCCGATGAGAAAATTTTTTCCATTAAGTCCACAAAAATTCGTTGGTACGCCGACTTTGTAAATTATTTAGCAAGTAATGTTCTTCCTCCTAAATTATCATATCAACATAAGTAAAAAATTCTTTTCTAATGTTAAAAATTATTTTTGGGAAGAACCTTTCTTGTTTAAAGTATGTGCAGACTAGGTCATAAGGAGATGTGTTCCAGATGAAGAGAAGGCAAACATTCTACATCATTGTCATGATGGAGAGACAGGTGGCCATTTTGGTGCCACCAAAACTACAACTAAGATTTTACAACTGAATTTTATTAGCCTACACTTTTTAAAGATGCATACTCCTATGTAGCTTCATGTGATAGGTGTCAAAGAACTGGAAATATTAAAAAAAAAAATGAGATGCCTTTAAACTACATTATTGTGTATGAATTATTTGATATTTGGAATATTGATTTCATGGGACCCTTTACACCTTCTTATGGAAATTTATACATTTTAGAGGCTATGGAGTATGTGTCTAAGTGGGTAGTGATATAGCTAGTACGAGTACCTAGAGGGGGTGAATAGGTATATAAATGATTTTTCTTGATAATTTCTTGATAATTGCGCAATACTTAGACAGTTGAAGGATTTGCGATAAGTAATAATCAATGTAAGACTAAGTAAAGGAAAGAGAGAAATGAACACGCGATTTATAGTGATTGGGCTTGATTCAAACCTACGTCCACTCTTCTGCTCTGACAGCCAATTGGCTGGATTCCACTATGAACAAAGAGATGTTACGGTGTTGATCTTTCTTGATTTCTAGGTGTAGATGATTTACCACACTCACTTAAGATATCACCAAGTATAGACACTCTCTGTGTATACAATTTCACTCAGACTGTATCGATTAATAATCAAGGTACTTCAGACTCTGGAATTTCTCTATCGATCACATTCTCAAACAACTAGAACGTCTTCCTTTTTATACTCCTTTATGCCATCATACCCGTTGGCACTTTCCAAAGGAATTCCTCCAATCTACCCGTTGGACAGAATCAATCAAGAAGATCATTCGAGCTATTAAAGGAACCTGACGATAGCCCATCAATCCTGTTCGCCCATACAATCAGGATCTTGGTTTCCAAGAATAGAACATTCCAAGAATACTTCGTCGACCATCGGATCTTCAATTGATCTAGATACGAACAAAAGAATCCGTTAAATTTATCCAACCAAAAAAGATCTTCTCCAAACGATAGGATTAAATCCTCAACCATATACTTCGGCTCTAGATTTCCTTCGTCACTGAATCAGAAAGACTGTCAATGAGAATAGTCTTGAGTTTTGAGTCTTAAGTCTCGAATCTTGAGTCTTGAATCTTGAGTCTGGTAATCAGAAATTCTTCAGACTTTAAACTAGACGATCTGCAGATATCCAGACTAGATCGAATGACACGTTTTGTCAGCTTCAAAATATTCTGGAAAGATTTCTCCAACAATCTCCCCCTTTTTTATGGTGACAAAACTTTCCTGTAGATTTGAACCTCTTTGACC
This sequence comes from Eucalyptus sideroxylon x Eucalyptus melliodora, assembly GCA_016097485.1. Taxonomy (NCBI): domain Eukaryota; kingdom Viridiplantae; phylum Streptophyta; class Magnoliopsida; order Myrtales; family Myrtaceae; genus Eucalyptus; species Eucalyptus sideroxylon x Eucalyptus melliodora. The sequence continues at coordinate 20,027,365 of CM027831.1, read as the reverse complement.
TGCAAAAACATTCCTCAAGCAATATGGCTATCTCATAAAGATTAACAAAATAACCAAACTCCGCATCCACAGAAAATTGGTTAGTCTTTCATGAGTAATACCATATAACAACACTTGATATAAATGCAAACAGTCAAGCATCTAAATCCACAGCCAATTCAGTCAAATTCAAGTTCACACCCAAGTTCACTCAAGTCATACTAAAAAACAAACACATTTAACCACAAAAATAAATTTAAAGTTAAAGAAGGTTGGTTCAAATTGCTTCTCCCCCTTTTTGTCATCATTAAAAAAAGGTGAGAAAGAAGTCATGTCTACTTGGGAATGCGTACGATCTGAAAATCTCCCATGGACTGGACTACGCCTTCTAGCCTCTTCAAGTCCTCCCTTAGTTGAGCTACCTCCTCTCCTTTGGCATTGGCTTGAAGTTGCAGAGCGAGGTCTTTCATTTTATCCTCCAGGGTAACTGAAGATGCTTGTCCATCATTCTTCATGGCTTGAATTTCACAGTCCAGAGCATAGACTTGGCCACGCATTTCCAAAAGAACATCCATAATACGACGAAAATCTGCAGAATTGTCCGTCTGAGTACTTGCATTTGCTCTTTCCGATGGAGTGAATGCAGACGATGGCGCTTCTGTATGGTTTTGCAGATTTGGTGTTCACGTATCGTGTCCTTCTTCAGGCATTTAAGAAGCCTGAATTTCTTCTGGGTCTGCTGGAGATTGTCTTAGACCTTCACTATTGGCAGCATGAGGTGTGGACCTTTCTTGCTCGCCAACTCCCCCTGTCTCTAGGACATCAAGAGGGGAAGAGTGATGATCATGCTCTTCTGAGTCTTGATTCTCCTTCTCTCCAGATTTAGCTGCAAACTTTTCTTGCTCAGCTTCTCCTTCTTCTTCAGCTTCTTTCTCCTTCTCTCGCTGCTCTTCTTCTTCTACGTTCTTGTCTTTCTCTTCTTCTTCTCTCTGTTTCTTCTGTTGTTCTGTTGGTTAGGGAACAGAACGTCTTGTCCTTATCAAGGCAGTGATTGTGAGATCTTCCTCCTCATCTTCATCCTCCAAGATGAGAGTTCTCTTCTTTTTGGATGGGGCACCAATGGCCTCCTTTCCTTTTCTCTTTGAAGCAGACGGAACTGGAGTCTTCACTCGGAATTTCTCCATTGCCTTGGAAAGTTCTTTCAGACGCATCTTTGTTAACATCTTCAAACCTACCACCATCTTATCGCACGGTCGAACACAAAGTAAATGTGGCGGTTCAATATTCATGTGTCTGAAGATCTTGGTCACCAGACCTGGGTAAGGCAACTGTCACTTGTCTTTCGACATTGCTCTGTACATGTGAAAGAGAATAGTGTGAGGGAGAGAGAACTTCTTCCCTGAGTTGATTGCGTACATCAATTTTGCTTCGGAATTAGACACATCAGTCTTTGATGTAGACTTCGGCCTAATGCAATTGATAACAATTTTGTGCAACACAATATTGATGGAACACATTCTTGAATAGATGATTTTTCCCTCAATATCTCTGTCTTCAACAAGGTCCATTGTGGCACGAGCAACTGAGACTTTGACTGGTTGATAACGTCCTCGTTCAACTCCAATTATGTCCGCCAACATGTCCACGTCTAACGCATAATCCTGATCTCGAACACTGAATGATATTCTATTCGCATCTATAAAGTTAAGATTTGAATAGAAATATGCAGTCCGTTGTGCATATCCGTCCGTGGTGTTAGTGCAAAAACGTTCCAGTTGAAGCATACTGAACTTCTCCCTCAAGTTCACATTCACAGCATCCAAGAAATCGAAATCGACACTCCTAGGGTTTATCACCCCTCGTTTCAACAGTTTGAAGAGCAAATTTTCCTGTTCCTTCGATTTAAATAACTCCATCCTCTTTCCCTTCACCTTCGCAAAGAACACCCATTCTCGGTTGAAAATCACTTAACATTTTGTCATCGTCGTTCCCATCGCCGTCGAATTTGGTCCCGACATACGAGGGTCACTAGGAATATTCGCAAGCGCTTCCTCTGCTTTACCCTTAGGAGCAATTCCCAAATCCTCCATTTTAGGATCTGCGTCCTCGATTATCTCTTCCTCCGGATGTTGACCCGCACCTTGTGGGGTAGATGGCATTGAGTGACATGGTGAAGAGTGAATCAGGCTCTGTTGCTGACTCGATAATTCTTCCTCTTCGGTGAGATCGAAATGGGCAGGTCCCTTCTTCATCCTCTGTGGTCCCCTGTTCGCGATTCTTGAAGACTTCCTCGAAGAAGACATCCTTCTTGTCGCTGAAAGATTCCTTTGCTTGCTTTCCCAAGAAAAGATGACAACTTTCTCGAAGATGAGCACGAAGCAGAAACCGGATTGGGAGGAGAATGCTTTTTAGGGTTTTGAAGATTGAAGGTGAAAACTGTGTATATATAACTCAGTTTTGAAAAGGGAAGTTTAATCGACACAAGGAAAATGTACGAATACTTCTTTTCGAAATCAATAACTGCCAAAATTAATCCTTTCTAAAAGACAAGTTTTTCGATTTTCACAGAGACTACAAAATAACTGAACGAAAGATCATACCTTTTCGAGTTTAGATAAAATAACAACTTACAGTCTATAGTCATCAACGTCTGAGTCTGAGATATTTGAGTCTGAGAGATTTGAGTCTGATGGTCATCAACTTTCTGAGTCTGAAGGTTGGTGAGTTTCTAGACTTTAACTTCTTCGAGCTTCAAAATGTTGAGTCTGGAACGGATAAAGTCGAATTGATTTTTCTCCAAAGGCTTTGTGAATATATCCACTAGCTGAATTTTTGAATCAACAAATTGAATCGAGATTTCTCCATTTTGAATATGATCTCTAATGAAGTGATGTCGAATCTCTATATGCTTTGCTCTTAAATGAAGAATTGGATTTTTGGTGAGATTGATTGCGCTGGTGTTGTCACATTTGATTTCTGTGCATGAGTCTTCAATCCCAAAGTCTTGTAGTTGTTGTTTTATCCATAGAATTTGTGAACAGCAGCTTCCAAGGGCTACATACTCGCTTCGTTGTTGAGAGAGCTACGTGCTTTGTTTCCTTGAAAACCAAGACACTGTCCCCGTCCAAGCAAGGCAAGTTCCCCGAAGTACTCTTTTTATCGACTCTACAGCCAGCTAGATCTGCGTCTGAATATCCCAGAAGATTAAAGTCTCCCTTCTTAGGATACCAAAGACCAATGCTTGAAGATGAAGCAACGTATTTAATAATACGTTTTGCAGCACTGAGATGGGATTCTCTAGGATCTGATTGAAACTTAGTCTGTCGTACCAAGCTCGAGGTGCTTGCTTTAAACCATACAATGCCTTTTTCAGTCTGAAGACTGAGTCTGGCTTCTTTGGGTCTTCAAACCCAGGTGGTTGTTCCACATAAACTTCCTCTTGGATAAATCCATTTAGGAAAGCGCTTTTGACGTCCATTTGGAATAACCTGAAATTTTTGTAACAAGCAAACGCAAGTAATATACGAATAGCTTCTAACCTTGCTACAGGAGCATAAGTCTCATCATAGTCTATTCCTTCTTCTTGCGTGTATCCTTTGGCCACGAGTCTTGCTTTATTTCGTACGACTTTTCCTTTTTCATTCATCTTGTTTCTGAACACCCATTTGGCTCCAATAACAGTTTTACCTTTTGGTTTAGATGTCAATTCCCGAGACATCATTAATGTTGAACTGTCGAGCTCCTCTTGCATAGCTTCGATCCAGCTTTCATCGATAAAGCTTCTTCTATGCTTTTTGGTTCAATTTCAGAGATGAGAGCCACAAGACACTAGACTCTTCACGTCTTTTGGATCTGGTGCGAATTCCTTCATTAATTTCGCCGATAATGAGATCTTTAGGATGACTGGACTTGTGCTTCCGATTCTTGGTTGATTTGTCTCGGATGATGATCTCTTTCTTTATTTGAATCTTCATGAACATCTTGATGCTTTGGTCTTCCAAAGTCTCGAGATACTTTTTGAGTTGTAAGCTTTGGAAGGTCTCTGGAGCAGTTCGGACTCTTCATATTGAGTCTGACTGGATTCATCTTGTGTAGAGTCTTGAAATTTGACATTCATTGACTCCTCCACAGACTGGCTCTTCTTATTGTAGACTCTCTAGGCCTTGCTTGATGTAGAATATCCAAGGAAGATGCCCTCATCTGATCTTTCTTCAAACTTACCAACTCGATCTTTTGCATTTTTCAATATAAAGTATTTGCAACCGAACACATGAAAGTATGAAACAATGGGCTTCTTACCTTTTAATAATTCATAAGGGGTTTTCTCAAGAATAGGTCTTAGGAAGACTCTATTGATGATATAGCATGCTGTTGAAACAGCTTCAGCCCAAAATCGTGAAGAAATTTTACTTTCAATTAAAAGAGTTCTAGCCATTTCTTGAAGAGATCTATTCTTTCTTTCCACAACTCCATTTTGCTGAGGAGTGTATGGAGAGGAGAACACATGCTTAAATCCAGATTCATCACACAATTTTGTGAAATCTTGATTTTCAAATTCACCTCCATGATATGTTCTCATACTTAAGATAACACACCCTTTTTCATTTTGAACCTTTTTAGCAAATTTTTCAAAATACGAAAAGGTTTCTGACTTACTTGTAAGGAAATATACCCAAGTAAAGCGGGAGTAATCATCCACAATTACTAGGCAATATTTCTTACCTCCAATACTCTGGGTTCTGGTTGGTCCGAAGAGATCCATATGCAGCAACTGTAGTACATGATTAGTAGAGACATGATTTATTGGCTTAAATGAATTTCTTACCTGCTTTCCAAGAATACATGGTGTGCATGGATCGGACTTTTGATATGGTAATTTGGGTAGACCTCGAACAAGCTGCTTTGATGAGATTTTGGCTAATTGCTTCATGTTGACATGACCAAGCTTTCTGTGCCATAAGCTTGCTTCATCTTGGATTGAAATTAGGCATTGAGATTCATTTAATTTCATGTCTAAGAGGTAGATATTTCCATGCCTTCGACCCATAAAAGACTGAGTAGAGTCTTTACTGATTCCAGAGCATATTCCTTCCTGCAAGGAGATCTTGAAACCAGTATCACACAATTGGCTAATGCTGAGGAGATTATAGTTGAGTCCTTCCACTAGAAAAACATTGCTTATTGTGAGATTTCCAATTTTCATAGTTCCAAATCCCACAATGCTTCCTTTGCGCTTTCCTCCAAATGAAACATTTCCACCGTTTACTTGAACAAGCTTTATGAAGCATTTTGAGTCTCCCGTCATGTGTCTTGAACATCCGTCAAGATACCACTTTACCTTTTTCTTGACGGAGACCTGCATTTAAAAGAGAGTCTCAAGTTTTCTTTGGTACCCAAATTTTCTTGGGTCCTTTGGTGTTAGTAGGATAAATATTATTAGGCCATACTTTCTTAACAGGCTTCCAAACCATAGGACACTCTTTTTCAAAGTGATCCCGACCACACACTTTGAACACCTTAGAGCATTTCGACCTACGAGACTTTACAAAAACTTTCTTGAAATGATTTTTGTAAGCTTCTCTCGAAGGTCTTTTCTTAATTCTTTCTTTTACTTTTGGAAAATCAATCAAAGGAATTGTTTCTCTGTCATGCCTAGACCAGGACTTATTGAAGTAAGGTCTTTGAATTGAAAGAACTTTTTCAAGTTTTTATGATCCTATCGAAAATTTCTTTGAAATATTTGATAAGTCAGTTTTTAAGAAAACATTTTCTTTCAAAAGATTATCTTCTTTTTCTTTAAGAGTAGAAACATTTAGGTCTAGACTTTTAACTCTTTCTTCTAAAATGGCTTCCTTTTGTTTTAAAGCTGAGTTTTCCTTTTTAAGTTCGGAAATCCTTTTGAGAGAAGTATTAAAACTGAAACACAGTTCATCAATGTATTTAGAGACTTTGGCAAGAATTTTAAAATCACTTACCTCAAATTCACTGTTCAGTCGATCCGGATCTGAGTCTCGAGTGCGAATGTGCCATCGGACCTATGTTGGCATATTCATTATCACTTTCTTCACATTCTGTATCACTCCAGGTTTCGGCTTTGAGAGCTTTTCGAAACTTCTCAGCTTTTCCTCTTTTCTTCTTCAGAAGAGGACAGTTGGGTCTGATGTGTCCCTTTTTCTTACATTCAAAGCAGACTACATCTTTGTTTGGTTCCTCATCATCAACAGACTTGGTCTGCTGTCTCTAGAAACTTTGTTTATTTGAGTTGAACCTTCTACCTTTTCTATTCAGTTTTCTGAATCTTCTTATCATGAGAGCAAGCTCCTCGTCATCCATATCATCTCCTGAATCTGTATCATCAGAATCATCATTTGATTTTAATGCAATGGATTTCTTACCTCTTGGATCTTCGTCTTCATTAATTTGTTCCACTTCATAAGACTGAAGAGTTCCGATCAATTCGTCGACAGATAGAGGCATAATTCTTTGCGTCTCTCTTATTAAAGTCTTTATATGATTCCAATCCTTGGAGAGTCCACGCAGTAGCTTGTTCACCTTCATGGGATCAGAAATTTTTTGTCCTTGGTTCTCAAGACCATTGACAATATCTCGTAAAACGACTAAACATGTCAGTTATAGATTCTCCTTGCTTCATTTTGAAGGCTTCATATTGACCGAGGAGAATGTTGATTCTGGTCTCCTTCACTCGATCTGTTCCTTCATAGGTGATGTGTAATCTGTCCCATACTTCTTTTGCTGTAACACAAAAAGATATTCGGTTATATTCAGTTGGAGACAAGGCACAATATAAAGAGTAAATTGCTTTTGCATCGAGTGCTTGTCTCTTGTTTATTTCTTCCTGAGTCATTCCGCTGACATCAACAGTTTCTTTCCCTCTTTCAGAGACTGATGCAGCAGTAGGAGTGATTCCTCTTTCCACAACGTCCCATTTCAGAGGATCCTTTGATCGTAGGAAAGCTTTCATCTTGTTCTTCCAGATGTTGTAATCCTTTCCATCAAAGTAGGGTGGTCTGGTATTGCTTTGCCCTTCCACCAGCCCCGGTGCTAGCATACTAGCCATGGATCTTTTACTCGAAGTAAAACACTTCAAATAAAGTAAGAACACGAGCTCTGATACCAATTGATATAGCTAGTACGAGTACCTAGAGGGGGGTGATAGGTATATAAATGATTTTTCTTGATAATTTCTTGATAATTGCGCAATACTTAGATAGTTGAAGGATTTGCGATAAGTAATAATCAATGTAAGACTAAGTAAAGGAAAGAAAGAAATGAACACGCGGTTTATAGTGGTTCGGCTTGATTCAAGCCTACGTCCACTCTTCTGCACTGACAGCCAATTGGCTTGATTCCACTATGAACAAAGAGATGTTACAGTGTTGATCTTCCTTGATTTCTAGGTGTAGATGATCTACCACACTCACTCAAGGTATCACCAAGTATAGACACTCTCTGTGTATACAATTTCGCTCAGACTGTATCGACTAATAATCAAGGTGCTTCAGACTCTGGAATTTCTCTATCGATCACATTCTCAAACAACTAGAACGTCTTCCTTTTTATACTCCTTTATGCCATCATACCCATTGGCACTTTCCAAAGGAATTCCTCCAATCTACCCGTTGGACGGAATCAATCAAGAAGATCATTCGAGCTATTAAAGGAACCTAACGATAGCCCATCAATCCTGTTCGCCCATACAATCAAGATCTTGGTTTCCAAGAATAGAACATTTCAAGAATACTTCGTCGACCATCGGATCTTCAATTGATCTAGATACGAACAAAAGAATCCATTAAATTTATCCAACCAAAAAAGATCTTCTCCAGACGATAGGATTAAATCCTCAACCATATACTTCGGCTCTGGATTTCCTTCGTCACTGGATCAGAAAGACTGTCAATGAGAATAGTCTTGAGTCTTGAGTCTTAAGTCTCGAATCTTGAGTCTTGAATCTTGAGTCTGGTAATCAGAAATTCTTCAGACTTTAAACTAGACGATCTGCAGATATCCAGACTAGACTGAATGACACGTTTTGTCAGCTTCAAAATATTCTAGAAAGATTTCTCCAATAGATAGAAGCTTTAACATTGCCAACAAATAATGCTAAGGCTGTGGTCAAATTCTTGTAGAAATATATTTTTACCCGATTCGGCATTCCTAAGGCAATCATAAGTGATAGGGGAACACATTTTTACAACAATTTGAAGCACTTTTGAGTAAGTATGGAGTCACACATAAGGTTGCAACCCCTTATCATCCTCAGACTAGTGGTCAAGTAGAGATTTCAAATAAGGAAATCAAGAGAATTTTCTAAAAAACAGTGAATGCCTCTAGGAAAGATTGGTCAATAAAACTTGACGATGCACTTTGGGCTTATAGGACAGCATTCAAAACTCCAATTGGGATGTCTCCTTTTAGGCTAGTGTTTGGGAAGGCTTGTCACTTGCCAGTGGAATTAGAGCATAAAACATATTGGGCATTGAAATTTCTGAATTTTGATATGTAGTCTGTAGGTGAAGAAAGATTATTGCAACTGAATGAATTGGAAAATTTTTACAATGAGGCCTATGAAAATTCTAAGTTGTACAAGGAGCGTACAAAAATATGGCATGACAAGCACATATTCAGAAGAGAGTTCAAAATTAGTCAAAAAGTCTTACTTTATAACTCTCGTCTTAAACTTTTTCCAGGAAAGTTGCGGTCTAGATAGTTTGATCTTTTTACAGTTACACAGCTATTTCCTTACGGAACAATTGAAGTTGTGCATGACAATGAGTGTACATTCAAAGTGAACGGTCAACGTTTGAAGCCTTACTTCGAAGGTGGTTACAATAAGTAGAAAACCACCATTGAACTTCATCCTCCAGAATAGCGACATCTGAGATAGTTTGGCTGAAAACTATAAAGCAAGCACTTCTTGGGAGGCAACCCAAGCATTTTAATTATGTTTTTATTTATTGTTAAGTTTATTTTTTGCAAAAAAAAAAAAAAAAAAAAAAGATTAACTTTTCTCTATTTTATCCAGGTTAATTTTTTAGAGAGCACATTTGAAGAGTTTAATTATCAAGATCATCTATGAACTTACCCTACAACTAGGGGAGTTTTCTTCTTCCTATTCTATTTTTCGTATTGAGGACACTGCGTCATTCAAGTTTGGGGGGAAGACAAATTTTTTGGATAATTTTTTTATCATGATTGCTTTGGTTGTGAATTTTTGCGATTCTTAGGAAAATTTAAATTTTATTTAAATTTGCAATTGATGTGTGAATTAATTTTAATTATGATTATGTTGATCCACTTACCGAGCACTAAAAGTCCTTAATTTTTTAATTATGTGTAAATCTAGAGAACATTAATGTGAAGTACGTGATTTTCTTAAATTTCATCCAAATCTGAGAATTTGTTTCATTTTCTCTTGAGGCAAAATCCTAAGCCAAATCTAACTGAGAAAATGATTTAGGCAATTTTTGGATCGATTGAGCCTTTCAAGCTAACCTTGTTTATTTATCCCTAGTCACCCCGTTGAGCCTTAATTATAACCCAATTTTTCATTGGCACCCATATATGTTTAGCCTAGCCATTATCAAATTATATCCTTGTCTCACGCCCTATGAACACATTGATTTTCTTTTGGGATAAAAAAATTATTTGAGCTTGATAGAAATTTGGGAGGAATGATAGAGTAAAAAGAAGCAAAAAAAAAAAAGTGATTGCAATGGTTGTTTGGGGTGTATTATTAAAAAAAAAAATTACTTTTATGGTTCCCTATCCAACTTTCAATTGAGTGAGCCTTTTGAATACTCAATGGGTTGGAAATTTTAATGTTATATTAGGAGGGACTTTGGGAGAAACTCCACCATAAAGCAATTCAAAAAAAAAGGGAAAAAAAAAAGAATGATGATATTTGGTGGCCGAAAAATTATTTTGGAGTGAAATTGGATAGTGACATTAGCTCTAATTAGATCCTAGAAATCAACGTGTTGATGGGTGATTTGAGCTTAAAATTCTCGTTATCTCACCTTTAGCCCAGCCTTACATTACAAACCGAGAAAATTCATATTGATTTTTGGTTGGATAATTAGTTTACATTAGTGGAGAGAGAGGAATGAAAAGCAAACCTATGAAATTTTGTCATAATTATTGAAAATTTTTGGGAGGTTACATGTCAATATGAATTTATTTAGATTGCATATAATTCGAAAAAGATGATGACTCTCTCACACACACTTAGATCATATAGTTAGAATTGGTCTTAACTTATAAATCGATTTCAATATTTGGATGAAATTTGTGTTTTTCTTTGAATTGTGAATTTGACAATTATGGAAAGATGTCATGGAGGAGATTGTTAGCTTGAGTATGTGTTGTGTCTTGATTTTACTCAAGGACCAGCAAAATGTAAAGTTTGGGGGTTTGATAACTCTATAAAAATAGAGTTATTTTACATATTTTATGTAATAATTAATGCAATATTTATGAGAAATATTTGGATTTCCTTCTGATTATTTGAATTTTCCTTGTTTATGCAAAATAATGAGATATGGAGAATATAAGGAAAATAATGGCAAATATCAGGAATTCAAATAAATAAATAAAAAGCAGTGGAAGATAAATATCAAATCAAGAAATTCTTGATTTTGTTCCCTAATGTTATCTGTAAACGTTGGGAAATAAATATCTGGGATATATCCTTTGAAAAGGAGAACATTGAGATGTGAATTTCATGATTTTTATGTTTTATAATTGATTTCATTCTTGTAAATTATATATTATTGTGCTTAATGCTTCGAGTGACTCGGCCACCACTTGAATGATCGATGTGTATGTTTGAGACTCGAGAAGTGATAATATGCAATTGCTCATTATAATATATAACCATGAATTAAACATGGATAGAGATATATTGCGTTATTTATGTAGCTTTCGGTGATAAGGTGATCCAAAAAACTCATTGTAAACCGGGAATATTAATGGTGGGATTTCTAGAATCGAAATCATTATATTTTGGCTAAGGCCAATCGTCTACCCATGCACGATATTTTATCAAGGATGATAAAAGATGAGAAGAAATGCTGTGTGATGTGGCTCGGCGATTATTACATCGCATTGGCATGTAGGATGCCTTAAAGAATGCACGTAAATTGTTGAATAATTGATCAAGCCTGTTTGACGATAATTGATCATGCCCGTGTGGTGATAAGTGATCATGCTTGTGTGGTGATAATTGATCATGCATGTGTGGCGTAGATTGTGCCTGCATGGTCGTAATTTCGTGTGTTGAGTATCGTGCCCATGTGGCTGAAAGTAAGTGAAATGCCTAAGAGCCTGCACATAAAGTGTTTATTGTACATCACCTTGGCGAATAGACGCCTGAGAGCATTACTGTAGCTCGGTGACTGAGTGTACTATTGGAGATTATATGGTATGAGTGAGATGACCTAGAAATGGTCCAACTGACATGTAATCGACTAGGTCGATTGATCACTGCTTTGATCTGATGTTGTGAAATGATTGATTGAATGGAAATGACCGTGAGTGGTCTTGTTGGCGTGTGATCGACTGTATTGATTGATCGAGATATCGATCTGTGATGTGATTGCTTGTATGCCTATTGAATTGTGCTAATATACAGGTGGAATTTGAGATTAAGGTAAGTCCTCTGCCCTGTGCGTGTTTAGGCAGCCTATAGTATAATGGTTTACTAATCGGGCCTTAGTGGGGTAGAACTCGCTAAGACGTAGTCTCATCCCGGTTTGGGGAAAACATTTTAGGACCCTGATGAGGAGCTAAGGAGGAGGAATCTGAGAAGGAGAACTCTGAGGTGAAACCTGAGGAGAAGGATTTTTGAAAGAAGAAGATAATACTGAGAGGGATCTTAAGTACGACCTAGATGGACTGAGATTTCATCTTCTTTTGAGAATTCCATTTTGGTGTGAATAGTTATGAAGTTCTCTGGTTTGTGTTTTGTATAAAAGTTTGGTTATAAGTTTCAATATGAAAAATATAGCCTGCTTTTCTGTCCTATTGTTTTATTGTCTGGGGATTTATAACTGCTTCCGCATGTGCTTAATAAAAAGAAAGGGTCGGTGATACATAGTCCCGGGATATCGCATTCTAAAATCGACCAAGTAGAAGGATGTGTGCGTGCCTGAGGATCAGGGCGTGACATCCCCTTTTTGTGTTATCAGAGCGAAGTTGAAGATTGGAGTGATAAAGAGCGTTGACCATGGGATAGTTAGTAGAAAAGGCCTTTAAATTCATGCTGGTGCATATTTGTGTTAGGCGAGTACTAAAATTGGTTGTTCTTTGGATCGCTCTATTTCTAATTCGGTGTTGAATTGGAAACAAGTGTTAGTTGAGTAAAGCTACACCATGAGCGATCAAGAGCCGAGAACTCTTGTAAAGAGGACCAGTAGGGCCGTTATTCGGGTAGAGCTCCGACTCGTGTCGAAGCTCGAGGCGGACGTGGTCGAGCGCTAGCACAGGCTAGCGCGAGTGGAATGATTCCACCTGTCGTAGATGTCGGGGTAGCAGCCCCTAATGATCCCAGGGTGAATGGGATCTTGCGTGTTCTAGAAGCGATGGGTACTAGAATGGATCAGCAGGCCGCTACTGTTGAAGCCGCTGCTCAGGCTGCAACTGCCGCCGCTGCTGCTGCTGCCACCGGAGTTGCCCCTACTACCGCACCTGCAATCACACCTGCCGTTGCTCCAGCCACCGGGAATGTTGAAGGTCCACCGAAGATAATGGTTGCTGCAAGACCAATCCATAAGCTAGTGGAGCATTTCCTAAGGTTAAATCCGCCGTTATTCACCGGGTATGGAGATCCTGAAGCTGCTTCTTCATGGGTTTAGAAGCTTGAGAAGGCGTTTGCATTGCTGATGTGCAATCAGACTGAGAAGGTAATGTTAGCAACTTACCAGCTAGAGGGAGTTGCAGACACTTGATGGATGACAACTCGTGAAACAATCTTTCCAGAAGGTGTTGTTCGGGACTGGAACACTTTTCGTAAAGCTTTCAATGATAAGTTTTTCTCTGAGACTGCTAGAGAGGTGAAGATAGTAGAATTTCAACGTCTTCGCCAGGGTTCCTTAACTGTTGATGAATATGAGGCGAAGTTTGCTCAACTTTCGTGATATGCCCCCGAATTAATTGAGAATCCTGTGAATCGAGCGAGGAGGTTCAGAGATGGATTTAGACCAGACATGAGGAGTACCTTAGTCCTTCTAGATCTAAAGACTTATAATGATCTATATCGGAGAGCTCAGAAGATTGAGAAGGATCAGAATAAACGAGCCGCCACATCTAGATCGCGGTTTGGTTCGAACCAAGATAGAAATCGGTTTGAGAAAAGATCGATGATTGGAGATAGATCTCATGTTCCACCCAGTAAGGAGGGTGGAATTGGAAAGTCAGAACCCAATCGGATTGGTGTGTGTTGTTTCTGCGGAAGATAACATGGATCGGCCCCATGCTTTCTTAGGACAGAGTTTGTTATGAGTGTCGCCAGCACGGCCACCTAGCCAAAGATTGTCCCCAAAGAAAGATGGGACAGCAATAGCTGCCACCACCGCCACAGATGGGTCAGAACCGAGGACTCCCACCATTAATTACACAGCAGGGTAGACCATTCGGACCTCCAGCTCAAGGACGGACATATGCCATCACTAATGGACAGGACAAAGGGAAAGCACCGCAATTAGAGCACCACTAGAATGGTGAAGGGGACAAAAACGAACCGACTATGCACCAATCAGAGGAAGAATGTTTTTGGAATGACTTTATGGAAGTAGCACAATGAAATTTTGGTTAAGTTTATAGAATTTCAGTTTGTGAAAATGAAGTTGTAAAGAAGAGAATCATTGACTAGAGTGGTACTTGAATATTTTGTTTATGTATAACTTGATGATTTATATAAAAAGGTTGGGCTTAAGGAAAAGCTGACTTTCTGATTTCTGACGATGGGACACTAAGGTTCCATGGACGTTTAGTTGTGCCTAACGATGTAGAACCTAGAGAGGATGTTTTGTCTGAATTGCATTGTAGTAGTTACAGCGTTCATCTTGGAAGCACTAAAATGTATCAGAATCTGCGTCAACACTACTGGTGGTCAGATATGAAGGCGGATATCGCTAAGCATGTGGCCAAGTGTTTGACTTGTCAGCAAGTAAAAGCCCAGCATTACAAGCCGAGAGGATTTCTGTAACCTCTTGCGATCCCAGAGTGGAAATGGGAGCATATCACGATGGATTTCGTGACTGGACTACCAAGACATAAGAGGGGGAATGATTCGATTCCGGTAGTAGTCGACAGGCTGACAAAGTCGGCTCACTTCATTGCAGTTCGAAAGGACCTCAGTCTTGATAGGCACGCAGACCTGTATGTGCGTCAAGTGGTTCGTATGCATGGAGTGCCGGTTACGATAACATCCGATAAAGACCCGAGATTTACTACTGCTTTTTGGAAGAGCTTGCAGAGTGCTTTAGGTACAAAGCTTGATACGGACGGCATATCATCCTCGGACGGATAGCCGGTTTGAAAGAACAATTCAGACTCTTGAAGACATGCTTTGAGAGCGTGTGTAATAGAGTTCAAAGGAAGTTGGGAATATCAGCTTCATCTAGTGGAATTCGCCTACAATAGCAGTTATCAGCAGAGCATCAAAATGGCTCCTTTTAAAGCGTTGTATGGCAGAGCATGCAAAACTCTAGTATGTTGGGATAGAGTTGGGGAAAGGAAAATCACAGGCCCAAAGTTGGTTCAGCAATCAGCAGATGCCATGACAGTAATCAGAGACAAATTAAAGACCACGCAGAGCAGGCAGAAAAGTTATGCAGATAAGCGTCGAAGGTCTTTGGAATTCCAAGTTGGTGATTACATTTTTCGAAAGTGTCACCAATTAGGGGAATTCCGCGCTTTGGAAAGAAAGCAAGCTGAGTTCGAGTACGTAGGTCCATTTGAGATTCTTGAAAGAATCGGAAACCTAGCACATTGTCTTGCGCTGCCGCCAAGATTGGCGCAAGTGTATGACGTCTTTCACATGTCGATGTTAAGGAAATATAAGCCTGACCCGACCCACGTGCTCAATTTCGAGGAATTGGACATGGATGACCGTGTGTCATACGTTGAAAGCCCGGTTTAGATTGTCGATCGCAAAGAGAAAGTTCTGCGTATAAATACCATTCCGTTGGTCAAAGTGGTCGACAACACCACGTGCGAAGGAGCGACACAGGAGACTAAAGAGTCGAGGAGACGGTTGTACCCCTGCCTTTTTGAGCAAAGTGTGTAATGGTTTAAATTTCGATGGTGAAATATTTATAAGAGGGGAAGAGTTGTGACATCCTAAAATTCGACCACTTTTTCGATGAAGTGAAATGGGCATTTCGTCAACGTGTTTATGGTCTTTTTTCTACGGCGATCACTCATAAGTTAACTAACTTATTAGATGAAGTCGTTAAGGGATGTATCCGCGGTAAAAATTCCTAAAAGCTACCTAATTAGTTGGAATGGGCTAAAATCACGTCGATCGATTCTAACCATGAAATTAACGGTGCGGGACACACAGTGCCATAACTTGGCACGGGACACTTAAGTGCCATAACTTTAAAATGGTACACTTAAGTGCCATCATCGGAGTAAAATGGGACACTTAAGCGCCACTCCGGCGAAAATCCGGCCAAATGGCTAATGTGGCGACTTTCCGGCGAGCTCGGTCCAAAACGGCGTCGTTTTGCACGCTGACGTGGCGGAGAAAATGCAAAAACGACGCCGTTTCGCGTCTACGTGTAAATAATAGTATATAAATTAATTAAATTAGATTTAAAATATTCAAAAAATTTAAAAAAATTAAGAAAATTTTAAAAATTTTAAAAATTAAGAAAAATTTAAAAATTTTAAAAATTTTAAAAAATTACGAAAATTTTTATAATTTTTAAAATTTTAAAAAAATTTAAAAATAAGAAAATTTAAAAAAATTTAAAAAATTAAGAAAATTTTAAAAATTCTAAAAATTTTAAAAAATTAAGAAAATTTAAAAAAATTTAAAATATTAAGAAAATTTTAAAAATTTTAAAAAATTTTAAAAATTAAGAAAATTTTAAAAAATTTAAAAAATTAAGAAAATTTTAAAAATTTAAAAAAATTTTAAAAATTAAGAAAATTTAAAAAAATTTTAATTTTTTTTAAATTAACAAAATTTTAAAATTTTTTAAAAATTAAGAAAAATTTTTAAAAAAATTAAAATTAGAAAAAAATTATAAAAAAGGGGGGTGGGAGGCCGAACAGGGCGGCTCCCTTGCCGCCGCCGGCTCCTCCTCACCGCCACCTCCGCCGCCGCCTCCCCACCCCCCTTTTTTGAAATTTTTAAATTTTTTAAAATTTTCTTATTTTTTTTAAATTTTTAAAATTTTTTAAAATTAAAAATTAAAATTTTCTTATTTTATAATTTTTTTTAAATTTTTTAAAATTTTCCTATTTTTTAAAATTTTTTTAAATTTTTTAAATTTTTTTTAAATTTTTTAAATTTTTTTTAATTTTTTTAAATTTTTTTAAATTTTCTAAATTTTTTAAATTTTCTAAATTTTTTAAATTTTTTTAAATTTTTTTTTAACTTTTAAATTTTTTAAATTTTCTATTTTTTTTTTTTTTTTAATTTTTTTTAAATTTTTTAAATTTTTTAAAATTTTCTAATTTTTTTTAATTTTTAAAAATTTTCTTTTTTAAAAATTTTTTTTAATTTTTTAAAATTTTTTTTTTAAAATTTTTTAAAATTAAAATTTTTAAAATTTTCTTATTTTTTTTAACTTTTTAAAATTAAAATTTTTAATTTTTACTTTTTAAAAAAAATTTTAATTTTTTTTTAATTTTTATCTTTGATTTGGAGCTCGGCGAGCCACGTAGGCAAAAAATAATAATAAAATATTGCCACGTAGGATTTCCGTAGGGTCGCCGGAGGTGGCACTAAGTGTCCCACTTTCGAAAAAAAAAGTGGCACTTAAGTGTCACGTTTTGAAGTTATGCGCACCTAAGTGTCGTGCGTGCCAAGTTATGGCACTTGTGGTGTCTTACGCCATGAAGTTAAAATTGGTTTCCGAATCGAATATTCGAATGTGTCACAATTCATTTTTAGGACCGTCTCATCATCTGTCAATTTATTGACGAGTCTGAAATTTCAAGAAAGAAATTATCGGAGGAAAAATTGAAGGCCGAAAGAATTTAGAAAGGGAAAGAGAAAAGAAAAATAAAATAAGAATAATTGTATTGTATTATTTTATTTTTCTCTTTCTCCCTCTCTCTTCTTTTCTCTCCCTTTTCTCTCTTTTTCTCTCTCTCTCTTCTCTCTCCTCTCCCCTCTCCCTTCGTGAGCACCCCCCACCGAACACTTCCCTTGGCCAATTTGAAATTGGCTTCTCTTCTCTCTCTCTCTTCTTTTTCTTTTGACTAGTCAAATACTTATCTCCTCTCTCTCTTCTCTCTCTTCTTCCCTCATCTCTCTCACGGAACCGACTTCTCTCTCCCCTTCACTGTTCGAACAGAAGACAGAGGACAGAAGCAGAAACGGCACGAAGACAGGAGCCGCTCGCGCTCCGCCACCCGCGCGCCGCTCGCGCTTCGCCGTCCACCGCTCGCCGTTCATCGCCACTTCTCCCTCACCCCCCCGCCATCGTCGCCGCCCATCTTCTCTTCCCTTCTATTTGTGCGAAGCCCAGCAGAAGCGGAAGCAGCGAGCATCACCGCCCGAAGGAGTAGCAGCCAGCCGCTCGAACGCCGCGTGCTCTGCCACCTCACGCCCGTGCGTGCCGTCCCCGCCATGCATCTCCAGCCCCTGCTCCGCCTCTACCCAGCTTGCCCAGCCACCTTCGGCCGCCGCCTAGCTTCGTCCGGCCACCGTTCGGACCCTGCGGAGCTCCCTCACCCTCTGCGGCCTCCCTTGCTGCCCTAGCCGACAGACTAGCCTCAGCCAGCCTTGATCATCAAGCAGCCGAGTGGGTTTCTAACCCCCTTCGGGCTCGTTTTGGGCCGTTTCCGAGCCCCGGACCCGAGGCCTACTTTGGAGTTTATCATTCCTCGCGTTGTCCCCGTCGGATTAATCCGACTTGCGCGCGATTCCGGTGAGTAATCTCATTAATCCTCGCTTAGTAGACTAATGATGCTTAAGGGTTGATTAGTTTTAATTAATAAGGTTTAGGTGGTTAGATTAGTATGGATTATTGTTTATTAGTCAATTGTGATGCGAATTAGACAAATTGAGTGTGTATTTAGCAAGTAGACGCGGTTTACTATTTATTAGAGGTAGCTCGGGATTTTTCTCGATCCTTATCGGGTTTCAATTTGACAATTCGGGCCTAAGTGGAGTTTTTGGTATTTAAATATTATTTTTCGAAATTAATTTAATTATTTATTTATTTTTCGAAAATTCAACAGGGGATGGCCGATGACTGGAATATTATGATGATGATCGTGGTGCAGCCCGTTTATTTAAATTGGCTTTATTTTGAGCTAAATTGAATTTTTAATATTTATTGATTAATTTCGAAATTAATTGATTAATTAATTATTTTTCGGAAATTAAGATTTAGATGGCCGACGATCGAAATTTCGTCTTGACTGTCGTGGCGCAGTCCATTTATTTAATTGAGCTTTATTTTGTACTTAAATGAATTCATTGTGATTATAAGATTATTTTCCTGGATTAATTAAATTGGATAATTAATTGGAAAATAACCGAGTGTCGGTTGACAGCACCAAAAGTGTTTTGGTGGACGCAATTAATGGTGGGATTTGTGGAATCGAAATCATTATATTTTGGTTAAGGCCAATCGTGTACCCATGCACGATATTTTATCAATGATGATAAAAGACGAGAAGAAATGCTGTGTGATGTGGCTCGGCCATTATTACATCGCTTTGGCATGTAGGATGCCTTAAGAATGCATGTAAATTGTTGAATAATTGATCAAGCCTGTGTGGCGATAATTAATCATGCCCGTGGCGATAAGTAATCATGCCTGTGTGGTAATAATTGATCATGCCTATGTGGCATAGATCGTACCTGCGTGGCCGTAATTCTGTGTGTTGAGTATCGTGCCCGTGTGGCTGAAAGTAATTGGAATGCCTAAGAGCCTGCTCAAAAGTGTTTATTGTACATCACCTTGGCAAATAGACGCCCGAGAGCATTACTGTAGCTCTGTGACTGAGTGTACTATTGGAGATTATATAATGTGGAGTATGATGACCTAGAAATGGTCAAACTGACATGTAATCAACTAGGTCGATTGATCATTGCTTTGATTTGATGTTGTGAAATGATTGATTGAATGGAAATGACCGTGAGTGGTCTTGTTGGCGTGTGATCGATTGGGTCGATTGATCGAATATCGATCTGTGATGTGATTGCTTGAGTGCCTATTGAACGTGCTAATATACGGTGGAATCGAGGCCAAGGTAAGTCCTCGCCTGTGCGTGTTTACGCAACCTATAGTATAATGGTTTACTAATCGGGCCTTAGTGGGGTAGAACTTGCTGAGACGTAGTCTCATCCCGGTTTGGGGAAAATATTTCAGGACCCCGATGAGGGGCTGAGGAGGAGGAATCTGAGAAGGAGAACTCTGAGGTGAAACCTGAGGAGAAGGATTTTTGGAAGAAGAAGATAATACCGAGAGGGATCTTAAGTACGACCTAGATGGACTAAGATTTCATCTTCTTTTGAGAATTCCATTTTGGTGTGAATAGTTATGAAGTTCTCTGGTTTGTGTTTTGTATAAAAGTTTGGTTATAAATTTCAATATGAAAAATATAGCTTGCTTTTCTATCCCATTGTTTTATTGTCTGGGGATTTATAACGGCTTCTGCATGTGCTTAATAAAAAGAAAGGGTTTGTGATACATAGTTCTGGGATATCACATTCTAAAATCAACCAAGTAGAAGGATGTGTGCGCGCCCGATAATCGTGGCGTGACAGTACAAATGACACTCGAATGGAGACATTGACATCGATGTTAAAACAATACTCAAAGGGAAATCGGCAATAATTTTGGCAATGTTCCGGCGTAATCTCAACATATCTTTTTTCCTCTGCATATCTTCTATTCATAAGTCTTAAATTCCCTTTGATAATTACTAGGTCGATGTCCATTTCTTAACCTAACTTCTTTTATATATCCATGATTTCTTAACTTAACTGCTTTCAAATATCCATAATTTCTCAACTTAACTAAACTTCCAATCCCTCAGCATTTCTCGTACCGTTTCCACTTATTTTGAATTTAAATTAGGTTGAAGACTCTCTCTCTCTCTCTCTCTCTCTCTCTCTCAAACTTTGGTGGAATGGTCTTTTATGAGCATCAAAACGAGATTGAACTTGATATAGCTTGGCTGTGATTTTTTCACCACCAATGTATAGTGTCTTACCGTTATTATACCAGACGACAATTCAGTCACGCAACCAAAGGAGACAAAGTAAACCGAAGCACCAAGGAAAAGAGAACTCTCTACCATCAAAGGATGAAGCATCAAATTGCACAATATATTATCAACATGTCGAACAAGAACATCCAGATCACTCTATGCAATCTCATATTGATCAATGATGAAGACAAATCCGTCATTATCATCTCTAAGGCAAAATGTCGAACATGTGGTGATCATGAATGGTGAGATGTTCTACAAAAACGAATTCCTATCAATCAACGAGCAATATAACATGAGCAATTTGAGATCACAATTTGAAGCTCTTAGCAAAAGGCAAACACAAAACAATCGTATGATCAAGTCTCAATGAATCGACCGCGTCCTACCTTGGGGAGATTCGATCCGAATGGTTACCTGCTAATCAATGAAGACACTGAAAGACTTGGAGAATCTCACGAAGATGAAACTAAGGCGACGAATCATTTCAATGACAAAATTGCTCAACGAAGATATTCAGCGGCAAGCTGGCCTCGACCGCAGGGCGTGGACACTTGGATTCGATCTAGAGCGCTCAAGATGAGAGAGGAAGATATTTTTCTTGCTTCGCTCGGTTCCTCGCTTCTCCCGCACGCACCAAGCGAGGAGAAAGAGCACGAGAGAAGTTTCGATCGATGGATGATGCAGCCCACATTGAAGACCGGCTCTCTCGACCAAGAAGATCGACCCGCATTCAAGCTCGACGAAACCGAGAAGCTATAATGATATCTTGAGTCCATTCCAGAAGCTTGAAAGACACCTTGGGAGCTAGCGTGACGCTTTTACTAGCTTATAGTTTCCATGCTCTTTTACTAGTTTATAGTTTCCATGCTCTTTACTATTCCTCCTAGTTTCAATGCTCCTTTATTTCTCCTAGTTTCAATGCTCTGTTTTTATTTCTTTGATGATATAAGCCATCCAATCCCTTGTAGAAGACAGACAACTTTTGATGAATGAAAAGCTTTGCTTGAAGCAAGTATCATGAACCTTGTAGAGTTCATACCTTGAAAACCTAGAAGAGTTTTCACTCCATCCTTGAAGAGTTGGAGCTTTCGAAATCTGCATCCTTGAAGAGTTTCAGTCATCGATCTAGGAGAATCGGTGCCCCCTCAACTTCCTTGGAGGCCTAGAAGAGCAACCAACGGAGTTTCTATCTTTTCCTGTTCTGTTTGTTAGTTCCAACCCAACTTCGACTATCCTACAGTGCTTATTTCAGAAAACCCAAAACAGAGAAATTGTAGATCCAGAAGTCTTTGTTCATTTGGCTTTGGAATCAGGTCAATCCGATCTGTATCGACAAAGATACGACTGTTTTCCTGAGCTTGCGCAGTGCTGAAATTTTTGTTCGTCCTGTTTCTTGTGCGCGAGTCACTCTCCCGATCCTACTATTTGAGAAAGCCTACCCTAGGCTTGCTTCAGTGGTGAATGAGTGTCCGTTCTCTGCTCTGTCACTGCAGTTGCAGTTACTGGCGAGGAGATTTCACGGTAGTTGTCACCGATCAGAGATGGTACAAACGATCGATTGATGGTGATGGAGCCATGAGGAAGTGGCATCCTCAGTCGCATTCTTTCATGTTGTGTATTTCACCAACTACTTATTTCCATAATTTAATTATTTAAATATTGCAAAATAACATAATTTTGACCATTATGTAACAATATAATTTAAATCAATCACATGACACCACGTATAACTTTTACGGTAGATTAGATTATATAATTCTTTCGTTTGTTTAAGATCACATATATTTCAAACAAAGTAAGCATGTAAAAGCATTTCAAATGATTTTTAATAACTAGAACATCGTATAAATTTCTCAAATTTTGTAGCATTTAGCATTAAATGCTAAAAAATTTAGGATTTAAAGCTAAAGCACAATAAAACAAGACAAGAAGTATAGCAAAATGGTACTGTCATGTTTATTACATGCCAATAATATATTTACTTTGTCAATCTTTCGAAATATCAATTTTTTATGTACACACAGTGTCATAATATTTGTTAGTATGCAAAAATTTTGACCTCTTTTAGAGGTAAGACAATAAATAGTAGAGAATTCTTTTGTATTCATGTTTAGAAGATAAGACGTTAATCGGTAACCTGCAAATCATCTTCATTATCTCAAGTTATTATTTCGTCCATCTATAGTTATGTATGAGCATAGTGTATTTTACATATATACATAGGGTGTCTATATAATTTTTTTATTTTTTTGGCAAAAGCTCAAGATGGAAATGCTCATTGGGTTTGCTCAATTAACAATACAAATAGCAATTTCTTTTTGGAATGGTTCTTCAATCAAATGATTTTTTTAACAAAAGAAAAAAAAACTGAAGCAAGAAACTAGCCCAAATGTAGAAAGGGAGGGATTTTACCCCGCCCCCATTGGTGCACACAAGGAAAAAAAATAAAAATTGAGAAAAAAAAACAAAAAAATAAGACACACTCGTAACCCTTACACACGCAGATACTATCAATCACTCACACACATTCACACATTTTACCCTAATACAGATTACTTGGAAATGACTTGGAATCTTTTCGCAAAACCTCTGGCTTTACCTCCCGCAGCACCCCTATGCTGAAGACACATGAGCCAGGCATGATGGCCCTGTTTTAATATATTGAGTCTTCCTTCTATGCATATCTTCGAATTTCTCGCACAATTCCTTCCATCCTCTGCTCCCATAGACCCATATTCTCCACGCATAGAACTGTGGATACCCCCTATCCTCAAAGAGTGAAGCCGGATCCATTAAGCAATTCTTTTCTATCTCAACCTTCAAAGCATCCTTTAGAGGATTGGATTGCAACGCATATCCCAACTTTTTAATGGTTGCACCCGCCACTCTAATATTAAGGCTAAATACTGGATAACTCTC
Source organism: Eucalyptus sideroxylon x Eucalyptus melliodora (assembly GCA_016097485.1). NCBI lineage: Eukaryota > Viridiplantae > Streptophyta > Magnoliopsida > Myrtales > Myrtaceae > Eucalyptus > Eucalyptus sideroxylon x Eucalyptus melliodora. Next base: position 20,004,037 of record CM027831.1, on the reverse strand, counting down.
GTCAAATTGACCAAAGTCGACTACTCCCTCCAATAATCCCCATAGCGCATTTGTTCTGAAAAATTGAAGCCACACGTGATCCGTATCAAATGAACCGAGAGTTCCCGATACCTCATTCCGCCTTTGGCCGTTGACACATGGTATGATGTCGAAAGATACTTCATTTTCTCCATCTTCTACATCAAAGACGACACAAAGAAAAAATCCTACAAAGTTGTTGTACAAGTCTTGCGAAGCCTTGAAAGATATAGTATTGTCTTCAATAAGGACGAACCCCTTTGGCATCTCTGTTCCGGGGCTAAAATTCTGGTAACTAGACCAAAGGCTGGAATAGCGATGCCTCTATTATATGTGTAAATTGTTAGAAGTATCCAAGTTTGTAATTAGTTCAAGAAAAAGAGTTTGATTTGTGCATATTCCTAGTAATTCAACTAAAGCAAGAGTTCTATAATAATTAGACATATTGATCGTTGCTTATGTTGGAGATCATTCCCTTGCAAGTGCTACCCACCTATAATGTTAGATTGAATCACCCTAAATGCAGCTCATACAATACAAGTGTAATATATAGGAAGTGAAAAATTGATGGAAAAAAGAACAGCGTATCCAAGAAATTAATCGTCCTCGTCAGACCCCATTGTCTAATGTTCACTGTTACGAGTTCACTTTGGAGATCACTGATTCTTCGGTACAAACTGTCCTAATTGAACTCCAACTTACTTGCAACAAATTTAACATTATTAAAATAAATTAAAAAAAAAAACTTCTACTTGCACTCAAACTAACGGAAAATTGGAAAGGAAAATCTAATGTATGCCCTCTCCACAAATGAGCCTCATCCAACCACTTGCCCCTTTTATGTCTGCTCTAACCTTATATAAAAGGAGAATCTCAAATGCAATACTCTATTAATAAAATTAAATCACACTGTCCAAGTAATCCTCATGTGGCTAGCCAGGCATGTAGTACGACGGTCCCCTATCATAATAGAAACAAACACCTAAGAGTGAAAAATGCCTCATGTCGAATTATTGAATTATTATAGTTGTGCAGTTTTATCTTAGTCCGTAGAGTTGATCTAGTACTATTATTGGTGTCAGTTGTTATGATCAACCGTAACATCAAGAACCACATGTCCATTTGTTCATTAGATTTTCTAAGATTTCAACTGTATTTTTCAATATAGGAAGTATGAACATCAGGTCTTCGTCATTGCATCAAGTTGAGATTTTGTTAAGCTTTATACACATGTGAAAAATCACTTTATATTAAATTTGTTTGTTTGTCTAGAATTTACAGTTTTGCATTACATGCACCCAATGTACACCGTATTAACACATGCATATACACACGCACACATTGGGAGAAGGGGGAGAGAGAGAGAGAGAGATACCTCGATTGATGAATCAACCATGTTCAATCCTTTTTCCTTTGTGCTCATTGGATTATCTTCATGCGAAACCTCGTAGAATAAAGCTGGATCTAGCAACCGATCATCTTGAAGCAAAACCTCTAAATCATTCTCTAGTGGCTTGCATATTAGTCGAAATCCACACTTCTTCACAAGTAGTTCGTGATAATTGCATACTCTAATGCTAATGCGGAAATGAGTCCGGTCATTTGGACCAAAATGGTCTACTGTCCACAAATCCTTTAATTCCATATACTCCAGCCACACATTATCCAAATCAAAGAACTTGAAATGCCTGCTATGTATTGCGCTTTTGCAATTAACAGATCCTATAACTTCGAATGCAGTACTCTCACCTACCCTACGCAACACTTGAAATACAACACAAAAAGCTACTCCTAGGATCTTTTCATATAATTCCTCTGAAACCACGAAAGATATATAACCCTCTTTATTGGGCAGCAACCACTTTGGCATCTCTCCTCCACGTAGAACAACTCGATGATTTGGTTGGCAATGAAATTTCTGTCATAGATGTAGACTGTTAGATAGTCTTTTTGAAATTGGCACCTAAAAGGAGGAGTATGAGAGTATGAATGAGTTAAGTGGCAATCCTAGAGTTTTATATATAGTTAGCAATAGCACAATCACTTTCTACATGTTTGCTTCTTTTTTTTTCTTCTTTTTTTTCAATTAGCCCACCATTCCAGGATTTTTAGCCTTCGGCAACGCACAAAGCAAGCCACTACTCCATATTATTGAGAGAGAGAGAGAGAGTCTAACCTTAGGCATGAACAAATCATTCATGGGGAACCCATTACGGAGTAGCTCCCGACTTGAATATTACTCAACATCCCCAACGTCACATATGTTGGAGGGAATTCTAGTTAGAGATTTGCAATTATTTGCCTCTAGTCTTCTCAATTTCACCGGAATCTTGGGGATCTCTTGTAGTTTTTGGCAATTAGATAAATTCAATTCCTCGAGATTTGGAATATAAGAGAGGTCCGGTGAACAAACCAGTGACTGGCATTTACTAAAGTTAATGAACTTCAATTTTTCAAAGTCCTGCAAGAACAATAAACCAACTTGCATAGACATTCCAGAACGATCAAAGAAAAAAAGTGAGATATACATTCATTTCAAAATTTGGCTGTGATTTTGAAATAAAAATCACTTGATCATAATTGAAGCCACATGTGATCAAAATTCACTAGATCATATGGTTTATATAGAGCACACCATCTCACTTTATAAATATGAGTCTAGTAAGTAATCCTTGTAAATTCACCGACGCTCGTAATTTCACTACGCGTTAGAATAGCATGGCCACTTCCACTACATATACGTGCAGAAACAATACTTGTGATTTAGAGAGAAAGATTGTGTAACTTCAAGTGGGAGCACAAGAGCCACAATCATTCCTTTGCCAACTGATTCATCACATGCATTTAAGCTAACATCTGGAATCTTATGTAGAGATTCCTTTGCTTTGAGCTAGATATACGTTGGTGTAGTGTAAGAGCTCAAAGTTTACTATATCATAATAAACACAACCACCACATATATACCTTGCATTTGTATACATAAATAAAAAAAATGTCGATGCATCGATAGACTTTGACATCTCGATCTAGTGGATTTCATGTGTGATTTATTAAACCTCTAGGTGCATGTCCAACATGGTAAGTCTTTTTGCGCCTTCTTTTGATTAAGCTTTAACTACTTTATTCTTGAGACGCCTTTATCAATGAGTAGTCATTCCATGATGATTTGGATATTTTCAATACGGTAAATTTTCAATGAATTTTCTAAAATTATAGCACATCGTTCCGAAGGAAGAAAAGAGTATTAAATGAAAGGGAGTCTAAGGAATGAGATTTGACATGTCATATCTGAAATTGTATTTGAAGGCGTATCCCTCGAAAGATAAAGGTGGTGAGTGTTTATATAGGGCAAGTCAGGAATGTCAATTAAACTTCATAAATTGAGACAAACCTAATCAACACTTTCCCTCGCGCATGCGCATTGTGAATGGAAATGTTGCTATTAGTAGGAAGGGGCTTACCGGACAGTTTTTATATGGTAAAAAATTTGAAAATGATCGTCATGGAGCCTCGATGGTTTACATGTTATTGAGTTTCATATTAGTGAATTGTGCGCCTAGATGGTATTCCAAAAACATCCCCCTTCCAATAGTGATGTGAAGTTTGTGTGTCACTTTTGGCATTCCTTATGGTGAAAAGAGGGGACTCCACCTTAGTTCAATTCTGCTAGCCATCCTCAAACCGATAGAAAAGTTAAGGCTGTTAATAGAATTTTGGGCAAGTCAATTTTCAAATTCTGTTGCCAGCAAAATTTTCATTGAAACTTGTTTAACAGTAATGCTTTGGTAAGTAACCAGTACTTTTGACCAGTACTTTTAAGTTACTACATAGTTTGAAATTACAAACTATTTCATTACGTAGCTTACCAATAAGTTAATGATATTGACTTTTACAGAAAATTGGTAAGATGCGGTAAGATGCCTGTGCATCGCATGGAGAAAACTATATTTAATATTCTTAATGTTAGATATCGACATGACTTTTTCGCAAGAGAGATAAAACATGTGCAGAAAATTATAACAAAATAACTATACACATCCATGAAATTCTTTGCTAGAGCTTATATGGAATTAGCAGGTTTATCCTCTAACTAATACAGAGGGTTAATATCATGAAAGATCCTAAACTAGTCTCCCATGATATATTTACGTCAGACTAACTTTTGCCTCACAAAAATCTCAAGTTGATACCTCTAGCCCAAATTGATCCTTCGTAATGCAAATCTATCAAGACACGTGGCAGACGACTGCAACACGGATTTGATTTAGAGAATCATAGATTCAACGCGAAAAATCTACATGTGATGATATTAAATCCAAACAGAAAATAGTGAACATTATTGGAAAAACTGAGTAAGGCTTTGGTTTTTGACACGTTATATCAATGAGTACTACTCCTAACAACTTCGTGCACCGAAGGACTCATCCGTCACTTGGATGCCCTTAGGCAATAACCTTTACCCACCGTACATGGCCTGGAAAAATGAGTAACACGTTGATTTGGGTCTCCCTTAATGGAATCTGACCAAAGCCCAAAAACATGTATCTTCTTGGATAGATTTTATGTGCAAAAGCCCCCATCAAAATTGAAAAGCACTAATCGAGGAATTACATTGAATAATTTTCACCATTAGTAACTTTAGTATCTGTAAGTATTGTCTTCTTCATGCATTCTAATTGGACGGACCAGTTGCCCATTTCTTTTGGTCTAGTATGACTTGCCTATGAATAAATCCGACAAGCCAAGATTCTCGGATGGATTTACGTTTTCAAAGGGCACTTTTCTTTGTTAGGTCCAACAACATGTAATAGGCCGTGGGCTGTAGTGAGGATTAACTAACAGATACGAGATGGCCCGAAAGTGGGCCTCGGGATCATTGACTGGAAGGCCAGGGAATGGCCGAAGTGATTGGGCCAAGAAAGTGGTCATGGTAGACTCATCCCGAGATCAATAAAATTGGGAAATCAGTTTCTACCATATGATCATTTCTCAAATATGATTTCAATGATTTATTTGTAATATATGAGCCAAATATGAATTTGATCTTAATGTAAGTCAAATATGAGATGGGTTAGATTCTTTTCAGACGTCATCATGAACAATCATATTTAAGCATATATAATATACATATTTCTAAATAGAATCTATATATACATAAAATAAAAAAAATTTCAAATATCTATTGTAAGAGTTTTCATAATGTGAACTACATTAATTGATATTACAATTTACCGTTTTACAGTAACCGTAAAATTGGAGTTGTTTAAGGTGAGATAGAATGTTTATTAATTAGTCTAATATGGAGCTGGTTAGTGTGGGCCGAGTTGAGCTTGGTCCATAATGAGGGGGCCTAGTTGGAAACTCTATAAATAGTGTTCAAGTCTCTCCTCTAACTCTAATTCTCACATGTATCATCATCTATGGAGCATCTACCTAATGCTAAACGTGAGAGGAGCTGCCTCATTGAGCCGTGATATGGAGGGCAATAGAGGAGAAGAACTTATGCGCGGAACATTGTGTTTCCGCTTCCGCTTCAAGAACAATAAATCTCAAAAAAGATGCGTTAATCTTTCTACTCAATTATGCATGTTCTTGTTCTAGTTATGGAGATCATAGGGTTGCACAATTTATGTCCAACATATGGTATTAGAGCCTCCATAACCCTAGAACTCGAAAGCATAAGATTTTTCCATAATTTGAGATTTTCGAGATTTTTCTTTCAATAAAAATAAAATTAAATTATATATTTGGACTAGGCTCGTCGAGATGAGCAGAACCATGGGTGGCACGTCGCCGGAGGAGGTCGCACGCGCCCCCCACACGCTGCCTGGGCGTCGAAGACATGCCTCACGCACCTTCACGCGCCCCCATGCGCGAGGTGCAGCTCGCGCGTGCGATGCATGCACCTTGCTGACGTCACGATGACGTCAGCGACCGAACCCAAACCGATCCGTTGACCCGACCCGGGACCATTGACCTGTTGACTGACCCAACTCGGTCAACTGTTGACCGGATCGGTCAATCGGTCAGACCGGGCGGTTGGACCGAGCGATCGGATCGGGAACCGGTCGGACTAGTTTTGACCGGTCAAGGTACGCTTGCATGTGGGATCCACGTGCCACGCACTTAGGCGGCACGTGCAGGCGCATGGGAGCTCCGATAGGTGCGTGGTTGGTAGCATTAGATTCGTATGATCCTCATCTATCTCGTGGTGTATTTATTTTATATATTTGATGATTTTATAGTTATGAAAATACATACAAAGTCCTAAATACGTGTATTTTTAGTGTATTTTTACAAATTTTTCTTGCATTTTTTGTGATTTTGGAAATACAAGTATTATGTTACAAGTATGTTATCACATAAATATTATAGATGTGTGATTCATTAATAAAAATTAAACTTTATTGTGAACTAAAGTTGGCTTAATGAGATACAACCATTATGAGATAGTACTTGAATTATATATTGAGGTAATGAGAAACAGTAAAAGTCATTGAAACTTTTGTTGCTCATACATACTCTTTTACACGTCGGTAACTTTTGAATGATAGATGTCTTAAGAATCTGTGACCAAATTGATTGTACTAATTTACACATCTGCTAAATGTGGATAATGCATGTTAATTAAGTTATTGCATATTGTACCTAAATTCATCTGGTCACTAGTTAATGTCCATCAAGTTGAACTTTTTTTTTTTTTTTTTTTTATGGTTAAGGATTACAACAACATTTAGACAGAGCAATAGTATCTACTTTCATAATTTAAATATTTGGTTATGTGATTTGACCCAATTTATAGGCCACTGATTAATGCAATGATATTTGTTACTTAAAATTGGCTAATAAATCAGTTATTGGCCTTGGAGTCATGTTTGTCTTATAAAACTCATGAGTAATAATGAATTAGCTGTCAAGCTTGTCGATTTGGTATACCATGTATTACTATTAATGTTAATTTGTGAGAAATCTTCTAGATTAGCATTCTTTTTTATGTTGTTCAGATAATCTGTAATCAGGATGCATAAGGGATGCTTTATTTTCTGTTATGAGAAGTTTCTTCTATTGCCGTAATCAGTGATCTCATTGAAATCTATTTTTCAGGTTCGATATATATATCATTGGATGTATACTTATACATTAAGTTACACGGTACTCACATGATACTAATTATATACATTACTTGTTTTTCAGTCACATTTTCTATAATTAATAACTCCAGTATTATTGAAGTTTTTACTGCTTCAAATTTTAAGTTATGGACATATGATTTGTTGCTTGAGAAAAGAGCAATAGAATTTGCTTACTGTCCATGAAGCATTCCATTCTATAACACTTGAAAAGTGATTTACCTGCAGACTGCACTGCTATAAAATGATGGAAGCCTTAGTAGCTTGTAATTATGTCTTGTCTAATATCAAATTTAGGACACATCTGCAAAGATTGTGTTTAAGTCCTAATGACATATACATCTCGTATATGGTTAAAAGGTTGTTTCCAAAAGTTTTCTATTTAAGAAAAATGACCGAGATAAAGAATAAATTGATTAGAATTAGTTTTAAAGGTTATCGGGCTTAATAGTGCCCGAATATTTTGGCAAGTATGACAATGCGAAATAACTTAAAGAGTCATTTGTCAAATATTTTGTAGATTATGAGGTGATAACTTAATTACTATACCTGAAAATCTTGCTGAAATGCATAAATGCACCGTATTGAACATGGTGATGAGTATAATTAGTAAGATTAATTTATTCGGTCTTCTATGGGCTGATATTTTGAAAGCAACATTTTCACATACAAAAGGTGTTTCTTATCAAAGTTATTTCATAAACTTCTTTTGAGTTATAGACTGGACATAAATTATTTGAATCATATTAAATTTAGAAGTGTCATGCAGAAGTGAGGTTATCTAATTCAATATTAAGTGTGTTAGAATTTAGATCCACTTGGAATTATTTTGTATCTTACTCAGATTGTTAAAAAGGATATCAATTTTATGACCCCAAGTATTATGGAATCACATACTGTAAAGTTTCTATAGTTCGACATAATTGTAAAGGATAGTTGCTATCAGACTATTAAGGATAATAGTACGATGAAAAATCATTGTCTTTGTCTTTGCCTATACAAATAATTGTGGTACATATAATTATGGAATCTTATATACCATAAACTAAACTTGTTAAGATTTAAGGTACTATTCTTGATATAGTTTATGATGGAATTTTTTCAATTCTCTCAAGTATAGAATAAAGTGGTTGTAGCTTTATTCAGGAGATTTGTTAGGAAAAGACGATCAGTTATTCCATTAAACTATATAGTCTATTTGTGAGAGTATGACTGCAATATCCATTACAAGGTTGATTTAACGACATAAATAAATGTTTTTTATCCTTAATCAAGTATGTGATTAGATGCCATAAAAGACGATATACAATCTATGAAACATCATAGTGTTTGGAAATTTATTGACTTGCCTAAAGATTACAAGTTCATTAGTTGCAAATAGGTATATAAAACTAAAAAGATTTCAAAGAAAGATTGTGGAATTTAAAGCCAAATTGGTAACTAAAGTTTTCACTTGGAAATAGGAGTGGATACTTAATGGTGAAGAAATAATTATTTCTTTATAATATCTTTAAGAGTTTGGGACACCGAGTATCATAACTTGGCACGGAGGGACACTTAAGTGCCATAACTTTGAAAATGTACACTTAAGTGTCAGTTTCGGAGTAAAGTGGAACACTTAAGTGCCACTCCGACCAAAATCTGGCCAAATGACTGACGTGGTAATTTTCCGGCGAGTTGGGTGTAAAGCGGTGTCGTTTTGCATGCTAACGTGACGAGAAAATGCAAAAACGACGTCGTTTTGTATCTGATTTATAAATAATTAATATAAAAATTAATTAAATTAAATTAAACTTAATCTTATTTAAAAAATTCTAAAAAATTAAAAAAACTTAAAATTTAAAAAAATTTAAAAATAAAAAACTTGAAATTTAAAAAACTTAAAATTTTAAAACCTCAAAATTAAAAAACTTAAAATTTAAAAAATAAAAAACTTAAAAAATTAAAAACTTAAAATTAAAAAAAAAACTTAAAATTAAAAAAAAAATTAAAATTTAAAAAACTTAAAATTTAAAAAACTTAATATTAAAAAACATGAAATTTAAAAATTTAAAATTTAAAATTTAAAAAAATTAATTTGAAAATTTAAAAAAACTTCCATATTTAAATTTTAAGTTTTTTAAATTTAATTTTTTCAATTTTAATTTTTTTAAATTTTAATGTACTTAAATGTATCACTTTACTCCGAAATTAGCACTTAAGTGTACCTTTCCCGAAGTTATGGCATTTAAATATCTCTTCGTGCCAAGTTATGGCACTTGGGCTGTTTCTTCGCCATATTTTTAAAGATTCTTTTAGAGTAAACATAGCATTAATAGCTCTTCTTGTTATAAAGTTACGCCAAATAAATAGATACAAAATCTATATAGTGCAACTGAAAGATTTTGTAACAGATTCAATTAAACTTGTGTGTAGACTGAAAAGTCTTATTCATAGTCTTAAGAAAGTTTCCAGACAATATTATTAAAGTTTCATAGTATTATTATTTTGTTCAATTGGGAACAAAGTAATTCAGTATATATATACTGCAAGGTTAATAGGAGGAAATTTATTTTTCTCATACTCTATGTACGTGATCTTTTGCTTACTAGTAGTGACGTCAAGGCATCTTTTGTCTTTTGTACAGAGGTTCATAAGGATTGTTCTCACCATATAAATATTAGATTTTATTAGATTTATCTCAGAGGACATTTACTGATTGTATTTTGGAAATATTCAATATACATCATTGCAAGCTAGGAATTGTTCCTGTTGTTAAGGGTGATGAACTGAATCTATCACATTGTCCTTATTTAGATATTAAGAAAATCTAATTAAATGGTGTACCTTGTATCAGTGCATTTAAAAGTATAAGATATGCTCAAATTTGCACTAGACTAAATATTGTCTTTGCGACGGAACTTCTAGGCAGAAATCAATCATATTAGATTGCTGCCAAGAAGGTTTTAAGGTACTTAAAGAAAATAAAATATTATATGGTAATTTATAGATATGTTCAATTCTTGTAGCTAGTAGGGTATTCAGATGTAAACTTTGCCGGCTGTTAAGATGATATGTGATCAATAACAGAATACATATTAGTAGGGAGTGCAGTAAATAAAGTGCTTTGTCATCTTCTACTATATAAACAAAGTTTGTAACATTTTTTTAGGCTGTTACTTGGGCCATTAGGCTCCAAAACCTCATGAAAGAGTTGATTGTTTTTAACATTAAAGATAAACATATACGGTTGTATTGAGACAATAAATTTGTAGTATTATTTATTTATTATAGAGGCCTTAAAGGGTATAAATAAATGACGGTCAAACTTTTTTACCATAAATAAACGGTACAAAAAGGTGACGTAATAATATAATATATTTTCACAGATGATATGGTTGCAGATCCACTAATTAAAGGCCTACGCCCATGTGTCTTTAAGTGACATGTCATTAGCATGGGTCTAGGAATATCATGAGATGTTATTGTTTAGTGGGAGTTATTTTGGTTTTACTCCGATAAAAGTTTCATATGTGTTCGTTACACTTTGTAACGGTTTGATATATATATATTAACTTTTGCATTCAATAAAATATTTTTGAATGTGTTGTTATTATGTTGAATACATATTGATAAAGTCTCAAGATATTGTATAAACCTTGAGTGAAGGTTAGGGCATCCGATTATTAGCCTTGTGAATATGTCTTATTATACATAAATAAAGACTAACCGTAAGGACAAGGCATATAGGGTTCATTGGAACCATAAAGACATTCTCTAGTTGCACAAGTTTTTTTTTTTTTTTTTTTTTGTGACAGAAGGAACCAGCTTACACCGACAAAGCGCCATAAACCCCCGGCGACGCTAGCAAGGAACCACCATCCCAACGCCATGCTTAAATCGCCTAATGATCCACTAGCCTCCCTGCAACGTTGCGGGGGCTTCGAATTCCCGACCTTCCATTTGGAGGTCTCGGAGCCTACCAGCGGAGCCACCATGGCCGGTAATTGTGGCACAAGTTTTTTATGTCGCCTAAAGTAAGAGAATGGTAACTGACAAATATGATTTCTCTATAAGATATGTTATTAATTTGGCACATTACCATATTGAATCCATATCAATAAAGTTGAGAGCACTCGTGACCATGGATGGCTCTGTGTATATACATGCAGTTACCGCCATGATTCGGTGTTTAAAACTTTATGGGATATGATTGACTATTAAGAATTATCTCTGAACCAAATGTGCGCACATACGGTGCAATTTCAATTAATATAGTCCAAGTGAGAGAATGTAAGTTTTCCTAATGTGGACTACATTAATTAATATTGTAATTTACTATTTTTACGGTTACTATAAAACATGGTTGGTCTGAGGTGAGATAGAAAGTTTCTTAATTAGTCTAATATGGGGCTAGCTAGTATGGGCTGAATTGAGCCTGGTTCGTAATGAGAGGGCTTGGTTGGAAACTCTATAAATTGTGCTTAAGTCTCTCTTCGAACATTAATTCTCACATGTATCCTCACCTAAGGAGCATTTACCTAACGCTAAATGTAAGGGGGGACCGCCTCATTAAGTTAGTGATACGGAGGGCAATAGAGGAGAAGAACTTGCGAGTGAAACATTGTGTTTCCGCTTCCGCTTCAAGAATGATGGATCCCAAAACAGGTGCGTTAATCTTTCTACTCAATTATTCTCGTTCTAGTTATGGAGATCTTAGGATTGCGTAATTTGCGTTCAACATTTATTACCAAAATTTGCATTATCAAGAATTATGCAATAGACTATAAAGTAATATCAATTATTACCGAAATATGCGTAACAATTTGACATGCAGAATAGAGATTTGCTCGTGAATGCCTTCATGTACTTTAAATTAAAATTTTCAATTACTCTAGCAATTACCAACATTTTTTTTTAAAGCTATTAACTCATATAGCAAACTACCAACTTTGATTTTGGTGGTTTACCAACTTTTCACGAGTTAAATTACCATCATTAATTGGTTAAAGTTTTTTATTAACTCTTATAGGAAATTACCGACTTCTATTTGAGTCACTATCATTTTTTTATCGTTTTGAAATTATCAAATCTTTTAATAATCCATCAATGTTTATTTGCTAGCTTACCAACTTGTTTAAGTTACAATCTCTTTTAGAAAATTACCAAATGTTATATGAATCCACTTACCAACATTTATTAGATTGTTTTGGAAGTTAAAGTCGTTCCTATATTTCATAGACATTTATTTGTTGCAATTACCAAAGTATTAAAGTTAGTAACTCTTATACTAAATTGCAAACAACTTCCAAAATTACCAACTAAATCAATAATTTACCAATATATATTTGCATAGCTAATTATAATCTCTTATATGAAACTGCCAACTGATATTTGAGTTAGTCACCGATGTATATTCGATTGTTTGGGAAGTTTCAATAATTTGCCAACATTTGTGGCAACTTACCAACTAGCAAAGGTAATCATACGCTAGAAAATCAACCCTTATTTATGTTAGTTACCAGTGTCTATATGATTGTTTCATAACTATCCACTGTTTCAATAGTTTACTAATTTTGGGGAGCTTACTAATATATTAACGTTGTTATTCTTATAGAATTACCAATTCTTTTGAAATTGGCTGAACCTTTACACTAATTTACTATCGTTTATTTGCGGAATTTAAGTTATGCACTCTTATTTGAGTCACTTAGCAACTTTTATTTGATAGTTTCAAAGTATCAATCATTCTGTTAATATGGGGAGCTTTTCCAGCATGTTCAGGTTATAATCAATTAAAAATTAGTAAATCGACTCAAATAAACATTGGCAATTTTTTTTTTTTGTAAGAGTTTGTAATTTTAAAATACGAAAACATCAACAAATAAATATTGGTAAATTATTAAAACAATAAGTGATTTCTAAACAATTAGATAAATGTCGGTAACTTAATCAAATAAGAGTTAATAACTAAAATAAATAAAAAATAGTTGGTAATTTAAAATAATCAAATATCTGTTGATTCTGCCATAGAACTATTGGCAACTTACTAATTACCTGCCAAATATGTTGCTGATCAAAATTAGTTACCAATGATTTTGAAATTTACCTATGCTCTTAAGAAATTACTAGCATGAAACAGTATTGAGTTTTTTACGTACGAAATGCTAGAAATCTGCAGCATATAGCGATGCTGCTGCTTCTCAAGAATTGGGAGTAAGTAATCAAAACTGAATGACTTTTCTCGGAAGGTTCTTTTTTGTACTTAATTATGAATAAAGCTTTTTATTTTTCTTGTAATTTTCTAACACGAGATGGATAACAACCTCTTGGGTTTAGCATGAAAAATCAAAGTCTTAGTCAAGCTCAGTTACATTGATAAAATTGTTAAATTCTCTACGAATTAGTTAAATTTCGTTTTGACATTCTGATATTTTATCTTGTACACTACTTGAAACTTAACAAGTAGATTTGTCTATTACCATCCATAGAGTAATGAATACGTGGCTTCTCAATTCTCTCATGGGAGGGGTCTTTAAAGATATTGGGACTATTATATATATATATATCAAAAGCCTACAAATCAAATAAAAAGTCTTCTCGTATAGCTTAAGCACATTATACGTTCAAACGTTAAATTACATACAAAAAGTATTTGTTTCAATTTTTAGCTCAGACTCATGATGGTTTAAGCTCACCGCTGTTTTTTTAATATATGCACGGAAAACATCTACTTTTCATTCCTGCACTTTCACTATCTTTTTAATTAAGTACTTAATACTTTTAATTTTTCTAATCAACTCCTTCTACTTACATAAATTTTCTAATCAAAAGTCCCCCGTACTAAATCTATCCAAATCTAGCTGGTGTGGTCATTAGATTCATTCCGCAATATAACGTAGATTAAATATCGCACATATGTTAGCAGTCATAAAATTAGCTTCAAATCGAAGCTAGTAAAACAGGTTATGGCTTTGACCAATTGACAAAAAGAGAGAGAGAGAGAGAGAGGTTATGGCAACTACTACCATTCACTATTTACAAGGGGTGACCACATGGACAATATTTATTTCACGTCTTACTCCAGCATCCTCCAATGGCCACGTCAGCTAAATTTCACCAGATTTGATGTTGGTGATACTTGATTAAACAATTTGCGTAAATAGAATGACTTGATTAGAAAAAATTAAAGCCACGTGGACGTGATTAGGAAAGCAATTAAAGTACAAGAATAAAAAATGAACTATTTGCTATATATGTATTTCAACTATGATCAACAAGTTGTCAATTATAAGGTAGACTATTTACGATTGGAAGATTTTAGCTGCATCAGTTCTGTGCATTAGATTGCCAGCCTACATGTGATGGTTTGATATGTATAAGGAATATAGCAATTTTAGATGTTTTCCTCAGGACAATAACAATTATCATTTCATTTAATACATACACGAATAAGTAATGAAAAAAGGAATGCGCACCTTAAATTGTTTCGGCACTTCCTTGATCTTGCTATTCCGCATATCGAGTCCAACTAACTTCTTTGGACCATAACCAAATTTTGGAAAAAAGGCACAATTAGGCCATTCCAACCACTTTAATTGATTAGGGAGATGGATGGGACCTTGGAAAGAATTATCTATGATGAGCATCCTCAACTTTCTCATGTTTGTGAAAGCATTAGGACAAATGTACGTCTCTATGGGCATTGGTAGCCTCGAAACTATGGCTTTTATTGCATTTGTTCCCTGTATATTTATGTGAATGAACTTAGGTTACTTTGTAACTGTAGTAAACAATGTCCATAATAAGAATAGAATATGAATTGTTATACACTAAAAGTCTTACCGTATCTCCTGATAGAATATCAAGAACATCATCATAAAGCCATAACCTACTGCATTTTCCAGCATCGTCATGACATTCTTCTTTAACAATTTCCTTACCCATCAATTCTATCAAGTCATGCATTTGTAAGGCCCCATTCTCTTCACTAATCAAGGAGCGCTCAATGAGAATTTTAACCCCAATAGTCGTGTCAAAACCACAACAGTCAAGAACTTTCCTAATGTACTCTGTATCTTGCCCCTTGAAGAAACAGGCAATGTCGAGAAAAATCTCCTTTGCATAGTCCTCCAATCCATCGTAACTTACCTTTAACACATCATTTATTTTTCTGTCAGGACTTCTAGAAAGTTTCTGCAGGGTACTTTTCCATTCATGTTCTCCTCTACCGCACAAGAAAGAGCCCAACACCTCAAGAGCCAAAGGAAGGCCTCCGGCATAATCCAAAACTTCATCAACAAGATTGCTGCTGATTTCTATTTTTTGACTTCTTAGAAAGGCATGCTTTCTAAAAAGTTCAAGAGCTTCAACATCCTTGAGAGCTTCAACTTCATACATATGATCTGAATCTACTCCATGAGAAGTTAGCAGATGCTTGTCTCTTGTTGTAAAAATTATCCTACTTCCTTTACCGAACCACTCGCAATTTCCGGCTAAAGCATTTAACTGGCGTTCGTTATCCACATCATCAAGAATAACCAGAACTTTCTTATTGCAAAGTCTATCTTGAATCAACTGATTTCCTCGGCCAACACTGAAGATTTTTAATTTCTTCCCCAGTAGTAATACCTCTGATAACATTTGTTTTTGTAGAGGAACCAAATCATTGGAATTTTTGGAATTTTCTCTAACACTTTCCAAAAAACAAGAACCTTGAAACTCTCTAAACACAGTGTTGTAGATGGCTTTAGCAAGGGTGGTCTTCCCTACACCTCCTTGTCCCCATAATCCAACCATAAGAATATCGTCCTTGGACTGTAGATTTAGGATTGTCTGAAGCTCTTGTGCTCGGGAATCTATCCCAACTTGATACTTAGCTATATGTAAGGGCGTTTGATCTAGTTGAGTTAAGATTTCCTGTACGACATGTTGTACAAGCCCAGCTTCACATCTGACCAGGGAAAATTAGTTGAAAGTGCTTTTAGAGAAATCCAAAGAAATGAATAAGTATTCAAAGACAATCGCCAAGTAAGAAGCTAGTCCACAATATACATGGATATGAATATCCAAATATGTTCAACTAGCAAGATGCCTGACTCTAAGCAGAACTAAAACAATATTCTTCATGTTATTCTAAATGTTGTATGTTAATCTATTTTGCATTTATCAATAATTCAAGCTAATTATTAGATATACTAAATCATTGATAGGCATTGTTTTCATCTCTTTACAAAGTTCACTGAAATTGTCTTGTCTTTTTTATTTTAATGTCCAAATGCCAACCCATTTATCTGGTATATTCCTTTGCGAAGCAAAATCTGTGATAAAAATAACCCACATGAAGTCTAAACTAGCATTTCCAATAGGGTAAATCCTAATTAAAATGAAGTACTTTATCTTTTGAGACAGTTTTAGGCCCGCTTCTGAAAGTGGAAAAGTAAATACTCGTTCTATGGCTCTTTGGACAAACACGACCTACTGTTGTTTCCTGTAGAAATCTGCCATGTTCTTGCCTTTTTGCTCTTTACTGCTTCAAGTATTTACAAAAATGCCATTAGGCCTATATTTTCTTAAAAGAAAAAAAAAAACCCTAGCTTTTCATTTTGTCTTAGAAAAATAAATAAACATTTATAATAAATAAAAACAGGCTGATAGAACACCAGATTTATCTTCTCCTATGCATAATGGCTTACATAATGAAAACGACTATGTAGATACAAAGAAGGGGGAAATGCTCTTGCAAGAGGGGTCTTTATTGGTTAATGAAAGGTTTGACGTAATTGAAACAGAGACTAATTTAAAGAAGCCTGAGGGGCAAGCTTCAAATCAATCCCTTGAAGTCTAAAAAATGTAGCAAGAAAAGTTTAACACCATTCATTTTAGGTCTCGTAAAAAGAGGAGCTAATCTTAATGGTAATGATTCTAGTAAGTTAGGCCAACATCTTCGGCAATCTTTAGGATTGGCTGAAGAAGGTCCAATACTATTGATGATAGTATATTTAATGAGCATTTAACAGCGAAAAGTACTTTATATAAGCCCGATTATCCACGTAGAGCAAAATCATAGTTTGTTCAATGAATAATCCATTAAGGACTATAGTTAGTTCTTGGTGCTTTTCTTAAACTCCGTTCATTTTGCAGAAAACAACTTCCAGGAAAACATTTTCCGGATTTTCCGGTATTCATTTCACGGAAAATAAACTAATCATGGAAAACATTTTCCATCAAGGAAAAAAAGTCTTCTAAAAGAGGGGAGAATGTTTTCCATTGAATGTTTTCCACTTTTCAATTTTCGGGAAAAGATTTTCTTTACTCACTTCCTCTTATCTCATACCCTGCTATAACCCCTTCTCTCTTTTTTAAATTTTTAAAAATTCGAATTTTTATTTATTTTTCTTTTCTCTTTTTATTTTTTTCCTTTAATTTTTTTCCACCTTCTTCTTCGACCAATCGCCAACCACGACTACGGCCGCAACTCGCCAAGGGCAAGCCTTGAGCTTGCCAAATCGGTTAGTCAGCGGAAGCTCACCTACTGGCCAAAAAAGAAGAAAAAAATAAAGAAAAGAAAATTAAAAATTAAAAATCTATTTTAAAAAAAATAAAAAAATTATTGAAAAATTATTTTAAAAATAAAATTAGAAAAAAAAAATATTGAAAAAAAAATGCATAGAGAAAAATATTTTTCCTTATCAAACAACCAAATATATTTTCTACTTCATTTTCCTATTTTAGCTGAATACCAGAAAATAATTACAATTTCCTAGAAAATGATTTCCCGGAAAACATTTCTAGAAATGCTACATTTTTCTGCAAAATGAACAGAGATTTAATCTTGATACTGAAAAAACATGTGTTTAAAAGGATGGATGAATGTGACACGGTTTTTCGTATGATAACAAATGCAGGAGGATATAGTCCAAATACGACGTATGAAGTATGGGAAGCCTTTCTTGTCGGTAAAGCTCAGAAGTTTGGGAATTTCTTATTATCTCAAACAGACTTAACGTATAAAATAGACGAGCTTATTGTAGATGGAATATAAGCCATCGTAACAGATGTCTTAAAAAGAGAATTCTGTGTTTTATTGCTTTCTACAGAAATAGTAGAGAGAGTAGCCTTTAAATGCTCTAGTGAAATTACAGACTTTTGGTATGTGCTATTTTGACGCTGTGAATTTCAACAATCTCAAAGACTTTCTTTGACAAACTTCCGGAGCCATGGCCAGAGGTCACAAAGAAGGCTTACGACTTGCTCCTTTGAGAAAAAGAGGTAGTAGAAGGTCCGGGTGGGTGAATCCAGGCAAAAAAGTATGTGATGAGGAGAGTGAGTACTGAACTCTAAACAAAGGAAGCAACTAAATAGTTTCCTTATTTAAACAAGAGTTGTTGCTATCAGATTGAATATGTGCTGGGTAGATGTGGCTGTAACATCCATCGAGAAACCAGAAGTGCAAGACACTTTCCTAAAGAATCGAAAAGAAGAAAGTTTATTTGACATGAAAAAAGTGTACCAAGGGGATAACTAAGGCCTTATAAATCTGAAAAGTCATCCAGATTTACAAAGAATTCGGGCCTTTAAAAGGAAACACAGAAGAACACCTCATTGTCCTCAGGGTAAACCCTGTTAAGTAGTTTTATCTATTTTGTGGATTCAAACCCCACAAGCCTCATGCTTGTCAATAAAAGTATCCACAAAAAGAGAATATTTGTGGAGTATTTATCGAAGATGTCACTCTTCATGAGGAACCTGCTTATAAACCTATAGATCAGCAGGAACTAGAAAATTTATACTTTCGGGTTAAATGTCTCTATGAAGTTTTCTCAGAATATGAGACAGATGAAGAAGAAACAAAATAATGTAGTGAACAATTATCAATGACGGACGCATGTCATGATATAGTGCCCTTAAAGTCAACATTTTAGGTATTAGAAGAAACTTTTCGATAACATTTATTGTCAGGATCAACTTTGGAGTGGAGGCTGCTCGAAATAGACGTTAGGGCTGTTTATTGATTATTAAGATTTAACTCTAAATAGGCAATAACTTTTTCGCAATCGACGCCAATGGCAAAGATGTCGTATACTGAACTTCAAACCTTAGATGTGCCTATGCTAAATCTTCAAAAAATTAGAGAGACAAGAGAAAGAACAAGAGGTACATGTCGTTATATACATATGTAGGTGTTAGAATTTGAATGTGCGCGGAAGCATGGTTTTAATTATGGATGATAGTTTTTTATTAGTGAGGTGTGCAAGTGTTGGTATTGATGATAGTTTTTGGTTAGTGAGGTGTGCAAGTGTATGGTATAGTTTGTAGAGGATGGACAAGGGACAATATATGATAATTGAAGGATATTGAACATGGGGAAAATAGTTTCATTAGTTGAACAAAATAGTTTGATGGAGGTACAATAGAGATCTTGACCTCTCATGGTGGAGGGTTCACCTCACACACAAGGTGGAGGGTTTACCTCTCACTCACTAAAATGAATGAGCTACAAGCCTATTTATAGGCATGAGTCACACCTTAGTACAACATTCTAGATTTCTATAGAATGTTGTCCATGTAGGCTTCATCTAGGTAATTCTAGATTGTAGTTCTTCTAGAGACTTCTACATTTTCTTAGACACATAAGCTTGTAGACAATTCTAGAATTTTTCTTGAATCTTCTAGCTCAAATCTATCTTGAAGTTTCTAGAATTGGATCACAAACTCCAACACTCCCCTTGATCCAATTTCGGATACTCCGGACTTGTATCATAAATCCTCGAACGTACCTTGAAATTCTCCTTGTAGTTTGTCCCATGCCTTTTATGTCGTCTTCATTCCACGATCCCTTGCATTCTCTTGTCGAATCACTTGCACCTACCTTGGAATGTGAATGTCTTTTTTCGGCGATGTCCCATATGTCTCGGGCCATCAAAATTTTCTTAGTTGTAGTTGTTAGCTCGGGCTCCGGCTCCGGCTCTCATAGGCTCTGGCTCTGGCTCCGGTTTTGGCTCTGGCTCCGGCTCTGGCTCTGTTGGCTCTCGCTCGGGCTCGGCCTTTGATTCGGCTCGCTCCGGCTCGCTCTGTTGGCTCTCGTTCGGGCTCGGCCTTTTTAGTTGAGGATGGTGAGGACAAACGCCCAACACCAACCAAAGACGTGGCTCTGATACCATGTTAGAATTTGAATGTGCGCGGAAGCATGGTTTTAATTATGGATGATAGTTTTTTATTAGTGAGGTGTGCAAGTGTTGGTATTGATGATAGTTTTTGGTTAGTGAGGTGTGCAAGTGTATGGTATAGTTTGTAGAGGATGGACAAGGGACAATATATGATAATTGAAGGATATTGAACATGGGGAAAATAGTTTCATTAGTTGAACAAAATAGTTTGATGGAGGTACAATAGAGATCTTGACCTCTCATGGTGGAGGGTTCACCTCACACACAAGGTGGAGGGTTTACCTCTCACTCACTAAAATGAATGAGCTACAAGCCTATTTATAGGCATGAGTCACACCTTAGTACAACATTCTAGATTTCTATAGAATGTTGTCCATGTAGGCTTCATCTAGGTAATTCTAGATTGTAGTTCTTCTAGAGACTTCTACATTTTCTTAGACACATTCTAGAATTGGATCACAAACTCCAACAAAAGTCCCGCTATTTCATCTTCATGTTGGCAATTTTGTGATTGAAACTGTATTGGATCAAAGATGGACGGATCTTCGAGATTAATTGATATCAGGAATACTAGCCAATCTAGCACATGGGCCAGTCTGCTTCCAAGCCCATCCAAATTATTTGATGGCTCTAAATGATATATGTTTGGGGAATTCATTAACATTGAGAATTGATTCTTTAAACATGGATAGGATGAACCCACAGGTCAAATGTTTGGTGTATCACACTAGGATGATTTATAGATTCGTGAATGCCACAAATCCTAGAGAACGGAAGTTAGATAGCAATTGAAGAGGTTCACACAATTACAGACAATTTTGTAGGTTGTAGGTAAAAAATTAAACCCCCTAGAATTACACGGCCTAGGAGTTCGACTATGGTGGAACCTATTGGAGCATCTAAAGAGATTAGTGCATCTCGGGTCAAAATAGAGGGGAGCAAAAATAACTAGGAGTTATCGTTCACAGTCCGATCCGGTTCCACCTATAAATCGAGAACCGGATCAGGAGGACCAATTCCCAATTTTTTGGACCAGTTGACTAGACCAAATGGTCCTAGGACCGGGAACCAATCACTTAGCAAAAAAAAATTAAAAAATTTAAAAAAAATACTAGAGCTATTATTATTTTAGAATTTATTGCTATTTTAATACATTAAAAATATAATTTAAAAAAAAAAAAGCGCGAGGCCGGTCCCATCCAATTTCCCCTAGAACTGAGAACGGGACCGAGAATCACCGATTCCATTTCTATGAAACTAGAAATTAGATCAATCCCTCCAGGAATCGGACCAAACCGGTTCGGTTTGGGCGGTTCCCGATTTGGGCGGTCCGATATGCTCATCCTTAAAAATAATCTTATGTTTAGAACACTATCTACACCCTCTTTGCTAGGAAATTAAGGACTTTTGAACCTCTTACTGTACCAAAGGATACTGTACAAGAAGTCAACCGGGAGGAGGTTGCATCTCAAAGATCTGTAAACTCAATAACCTTAGAAAGAAGGATCATAGGATACAAACAAATTAATATGCCTGTCTATGAAGAAAAGGATACATAGTCAAAGGACAATAGTGTTCTAATGGTAATGCACTTCGAAGGAGAAAAGATCCACATCCCAAGACATACATGAAGGTTTCCAAGCTTTGGGAATACAGCAAGGCAATGGTCTATAGCCATGGACAAAGTTTGGGATATTATCGAACCCTCCTCCCAAATGACATACCAACTAAGCTGGGTTAAGCACTTACGTGGTTGTGATGTTTAAGTTTCCCAGGTGTTATCCATATTCATTAGAGACACTGGAGCTTGTACTAATTGTGCAAGACCCAATGCATCACCAGATGAATGGTGGGGACCATTAACAGAGCCTATTGCATTAAGAATGGCTGGTGGAATCAATGTTCACTGTTAGACGGATTTTCCTTTCCTGACACTAGGCGAGGATGTCATTCTTGGTAATGCTTTCTTAAGGGACAAAACGAAAAATGGTCTTTTGTGCAAGAAAGCACCACGATTACTATAGCAGGCGTGACTCTTCTAAATCCATGGTTAAGACAAATTTGAGGTTTATCCTGTGAAACAATGAGAGTTTTGTGGAGACTGTCCATGTGACCAAGCAGCACTCACAGTGTGAGCACAGCGTGGTAAATAATGGGAGCATAAGCCATTTGGATGCGAAAAATCTTCATTTCCAAATGATACCTTCTAGTGTCAAAATTTGTTCTGCCTAGAACAAGGAAAAATTCGGAATATCCAACTGCCAGGAACAAAATGGAATAAGTTCCTGCTAAAATTGAAAAATAACTTTCGTGAAGATCCACAAATTGTCGAGTCTTTTTACTTTCCTTCTTCTTCTGGTTTTGTGTAAAATGTAAGTCAAATTGTAGAGTCTTAATGGTGTAAAAGCCAGACTTGAGCTAAAAGATCCAATTATCATCATTTCAGCAAAAACTGTGAGTTGGTAGAGGTATTTGAAAAACAAATTCCTGATCTGTGCTCCAAAGGTTTTATAAGAGATGGTTATATTCCGCACTCTAACCCATTAACCATGCAAAGCAGGTATGAGGAAAAGCGTGAATTGTTGCAGACTATCTTCAGCTCAGCAAACCAACAAAGATGATGACTATAAGATAGCTACGGCAGGAGATCTCATAGACAGAATGCCCTAGGCATTTTGTGCTGCGTAAATACGCAATGTAATAGTCTTTAGCAAAAGTGAAGAGATGCAAATGAATCAATTATAACTACTGACAAATATCTTTAAGAAAAAAGGCATGATCCTATGTAAAAGGAGGTAAAATGGATAAAGGAAAAAGATAATTGCTTGGGTATGGAAGTAGGAAGTAGACAAAAAAAAGCTAGCATTACAAACCTAAATTTGCGAGATATAATAAACTTTCCTGACAAAGTAGAAGATAAAAAGTTCAGAGGTACTGTAGATCTGCTAAGTGCTAACTAGGCCAGACAATTTTAAAATATCTTAGTAGGCTACCCAAGAAAGCTCCAAGTAACGCATCTCAATTTTGGGATGATGAAGACACTCAAGCACTAGGTAAAAGAAAAGGTAAAGCATTTGCCATCATATTATCACCTTCTGATGCATCAAATGAATGCTGGGGAGAAGTACAAAAAACTAAATAAAGAAAATCAGTAAAACTTCTATCAATATTGGTCCGCCACATTTAAATGATCTGAACTCATTTATTTGATACATGAAAAGGATGTACTTGCCATGAAAATTTGTATAAAAAACTTTTTACATATTCTTAGCCCCAACAAGGTTTGTAGTGAGAACCAACTCTGAATATGTCGAAAGATTCTTGAATCTGAATCTGAAAGAAACTCAGCAAACTAGGCTTCTAATTATACAAGAATAGTATAATTATTACAACTTTGACGTAGAATATATTCCTCCAGATAAAAATAGTCTTAGCTGCTTCTCTCTCTCTCTCTCTCTCTCTCTCTCTCTCGTAAATTGTCTTGTTGTGCAGATAAATCCTACAGCAGAAAGAAAATTTTTTTGGCTATGCAAGCAAGAGGGGCATCCAAAGAAGAAGTCTCCAAAGAGACAGAAGGAGAATGAGAGCAAAAGCTATGGTTCTATAAGAATGAAAGCAAATATTAGTTGGCTATGCAAAAGACCTAGAGTTCTTTTTTCTCATTTTAGAATCATATAGGAAAGGAAAAAAGCCTTAATATCATCGGTTGAATGACTGTGGGGAATGAATACTGTGAAAGACTTGCCAGGAGAATGAACTAGTTGGTTGAAAAGACAGTTGAAGTTCACAAGCCTCTTTTGATTAAGTCCCAAAAAAATTAAAGGAGATATCCTTGAAGATTAAAATCAGGTAGAAGATGATATGTTTGGCAAACAACCGCACTCACGAAGTATGATCTGATTCAAAAATGGTTATGGGTTTATCAGGTGAACCATCGGGCATATATGGCTTCAATAAAGTTATGGGAGACCAGATGGCCATAGAGAAATCACCAGCAAAATATTCCTGAGAATCATAATCCTATTCCAGAAAATTTTGACATTGAATCTGGTTATAAAAACCTCGAAAATAGAAAATTTGAATGTTAAGTTTTGATATCTACAGATTGATTCCAACGATCACAGCCCTCGAGGGAAGGGTACTAAAATCTATGCGGAGTTGCTGAGTAGACTTGAGAAAAAGATTTCCAGCAACTTCAATGGTTCATAAAAGATCCTGCTTCACAGATAAAGATTCTAGAAGTTGAGTTGAAATTTTACAAAACAATCGGAGAAGAGTTCCTTGAATAATGGAAAGTTAAGGTACGTATTCTCTAAAGCTCTACTACCTGGAGATATGACATTAATAAAGATATTTAATAGACTCGAGAGACACTTTTCTTTTGAGGAACTCTGTGTTCTAAATCCTTATTTCCATTCGGAAGGACAAGGATGGATGACTAAGCTAGAAACTTCACATAAGCATAGCAGAAACTGGACTCCCGCTTGTAGACGCAGGGTTTGCAGACTCGATCAACATTGACAGAGGATATCTACACCTTGTTAGTGAACTCCATCCGTTGGTAAAATATGCTTTAAGCTGCTTAGATGGTCCTAGATATGCTACAGTGATTGTTACCGTGAATGGAACTGGATGAAAGAGAGAGTATTCCTGACAGATCTGGGAAATTCAACAACTTGCAGAACCAAACGAAACCCAGAGAAACATAGAAAAGTAGGGGCACGTATTATTTTTATTACTAAAGCCACTTAAATTGAATTTTTAAAGCTGTCCTAGAGCATGTAATAGGTAACAAACAAAGTATTATCTGCGTGGTGATGGAAGAATTTTTATCATCATTCTCAAGGGTTATATGAGCTTTAAATAAAAAGAAGTCCAAGAGAGAAGCTGAGGGAGAGTAATCGATCTGCCTACGAAGTTTCTGGCTTAGTGAAAAGAGCTTATGTTTCAGGGCTGATGTTTTTGAAGTCTGGAAGATCTCCCAAACCCAAGATCAGCCACTGGAAGAGAAAGCGGAACGAGATAATCACGCCCAATTTAGAAGAAAAGGCCCAAGGCCAGCCTTCAGATGGAGTGGTTACTAGGTCAGCAGTACAAGACACGAAAAACTAATTTTCTCAGAAGAAGAGAAAATGCATGGATTAGAAGTGTACAGATGAGATTAAAAAGACTCAAATGGAAAAAACGATTACAAAACCAATAGAAAGGAATTTGCACGATCAAGAATTTAATAAAAAAAAAAAATCTTGCATCAGTGAGACCTGTTAAGCAAAGGCAGAAATGATAATCTCCATTGGTTAGACAGCGTATAATGTCTTGTATAGGCGTAGGCAGCTTACGTTTTTTTTTTTTTGCCCGCTTGTAAATGTTGAAGTAAGCTGGCAACATCCTACAGGCATTGGCTTTTGTATGTATATTAGCTGATACCTCTTCAGTTGAAAGGAGATGGGAAATCAGTAGAGAAAGCTTTCTTTGCAATTCTTACTCTCTAAGTGATTTTAGTCTGGATCTGTGAATGAGAGAGTGCTAGCTCAAAACTTCAACAAGAAGCAGAGGCATGCCAGCGGTACAAAAGACCCTCCAACTAACAGTAACGGGGTTGGGACATAGGAGCGCAAGCTCCGTCTACTAACTTCTTGTCCGAATTGGAAGTCCAAAGTCCACGAATCCTTATAATTGGTCGAAGAATGAGGGTGCTAATCGCATGAGTCTTTCATGGGTGATAGCCTAATCCAAATTGCCAAATTTAAGTTAATACCAAATGATGTTAGATCACATTGTGAAATAATCTATATTTCCAATTAGGAGTGGCTTATCTATGGTTTATTTGTATTATTTATGTAATTATATACAGATTGATATCATGGTTTATAATGACAATAACTTGCATTATCTGTGTCATTGATTTAATGACTTATATTTCTCATACTTTAACTTTAAACCAAATGGATATTTGTTTGGTCATAAATTACATTTAATAATATATGCTAGTAAAAAAGTTTATTTCAAGATATTTTATTTTTGTGTTATTTTTTCGAATTTCAAATTATTAGAATTTAAACTTTCAAATTAAGTCCATAACTTTACTATCATGATTTTTTGTAAACAAAAATATATTTGTTAAAAATGTATTTCAAGATAAAGTACAAATCGCTAAAATGAAAATTGACCAAATACGGGTCGTATGACACAACTATGCCATGTGGCAATGCCAGAGCAATATTACCTCCCACGTTGGCAAGCAAAGAAGGAAACTTCCTCTTAAATCCTGCTTAAACTATATATAGTAGACATAGGATATAGATTAGTATACGTGGTTTTGATGTATTATGACAGTTTTTGATATCGAAGAAACTTATTTTATTTGAATATTGTGCAACTTTTCTTCTAACCAATATCTCAATTTGTGAATTTAAAGTTTCAATTTTTTTTAATTTTCTTTTACATTTTCTAGAATTTTGTTTTGTTAAAGTTACTTAGAAAATAAGAAAATGCCTAGGCTCAAAACTCAAACCCAGATTTCCCCCATCCCTCTCTCTCTCTCCACTCCCCTCCGCATTTGCCACTGCCCCGTGGCCGCCCTAATCTGTTCCCCCCGCTGCCATGTCCCTGCCACCGTGATGTACCCATCACCATCGCCTGTCCTGCCGCAGTTGCTGCGCCCTCTTTCCGTGTTCTTGTCCCTCTGTCACGGAAGACAGGAGAGTCTCAGGCGACCACTGCCCGAGGCTAGCGACCGCTGATCCGGGCTTGAAGCCACCCAGACCCGGGGTCGGGAGCCCAGATTCGTAGCCTAAAGCCCCTAGACACAGAGACACAGAGACGGGCTGAGGTGATGCGTCTGGGGTGGCGTTGGGACGTGAGCAATCGGACGGCCGCGTGTCGAGAATCGGCAGGGTGTCGGAGAGGACGAACGGCTCGCCCATGATAATCTGTTTCGTGTTCCGTGCAAGTGTTTTCTGTGCTGAGTGTCCAATGCGCGCGGGTGCGTTCTTGTAGAGAGAGATGGGAAAGACATAAGTGTTCTCTGAGGTAAATTAGAGAGAGGGACGGTATAGATTACGCCGAACTTCAGAGGATCCCAAACCTTAAAGAAGATCAAATATCAAAAGAATTACACTAATTGAAGCAGTAGAAGTGCTTTCACGTACCCATCGATAAAATGCAACCCAGACAAGCTACCAGCATCAAGAAGAGCTTTTTTCCATCGCTTTACTTTTTCTGAATCCTTCCCAAACTTGACCTCATGTTTGGCCATAGCTTCTCCATAACCCTGTTTTTGCCCTCTCACTTCTCTAGGTTCCACTTTGTAAAACACTGGAAAGACCATGAGGCCTCTTTGCTCCTTGCACTCCATGATTTTTGCCACCTCCTCCAAACACCAAGGTGATGAGGCATAGTTCTTGGAGAAAACAACAATCGCGATTTGTGATTCCTTGATTGCCTCCATAAGTGCAGGTGATATTTGCTCTCCCTTCTTAGATCTTCACTGTCCATGTAAGTGTTTATTCCACTTTGAACAAGAGCTGTGTAGAGATGACTAAGGAAATAGTCACGGACGTCCGTGCCTCTAAAACTCAGAAAGACATCATAGCTCCTTCTGCACTTGGAAGAAGAAGAAGCCATTAGAATCAGGAAATAGAAATGGTTAACAATAAGCAATGAGTTGCCTAAGATTTGGTACTTTGTGAGTGGTAGTTTGTTTGCCATTTGATCTTCTCCTTATATGTTGACTCCCAGGGGTGCATGACTTCCTTTTGACGTGGGTCAACAAAGAATATTTTAATAAAAGTGCTCAAGGATGGGCCGACACTTAAGCATAGTAGTGCTCTTCACGCACGTGAGGTGTTGACAATATGTACATTAAACTTTTCTTCATGGAAGATCACATTTGTCACATTAGTTAGATGTGTCTTCGACACATACCTTTGGTTAATGTTGAATTTATTGCTGAATTGAATTGATAATAAATTTGACTATTCAACACGGGATAAATTTCTATGACCATAGTATCATACTGTCCTAATTAAAGGCCAATTTTCTGATTGATTTATTTGGCTTCAGGGGAAATGGTTTCTATTTTTTCAGCCCTTCATTTTTCTTTTTCTTATATGGATAATGAAGTGTTGATCACATTAAAAAGGTACTTCGCTGTGGTATATGGTAAATTTGTGAGTGACGATTGATGCACTTCTAGATTAGTTGACCGGATACTAATCAATTAATTTCTTGTTATTATAAAATGAAAAAGGTGCTATGAGATCTGTGGTGGCAACATGTGTACCAATCTTTGTTGAATGTGAAGTGAAAGTGGTCCAAGAATGGTATTGATCTATGTGTTACACTCCAGAGATGATTGGAAAGGCAACTTGGATTTTTAATCTGGACTGAATTTTACACCCCAACTATGTATAATAAAACCCTTATACCCCGTGTCTTGAAGTCTAACTACAAGATAGGCCATACATTACTTATTCCCAACAAATATATTAAATTGAACAAAAAATGCATATTCAGATACATGTTGGAAGTTATGAATTTGAAAAAAAAAAATTATCCGGTTCAAGCTCCAAAATTAGTGAGGACATAAAATTTAAAGTTCATGTTACAAATAGAAACTTCAATTGCTAAGCATGGAGTCGTTTCATAATTAGACAAGGAAGTAAAATTAGAGACAATGTGAATGTGGGGCTTGACTTTTCACACGGTCATAACCAAGAACATGACGTTGTAATATGTCACTATATATGACTTTTACTGCGGCGAACGTCCATTTGCTAGTGTTTAAAGAATTGTAAATTTCACTTCCATTTTCTAGTGGGTGGAACGACGGATCTCGGCCAAAATCTTCTCATCTCAATATAACAACTGTCGTTTATATGTTATGGCACAACATTGTACCTTAAAAGCATCCTATTTTTCCCCCGCCCGGGGTGGGGGTTTCATCTCTTTCCTTTCTTTTATACGTATTCTTCTCTATTTGATATCTTCATCAACATTCTTGTTTAGCAATTTTTCTTGGTCTTATTTACGGATAACTTCAGCAAATTGAGTAACGTCTGAGCCAATCGTCAACCGACATTCATTGAAGCAAACTCTACTCCCATTTTATTAACCAGGCTTTTAGATCCCACAAAAAAGGGTATTTTGTTTTATTAATTTGACCGCGTGTGGACGAATAATTCTCAACCATTTCTTTTAAGCGTCACATAGGCCAATTTCACCGCAGCATTAACTTCGCACGTGAATAGACAGTATATTGCACCAACAAATTCATGTCGGATTAGCCTAAGAAGACAGTGACGATCCAAACATAACCCACGACTGCCACAGGGAACAATCAAAATCACGCGATGAGCATAACAATTATATCCGATACAACGAAGAAGGTCGCAGCATACCTGCGCTGAGAGACATCGTAGAGCTGCCCCCTGTTGGCCATCAAGAGAGACTTCTTGGGGTCGGTGCCGTGGTACTGCTTGAGCTCGTCCTCGGAGGTCTCGACAAGCTGAACAGGAGGAGGGAGAGGCTGCATCTGCTCCTGGTAGTTCCTCGGCCTCTGGTGGCGGTCGGATAACGACCCGAAGAGGCCGGACACGACATAGTAGACGGCGAGCCCAAGGGCAAGGACGGTGAAGAAAGTCGCCGGGGACAGGCCCGTGGAGGCGACGATGGATTCTTTGAGGGTCTCCCACAGTTGCAGAGCCATCGCCGAAGAGCTTTGGCAGACACAGAGAGAGAGAGAGAGAGAGAAGAGATTCTAGTGTCGTCGATTCGGAGGCGACGGGTTTGGTCCGAAATTGGGTGCGCACGTAAAGACAGGCAAATGTTTTTATTTATGCAAATGGAATAACGCCTTGAAACTTGTTATTCCATTTTCCACAGTGATCCTACTGATCTAAAATCACCCTTTTCAACAGCTATTTACCCATTCAACGTGTGGAGGAAGCTTCAACGGCTATATGTTCGTGTCAAAGTAAGAGTTGAAGGTGGCCGAGGGATCAAATCGCTCTAAAACTAAAACTCGTTCTTACTTCTTGTACTATATATATGTAGTCATTTCGAGAGGTGTATTTTCAGCGTAGAGTGAAGTAAGGTGTACTTGTAGAGTGAGCTATAATCCTTCAGTGTAGAGGCAACTCCCTTTGTAAATGTAAGTGTTGTTAAAGACTTCAGGGATTACCAAAGAGCTCATCACTTGAAGTAAGAAGTGAAAAACAAAGGAAGAAAATTTGCTGGAGAGCTCTCATGTGAGGACAATTTCGTGCTAACTTCACTCTAAGGTAATTTGCCAGAGAGCATGGGAAATTGTAAAAATTGCTAATTAAATGTATTTGTCTCATTCTCAACCCAATAATGATGTATTTCATTCCAATATTTCATCTTCTATGGATGGCAACATATCTTGCGCATCGTTGATCTTAGCTTCTCAAGAATTTGCATAGTAGCTAAGAAACTCTTTTTTTTTCTTTTTTTGTGACCGGGAAGTATCGTGCTCATAATTAAACCCGGGCGACCCGCAAGACTTACCTCCCACGAGCCGCAGGTAAGTCGCGCAAATATGGGAAGTTGAACTCGGCCTGGCCACAACTCCACCATCTCATGGGGTGGGTAGAAACTGTTTAGATTTTGTGCTTATTAAAAAAAAAAAAAAAAAAAACTCATCATGTCTTCAAAAGATGAGTCAAGAAATAGATTTCCAAAATGCATACCATATACAATTTTGTTATTTTCTCATTAACTGATTTTGATATTTTTAAGTAGCCATCTTTTATTTAAGAATGGTATGACGGAGTCATATGCACTTTTGCATTACTTTGTCGAGATGTGGATATGCCTTGGCTAACTTAAGTTGCATTTATTTAAGTGCATTTACTTGTCAGATTCGAAAATTTTCTTCTTCTTCTTTTTTTTTTATCTATATGATTATCTTTCTTGAAAAAAAAAATATGCAGAGAGGTTAATGGTCTGTGCTTTGCTTTGTAATACACTTGATGATGATATATATGGAAGATTCCGGCCAGCCATTTCGACGAAGACAGCTTTGAAAGCCAATAAGCTGTGATTTCGACCAAATATTTTTGTCCAATTCTTTGAACGAGCTTTCCGAAAACGAGACCCAGTGCCGGTGTCACTTCTTTGGATGCAAAGAAATCAACACGGTCTATTTCCTGTGCAGGACTTAAATAAAATTTTACCATTTCATTAGAGAAATATCCTTCATGAAAATCGAGCAGAAGTTGCCCCCGAGCGCTAAACCAAGCCACTCGGGACAGTGACGGTCCTTCCATTTCAAAGCATTCATCATCACCATTCACAATTTCATATCTTCTTGAGGCTCCAATAATGGATTAATGTAAATCAAACCATGCAAATATTTCCACTAAAAGTCTACTGCACGTTATTTTCAAATGAATAAAAAATTCACAACGATCCTCAAGAATTATAGAACTTGGTCTATGTGGACCCTAATCTGATTTTGATGATTGAAAATTCATTCAAATAAGCTATTTATTCTTGGGTATCGTATTGTTGTAGCTAAGAATTTTTTTGCAGGTTGTTCGAAAAGGATAAGGCCGTCCTTGCCCTAAAACAAAGGCCAACTAACCGACCAATTTAGCTCCAAACATCTAGCTCTTGCAATTTTGAATTTGGATTTGTTCACCCAATCTAGCAGTTCAGGTGTCCAGGCCATTTTAGAATTCTCAATAGTCGAATTTCGAGCGGTTTGATGTGTTAACAATGGTTAGTTGAGTTTGTTTTTCCTATAAAAAGAGGATAACTCACTATCTAGGGTAATAATGTACACTACCAATACCTACTATATGCTCAAAGTTAAATGAAAGAATGAATTCATATTTAATGTAAAAAGAAAGCCTTTTAAAAGTGTAGGAAGCGGCATTAGGTAAATATTTGTATCGATGACACAAGACAAACGTCGATGACAATCCCATGTTCCTCCGGGAAGCTAAAAGCCAAACAATTCAATCTAACATAATTCGTCGTACATTGTTGCAGTTCCTTGTCACATCCCATGTGCCGTGTCAGTTGTACCTACTTTTTTTAACAAGACCCCCACCGTCAACTTTAGCTCTGTGCTTTGGCATTTAAAGCTCTACACTGTTCAATCGTAATCAACAGCTTAAGGCCGCAAGTTTGACTATATATTTATTATTATTATTATTATTATTATTATTATTTATGACGATTTACAAAGGTTTGCAATACTCTCTCGTAATCAAGAACTTGGCGTCATAAATTGTCATTAAATATGACTTTTACTGTGTTGGAGGTCCATTAGCTAGTGTGTAAAGTATTGTAAATTTTGCTTTTATTTTATAGCGGGTGGAATCGTACCTTGTGCATAATCAATGGCTCAAATTCAACAGCAGAAATCTTCTCATCTCAACATAACAATTGACATTCATGAGGTATGGTTCAGCATTGTGCGTTGAAAGTCTCCTTTCTTTTGTTTTTTTTTTCTTTTTCTTCTTTTTTTGGTTTGCATCTCTTTCCTTTCTTGCATTTGTATACTTCTCTATTAGATATCCCCATCAAAATTCTTTGTTTAGCTCTTTTCCTTGGTCTTATTTATAGATAACTTCAGCAAAATTGAGTAACCTCAGCCAGTGTGCCACATTATATTCTTCCGCATCACGACAGGTAGAAGGCTATTCGATTGAGAAAGCTAATGATACACCGACGCTCCACTCTCCACTCACCAGAAAAATGAGTGGAGTAACAATAAAACTTGAATTAATGGATAACGAAAAAAAAATTAATGGACAGCACTTCCGTTCGCATGTTGTTATATTCAATGGGTGGGTACGTGAATGTATGCTTCACGAAGGTCTAATGTGTATAACTATTTTATTTTTTTGGTAAAATGTATAATTATTTTATTCATGTATTACATTCTATTTAATTAAGTAAATTATACACATCATATTTTGAATACAAAATTTGATAAAAGTACATCATATATTTCATTAAAGTGTTTGTAATTTCTTACTGGAAAATCAGGTGATTAGTGACTTTTTTTAGCAACTGTTCTTTTTTTTTTTTGGCTGTACATTACTACTACTTGCAAAATCCTTTTTGTATACACTTTGCAATCAAATTCTTGAGAGGTCAATTTTGTACAAGCACTTCTTTGTTAAAAAGTGCGCCATGTTTATAAATGAATATTGGCTCCATATGAGGTTTCAAGTATAGTTGATTAGGCATAACTCTTGAATATCCTCTGAAAATGGAATGGCACCCCATTTGGCTCAGACCACTACAAAACAGTTTGCATTTCTCTTCTGCTACTTCTCTTTATTTATATGCATATAACTTGTTTAATAAATTTCTTAGCTTAAATTTGTGCATGGATAATTGATATTGTGGACCATATTTCAAGTTTGGGCCAATAATTGCTCGTATTTATTTGAATTTTTAGAGCTAAATATAATGACATCACATGTTGATAAATTAAAAAAGTTGGTGCTTTAGGATGAGCCGATGTGCACTTTAGGCGCCTTAAGTGTTGACGATTTGCACGTGAAATTTGTCTTCACTGAAGATCACATTTGCTGCATTAGTTAGATGTCTAATCTATAAAAGTATTTGTTTAATGCGGAATATATTGCTAGTTGAATCGTTAATAAATTTGATCCATGATTATAAAATAAATTTCAATAATCATAACCTCATAATCTCCTGATCAGAGGCATCATGATGGATTGGCTGATTGGCTTTGGAGAAAATGACTTCCATCTCTCCAGTCCATTTTTCCTTTTCTTATATGGAAAATAAAGTATCTCATCTCATTAAGGACATGTTTCGCTGTGACTATATGGCAGATTTAGAGAATCGATGTACCTTTAGATTGGTGGATGGACATTAATTAATTGTCATTATAAGATAAAACTATATCCGACTCTGTTTGTATTGGACCCACCGACCTTGTTATAACCGATTCCCCTTTTTTGGACTCTGTATTTGACTCTGTTTGTATTGGACCCTATACTCGACCTACCTTGTTTTTTCTAGTCCGGTTCCAAGGTCAACCCTGTTTCCACTAGAACCTATTTTGGAATCTCCCAAAATCCTATATGAATTCGAATTTTATATTAATAGGCGAGAAAATAACATAATCCTCATAATTTGTATTGAAACATTAAGCACTTGTAATAAATAAATATATGAATTTTTTGACTGAACGAAAAATTAAGGATCCACAGGACTAATTATAATATATAAAATCAGAAGGCAAAGAATTAACAATGAACATGGGTCTAATATTAGTTTTATTCCTACAACTACCACATGAAGCTACTCATTTATACAAGCATAACTCATACAAAAGAAAAAGTATGCAAGCCAATTCATGTGGTACACAAGAATTTGGTGGCGATGAACACCATCCGTTCGTTGGACGGTGCGAGAGGGCTAATAGGGAAGGAAGCAAGTGAGGAAGAGGAACGACGGAGGAGGAGTGCCGTGCATGTTTGAGAGAGCCAAGAGAAAAAACACTGTGTGATTGCGGGAGTAAGAATAAAAATAAGGAGAAAAAATAGGGTTTTAAACCTATACTTACAAAACTAATTCCCAAACCAATTTCAAAACCGGTTCCAAAACCGGTTCCTAGGTGGGTAGTCAATCAGACTCGGTTCCTGAATCGGTTTAAATTGATTCTGAATTTTGGGAACCGGTTCCCGGACCAATTTCAATGAAAATCGGTTCCTAACCCTGTTTTCTGAGTGGGCCAGTCTGGTTCTTGAATATACCCAGTCCAATCGCACAAATACCGAGATGCCATGACTTTCGTTTTTGGGGTCAACAGAGAATATTATAAGGTCTTTTCTTTTTTTCTTTTTTTTGGTAGGATATTATTAGGTCTTTTAATAATATTATTTTGCACGCTTGACAGTGGTGAAAATTTGCGCGTGAAACTATTCTTTGTTAATTAGATCTGATGGGCACAGATCTTTTTTTAATGTTTAATTTATTGTTAATAAAATTGCTAATTAATTTGCTGCGTCAACATAAGATAAGTTTTTATGACAATAATTTTATACCGTCCTGATTGGAGGCCCGATTGGTTTGATTGGTTCTGGAAAGAAAGACCTTGAAAAGTGTTGAAATGCGTATTAGGTAAAATATTGATATCTAATCCAATTTTCAATAGGGAAAAAGCCACCAAAAACCCCAAACTTTGCCTGGAGTGACAGACTTATCCCGAACTTTATTTTGTGACATGAAAAACCTCGAAGTTTGCTAACCGTGACATATTTACCCCAAAATTTTATTTATGACACAAAAAACCCCAAACTTTCATTTGTGTGACACATTTACCCTAAATCATAAGGGCATTTTGGTCTTTTTACTTTTAAAAACTCTTTTCCTTTTTTTTTTCTTTTTTTTTTCTTCTTCTTCCTTCACTCTGCCGGCCATGGCGAGCCGCCGGAGGGAAGTCGGTGTCCGGCGAGGGCCGCCCTCGCCCGTCGGGCGAGGGATGCCGGCGAGGGCACCCTCGCCCGACGCAGCAAGGGCGGCCCTCGTCGGCGCCGAGCGAGGGCCTCCCTCGCCGATCCGGGGTGAGGGCATCCTCGCCCGACGCAGGAGGGGCGGCCCTCGTCGACGTCGACGAGGGCCTCCTCGCCCGGATCCGCGAGGGCACCCGCCCGACGCCGGCGAGAGCACCCCTCGCCGGATCTGCGAGTGCACCCTCGCTCGACGCCGGCGAGGGCACTCCTCGCCCGACGCAGGCGAGGGCAGCCCTCGTCGGCGTCGGGCGAGGGCCTCCCTCCCCGATCCGGCGAGGGCACCCTCGCCGACGCCGGCGAGGGTAGCCCTCGCCGGACGCCGGCTTCCCTCCGCCAGCTCCACCATGGCCGGCGGAGGGAAGACAGAGGAAGAAAAAAATAAAAAATAAAAAATAAAAAGAAAAAAAATAGAACAAATAAGACGAAAATATCCTTAATGGGGTAAATGTGTCATAATTAGCAAACTTCGGGGTTTTTCATGTCACAAAATAAAGTTCGGGGTAAATCTGTCACTCGGAGTAAAGTTTGGGGTTTTTTGTGGCTTTTTCCCTTTTCAATAATAACTTCCAAAAAGCTATAAGCCAAATTAGTCAATCAAACACAATGTCATCAAATGTGCGAGGACCAAGAAAAATGAGAAGAAGCCTGCCATGCCATTACCATTCAATGCATGCGAACGTGATGAGGCTAAATAAACAAAAAAAGTTAGAAACATAGCAACAAGATTAGGGACACTACAAGTCGATAGGCCTTGGCTAATGGTATGTTAACACATAATAAAACCCAAAAATTGGCGTAGACTCGAGTTTAGAAAGAGCCAATAAATTCTGAGGACATGTTAATAACAATAATAGAGAGGGATGGAATTGGATGGACAAAGAGATGAGGACAATCAAATGGCACAAAGATACACTGCCAAAAAATTGGCTTAACCCTCACTGCCCTCTCAGCCTTTTTGTCTTTACTTCTTTCCAATAGCCATCTCAGCCTTTTGTTAACATAAGATAATTTATTTTTTCTTCTTAGTATGTCAACAAAATATTATTATCGATCTTTGCCTTCATTATTTTATTCTTTTTTATTTTTGCAAATTATAAATAAATATTCGTGACTACCCAAAATATATTTCATTTCTAGGTTTTCTCTCTCTCTCTCTCTCTCTCTCTCTTACCTATGTGCACATTATAGTATACTAGCCCTCTTCATTTTTGCTTCAAAAGTTGGACAATTATATTTAGTAACCAAAATATGAAATTCTTTGATGCATGTCGAACAATTGAATTCTTGTCTCACCCAAATTTATCACTAACTTAGCAAATGAAATTACATTTTGTCGTACCACATTTGAGTTGAAACCATAGTCACTATGGAAAATGGGATAAAAAGCATCTAAGAAAATAAAATAGGATTAATTAAGGAGATGAAGTTAAACTAATTTTTTGCTTTTCGGGCAAAGCTGAAGAGAGAGAGATGAGGGAAATGAAGGGAAGGAGTCGGTGGGGCCCGCGGGGCTCAACATGCTGAGCTTGAGCTCCGCCGCCAAGGAGCCGGGGTACTGCAGCGTCGAGAACAACAAGCAGATGCCACCGGTGAGCATCATGACAAGCCTGATCTTGATCATGGTGTGAAGGAAGTTGATCGGGAACCCCAACAGCTCCTCGAGCTTGAGTTCGTGCTAATCGAGTTGTGCTCGAACTTCTCAACACTAGCTCGATGGGCTGAAGAGCTTAATATGAATTTTCTTTATCGTTATAAAATTTTTTTATAGTTACAGATTACTAAAAATTACATAATATTCAAGCTTATACAATCTGGGATCAAGTTTAATTTGTATGTTGATTGTGATCAAGTCAAGTCGAGTTGAGTTTGAGTATCTCAATTTTCTACTTGAATTGAGTTTCGAGTACCGAGTCTATGGGTGGAGTTGAGCTCAAGCTCAGAAGATTATTGACTTGGGTCGGCTTAATTACACTTCCAAATATTGCTAACAAGTTGAAAATTACACAACAATTCGCTATTTGGAAACTTATGATGGTTTATTACAATTAAGAACAAAACATCATAAAACTTGGATATTTTCATTTGCAACAATTTATAAAGGGTTGGGACGCATGGTTGTAACAAAGAATAGTAAGGCCTAAATATGTATATTAATTATGAGGATTTACAAAGAGTTATGAGGTTCTGTTGTAACCAAGATTAAAGTGCCATAAATTTGAAAACTTTGAAATTATGACAGTTTATAAATGTTTACGACATTACGTTATAATGAAGAATAGAACGTTGGAAATTTCAGATTTCTTTTTTTTTCTCATCCATCATGACATCCAACTATATACATGTAATCCACACGCGCCCAAAAATGATAAGAACTGACTTTGTATGGATGCAGAAAAATAGTCGCCAAAAATAATATGAAAAAAAAAAAATTGATTGGTGTGAAGAAGGCGAAATTTGCAAAGTTGGATCTGAAGAAGACGTCCCACTCCTGTGTCCTTACCCTTTCCCGCTTTCGTCATCATCACCTCCTCCTCTGCACTTTCTTTAATTGCTTGCTTCCTTTCTTCTAAGTCCTGAGGTCACGGGAGATTAGCGTGTTAGCTAGGGAAGGGTGTAACTAAGGCACCATTTAACTGCCATTATTCAAGTCATAGTTATTCTTTTTTTATGGGTAAGTACGAATGAATATGACTGAAAAAAGCAAGCTCAAAAATAAATCAAAGAGTGAATTCATATTGACTTTAGAAGGACAATAAAAAGCATAAGATAGCCTGTCGTTTGATCTGCCCATCAAAAGAGTTATGTTGATGAAGCTTCATATCATGGAATGCTTTCCCCTTAAGATGTTTCATGAAGAATTAAACCTAACCAACAAGCGAAAACAGTGGGACATCCAAAGAAACGGTGCTAAACTTCATCTGCCCCTACTATTAGTTATGCTTAATTTTGTCTCTGTGATTTTGTTTAATTTAATTAGAAAATAATTTAAAAAGTGCATGGTACAACGAGGCTATGATGAAATACTTACTCATAGCTAGGACAAGCTTTCCTATCTTGGTGCACGATTTCTCTTAATCTTGATCAATCTGTCTGTCTATTCTCGCCCCAAATTTCAAGTTATTGTATACATGCAGAGCACAAAGTGTAATTCAGTCAATCAAAGATGCACTTCATGAGGGAAGCAAGAATCCCTAGATGAGTTACAGAAAAGCAGAAGGATTAATTAGTTTATGAAGAATCCGGTCGATTTGATTCTTCTTTGGTAAGTTTAAACACTCCGGTCAATTTACATCCAATCACTACACTCTAATTTTCTATAGACAAAACATGTTAGACAATAATGTAGAATGTTAATTGTTCTAAAAATTTAAACTGTTATATTAGATGAAGGCTTGAATTAATATTTAAATATACTAATACCATCTTTCACTAGGCTAAACTTTGGCTTAAGCTCAAAGTGTGGAAATACGAAATTGAGAAAGTAAATAAGGTTTGGAAAGATTTGTACTTATAATCTCTAATACCATGTCAAATTCTATGGGATTTAAGCTATTGATGAAGGTATAATTTATATGTTTTAATATCATATTGTAAAGTTCCGCCCAAAAATTTAAATTATTATGTGTAATTTATTATAAATAGAGCAAAGTGCTTGGTTTTACTATGATCGAAGTGATTCTTCGATCGAGATCAATCATCACATATATTACGTTGAAGTTAGATTGGCTGACCTCCAATTTGGTGTTTCAATTAATTTGATCTCGATTCCAGCGACTTACCTTTTCCTCGACCTATGCTTTGAATCTTTCAATCTCATCTTAATATTTGGGCCATAATTTTACACCATCAACGCAACTCACCATTTCCATTTTCTTTCCGCAAGAAACAGTAACATCATTTGGATCCCCATTTTCTGTCTCTTCTACACAACAATAATTGTCAAAAAGCATGGCAATAACAATTTATGAAATTCCGAGAAGTTGATGAGCTGGAAATAGATACCTAGGTCAGAATATATCCTTTGACCGAGCTTGTATCAAACAAAAGTTTTTGACTCATTCCATGGACCATATCGCAAAATTCTTTGCGCGATAGATTGTTTAATATATGCAATCAGTATCGAAGTCAGGCCTGCTTGGGAGAATCAAATCGATATTGCTTATGAACTCCAATTGCAATGGGACCCCTTGCTTATTTGCTCATTTATTATAACATCAATTATAATATAATCCACACTCAAGTACACAAGATGAGAAGAACTGACTAGTAGGGACATAGAAAATATCCGCCAATATTATAAAAAAAATTAACTTGATTGGTCCGGAGAAAGCGTGATTTGCAAAGTCGGATATGAATAGAGACGAGAAAGTGGAAGAGGGATAGGGATGTGCCATTCCAGAAGCCTTACCTGCTCCCCTTTCATTGTCGTCCCCTCCTTCTCTGCACTTTCATTTTTCTTGAGGTCCGGACGTCACGGGAGATTAGCGTGTTAGCTAGGGAAGCCTCTAACTTAGGCACCATTTAACTGCAAATTATTCAAGTCATCATTATTCTTATTTTATGGGTAAGTACAAATGAATTCGACTGGAAAAAGCAGGGGAGTAAGTAACCTACCACATGCTCAAAGTTAAATCAAAGAATGAATTCATATTAACTGCAAAAGGGACAATAAACAGCATAAAGATAATATGTCGTTTGATCTGTTCAACATCAAAAGACTTCTGTTGATGAAGCTTCAAATCATGGAATGCTTTCCACTTCAGATGTTTCATGGGCCCAGTGGAACTCTGAACATCAACCTTGTAATTGCCTGTCAATATGGAAGTCATGGAGAATAGTAACACCTAGCCAACAAGCAGGAGCAGCGGACATCCAAAGAAAAGGTGTTTAAGCTTTCATCTGCTCCTACCATTAGTTGTATTTATATCTGTTTCTGTTCGATTTTATATAATTTAATTATGAAATGAATTCAAAATGTGCACGGATCAACAAGGTTACTAGGAAATATTTCCTCATGAGTGTGATGAGCTCTTCTATTCTTGTTCATGGTTTCTCTTGATCCCGATCAAGCTATTTGTCTGGTCTTGCCCAAAGCTTCAGGTCATCCCACGCGTGCAGAGCATCATGCGTAATTCAGTCAATCAAATATGCACATCAGTGTCAGAAAACAAATCTTGTAGATAATTTGATCAAAAGAGTTTCCATCAAGTTCCAATAATCAACTTCTTTCTCTCTAAAACTGTCTACACTTTTGAGTAACAGTTTCCCAAATTCGTAAGAAGCGAGTTAATGGGCGTAATTCTCAACAAGAAGCATTCTTTGAGATTAAAATGTAAATAACTGCAATCGCGGTAGTGTTTTGTAGTTGAGAGTGGACAAGGTTCTTCCCACAAGTTGGACAGTGTTAAAAAATTGGCAGAGATGGCCTCTCAATGCGAACTAGCCTCAAATTCATTTGAAAAAAAAAAAAACGGCTGCTTTCCTCAACCAAGATGATTGCGAAGAGGAAGAAAAATTTCCCTTCAATAACTTCCCGTGGATACGCACGTCATGAGGGAAGCGGGAATCCGTAGATGAGTTACTGAAAAGCAGAAGGATTGATTAGTTCATGAAGAAGTCCACATGAATTGATTCTTCTTCAGTAAGTTCAAACGCTTAGTCAATTTATGTTCATCCAACCAAGATGGACCATCTCTATAGTCTAGACTCTAGCTCTTCATAGAAAAAACAAGTTCGATGACAATGTGCCCGTTTTATACTCTTGTGGAATTTAAATAATTTCTGCAACTTACGATCGTTATACTATGATTGCGCCTTCCTACGATAGGAAAGCCTATATATATGCCAGATTTATCGAAGAAAGATGCATTCCACTTATCTATTTGAAGACTATGAAGGCATGGGATATATTTTTTATTCACGAAACGGATGCGTTTGTTATAAAAAAAAAAAAAAAAAAAGCTCATCTTGGTATTTTGGTTTGGCGATTAAGTGATATACGGGTCATTCTTTGCACATCTTAACCGGTCCACCTCCCAAATTATCTAAGGACGCACTCCACATAGACGTGGGGCTTTCCCAAAAACATGTTTATTAAACTGTAAGTTTCTTTTAATTATTTTAAGCACCCTTTTACATGGGAAGATTTTGTCATGCTCCTTCTGTTATAAATGGATCTTAGGAACATGTGGAAGAGTCTTGAGAAAGAGCTGAACGCTTCGGGCTCCTTGGCTAGAAACAGGGGCAAACAGAGCTGGTTCGATTTCAGCTAGGAAACGTCGAACGCAATGGCGATGATTGTCAGTGGCCTGACAACGTTGGAGAAGATGAATTAGGCTAAGGAAATCCTTAGAGAGAGAGAGAGAGAGATCTCACTGAACTTCGTCTATGGTGGCCAGCAACTGGAAAATATGGAAGTATTCAACGATTGGAGGTGATGAGCGGGGAACGCTAGCGTCGATTTGTGGTCCCGAAGGTAAGGAATCCTCTTGATCAGGGATGATGAAATTTTTCATGTCCTGCTCTTTGCTCTGGTATTCTCGGTTCTCTGTCGGCCAGCGACCAGAGGGATTGCGGTTGGATATGGTGAACGGCGGATGTTGGCGTCGATTGGTGGCCAGCGAAGGAGAGGGTACCAGAAGAGGATAATGGTTAAATCTCTCCAAAAAGAGAGAAAGGGGGGCGGTGTTCTACCTTTTCAAGTGTCATGGGCTTTTTCTTTTTACGGGCTATGTGGGCTTTTTAAATGATCTTGTGGGCTTGTGCAGGTGGTGAATTGGATTGAATTTCCGGGCCGCGCAAATTGATTGGCCGGGCTTGGGTAACTTGGATCAGGCCTTTTCCATTTTTACCAAATTGGAGCCCTTTCTTTTTTGTTCTTTTCTTTCTTCTTTTTATTTTTTTATTTATTTTTTTTACAAAAATTTATGCTTGATGTGTCGACAAAAATTCACATCTTAACCTGCAGTAACATAAATACATTATCTCCAAAGAGACCAGATCTTTTATGGATGCTGAAAATTCCTCAGTTGAAGTGCACATTAAGTAAAGTCTTCACAAGCCTTTGGTTTTATATGGAATATGAGGAATCTTTACAATTTTGAGCCATCACTAAGATAGAGAAGTTGAAGATTCTTGGAATGGAGCACATGAGGGAGATTGGTAAAGGGCTACCTTTAAGTTGTTGAATATCCACAAGTAAATTGAAAAGAGAGTGATTTTGTGGTGTGCCAAAAATAATTCTCATATGTCGCGTGGCTTTCATAAAATAAGAAAATAGAAGTTATACTTAATAAAAATATGGATCTTGTTGAACAATAAGAAATAGACTCGCAGATCCAATCGTGGGCAGTTGCGCTGGATTAGAGTCTCTCCTTTATCGTCGAGGTTGAGGATTCGAAACTCACAGTTGCTGAAGCGTTGTAAATGGGCGGCCATGGTGTTGGGGTCTTATGCTAGTCTCCCCCAAGGTATAGGAGTCCGGCCCGATGGTGCCACCGGGCACGACGAGTCAAAGAGGAGTCCTTTCTTTTTTTTTTTTCTTTTTTTGTTGGTAAGATAAGTGTTGTAATTATGGTTATAATTATGGTTAATGGATCAACGGAAGCCAATAATTAAGATACATTTTTTCTATTCACGTATCTCTTTTTGGATTCATGAATTTCCTATACTTTTATGTTCACGTATCCATTGAATTCATGAATTTCCTAGATTCATGTATCGTTTAGTTCATGTATTTATTGAGTTCATGAATCTCTTGAATTCATGTATCTTTGGATACATGAATCTCTTGGATTCACGTATCTCTTTATTCATGAATCTCGTTGATACATGCGTCTATTTAA
Source organism: Eucalyptus sideroxylon x Eucalyptus melliodora (assembly GCA_016097485.1). Taxonomy (NCBI): domain Eukaryota; kingdom Viridiplantae; phylum Streptophyta; class Magnoliopsida; order Myrtales; family Myrtaceae; genus Eucalyptus; species Eucalyptus sideroxylon x Eucalyptus melliodora. Next base: position 19,960,367 of record CM027831.1, on the reverse strand, counting down.
TTCATGTATCTCTTTAGTACATGAACTAAAAATCTCTATATATAGATAGGAACATAGAGCTTCATGAGGAGTTTTGGTTTATGGTTTTGGTTTTTCCAACTCGATTCCAAAAAGGCTTTGCTATACTTTTCTATTCTTCTATTTTATCTTGGGTGTGCTAGTTCAATTGAACGGTTCGACAGAGTTCTGTTTGCATAGTGCTAATCCAAACAGGTTCGAGGTGTTATATTTTGGGAAGCATAGTTCGTGAATCTGTGGGGTACCATTGGCGGGAACTAATCGCCTTAAGGAGATTCAGTTATCCGTACCTCACCTCCAGTTTTATGTTATTTTTCAATGATATCTTATTTTATTCTTCTCCAAAAGTTGTAAGTTTACATAAAAAGAAGAATATTATATAGTTGTTATCGTCTTCTTTACATTGATATTCTGATTACAACAAGCAATGTGTATTCTCTGGATCTAATTTCCAACAATCTTAAGGCAATTATATCACTCACTTGTTTGTTGTTCTTGTCGATTATTGAGATGGCTGAAAACAATCAAGTGCCTTTCAATGTCCCAAATGTTTCGGAGACGTTCCTATGGACGATTCGATCGTTCCTATGGAAGATGTTCAACCCTCGGGGTCTGAATTTGTAGTAGCCAATGCTACGGGCCCTTGGGCTAACACCGTGCGGGTACAAGTCATACGACCGGTATGCCCGGACTGTTTTTCAGAAAGATAGGCCAAATGGCTTTTGGCTATGTTTTTGGAGGGATGGTTCAACAAACCTTGCCTACTGTGATGGCAACACCTCCAGTTACAGCTAATGAGAAACCGGAGAAATTCACCGGAGTAGGCTTTAAATAGTGGCCGTAAAAGATGTTCTTCTATCTGACCATGCTCAATCTGACGAAATATTTATCGGATGTGTGCCCGATAATTAGTCCAAATGAGCAAGATGTCATGATGCTTGGTGCGTTGGAGACTTGGAAGCATGGAGACTTCTTATGCCGAAATTATATTCTTAACTATTTAGTGAATTCTCTATATAACATTCATTGTAATATTGAAGTTGCTAAACAGTTATGAGAGTCCTTAGAAAAGAAATACAAGACTGAGGATGCTGGCACCAAGAAATTTATGGTTGCCAAATTCTTGGACTACAAAATGGTGGATTCTAAAACTGTCATGAGTCAGGTCCAAGAATTACAATTAATTCTGAGTGACATCTCTGCTGAGAGAATGATACTTAGTGAATCATTCCAAGTGGTGGCTATGATTGAGAAATTGCCATAGGGCTAGTCAGACTTCAAAATTATTTGAAGCACAAACGGAAGGAGATGAGCCATGAAGATCTCATTCTACACCTCATAATAGAGGAGAAGAATATAGTTCAATCAATTTCAAGGAGTCTTGTGCTAGTTTTGGAATAATTTTCCAAACGACTGCACCTTATACTCTACAACAAAATGGAGTTGCTGAACGATTGAATAGAACACTAAAGGAGATGGCTAATGCCATGCTTTTGAGTTCAGGTTTACCTCAGAACTTGTGGGGGGAGGCAGTTTTAACTGCAAATTATATTCTTAATAAAATACCGCACAAAGAGACAGGTAAAGCTCCTATGGAATGAAAAGTTATCATCCTACAATTTTCTAAAAGTATGGGGGTGCATAATGTGATTTATAACGGTAAGTCTAGACATATTCGTCGTAGACACAATACCGTAAGCAGTTGCTCTCAAATTGAATCATTTTTTAGACTTTGTAAAGTCAAAGGAAAATATTATGGATCCGTTGACAAAAGGTTTATCAAGAGAGCATATAAACTGCGCATCGAGGAGAATGGGTTTAAGAGCCTTAACCCAATAAAGAGATTCCAAGGTGGAAACCTAACCTATGCGATTGGAAATCCCATGGACTAGGTTCAATAGGACAACGCAAATTTTGGAAACTCTAGTGTGAGCACCGTCTCCCATTTCTATGATGCAACAGTGCTTTCCTACAGCGTTATTAAGGGTATGCTATGCGTTTAATGATTCCTATAACTTGGAATGTAACATCCAAGTAAAATATGGTATGATATCTTTAATAGGAATGCACCTATATGCGTGGAGCTGGCCGACTCTATGAAATCTTTAAAGGCTAGATTTTCTAAAGAACGCATGAATCCCGAGAGGTTCAGGGCCGAAAGAACGAACACAACCGAGAACCAATCTTGAATTGGAAAGACTCCGTGTGAGGTTTATTGTCTAGGCTTACACAAACAACTGGCGATTCAAGGCTTAGTCCATCGACTAGTTAAGTAAGTCTGATAGACTTTCACTAAAGAAGGTTCAAAGCGAAAGCTACCTATCTTGATGCGGTTTATTTCAACAGGCATGCTCAGATTTCTTCGAGTCAAAAATGTTTTGTTGATCCATTAATGTGGGGGATTGTTGTAATTATGGTTATAATTATGATTAATGGATCAACGGAAGCCAATAATTAAGATACGTTTTTTCTGTTCACGTATCTCTTTTTGGATTCATGAATTTCCTATACTTTTATGTTCACGTATCTATTGAATTCATGAATTTTCTAGATTCATGTATCGTTTAGTTCATGTATTTATTGAGTTCATGAATCTCTTGAATTCACATATCTTTGGATACATGAATATCTTGGATTCACGTATCTCTTTATTCATGAATCTCGTTGATACACGCGTCTATTTAATTCATGTATCTCTTTAGTACATGAACTAAAAATCTCTATAAATAGATAAGAACATAGAGCTTCATGAGGAGTTTTGGTTTATGGTTTTGGTTTTTCCAACTCGATTCCAAAAAGGCTTTCATATACTTTTCTACTCTTCTATTTTATCTGGGTGTGCTGGTTCCATTGAATGGTTCGACAGAGTCATGTTTGCATAGTGCTAATCCAAACAAGTTCGAGGTGTTGTATCTTGGGAGGCATAGTTCGTGAATCTATGGGGCACCATTGGCAGGAACTAATCGCCTTAAGGAGATTTGGTTATCCATACTTCACCTCCAATTTTATGTTATTTTTCAATGATATCTTATTTTATTCTTCTCCAAGAGTTGTAAGTTTACATAAAAAGAAGAATATTATATAGTTGTTATCGTCTTCTTTACATTGATTTTTTGATTACAACAAGCAGTGTGTATTCTCTGGATCTAATTTCCAACAATAAGATATATATTGGCTTTTACCAATGGAACTTTACAAAAAGTAAGTCTCGGCACCAAAAACTTACACTCACGATGACAGACAAGTCACTAAGAGTGGAAGGGTGTCTAGAGTAAAATAGAAGGAGGGGAAACCAAAATAGTGGCAACCCTCAAACAAAATCTAAAGAAGATTTGACACCTATAAAGAGAAAAGAGAGGGATCCAGTCCCCAACTTCTTTGTATCATTCTGTTTCTTAGAGTGTTTGCAACCTGTTTGAAAGTGAGAGCCTTGTCCTTGACGACTTTGGAGAGGTGTTGTTTCAAAGCCGGAATGAACAAAGCTTGCCCACGGAACAATATATTGTTCCTAGGCTTCCATATTATATGACAAAGAGTGGTAAAGGAAAAACGAGCAATAGCTTGATAGAATTCATTGCCTAATAGGAAATTAATGGCCCATTGTAAATTCTCCACCCACGACCTATTTTGCCATGGGAGGTTGCATCTTGAAGCCTAAAAAGTAGCAAGGCCAGTAGAAATATGTCACCCAAAAAATAAGTGGTCTCTAGAGTCTGGTGCAGAATTACAAAAGACACAAGACACATTGGCAATTCGACCATAAGAAAGTAGCATAACCTGGGTGGGTAATCGATTCCTCGAGATGAGCCATAGGTGAAATCGGTACCAAGGGATAACCATTCTATTCCAAACAAATGAGGACCAAGGCACCAAATTGCTCTTCCGGCTAATGGTTTCCCAAGCTGAAGAGATAGAAAAGATACCTGAAGAGTGCTACATCCATAATAGCTTGTTAGGAGTCTGGTTGAGAATAGACAGGGGACGTGTCCAAGATTGGAGGAAATCTTTGGTTGCTTGGCCTAACGCGGAGAATAAGTCTGCTAACTTAGCATGCCTAGGAAGCCTCAACCGATAGATAAAGGAGTCCGTAACAAACAAGTTTTGAGGTCCGCAGGAATGCCATGGATCGAACCAAAGAGAAATGGAGTGGTCATCACCCACCCGCCATTTAAAATATTGTTGGAAGTCCTTCTAAGATCCAGGAATTTCCTCCACGCCCAAGAACAAAAAGTAGGCTTTTTTACTACTCAGAAGTTCTTTTTAAAAAGGTAAAGTGGATTCATTTACACCAAAGAGATTCCTTATTTGTAAATAGGATCCATATATGTTTCAACATTGCTGCTGTATCACAATCACGGAGATTACGAATGCCAAGTCCTCCCTCTTGTTTTGGGAGACAAAGGTCTTCCCATGCCACTTTTGCACCCCTAACCCAAGGCCATGGCCCTTCCAGAGAAATTGTCGAAGAATTTGCTCAATACGATCTAACACCACTCTAGGTAACATTTAGATGTTGGCTCAATACACTTGCATAGAATGAATGACTGACCTAATTAGTTGAAGTCGGCCCGCAAAAGAGAGAAAGCGTTGTGCCCAGAATTGTACCCTTGATGTTATAAGGTTTACCAAGGCGTTGTAGTGAGACTTGCAAGCGGAGTCCTTGGTTACCAAAAAAAAAAAAAAAAACTCAAGTTAGTAATTGTATGATACAAATGAACGACCTTAGTTCACTGATGAAGTTAGAATTTTGCATGTTTTTAATCTTGTATGGTCTGTATTGGCCAAAAGAACAAAAACCGATCAATATCTCCAACATTTTACACTTCTTAGACGTACCTCATTAATGTGTCTCTTCAGAGACATTAGATAGGGGCAAAAGAAAAACCTCGCCGTCACTACTTAGAAGATGAATAAACTAAAACGAAGGACATCTAAGAATTGAACTATTAATTTTACAGAAGTGATAGAAATGCACTATTTTTTACCGGAATCAACCTGGGTTTTGTTCTCCGTCCACCTATGGCAATTTAGAATCCATTAAAATCCGCACCAAATTAGAAAACATATTTGCAAATCTGGCACTTATGAATCAATTGATCATTTGTTGGGAAATAAATCAGAGACGACTTTCTAAGGATTGAGGGAGTTCCCCAATTGAACACTGTCCAAGATCAACTTTTTTCCAATGCTTGGAGTTCGCTCGGCAAAGCAAGTAATCTTTCCAACTTTACGTTCCATAAGGAATCCAATATCTGGAGATATGGAATTGTCGGCCAATGAATAAGAGATGGGCGTTCACTGAAAGAGTCCTGCTAGAACAATGAAACCAATAAGGATAGACATTCTGGACAAAAGGGAAAATCTATGACAAATTTTCAATTCAAAACTGTCTCTGAATTTTTATAAAAAGCTAGTGGTGTGTCCATATACTGAGAATTTATATACAAATTTTTTTCACACATCATAACTCATAAGCATCATCGGAAAACTTTGATGAACAAGTAACTACTTCTATTTGTCCACGATCGAATAGATTTTCCTCATAGTTTTTTTAAACATATGACAAAAGGACGATTCTGCTGTTCCATAGTGCAAAAATCGGATCACTGTTACGTGTTGATAAAAGGTGAAAGACATTAGTAACTATCAAATTATATGGCTAACAAAACTTTGACCAGAAGCAATGCATTGGTAAGTTAACAACACACTTAAGATCAGTTGCTTGATAGTTATAAATTACCAACTTATATAATAATTTACCCATATGTTTAAGTAACTTACCAATAAGTTAAAGTTACCAATGTTTTATAGAAAACTAATAAGATGCTTGTGTTTTGTATTGTTTTAATTGTTGATACCGAAGTGAATTTCTCACAAGAGAAATAAGATATATGCAGAAAATAATAACAAAATAAATATCCACATTAATCAAATTCTACACTAGAGATTACGTGAAACTTTATTTAACGTTAATCCAAACCTCATCATGGATATTTACTCTCTAACTAAAAGTAACCATAAGACAAAAAATTGCAATGTTTATTGAATAATAATATAAGTATATGCAATATCTCAAGCATGTAAAATAATATGAATTGCTCCATTCGTTTCACAAAAAATTTAGCATTTCTGGAAATTGTTTTTCAAGAAGCCATTTTCCAGAAAATAATCATATTTTCCGGTACTTGACTAAAATTTAAAAATGAATTAAAAATTTTTTTTCCATTTGGTGAGAAAACAATTTTCCTTCATGCACTCATTTTCAATATTATTATTATTATTATTATTATTATTATTATTATTATTATTATTATTATTATTATTATTATTATTATTATTATTATTATTATTATTATTATTATTATTATTATTATTAAAATTTTTTAAATATTAATTTTTTTACTTTCCTTTTGTCTTTTCTTCCTTTTTTTTACCCTTCTTTTTCCTTGGCCTTGGCCGGTCATCGAACGGCCGGCAATTGGCCATTGGCGAGCTCCAACAAGCTGGGCAGGGCTCAAGCCTCACTCAAGGCTGCCAGATCAAGCAAGGCGGAGCCTCACTAGCCTATGGCTATGTCACACCTTGATCCTCGAGCGCGTGCCCATCCCTCGGTGGCCGATTAAATTGCGACATCCCAAGACACATCACCGACCCATTTATTTTAATGAGCATGCGAAAGCGAACTATTAAACCCCTGACAACAACAAACATGGGATAGAAAAGTAGGAAATAAATTCACAACCAAAACACTTTTATAAACACCCCGATTTATATACAAAGACTAGGCTAGCCAAAAGTCTATACAAATAGAAAAGCCTACAAGTCCTCTAGGCACTCGAATCCCCAATTGAAAACTCCGAGGTCTCCTGGGGACTCGGGTCCAGCATTGCACCACCAGGAGGGTCAACGGTACCCTCGCCAAAAGCAATGTCTATCACCGAAGTTGGGACCTCACAATCCTGCAGGGGACCCTCTCTAGGTCCATTGAGCCTACGACGATACCATGCTCTGAATCAATGGGGTACCCTTTGAGGTAGGCCTACATCGACCTAGACAGTGGTCGTCATGAGCTCATAGACCCCGACCCCGAGAACAAGAATGTCAATAAACTACTCGGTAACCCTCTTGGGCTACCCAAAACGTTCCGAAGGAATAACCATCTAAGAACCTGAAAAGATTGAACCCATGACAAGGTGAGACAATATCTCAGTAAGTTTACTCCTTAAACTCTGACTAGGAAGGAAATATGCTTAAAGGCAATCTATGCACACATAATATAGAGACTTACCTTGTCTCTGTTCTCTCTTGCACGTCAGTACAATTCATAATCTCAACCAATCAAATCAGTCCAATCAATTCAAAACCATCGATACCATCTATCAATCAATATCATCTATCCATCAATCAATTTGATTATTGCTCACACAAGCTGAAATATAAATAGTTATAGCTCTCACAAGCTAATATATAGATGGTAGCTCGCACAAGCTATACATATTATAGTTCACCTAAGCTGATATAGTATATTACTCTCACAAGCTAACATATCAATGTGCACATAAGCTGATATAGTACACTTCTCTCACAAGCTGACGATTTATAATGCTCACACAAGCTGACACACGATCAATTAGTCCCGGCCAAGGACATTGTGCTTTGTACATCAATTTTCTAATTAAAATAATGAACGTGGCCTAATATCATTGTGTTAAAAATACTCGATAAAAATAATCTTATGTAATGTGGGTACATGGTTGGCTTGAGCAAAAAATGCAATATCTTTCTTTAAAAAAATCCCACTATTTAATATAGTCCATAAAGACATTTTTGGCATTATAAACCGACGTCCGGTATTTTCTGATTAAATACCGAAATTAAACAATTTTGGGATAATTACCCAAAATTTCAATCACCACTCAATTTGAACAAAATAGCATTCAATTAAATAAACCAAGCACACCATTGCAATTAGCACGAAATTCTAGTCACCGACTATCTCGGTATAATTTTCGAAAAATAATAAATAATTAAATAATTACAAAAAATAATTAAATAAATGCAATTAATTACCAAAAATAGAAACTTAGGCTAGAAATGCTTAATTAACCACCGAAATGGGCCCATAAAATTTTCAAACCAATCTAGATAAATAGCACGTTCTATCTAGTCCCTAATTAAGCCATTCTATCCACCTAACATGCATAAACGAATAATTAAATCGCTAATCCGTTCTAACTAACTACATCAACCTTAATTAGCATAATCTAAACATCCCTTAAGCATCATTAACTCCTTAAGCAGAGTTTAGTGAGTAAACTCATTGGTTTTGTGATCTAGTGAGTCCATGATGACGGCAACGCAGAGACGGGCGATAAACCTCTTAGCGGTGACACCAAACAAGGCCCGAAAGAGGCCTAAAATAGGCCTCGAAGTCACAAAGCCCTTGTTGGCTTCGGTCTATCTAAGGCCGAGCAAGCTGGAACCAGCGGCTGAAACGGAAAGGTGGGCGAATGGGTGGGGGGTTCCGGTTGAGTTGCTACGGTGACCAAGGCTGGACGGTGATGGCGAGGTTCCAACCGAATGGGTGGATGGTGATGGTGGGGTTCCGACTAAGCTACTATGGTGACCAAGGACGGCTATCCATTTTGGGACTTTTGGCAAGGTCTCCAATGGTTACAGCTAGCTTAGTCTCTTTGCAACTTCAAACTCCTCAAACACTTTAAAAATGGATAAAGTGAGCCCCAAATTGGTGCACAAAATTTCCTCTCTATCCATTTTCATCATCCCACCAGCTAGGCTGTCTTCCTCAGCCAAATTGGTGCACAAAATTTCCCCTAAAACCATCCCCAAGTGGTCCAAAGTGTTAAGGGACCCTTGGCTTAGAATTTTGAAACATTTTCCCCCAAATTGAACCAAAATTCCCTCAAATTGGATCGAATTTGATGTCCATAAATCCCACCAAGGTGCCATCATCCCATTCAACATTTTTCCTCATCAATTGAACCAACTTGAATCCCAAAAATGTGATAAAAAACGGTCCTCGGATTTTTCTAGTTGAAAATACCCTTATCTTGAAAATTTGCCGAAAATCCTGCTTTGTAGAAAATCTTCGAAGGATGAGTCAACGTTCCTAAAATGAATCGTGACATGACAGAACTTTCAATTTCTTAAATCAGATTCAAATTCGCGGTTAATTTTAATCTAACGCGATTTTAGTGTGATCTAGCCTACCGGGTAGCTTTTATGAATTTTTAGTGCAATTAACCTATGGTCAATTATTTTCAAACCACAATGTACATCTTCAACACATTGACAACTCTCGGTTGTTGTGAAAATCTTGAAATTTCAAATATGGACATAGGGTAGCAAAATGACAAACAAATTGGTTTAGTGCCGATCGACGAGAATTTTATAATTATGTGGAATCACTCACACTTTAATCATATATCTCAGTCGAATCGACCTATCTCTAATTTCTAATCGATTAATTTTTAACTGTGCTATAATGACCATTGCAGACTAACACGGTCAAGCAGTCGATTTGTAAAATTCTCAAATCTATTGCATTAAAATCCCTTAACGGCTTCACCAGATAGACTAGGGGCCTGCATGGTAACATTTTTGTTCCTCCCGATTTCTGTTCTTTTATTCCTCGGAACAAAAGAAGAACAGAAATCCGTTTGGTAACACCAACTTGTTTTTCTATTCCTCGGAATAGAAAAGTAGCCTAGGAATAGATTTGGAGCAAAAACAAGAAACAAAAAAAAGTAGTTTCTTGTTCTCGGAAACAATTTCTAGAAATAAGCCAATTTTCTTTTTTTATTTTTCTTTTGTTCCTCTCTCTTGCCACGCTACCTCCAATCGCTTGGAGCCATCATCAACCATTGCCCACTGCTGCCTACTTGTTGTCGTCAACCGTCGACGTCATTGACCGTTGACACCGTTGTTGGCCGTCGACCGCCAACCATTGATGCCGTAAATTGTCGTCACCGCCATTGCCCGCCGGCTCTGCCGGCACGACCGCCTCCACCAATCGCGCCAACCGTTGATGCGGCGGCCATTGCCCGCCGGCTACGGCGACGAGCGAAGGCGGCCGGTGGTCGACAATTCGTGAGCAAGGATAAAAAATGAATAAATACAAAAAAAGAAATTGTTTTGTACTAAATGCATTTCTATTCTTTTTTCTTTTTCAAGAGAAGAAATTTTGTGTTGTTACAAAACACCTTATTTTACTCAGGAATTGTTTCTCGGAGTAGAAATAGAAAAGAACTATCTCTGAAAAAAAAAAACTGTTCCCAAGCCAAGAAGTGTTACCATGCGCACCCTAGTTATCTGGTTGAAAAGTCCGATTTATTCAATTGAAAACAAAAATGAAAATTCAGGATGTCACAGGCTCGGCCAAAGCTCGCCAATGGCCAATCGCCGACCAAGGAAGAAGAAGAAGAAAAAATCAAAGAAAAAAGGAAATTAAAAACGTGATTTAAAAAAAATAAAAAATAAAACATAAAACATAAAAATAAAAGAAATATGTATTTGATATAAGATTGTGAGGTGAAAGAAGTTATAGAAAATGTTTTCAACTTTCTAAAAAATGGAAAACATTTTGCCCACTTTTGAATGTGTTTTTTCCAACAGTAGAAAACATTTTCCTTAACTAGTTCATTTTCCATGAAACAAACGTTAGAAAATCCAGAAAATATTTTCTGAAAAGTTGTTTTTCACAAAACCAACAGAGCTTGACAAAAATGAAAGCTACAGGTAATAATGTAAACTCCTCTCTTTTAATAAATTTCCTTGATTGTGTTGAATTCTCCATGTTCGTGCCATCGATTTGCTGCAAAAAGGCGAGCAAGCTATTTGTGTGGAATTTTCATGAGAAGGTGGCTTAAGTGCTAGACCCAATGCCCTATCATATCTATAGAGTAAGGCTCTTCAATGGAGTCGCACTCCACAAGCCTTGTTTTCAAAAGCGAGAGATAGAATTGGATGATCAATCTATTTCCCTAGTTGTTCTACCGCTAAGGCGAGAGGATGCCTCAATAAGGTAATGAGAAGAGTCGCTTTCTATCCCGTGATTTCTTACATCAGGATGAAATAGATTAAAGGCACTGACCGATGTCTCAATTGAAAGGAAAGGAGGGGAATGAGTTACATATTTGGAAGGAGAAGGAGAGATTCCTTGGATGAAAAGTCCAACTATATTTGAAATAGAACTTGTCATCCATTAAGGGGGTGCATGACAACCAGTAATTTCTATTCCATAAACAATTTTTCTATTCCAGACTTGTTTCTAGAATAGAAATCCGTTTGATAAAATTATTTCATTTTCTAATTCTGAAATAGATTTTGGTTCTAGAAATAGGTTTGGAATATAAATCAGAAGTAAGAATTTTCTACTTCTCTATTTCTGGAATAGAAATGAGAAATAAAAATTCTTCTTATTGTTCGTCACCACTGACCATCATCCGCCGAACATTGCCGATCGCCGGTCACCGCGTCGATCGTTGACTACCGCTCCACCACCCATCGCCGCCGATCATCACCAGCCATCGATCGCCACCAATCGCCGTCAACCGCCGCTGTCGCTGGTCGCGGTCGTCGCCACCGCCACCAATCGCCGGTCATTAGCCGCCGCCGATCACCGGTCGCCGGTCGCCATCATCGGCCGCCACCGCCCGATCGTCGCTAGTCCCCGCCATCCGAAATGAAGAAATTTTGTGTTGTTATCAAATGAATTTTTATTTTTAAAGTAGAAATTTTGTGTCGTTATCAAATGGTTATTTTTGCTTAGAAACTTTTCTAGAAATAGAAATAGAAATATCTATTTCTTTTCTAGAAATCAATTTCTGGCCAGAATGGTTATCATTCACCCCCTAAAATTCTTGCAGTTTTGCTTCTTTCTTCCCTCTAACTATAAAGAAATAGATGTCGGAAATCGTCGATTAGGTTAGCCCAACCAAAAGAGACATGGGACCTTTTTGTCGTTGTTTGAGTTGTCAAGCTTGGACCAATTTAAGTAAGACTAGCTTCCTATAGAAATTCTTCACTACACACTTTCTACATGTCATTTCATTTTCAGCCACATACTATTGGAGAGAACAATGGGAGGTTCAATCAAAAGCATTTAATGCAAACTCACTTCATGATTAGGCAGATAACAAGAAAATCTTTCTCTCTTTCCACACACAACTTTGAAAAGAATTTAGTTAGCCCGTCTTTACTATACAATATAGAATCTTGAATAACATTTTCAGAGTCTTATCATTTCAAAAAAATTAAAATAAAATTTAAATCGCCATTTGTGTTTATTAAAAATGTAAGCACATTCATCTTTCAATGGTCAAATTATATCACCGATAAGTTTTTCTTCCAAATTTTGGTACTCAAGAGTTATCGATGCTTTCTGTTCATTGTTCTTTTAAGTTTCAGTACTTGTAATATATTGAAAATGAGATTGGACTTTCTTCTTGAATACATTTTGTTCAAATCAACATCATGATTCTCATGGGAAAGTGCTTAAGACTCCCCTAAAACGGGAGGATTCAATTTATGTTGGTTCATGTAGTAGATCGACATCCTATAATTAATGCTTTAGTCAAATATAAACAATTTAATAGATGCGGATGTTTATTAAGAACATTAACAAGCATCATCCGAGTTAGTAAGTGTCGCATTCAAAGTTCTTAGTAATACACATGCATATTCATATTCATATGCAAAATAGAATGGATATGTAGAAGATAAGGAAATAAAGACTATTCATTTAAATGCGCACCTTAAGTTGCTTATCCAGTGCTTGGAAGTTCTCCTTAAGTTGCTTACTCAGTGCTTGGATGTTGCTTTCATGCAAATCAAGTTTAGCTGACTCCTTAGGACCAGAGGAAGATTTTGGGATGCAAGGACAACATTCAGGCCATTCAAACCATTTTAGTTCACTAGGAAGATAGATGGGATCTTGGAAAGAGTTATGCACATTCTTCATGATGAGCTTCTTCAACCTTCTCAAATTTGTAAGAGCATTAGGACCTATGTTTATTTTCTCTGGCTCAGGTAAAATTAAAACTATCGACTGTAATGCATCTGTTACTTGTATTCATAGAATTTGTAGTGCAATCAATATACAAAATTAAATAATGAGAGAAAAATCAATATCAACACCAGCAAATCTTACCAAATGCCTTGATAGAACATTACGAAAATCATCAAAAAGCCATAACCTAGTACGTCTTCCAGGATCATTAGGACATTCTTGTCTAATGATATTCATGGCCATCAATTGAATCAAGTTACGCATTCGTATGATCTCTCTCTCTTCAATTATCAAGGACTTCTCAACAAGAACTTGTACAACAATTGTAGGGTCAAAGTCCCAAGAGTCAAGAACTCTCATAATGTACTCTTTAGATTGCCCCTCAAAGAAACAAGCAATATCAAGGAAGATTTCCTTTTCATGGTCTTCTAGTCCATCATAACTCCACTTAAGAGCATCATTGATGATCTTGTTAGGAAACTTGGCAAGATTATGCAATGTACTTTCCCACTCACGTTCTCTTCTACAACAAAGGGAACAACCCAATACCTTAAGTGCTAAAGGAAGTCCATTAGCATAATGCAAAGCCATATTTACAAGATCCTTCCTTATTATATTTTTGTTGTTTCTTTGAAAAGCATGTTTATTGAGAAGTTCAAGAGCATCATAATACTCTAGAGGTTTAACTTCATAGATGTGATCTTCATCTATCCCATGAGAAGTTAGCAAATACTTATTTCTCGTGGTAATGATGATCCTACTTCCTTCACCAAACCACCCTGGTTCTCCGACTAAAGCATCTAACTGTTCTTTGTCATTGACATCATCAAGAACTAGGAGAACTTCCTTGCGGCAAAGTCTATCTTGCATTAAATTAATACCTCTATGAGAACTAGACACTACTAATTTTTGTCCCGGTAATATCTCAGACAACAATATTTCTTGCAAAGCAACTAAACCTTTGGGTTCTTTTGAAGCTTTGCGAACATCTGCCAAAAAACATGAACCCTCAAATTGCCTATAATTATTATTGTAAAGTTCTAAACTTAAAGTTGTCTTCCCTATGCCTCCTGGTCCCCATAATCCTATCATGCGAATATCATCACGAGACTCAAGTTTTAACATTGAATTCAGCTTTATCACTTGAGGATGTATCCCAACCAGATGCTTAGCAACATGTAAGGGTCTTCGATCAAGCTGCATAGAGATCTCGTTTACAATTTCCTTTATAAGCTTCGCTTCAACTCTGAAATAAAAAGGGGAAAAGTACTTTACATATTGATTCAGCAATTCAAGGAATGATTAAGTTCTATAAAAACGAAGTGAAGATGTGATTTAGCATATACAAAAAGGACAAAGTAGCGCATCACATCAATTAACACTTACTCATCCTTAACGTGCCACCTAGATAAGTTGCCGGCATTAGCAAGAGCCTCCTTCCATCTCTTCACTTTGTACGAATCCTTCCCGAATTCAGACTCATGTTTAGCCAAAGCTCTTCCATAACTCCCTCTCCACTTTCTCACTTCTCTTGGTTCCACCTTGTAAAACACCGGCAACACAATCAGGTCCTTTTGTTTCATGCATTCCATGATTTTTGCCACCTCTTCCAAACACCACCATGAGGAAGCATAGTTCTTGGAGAAAATGATGATTGCAACGTGCGATTCCTCAATCACCTTCATAAGCTCCAGCCATATTTGTTGTCCTTTCCTCATTTCCTTGTTGTCAATATACGTAAATAAACCATTCTGGTTGAGAGCCAAGTTTAGATGACTGAGGAAGGTTTTACGTACATCAATGCCTCTAAAACTCAAGACTACATCATATTTCCTCTTACGTTTTGAAGAAGAAGAAGAAGCCATTAGAATTTGGTAAAACGAGGCAGGCGCTGGTGTCTGCTTGGAATCTTGGAAAATGAAGGTGCTGAAGGATGAGGCGAGATCTTAAAAGGTAAGTTACTCCATTGGCCCCTTAATAAAATACTTGGCCGTGGCTTAGAGGGAATGGTATTCACAACCAATGAGATTTTGTTCCCCATTGCACATTCTCGGCATCTTCCTCATGCCCAGAGGCATGATTTTCATTTTCGTGGGTCGACAAAGATTATTATATTAACTTTCAGCTTTGTCGGCAAAGCAAATGAGAGGGATGAGGGAACTGGAGATAAGGAGGCTGTGGGGCCCGCCGGCCTGAACAAGCTAGGCTCGGGCTTTGGCGCCGTGAAAAACAAGCAGATGCCATCGGTCAACATGAGATATATTTTTTATTATCATAATTTCGGAGGATAATATTATGAAAAATCCTACAATAAATTAAAAATTAATATATTTATGATAAATTTATTTTTTAATTCTGTTAAATTGAATTAATATCACGAAAAATCACAAATTATTACATCTATAACAAATCGAGGGTAAAAATTCAAATTAAAAATCTATCAACTGCCACGTATCATCCAACTCATTAATTTGATAGTAAAATTTAACAGAAATTAATAAATGATAATTTGATAAATATATAAATTTTGAGTTTTTCGTATTGTTGACCCAATTTCATACTATCCTGACTTGAGGTTTTCTGGGAAATGGCTTTCATCTCCTTAATTATTGTTTTTCTTTATCTTATACGGAAAATAAATTATATCATCTCTCTAGTCCTTTCTTTTTTCTGTGGCGGGATCATGTGCACCAGTCTCGTAGGTCTGACGGTCAAAGATTTTCGGTGTCGAGCGCACCGATCTTTTTTTAATGAAGAGCCACTTGTCTGTTCTCTTCAAGCCTTTACTATCGAGCTCGAGTCTTATCTATATGTTGACTGTGATTAAGTGAAGTCAAGTTGAGCTCAAGTATCCCAATTTTCTACTCGAGTTAAATGAGTCGAGCTCAAGTAGGAAATTTGATACTCGAATTGGGTTTCAAGCACCAAGAGACAGATTTTCCAAAGTACAAATCATTAATTTCTTTATTAAATTAATGTAAGATCGTGAGTACAAGTGGTAGATTTATTAAAATGTTACTCACGTTGGCATTTAAACACCTCTTAAAATGAAAGTTGGTAAAAAAAGGGATCCAACATTTGCCCCTAACATTATTTTAAATGGTTTACTTAAAAGTAGTGTTAATATATTAATCCGTTTTTATTCATCTTAACATCCACTTGGATCTTGATTCGTATTTGATGAACTTGGACCATGTAATATATGCTTAGACTTGACGATATTGTACTTCACTTGTGTTAACTCAGTCCTCATGATATCTCTTTATTTTCTTTTTTCTCTTTTTTTTTTTTTTTTTTTTTGCCTTTTTTGCTTAGTCAAAAGTCCAATTGAATATTTGCTCATCACTTTCGTGGTAATGTCACCGACCGCGAGATAGCCGGATGCGATGCCTGGTGAGACGGAACGCCAAACAAGCCTTCCCTCGATAGTTCATCCGCGCAACTTCGCCCTGCATTTCTTCTAATATAACAAGGCAAGCCTTCGGAAATGATTCGGGAGACTTTGATGGGCAAGTGGCCCCCACTACATTGTTCCTACTTTTAAAACAAAACGCGCTCATATCTAGAGCAAATCCCGGGCGACACTCTCAGCCCATTCTCATCAGTCGTCCATGCTACGGCACTGCAGAAGACCACAAAGTAGATGTTGTTAGCGGCCGGTCGGGGTGCGACGAAACTATGAGGATTGCGCCTCGAATCTTCAGTAAATAAGAGTTGATTTTTCGCCACGTTTCATATTCTCTTCCACAAAATCAATGGATTTATTAGAGAATTATTGCACTTTGATAATCGTAAATATTTACCTCCTTAAATCCAAAAAATCAAGGGAATTTCTTGGTGGAAATATACTTGAATATATTGCAATTCGGTGTTAAAAAGTTATTTCATTAAGTCTATAGCGTACGCATCAATGGGACAACAGATTTTAAAGGGTGGTTACATAGTACTATTTTGATAGATAAAATTCGCATGACTATGCCTTCACGCAGAAAATTGGTGCTTTCACTTTATATAATTGTTTGCTAAATTAGTCTCTCATGATTGAAGATATCCAAATTTAGAGTGTGGCCTATTGGGTAACTCGAGAGGATAGCTTTGACATGTAAATCAATTGTAATATCCTACACAAGATGTATTAGTTATGCAAAGTAAGGAGATACTTGTGCCGATTTGAGAAAAGGGTTATGATTTGAGTATGTCTTCACCAATACTCAGTACTTCACATTTTCTATGCATTAGGCATTCTAGCTATAAATTGCATATGGATTACCTTTTCCTTTCATTACTCAGGCATGAAAATAGATCAAGCTTTTTGTTTTGTTGAACGTAATGCAATTGATTCCAATGTATAAATTTAAAAAACAAGGAATTTTCTAGAACATCTTTAAATGATTAGCTGGTATGCCAATAATTTATTTTCTATTACTTTGGAACGAAGGATTTTCTAATACTTTAGAGCGAAGGATATTCCGCTCAAGTTGGACCTTTTTCATAAGATGCTTTTTGGGAATAAATTTCACACTCTCCCCCTCGAGGATCCCCTTCCCGTGTGTGGAAATCTGTTTTTCTGCACTGCTCCACTCTTCCGTTTAAAGCTTTGGGGACGCCAAATTTGATGTTTCAAAGAAGAAGGTGGTTAACGTTGGATATTTCATACGAAAGTTCATAAGAAAGACTTTGTCTGAGTGAGAAATGACTCATTTTCAGATTATTTAGTACAAAAGAGGATTTTTGCATTTGGACTTTAATAAAGATTGGCATTTCGAAAGTGTAAAACATCCATTAATGTTGGATGTTGTGGGGATTGTGTCTAGAGTTTCAGCTTATTTTGTTGCTATTTAAATAAATGTTGCATATGAGCATCACTAATGTTAATAGAGTGCACTAATTACGCCGATCATTATGGACTTTGTGTGATTTAAAATTTTCCTTCTTTTTTTTTTCTTTTTTGCTTAGTCAAAAGCTCAGGGAAATATTTGCTCATCACTTTCTTGCTAGCTTCTCTCCACACGACTTCATTTGGAAAGAAAAATGATCAATTTGATTTTGACGGCCAGTGGCTCATTTTCATTGCATTTTTTATCCTTTCTTTTTTTTTTCTTTTTTAAGTGTATTAGAAATCTTAAAATTTATTACAAAAATGTAATTGAGTTCAAAAATCTTCAAAAGTACAATTAAATTCTAAAACATATTATGAAAGTACAATCGAATCATAAAACTTTCAAAAAGTGTAATCAAGTTTTCAAATTTGTCATTTGTCTAATCAAGTCCTTTATTGATTACACATTTGAAAGTTTTAGGACTCGATTGTACTTTCATAATAAGTTTTAGAACAAATTTTAGAACTTTTGTAATATCCTATGCAAGATGTATTAGTTATGCAAGTACATAAATACTTGTACTGACTTGAGAGAAGGGTTTCGTTAGTATGTCTTCGCCAATAATTGATACGTCACATTTTGTATACATTGTTAGACATTCTTAGTTACGAATTGGATAAGGATTACCTTTTCCTTTCATAGCTTGAGCACAAAAACAGATCAAGCTTTTTGCCTAGTTGAAAGTAATGTGGTTGTTTCAAATGTCTAAATTCAAATAAATGAGTCTATAATGCACAAGTTTTCTTTCATAGCTCACCATAAATTGTGAATAAGTGGAAGAGAAAGAGGGTATATAGTCCCTTGTGTGACTAGTTTTCTTTCATAGCTCGGGAATGAAAATAGGTCAAGCTTTTTGCTCAGTTGAACATAATGCGGTTGTTTCTAATGTACAAATTTAAAGAAATGAGAAATTTCTCTAGAAGAACACCTTTTTGTGATTAATTAGAATGCCAATAACTTATTTTCTATTACTTTAGAGCGAAGGATCCTTCGCTTGAATAGGGCCTTTTTCATTGGATGCTTTTTGGAATTCATTTGCTTCATATGAGAGATCATAAGAAAGACCTCGTCTAGTTGTGAAAGAGCACGTTACATTCAAATTATTTAGTCCAAAAAGAGAATTTCCGTGGTTGGACTTTAATGAAGAATGACACTTCGAAAGTATAATCATCCACTAAAATTGGATGATGTGATAAACATTGTGTCTAGAGTTTAGCTTATTTTGTTACTATTTAAATCGATGTTAAAAATGAACATCACTAATATTAATCGAGCGCACTAACTACACCTATCATTGTGAACTCCATGTGATTTGACAATATCTCTCCTTTTTTCTTTGTCTTTTTTGCTTAGTCAAAAGTGCTAGGAATAGCTCATCACTTTCGTGCCAAGTTCCCTCCACGCAACTTCGCCTCATGCCTCCACGCAACTTCGCTGTGGAAAGAAAAAAGATAAAGTTGATTTTGATGGGCAGGTGGGCCCCACCACCTTGTTCCTTCTACATGCTCATATCTAGAGCAAAAGTGCTAGAAATAGCTCATCACTTTCGTGGTTCCCTCCACGCAACTTCGCTGTGAAAAGAAAAAAGATAAAGTTGATTTTGATGGGCAGGTGGGCCCACCACCTTGTTCCTTCTACATGCTCATATCTTGAGTGAATCCAGGGCTTGAGTCCCCTAGCTCGTTTCCATTGCATTTCCATTACAAAAATGCCCCTATTCCAATTGTTGGAAATATCATATGCTTGTCAGCCAGTGAACATTTGGACAATGAGCTCAGGTCTTTATTTGACATTGATTTAGCCGCTTAAGGCCCTCATTGAAATAATTTCCACTCTAGGCCCTCTTTAAAAAAAAAAAAAAATGACCTCATTTTAAGCCTTTATTTGGAGATTTCCTTTATTTTTTTTTTAAAGATGCTCCATGATTTTAACTAAGACAACTTAAAAAGCTGCAATAAACTGTGATTTTGATTGAATACCTTTGGCGAGCTTTCTGAAAACCAGCCCCAATGCCAGTGTCATCTTCATTATTCCACATTGCATGGTCATAACATGATTGAACGGACAAGCTTAAACTACTATTGGAAAAAAATGTGTAAGTAGAATAATAACACAAGTATATTCGATCATTCTTTCAACATAGCATTCTTGATATAGGAAATGTAAGAAATTTAAAAGAAATAATTCCAAGGTTTTAAATCCATTATTAGAAGTCTCAAAGAATTTTATCTGTCTTTCCCAATAATTATAGATGTCACTAGAGTTTCCACTAAATCGTCACGCAAATTCAGTAGATATAAACCGGGAATTCCAGCTTCAGTATTTTGCAGCCCCATCATGCATTCCTCTGCACTGTTGGGCCACTTTCCTCGTGATCCGTTTGACTTGGGCCATTTTCCCAAAGTGCAATATCCTCCTCCATAGCGTTGGATGCAAGTCCCTTTTTCATGGACTAAAGCTGGTACTGG
The DNA here is from genome assembly GCA_016097485.1 of Eucalyptus sideroxylon x Eucalyptus melliodora. NCBI lineage: Eukaryota > Viridiplantae > Streptophyta > Magnoliopsida > Myrtales > Myrtaceae > Eucalyptus > Eucalyptus sideroxylon x Eucalyptus melliodora. Next base: position 19,939,971 of record CM027831.1, on the reverse strand, counting down.
TGGGTTCTCCCGTAAATCTGCTTCTCTTGAGCTCTCTTCTTATGAATTTGTTTGATACCTTAGCATGACAAACCTCGAAGAGTGTAAATGACCAACCACATAAAGGAAAGCTGGATCAAGCTGAGTCACTGATTTTCTGGAATCACGGCCTTCAAGTTGTCCTCTAATTGCCCAGACATTATTCGGAATCCCCACTTTCGGAAGATTTCTCCCATTACTCTTGAGGCTAAATTGGAAATGATTCAAATCATCTTGATTAAAATCGACTTTTCTGCTCTTGGTTGGGAATATGCAAGCCACATGTCATCGGAAATGACTTGATAGTATGGTGCATATAGAGTACTCCCTCTCCCCTTCTTGGCATTAATGTGTGGAAGGATCTGGACCGGGGCAACCACTTTTCCTCCTCTTGGTCCAAATACAAAACAAAAAGCTTATCCTAGGAACTTGTCACCCAAGCAATGTGAAGCCATAAGCAACCACTTCAGCATCTCTCCTCCAGGAAAAAAAGATGGAGCCTTTCCCCAGCAACGATCTTCTCGCAACGTCGTGATCAATGCCTTGAACTACCCATCTAACAAAGAGACAAAAAATCCGAACGTAAACTACTTAAATGCTTAAAATATATTTGCTTGTGCAATGTTCTGGCAAACAAAACATAAAAGAACCTCCTCGGAGCCAAAGTCATCTTGTTGAGGTGTCAGATTCCAATTATGGGTGATCCCATGGTGTCGTGAGATTAAAAGCGGAGAAAATTCATGCCGTTTTTACTGGCCATTGCTGGATCATTGAAGAAATTATTGCAGTAGTGTAGTTGCTGACTACATAAATATATTTGGTTATCTAATATTTCAGAATAGCTACTACTTGTGAATGTTGCCAACTCTTGATATACTAGTAGGTATTTTATTATATTAAAATTATAAGCCATACCAACTAATTACTAATTAAATTAAAGTTCCGACTTTTTAAATCAAGACTTTTAAAATCTACGAACTCTCGATGGATTGAAAATTATCTTTTCCTAAAGAAAAATTGATAATCAAACCAAGAAATTTGAAAGGTACATACTTCCTTTTTTCTGTATAAAAGTTTCTAATGAAATGAAAAGTCACTTCGACTAATTACATATTTGCCAATTGAATTAGGTGGAAATGTACCACTTACTAATATTTTGAAAGCCACTTATTCAGGTGAAAAGTTACTAACTTATATAAAAATCACTTTTTCGGGTTGAAGTCTTGGGCTTTACTTGGGTTTTCTCTATTCGAGTATAGCCATTCATCTATTCATGTTAACCCAATTCTGGATATTTGGAGATGCAAGGGGCTCATTCTCCATAACTCAGTGGTCCAGGGGCAGAGCAGTAGCGCATGTTCAGTTGTTTCAACTTCTTTTTTGCAGATTGGGCATAAAGGATCAGGTACAATTCGCCTCCTGTGTAGGTTTTCCACAGTTGGTATAGCATTCTGACATGCGTTCCATAGGAATTGTTTTACTCTAGGTAGAGAATTTGATTTCCAAATTAGATTCCAAAGATCTGGCTTGGTTTGATAAGAGGAGGATGCTGTTGTGTTTGTTGTGTTGGCTGTTTGATTTCTGCAGTAGATATACCCGCTTTTCACCGAATATTCCCCTGTTTTGTTGCTCGTCCATATCATCTTGTCTGCTGTAGACGGCGATCCTATAGGGGTTTCTAGAATTTCCTTCACTCTGTTATCATCAAACAAAGACCGTAGTTTTTCCACATCCCATTTCCCCTCCCGTTGCTGGATTAAAGCTGCCACTTTTTCTGGTTCGTTTCTTGTTGCTGGCCCTCCAATAATTCCGCTTTTCAACCATTTATCTCCTCGAATTGATATAGTCTGTCCATTACCCACGACCCACATCACTTGAGGAGCCATCAAATCTCTTCCCACGACGATACTTTGCCATCCCCACGACGGTCTAGATCCTTTTCCAGCATTCCAAAAGTCACATTGTGGGTAGTATAGTCCCTTTAGTAGTTGACTTAGGAGTGAGGAAGGTTGCTGGGATATCCTCCAAGCTTGCTTGCTCAACATCGCCTTATTGAAGGATAAAAGATCTTTAAATCCGAGCCCACCTTCCTCTTTTCTGAGTTTTAGATGCTCCCATTTTTTCCAATGAATTCCAGCGGCTTTGTTTCCACTCCGCCACCAAAAGTTTGCTATTTTCTTCTCGATGGCTTTACAAATTGAGACGGGAATTTTAAAGATAGACATAGCATATTGTGGGATAGCCTGCACTACGGACTTGATTAATATTTCCTTTCCTGATTTTGATAGCAAGTTTTCTTTCCAACTCTCTAACTTCATGCTAACTCTTGCTAGAATCCATGCAAATACATCTTTTTTCGAACCTCCCCAATCTGAGGGAATCCCTAAATACTTCCCTGTTTTGTCTATTTCTTTAACTCTTAGCATCTCCGCCATGTTCCTTCTCAAATTCGTGGGGCAACTCTTACTGAAGTGGATACCTGATTTGTTGAGATTAATGGCCTGCCCTGTGGCAAAACAGTATTGGTGTAGGATGGCTGCCAAATTCTGACATTCCGCAACAGTGCCGTGAAGGAAAAATATCGAATCATCCGCGAATAGTAGGTGTGAGAGTATTGGGCAGCAACTATTTAGCTGTATTCCTCGTAGGGTGCCATTTGAAATTGCTTGTTTCATTAGGAGGGAAAGTACATTGGCCACAAGAATGAATAGATATGGGGAAAGTGGGTCACCTTGTCGGAGGCCTCTTGTTGGCTTGAAATAAGGGAGAGATTCCCCGTTGAAGTTTATGCTGAACGACACCGTAGATACGCATTGCATTACCCATTTAACCCAGTGGTCACAAAACCCCATTTTCTTTAGGCTTGCTTGTAGGAAGTCCCATTCTATGCGGTCGTATGCTTTTTGCATATCAAGCTTGAGGACAGCTTGAAATTTACTCTTCCTCTCCCGAGTTCGCAGCTTATGAAGCACTTCCTGTACAATCAAGATATTGTCTTGGATTTGTCTTCCCCCCACGAAGGCGCTTTGTTCTTCGGCAATAATGCTGGGTAGTAAGGGTTTCAGTCTGTTGGTCATTACTTTGGAGATGATTTTGTAAATGAAATTGCATAGGCTAATAGGACAGAATTGCTCTAACTTTTCTGGGTTTTTAACTTTGGGAATGAGGGTGATTAGAGTTCTGTTTAGGTCTGGGTTTAAGTGTCCTATTTCAAAGAAATTCTGAACTTCACTGAAAATCCCCTGTCTTAGATCTGGCCAATGATTTTTGTAGAACAACCCATTCAACCCATTCGGTCCCCGAGCCTTATTAGCTCCTAATTGTTGCATTGCCTCATTATTTCCTCTATTGTGATCGATTTGACCAATCTTTGATTCATTCTTTCGTCTACTAAGATTGGAATTTGTTGTATGACAGGTTGAAAGTCGCGAGTCCCCATTGACAAATATAGGTTCTTGAAGAAAGTTTATGTCATTACTTTTAATGGTTGATCTTCCTTCACCCACTCATCATTGCCATCCTTGAGTAAGGTAATTCTGTTTCTGTTTCTTCTCTAAATGGTTGTTGCATGGAAAAATTTTGTATTTCCTCCCCATTTTAACCAGCTTATCCTTGACCGCATCCCCCAATACATCTCCTCTCGCCGCCATAACTGTTCAATCTCCTGTTTTATGCTCTTTGCTGCCTCACATTCTTTATAAATTTCAGTTCCATTTGTGAGGCTTTGTAATTCACTTTTCAGCTCTTCTATTCTCTGTTTGGCATTCTGAAATCTATTTTTACTCCACTGTGCCAATTGTTTTGCCACCTTCTACAGTTTTTGAGCTATGTTCAGCCCGTGAGATTCCCCTTCCTCCCAGCCCTTTCTAACTATCAAGACGCTTTCTTCATCTTCTGCCCAGAAAGCTTCATAGCGAAAATTTCTCCTTATCTTTGCTCTCCTCGTCTGTAAAGATATTAAAATAGGGCTGTGATCGACCCTATAGCTGGTAGTGCGGTGCTTTCGCATCGGGGTAGGATAATCTCCAGTCGAGAGTGCATAATCCTCTATCTAGTCTTTCCTTAACAAATTGATCTCTTGTTCGATTGTTGGTCCAGGTGAAAGCGCAGCCTTTGGATTCCAAATCCATTAATGAACATTTCTCCGAAACTCCCCGAAGGCCGTCAACCGATAGTTTTCCGCTCGTTTGCCACCCACTTTTTCCCATTGATACGGACTTCGTTTTTTCTGTATAAAAGTTTCCAATGAAATGAAAAGTCACTTCGACTAATTACATATTTGCCAATTGAATTAGGTGGAAATGTACCACTTACTAATATTTTGAAAGCCACTTATTCAGGTGAAAAGTTACTAACTTATAGAAAAATCACTTTTTTCTTTGAAGATATAGAAGGGAGCGACCCTCTATGGGCCTGGGTATGATAACTTCTCTATTTACTTTGGGCATTGGTTGAATCTAAGAAGGTCATTTTTGGCGCATCTAGCTAATTGTCTTTCATTCTAAGTACCCAATTGAAAGGCGATTGTTGCTGACCACCGCCAACCCCTACTCTTTTCATCAGCAACATCTTCCTCCACTTGCATATCTGTCTGTTCATTCTCTTCCTCTTCAAATAACCCATTTTTGTTATTGTAGCACCCCGTCTTCGCCGCTAGTCTCTAACGGAGAGAGCATCCTGATCTTTCTCCATCCGGCACTAGCAAAAACATGCGCACTCTCTTTTCTTATATAACAGGTTACCCTTATTGTGAATATGGTATTGAGTGCAATTACTTTGCATATTGATAGTTACTATTTCGATGTTACAAGTAAGTTAGGAGATGAGACAATTCTAATTACCAAGTTTTTAAAAGTTACTCGACATCTTGAAAAATTAATAATAAAATGGAAATGTAACTCATTGGCAAGAGAACCGCATATGCTTTTTCTGTATAAGAAGTAACTAATAAGGATGAGAAAGTTGCTATAACTACTTTGATATTTCGTTACCTACTAAGTACTAAATTAGATGAAACTTACTCACCAAGTGATAAGTTAGGTGACAATAATAGCAGACAATTATGCACTTCAATCTTTCACGATCACAGTTATACAACCTCACATTTATCATTTCATATGAATAACAATTTAATATAAAAAACTTTACTCAGTGCAATTGTATCACTTATGCCTCTCAAACCGGCCATTGGGCCAATCAGGCCTTGATTTGCGTCAAGTCTCGATCAGATCTGGGCTCTCAAATTGGGTTGTTGCTTCACTTTTTCAACAAATTGAACTCAATTGGGGTCAAACTTTGGACCCATTGGGTCAAATGTACAACGATGTAACTTTTTTGATGAACCTCAATGCCATTATATCATTTATGCCTCTCAAGCCAACCATTGGGTCAATCGGGCCTTGATTTGCTTCTAGTTTCAATTAGATTTAGGCACTTTGGGTGTTGTATAGTTTGTCAATGAATTTTTTTTTTTTTATCAAAAAAACAAAAAAGGTGGTTGTTTGCTTCACTTCAACAAATTGAATTCAATAGGCGTCGAGTTATGGACTGATTGGGTCAAATGTCTGACGATGCGAGTCACCTTTGTTATCGAAATTGATGCTTACATAGCGTTCTCTCTTGTTGGGTAGCAATGTAAATAGTGCAAAGACAGTACCCCGGAATTAAAATATACACGCACATGCACGATTATTTTACTCCTCATGCAAGTCATATTAAATAAATAATAAAATTTAATAATTATAATTGGATGACGATATATAATACTTGATTTTTTTTCTTATCTTACCCTATACAAATTCTTTTTAAGAAAACAAACCCTAAACGAACGTTTTGGCTATGTTTTTAATAACTTGCCAAAAATTTATTCAACAATTCTATAAAATAGAAAATGGTACAAGATGACGTTGGTTGTTCACTGTCCAGACAATTGAGGAATTTCATCCGAGTGCACCGAGTAGTGGAAAGTAGGTGGTTAACTTCTTCTTTGGCCGACTTTACACTTTTTTTTTTTCCTTTAAATTGCATTGCAAAATTAGAGATAGAGCGCTCCATGTAGATGAGGGCAAATTTTAGCGTGAGACGAAAGGGCACGTTGGTTTAAATACATAGATAAGAAATTTATCATGTACCATTGTTCCATAACGTGTCATTCACACACAAAGAAGGACATAAAAACAAATTTGTTTACTTTTCATCAATGATAAATAATATGATTGTGCGATAAATGCCTAATTTTTAAGAAATATATATTTTTATATTGCTTTGAGTTCTTTTTTATTTTACGTACTTTTTGTTTGTTTAATGGACAACTAGTCTTTTCATGCAGGCGATACGCACGTACGAGATATTTGTATTTTGCATGACTGATTGTATATGAAAATAATCAATTTCCCCCATCTGCTGCTTTTTCTCAATTTTGTTTACTCTCCACTCATATTCTCATTTCTCTCTCTCTCAATCCACAAATTTTCTCACTCACTTAGATTTTGCTTCAAATTTCTTCAAATCAAAGCCACTAATCGCTTTCTCTTAGCTTATCTTCCTCGAATCTAGCCTGTTTCTTCCAAACCCATTCAATTTCATCCCAAACACCCAAAAAATCCTTAGAAATCCTCCCTCTCCTGTGAGAATGCCGATCAAACACGCAGCTGGAAAAGAAGGGAAGCAGTTCTTCATCACACTGGAGGGCATAACAAAGCGAATAGGAGGTCGCAACTCCTCTGCAAGTTGGGTTCCGCAAACGGAACCAAGCTTGCTTCGATAGATATCTCACATTTGCTGCTAGAAGTGTGTTGGAAGAGACGGCATAAAGACTTTTGAGTTTTTCACACAGGAGGGATTTCCATTTAGGCAAATGGTTTTAGCCAGTTGGGTTGGATTTGGTTTTCTGTCGGTGTCCGAGGAGATTTATTTTGAAGCTGTGAAACGGTTTTATACTCATTCGATCAAAGGTGAGAATGATAAGAAGGAAATATAATTCACGAGTCTTTCTACGAATGGAACGTTGATTATTCTTGAACATTAATCCTGAGGGCGATTTTGAGGCATTTAGCTGTTGGAGTTGATATTAGGACGGAAATGAAGGTGATCCGTTGGTAGAGGCTCTCTCAACCGTGCTTACTTGGCTTTGAGGGGAGATCCACATGGTCTGCAATGAGATGCAACCAGGATTTGCAGGAAATTCGGGAGTAACTTCAATTGTTTGGTCAGTTTGCTCCACTTTCCTCCGAAATCCTCATTTCTTTCTATAGTATCCTCCTCCTCCACCAACTTTATTGGAGTTTTTACGTGTTGCCCGTATTTTTCAAGAACACTGGCTTAACAACCTAATCAAGGTCCATGTTTCAAACCATTTTTCAATTTTTTTTTCGATGTTTTTATTTTTTTATATCTTCAATTTTTATTCATTTATTATTATTCTTATTATATATTTCGAAAATAGGGGCCTCGGCTAAGCCTTCAGACCCGGCACAGACACGGGCTGACACATATCAGATCTATGGGCACGATTCATTGGGCTTATTGCCTTAAGAGGGCTTGATCAAAAATTCAAACTGGGCTCATATCATAGAATTGAGCCCAATTCCCACCTGAAACTAATCAAACCCAAATTCGCGAAAAAAAAAAAAAAAAAAAACGAGATCCATAGCCCAATCACCAGTAAAACCGAATTGAACATAACGGCACTAACCCAACTCTCTCATGCTAAGCCCACAATGAATTCATTGTCCATTAAGAGGCCCATTTTCCTATTTATTCTCTTCTCTCCTCCTTATTCTTCTTTTTTGCCCTGTCGTCTTCTTCCTATAATCTTCCTCGCGCACATCCTGGGAGCTCTGCTCTGCTAAAGAAACCAACTCAACCTCATCAACGATCGACGTATTCAAGCATTGAATGTAACGTCGCCGTTGTCTGGCTTCAGTCGCCTGGAGCACGGCCATTGTCCGTTAATCGTCATGCATAAACCTAGATTAGCGGAAGGACACCCAGGATATGAGCGTAAAGAACTGGACCTCTAATCAACGTATGGGTCAAAGATTTCGAGCCACGTTTCTCACCAAGAAAAACGACCACACCATGTGGCCATGGAGATGCAAAAAATAGCAAAAATAGATAGCCGGTGACATATTGAGAGACCACAAAGTGTACTGGAAAGCAGATCCGTAGCAAATGGGGAAAAAAAATTTGATCCACGATGCTTAGACTAGCAACCACATCCCATAATCAGTATCTTTCAACAAAATCAATCCGAATGTGTCAGTTTTGCTTCCTAATCAATCAACAACACGAGGCGAGGGTCACAGATTTAACTCATGCATTCCATCAAACAGTTGGTGAGCATATCCGGAAAAAAGACATGATGAGTGTATTAACACCACAACACAATCCAAATACTTCTTTCTTTGCAGAAAGGGTTTGATTCATCGAGGCAAAAAAATGATTTCAAACCTGGTCTCTTCCCAGACATACACCAGCGTCAACTAAAAACTAAATCTTTATTTATGAAACGACCATAAAAAAGTTGCGAAACCAACCTTGTCGAGGAGGGATTTTCAACCACGAGTGCTCATTAAACTCGTCCCTGGAGGTTCAGGTGGGTGTCGATCGACGAACTTGAGATGGATTCGTGAAGATCGAACGGGACTCGACAGCTTCAGAGTTTTCGCCTCCAAAACGGGGCAAGGCAACGGTCCTTCCGATACTTCATTCACAGAAGCAAGAGATCCAAAGCGACGAGCAATGATCGAAAGCCTGAATGGGGACTCCAAGTACGCCGGCTACACTGATCGGTGTAAAACATAGGATGGATTGAATGTTAAAACAGAGGATGACAGAGAGTCTTTCGGCCGTGGTAAGGAAATGGCCGCGAGTGATGACGGAAGACGTCTGGCCGCGAAGGAAGGAGTCTGAAAATCTACCGGAGTGCTCTCAAAATTTATTTTCATCCCCACTCTGTGTTTTTTCTTCCAGAGTAATTTCTAACTCCCTTTCTTACCTCACTCTCTCTGTGACATCCCCCCAAAACACGATCCTCAGTCCCGTCCTACTCAGAAAAAAACCGACAATCCCACCTTTGCATTGCGTCCTCTGGGCGAGCGGTTATGGAGAGAGAAAGGTCTGAGAGAGAATTACCAATGATGATGAAGATGAGGATGAATATTATCTGGTCTCCCCCTTAGGTTCTGGAGGGAGGACGCCGTGTATGGAAGAAGACCTTTTTTTTTACCCTTTTCTTTTTCACGTGTTTCCCCCAGTCCCTCTTAAGAATGCTGAAATGGGCAGGTTTTATAGATGGGCGAGAGTTGCGAGAATAGGGCCACATGAATTGATGGATAGGACTTTTTTTTTTTCTTGTTCTCATTTTTCATATATATATTACTTAAGTGCATATTTGATTTATCAAGTAAAATTCAAGTGTCAACACCCGTGTCTGGTTAAGCTTACTGATAGTGAAATGTAAAATTGCGAAAGTTGCTAATCAAATGTATTTGTCTCATTCTCGCATGTTTGTTGCTAGAAGTGTGTTGGAAGAGACGGGACATAGAATTTGAGTTTTTTTCACATGGAAGAGATTTCCGTTTAGGCAAATGATTAAGCCAATTGAGTTGGATTTTTGGTTTTTTGTTGGTGTCCGAGGAGATTTATCTTGAAGTTGTGAAAGGTTTTATACTCATTTGATTAAAGGTGAGGATGGTAAGAAGAAAATAATTTATGAGTCTTTTTTTTTTTGGTAAAGGGTAATAATATATTGAGCTATAACCAACCAATTTACAAGATCAGGCACCACAAAACTTGCACTCAATAAGACACAACATCTAATCGAGTGGAAGGGCGCCGGACACAAAAGCGCACCGCAAAGCAGTCAAAGCAAGCAGGGCCAAACAATCAGGCCAAGAGAGACGGCCACGTAAGGCCGGAACAACCAACAAAACGAAAAAGAAAACCACACGAAGGGCCACGCAGGGCCAGACACCAAACTACAACAAAACCAAAAGACGCCAAGAGGGCGAGGCACCGACGAATCCAGATAGGCCCCATCAAAAGTGCAGGCTAGCCAAGAGAAGCGGCGAGAGCAGGAGAAGGTACCCGCCATGCTGGATCAAGAAGGTCTAGCCGATCGGCATAGGAGAATCGAAAATAGCAGGGTCAAGGCCCCAGGTCCGTTGTAACCTCCTATTTCTGGGGCAATCTTCCACATTCTTGAAAGTTAAGGCTTTATCCTTGACAACTTTAATGAGATGCTTCTTGACAGCCGCAACCACGACCGGATGCTCTCTAAAGAGAATGTCGTTTCTATACTTCCAAATGAGATGGCAAAGAGCACCGAAAGAGAATCGACCAATGGAATGATATAAGTCTTTACCTGAGAGGAATTTCATAGCCCATTGCAGATTTTCCACCCACGTCCTGTTCCTCCACGGGAGGTTACTCCTGGAAGCCCAAAAGTAAGCCATAGTAGCCGTGATGCAGCAACCGAAGAAGAGGTGGTCAATAGAGTCTAGCGTGAGCTTGCAAAAGGCACAAACTTCTCTCCCAATTCTCCCATAAGACATAAGGAAGGCTTGAGTAGGGAGACGATTCTTTATGATCAGCCAAAGATTGAATTAGTATCTCGGAGTTATGGCCTTATTCCAAATAAAGGAAGACCAATCCACCCTTGCTTTCCTTCTCCTGAAAATATGCCAAGCTGAGGCGACTGAAAAGAGACTAGAAGGATTGTCACTCCAAATAAATCTATCCGGGCCATCGGAAAGGAGCGGAAGGGGCTGGCTCCAAGAATCTAATACAGTCCTGAAGACTTGACCTGCAGAAGAGAATAGGTCTGCAACAGTTGCACACCTAGGAAGCCCCGAATCCAATATAGTTTGCTCTGAACAAATAAACTCCAGCGGACCTCTTTGATGCCAATGGTCAAACCAAAGGGAAACCCTTCGCCCATCTCCAATCCTCCAGCAGAATTTTAGTCGAAATTCAGATCTAAGTTGGAGGATTTTCTTCCATGCCCACGAGCAACGTGTCGGAGCCTTTACCACCCAGAAATTCATCCCTCTTTTCAAAAAGTTAGAGTGTATCCACTTGCACCATAAGGACTCCTTATCCGTGAAGAGGATCCAGATGTGTTTATGAGTCTTTTTGTCAATGGAACGTTGATTATTTTTTAACATTAATCCGAGGATGACTTTAGTTGTCGGTGATGCTTACGTGACCATGAGAAAAAATGACACTTTTTTCAGAACAAGTGAAGCGGTTAGTTCATGATCCTAACACGCTGCATTAGAATGTCAATATGCATAGCATAGTCTCCATACGATGGTGAAATACTGCCTGCTTCCCGTTTCTGGTCTCAGAGCTGATTTGTTCAAGCTGACGTTCAAGGTCTAAGAACAGTTTTTAGGTCTCCCGAAGCGACCTCCAAAAGGACCAAATTTTCCATGCGGGGGATGGCCTTAACTAGCATATTTGGAACTTTTGATGTCGACCTCGGAGGTGAGACGCCTAGAGTCCTAAACGACCACCAATTTATCGGAGAGTCCACACTAACAGATATGGACATCAGAAAGAAAGGAGAAGTTTGGATGTGGAAGAATGCTTGGGATGGCCAAACCAAATTTGAGGGGTATAGCCCACAACTGTATAACACGAGCCGCTGGAGTTGATACTATGGAAATGGAGCTGATCCATCGGCAGAGGCCCTCTCTATCCAGCTTACTTGGCTACGAGGGAGATCCCACAAGGTCTGCAAAGAGATGCGACAAGGATTTGCGGGAAATTATAGAGGAACTTCAATTGTTCAATCGATTTGCTTCAATTTTCCTCCAAAATCCTCTTCCTCCACCAACTTATTAGAGTTATTATGTGTTGTCTTTATTTTTCAAGAACACTGTGGCCTGTTTCTTACTTGAAGATGTGTTTTAAGATTCTTCTGATCATGTTGCCTTGTGAGCTTACGTGTACACCTGAGCTCGAGTACATAGAATTGTTGAAAGCACTTGATCTACTTATTTGCCCCTGAAGCCCTTTTTGATGTTATGACAAAAAGAGGGAGGACGTGTGTGACATTTGATTGGATCAATGAGCATTCCCGCGGGGGAGCTTGTGAATCGAAGTTGCATCATGAGATGCGAAGCTTTCACGAGATTTAGAAAGAGTTTCAGTTCCATTGCTGCACCAATTACGGAATGCTTAAAAGGAGAGAGGTTTCGGTGGAGTGAAAAGGCACAAAAGAGTTTTGAACCCTTAAAGAAGAAATTAACTAAAGCTCCTGTGTTAGCACCACCGAACGCTGATTTGGTTTTCGAGGTTCACTGCAATGCTTCCAATTTTGGCATTGGTGCTGTTCTCAATCAAGAAGGTCGTCCATTTGTCCCTGTCAATGAAAATTTGAATGATGTCGAGCTGAAGTTTTCGACCTATGATGAGTTTTATGCTACAGTCCGTGCCCTCAGGCAGTGGAGGCACCATTTGCTAGCAAAAGAGTTTGTTTTGTACTCTGATCATTGACCACTTAACAGGTACAACTCTCAACAGAAGCTTAATTGCCCACATGCAACTTGGAATGGATTTCTGCAGTCCTTTCCATTCCTTTCTCAAACATAAATTTGGCACTCAAAATCCAGTCGAGGACGCTTTATGCCGCTGATATGCACTCCTCTTCTACCATGTAAATCAATGTTGGTGAATTTGAAGTCGTCAAAGATTTGTATGAAGAGGATCCAAGTTTTGGAAAACAATGGGAGTTAACTCTTGAGAGTTCATATGGAAGGTTTCACCATCTAGATGGTCTTCTGTATATTGAAGGGCGATCAATTAATTGTGCATTCTGCAATGTTCATGTCTTTGAAGTTCTGATGGTGGACTAGCCGGTCAGTTTCTTCGTGACAAAACATTGGCGCTTATTAAAGAGATTTTCATTTTCCAAAGACACGTAAAAAGGCCAGGCAGCTAATGACCTATAAATTGAGTAGTGGAGAGTTCATTATGTGGCCCTTTGCTTGATGATTCCCCAACGAGGATTGTCTATGGTTCAAGTCTATCCCTTGATGATTCCCCAACAAGGATTGTCTATGGTATATGTTTCTTAAAATTATCACCCGTATCTGAAGCATATGCTATCTATCCAAGCACTTCTAGCATGCAAGAATATTTCCATCTATGCCACCACAATTGATGCATTATAAACTTGGGGCCACCTAGCATTGAGTCGAGGCCATCCAACTCAAATTAGTTTCTCATTTCTACTTTTTAATTTATAAGAAAACAATCTGACCAAAAAAAAAAAAAAAAAAAAAAAAAAAAACACGAGAAAACTAAGTCATCTCGACATCATCCTTTCTAGCAATGATGCACAGAAGTTTTGAAAAAATAATAATAAACTCAGTTAGAGTCCTCCACTAACCAGTATTTTCAAGAGTTAACTTCAACTTTCCATCCATAGTTGGTACTTTTAAACCTGTGATAACATAAGTCCTTCCTATATCAATATAAAAGCGAACAACTTAACAGGATTGGGAGGAAAAACAAATAGATGCTAGTGGATATGTACCAACAGCATGAGATTAAAAGAGACTGCCTCCCAAGCGCAAAAAGAACAATTCTCATCCACAACGAGTCTACAAGACAAGATCCCATTACGCTGGTTTTATTCCAGCATAGCACCAAGGGATAGCAGCAATCCTCCAAAAAAACTTTACATGAAATTTTGTGTATATAGAATATCCTGATCCATCTAAATTGACCTGAGCATTGATATAATAGATTGAATATCACTTTGCTTTGAAACAAGCTGCTACATAAAAATACTAAACAAAACAAATAGAACAAACTTCACAAAACTAGTAGTCAAAACATTTAAACCGGTAAATTAAACAATGGGTTTGGTTTTTTCCCCCTGGAGGGGGGGGGGTGGTTTAAAGCTGGATTCAGTTAGGCAAAATCACAAATTCATGGATGAACTTGTAAAGCTAGCAGACGAATAATCGAGTCTACGCAGCTGGCAGTGGAAGAAATAGAGAAGGGACAAGAACTGGCGGTGGAAGATAATCTTGTTCATGCAGCTTTCAATGGCTTTGGAAGCTCTAAACTCTCCCTCTATGCCCAAGCCATCATTCAAATTCATGGATGAGTTTGTTCCATTCTTACCCCGTGGAATTTTGGACAGAACAGAGCAGTCCAAATGGACTCTATCACCCACGCTCTCCGCCTCATCAATCATCATTTCCATTGCAGCACTCCATTATCCCCTTGTAATTGTGCTCCAGCCTTCACTCGAGCGTGTAACAAAACTCACAATGTGCAAAAAAGTCACTTTGAAGAAGACGAGGATAGAGTACCACAACTGCCAATGAGAATTGCGATGCACGAGAGATCAATCAAGCTACTTTAAAGTCAGGGGACAAAAAAAGAGTGAAAATAAAATTAGGTTGTTTAAGGTCTCAATTGGCTATAAAAAGTTCAAGAACTAATGGTACATTATAAAACCAAAATCCCTTTCTGTCTAACTTCTTCCTTTTTTATGCAAGAAAACATAACATACAGTCTCATTTTGTAAAGCTAGCAGATGAATAATCTTCATATATCATCCATTCATGGCACTCATGAAATAACTATTGAATCAGCTTTCCAAGAATATGGCATTATCAGAGTCATGGAATGTATCAGTCAAACACACCCTATGACATGAAGCAAGCTTGCTCTCTCATATTTTCATGTTTATCAGGCCAAAAGATACTTCTATTCATATTGAGAATTTTTGGATTTATGAGCTGAGTAAGAATTAAGTCTATGCACCGAACTCCAGCAAAGAAAATTCGAAGAGCTATCGCCAAATATAGGTCTAGTACACTGCTCTTCATAATATCAAAAGCAAAGGTAGAAAGTATATATCATGTTTTTTGATTGATAATTTTGAGCCATAATTTACTCTATAATGTTTGCACCCAACAATTCTATTGGTATGTCGATAGTTCGATGGCGAAGCTTGCATCAATACGGATTCCGAAGTGGAATATAGCAAGCAGACATGTAACAAGTTCTTCTAGAGCCAGCTCAATTTGGTATGTAGATTTGGTACATTCCTTCAGAAAGCAAGTAAATAACCGCATACCACAAATCTGCTCGAGGAATCATTATTCATTGTGTGAAATATTGAGCATGAGATATGTGACCTGTACATCAAATATGGAATGACATTTGTGTACAATGCAAACCAAATGCCACACGGGACAAAGTGTTATGTTGTGGAAGCCGCCTCTTGAGCCTTGTTAGGAAAAACTATCACATGGCGGGAGTCACCTCTTGAACCAGTGGTGGCTAACTTTAGAATCCTATTATAGTGCAACCACTTGTGTACATTGGCCTGTTTAGCTATATGATATTGTTGTAGCAAATTCACTAGATGTTAGTTGATCTGGCTGTCAAGCGGTTGGGAAAACAAATAACAAGCTTACTTTCTGATTCTAGCTTGGCTTTAAATTGATTAAACTGTCCACAAACAATTTTTCTAAAGATGGCTTTGATGGTGTGCGTGTGTGCATGCTAGCTCCTGGAAGCAATGGATGAAATTGTTTGATGGAAATCGATCTAACTGACAGGAATAGCAAATTTTGCTCAGAAATTAAAGTGGAAGTTCTGTGAATTATTTAAAGGTGCAATGCAGGGAACAAAGGAAATCAAAGCAAAGAACACTAAAAGGAATGAGCTAAACGAAATTAACTGAAAATGAGATCACTAGGACATTGACATTGCTGGAATTGAAACTAATCACAGTTTGTACAATTGACACTCAAATGGAGACATTGACATTGACGTTACGACGATACTCAAAGGGAAATCAGCAGTAATTTTGCAGGATTCCGGCATAATTACAACACATCTTTTTCCTCCGCATATCTTCTATTCATAAGTCTTAAATTCCCTTTATTTATTACTAGGTCGATGTCCATTTCTTAACTTAACTTCTTTTACATATCCATGATTTCTTAACTGCTTTTATATATCCATAATTTCTCAACTTACTAAACTTCCGATCCCTGAGCATTTCTCGTACCATTTCCGCTTAGTTTGAATTTAAATTAGGTTGAAGACTCTCTTCCTCAAACTTTGGTGGACTGGTCTTTTATGAGCATCAAAATGAGATTGAACTTGATATAGCTTGGCTGTGATTTATTCACCACCAATGTATAGTGACTTACTGTTATTATACCAGACGACAATTCAGTCACACGACCAACGGAGACAAAGTAAACTGAAACACCAAGGGAAAGAGAACTCCTATGCAATCTCAGATTGATCAATGATGAAGACAAATTCGTCATTATCATCTTTGAGGCAAAACGTCGAACAGGTGGTGATCATGAATGGTGAGGTGTTCTATAAAAACGAATTCCTATCAATCGGCGAGCAATATAACATGAGCAAGTTAAGATAACAATTTGAAGCTCTCGGCAAGAGGCCAACACAGAACAATCGTATGATCGAGTCTCAATGAATCGACCGCGTCCTACCTTCGGGGAGATCCGATCCGAATGGTTACCTGCTAATCAATGAAGACACTGAAAGACTTGGAGAATCTCATGAAAACGAAGCTAAGGCGATGAATCAATTCGGCGACGAAATTGCTCGACGAAGATGTTCAGCTGCAACTGGCTTTGACCGCGAGCGTGGACACTGGATTCGGTCCAGAGCGCTCAAGATGAGAAAGGAAGATATTTTTCTCGGTCTGTGCGCGTGCATTCTTGCTTCGCTCGGTTCCTTAACTCTCACGCACGCACCGAGCGAGGGAGAAATAGCACGAGAGAAGTTTCGATCGGTGGTGATGAGCGTCCGCACTCTGCTCCGTCGCGGCCAAGGTCGCGGTTACCGGCGAGGGAGATTTGACGTCGGTTGTCACCGATCGGAGATGGTACAGACGATCGATTGATGGTGATGGAGCCGTAAGGAAGTGGCATCCTCAATCGCATTCTTTCATGTTGTGTATTTCACCAACTATTTATTTCCATGATTTAATGATTTAAATATTACGAAATAACATAATTTTGACCATTATGTAACAATATAATTTAAATCAGTCACATGACATCACGTATAACTTTTACGGTAGATTTGATTATATAATTCTTTCGTTTGTTTAAGATCACATATATTTCAAACAAAGTAAGCATGTAAAAGCATTTCAAATGATTATTAATTACTAGAACATTGTATAAATTTCTCAAAATTTGTAGCATTTAGTATTAAATGCTAAAAAATTTAGGATTTAAAGCTAAAGCACAATAAAACAAGACAAGAAGTATAGCAAAATGGTACTGTCATGTTTATTACATGCAAATAATATATTTACTTTGTCCAACTTTTAAAATATCAATTTCTTATGTACATGCAACGTCATGATATTTGTTAGTATGTAAAATTTTTAACCTCTTTTAGAAGGTTAGACAATAAATGTTAGAGAATTATTTTGTATTCATATTTAGAAGATAAGACATTAATCGGTAACCTGCGAATCATCTTCATTATCTCAAGTTATGATTTTGTCCATCTATAGTTATGTATGAGCATAGTGTATTTTAATATATGCATGGGGTACCTATATAATTTTTTTTTGGCAAAAGCTCGAGATGAAAATGCTCATTGGGTTTGCTCAATTAACAATACAAATAGCAATTTCTTTTTGGAATGGTTCTTCAATCAAATGATTTTTTTAACAAAAGAAAAAAAAAAAACTAAGGCGATAAACTAGGGGTGATCGGTTCCCGCTTTGGTCCGGTTCCACCTAAGAACCGGAACCGGTCCAGGAGGACTTGTTCCCACTTTTCTAGACCATGGACCAGATCGGTTGGTCTTGGAACCGAGAACCGGACTAGACCAACTCCGGTCCAGTTCCAATGAACCATCACTTGTTTTCATTTCATTTAACAAAAAAAAAAATAGTAATTACTAGTAAAGTAACGCACAAGATTATGATCCAGTCAAGTTTTCTTATTCACTTTGTGACCAGCAAAGTGACGCCCCATTAAATTATACACGTCCACTTGGTGAAAACAAAAATTAAAATCCTGCATCATACCCTATGTCCATGCATTGTTATGAAACAAAGAAACAAGCCAAAGATCCACACATTTGGGATAGCATAGAAGTTTTTCTTTCCAAACATACTTCACACACTCACCTTCACTCTCGTGAATATAAATATTATTAGAGAGGGAGAAAAAGAAAAAATAGAATCCCAAGTCAACAAAAGTTCAATACACAGTTTTGCCATTGTTCAATACCATCCATTAGCGGTCCTAACTAATCTTGAACAAACCCTCCATGGAATAAAAAAAACAAAATCAAATTCCACAATTAACACAAGAGAAAGACATTCAACATTAAACTACCAAACTCCATACATCTTGCCGAATCACTCAATGTTGCATGGCCCGAGGGGAATAAATTCTTTATTCAAGCAAGCAAAATATGATCAAAGTTGAGAGCCCAAAAGTTGCTAATAATCCTACAATAAGTATATATGGTAACTCAACATTAGTTTTAAAGTATAATTACTTTTAATTGAACTCAAATAATTAATGAAAAATCTCACCACATATATTTCTTCCACTTTAACTTGTAAAATCTATTTACCAATAAGCTCTGAGTGAACGTCATCCATATCTAACAAAAACAAAATATTAAATAAAGCAATCACTTATTACATATACGAAAGAATTACAAGTTAAAAAGATATATCCACAACTTCCCCACTCAAACTTTTCTCCATTCTCAATGCACTCTTCAACATGAATCGGCATGGAAGTCAATCTCAACTAATCATGAGTACAAATCAAAGCTCCCCCCACTTTAAGAGTCAAAGAACTTCGAAAGTCATCAAACACACGATTGGATGTACTAAAAATCGACTCCGAAGCAACGGTTGTTATAGGAATAGATAAAATATTTCGAGCCATCAAAGAAAAGATTTCAAACTTTTGGCCAGCAGTTTTCCACCACATCAATAGGTCAAGATCACGACTTTCTTTACGTTCGGCTTTAAGATATTTATCGAGCTCAGATAGCTTACCTGCTAACACTTTTTTCTCCTCACGAAGAAAGATATCAAATGCCTTGTCTAAATTGAAATCCTTAACCAAATCAAGATCATCTTTCTTACCTTCCTCATGGTTATCTGGATCCCAACTACTATCAATATTAATACCCAAATTTCTATCACAAGAACTAAAATAAGATTTTTCATAAAAATGAAACAATCTTTCTAGGGGAATTCTCACCTTATCATACATTTCATCAACTTTTGCAATATCATCATAAATTAATCTATAATAATACCACACATAGCTCATCTTTCTTTTTGGATCCAATATCACCGCAATCAACACCATCATATTTTACTTTTTCAAAACTCCCATAGTATTTGTCAAACTTCTCCTTCATCTTTGCACCAATAACTTTCAAATTAAGATCCGAAGCCTTCTCTGCTTGTTTCAAAATTTTATATAAAATTGCTATCTCATTGAAATAATTATACGCAGTGATATATAGAATCCTAAACATCTTGTTGGTGGCATCATAAAACTTCTTTAAAAATATTAAAATAATTCTGGTATATTTCCAATCTTCATGTTAAGGAGTGTTATAATCAAGCTCAGTTAATAAAAAATGATCATATTCTTCTATCATTTCAAAAGCTTTTCTGAATTTTGGGGCAGTATCCAACATGAGATAAGTAGAGTTCCACCTAATTGTGACATTAAGACAAACCGAACCCCTATAAGTGATCCTTGCACTTTCAATGCAACCTTGAAATGTTTTGACTCTTATGGGAGAACTTCTCACATAGTTAACCACGTTTCGAATACGTGTAATAGAATCACGTACCTCGGTCAATCCATCATTCACAATCAAGTTTAAAATATGAGCCGTGCACCTCATGTGTAAGACATCACCTTTTAAGATTAATAGCCTATCTCTTGATAATTTTTCTTTTAAAAATCCAATGGCAACATCATTAGAACTAGCATTATCCACAGTGATTGTGGACACTTTTTTTTTTTTTTTTTCTATTCCCCACTCATAGATGCATTTCTTAATCATTTTCCCGATATCCTTGCCCTTACGATTAGGCATCACCACAAACTTGATTATTCTTTTGTGCAATTTCCAGTCATCATCAACAAAATGTGCGATGAGACATAAATAATTCAAATTCTAGATGGAACTCCAAGTATCAGTCGTGAGTGCAATCCTAGACTTAAGCTTGCTAAAGTAAGTCTTCAAACTTTTTTCTCACAAAGATATAACTTCATGCAATCTCTAGCCACTGTAAATCATGAGATGTGATGAAAGAGAGGTTGTAACTGATCAATAAAATCACGGAATCCAACACGTTTAACCATCGAAAAAGGTAGTTCATCCGTTATGATCATTCGAACAAGCATTTGTCTACAACGATTTTGATCGAATTCCCATGTTGATAAGACATTTGCACTATCATCAGTACTAGTATGCCCTATTGTTATCCCTTGTGCTCTACGTGGGGTAAAATTTTTTTGCTTCTTATCTACGTTGCAAGGATGCTTATTGCACATTTTCAAGTGTTTTAACATAACGGAAGTACCATTATCAACAGAGTACGTATACTTAGCCCCACAATAATTGCAAATCACCATAGTCTTCTCCTTCTCGGTTTTGCCCTTATGAAAATGAAGCCAAAATGTTGATGTTCATTTACCAGAACTAGGAAGACAAGTATTAGATACCTTGTTTGTGTTGGATGCCACTTCGATGTTTTCAATTTCTTCACCTTCATATTCTAGTGAGTCCATCATAAGATTCATATCATCATTTGATTGATCCACTTCCATTGACATATAAATAGATCGCCTGAATCAAACAAAACATTATAATGAGCCATCAAACCATCATATTCATTTACAGCAATAAGGATACTAAAGATATGATTGCAGTCTTACTTCTTAATGTCATATCCATATTTATCATATAACTATACCTACCAAAATAGATACTAAAAAATTAAGTAGATATTAAGTTGCAACTCGAGCAAGAGTAGATTTTTAGCAGCCAAAGTGATACATTTTCCTCCAAATGGGCCATAGACAAACCAAAAACATAATTTCATATACTTAAACCGATCGAATATAGAATGCTAGTGAAAATGGGCTAAATGAACACTCCGAAACTACAACTCCTCCAACACAAACTCGCTCGAAAAGGGAAAATTGAAGACTTTTGGTCAAAGCATACAAGTGATTCTAATCAAAATCCTTGAATCAAAATACCATCCGCACCGCATCAACAAACTAGAGAGATCGACCTAACAACACAAACCTCAGTGCCCCTGAACCAAACTCATTCCTAACCATCATAGGATTGCCCCCGAATTAATCAATCAATTGGCAATTAAAATTTCCACAACTTGTGGAGAAAGAGAAAAGGTACCAATTTTGACAATGGAAAGGCGTTTGAGCATCGAGCAAGGCCGGAGGCAAGGTCATGAGAGGGGAAGGTGTTGACGTCGAGGCTTAAGCAACTCGATCGAAGCTAGGCATGAGGCAAGGCTGCGACTACGAGAGGCTGCGACTTACGGCTACATGCTTCTCACGACCTATCAGCAAACACATTTAGAGACTGAATAACCAAGCAAACTCCAATGAGACCACCGCACCTATATCAATTGTGACAAGTAGATCACGTCAAATTTAGATGAAAAAGAGAAAAAGAAAATCATTGAAACCGAATTACAACATAGAAATCATCACAAAAAGTAAGGAAAAGTTACTCCAACGCTTGAAAACCGAACCAATGAATAATCGTTAGCATCGTGTCACAAGTGGCACATAGATCATCTATGAACTTCCTTTCTCACACAGAGACTTTTTTTTGCTAAATAGGGAACATCATTTTAAAGGGTGTTAATAATTTTGAATTGCCATGAGACCAAAGTTAATAAGAAACTTGAATTTCACATAAAAATTAAAGACAAAGTAGACAATGAAGAACAATTATAAATATAGCGAGCATTGTCAACTAAATAAAAATCAACGATAGTGATTCACTTTGTTTTGATTTTTTTTTTCTAAATAACTATTACACTAATTTCTAAATCACTAGTAAATGTAAATACAGTCTCCAAGTGACAAACGCTACAAAAAGACAGCAATCTAAAATC
This sequence comes from Eucalyptus sideroxylon x Eucalyptus melliodora, assembly GCA_016097485.1. Taxonomy (NCBI): domain Eukaryota; kingdom Viridiplantae; phylum Streptophyta; class Magnoliopsida; order Myrtales; family Myrtaceae; genus Eucalyptus; species Eucalyptus sideroxylon x Eucalyptus melliodora. The sequence continues at coordinate 19,917,767 of CM027831.1, read as the reverse complement.
GACGAAAGTGAAGCCGAGAAACGCACCTGTGTCAGTCAATAGGCAAACATCACTCTAAAGAGCAGGAATGCATAAATCTTGGGCAAAGGGTAAGAGGAAGAGAGCCAAGCCTAAATGCACAGAACTCATGCGAAGCAGAGGAGGAAGAGAGCCAAGCGTTAGAGCGAGCGAGGTGTCAAGGCGAGGCACTTGTTGAGCATTAGAGCCAGCGAGGTGTCGAGGCCAGGAGCTCGAAGAAGGAAGAGAGTTGAGTGTCCGAGCAAGCACAGTGAGGCGGGACCTCACAGATAGGCGCTCGGAGGAGGAAGAGAGCCAAGTGTCAGAGCAAGCGAGGCATGAAGTGAGGCATCGGGGCAAGGCCCTCGGAGGAGAAAGAGAGCCGAGCATCCAAGGGAGCAAGGTGTGAGACAAGAAGTTGCGGCAAGGCACTCGGAGGAGGAAGAAAGTTGAGCGTCCGAGGGAGTGAGGTGTGAGGTGGGACGTTGCAACAAGGCACTTGGAGGAAAAGAGCAGAGCGTCAAAGTGAGTGGGGCATGAGTTGAGGCGTTGGGGGCAAGGCGTTGAGTGAGCAAGAGGAGAGGGTTACGGTTTTGAGAGGGAAAAGCAAAGTGAGAATTGCCACCAAATTGGTCCATTGGATTGCAAAATTTGGGAAAATGGAAGTTGATGTGATGGTTAATGTAGATTAGAGCCGAAACTTAAAAAAAGAAGAGAGAGGGGATAAGGTTTCAAGAGGGAAAGGGAAAGTGAGAATTGCAAAATTTAGAAAAGAAAATCTCATGTGATGGTTACTGTAGAGTGTAGATTAGTTCAGAAACACAAAAGAGGGGAGGGATTAGCTTTGAGTTACGAGAGAAAAAATGAATTTGATGGTAATGGGTAATGTAAATTAGTTTAGAAATTTATATATATGGTCGGTTTGGTCGGTCCAGTTTTGACCCCAAAACCGGGAACTGAACCAACCGATCACCGGTTCCAAAAATAGGAACCTGAGACCGGACCGAGACCCTCTAGGACTGCCCGAAACCGACTAGTCCGGTCCGGTCCGGCCAGCTCCTGATTCAGCGGTTTTCGTTGCACACCCCTACGAAAACTAGCTCAAATATAGAAAGGGAGGGATTTTTGTGACATCCAAATTTTTTAACCCCGTTTTCTACTAAATAAATCAGACATTTTATTGACGCACCTATAGGGTTATTCTTAGGCCAATCACTCTCGAGATCACTAGACTATCCTAAATTATTAAGGAATTTTAAGGCAATAAACTTGAAAACTCGATCAGGAATCGGCTTCTTGACCGTATCCATCTTTAGAGGTCATTACGGCACAGTTAAAAATCGATTTGAAATCAGAGATAGACTGGTTCAACAGAGATGTGTGGCTAATCGTGATTGACTTCACTAAATTAAAAAATTCTTGTCAACCAGCCCTAGATTGATTTTCTTATTGTTTTGGTACCATGTGTCCGCATTTGGATCCTCAAGATTTTCACGACAATTGAGAGTCGCCAATGAGTCGAGTGGGTTCATAGTGGCTCAAAGAAAATCGACCATGGGTCATTTGCCCTAAAAAGTTTTGAAAACTACCTGATAATATAGGTTACGCTAAAAACGCACCAAGTTGAAATTAACTGCGAATTCAAGTCCGATTTCAAAATTAGAATTTTTGTTATGTCACAATAAATTTTAGGAGTATCGATTCGCTTTCAAAATATTTTTTCGACATCCGACACTTTTGGGAAAAAGTCGTCGCCGGGTTGTTTTAGTGCAGAAAATGCCGGAGATGGTTTTCGGTCGCAAAATTGAGATGCAATATGGGTTATTGGATGAGGAAAAATAGCAAGTGAAGCATTGAGACATCGATTGAAATTATGGTGGCCAATTTAAAATGAATCAAGAGATAATAGAGAAAGAATTGAAAAAAACTTGAAAATTCGCAACATCCCCACACCTTAAAGAATGGACCACTTGGGAGAGGTTATATGGGACATTTTGATGGCCTATTGAAGGCCAAGTTTTTTACATGGCCAAGATTGATTCTTGGATGATATTTTTGCAAAATATCAAGCCAAGGCCCCACCTTTCCCTCATCCTCTCCATCATATTGCCGTGAACTACTTCTCCACCATCCCCTCCAATTCATTCGACATTTTCAGGAAAGGCATAGAAGAAGACCGAGCGGAGCTCCCATCGTTTGTTGCAGCCCTTCTCACGTCTCAACGCCCATGGAAGAAGAAGCCCCACGTGTTCAGTCAAGGCTGCAAGACCCAGCTTGCCGTTTGTTGACTGAAGCTCCTCATTGCTTCGTGCGTCCAGCGAAGACACCACCGAAGCGAGGCCACGATCCGCTGAAGCTCCTGTAGGTTGCCACTCGTCAGTTTCCCCTCAGCTCCGGTCAACCTTCCAGCGGAGGACTTGGCTCGTTGACTGCCCCCATCGTCTTCGGTTTGGCTCCACGAAACGGCTACCACGAAGCAAAGTCCTACAGAATTCCAACCGAGAGAAGTCCTTCAGTAGCGTTGTCTTCATCTCGCCAACGCTGCCCCGATTGAAATTCTCGAGCCAACAACTTTGGCCCGTGAATTCCAGCGAAGCCGAAGCCACCCAGCAACAAAGACAGCAGCTCCTGCAATTCGGACAAAGCTGTCCGCACGTGTCTCTGGCCCAGCTCGACAATTCCAGCAGCCCACGGCCAGCAGCTTCTTTGGGCCGTGTATTCAGCCCATCTGCTCCTGCATTTCAGTTTTGGCCCAACTTCCTTCAGGTCAGCCCAAGAAGCCGGCCCAGCTCAGCCCATCTCTCCATTAATTCCATTGGGCCCAATTCAGCAAGTTCAGCCCACGAGGACAGCCCATTCAAGGCCCGTTCAGTCAAGTGAAGCCCAGTCCAGTGCAAGAATAAATCTCAGTTGGGCTGAGATTTGTTGGGTCCAGCTTAAGGCTCGGTCCAAGCCCGCCGGTGTTGTCGAAAGCCCGATTTCGCTACCGACGCGTCGCCATTGCAGTGATTCGGTCTCCACTTTTACCAAGTGAGTTTTACTCACTAATGCTTTCTTAGTTTGCTAATGATGCTTAGGGGTTAGATAGATTTAATTAAATGCAATTAGGTGGTTAGATTAATTTAGATAAATTAAATTAGAGACTTAATGATACTTGTTAGGTGGTTAGAAATAGACATTAGCAAGTAGGCATGCCATGTTAATTATTGAACGAGCTTCGGTAATTTTCCGGGCTCATCTCGACTTCCAATCAGGCATTATGGGCCTAAATTGGATTTTTATAATTATTTATTTAATTTTCGAATTTAATTATTTAATTATTTATTTTTCCGAAAATTCAACCGGGATGGCCGGTGACCGGAATTTCGTGCTGATCGTCGTGGTGCAGTCCATTTATTTATTTGAGCTTTATTTGGTGCTAAAGTAATTTATGAGTGATTTTAAGATTCATTCCTAAATTAGATCTTAAAAGGGTCAAGTGGGACCGTAAAGCCACTAGATCTTGAAAGGGTCGGGTGGGACCATAAAGCCACTAGATCTAGAAAAGGTCGGGTGGAATCGTAAAACCACTAAATCTAAGAAAGTTGCTTGGTGTGGGATGAATGACTTAGAAATGGTCCGACTGACATGAAATCGACTAGGTTGATTTGATCGATGCTTCGATCAGTGCTTCGATCGGTGATGTGATTGTTTGAGTACCTATTGAACTGTACTAATTGCAAATGGAATCTGAGGTCAAGTAAGTTCTCTAACTCATGCTGTGCTTAGGCAACCGAGTAATATATTGATTTACCGATCGAGTTTTAGGGGTAGAATTCCTTGAGACATGGTCTTATTGGTTATTGAATAACAATTTCAGGACCCTAAGGAGAAGTTGAGGAGGAGGAACCTGAAGGGGAGAAAGACTTTTGAAGAAGAAGATGATCTAGAGAGGGATCTTGAGTATAACCCGGATGTGGATTGAGATCCCATCCCTTTTGAAAACCCTGTCTTAGTGTAGATAGGTGTGAGACAAGTATGCTATGAATATTATTGAAATATATTATGAGTTGTGCTATTAATAAAAGTATGGTTGTGAATTTCAATAAGAAAAGAATATGGCTTGCTTTTCTATCCCATTTTTTTTATTGTTTGGGGATTTATAACTACTTCTACATGTGCATAAGTAATAGAAAGGGTCGGTAATACTTAGTCCCGGGATATCGCACTTTGAAAATCGACCAACAATAAGGATGGGCGCATCCCCGAGGATCGGGCGTGACAATTTTACCCGCCCACATTGGGCCACAAAAGGAAGAAAAATAGAAATTGAAAAAAATAATAATAAGACACACTTGCAACCCTTATACACACACTATCAATCCCTCACACACATTCACACAAACCCTAATACAAATAACTTGGAAATGACTCCGAATCTTTTCGCAAAACCTCTGCTTTACCTCTCGCAGTGGCCCGCCCCCATGCTGATGACACATGAGCCTGGCATGATGCCCCTCTTCTAATATATTAAGTCTCTCCCTCCATGCATATGTTCGAGTTTATTGCACAATTTCTTCCATCCACTACTCCCATAGACCCATGGATTCCCATCATCCTGAAATAGTGAAGCTGGATCCATTAATCGATTCTTCTCAAGCTCAACCTTCAAAGCATCCTCTAGTGGATCGGATTGCATCACATATCCCAACCTTTTCACGGTTGCACCCGCTACTCTAATATTAAGGCTAAATCTCAGATAACTCTCGTCAAATTGATTAAAGTCGACTGCTCCCTCCAAGAATCCCCACAACACATTTGGTCTGAAGAGTTGAAACCACACGTGATCCGTATCAAATGAACCAAGAGTTCCTGATTGCTCATTTCGCCTTTGGCCGTTGACACGTGGTATGATGTCGAAAGATACTTCCCTTTTTCCATCTTCTACATCAAAGTTAACACAGAGAAACAATCCTTTGAACTTGTTGTACAAGTCTTGTGAAGCCTTGAAAGATATAGTCTTGTCTTCAACAAGGACAAACCCCTTTGGCATCTCTCTTCCAGGGCTAACATTCCGATAATCAGACCAAAAGCTGGAATAGCGATACTTCTGTTATATGAGTAAATTGTTAGAAGTATCCAAGTTTGTAATTAGTTCAAGAAGAAGAGTTTGATTTGAGCATATTCCTAGTAACTCCACTAAAGCTAGAGTTTTACAATAATTAGACATATTGATCCTTACTTACGTTGGAAATCATTCCCTTGCAAGTGCTAGCCACCCCTAATATTAGATTGAATCACCCTAAATGTAGCTCATACAATATGAGTGTACTATATAGGAAGTGAAAAATTGATGGAAAATAGAACAGCACACGTCCAAGAAATTAATCGCCCCCATCGACCCCATTGTCTAATGTTCATTGTTTTGAGTTCACTTTAGAGATCGTCGATTCTTTAGTACAAACTGTCCTAATTAAACTCCAACTTACTTGCAACAAACTTAACATAATTACAACAAATTAAAGAAAAAACTTCTACTTGCACTCAAACTAACGGAAAATTGGAAAGGAAAATCTAATGCAAGTCCTCTCCATAAACCAGCCTCATCCAAACACTTGCCTGTTTTATGTTTGCTTTAACTTTATATAAAAGGAGAATCTGAAATGTAGTACTCTCTATTAATAAAATTAAATCACACTGCCCAAGTAATCCGCATGTGGCTAGCAAGGCATGTAGTGCAATGGTCCCCTATCATAATAGCAACAAACACCTAAGAGTGAAAAAAGGTCTCATGTTGAATTATTGAATTATTATCATTGTGTAGTTTTATCTTGGTCCGTAGAGTTGATCTAGTACTATTAATGGTGTTGGTTGTTATGATCAATTGTAACATCAAGAACTATGTGTCCATTTGTTTGGTAGGTTTTCTAAGATTTCAATTGTATTTTTCAATATAGGAATTACGAACATCGGCTCTTCGTCATTGCAGCAAGTTGAGATTTTGTTAAGCTTTATACACATGTGCATAATGACTTTATATTAAATTTGTTTGTTTGTCTAGAATTTACAGTTTTTTTACATGCACCCAATGTACACCGTATAAACGACACATGCATAAACACACACGCATATACACACGCACACATTTGGGGGGGGAAGAGAGAGAGAGAGAGAGAGAGAGAGAGAGAGAGAGAGAGAGAGAGAGAGAGAGAGAGATGTTCAGAGAGATACCTCGATTGAAAAATCAACCATGTGCTTCCATCCTAGTTTATGACTTTTTGGATTACTTTCATCCGAAACCTCGTAGAATAAAGCTGGATCTAGCAATTGATCGTCTTGAAGCAAAACCTCTGAATCATTCTCTAGTGGCTTGCATATTAGTCGGAATCCACACTTTTTCACAAGTAGTTCGTTACCATAGCTATAGTCTAATACTCTAATGTTAATGTGGAAATGAGTCAAGTCATTTGGACCAAAATGGTCTACTGTCCACAAATACTTTGGTTCCATATACTCAAGCCACACATTATCCAAATCAAATAACTTGAAATGCCTGATGTGTCTTTTGCCTTTGCCATTAACAATTCCTATAAGCTCAATTGGGCAAGATGTAGATGGCTCATACAAGCTTGCTTCTGCTTGAAATGCAACACAGATAGCTACTCCTAGGATCTTTTCATATAAGTTCTTTGAAGCCACAAAAGATAAATAGCCCTCTTTATTGGACAACAACCACTTTGGCATCTCTCCTCCAGGTAGAACAACTCGACTATTTGGTTGGCAATGAAATTTCTGTCATAGATGTAGCTGTTAGATAGTTTTTTTGAAATTGGCACCTAAAAGGAGGAGTATGAATGAGTTAAGTGGCAATCCTAGAGTTTTATATATAGTTAGCAATAGCAATACAAAGATTTTTTTTGTACTTAATTGGTGGAAACGGGACATGTATTGTTGAAGATTTTGTAACCGGATGAACATGTGTTATTGAAGTTTTTCATTGGGCGGTCCTTGTAATTTAACAGTGAACTAGAGTTCTATAAATAAAGCGAATATCATTTGCATTGTCTTACAGCAACCTCCACTATATGTTTGCACAATTACTTTCTATATGTTTGTTTTTTTTCTTTTTAATTAGCCCACCATTTGGGGATTTTTAGCCTTTTGCAATGCACAAACACCCAATGCAAGCCACAATGTAGAGAGAGAGAGAGAGAGAGAGAGAGAGAGAGAGAGAGAGAGAGAGAGAGAGAGAGAGAGAGAGAGAGAGAGAGTCTAACCTCAAGCATGAACAAATCATTCACGGGAACAAATCCCATTACGGACTAGCTTCCGACTTGAATATAACTCAACATCCTCAACGTCACATATGTTGGAGGGAATTCTAGTTAGAGATTTGCAATTATTTGCCTTTAGTCTTCTCAATTTCCCTGGAATCTTGGGGATCTCTTGTAGTTGTTGGCAATTCGAAACCTCCAAATCTTCCAAGTCATTTAGTCTCTCCAATGTAGGAAGGTTAGTAAAATTGTTTCCAGACAAATATAAAGAGAAAGGTGGGGAAGAAAGATTTTCCAAGAACTCTACTTCTGATAGATGGCACCCTTCAAGATTCAACCACTCAACTAGGAAATCCTATCTTTGTATGGGGTTCACTCAAATCCACCTCTTCTTTTGGAAACTCGATTAGTTTTGAGCAGCCATGAAGTTGTAAGACTTCAAGATTTTGCAACTTGTAAATGCTAGAAGGAAGGATTGCTAGTTTCTTGCAATCAAATAAATACATCTTCTCGAGAGAGAGAAGATTTTCTATGGATGTAGGAAGTTCTTCAATTGAAGTCTTCAAGTTAGATAAACTTTTCAAGCTTCTGTTCTTACTTGGAATATCAGGGAATCTTTGCAATTTAGAGCAACATCCTAAATTCAACCATAACTTACGGAGATATGCAACTGAATCGTGGGCAGGCTCCAAGTTTTTGCAATTATCGAGATATAATTCCTCAAGATTTGGAGTACAAGAGAAGTCCGGCATACAAACCAGTGAATGGCATCCACCCAAGTTAATGAACTTCAATTTTTCAAAGTCCTGCAAGAACAATAAACCAACTTGCACAGATATTCTAGAATTCAAAGAAAAAAAAGAGATATCAAAGAAAAATACATGAGATATATATTCATTTCAAAATTATATATGATTTTGAAATAAAAATCACTTTGATCATAATTTTCAAGCCACATGTGATCAGAATTCACTAGATCATATAGTATATATAGAGCACGACCTCTCACTTTATAAATATGAGTTTAGTAAGTAATCCTTGTAAATTTACCAATACTCGTAATTTCACTATGCACTAGAATGGCGTGGACACTTCCACTAAGAGTGTGTAACCTCAAGTGGGAGCACATGAGCCACGTTCAATCCTTTGCCAACTTATTAATCACATGCATTTAAGCTAACTTCTGGAATCTTATGTAGAGATTTGCAACCACCCGCTTGTAGATCCCAGAGGCAGTGGAAGGTCAGGAATCTCTTCTATTCATCACTTATTTGGAAGTGGTGAGTGGTTGATCGTTTTTTAAAAGAAGACATATTTTGTACGCCTAGATGGTCATAAATATAACAAAAATATGAAAAATAATAGAGTCCAACCGTCTTGCATAGTTTTTTGTTTTGAGCTAGATATACGTTGGTGTAGTGTAAGAGCTCAAAGTTTAATATATCATTATAAATACAACCACCACATTTATACCTTGCATTTGTATAGATAAATAAAAAATATAGATGCATCGATAGACTTTGACATCTCGATCTAGTGGATCTCATGTGCAATTTATTAAACCTCTATGGTGCACATCCGTCAAATATATAATGAGTCTTTTTGCGCCTTCTTTTAATTAAGTTTTAACTACTTTATTTTTGAGACCCCTTTATCAATGAGTTGTCATTCCATAATGATTAGCATATTTTTGATATGGTAAATTCTCAATGAATTTTCTAAAATTATAGCACATCATTCTGAAGGACTAAAAGAATATTAAATGAAAGGGAGTCTAAGGAATGAGATTTGAAATGTCATATCTAAAATTGTATTTGAAGGCGTATCGATAAAGGTGGTGAGTGTTTATATAGGGCAAGTCAAGAATGTCAATTAAACTCCACAAATTGAGAGAAACCTAATCAACACTTTCCCACACACATGCGCATTGTGAATGGAAATGTTACTATTAGTAGGAAGGGGATTACCGGACAGTTTTTATATGGTAAAAAATTTGAAAATGATCGTCATGGAGCCTCGATGGTTTACATGTTATTTAGTTTTATATTAGTGAATTGGGCGCCTTGATGGTTTTCCAAAAATATCCCCCTGTCAAGTTTATGAGTTACTTTTGGCATTCATTATGGTGAAAAATGGGGACTCAACCTTAGTTTAGTTCTGCTAGCCATCCTCAAACCAATAGAAAAACTAAGGCTGTTAATAGAATTTTGGGCAATTATTAAGTAGACTATTGGAAAACATTTTAAACAATGACATTTGTTATTGTTTCAAGGTGAATTTGCAGATGATAGTTCGGTGAGTCAAACATCTTTGAAGTTCTTTGGATCTTATGCCACTGCCCACTAAGCGCTAATTTAGTGGATATTATGAAGAAAGAGCTAAAGAAATGAGGTGGTTACAAAAGTGAGCTTCAGGGAGAGTATGTAATTTAATCTATCTTCGTATCACGAAGATCAGGAGCTTCATAAAGTTGGCCTTGAGGATGAGTCTTTTTCAACAGAGGAAGATTGCTCAAAAAAAAAAAAAAAAAAAAAAAACAGAGGAAGATTTATATTGGAAGTACTTCGAATCCGTATTGGAAGATTTCAAGATCCTCTCTTGTGATTTGAATGGTAGGGAAAAATATATTTTCTTGATCTATAAGTTTGTTTATAATATATTTAGGAATGCTTTGATCTCGATCAAAATTTTGATTATATTATTGCATACTTGAATTTCGAAAATTAGGTAGGTTATTTTTACTTAACTTGGAGGCTATTCAAAGGTATCCTAGGCTACTAGCTATAAACATCATCTTGGTCCCACATTGTAAACACAGCATTATTAAAATGAAGCTTTATTCCCGGGTGTTGTCCCTTACAGATTTTCCTTCGTCTGTCTGCCTGCCCTTTAGTGGATTCCTTGTGTCCACGAGTGATCAAGAGAGTGTTGAGACCTTCGAGTGGCTTACGAAAGTGGTGATTCGGCTGAGGAAGACTTAGATTATCCAGTCTCGTCCTTCCTATTCATTGTGGTGTTTTCCACCACACTTAAGATAAAAAAAAAAATATTTTTTTTTTGGCTCGTTCAACACAATCCAAAGTCCGTGGAACTGACAAGTACGATAGGAAAATTGAAAGACAATGATTCCGTTCTTTTTTTTTTAAAAATGTGACATTTTTAGAAAATATTTTTTAAGAATTTATTTTTCAAAAAAATAATAATATTTACAATGTTTGACTTGAAACTTGAAAATGAATTAAAAATAATTTTCATCGTTTGGTTCGTGTACTCCTTTAAAAAATATTATTTCTTTTTCATTTTATTCTTTTTTTTCTTTTTTTCAAAAAATTGATTTTTTTTATTTTTTTTTATTTTTTCTTGTTATTTGGCTGAATGCTAGGCCATGCAAGCTTGAGCCTCGCCAACCTCCAGCGAGCTCATCCCTCGCCCGTGTTTGGTCATCAATCATCGCCGCGCCTTTTTATGAATATAGTACTATAATTGATATTTGAAAAATTGAGAGAAACCACCAAATTAGAAGCACCTAATGGGAAACATGTGAGAGTTTAAATAAACTTATTAACTTACGCATTTTTCTGTGGATAAAATGTTTGCAAAATAAGTAATCGACACATTTTTGTGAAGAAACAAAATTGAGATCCTGTAGAACGTCCTCTTGGCTTTATATACTAATGTAGATGATATGCATATAAATATAATTACAAATACATAATACATGTAAAAACCTTAGAATAGATTTAGATTAAGTATATTTAAATTAGCGAAGTGAGCCTATTACTGACTTCTCTCTACAAAAACCCTTTTGGTCAAGCTTGAAAGATGTTGCGCACTTATGGCGTGCATACTTCAGCTGGCTTCGAAGTGCCAGATGAAGCCAGCTGCAAGAGCACTAACACCTCGCAGAGGAAGTCGTTTCTATGGAGTCGTACTCCACAATCTTCTTTTTATTTAAGCAGGAGAAAGGATTGGATTATCAATCTATTCCCCCTTCTGCTCTACTGCTAGGCTAGAGGACACCCAACAAGGGGATGTGAAGAATCGCTTCAAGCCCGTGTTTCGTTACCTCTCGAAGAAATAGAGTAAAGGCTTTAGTGGATGGCTTGAATGAAAAAAAAAAAAAAAAAAAAAAGACGGGAAAGAGGAGAGACTTTTTGAGGTAAAATTTTTCAACTTTTTGAAAATGAATTTATTATCTATAAAGATTTAAAAAAAAAAAAAATCTTACTTTACCAAAAAAATTATTATCCATAAAGATAAACAAAGCTTTCTTTTAGTTCCACTTCTTCCTCCCTCTAAAGATAAAGAAATATTAGTTAGGAATGGCTGATTAGGTTAGTCCAACCGAAAAAAGACAGGACTTTTCGGCCACTGTTATAGAATTATCAAGCTTGTACCTACCTATGTAAAGACTAGTTTCCGATACAGATCCCTTACTGCACATTTTCTATGTATCTTTTCATTATCCGCTCCATGCAATCAGAGAGGGGACAATGGAAGGTTCAGTCAAAAGCATTTAGCGTGCACCCACTTCAATGGTCAAGCAAATATGCAAGAAAAATATCTTTCTCTTTACAAGCGCAATTTCCAAAAGAGTGTAGTCAGCTTGTCTCTACTGTATGGGGTAGAACCTTTAATAACATTTTCAAAATCTATCCTTTCAAAAACATAAAATTAAATCCTTCCTTGATGTATATTGAAAATTCAAGCACAATCATCATTCATTCCTTAAATTATATCACCAATTACTTTTTGCCCCAATTTTCGGTATTCAAAAGTTACCGATTCATTAAGTTCTCTGTTTTTATAATTTTCAATACTAAATATTTTGCAAATAAGTTTGGACTTTTTTCTTGAATATTTTGGTTCAAGCAAAATCAAGATTTGCATAAGGGAAGTGTTTAATACTCCCCTACAACGGAAAGATTCCACTTATGTTGGTTCATGGAGTAGATCGAGATCCTATATATAAGGCTTTAATCAAATGCGTACAATTTAATAGATGTAGATGTTTCTTAAGCACATTAACAAGCACCGTCAGAGTTATTAATTGTTGCATTCAAAGCTTTCAATAATACAGCATATTTTTTTTTTCGATAACCGAGGATCCGTCGGGCCCACTTTTCACTTACACTAATCGGCAACCCATGGCCCATACAGTGCCTGGATGGCAGTTATCTCGGGGAGACTAGTATAATACTTAAGATGCTAGAATCGCATTTGCTCTCAACCAACACAGCTATTGGGTTCAATAATACAACATATTCATATTCATATCCATATAAAAATGGATATATAAAATATAAGGAAATAAAGACTGTGCATTTAAATGCTCACCTTGAATTGCGTCCTCACTACTTGGACGTTGCTTCCACTAAGATTAAGTCCAACTAACTTCTTTGGACCCAAGGAAAATTCTGGAATCCAAGGAGGACATTCAGGCCATTCAAAATATCTCAATTCATTAGGAAGACACATAGGACCTTGAAAAGAGTTGTGCACATTAATCACGATGAGCACCCTCAACCTTGTCATGTTTCTAAAAGCACTTGGGCCTATGTATAACGATTTTGTCCTGGGTAAACACAAAACTATGGCTTTTATTGCATTCGTTCCCTGCATTTATAAAATCATATTGCAATTAAAATAAATAAAAAAATCATAGGATAAAAGAGTAAAATCATTATCTAAACCAATAAATCTTACCATATCCTTTGACAGAACATCACGAACATCATCATAAAGCCATAACCTACTACGTCTTCCAGGATCATCACGACATTCTTGTTTAACAATATCCATGCCCATCAACTGAATTAAGTCATGCATTTGTAGGTTCCCCCCCTCTTCATATATCAAAGACTTCCCTACAAGAATGTTTACTCCAATAGTTGTGGAAAAGTCGCAACAGTCAAGAACCTTCACAATGTCCCGTTTATATCTCCCCTTGAAGAGACATGCAATATCAAGGAAGATCTCCTTTTCTTCGTCATCTAGTCCATCATAACTTAGCCTAAGAACTTCATTGATGGATTTGTTAGGACTTTTGGCAAGTTTGTTCAACGCACTTTCCCACTCAGGTTCTTCTCTACCACATAAGAAAGAGCCCAGTGTCTCAAGTGCTAAAGGAAGTCCATTAGCATAATCCAAAGCACCATCTACAAGATCCTTCCTTATCACTATTTTGTTGTATCTCGGAAAAGCATGCTTATTAAAAAGTTCAAGAGCTTCACAATTGTTTAGAGGCTTAACTGCATAGATATGATCTTTATCTATCCCATGGGAAGTTAGCAAATGATTATCTCTAGTAGTAATGATGATTCTACTTCCTTTGCCAAACCAATCACATTCTCCTACTAAAGCATTTAACTGTTTTACATCATCGACATCATCAAAAACAAGGAAAACTTTTTTGCAGCAAAGTCTGTGTTGAATTAAATTAATACCTTGATCAACACTAAACACTAATAATTCTTTTCCCAATAATATCTCCAACAATTTTTTTTTTTTTTTTTTTTTTTGCAAAGGAAGTAAATCCTTGGAATCTTTTGAATCTTCTCGAACGTTTGCCAAGAAACATGCACCCTCAAATTGTTTAAAGTTATCATTATAAAGGGCTTTTGCTAATGTAGTCTTCCCTATGCCTCCTTGTCCCCATAATCCTATCATGAGAACCTCATTAGACTCAATATTTAACATTGATTCCAGATTTTCCACTTGGTGATGTATTCCAACTGGATGCTTCACAACATGAAAGGGCATGGGTTCTAGCTGCTTAGAGATCTCCTTCACAATCTCCTTTATAAGTGTTGCTTCATCTCTGAAAAAATCAAAAAAGTACTTGATACATTGATTTGGTGGTTTAAAGATAAGATTAAGTTTCATCAAAGAAAAAAAAAAGGAAAAAAAGATCTGATTATTATTATTATTTTTGGTTGGAAAGAAAAGATGTGATTCAGCATATAAAAAATAATGACAAAGTGGTGCTTTACATCAATTACTACTTACCCATCGTTAAAATACCATCCAGATAAATTACCAGCATCAAAGAGAGCTGTCTTCCATGTATTCACTTTCTCTGAATCCTTCCCAAACTTGGACTCATGTTTAGCCATAGCTTTCCTGTAACTCTTTCTCCCCCGTCTCACTTCTCTTGGTTCCACCTTGTAAAATACTGGCAGCACAACTAGGTTCTTCTGTGCTTTGCACTCCATAATTTTCACCAGCTCGTCCAAACACCATGGTGAGGAAGCATAATCATAAGAGAAAATGATGATCACGACTCGCAATTCCTCAATCGCCTTCATAAGTGCTGGCGATATTTGCTCTCCTTTTCTTAGTTCCTCGCTGTCCTTGTAAGTGAATAAGCCATTTTGGTCTAGAGTCATGTAGAGATGACTGAGAAAATTGTTGCGAACATCGGTACCTCTGAAACTCAAGAAGACATCGTAATTCCTATTAGCTTTAGAAGAAGAAGAAGCCATTAGAATTTGGTAAAAGGAGGCAGGTGCTGGTGTGTTTGCTTGGAAAATGAAGGTGCTGAAGGATGAAGCGAGATCTTAAAAGGTAAGCTACTCCATTGGCCACCCAATAAAGTACTTGGCTGTGGCTTCCAGGAAATGGCATTCGCAATCAGTGAGATTTGTTCCCCATCGGATCTTCTCGGTATTTTCTTTGCACGCAGAGGCATGACTTTCTTTTTTGAGGGTCAACAAAGAATATTATATTAATTTCCAGCTTTGTGGGCAAGGCAGATGAGAGGATGTGGTAGGAAATTGGAGAGAAGGAGGCGGTGCCCGGTGGGCTCAGCAAGCTCGGCTTGGGATCCTATTCTTGAGAACTGATGTATTGTGGCACGGGAAAATGTCGCTAGCGTGATTTGTTGCATACTACTATTTTGGTAGCTAAAATTCGCATGATTTTTTGCCATGCCTTCCAATAAATCAATATATAATGGGAATGGAGAAATCCGAATTTAGAGTGCGGACCTATTGGGTAACTCGAGAGGATAGCTTTGACATGTAAATCAATTGTAACATCCTACACAAGATGTATTAGTCATGCATGTATGTAGATACTTGTGCCGATTTGAGAGAAGGGCTTTGATATGAGCACATCTTCACCAACAATCGGTTTCACATTTTCTATGCATTAGGCAATCTAATTACAAATTGGATAAGGATTACCTTTTTCCTTTCATAGCTCGGGCATGAGAATAGATCAAGCTTTTTGTTCAATTGAAAGTAATGCGGTAGGTTCTAATGTATAAATTCAAAGACATGAGAAATTTTCTAGAAGAACACCTCTAAATGATTAATTGGTACACCAATAGCTTATCTTCTATTACTTTGGAGTGATGGATCTTTCGCTCGACTAGGGCATTATTCATTGGATGCTTTTTTGGAATTCATATGCTTGGTGATGTCATTCCCTATCAAATCAAAGTGCTAGTCATTTTCAAAAGCATTGGATACTTGGTATGAGAATTTGTAAGAAAGACTTTGACTAGGTGTAAAAGAACACATCATATTCAGATTATTTAGTCCAAAAATGGATTTTTGCGTTTAGACTTTAATGAAGAATGGTATTTCAAAAGTGTAAAGCATCCACTAACATGGGATGCATTACATATAGAGTTTAGCTTATTTTGTTATTATCTAAATTTATGCTGCATATAAACGTCACTAATGTCAATTGAGTGCAATAATTATACCAATCATTATGAGTTTCATGTGATTTGATGATATCTAACCTTTTTTCTTTGTCTTTGTTGCTTAGTCAAAAGCACAAAGAAATGTTTGCTCCATCGGTTTAGTGCTAGCTTCCCTCCACGCAGCTTTGCACAGAAAAGAAAAAAAGATCAAGTTGATTTTGATGGGCAGGTAGCTCCCACCACATGGGATGCATTACATATAGAGTTTAGCTTATTTTGTTATTATCTAAATTTATGCTGCATATAAACGTCAGTAATGTCAATCGAGTGCAATAATTATACCGATCATTATGAGCTTCATGTGATTTGATGATATCTCACCTTTTTTCTTTGTCTTTGTTGCTTAAGTCAAAAGCACAAGGAAATGTTTGCTCTATCAGTTTCGTGCTAGCTTCCCTCCACGCGGCTTTGCTCAGAAAAGAAAAAAAGATCAAGTTGATTTTGATGGGCAGGTGGCCCCCACCACTTTGTTCCTTCTACATGCTCATATCTTGAGCGATTCCAAGGCTTGACTCCAGTGGCTCATTCCCATTGCATTTTTTTTTCTTTTTGGTTTTTGGTTATAAACAGAATCGGCTTGGTTGTTATTATTCAGGAAAATGTTAAACAAGGAGATGGATTAGACTCGTTTTATAAAAAAAAAAAAAAAAGCCTAAACTGAATTTAATCAAATAATTGCCTAAAATGACTAAATCAATCTCACATAGGAGCCAAAGCTTGCTGATCGGCCAATTTTTTGATAACTCTCGTAAAAGGCAATCACTACGGTGTGTGATTGGTTTGATAACAAATTGAAACCTGGATATTTTTGTCTAAAAAACTTGGTAAAAATTATAAATCCCAAAACAAAACACCACCACCAATCCCCACCCAACGCACCCGAAGGTTTCTTCCTTCATTTCTTCGCATCTTCTCCTTTGCTTCCAGTCTTCATTTCTTTCCATAGATGAAGACAAAGCTCATGCAAGGCCCACCTCTTCATTAGTCAGACATTCACATGTAACAAAAGAACAAAAAACAAAAGGTTTCTTCCTTCGTTTCTTGACATCTTCCTTTCCTTGCGGTCTTCGTTTCTTTCTAAAGGTGAAGACAAAGCTCAAGCAAGGCCTACCTCTTCGCTAGTCATCCCCCCCCTCCCCCCCCCCCCCAAAAAAAAAAAAAAAAAAAAAGAGGTTTCTTCCTTCATTTCTTCACATCTTCTTCCGATCCTACCGGTCTTCTTTTCTTTCCAAAGATGAAGACAAACCTCAAGCAAGGCCTGCCTCTTCATTAGTCAGACACTCACATGTAACGCAAGGGTCAAACCAAACCACCCCCCCTTTCTCTCTTCTCTCGTTTCTTCACATCTTATTCCTTTCCTTCCGATCTTCATTTCTTTCCAAAGACGAAGACCAAGCTCAAGCAAGGCCTACCTGTTCATTAGTCTGATGCTCACACGTAAAACAAGGGCCTCGATTCTCTATCTCCTTTTTCAAGTTTGTGCTTTACTTTGATCTCCACTCAAATTTGATTTCGTTCAAATTGGTGCAGCCGGTCCTTCATTTGTCCAAGAGAAAGTGATTGCATCTTGTTGAAACAACAAGTGATAATAATAATAATAATAATAATAATAATAATAATAAGCCACTCAAGTGATTAAAAAATGTTTTGGTACTCAAGTAAGCATCATACGATAGTTACAACACTTGTGGTGTTCTTTGCTCATGTCTCATAGCGCATAGTGACTGTGAACATGAGGTAAATGATCATACTTTTATGTATACTTTTGAAGATCTTCAAGTTCAAGGAGCCTTGGATGATCTTGCGGTAGATTTTGAAAAGTTAGTAACAAAAACTCAGTGCTAAAGAAATTAAATGATTCTCTTATTGATGAAAACAAGAGAGTGGTTGATAAATTGGAACCTTTGAAGAAAAAGAGTGATGGTTTTGTAAAATAAAAGCATGGCTTTGAAGCATGGCAAAAATGGGATCAAAGAAAATGTTGAGAAGTTGCAAAAGGAATTCGAGGATTTGAAAAAGAAAATTGATAAATTGAGTGCCAATTTTCAAAATTTTATTAAGGGTACTATGACCTTGAACATATTTTTAACAAAGAAAGATTTCCTAATTCTAGACTGGTCTTGGATACCAACCTCTTCAAAATAGGAAAATTGTTTTATATCGTTATTGTTAGAGCTTCTCACATATCACTCACTCGGAACTTTGTGGTGAGAAATGGCAAATGACACAAATAACCCTTAAACTTTGACCCAATGTGAAATATGGTCCACGAACTTTTAATTTGTTCAATGTAGTCCATAAACTTTGGTTCAATGTGCAATGTGATTCCTAAAATTTTAATTTACTTTACGTAGTCCCTAAACTTTTGGTATATTTCAATTTAGTCCCTAAACTATATGAAAATGTTTAATATTGTCCATGATATTCAATTAATGGAAGACTACATTAAATATTTTCATATAATTTAGCGACTACATTGAATATGTACCAAAATTTCATGGATCACATTGAATAAATTAAAAGTTTATAAATTACATTATATATTGGGTCACAATCCATAAATTATTTGTATCTTTATCCCTAAATATGGACATTGCGAACAAACAATTGCTACTTGAGAAATTGTGTTGTCAGAAGAGTAGAAAAGGTACGGGGGAGCCTAAAGGTACAGTCTACTAACCTACCAAGAAGAGGCTTAAATCTGCTGTTTGTAGGTACGTCTTGGACCAATGCTAAAATGCACAAATGTTATCTTAACGGAGGTTGCTCAATATACATGACTGAAAATGCAAGTTTATTCAAGTAATTGAAAGAATGGATGGAGGACATGTGAATTATGGTGACAACTCAAAAGGAAGAGTCGTCGGTATTTGGTAATGTTGGTGAAGAACAAACTCTTATTAAAATGTTTTTACTTGTTGAATGTTTGAGACATAAGTTGCTTAGTATCGATCAATTAGGGCTTGCTTGTTAAAAAGTGTTTCTGTTCTCCGAAACAAAAATTTTTGTTCTTTTGTTCTGGGGAACAAAAAAAAAAAACAGAAACGTGTTTGGTAAAATTTTTGTTCCCATGAACAAATTTTGGAACAAAAATAAAAAGTAGAAAAAAGTAGTTTCTTATTCCCGAGAACAATTCCAAGAAATGATTTTTCTCTCTCTTCTTTTCTTTTCTTTTCTTCTTCTTCTTCCTTTTGGCCAGTCGCCGACCTCGGCCATGGCCGGTGACCAGTCGACGAGGGCTAGTGACATTGCTAGAGCGTCGCCGGCCCAAGGCGACGCTGAGCCTCTCCAGGCCACCGCCAGGTCGGTGTTGCCCAACGGTGGCCCGACGAGGCCGAGCCTCATCGGTGGCCTGGTGAGGCTCGCTTGACCATCGAGGCCACTGGCGAGGCTTCGGCGAGCTTGCCGGACCTCGCCCAGCCAGTCGCCGACCACTACTGTGACCGACGACGAACCACAAAGGAGAAAGAAGGAAGAAAAAAGGAAAGGAAAAAAAAAAGGAAAAATATAATACAAATATAAAAAAATTAAAAGAAACAACAAAATTATACATGTTTACTAAACACATTTCTATTTCTGGAATATAAATTTTTTGCAGTTATCAAATGCGTTCTTATACTCAGAAATTATTCCCGAGAACAGAAATAGAAAAAACTATCTATTCAAAAATTGTTCCCCGAAACAGAATAGTTACCAAACGCGCCCTTACGTGATAAAGGCTTCTGATCAATCTTTTAATCATCTACTCGTTCTATTACTGATACTCCTAATGGCATTGCTCAGGTTTGGAAAATGGCTTGGAAATGTGTATGTGATTTAGCCATAATGCTTAAACTCAAACGATGAAACTTGTCTTGTTGTTCTAAACGAAAATGATCCTTGATTATGGCATCAAAATTTAGCACATATACGTATGGATGCTATCCCAAAGCTTCCTAGGCTTAGTTTAGTTCCTGGCTTACCTAATTTAAAGATCAAGCTTGTGATGCTTGTGTTAAAGGAAAATAAACGAAAGTGTCATTTGAATCTAAGAAGGGCGTTAACACCTCTAGACTTTTGAAATTGCTTCACATGAATATGTTTGGTCTTTCAAAATCTTCGAGTCTTGTTGGTAAAAAGTATGGGATGGCCTCTCATAATCTTTATAACTTTTGATGTCAGGATTCCTAGAGTTCTAACCGACCCACAATTTGGTGGAGAATCCACACTAGAAATTATGTTCATCAAGAAGGGAGGAGAAGTTTGGACAAGGAAGAATGCTTGGGATGGCCAACCTGAACCCAAAAGGTATCGCCACCATCGTCGTCTTAGGCGAGCCGTTTATGTTGATATGAGGACGAAAATAAAGATGAGGCTCTCTCTACCGAGCGTACTTCGCTTTTGGAGCGGAGAAACACATGGTCCGCAATGAGATGCAAGAAAGATTTGCGGGATATTCGTGAAGAACTTCAATTGTTCAACCATTATGCTGAAATTTTCCTCCAAAGTCCTCTTTTCTTTCCACAGCCTCCACCTCCTCCTCCTCCACCACCTTATTAGATATGTGTTATCGTATTTTTTTCAAGAACATTTGGGCTTGTTTCTTACTTGAAGAGGTGTTCAAGATTCTTTTCATTTCCGTGTGATCTTATTTAAAAACACTTGACCTTGAGTACGTTGAATTGTTGAAAATCATTTGATCTCCTTATTTGCCCCTTAAGCTCATTTGGATGTTATCACAGAAGGGAGGAAGATGCGAGTGATTTTTGATTTGATTAATGAGCAATCTTGCGGGGGGAGCTTCTGATTTCAATTGCATCAATGACTTAAATTTCGTCAAGACAGCTATTTTATTTTCACTTGAACTTAAATTTGTCTGCTCAATCCAACGAGTGTGCAGGCTATTTTTAGTCGGACACCCGAAAGTCTCAATTGAAGAATTTCTAGCCATTCGATGTGTTACTAACGAGTAATTGAGTTAGTTTTCTTTTCTTTTTTCTTTTTTTTTGGGCCTAAAAATAGGTACCGCATTGTTTTGGGTGATTATTTATGATATAGCTAGTACGAGTACCTAGAGGGGGGGTGAATAGGTATATAAAAATTTTCTTGATAATTGCACAATACTTAGACAGTTGAAGGATTTGCAACAATTAAAAATCAATCGCAAGACTGAGTAAAGGAAAAAGAGAATTGAACACGCGGTTTATAGTGGTTCGGCTTGATTCAAGCCTACGTCCACTCTTCTGCACTGACAGCCAATTGGCTGGATTCCACTATGAACAAAGAAATGTTACAGTATTGATCTTTCTTGATTTCTAGGTGTAGATGATCTACCACACTCGCTCAAGGTGTCACCAAGTATAAACACTCTCTGTGTATACAATTTCGCTCGAACTGTATCGACTAATAATCAAGGTTCTTCAGACTCAGGAATTTCTCTATCGTTCACGTTCTTAAAACAACTAGAACGTCTTCCTTTTATACTCCTTTATGCCATCATAGCCGTTGGCTCTTACCAAAGGAATTCCTCAAATCTACCCGTTGGACGGAATCAATTAAGAAGATCATCCGAGCTATTTAAGGAACCTGATGATAGCCCATCAATCCTGTTCGCCCATACAATCAGGATCTTGGTTTCCAAGAATAGAATATTCAAAGAATATTTCGTCGACCATCGGATCTTCAATCGATCTAGATACGAATAAAAGAATCCGTTATTTTTATCCAACCAAGAGATCTTCTCCAGAGGATAGGATCGAATCCTTAACCATATACTTCGGCTTTGGATTTCCTTCGTCACTGGATTAGAAAGACTGTCAGTGAGAATAGTCTTGAGTCTTGAGTCTTGAGTCTTGTGATTACAAAGTCTTTAGACTTTAAATTGACGGTCTGCAAATATCCAGACTAGACTGATAGAAACGTTTTGTCAGCTTCAAAATATTCTAGAAAGATTTCTCCAACAATCTCCCCCTTTTTGATGGTGACAAAACTTTCTTGTAGATTTGAACAATTTTGACCTGCAAAATCATTTCTCAAGCAATATGGCTAACTCATAAAGATTAATAAAACAACCAGACTCTGCATCCACAAAAAATTGGTTAGTCTTTCATGAGTAATAGCATATAACAACACTTGATATAAATGCAACCAGTCAAGCATCAAAATCCACAGCCAATTCAGTCAAATTCACACCCAAGTTCTCAAGTTCACTAACAAAAACAAATTAAAAGTCAAAAAATCAAAGTTTAAAAGATGTTGGTTCAAATTGGTTCTCCCCCTTTTTGTCATCATTAAAAAGGGTGAGAAAGGAGTCAGGTCTGCTTGGGAATGCGTACGATCTGGAAATCTCCCATAGACTGGATTATGCCTTCTAGCCTCTTCAAGTCTTCCCTTAGTTGAGCTACCTCCTCTCCTTTGGCATTGGCTTGAAGTTGTAGAGTGAGGTCTTTCATTTTGTCCTCCAGGGTAACCGAAGATGCTTATCCAGCATTCTTGATAGTTTGAATCTCACAGTCTAGAGCATATATTTTTCCCCGCATTTCCATAAGAATATCAAGAATACGATGAAAATCTGCTAAGTTGTCCGTCTGTGTACTTGCATGAGCTTTCTCAGATGGAGTGAATGCAGACGATGGAGCTTCTGTATAATCCTGCAGATTTGGAGTCGACGTATCGTGTCCTTCTTCAGGTAATTGAGAAACCTGAACTTCTTCTGGATCTGCTGGAGATTGTCTTAGACCTTCACTATCGGCAGCATGAGGTGTGGACCTTTCTTGCTCGCCAACTCCCCCTGTCTCTAGGACATCGAAAGGGGAAGAGTGATGATCATGCTCTTCTGTATCTTGATTTCCCTTCTCTCCAGATTCAGCTGCAGACTTTTCTTTCTCTCCTTCTCTTTCTTCTTCAGCTTCTTTCTCATTCTCTCTCTGTTCTTCTTCTTCTCTGTTCTTGGCTTGCTCCTCTTCTCCTCTCTGTTTCTTCTGAAGTTCTGTCGGTTGAGGCACAGAACGTCTGGTTCTTGTCAGTGCATGGATAGTAGGATCTTTATCCTCTTCATCTTCATCTTCCAGGATGAGAGTTCTTTTCTTATTTTTCGATGGGGCACCAATGGCCTCCTTTCCTTTTCTCTTTGAAGTAGACGGAACTGGAGACTTTACTCTGAATTTCTCCATTGCCTTGGAAAGTTCTTGCAGACGCATCTTCATTAACATCTTCAAACCTACCACCATCTTATCGCACGGTCAAACAAAGAGATTATGTGGCGGTTCAATATTCATGTGTCTGAAGATTTTGGTCACCAGACCTGGATAAGCCAATTGTCCCTTGTCTTTCGACATTGCTCTGTACATGTGGAAGAGAATGGTGTGAGGGAGAGAGAATTTCCGTCCTGAGTTGATCGCAAACATCAATTTTGCTTCAGAATTAGACACTGTAGTCTTTGATGTAGACTTCGGCCTGAGACAGTTGATCACAATTTTATGAAGCACGATGTTGATGGCCTTCATCCTTGAGTAGGTAATTCTCTTCTCTGTATCCCTATCTTTGACAAGTTCCAGAGTAGTACGAGCAGTTGAGACTTTGATTGGATGATAACGTCCTCGTTCAACTCCAATTATGTCCGCCAACATGTCCACATCTATCACGTAGACTTGGTCTCGTACACTGAATGAAATTCTATTCGCATCTAAAAAACTGAGATTCGAATAGAAATATGCAGTCGGTTGTGCATAACCGTCCGTGGTGTCAAAGCAAAATTTCTCAGGTTGAAGCAAATTGAACTTTTCTCTTAAGTTCATGTCAATAGCATCCAGGAAGTCAAAATCGACACTTCTAGGGTTTATCACCCCTCTTTTCAACAGTCTGAAATACACATTCTCCTGATCCTTTGATTTGAACAAATCCATCCGATTTCCTTTCACCTTTGCTGCCACACCCATTCTAGGTTGAAATTCAAGGAACATTCTGTCATCATCGTTCCCTTCAATCAGATTTTGTCCTGGCATACGAGGGTCACTTGGAATGTTCACAAGTGCCTCCTCTGCCTTTCCTTTCGGAGCAACTCCCAATTCCTCCATTTTCCGCAGAAAAAGATACTCATTCCCATAATTTTTGTCCTTAAGGAAGTCATCTATATAGTTCAATGGAGTACCGGTGCTTTTCAACGCACGATAAAGCTTATAGATAAAGGAGGGTTTTTGGACTCTTACAGGGTCGGCATCCTCGATTATCTCTTCCTCCAGAGTTTGACTTGGACCTTGTGGGGTAGAAGGCGTTGAATGACGTGGATGAGAGTGAATCGGACTTTGTCGCTGACTTGATAAGTCTTCCTCCTCGGTGGGATCGAAATGTGTCGGTCCCTTCTCCATTCTTTGTGGTCCCCTGCTTGCGATTCTTGACGATTTCCTCGAAGAAGACATCTTTCTTTGTTGTTTGGAAGATTCCTTCACTTGCTTTCCCAAGAAAAGATGGCCACTTTCTCGAAGATGAACAAGAAATAGAAACAGGATCGGGAGGAGAGTGCCTTTTAGGGTTTTGAAGATTGGGTAAACTGTATATGTATAACTCAGTTTTGAAAAGGGAAGTTCAATCAGCACAAGGAAAGTGTACGAACACTTCTTTTTGAAATCAATAACTGCCAAAATTAATCCATTTTTAAAAAGACAAGTTTTCGATTTTTACATGGATTAAAATAACTGAACAAAAGATCGTACCTTTTCGATTTTAGATAAAATAACAACTTACAGTCTATAGCCATGAATGTCTGAGTCTAAGAGATTAGAGTCTGAGAGATTTGAGTCTCTAGACTTTAGCTTCTTCAAGCTTCAAAATGTTGAGTCTGGAACGGATAAAGTCCAATTGATTTTTCTCCAAAGGCTTTGTGAATATATCCGCTAGTTGACTCTTTGAATCAACAAATTGAATCGAGATTTCTCCATTTTGAATATGATCTCTAATGAAGTGGTGTCGAATCTCAATATGCTTTGCTCTTGAATGAAGGATTGGATTTTTGGTGAGATTGATCGCGCTGGTGTTGTCACACATGATTTCTGTGCATGAGTCTTCAATCCCAAAGTCTTGTAGCTATCGTTTTATCCATAGAATTTGCGAACAACAGCTTCCAAGAGCTACATACTCGCTTACATCGTTGAGAGAGCCACGGTGCTTTGCTTCCTTGAGAACCAAGACACTCCCGTTTCCAAGCGAGTTGATAAGTTCCGAAGTACTCTTTCTATCGACTCGCAACCGCCGGATCGCATCGAGTATCCTATAAGATTAAAGTCTCCCTTCTTAGGATACCAAAGACCGATGCTTGAAGATGAGGCAACGTATTTGATAATACGTTTCACAAGACACGAGATGGGATTCTCTAGGATCTGATTGAAACCTAGCACAGATGCAAACACTCAACAAAATATCAGGTCTAGAAGCAGTAAGATAAAGAAGTGAACCGATCATGTTCCTATACAGCTTTTGATCTACTTTCTTCCCTTCTTCATCCTTGTCTATCTTCAGAGAACATGACATTGGTATGTCGGTCTTTTTGCACTTTTCCAATCCAAACCTTTTGACAAGATCATTTGCATACTTTTCTTGATAAATGAAAGTACCTTCCTTCATTTGTTTCACTTGGAGTCCAAGAAAGAATGTTAATTCTCCCATCATACTCATTTCAAACTCATTCTGCATAGACTTAGAAAATTTCTTGCATAGACTTTCATTAGGAGATCCAAAAAAATATCGTCCACATATATTTGAACAAGTAAAAAGCTTTTGTTTTCCTTTTTGATAAATAAAGTAGTATCCACTTTACCTTTGACAAAACCATTCATTAGGAACTTACTTAGTCTACATCGTACCAAGCTCGAGGTGCTTGCTTTAAACCATACAAGGCCTTTTTCGGTCCCAAGACTTCTTCTTTGGGTCTTCAAAACCAGGTGGTTGTTCCACATAAACTTCCTCATGGATAAATCCATTTAGGAACGCACTTTTGACGTCCATTTGGAATAACCTGAAATTTTTATAACAAGCAAACGCAAGTAATAGTCAAATAGCTTCTAACCTTGCTACTGGTGCGTAAGTCTCGTCATAGTCTATTCCTTCTTCTTGCGTATATCCTTTGGCCACGAGTCTTGCTTTGTTTCGTACGACTTTTCCATCCTCATTCATCTTGTTCCTGAATACCCATTTGGCTCCAATAACAGTTTTACCTTTTGGTTTAGATGTCAATTCCCAGACATCATTAATGTTGAACTGTCTGAGTTCTTCTTGCATAGCTTCGATCCAACTTTCATCAGATAAAGCTTCTTCTATGCTTTTTGGTTCAATTTCAGAAATGAGAGCCACAAAGACTAGATTCTTCATACCTTTTTGATATGGTGCGGATTCCTTCATTGATTTCGCCGATAATGAGTTCTTTGGGATGATTGGACTTATGCTTCCGATTCTTGGTTGATTTGCCTGGTTGATGATCTCTTTCTTCATTTGAATCTTTATGAGCATCTTGATATTGGACTTCCAGAGTCTGAGATGCTTCATGATTTGTAAGCGTTGGAAGGTCTGGAGCAGGTTCAGATTCTTCATACTTGTCTCGATCGGATTCATCTTGCGTTGAATCTTGGAATTTGACATTCATTGATTCCTCCACAGACGGCTTTTCTTATTATAGACTCGTAGGCCTTGCTTGATGTAGAATATCCAAGGAAGATGCCCTCATCGATCTTTCTTCAAACTTACCAACTCGATCATTTGCGTTTTTCAAAATAAAGCATTTGCAACCAAACACATGAAAGTATGAAACAATAGGCTTCTTACCTTTGAACAATTCATAGGGGGTTTTCTCTAGAATAGGTCTTAGGAAGACTCTATTGATGAAATAGCATGCTGTTGAAACAGCTTCAGCCCAAAATCGTGAAGAAATTTTACTTTCAATTAAAGGTGTTCTAGCCATTTCTTGAAGAGATCTATTCTTTCTTTCCACAACTCCATTTTGTTCTGGAGTGTATGGAGAGGAAAACTCATGATTAAAACCAGATTTATCACAAAATTTTGTAAAATCTTGATTTTCAAATTCACTTCCATGATCTGTTCTTATACTTGAGATAGCACATCCTTTTTCATTTTGAACCTTTTTAGCAAATTTTTCAAAGTACGAAAAGGTTTCTGACTTACTTGCAAGAAAATATACCCAAGTAAAGCGAGAGTAATCATCCACAATTACTAGACAATATTTCTTACCTCCAATGCTTTGGGTTCTTGTTGGTCCGAAGAGATCCATATGCAGCAACTGTAGTACATGATTAGTAGAGACATGATTTATTGGCTTAAATGAATTTCTTACCTGCTTTCCCAGAATACATGGAGTGCATTAATCAGACTTTTGGTATGGCAATTTAGGTAGACCTCGAACAAGCTTCTTTGATGAGATTTTGGCTAATTGCTTCATGTTGACATGGCCAAGCTTTCTGTGCCATAAGACCGCTTCATCTTGAATTGAGATTAGGCATTGTGCTTCATTTGGTTTTACATCAAGGAAGTAGATATTTCCATGCCTTCGACCCATGAAAGACTGAGTCGAATCTTTACTAATTCCAGAACATATGCCTTCTTGAAAGGAGATCTTGAAACCAGTATTACACAGTTGGCTAATGTTGAGAAGATTGTAGTTGAGTCCTTCCACTAGAGAGACATTGCTTATTGTGAGATTTCCAATTTTCATTGTTCCAAATCCCACAATGCTTCCTTTGCTGTTTCCTCCAAATGAAACTTTTCCACCATTTACTTGAATAAGCTTTATGAAGCAATTTGAGTCTCCTGTCATGTGTCTTGAACATCCGCTGTCAAGATACCACTTGACCTTCTTTTTGACAAAGACCTGCATTCAAAAGAGAGTCTCAAGCTTTCTTTGGTACCTAAATTTTCTTGGGTCCTTTGGCGTTAGTAGAATAAACATTATTAGGCCATATTTTCTTAACAGGCTTCCAAACCATAGGACACTCTTTTTCAAAATGATCCTGACTGTTACACTTTGAACACCTTAGAGCATTTCGACCTACAGATTTTACAAAAACTTTCTTGAAATGATTTTTGTAAGCCTCTCTCGACGGTCTTTTCTTAATTCTTTCTTTTACTTTCGGAAAATCAATCAAGGGGATTGTTTCTGCTGTCATACCTAGACCAGACTTATTGAAGTAAGGTCTTTGAACTGAGAGAACTTTTTCAAGTTTTTCAAACCTTATTGAAAATTTCTTTGAAATATTTGATAAGTCATTTTTAAGAGAGCATTTTCTTTCGAAAGATTATCTTCATTCTCTTTAAGAGTAGAAACATTCAAGTCTAAACTTTTCATTTTTTCTTCTAAAATGTTTTCCTTTTGTTTTAGAACTGAATTTTCCTTTTTAAGTTCGGAAATTTTTTTGGGAGAAGTCTCAAGACTAAAACACAGTTCATCAATGTATTTAGAGACTTTGACAGGGATTTTAAAATCACTTACCTCAAATTCACTGTCTGAGTTTGATCCAGTCTCGAGTCTGATTGTGCCATCAGACACAGGTTGGCATATTCCTCATCACTTTCTTCACACTCTGTATCGCTCCAGGTTTCGGCTTTGAGAGCTTTTCGAGACTTTTCAGCTTTTCCTCTCTTCCTTTTTAGAAGAGGACAATTGGGTTTGATGTGTCCCTTTTTCTTACATTCGAAGCAGACTACATCTTTGTTTGGTTCCTCATTGTCAACAAACTTGGTTTGCTGTTTATGAAAACTTTGTTTCTTTGAGTTGAACCTTCTTCCTTTTCTATTCAACTTTCTGAATCTTCTTATCATAAGAGCAAGCTCCTCATCGTCCAGATCTTCTTCAGAATCTGTATCATCAGAATCATCATTAGATTTTAACGCAATGGATTTCTTACCTCTTGGATCTTCGTCTTCATTAATTCGTTCCACTTCGTAAGACTGAAGAGTTCCAATCAGCTCGTCTACAGATAGTGGCATAATTCTTTGCGTCTCTCTTATCGAAGTCTTTATATGATTCCAATCCTTGGAGAGTCCACGCAGTAGCTTGTTCACCTTCATGGGATCAGAAATTTTCTGTCCTTGATTCTCAAGACCATTGACAATATCTGTAAAATGGCTAAACATGTCAGTTATAGATTCTCCTGGTTTCATTTTGAAGGCTTCATATTGACCAAGAAGAATGTTAAATCTGGTTTCCTTCACTCGGTCTGTCCCTTCATAGGTGATATGTAATCTTGTCCCAACTTCTTTTGCTGTAACACAAGAAGATATTCTGTTATATTCAGTTGGTGACAAAGCACAATATAAAGAGTAAATTGCTTTTGCATCGAGTGCTTGTCTCTTATTTATCTTTTCTTGAGACATTCCACTGGTATCAACAGTTTTTTTCCCTCTTTCGGATACTGATGCAGCAGTAGGAGTGATTCCTCTTTCCACAACGTCCCATTCTAGAGGATCCTTTGACCGTAGGAAAGCTTTCATTTTGTTCTTTCAGATGTTGTAATCCTTTCCATCAAAGTAGGGTGGTCTGGTATTGCTTTGCCCTTCCACCAGCCCTGGTGCTAGCATACTAGCCATGGATCTTTTACTCTGAAGTAAAACACTTCAAATAAAGTAAGAACACGAGCTCTGATACCAATTGATATAGCTAGTACGAGTACCTAGAGGGGGGGTGAATAGGTATATAAAAATTGTCTTGATAATTGCACAATACTTAGACAGTTGAAGGATTTGTAACAATTAAAAATCAATCGCAAGACTGAGTAAAGGAAAGAGAGAATTGAACACGCGGTTTGTAGTGGTTCGGCTTGATTCAAGACTACGTCTACTCTTCTGCACTGACAGCCAATT
Organism: Eucalyptus sideroxylon x Eucalyptus melliodora; assembly: GCA_016097485.1. Classification (NCBI taxonomy): domain Eukaryota; kingdom Viridiplantae; phylum Streptophyta; class Magnoliopsida; order Myrtales; family Myrtaceae; genus Eucalyptus; species Eucalyptus sideroxylon x Eucalyptus melliodora. The sequence goes on along the minus strand of CM027831.1, from coordinate 19,887,965 downwards.
GGCTGGATTCCACTATGAACAAAGAAATGTTACAGTGTTGATCTTCCTTGATTTCTAGGTGTAGATGATCTACCACACTCGCTCAAGGTGTCACCAAGTATAAACACTCTCTGTGTATACAATTTCGCTCGAACTGTATCGACTAATAATCAAGGTTCTTCAGACTCTGGAATTTCTCTATCGTTCACGTTCTTAAAACAACTAGAACGTCTTCCTTTTATACTCCTTTATGCCATCATAGCCGTTGGCACTTACCAAAGGAATTCCTCCAATCTACCCGTTGGACGGAATCAATTAAGAAGATCATCCGAGCTATTTAAGGAACCTGATGATAGCCCATCAATCATGTCTGCCCATACAATCAGGATCTTGGTTTCCAATAATAGAATATTCAAAGAATATTTCGTCGACCATCGAATCTTCAATCGATCTAGATACGAATAAAAGAATCCGTTATTTTTATCCAACCAAGGGATCTTCTCCAGAGGATAGGATCGAATCCTTAACCATATACTTCGGCTTTGGATTTCCTTCGTCACTGGATTAGAAAGACTGTCAGTGAGAATAGTCTTGAGTCTTGAGTCTTGAGTCTTGAGTCTTGTAATTACAAAGTCTTTAGACTTTAAATTGACGGTCTCTACAATATCCGAGACTAGACTGATAGAAACGTTTTGTCAGCTTCAAAATATTCTGGAAAGATTTCTCCAACAATTTACACAAGCAATAGTTGCAAAATCCCTTTAGTATGGACTTTGCAGTCAAATTCTTAAGAGATGAATCTTGCGAGGGTGTTTCTTTATAAAAGAGGCACCCTATTTGTTAAGGAGCACTGACTCCATCGTATGCTGACTTTTGTATAAGGCTTCAAGTGTAGTCGATTGAGCATAACTTTCAAATGGTCTCGGGGAGTGGAGTAGGCATCAATTTATGCCAAACCACTTTATATCGGCTAAGCATTCCACTAGCGCTACTCCTTTTATTTACATGCATATTGTGTGTTTCACAAACTGCAATTGCCAAACTTATATTTGTGTGTAAATAATGGATTTTGCGGTGCATTTTTACATGTCTGGGACAATAGTTGATACCTCCCATTATTGAATTTATCGTATTTGACAACTATTTGATTTTCTAAATCATTAGCCTCTCCAGAAATTCATCAAATGAATCATGTCACTTACCTATTGAGTCGTTTTAAAGGCGTTGAGCAAGCAAGTGGATATACATTTCCATATACGCTTCACATACTTGATCACGATATGCTCACCATCGGGATTAGGGCGACCCAAATCGAGGTGCGCCAAGACGCTCGAATTTCATACAATTGGAGAGCGATAAAGAGCTTCGGCCTCTTTAATGTTCTTCAAAAGAAGATGCACCATGCCTGTCCACTTTGCTTGAAACTTGGGGGCAACTACTTGATCCAAGATGTTTTGCGTCAATGCCCTCCATATGACTTCCACTGCTCACCAGCTTACTTGCAAGTAGCTTTTTGCATTGCATGTCTTCCACTAGTCATCATGGGAACCCATCCTGGATTTAATCTTTTGTTCTTTCATGCCTATTGCCTCGACTAGGTCGAATTTTCTCTTGAAAAAATTATCGGAAAAAGTCCTAAACTTATTATACTTTTACAAATTCGGTCTTAAACTTTGCAATTATACCAATTAAGTCATAAACATTTTTCATATTTTGCCAATTGAGCCATACGATCAATTTTTTTTTATTATGGGAAATCATTGACATGGATGCCGATCGTTCTACTTGGCATGGTCAACGCTAATATGAACATTTTTTTAATAAATGTATAAATTGTTTATGTTTTATTTTTTTTATTTTTTTTGCATTACCGGGGATCGTTTAGCTAGGCAAGGCCGCCGTGGCCTGGGCAAGGGTTAGCCTCACCAGATCTGGCAAGGTTAGCCCTCGCCCTCACCTAGCATAGCTTGGGCCAATGCAACACCTGACAAGGCTACCATGGCCTAGGCAAGGGTTGGCCTTGCTAGCTATCAGCAAAAAGAATAGGGGAAAAAAAAGTGAGAAAATTATTTTTAAAAAATCAAAAAGTGATTTAAAAATATCCATGTTTGCACCAGCCATATCATATTAGACAATCGGTATCCACATTAGTTATTTTCAAGCAAAATTGGCCAAATAGACTCAATTCTTAAAAAGTAAAAAAGTTCATGATTCATAATACAATTAAAGGGTTTATTACTGAATTGACAAAAGTGTCATAGATTTAGGGTTTTTTTTTTTTAATAATTTTCCCCAGCTTTTTAGAGGCTATAATTCATCTTCATTATTCCACATTGCAAAGTCATAACGTGATTGAATGGACAAGCTCAAAACACTTTTGGTAATAATAACAAAAATAAAAAGGCACTTGTAAGTTGGGTACTAACACACGTATGTTCGATCATTCTTAATATAAAAAATAATGCTAAGGTTATAAATGCATTATAGTCATCCTAGATAAAACGCTAAACTATTTCATCTCAAGCTTCATTCGAATCTCAAGATCCCTGTGATGTAAAACACTAAGAGGGTAGAGTCGAGGCCAAATTCGATAAAGATACCAATCCAACTTGAGGGCGTTAGATGTGCAAGTACTGACACATTAAAACAAGAAATGCGTTCATGGAGCCTGCCATCCTTGTATATCGAATGGATAAGCCACAGAAGTCCCAATGGGAATTTCGGCTCCTCTCCTATGGTGAGGTTATCCCTTTACCAGGTACCAAGGATTCACAGGATACCTCGTGGTTAAGGGTCTAGGGTACTAACACAAGCATATTCGATCATTCATTCAACTTAGTGTTTCGAATATAGGAAATATGAGAAATATAAAAAATAATGCTAGGGTTATAAATGCGTTATAGAAGTCTTTCGAAGAATTTTGGCTTATCTTGCCCAATAACTATAAACGTTCGGTTATTTTGCAGCCCTTTCATGCTTTCCTCTGCACCGGTTGGGCCACTTTCCTCTTGATCTGTTGGACTTGGGCCCATTTTCCAAAGTGCAATATCCGTCATAGCTCTTGATGCAAGAGTGTTCTTATGGACTAAAGCTGGTTCTGGTGGCTTCTTCTGCAAATCTGCTTCTCTTGAACTCTCTTCATTTTAATGTGTTTGATGCCCGAGCATGACAAACCTCGGAGAGTGTAAGTTTGTGACCAACTACATAGAGGAAAGCTGGATCGAAGCCAGTCACTGATTGTCTGGAGTCTTGATCTTTAGGTCATCCTCTGGTTGCTCGCTCGTTATTCAGAATCTCCATTTTGTCAAGATTCCTTCCATTATTCTAATGCTATAAGGCGGAAACAATTCAAATCATCTTGACCGAAATTGACTCTTTCACGGCTATCTTGGTTTGGAATATGCAAGTCACATATTATTAGAATTAGCTTGATCATATGGTGCGTATGGAGCAATCCCTCTCCCCTTCTTGCCATTAATGTGTGGGAGGATCTAAGCCGTGGCAACCTCTTTTCCTCCTGATCCGAATATGAAATAAAACGCTTATCCTAGGAACTTGTCATTTAAGTGATATGAAGCCATAAGCAGCCATTCCGACATCTCTCTTGCATGAGATAAGATTTCCCTAGGAACGATCTTCCCGCAACGTCGGGATCAGTGCCAATGAACTACACATCTAACAAGGAAACAAAAGTGCGTTATTATGAACTTTACCTAAATAACTTAGACTCTACATGGTAACGTTTCTATTTCTTCCAATTTTTATTCTTTTGTTTCCCGGAACAAAAAAAGAACAAAAATTCATTTGGTAATGTCAATTAATTTTTCTATTCTCTAAAATAGAAAAGTGGCCAAGGAATATATTTGGAACAGAAATAAGAAGTTAAAAAAAGTAGCTTCTTGTTCTCGAACAATTTCTAAAAATAAGTCGTTTTTTTTTTTTTTCTATATTGCTTCTCTTCTTCTTCCCTATCATGGCCATCACCCTTGGATTTGCCGCCACCCATGGCCACTGCCGGCCACCTACCCCCACCCACCGTAGGCTACCACTGCATGACCGATCATCATCGGCCGCCGCCGACTACCCAACCGACACTGGTTGCCACCGACCGCCAACCACCGATGCCAGCTGATCACCGGCCAACGTAAGTCACTGATCGACCACTACGCGCCTCCAGCCAACTGTCTCGGGCTACCATCGACTGCCCGACCATCGCCAGCCATCGTTGGCCAACCGCTAGCCACTTTCCACCGTTGGCTGACCACTGCCCTCCGCCAACGCCTCCTGACCGTCATTGACCATCACCTGTCGAACGCCATCTACTGCCGGCCGAACGTCGATCACCAACCGTCAGGTGGCTACGTGAGGTGGGTGGTAGCCAGCGAGCGGTGGTCCGACGTTGGCTTTTGACAGGCGGCAGGCTACGATCGGTCTGCGACAGCGGCAATCGGTGTTCAGCACTCGGTTAGCAAAAAGAAAAAACGAAAAAATACAAAAATTTATAGATCATACCAAACGCATTCATATTCTTTTTATATTTCGAGAATATATTTTTTTTTTTATAGTTACCAAACACGTTAGTTTACTTAGAAATTGTTCCAGAAAGTAGAAATAGAAGAGAATTATTTCTCAAAAGAAATTGTTCTTTAAAACAAAAATGTTACCATTCGCACCGCCCAAAATATATTTCTTGTACTATGTCTCGACAACGAAACATTAAAGAACCACCTCGAAGCCAAAGTCATGCTCCTCTTGAGGTGTTAGGTTCCCACTATAGGTGATCCATACGATGTCATGAGCTTAAAAACGGTTGAAATTCGTGCCATTTTTATTGTCTATCGCTGAATCATCGAAGAAAATATTGCAGTTGTATAGTTACCGACTACATGAATCCATTCGGTTATCTAACTTCTCAGAATAGTTACTACCCGTGGATGTTACCAACTCTTGATATCCTAGTAGGTATTTCATTATATTAAAATTATTAGCCATACCAACTAACTACTAATTAAATTAAAGTCCCGTGGAAAGTAAATATTGACTTTTAGGGTGTGTTTGTTTTGCGAAAAACAATTTCCAGGAAAATGTTTTCCTTATCTTCTAGCGTTTGATTCATTTAGAAAAATGAGTCAATGGAAAATGTTTTCTTAATCAACAGAAAATGTTTTTCTTCCAAAGCTTAAATTCAGAAAAACGATTTTTCCTTTAAAAAGAACCGGAAAACGTTTTCTAAAATGTTTTAAGGTTCTTACTTAATGAAAAATTTATCATTAAAAAGAATTTCTAATTAAAATTTTTGAATTTGTTATTATTATATTTTTCTATTCTTTCTTCTTTTTTTTTTTTTTTTTTTTTCTTGTTTTCTTTTTTCTTTCTTTGCCTGTGAACGTAAACCCTAACTCCTCCTCTCTCTCCTTCTCTTTTGCCCCCTTCCTTTTGTCACCGCCGCCTCCTCCAACCCTAGCCCCTCTTGCGCTCCCATTGGCTTTGCTCCCTCCTCTTCCTTTTTCGTCAGTATCTTCTACACCTTCAATCATTTTTCAAATGCAATCCAAACACCAAAAAATATTTTCAGTCATATTTCACCAAACAAAAGGAAAAATAAGCATTTTCCTGAAAATGGTTTTCCGAAAAACATATAGAAAACGTTACATTTTTCGTGAAACAAACATACCCTTAAAACTTATGAACTCCCAGTGGATTGAGAATTGTCTTTCCCTATGGAGAAATTAATAATCAAACCGATAAATTACTAGCTATTGCGAAAGGCACATACTTCCTTTTCTCTATATAAACGTTACCAATGAAATGAAAAGTGGCTCAGGCAATTACATATTTGTCAGTTGAAGTTTACTAATCAGATGGAAGTATACCATTTGCAAGTATTTTGAAAACTATTTAGTGGGGTGAAAAGTCACTAAACTTGTAGAAAAATCACTACTTTTGAAGAAAAGCTAACCTTTATGGGCCAGTGTATGATGATATTCCTGTGTCGGTTCAATCTTAGAGGGTCATTTTTGCCGCATCTAAACAATCGTCTTTCATTGGGTGTGTTTGTTTTGTGAAAAGCAATTTCCGGGAAAAGTTTTCCTCATTTTCCTGTGTTTGGTTTACTTAGAAAAATGAGTCCATGGAAAATATTTTCCTAGTCAACAAAATATGTTTTCTTTCCCAAGCTTAAATTCAGGAAAACAATTTCCCCTTTTAAACAACTGGAAAACGTTTTCCAAAATATTTTAAGATCCTTACTTAACGAAAAATTTATTATTAGAAAAAATTTCTAACTAAAAATTTTTGAATTTGTTATTATTATATCTTTTCTTTCCTTTTTCTTGTTTTCTCTTTTCTTCCTTTGGCTGTGAACGTAAACCCAAACTCCTCCTCCCCTCTCTTCTTCTCCTTCGCCCCCCTCCCTTTCGTCACCGCCGCCGCCTCCTCCAACCCTAGCCCCTCTTGTGCTCCCATTGGCTTCGGTCCCTGCTCTTCCTCTTCGTTGGTGTCTTCTGCACCTTCATTCTCCAATGGATTCAGCTCCACACCGGCAACTTTGGTGCCGATGCTCTTTGGTACACTGTCGTTGGTCACGTTCGGAGGATCGTCGCCCTTTGGAATGGCTTAGCCTGCTACCGAGCACCGTTCGCGCCGAGTTCCCTTCACCATCATTTGCCTTGTTAGGGAGCTCTGCTGCTTCTTTGTTCGATGCACTTGCGCCTTCTTCCAGTGCGAGCCCAGGTTTATCCTTGTTTGCGGCACGTGTGCCTATGCCTCGGGCATGGTCAAGGCTCACCGGCTTGTGCCTGTACTTGGAGCTTGGTCGAGCTTCGATGGACAGAATCGCTGCAGAGGGAGGTGAGGTCGTTGAAGATGGTGGTGATGGCAATGGACAGGAGGAAGGGGCAATGGGTTAGGTGGAGAGGCGGCTAGGAGAGAAGGAAAAATAAATAAATAAATAAATAAATTTTTATTTAATAATTTAATTTTTTTTATCTGAGAAAAAGCATTTTCCAATGAGGTCCAAACAAGAAAGAATGTTTTTAATGATATATACTAAACAAAAGAAAACTAATCGTATTCATGGAAAGTATTTTTTTAAGAAAATATTTTCCTCAATCGTTGAATTTTCCACAAAACAAATGCACCCTAAGTAGCAAAAAAGGAGAGTGTTGCTAACCACCTTTGACCCTACCATTTTTTGTTAGCAATAATCTTCCTACACTCACATATATCTTTGTTTATTCTCCTCCTCTTCAAATACCCTTTTTTCGTTATTGTCGCTTCCCATCTTCGCGACTAGATTCTAACCAAGTAGAGAACAATCTGATCTTTCTCCGGCCGGCACTAGCGAAAAACGCATGCTCACTTACTCTTCCAAAATAGAGATTTACTCTTATCGCACAAAGAAGTTAGTGAGTGGCAATTACTTTGTATATTACCATTTCAATCATCTAAGTCATTAGCGAGACAAGGAGTTTATAATTCCTGGGTTGTTAAAAGTTGCATGATGTCTTGAAATTTACTAATAAAATGGAGATGCTACTCATTGCTAATAAAAAGCATTCATGCCTTTTTAGTATAAGAAGTAACTTATAAGCATAAGAAAAGTTGCTATTATTACTTTGGTATTTCGATACCAACTAAATTAGATGAGAACTTACTCACCAAGTAGAGAAGTTGGGTAACAATAATAGCAAATAATTATGCACTTCAAGCTTTCATGATCACGATTATGCAACCTCATATTTATCGTTTCACCTAAATCATAATTCGACGTAATGTGTATGTGTGTGTGTGTGTCTCATGCGTGCCTTTTGGACCAACCATTGGGTTGATTGGGCCTTGATTTGCTTCGAGCTTCACCTAGATTCGAGCTCTCAAATCCGGTCATTGCTTCTTCAATAAATCAAAGTCAATTTTGAACGGATTGGTTCAAATGTCCGGCGATGTCACTTGCTTTTTTAACGACCTCGATGTCATTAATCGCATAAGCCTCTCGAACCAACCGTTGGATCGATCAAGCCTCAATTTGCTTCGAGTTTCACTCGGATTTGGGCTCTCAAATTGGGTCGTTGCTTCACTTGTTCGACAAAAGTTAGAATTCGATTGGCGTCGAGTTTTGGACCAACCAGGCAAATGCCTGACGATGCTGAGTCACCTTTCTTAACGACCTCGATGCTCACCCCCACGGTGTTCGGCAACGTCAAACTCTTGCTAGAGAGCGGTGTCAGAACTGCAAAGGACGGTAGCCCGGGAAAGGAGTGCAGTTGTGCACTTGTCCGCAGAAATTTTTCCCTTCTTTTTTCTGCCCCTCTTTCTTTAAACGGAAATGCATTCAGTTCTTTATTCCTACACGGTCTGTATTTCTCATGCGTAATATTTACGGAAAAGTTGTGTATATACACTTATGACGTGCGCATTTTTTTCATATTAATTACTAAAATCCACGCACATTCTACATACATGAGCGGTTATTTTATTCCTTGTGCGAGGTCATAGGGTGCGTTTGGATGGGCATTTAGAAAGCCCATCCAAGCCCCAAAGCCCTTTCACCCAAAAAATGGGTGTTTGGCAACCATTCCCAAGGGGCTTTCAAGTGAAAGTTTCCCCTTGGGAATGCTGAAAGCTCAAGGCTGGTGGAGACCAGCCTTGAGCCTTCAGCATTTTCGGAATGCTGAAGGTCCATTTAATGAAAATTTTATTTCCTATTCTACCCCCAAAAGTTTTTTGAAAATCCACCGTTGCCCCTGCATTTATTTATTTTTTAAATGAAAAAGAGCAGCCCTTCGCCGGACCGGCAAAGGGTTTAGCTGATTTTTCAAAAAAAAAAAAAAGAAAAGAAATATAATACCCATAAAGCCCCTTCCAAAAGTTTTTTTTACCAAACGTACGTTTAACTCAAAGTCCATTTGCAAAATTTTTTTACCAAACACAACTGCATTTTCCCCAAATAGCTTTGAGCTTTCAGCATTTGCATTGGACTCAAAGCCCATTGCAAATGCTGAACCAAACGCAGCCATAATAAGTTAATAATTTAAATTGGAGGATGGAATAGTTACTGAATTATTTTCTTATTTTTGCCGCTATACGAATTCTTTTCAAGAAAGCAAACACCAAATGAACACTTTTGGTATATTTTTAGTGACTTAAAAAAATGCTTATTCGAAAATTTAGAGAGGTGATAGAAGATGAAGCTGGTTGGTGCGCTGTATGCACAACTAAGAAATTTCAATGCCTAGCCCATTCTGCCGTCAAAGGTCGCACGACCTCCGCAAACTTCACCGAGTAGAGGTGGCCTCTTTGTCACCAACGCATTTTGGCCTAAACCACCACGAAACCCTCTCTCTTTCGCTCAGTCAACCTCCAATAGATGTTGTGACCACAAGTCGAGGCCGCACAAGCCTCCACCCGACATTTGCTGCCGCCTTAACCTCGAGGTTGCACCTCAAATTTGAGGTCTCAGAGGTCGTACGACCTCGAGTCGGAGTCGCGACCTCAATTAGATGTTAACCTGAGCGACAAATGGATGGAGACAAAGATAGTTGTGACGATAAGGATGGTGACAGTGGTAAGAGTAGAGATGGTGCCGGTGACGATGGACAGCAGAAGGAAGAAGAAGGAGGAGGAAAAATAAAAAAGGAAAAAGAAAAGGGCATAAAATGAATTTGCTTTGATAATTTGACATCGAATCGACATAACTTTTGTTGAATAAGCACACCTCATTTTCCGATCAAGCGAAGTAAGTCAGGCCAAAGCAGACTAATGCAATTCATTTGAAGAGAGTAACGCAATAAATAACGTTTTTAAAAAAAATTAAAGTACTTGGTTTAATAAAAGGCCATGTGCTCAGATTGAAAATCGATTAAACGTACAATTGCTTGTAATGTTATTATAAAAAAAAATAATATCACGAAAAATCCAAAATCTCAAATTCCACCAAAATTTTTTGATATAATTGTGATAAATTTATTTTTTTATTGAATTAATATCATAAAAAATTACAAGTTGGTAAATCTGTGATAAAAAAAAAGGTAAAAATCCAAAATTTGTGCACTTGTCAATTATCACATATCATCTAACTCAATTGCACCTTCAAACACCAATTATTGAACTCCGCACAACCTCACAAGAAGTTCCTTCAATAAGTCACGGTACAAAAGTTCGAATGGAAAAAACTATTTGGGCTCCAACCAACGAAAATATATCATCAAGTTTGAACATATGAGAACACAGCCATGACCCCGACCACGTCCCTGATACACGCATCGGGAGTAAACGTGGAGCCCAAATTTTGTTCACGTAAGAGTATTTTCGCTGCCGATCAATACCAAATCTTTCACACTTGTTGAATCTATAATGTTCTTCACACAGCAGCACCGCCGCAACTTGAGGAACTCTAAAACGGGACTTCCCGTGAAGATTCGCCCGAGCATATCATCATCCAAATCCGCATCTTCGATCGACAGGAACTTAAGACAAGGCCACCAAACAGTCTCATCTGACCAGAAACTGCACCGACTTCGAGGCCCACCAACCAACTCGAGCAATACAAGAATGGTCTTGGATCATGCTTTGTCCATGGATCGTGTCACATGCCTCTTGAACCAACCATTGAGTTGATCAGGCATTGATTTGCTGCGGGTTTCACTCAGAATTGGGCCCTCATATCTGGTTGTTGCTTTGCTTCTTCCACAAATCAAACTCAATTTGCATTGAATTTTGGATAGATCGGGTCAAATGTTCAATGACATGACTTGATGTCATCAAATCACATATACCACTCAAACCGACCATTGAGCCGAATGGGCCTAGAATTGATTCGATTTGTAGTCAGATTCGGGCTCTAAAATCAGGTGGTTGCATCGCTTCTTCGACAAAAATTGAATTCATTAGCGTCGAGTGATGGACCGATGGGGTCAAATGTCCGGCAATGCTGAGCCACTATTCTTAACGACCTCGATGCTCACACAGCGATCGGCAATGTCAAAACTCTTGCTGGGGAGCAATGTCAATAGTACAAAGATAGTAGTAGCCCGAAAAAGGAGTGCGGTTGCGCTGTTGTCTGCAAACCTTTTCCCTTTCTTTTTTCTGTCTTCTCTTTCTTTAAACAGAAATGCATTCGGTTCGTTATACGTACACTGTCTATATTTCTTGTACGTAACATTTACGGAAAAGTTGAGTATATACACTTATGAGATACACTTTTCATGTGCACATTTTTTTCATATTAATTACTAAATTTCATGCACGTTTTACATCCGTGAGCGATTATTTTATTCCTTGCACAACGTCATAATATGTTAATAATTTTAAATTGGACGATGGAATAATTACTAGAATTTTTTTCTCATTATTACTGCTATATGAATTCTTTTCAAGAAAGCAAACACTAAATGAACACTTTTGGTAGTTTTAGTAAAAGCAAAACCACATTTTTTAATAACTTTTTTAAAAAGTTAAGGTATTTGATTTAATAAAAGTCCATGTGCTTAGATTGAAAATCAAGTAAATGATTGATGTAATTATCTAAAAAAGAAAGAATGTATTAGTATCATGAAAAATCATAAATCTCAAATTCTATCAAAAACTCTAAACTAATATATTTGTGACAAATTTATTTTCTATTAGTTTCTATTAAATTGGATTAATATTTTGAAAAATCACAAACTAGTGAACATGTGACAAATAGAGAGTAAAACCTCCAATTAGTACATCCGTCAATTGTCGTGTGTCATTCAACTTAGCAAATTGATAGTAATATCTAATAGAAATTAATGGGGTTAAATTTGTAATAAGTCTAATAGTTTGAGATTCTTCTTTTTTCTGGTGGCACTAAAAGAAAAAAAAAATGTAAGAAATAGTCTCAAACACTAGCAAAAAATAATCCATAATACTGTCTTCCCAGTAGCGACATTCGAATTTAGAAAAAGTCACTCACATTTTCCACCATATTCCCCACTTTCACGTGACCTTTTTCTCAGTCCCCCGTGACCCCAAACTCCCATTCCACTCCAAGCAAGCAATGACGCTTAGCACCGCCGCCCTCTCCCTCCTCCTCCTCCTCCTCCTCCTCCTGCCGCCCGCCCCGCCGCCACCGCCGCCGCTGCCACCGCCGCCGCCGACCCGCCCCTCGACTCACTCCTCCCGTCCAACGCCGTCGCCCTCCTCTCCTTCAAGTCCTGCGCCAACCTTGACAATCGTCTCCTCTTCGCCCTCAACGAGCGCTTCGACTTCGCCGGTGGCGGGCGTGAAGTGCGCCTAAGGCTGCATCGTCCACCTCGCCCTCCCGTCCTTCGGCCTCCGCGGCTCCTCGCCCCCGCCACCCTCTCCTGCCTAAACCAGCTCCGCGTCCTCTCCCTCCGCAACAACTCCCTCTCCGGCCCCCTCCCCGACCTCTCCTCCCTCCCCAACCTCCGCTCCCTCTCCCTAGATCTCAACTCCTTCTCCGGCCCCTTCCCCTCCTCCCTCCTCTCCCTCTGCCGCCTCCGCATCCTCGACCTCGGCCTCAACGCCTTCGCCGGCTTAATCCTGGCCCATATCACCGCCCTGGACCGGCTCGACACCCTCCTCCTCGACGGGAACCGGTTTGGTGACGCACTGCCGCCCCTCAACCAGACCCTACTCAAAGCTTTCAACGTCTTCGGGAACAACCTCACCGGGCAGATCCCCACCACGCCGACTCTGTCTCGGTTCAACCTGTCAGCGTATGCCGGGAACCCAGGGCTCTGCGGCGAGGTGATCAACAAGGCGTGCGCGTCGGGCACCCCATTCTTTGGGCCCACCTCCTCGTCCTCCAGCCGCAATGGGAGCAGCTCCGTGTCGGCTCTGGGCGCAGAGCGCGCAGCTCGAAACGCCGTCATCGTGTCACCCTTGTCTTCATCGCCAAGGAAGCCCAAGAGAACTGGTGCTATCCCGGCCTTCGCGTGTAAGAGTTTTCTTGATGTGGACTAAATTAATTAATATTGTAATTTACTGTTTTTACGGTTACCGTAAAACAGGGTTGGTCTAAGGTGAGATAGAAAGTTTCTTAATTAGTCTAATATGGGCTGGCTAGTGTGGGCCGAGTTGAGCCTGGCCCGTAATGAGGGGGATTGGCTGGAAACTCTATAAATAGTGCTCAAGTCTCTCCTCTAACCCTAATTCTCACCTTTATCCGCACCTAAGGGGCGTTTACCTAACATTACATGTAAGGGGAGCCGCCTCATTGAGCCAATGATACGGAAGGCAATAGAGGAGAATGACTTGATGCGTGGATCCCCTTAATGAGTGGGTAATCCTTTTTCTGCTTCCGCTTTATATTTGATGAATCCCAAAACAGGTGCGTTAATCTTTCTACTCAATTATATATGTTCTTGTTCTAGTTATGGAGATCTTGGGGTTGCGCAATTTGCGTCTAACATATGGTATCAGAGCAACCATAATCCTAGAACTTGAACGCATAAAGTTTTTGCGCTAATTTGTACGGATTAGCCTTAATTAGTACAGATCTCGCCCTAATTTGTGATTTTCGAGACTTTTTGTTCAATAAAAATTAAATTAAATCACAAATTTGGACTGGGCTCAACGAGACGAGCAAGACGGTCGGCGGCGCGTCGCCGGAGGAGACCACACGCGCCCCCACACGTGGCCATGCGCTGCCTAGGCGTAAACGCGCACCGCGCGTGAGCTCCACGCGCCGCGCACTCAGGCGGCACGTGTGGGCGTGTGGAGACTCCGATCAGCGCATGGCTAGCGCCGTTAGACTCGTATGATGATTTCCTATCCCGTGGTATATTTATTTTATATGTTTGATAGTTTAATTGATGTGAAATTGTATATGAAACCCTAAATATATGTATTTTAAATGAATTTTTGCATATTTTTCCTTGTATTTTTCTGTGATTTTGGAAATACAAGTGTTGGGTTATAGGTATATTATCACATAATCATTATAAGGTGTGATTCATCACTAAAAATCAAACTTTATTGTGAACTAAAGCTGGCTTAATGAGATACAATCATTATGAGATAGTATTTGAGCTATGTATTGAGTTGATGAGAAACAGTAAAAGTCATGAAATTTTTGTTGCTCAATCATACTCCTTGTCACGTTGGTAATCTTTAAATGATGGACGTCTCAAGAACTCGTGACCAAACTGATTGTACTGATTAACATATTTGTTATATGTGGGTAATGCATATCGATTAAATTACTGCATATTATACATGAACTCATCCGGCCACTTGTTAATATCTATCAAGTTGAATATTTTTATGATTAAGGAGTATGACAACATCTATGCAGAGCAATAGTATCTACTATTATAGTTTAAATATTTAATTATGTGGTTTGACTCAATTTATAGGCCACTGGTTGAAGTAATGATATTTGTTACCTAAAATTGATTAATAAATCAGTTGTTGGCATTGGAGTTATTTTTGCCTTATGAACTTATGAGTGATAATGGATCAGCTGTCAAGCTTATCAATTTGGTGTACCATGTATTACTATTGATGTTTTATTCTCTATTATGAGAAATTTCTTGTGTTACTGTAATCAATGATCTCATTGGAATCTGTCTTTCAGGTTCGCTGTATATATATGTATGATTAATTTTTATTAATGAATAAAGTAATGTAATTAGCATGATATGTGATTTTGGTGATATGCTGCCCCTATTACTAAAGTTAAAATCACATGTATATAGTGTATGTGAGGAGTAAAGTTTATATTTCTGGTATGAGAGAATTTCAATGATTCAATTGAGTAGTGACCGTCAAAGTGGCATGCTTGATTAGGTTTGAGAAATTTCAGTCTCGTATGATGATTGAGATGTCTCTTGGTCTAATGCGCAGTCATACTCCCAAAGGAGGTGATTGTGTATTAGTTCATGGAGGGATACATGATAGTATGGTGGAGGAGTGACTGATTCTAGTTATTCATATGCCCAAAGGTGATGAATTCACAAAAAATTGGAATATATTCTCATAATCGCTATCATGTGGGGAGTGTACAACTGCATGTCACGTATTCTGCCCAAAGGTGATTATATGATTATGCGTGTAACTCTCTGGATGTGTACTTGTATATCAAGTTACACAGTGCTCACATAATGCTAATTATATACATTGCTTGGTTTTCAATCACCTTTTCTGTAATTAATAACTTCATTATTATTAAGGTTTTTACTGCTTCAAATTTTAAATTGTGGACATATGATTTGTTGTTTGAGAAAAGAGCAATTGAATTTGCTTACCGTCTATGAAGCGTTCCATTCTGGAACACTTGAAAAGAGGTTTACCTGCGGACTGCACTGCTATAAGATGATGGAAGCCTTAATTGCTTGAAATTATGTCTTGTCTGATATTGAAATTATGACACATCTGCAAAGATTGTGTTTAAGTCCTAATGACATATACATCTCGTATATGATTAAAAGGTTATCAGGTTTAACAGTGGCCATGAGTATTTTGGCAAGTATGAAAATGCGAAATAGTTTAAAGGGTTATTTGTCAAATACTTGGTAGATTCTAGGGTGGTAATTTAATTACTATACCTAAAAATTCTAACAAAAAGATTTGGTCGAAAGGTATAAATGCACCATATTGAACATAGTGATGAGTATAATGGAGGTTATTATGTTTTTGTCTTTACATATACAGACAATTGTAGAATCTCCTATACCATAAACTAAACTTGTTGAGGTTCAATGTACTATTCTTGATATAGTTATGATGAAATTTTTTCAAACCTCTCAAGTATAGAATGAAATGGTGGTAACTTTATTAAGGAGATTTGTTAGGGAAAGACGATCAGTTATTCCATTAGACTATATAGTCTATTTGTGAGAGCATGACTATAATATCCACTATATGGTTGATTTAGCGAGATAAATAAATGTCGTTTCTTATCCTCAATCAAGTATATGATTAGATGCCATAAAAGGCGATATACAATCTATGAAACATATTTGGAAACTTACTGACTTGTCTAAAGATCACAAGTTTATTAGTTACAAATTGGCGTACAAAACTAAAAGAATTTCAAAGAAAGATCGTGGAATTTAAAGCCAAATTGGTAACTAAATTTTTAACTCTGAAAGAGGGGTGGATTGTTTATAGTAAAGAAATAACTATTTCTTTAAAAAATTCTTTCAGAGTGAATACGACATTAATAGTTTATTTATTTATTTATTTATATATGGAGTTACGCCAAATAGATACAAAATCTATATTGTGCCATTAGAGAATTTTGCAATAAATGTTTCGAGTAAACTTGTGTGTAGATTGAAAATGTCTTATTTATAGTCTTAAGCAAGTTTCTAGACAATATTATTAAAGTTTCATAGTATTGTTATTTTGTTCAATTGGGAACAAAGTAATTCATTATACTACAAGGTCAGTAGGAGGAAATTTATTTTTTCTCATACTCTATGTACATGATTTTTGTTTACAAGTAGTGACCTTGAGGCATCTTTTGCACTGAGGTCTGTAAAGATTGTTTTTGCGATATTATATTAGATTTTCTCGGAGGACATTTGCTAATTGTATATTGGAAATATTCAATATACATTATTGCAAGCCAGGAATTGCTCCTATTGTTAAGGGCGATGGACTAAATTTATCACATTGTCCTTATTTAGATATTGATAAAATTTTAATTAAATGGAGTATTTTGTGTCAGTGCACTTAAAAGTATAATGTATGCTCGAATTTGCATTAGATTAAATGTTGTCTTTGTGACGGGACTTTTCGGCAGATATCGATCAAATCCAGGACATGATCACTGGGTTGCTGTCAAGAAGGTTTTAAGGTATTTAAAAAGACGAGATTATATGCTAATTTATAGATATGTTCAATTCTTGCAGTTAGTAGGGTATTTAGATGTAAACTTTGCTGGCTATTCTGATGACACGCAATCAATAACGGAATACATATTTATGTTAGCAGTAAGTGCAGTAAATAAAGTTCTATGTCATCTTCTACTATGCAAGCAGTGTTAGTAACATTCTTTTAGGCTGTTACTTGGGCTTTTAAGCTCTAGAACCTCATGAAGGAATTGATCGTTTTAACTTTATAGATAGATCCATACGGTTGTATTGAGATAACAAATTTGTAGTATTATTTATTTACTACAGAGGTCTCAATGGGTCTAAATATATGGTGGTCAAAATTTTTGATCAAAAGCAAATGGTACAGAAATGTGACGTTTTAATATAATATATTTTCACAGATGATGTGATTGCGGATTCACTAACTAAAGGCCTACGCCCATGTGTATTTGAGTAACATATCATTAACATGGGCCTAAGAGCATCATGAGATGCTATTGTTTAGTGGGAGCTTTTTTGGCTTTACTCTGATAAATGTTTCATCTGTGTTTGTTACACTTTGTAATAGTTTGATATGTATCAACTTTTGCATTCAATAAAATATTTTTGAATGTATTGTTATTATGTTGAATACATATTGATAAAGTCTCAATGGATTGTATAAACCTTGAGTGAATGCTAAGGGCATCTGGGCATCCGGTTATTAGCCTTGTGCATATGTTTTGTGATACATAAAGAAAAGTTAACCATAAGGATAAGACATATGTGGGTTTATTGGAACCATAAAGCATTCTCTAGTGGCACAAATTTTTGTGTCGCTTAAGGTAAGAGAATGATGACTGACAAATGGGATCTCTCTATGAGAGATGTTATTGATTTGACACACTACCATATTGAATTTATATCAATAAAGTTGAGAATATTCGTGACCATGGAAGGCTCTGTGTGTATACATGCAGTTACCGCCATGATTCGGTATTTAAGACTTTATGGGATATGATTGACTATTAAGAATCATCTCTGGACCAAATGTGCGCACATACGGTACGATTTCAATTAATATAGTCCAAGTGGGAGAATGTAAGAGTTTTCCTGATGTGGACTAAATTAATTGATATTGTAATTTACTGTTTTTACGGTTACCGTAAAACAGGGTTGGTCTAAGGTGAGATAGAAGGTTTCTTAATTAGTCTAATATGGGCTGGCTAGTGTGAGCCGAGTTGAGCCTGGCCCGTAATGAGGGGGACTGGCTGGAAACTCTATAAATAATGCTCAAGTCTCTCATTTAGCCCAAATTCTCACATTTATCCTCACCTAAATGGCGTTTACCTAACGCTACACGTGAGGGGGGCCGCCTCATTGAGCCAGTGATACGGAGGGCAATAGAGGAGAATGACTTGATGCGTTGATCCCCTTGATGAGTGGGTAATCCCTTTTCTACTTCCACTTTATATTTGATGAATCCCAAAACAGGTGTGTTAATCTTTCTACTCAATTATATATATTCTTATTCTAGTTATGAAGATTTTGGGGTTGCGCAATTTGCGTCTAACATTGCGCTCGGGGTCATACTGCTGGTTTCGGCATTATTGATCGTCTTCATTCGGTGCAAGGCCCGGAAACACCACACCCACGCGAGCCCGAAAGAGCCCGCGGAGCCCGAAGAGCCCGTTGTTCAAGTGAGAGCCGTGAGTCCTGCCGCTCCGAACTTGATCATAGAGCAGCGAGAGAAGTACAATAGCCAGATTCAAGAGGCTCGGTAGAGAGTTCAGAGGAGTGGGTGCTTGGTGTTTTGTGCAGGAGAGTCGCAGCTGTTCACGTTGGAGCAGCTCATGATAGCATCCACCGAATTGCTCAGCAGAGGCACGATCGGGACGACGTATAAGGCCGTGCTCGACAACTAGCTGATTGTGACCGTGAAGCGCTCAAAGCGGGCAAGATGGCGGGCACGAGCGAGGAGGCGTTAGAGGGGCACATGGACTCCGTGGACTGGTTGAGGAGCCCGAATTTGGTGCCCATGAGGGCTTTCTTTCGGGCCAAAGGGGAGAGGCTTGTGGTCTTTGATTATCAACCCAATGGCAGCCTTTACAATCTCATTCACGGTATACACATTTTACTTATTTTGCGAATACCATTTTGATCATTGATTCGATTCTTTTAGCATGTACGAGACGTTTTGTTTCGTTCATTGAGCATCAATAAGTTTGGCTTGGTTTCTTTTGAGGTCTCTCTTTGTTGGGTTTGTCGGATGAGTCGTATTAGGAGACTTTTATAAGTGTTCAGTTACATCAAAGGGCCTACTTGGGAAGATGGGTTGATGTCTGCACTCGTTTAGAGCCTGCCGTTTGTTTGTCAGTGCAGTGGGGTGGTTCCCGGGGTGCTATTTTTCCATTATTGGCCATGTTTTGGAGTACGTGCCGCAACACGTTGCCGCTTTTTCGAACTCTCATTTATGCATTTTCCTTCTCTTTTGTAAGGAAGAAGAGACATTTCTTGTTGACTTCTTGAGAAATGCTGGAAATACGGAGTAGATTATCAAATTCAGTTTAGTAATGGGGTGCACTCACTAGTATTGTCGCCTTCAACAACTCAAGCTCAAGCTTTGGTTTGGTTAGATCAGCAACTCAACCACGATCGATAAATGGAAAATATCTTATGAGTTTTCATCCAACAATATGTGAAATGCAAAGAAAAAAAAAAGATTTAAGACGCCTAGGAAAAGAAACCCATTCATTTGGAATGTTTCCCATAAGCGGTCATGTACTTGCTGTTACGTGCCTCAATGCCAAGATGATGAGAAATTGTTAGCATACTTTCATTTTGTCAAGAGGTATCAGAGATGCAGGAAGAGGCATTTCAATAAGAAATATTAGAGATGCGAGTGGAGGCATTTCATTAATAAAATGAGATTTACAATGTGTCCAATAACTTCTTAACATTCCTTCTAAAAGAAAACAAATGTTGGTCTAACAGATTATTCTCAGCAATACACTGTTGTTTGATTGCAATTTGCTCGTCCATCTCCGTTTGCTGTCGATCACATTCTTTTAGAATCTTGTCATAGTCTTTGAAGTGCCTCTTCAAAAGTTGTCCTTTCTTTTCCTTGTTGGACCTTTTGATGGCAAGTTGGCGATCGACTTCAGCTAGTTGTTCTTGAAGTTTCCTCTTCTCCTCCAGAAGTTTAGCCACCTCATCGAGAACGACTTGGAAGAGTTGGCGACTTTCCTTTGTCATGGTTTTTTGTTCCGCTAGCTGGATTTTCAAGGCATTATATGTTCTTTCCTTCATTGTCGACACAGCGATCTTGTCATAATTTTTCTTGAACTTAGTATTCCTTCCGTTGAAGAGAGTCAAGAATTCTTCACACTCCAATTGGAATCCAGGGGTCCTAGGAAAATACTCCTTGCCAGTATTCAATTCCGAGAGTAGAGCTTTAACTTTGGATTCCATGCTTGGTTCAGAGATGATTTCCGAGAATCCACCCTTGGTGAGTGCATAGAACTCTACCCATTTGGCTCTCACAACATCAGCAGCAGCAGGGGACAATGAACCAGAATCAGTTCGAAGATTGTCACTACGACATCTTGAATCTATCCAATTCAGAGCATTGTCGATCCTCTCCATATCAGCCATATCGAAGTCAGAAGAAGCAGCAGAAGACTCTTCAATCTCATCTGGCTGTGCACTTGATGTATCAGTTGCCAATTCTGGTGCTAATCCAATGGTACAGGTGGAATCATCGATGGCTGTGGATTTGATGGACCAGTTGAAGCGACAGGTGCCTCTGGTGCAGAAATTTGAATCTTTGAAGAAGATGACACTGATGTCCACACAACGGTGTTAGTTCCTGAACCTGTAGATAGAAGGTCAGCAGGAAGGTTGATCTCACATATTCCATTGTCTAGATCACCAATACTTAATGTGTAGTTACTATAATCACTACCATCAGAATCATAGTCACTGCAATCATTGCCATCATAGTCACCATAATCGCAACCTTGTTTTGCTGGTACATGTGGCGGTTGAGCTTCGAGGGATTAGACCTGAGGAGCCAAATCGACATCAGCAGCAACACATTCTTCAGGCAAATTTTGCTCGGCATTGATATTGGCATTGATGTTTGTTGGGATTAATGGATTCCCGAAAACCGGATTCAACACTAAATCGAACCTCTAAAATGAATGCCGAAGACAAGCCCGGGAAAATCACGTATCACCGATCCTAAAGCACACCACGGATTCGAGCGTACCTTGTTAGCCACAGATTAAACACCAATGCTGAAGATCGAGGAAGAAACTCTGATCCGATGATGTCGATTAGCCTTGAAGGGAAGACGGCATCGCCTTAAGTGCTTGTTTTCTTTTGGAGGGAGAGAGGGAGAGGAAATGTACGTTACGTTATGCCAAAGGGTGCGTTCTCCCTCTCTTTCCTCCCTTATATACGTTCCCTCCAAACAGGAATCGTGCCCCTTCATCCATGGGCCCTAATCTTGTGAGCCGGGCTTTTAGGCCCAACATGGGCGGACGGGCCTTAAGCCCATCTCATATAAAACCATCATCTCCCACTCGTACATGGTGGACCGAACAAGATTCTATTTACTTCTCTTCAACATTCACACCGATGAATAATTCGTGCGACCAGCATACTTTGAGAGCTCGTTGCTATACATCTGTTAGGAATATATAGCAGCTCATAATGGGCATCACATTCTGAGTAGATTTAGTATGCAGTTCGCTAGATCGATCGATCACATTTATCTCTCTTGATCTCTTTCAAAACAAAGATATATATATTGTATTCATAATTATGATTATCACAAAGACAGTCATAATTGGTTAACCGGTGAATACAAAACTACAATGTGATTCTCCAAATTCGATCTTCCTCTTTCCTTCAAACTCTCAATTTCAGTTTAGCTTGCTTTTCTAGAAATGTCCCATTAGATCGAATCAAACTCATGACCATTGGCAACATCCTAAGATAGCAAACACTAAATAGAAATCTTGAGTATAAGTAAGAGTCATGAGGGCACTCAAACTGAGGAACTCTATTCCTCAAGAGTCTCACACGACATAAAAGTTGAGATCAAACTTTTGTCACTCTTATTGGTCGTCTCATGCATACGTAGTATGAAATACATATTACGGTATTAACTCCTTTCCCATGGAGCGTATGTCTACACTTTCAATACCGTACAGATAATAATTCAGACATACCCAATGTATAACTTGAGTTCACGTATCTACTCATTCACAAAATTCATCAGAACTCACATCTGGCTTCATTGACAAATAAAGTAAAATATGTGGGGTATTTTACTTTCGGACATAGTAAGTATTATGTCCTCATCTTAACACCCAGTTAAGGCGACATACGTATTTTAAGCTTGAGCTCTCGATTATCACCTAGATAATAAGCTTAAAAACAGTCTCATCTCTATTTATCACACAGTAAATAGAGGCAATTACCCGTGTGAGTAGGCTAATCTTATATCTGTCCGACATACTTTCTCAACTTAAGGTAATGCATTGAGCATTAAGATGCATAAAGATCAAACAAAGATTTATAGGCATTAATGATGAAAAACACAAATTCATCAAATGTGAACATTTAGGGAAATTATAATATTCAGTACATCAGCCTCTACGCAATCCTAGAGATTTCATATGTCCACAAAACACGTCTCTAGGTATTAGCTTTGTCATAGGATCTGCTACAATTCTATGCGTAGTATGTACTCTTAGTTCACATCTTTTCGTGCAATCATATCTTTGACAAAATGTATACTTGGTATCTATAGGTTTGGTCTTGCCATGATATTTTGGATCTTTGGTGTACACTTTTGCTGCTTGGCTATGACAGTTAACCAACAATTAATCTGCAGCACTTCCAATAACACAAATGATCCAAAAAATCTCTTAAGCCAAACATCTTCTTATACTGCTGCTGATAACGCCACGAACTCAACTTCTATCGTGGACAAGGCTATACATGTTTGTTTCTTACTGCTCCAACATATGGTGCCATTATTCGGTAAGAAAACAAATCTAGAGGTAGATTTTCTTTTATCTAAATCTCCTCCCTAATCAATATCAGAATAGCCTTAGAGTTGTAGATCATTTCCTTAATAACTCAGCGTATAATCAGCAGTCCTCTTTAGATACATCAGTATTCTCTTAACGGTTTTCCAATGTGCTTGACCTGGATTGGATTGGTAAGTATTCACCATTCCAACTGCAAAACATATGTCAGGTCTTGTACACATCACAGCGTACATAAAGCTTCCAACAGCACTAGCATAAGGAACATGTTTCATTTGTTCCTTCTCTTGTGGAGCCCTTGGACACAGTCTATGGCTCAATCCTTCATCTTTTGCAATAGGAGTGTCTATGGGTTGACAATCTTGAAATCTTAACTCCAAGAATGTATGCAACATCACCCATGTCTTTCATCTCAAAGTTGGAAGACAACCAACTCTTGACATTATTGACAAACTCCATATTACTTCCAACAATTAGTATATCATCAACACATAATAATATGATCACAAATTGATCCTTGGATCTTTTGATATATATACAATGATCATCATCTATCATTGTAAAAGTCATATGCCATTATGGCATTATGAAAACGTATATACCATTGTCTTAACAACTGTTTAAGGCTATATATCGACCCCCAAAATTGACATACCTTTTCTTCTTGGCCTTTCACTATGAAACCAGTAGGTTTTTCCATATATTTCTTCATCTAATTTTCCATTGAGAAAATCAGTCTTTACATCCATTTGATGTATCTCAAGATCCATACTTGCCACTATTGCCGTAACAATGCGAATTGAGGTAAATCACACTACGGGAGAAAATGTATATTCATAATCAATTCCTTCCCGTTGATTATACCCCATCACCACAAGGCGAGCCTTATGCCTTTCTATCGAGCCATCAGCCTTTCACTTTATTTTGAGAACCCACTTGTTCCCAATAGCTTTGCGTCCTTTTGGAAGATCAACCAATTCCTAAACATGGTTTGACTTCATTGACTCTATTTCCTCTACCATTGCATAAATCCATTTTTCCTTATTAGGGCAATTCATAGCCTCATTAATATTTCTTAGCTCATCCTCATCTTGTGGAGCAATCATAAAAGTTTCCCCTTCAATGTCAAAACGTCGACGGGGAATACTTTGGTGACACGTTCGCCGTATGGGAGATTGTACACTTTGCACATCATTCCCCATGATGCTCCTATTTGGATTAGATAATGATGATGTCGTCTCATCATGTGGGTGTAATTGAGAATGAGTTGAATTCAATCCATCACTTCTCATATTACTCCCACTTGGACGAAGTCCACTAATATCATTATCTTGATCCAAGGTTTCAAATAGGAAGTAACTTTCTCCTATTTCGCCCTTCTTAGAAAATTCATTATCTAAGAATGTGACATCACGTGATTCAAATTCAGTTATACTCCCTCTTTCCTGCTCACTTATGAACACATACCCTTTCGAGTGTTCGGAGTATCTCATTAAAATACTCTTCTTTCCTTTGGGACCCAATTTCTCAAATTTGTGAGAGGGCTCATGAGTATAGGTAGTACAACCCCATGGCTTAAGAAAACTTAAGTCCGGTTTTCTACCTGTCCATAACTTATATGGAGTGGAAGTAACTGATTTGGAAGGCACCCGATTAAGTATATAGGCAGCAGTTAACAACGCATCACTCCAAAAAGTGATAGGCAAGTTAGCATGCGCCATCATGAACCTAACTATTTCCAGTAGGGTTCTGTTTCTTCTCTTTGCAACACCATTTTGTTGAGAAGTATATGGAATAGACAACTGTCTTTCTATTCATTTTTCATCACATAATTTTTTGAACTCATTAGATAAATATTTTCGACCTCGATCAGATCTCAATGCTTTTATTTTCTTGTCTAATTGATTTTCTACCAAGTTCATAAATCTTTTTGAAACAACTTATGCTTCAGATTTACGAGAAATCAAATAGACATCCGAATCGAGTATATCATCTACAAAAGTGATGAAATAAACAGCCCCATGCCTTCCTCTCACATTCATTGAACCACAGACGCCAGAATGGATTAAATGCAGAGGAAATTCAGCTCTTTTATCTTTTCCAAATGGTTTCCTTGTCATTTTCCCTACTAGGCAATGCTCACATCTGGGCAAATCGACTTTTTCCAATGTTGCCCAATAAGCCCTATTTAGCTAGTCTATTCATATGTTGTTGACCAATATGACCAAGTCTAGCATGCCACATAATCACATCATTATCGTACGAAGTAGAAGACGTGAAACAAGGGAATAACAAATATTGACATCACCACAGTCAATATTTAGTACAATAAAACCATCCATAAAATGACCACAACCATAGAGTTTGTATCCAAGTACAAATCTACACATCTATTATGGAAGTTCATATAAAAACCAAGCTTATCCAACAACAAAACAGACACTAAATTTCGATGAATCTCCGGACATCATGTGGGAACAAGGCGCGTCCACCACACACATTCAATTGGCAGATGCCAATCCCTTTAACTTCGGTTCTGGAGTTATTTCCCACATAGATCTACTTAGTTCCAGTTGTTATCGTCGGAATTTCACAAAGGATTCTCTATCCTTCACTACATGGTCTGTTGCTCCTGAATCTACAGTCCACAAAGGATTGGATTCAGCTAATAATTCAAGACTTGACATATAAGCTAAGTTCTCAAATGTACAAGAGGTGTATACCTTCTTCGGCTCACTACAGTTGCGAGCATAGTGACCTTTCTTGTCACAATTGTAACACCTCACCCTTGATATTTTCTTTACTTGAGGACGTTTTCCTCTCTTGTGTTGGTTAACTCTTGATTTCTTGCAACAATGACTTGATCATTTGCATTCCCACATATTGAACAAATCAATGCGCTTAGAGCTCAAAGCCCTTTCTAAGCTAGAACCAGCATTGCCAATGTCTATTTTCAGCTCAAATGCCGATAGGCAGTCCTCTACTAGCTCAAGGTGGCGCACAGCATCCTCTAGATCTTCCATAATATGGTCAAGAGCTTCTAGTGCTTCTTGCTTTTTCAGAACATATTGAATCTTCATATTTAATATTTCACAATTGTTGCCATTCATATCAGCAATTACGTTCTTAATTGCTTAAACTATCGATCTGAACACATCAGATATACATGCACGAATAATTAATGCCTATAATTTATGCATCCATTTTGCACAGACCCATCATATCAATAAACAATTTCAAGTAAGGTTTTAGAATCAAAAGGCCACTATGTTTCCAATTATCCTCCAAAAATCCTAACTTAAAATTATCATTAATATAATTGTCTTATGCAAAATAAATTCTATGAAGTTACAAAAACTTCTATGAACTAGCCACAGCAGTCAACATAACAGAAAGCAAATAATTTCTAACATTCAATAGAATAACAATGCTTTCACATAATACAACTATACATTACACTAAGCAATATATATAGAGAAAAATATCAACATGGAAAGAGATATTTACACCCATAACACATCTCATAATTAATCTAAGAAATAATTAGGGAATGTCCCTTCTAATCTATTAGTCAAAATATCTGCGTCAACCATGGAAAAACTTTTGGAGAGCTTTCATGCCGCCTCCAAGGCGCATTCACTCTGCGCCATGTGGCGCTCAATATAGTACTCTCTTACAAAAGCTTCCACTAGCCTCCTATAATCTGGGACCACGTTGACCTCCCATAGCTGACTTAACACTGCTTGCCATTCAGGTGGAATAGTGTTCATCAAAGCCGGCTCCTTCTCAAAATCCGGCATAAGATAACCATTCCAGATGATTTCCTGTATCATCTGATTGACCCGACCACATATGATACTAAATCACCATCATGCCACCGATAATTAGCTAAATCTGACATCAGCCTCTTAAGTCTTGCATTTCCCTCGTCCATTCTCAGGATTGCAGGTATCCGTGCATAACGCATCATAGTCCTGCAAAGAAATGCGGAACTAAAAATGGATTACTCATAATCCATTTTACATAAGGGAAAATACATAATTTCATGCAACAAATGCACAATAAAAATGGATTACATATAACCCATATAGGCATAAATGAAAAAAAAAAAAACAAATTCCTTTTTTTTTCGGGTAAACGGTTAACGGCCGTCGGTCAACGGTCAACATTCGGTCAACGGGCAGCGGGTCGGACCGATCGCGCCGGTCGGACCAATCGGGCCGGGTCGGACGGACCGACCGCATGTGACGCGCACATGCGTGGGTTGACGTCACGCAGACGTTAGCCGGCGCGTGCACGGCACGCGCCAGGCTTACGGGCAATGTCGAGTCGGGTTGGGTCGCCGGCCGGCCAACAGTCGTTGGCGATGATGTCATCAATGACGTCATCCCGGCGGTTATCGTGACGTCACGATGACGTCAACATGCGCCGGTCCGCCGACCGGCGCGTGTGCCGCACGTGCTGGGCGAGCCAGCGCTTCCGGGTGCGTCGCGCCCACGCGCAGCGCCTTCTGGCCGAGCATGTGGGCGCATGCAGCGTCGCCCGGCGGCGCACGACATGTCGCCGGACTCATCTCGACGAGCTCTTTCACCTTGTGCCTTTAGAATTTTTATTTTGACTTTCGAAAACTCAGAAAAAATGACGAACAATGCTCGGGTGTCGGGATTTCTCGCCCCGATCCGTACCGGCCGATTACTTTCGCGAAAAATCAATCAATAAACATGAAAGGGGTCGGGAAAACATGAACTAGGGCTCTAATACCAATGTTGGGATTAACGGATCCTCGAAAACCGGATTCGACACTAAATCGAACCTCTAAAATGAATACCGAAGAGAAGCCCGGGAAAATCACGTATCACCGATCCTAAAGCACACCACGGATTCGAGCGTACCTTGTTAGCCACAGATTAAACACCAATGCTGAAGATCGAGGAAGAAATTCTGATCCGATGATATCGATTAGCCTTGAAGGGAAGACGGCATCGCCTTAAGCGCTCGTTTTCTTTTGGAGGGAGAGAGGGAGAGGAAACGTACGTACGTTATGCCAAAGGGTGCCTTCTCCCTCTCTTTCCTCCCTTATATACGTTCCCTCCAAACAAGAATTGTGCCCATTCATCCATGGGCCCTAATCTTGTGGGCCGGGCTTTTAGGCCTAACATGGGCGGACGGGCCTTAAGCCCATCTCATATAAAACCATCGATGTTTATATTCGATGAACCTGCTCCATGCCCATTAATAATACCGACGACGTCAACATTGATGTCTTCAAGTTTAGGCACGATATCTCTGTCTTTAATGTATGTACTTGATGTCGACTCTCGGTGAAGATAGTCCCACACCCTTCTTACCCCTGAAAAAGGGGGCAGGATTTTCTTCTCTTTCTTCTTCTCGCCTTTCAACAATCGTGATTCCTATCAATCATTTGCACGCTACTTTAGTAGGAGTCATCTTTGTACGTTTTACTACCACCGCATAAAATAAAACATGACGGGGAATTAGACCAAAAAGGGAAGGATGACATCGAAGCAAAAGGGTCCTTATTAGATTTCTTCTTCGCATGCATTTGCAAGGTTCCATTCTCTTGACTAATCAAGGAACTCTTTATGAGAATTTGTATCTCAATAGCCATGTCAAAACTACAACCATTGAGAACTTTCTCTTTGTACTCTGAACTCCGCCTGTTGGGAAAACAGGTGTTGTCGAAAAAAATCTCCTTCGCATTTCGCAGCAAACTTTCCCATTCATGTTCTACTCTACCACATAAGGAAGAACCAAACACCTCAAGTGCTGAAGGAAGTCCTTTAGCATAGTGTAGAGCCCTGTCTATCAGATCTCTTCTTATTACCGTTTTATTTCAGTACTTGGAAAAGCATGCTAGCAAAAAAGGTCAAGAGATTCGTCATGTCCAAGAGTTCTGACTTCATAGATAAAATTACAATCTCCCCGAGCAGTTAGCAAATCAATTTCTCTTGTTGTGACAATTATTATACTTCCTTTACCGAACCACTCACAATGTGACATCCCGATTTTCCAATTCTATTTTCAATAAATTGAGATGGGCATTTCGTTGGCACTTATATAGTTCTTTTCCCTGAACTAATCACTCATGGGATAACTAGTTTATCAGGTGAAGCCGATAAGAAATTCTAATGCATCGGACTCGAGAATTTGACTAGGAAACAACCTTTAGACCGAGTTAATCTATAAGGGTCATTACGGCATAGTTAAAAATCGATTAGAGATTGGAGATAGGTCGACTCGACAGAGGCATGTGATCAAGTGTGGGTGATTCCACCAGATCGCACAATTCTTGTCGATCGGCATTGGATTGGCTTTTCTATCGTTTGGGTACCCTGTGTCCGTATTTGAAACCTTGAGATTACCCCAACAACCGAAAGTCGCCAATGTGTCAAAGATGTACATTGTGGCTTGAATTGATCAACCACAAGTCAAATGCATAAAAATTTCTAAAAGTTACCCGATAGATCAGGACGCGCTAGTATCATGCCAAAGTGAAATTAACCGTGAAATTGATATCGAATTTTGAAATTGGAAGTCATGGTGTGTCACAAATTTTATTAGAAACATTAGATTAATTTATGGACTTTAATTGGACTCAATTGGAAGAGAATCGATGGAATTGAAGAAGTTGTTGTATAAGATTTTATGCCCTGGCGGAAAATGAAATTGAACCTATTAGACTAAGGTTATGGGAGATTAGAGTTAGTAGAAGATGACATCATCTTATGTCATGGTGGTTAAAGCCAAGTGATGAGAGCTTGACAAGTGGAGTGTGGAGATTTAATCTCAAAAATGGCACTAATCAACATCATCTTCAAGCTTGGGAAGAGAGAGAGAAAAGAGGGAGAAGGGAGTGCGACCGGACCGGGCCAGCTCGCATGCTACATGCCCTTTCGCCGCTCACTCGGTCGCTCGACGCCGTCGCCCGTCACCATCACTGGCGCCACCCGTCCGCGCGTGCCGCTCCCCCTTCGCCCGCACAATTGACCAGCCCGCATGCAGCTCCGCCCTACTCATGTGACCCCGAGCCTCTTACACCTTTGTCCAGCCGCTTGCTCCTCGTCGCTAGCCACCGCTGGAGACCCGTCGAGCCACCGTCTGCACCGCCCAACCTGCTGTCATCTTCCTCCGCCCATTCCGAACCGAACCAGCCACCATCTCCCCTCCATCAGCCCCAATCAGCATTTGGAAAAATGGGTATGGCAGCCCGTTTTTTGGCCCGTTTTGGCCGGCTTCCCGACCCCAAATGCTTGGGCCGCTTTGAGAAAAGTTGTTCCCCTCGGCCCTCGTCGTTTTTGGTCCGCTCGGCTCACTAATCTGGTAAATTTAGCTCAGTAAATCTTGATTAAACGGTTAATGATGCCATAAGTGTGTTTAATTTAAGCTAAGTAAGTTTAGGTAGTTAAATTAGTTTATTTGGTTGAGGATTAGATTATGGTGTTTAATTAAGTTAAAGTGTGTTTAGTTTAAAGCTAAGTAGGTTTACTTTAATATAAGCCTTGATGTGACATAATGGGTTTTATTTTTGATTTATTTAAATATTTCGAAATTATTAAATAATTTAATAATAATTATTATTCGAAATTATTAAAATATTATTATTTAATTATTTTTGGAATAAATTTAATTATTTATTAAATTCCAAAAATTTTGTCGACCTTAAATTATCAGAATTTGTGCTGGTCACATGTGTAGTCAGATTTTGAAATTGATGATTGGATATTATAAATTGAGCGTGGATCGTGAAAAATATGAATATTCTTATTTAATTAATTTTTGGAATAAATTTAATAATTTCAAAAATTATTTTGGGACCTTATTTTCTTAGAATTTTGTGTTGATCATTGCTGTGCATTTACAATTTGAATTTGATGAATGGATGTGGCAAATTGAGTGTTGATTGTGATATCTATGGATTTTATTCATAAAAACCCGAGTGTCGGGTTTTGATGCAAAAATTAGATTTTCAGTATTACATTAAATAGTGGGGTTTGAAAAAGTAAGATATTGGTTTTTCGGGATCGAAATTAACGTGTCCCCACACACGTGGTTAATTTCTAAACTATTTTTAATATGAAGAAAAATGGCTGGGATCATTATTTTAAGTGGAAGCATTGAGTGAATACAAAGTATCCCAGGCCGAATATGAATTGCTGTGTGATAATTAAGAGGAGATCGTCATGGGCTGTTAAGCCGGACTTGCCCCTATATGAGATGCCCCTTACAACGGATGCGAGTCGTAGTAGATTTTGGGCCCATGCTCCTTTAGGAATGCCGTCAACATACTGACGAAGCTGCGTTCCATGGGGGGAGGCGATGCCTGGTTATATACCAGTAGATAGCCGAATTGCGAGTAGGCTATGCCCTTGTGTGGCAGTAAATAATAATTGGAATGCGTGCTAAGTGCGATTGTGATTTATATGAAAGTAATGGCGTTCCAATTGTTTGAATTATTATTACTACTTGAGATTGTGTGATACAAATTGTGCTAATCTGCAGGAAAGAATTAAGACAAGGTAAGTCTTCTGTGTGATGTGGCTAGGCCACCTGGGGCGTATTTTCTTTCTAATAGGGGTTTAGGGGATTGAACTTGCTGATACAATGTCTCATCCCGGTTGTGGGATTAAAATTTCAGGTCCCTAGTGGACGGAGCGGCCAGATAACTTTGGTTGGCCTTGAGGAGTTGCAAAGGTGAAGTCAGGAGGATTGGAGAACGTGTCCAACTTGTAGGTCGTAGAACGGTTCCTTTTTAAGAGCCAGTCTTTTGTAGACTTTTGGCTGTAAGCCTTCGTTTGTAACTCCGTTGATTTATGAAAGTGTATTGTTGTGAAATTGCTTCCTACTTTTCTATCCCATATTTTATTGTCAGGGGTTTTATAATAAGCTTCCGTATGTGCATTAAAGAACTGATTGGGTCAGTGACTTAACCTGGGAATGTCGCATTGGAATGAACATGGCAGGATGTTGGCGCGCTCAAGGTTCGGGGCGTGACACACAATCTCCAGCTAAAACATTTAATTGGTGTGCATCATGAACATCATCAAGAACAATGAAAACTTTCTTATTACGAAGTCTATCTTGAATCAACTGACTTTCACCATGAACATTGAAGATTATTAATTCCTTTCCGAGTAGCTCCCATAGCAAGTTTTTCTGCAAACCAACCAAATCATTGGAATTTTTGGAATTTTCTCCAACAACCAAAAAACTAGAGTCCCTAAAAACATCATTATAAATGGCTTTAGCAATGGTTGTCTTCCCTACACCTTCAAGTCCTCACAATCCTACCATAAGAACATCTTCCTTGGACCATAAATTTAAGATACTTTCAAGCTCATGTACTCGGCAATCTATCCCAACCAGAAACTTGGCTACATTTAATGGCACTCGATCTAGCTGAGACGAGATCTCCCGTACGATACGTTGTATAATCCCCGTTTCACATCTGGCAATGGTAAATTGGTAAATTCATTGAAATTGTTTTTAGAGCAATCCAAAGAAATGAATAAATATTCAAAGAAAATCACCGAGGAAGAAACTAGTCCACGATATATTTGAAGATTAATGTCCAAATATGTTTAACTAGCAAAATGCCCGTGTTTGCACGAAAGACCCTCCAACTCACAGTAAATGGGGTGGAGCAGGGGAGCGCAACCTTCGTATACTAACTGCTTGTCCGAATTGGAAAGCCAAAGTCCACGAAAATATACTTCTATAGATTTCTGAGTTAACCTTTTTTCTAAGATTAAATTTTAATCTTCTTCTTGCGCTATTGTTGATACTCCTGGTATTGGTCAGGTTATTGCAAAACGGCATGGAAATGCGCATGTGATTAGCCAGAATGCTTGAACTCAAATGATATAACTTGTCTGTTGTTTCAAATAAAAATGATCCTTGATTAACGGCATAAAAAATTAGGACATATTAGTATGGGCTCTATCTCAAAGCTTTCTAGGCTTAGTTCGGTCCGTGGCTTACCTAATTTTAAATTTAATAAGGATCAAGTTTGTGATGCTTGGGTTAAAGAAAAATAAACAAAAATGTCTTTTAAATCTAAGAAGCACGTTAGCACCTCTTAACATTCGGAATTGCTACATATGAATTTTTTTCATCCTTTAGAATCTTTCAATCGTTGGCCTTAACTCATAATTTTTTAAACTTTTAATGTCGATCTTGAGGTTGGGACTCTGAGAGTTCTAACCGACTGCCAATTTGAAAAACAAGGCTGGGTACCCTGCTAGCCAGATGCCCGGCCAATTTACCTCCAGACTCTGGGCTCCTATAGCTTTGTAACTTGGATTTGTCTGCTCAATCCAACAAGTGTCCAGGCCATTTTTAGTCGGACACCCGGAACTCTCGATTGAAGAACTTTTAGCCATTTGATGTGTTAATACCGACTAGTTGAGTCAGGTTCCTTCCCACCCCCCCCCCCCTCTCCCTCTAAGGTAGCTCATTGTTTAGGGTAATTATGTACACTACCAATAGTCGCAAGATCCCTCTAGTATACGCTTCGCAATCAAAATCTTAAGAGATGAATCTTGTAAGAGTGTTTCTTTATAAAAGAGGCACCATACTTGTAAAGGAGTGATGGCTCCATTGTATACCAACTTTTGTATAAAGTTTCAAGTGTAGTGGATGAAGCATAACTCTCGAACGGTCTTAGGGAGTGGAGTGGGCATCAATTTAGGCTGAACCATTATATATCGGCTAAGCATTCCTTTGTCTCTACCTCTTATTTACGTGCATATTATGAGTTTCACAAATTGCTATTGCCAAACTTAAATTTATGTGAATATACTGGATATTGCAGTGCATATTCTACATATTTGGGCCAAAAGTTGATACATCCCGTCAATACAATTCTTGTTTTTAACAACTTTTTGATTTTCTAAGTCATTAGCCTGATCAGAATATTCATAAAAAGAATCATGCAACTCACCTGCTGAGCCATTTTTAAGGTATTGAGAAAGCAAGTGGATATATATTTTCTATATAGCTTTCACATACTCAATCATGAAATGCTCACCACCAGAATCAAAGTGAAAAAATAATGTTGGGGAAAAGTTATATGGGGGCGTGTCAAAAAGAGGTTGACCCAAATTGATGTGCGCCAAGATGGTGGAAATTCAAATAATTAGAGAGCAATCAAGAGCTCCAGCCTCTTTACTGTTCTTTAGAAGAAAATGCACTGTCTGTTCACTTTGCTTGAAGTTATCCTATTTTGGGTGTTGACACTCAAATTTTTGTCGACGTTTTTGATATCCATTTATTTTACAAATATTAAAAAAAGATAAAAACTAAAAAATTAAAAAAAAATGGATGAATGAAAAATGAAATAAAAAATTAAAAAATGAATAATAACAAAATCCAGCGGGCCGATGTTGTCCAGCCCACTTGGCAAAAATTTCGGCCTAATGAGCCCATCATTTTCGCCCCACCCTCATTTCCTTTTTTTTTTTTGAGCCCACCAGAGCTTAAAAAAAAAAAAAAAACAGAGAGAGAAGACCCAGCCCATGTCACTTCTTCCCCTTGCACGAACGCGCGTCCGTGGAGTGGAGGGAGGGGAGTGTACAGCGACCACGACGGAAAGGCGTGAGCAGCGTCTGTAAGCGTCCGTGAATGAAAAAGAAGAGCGACGGACGAGTGACCCAAGCATGGCCAAACCTTCTAGAAGACTGCTGAGCTGGAGAAAGCCATAACAGAAACAAGATTCCATGCTGAGGCAAAAGGGGCATGCTCGACGTTCGCTGCGACACGTCCTCTGTCCTGTTTTCGGCGCTCCTCCCCTCCGCCCCTCGCCGGAGAAGATGACGGACGGCCTCCTCGATCTTCATTCCTCCTTCGTCGTTCTCAGTCGGCCAGAGGCCGCCGTTCGTCTTCGATCGCCGGCCACCGCGGTTCTTCGCATCTGAACTCCAGAAAACAGAGCACGCACCAAGAAAGCGAGCCAGCAATCAATCAATCTGTCGCGAGGAGGAAGCGATCATTATCGTCCCGCAAGCAGAAAGCGTAGCCGTCACGGATGCCTTCGTTCTCGCGTCGCTCGGGCATGGCGCTGAGGAATCAATTTTGTAAGAAAGTGATCGAGAAGCGCGCTGATCGTGTTCAAACAGCACCATGATCGCGACCACGGATTTTGGAACTTTTTTTCTCTCTCGCACGGTCTCACCAACGCCTTCTTCTCTTTGAACGTTTCAGCTTAACTTCTTTATATCTATGGAGCTCCGTCTCAGATAGGCTCACAGAGACGTACTCGTTCAATTCCGGAGATTTCCACGCTAAGCCAATCCGCCGGTTAGTGAACATTATTACTTGTCTTCTTCTTCATTGGTTGCTATCTTCAGCTGGAGCTAATTATGGACGAATACATCTATCGACTAACTTCATCGCAGGATATCATCGCTGTATTCTAACGAGAATTGATTCAGTCGCTGTCCTGCGTTGTTTAATCGAGAGAGTCTTATGGTTTGATTGTTTGCTATTAGTTTCAGATTTATTGATATCCCTCTGTTGATGCTTAGCTGAGCGTCTCATGTCATATTGCTCTTTTTTGTTTGGTATTTCTGTCTATCGAGCACTGCGCTCATTATGCTCAACACTTGTTTGACTAAGTTTCTAAACCGTAGAAGCATGATGGTTTCCGGTGTTTGGATGATCGTCGTTTCTTGCTTGACTCGGAAG
Organism: Eucalyptus sideroxylon x Eucalyptus melliodora; assembly: GCA_016097485.1. Lineage (NCBI taxonomy): Eukaryota > Viridiplantae > Streptophyta > Magnoliopsida > Myrtales > Myrtaceae > Eucalyptus > Eucalyptus sideroxylon x Eucalyptus melliodora. The sequence continues at coordinate 19,852,438 of CM027831.1, read as the reverse complement.
TTTTTCATGGCATGTTATACTTGTTTGTTCTCGATTCACGCATCATCGGATGTCATTCAGAAATTGCTAATCGTTCCTATTGTGCTCTTGGTTTACATGGATTGAAAGTGTTTTGGACTAGATCTAGGGACAGAGATGCTGATCTTGACTGTCTCGTTTCAATTCAGTATCGAACTTGATTCGATGCCACTTTATTCATACATTTATGTATGGGGATGCAGGAGAATGTTGTAGTGAATTGGTGATGAATTTTGAGCACTCAGGCCATGTAACAGAATCTGAACTTGTGAGAATTGAGATCTTGTTTGATGCTGGATCACAGCCTTGTTGTGTTATTGGAAGTTTATCATAGGATTCCATTTACCGAAAGGTTCTACTGATACTTGGTCTTAAAGTGGTTACGTGATTAATTGTCTGCACATTGCAAGATGGATCATGAAATTCTACAATTGGACCTCGATTGTTTACAGGAACGTGTTAGAATTTGCTGAATTTTGTCGAGATTGAGACTCATTTCGCCATGAATACAAATCTGAGCATGCCTTTTTGTACGCCTTTTTTCCTATGTTTCTCTTCATTTCATATTCCAGTGGATGTTGGTGGCGCTCGCTGATGAGAAATTGCTAGATATAGAAGATGGATACCATTTGTCATCTGGTTCTCCGAAGCATTTCTTGAGGAGCTGCGTTCGACCATTCCTTGAAGTCTAGAGGTGTCCGCTAAGATTGTTTGAGCTCGACAAACAAAAAAACCAGGGTAATACTCTGTAAGCCTTTGATACGAGAAAGTGGGGCCACTTGTGGTGATTTTCCGATCATCCACAAGTGGTCGGAGCTAGGTCATCATTTTGAATGCTCAAGGTTATTTCGAGATGGATATGTGTGGGTATGATGTTAATTAATGGCGGTAAGGTATGATTAGTGGATGTTGATAGTGTAAATACGATTTCTGGACTGATTGCGCGATGTTGATGATATGATGTATATTGCTGATTTTCATGATGTGATCAACTAGAGAATGCTAGTAATCTTCATTAGCTCCATTTTAACATATCATACATCATCATATGATGTCGATTGCATGCTAAAATTGTGCTGCGGTCTTAGGTTTAGAATCAGAACTCTGAATGTGTTCTGTTCTGTCTGATTTGGCTGTTTTGTCGAATTTCTATATACTTTTATGATGCGATTTATATGTTGATGGCCCACATGGAATTTGTTGTTCACGTCTAGGTCATATAAAATTTTCATAAAAATTTGAGATGATTTAGTTGGTACGAACACCATTCAAAGAGACGTGCTGGTTTCTGGAATTTTAATTTCCAGTTTGACCTTCACGTACTCTCTGATCTTTACAAAATTCCGTGTTTATAATCTCATGATGCTTCCTCCATGAAAAATGTTCATCACATCTATATCTGTACTGACAAGATTTTTCAGAAAATAAAAAGTTCATTTGCTATTTTTAGCCATCCTCCTAAAGTTGCAGTAATATTCTGGAATTTTGGTTCACAGTCAGACCTTCATGCATTCCCAAATTTTTATAAAATCATACATTCAAGATTTGAAAACATGTTCTCTGTTGATACTAGAGATGGGTACTAACCCTTACTAGATTCTCGGCAGTAATTACACGAGCAGAGGAAGAAAGGATCGAACACATGATATTTGCCCTGCATCTCCTATTCACTTACCCATGTCACCTTACCCCCTCAGGATCCCTTATGCCTCTGCTTACTGCCATGCCTCATAAAGAGCTCCCTTCAAGCCATCTCTCTTCTTAGCCCTGCCCCAAAATCTCTCCATATCACCTTCGATAATCGCATTCCCCGTAGTAAGAGCAAATGGAGAGTAAGGAAGAGAATGAAATGAGAGTGGCAGCTTTATGTAAAAGTCTCAGCCATCTATGGTCCGAGAATGATGTTGTTGAAGTATTCACCGAGGTACCTCCACAAAAAAGGGATGAATGCAAACGCACTCTTTTTGGTAAATTATACTCTAAACCAAATGTTAATTACCCAGCTTTTCTATCCATAATGAAGAAAGCGTGGAAAACCGAAGCTGTAACTTGCTCCCAACTCATGAAATTTTTAGACAAGATTTCAAGCTTTGTTTTGACATTAATTCCATTGAATCCAGAGCACATTAGGGTATTCAAAAGGCTTGATCAGTGGACCTGGTCAATTCGCGCCCAAGTCTTCCCTGAATACACGGTGTGACTTTGCATTTTTAATGAGATCAATGCCCTTCTCTTTTTTTGAAAATCCTCAAAACATCAAAGTTGAAGCCAGCTTCCAAACCTTTCATATGACGTTAGTTTCATTAAGATTGAAGCTAGTTTAGTCATTCTTAGGGTTTGATAAGCGTGCATGGTCAATTTGCACCCGAACCCTGAAGTTAATCTTCTTAGGACTTCTGAATTGGTTTCATCATTTTTAATGAAGCTAAAGTCCCCATTTGCAAATTTATCAACATGAAACTTGTTCATCTCCGTCTCAACTTGATGCATGCAAATTTTTGGATCTGTATTCCAAGGTTTGATGGCTTCGAAATCACATTTGAATTGGGTCTGCTCCGTTTTCCATAATAGAGTTTGTTCTGACATCCACATGTAGATAGATTTTTCTGCATTAATCCATTGTTCATTCCATAAAACTCAAAACTGAGAATTTGTTTAGCACATTTCTGTTCTACATGCACAAAAATTTTCATTAATTTTCAAAGTTGTTTGGCATTTCTTCCAAATTTCCTCATGTTCAGACCCGAATAGGGTCAAATCCTGAACCCCTTTCTATAAATCTTCCGTTTCGGGTCAAATGACTTAGAATCAGTTTAATTGGTCTTTTGAATATTTGTTATGCATCTCATTAGCTTTCCAATGGCATATGGATTGTATCGTTTGATGATCATTTGGTTGCTATGGCATTAATGAGCATTTAATCAAGTTAGGGGTACCGAAAGGGCATAAGACTAATATAATCAATCTTCCAAATCTAAAGTCTCTGGTTGCGCAAATAATAAGATATCTTCTCGTGTCTTACTCGGTTTCTAGCCGACCAAAATAAGCTAGTGGTGGCTGATTATTAAAAATTCATGTACGATTAATTGTTTAAAATTTGAATGCTCGATGTCGCGCAAGGTATGGGTTGGGAGAGCCCAAGTCAATGAAAGCCGTCGGCCCAAAGTTGGAAATACTCCTAAATCTAATTCCCTCCTTACTTACTGATGTCTTGCATCACATGCCACTAGTCATCATGTGAAACCATCTTGGTTTTAATATTTTGTTTGTTTGAGTCCATTTGTTTTGTTTTTTTTTGTAAAAAATGAATGATTTGAATAATATTTTCTTTAAAAGAAATCACTTGTATTGCTTATAAATAAATGAGCGATGAATATTTTTTATCGTCCATGAAAACATCTAAACAAAAATTGTTGTTGATAGCGCGACTTTAAACGATACAAATGATCATTTTTAGAAAATTATTTTCTAGATCAATCATTTTTCGCGAAATAAACGAAACATCCATACCTATTGCTTCTCTACTAGGCCGAACTTTCTCTTCAACACTATAATTCATCTTCATTATTCGCAGTGCAAAGTTGTAACTTCATTGAATGGACTAGCTTAAAATACTTTAGAAGAAAACACGTTCAAGTTTGGTACAAACACAAGTATATTCGATGATTCTTTCAACATAGTATTTGTGATATAGGAAATTTAAGAGATATAAAAATAATAATTCTACGGTTATAAATGCATTTTTAGAAGTCCCTCGAAGAATTTTATCTATCTTTCCCTATAATTATAGATGTCACTAAAGTTTCCGCTAAATCGTCCAGCTGATATAAATCGTCAATTCCAGCTTCTGTATTTCGCAGCCCCATCCTGCTTTTCTCCGCACTGTTTGGGCCACGCTCCTCTTGATCCGCTCGACTTGGCCCACTTTCCTCTTGATCCGCTCGACTTGGGCCATCCCAGCGTGCAATATCCTCCATAGCTCTTGATGCGAGACTGTTTCTATGGACTGAAGTTGGTTCTGGTGGCTTCTCCTGTCAATCTGCTTTCTCTTGAACTCTCTTCCTTTGAATATGTTTGATACCTGAGCATGACAGACCTTGGAGAGTGTAAGTTTGTGACCAGCCGCATAGAGGAAAGCTGGATCGAGTTGAGTCGCTGATCGTCTGGAATCACGGCCTTTAAGTTGTCCTCTAGCTACTCATACGTTATTCGGAACTCCCACTATACCAAGACTCCTCCCATTACTCTAAGGCTACAAAATAGACATGATTCAAATCATGTTGACCAAAATCGACTTTTTTCACAACGATGACAGTTTGGAATATGCAAGCCACATATGATTAGAATTCGCTTGATCATATGTGGTGTGTATGGAGCAATCCCTCTCCCTTCCTTGCCATTAATTTGTGGTAGGATCTGGACTATGGCAACCTCTTTTCTTCCTCCTGGTCGGAATATAGAAAGCTTATCCTAGAAACTTGTCATACAAGCGAGGTGAAGCCATAAGCAACCACTCTAGTATCTCTCCTCCAGAAAAATAGGCGGAGCCTTTTCCCCAGCAACAAACTTCCCACAACATGGTGATCACGGCCAGTTAACTACACTCTAACAAAGAAACAAAAATATGAGTCTGTCCAAACATTATGTGAACTACTTATGTGCCCAAATTTTATTTTCTTGCACTATGTTCCGACTAACGAAACATTAAAGAACCACCTTGGAGCCAAAGTCATGCTCTTCTTGAGGTGTTAGATTCCCATCATGGGTGATCCCTATGATGTCATAAGCTTAAAAATGAATGAAATTCATACCGTTTTTACTGGCTATTGCTGGATCATTGAAGAAATTATTGTAGTTATATAGTTACTGTCTACATAAATATATTTGGTTATCTAAACTTTACATAATAGTTGCTACTTGTGAATGTTACCAACCCTTGATGTGCTAGTGGGTATTTCATTATATCAAAATTATAAGCCATACCCACTAATTACTGACTAAGTTAAATTTATGAACTCTCAATGGATTGAAAATTATCTTTCCCTACTAAAGAGAAATTAATAATCAACCCTGGAAATTACTAGCTATTTGTGAGATGTAGATACAGCCTTTTTTCTGTATAAACGTTACTAAAGAAATGGAAAGTCACTCGTCCAATTACATATTTGCCAGTTGAAGCTTACTAATTAGATGGAAATATACCACTTACAATTATTTTGAAACTACTTAGTGGGGTAAAAAGTCACTAAACTTGCGGAAAAATCACTGCTTTTGAAGATAAAAGAAGGGAGCTAACTTCTATGGCCCGTCGATGATAATGTCATTGTGTTGGTCGAATCTTCAAGGGCCATTTTTGCCGCGTCTAAATAATCGTCTTTCATTCTAAGTAAGCCAAAAAGGAGATTGTTGCTGACCATCGCTGACCCTACCATTTTTTCGCTAGCAGTATCTTCCTCCACTTGCATATATCTCTCTATGGATTCCCCTCCTATTCAAATACCCCAATTTTGTTATTGTCACACCCCGTCTTTGCAACTAGATTCCGACCAAGGAGTGTTTGGATCTTTCTCCAGCCGGCACTAGCAAAAAAACACATGCTCACTTACTTTTCCAATATATAGATTCACTCTAATTGCGCAAAGAAGTTACTGAGTGGCAATTACTTTGTGCATTAACACTTAGTATTTCAATATTAAAAAGTTACTTGCGAGATGAGGAGTTTATAATTACTGGGTCGTTAAAAGTTGCTTGATGTCTTGAAACATACTAATAAAATGGAGATGCTACTTATTGTTAATAGAAGCATACATGCTTTTTCAGTACAAGAAGTAACTAATAAGGATAAGAAAAGTTGCTGTAATATCTTTTGGTATTTTGGTACCAACTAAATTAGGTGAAAACTTACTCACCAAGTAGAGAAGTTAGGTAACAATAATAGCAAATAATTATGCACTTCAAGCTTTCGTGATTACGATTATACAATCTCATATTTATCATTTCATCTGAATCACAATTTAATGTAAAATAATCTATTGCTTAATGTGATTGTGTCATGCATGCCTCTTGAACCAGCCATTGAGTCGATCGAGCCTTGATTTGCTTTGGGTTTCACTCAGATTCGGGCTCTTAAATCCAATTGTTGCCTTGCTTTTTCCACACATCGAACTCAGTTCATGTCAAATTTTGGATAGATTGGGTCAAATGTTCAATAATGTGACTTATTTTTTTAACGAACTTGATGCCATCAAATCACAGAGATTTGCTTCGAGTTTCAGTCAAATTCGGACTCTAAAATCGGGTGGTTGCTTCACTTCTTCGACAAAAATTGAATTCATTAGCGTCAAGTTATGGACCGACCAGGTTAATTGTCCGACGATGCCGAGCCACTATTCTTAACGACGTCATGCTCACACAGCAATAAGCAACGTGAAAACTCTTGCTAGGGAGCAGTGTCAAAACTGCAAAGGCAGTAGTAGCCCGGAAAAGGAGTGCACTTGCCCTATTGTCCGCAGACCTTTTTCCTTTCTTTTTAACTCTCTCTTTCTTTAAAAAAAATGCAGTCGGTTCTTTACACGTACACTGTCTGTATTTCTCGTACGTAACATTTACGGAAAAGTTGAGTATATTCACTTATGGAGATACACTTTTCATGTGCGCATGTTCCTCAAGCTCGTAGCAATGGCCACTTGAGCTTCGAGCTCGTAGCCATGGTGGCCCGAGCTTTAAACTCCCGTCCATGGCCGCTAGATTAGAGAGAGAGGAATGGAGGAATTTGTTGCTGAAGCCTTACTAAGGGGGACGGTGGAGCACAAATTCAGGTGCTATCGAGCTTGGCAAAGTCAACGGTAAACGCACAAGGTGACCAACCGCATCGTGATGTCTCCTGCAAAATCGCTGCGAATCCCCTGAGATCGCCGTCTCAATGCAAACGAAGCTCGACCAAGTCTCCACGCTCCCAAACCTCGGCACCTCGCGCCGAATCGCCCCCCACCCCAACACCAACCGATCATTGCGTCCGGTGGCGTGCGGGCATGAGCCTTGCACTCGAGCACGAGCCATGGCGGACGGAAGAGGAAGGGAAAAAAGAGAAGTTTGGAGAGGAAGATATAGAAAGTGTCACGGTCAGTAACGACGAAGGGGAGGAGAGAGAGTGAGAGGGAAGGGAGGCATTAATTGACAAGTAGGACCCATCTCGCCACGTTTCGATTAATTAGTTGAGTGCTTGTTGATGACGTGGAATATGACATGCCCCCAATATTATGCATTTTTTGTTTCTCTGCTGTAAAGATGGGGAGGGACATTTCTTGTTGACTTCTTGAGAAATGCTTGATATACGGAGGAGATTATCAAATTCAGTCCAGTAGTGAGGTGCGCTCACTATTGTTGTCGCCTTAAACTTGAGCTTTGGTTTGGTAAGATCAGCAACTCAACCATGATCAACAAATGGAAAGTATGTTATGAGTTTTCATCCAACAATGTGCAAAATGCAAGGGGGAAAAAGATTTAAAACACCTAGAAATGTGATTGAAGGTACCTACATTGATAAAGAAAAGCACGTTCATTTGGAATGTTTCCATAAGCGGTTGTATACTTGCTGTTGCATGCCTCAGTGCCATAATGATGAGAATAATAATTTGTCGACACATAAATTTTGGTTGTCATATTTAGTAAAAATTAGAGGTTGGTCTGACCTTTAAATAAAAATACCATTAGCATAGTTCATATTGCATTTTAATTTAGATTTGCATCACATGGAATCGTACGGCTCAAGCACAACGCTATCACGTACCGTCAAATGTGCAATTGAAGAAATTTCTCAAAGGTATAGTTAGCATGGCAAGTTTAAAATTTGCACTCAACTCATGATTGATGAAATTCGATTCCGGTGATTATCGACATTTATCAATTCAAGTTTATTGTTTAATCTTCAAGAGATAAATTGGGATTAAATAATTTTGAAATCAAATAAAAGTAGAAAAATCTGGAGGATGAAGGCTTTTAGACATAAAAAATATAAATATTTTCTTTTTCTTTTTCTTCCTTCCTTCCTTCCTTCCTTCTCTTCCTTCTTTCATTTTCTTGTTGTGGTTGGCGAGGTTAGCTAGAGCTTGTGGACCACTAGGCGAGGGCAACCTCGCCATGGCTTGCATCGTTCATGAGTGGAGGCGGTCTCACCCACAATTGACAAGGCCATGGCTGGCATCGCCTATAGCGGTGCCTCACAATTGTCTCACAATTGTCTAGGCAAGAGGTCTGGTGGAGGGCAAGCCAGCCTCACCAGCGGCCTTGCTAGCTGCAAATGAGGCCACCTTTATCTTGAGGGTGATACAAATCATAGCGTGGGATTTTATTGTGCACGTTAGGCGCAAAAAGTGTTGAACATTTGCCGAAAGGTACATTTGTGATGGTCCACATGAAATAAATGTCTATAACCATAATTTCATACGGTCTTGATTGGACTACAGCTTTCTAGTGAATTGATTTAATTGGCTTTGGGGCAAGAAAGCCTTTTAAAAGTGTTGAAAAATCGGAATGAGGTAGATATCATTTTGATAATCTATAGTCCAAACGTCAATAATAATGTCGTGTTCCGTGGAGAAGCTAAAAGCCAAACTGACTCGATCAAACTTAAAGTCATCAATTCGTCTTTACTTCTTTCCAAATTGACATTGAATTATAATAAATAAATAAAAGAGCAAACTTAGGGTGCACATGATAAAATTTCCATTTCTCTATTTCTTTATTCCACATAATAAATTTGGAACAGAAATCCATTTGGTAACGCAATTTGTTTTTTCTATTTCTAAAACATATTTCTATTTCAGAATTAGATTCGAAGAAGAAATCAAAAGCTAAAAATTTTAACTTCTCCATTTTTGAAGTAGAAATCGAAAATCAATCTCTGACTATAAATCAATTTCTGTTTCAAAATTCTATCACGCGTACCTTATTTGTTCATGCATTTTCACATATACGAAGTCTTTTGGTCTCATCTTCTCTCCCTATCTGGGCCCCACCCAAAGGAAAAGCGTGGATATTGAACTCTAATTAAGTTAAAACATCTTTTAGTCCGTCTTTTCCTTTTGCTTACATGGAAACTAAAATATTTCATCTCATTTAAAAAAGGTAAGCCACTCAATTGGCTTCCCCATGTGGCTTCCAGGAAATGTCATTCGCAACAATTTAGCTTTTTTTTTTTTTTTTTTTGGCAAATTAGATAAATAATAATTCACAATTAATGAAAAGATATATTGATTATTTGTCCGCACGCGCTTTCGCTTCAAGAGTTGGCTAATCATATTTTTCATTTTTTTCAATTGGCCAAAAAGTGATATCTTACCAGGCACGTCCAACAATTGAATTCTTGCCTCACCAAATCTATGACTATTGTAGGGATGGAATTACCATTTGCCTTGCCACCTTTCGGTTGCAACAGTACCCACTATGGAAAATAGGATAAAAAGCATCTAAGAAAATAACATAGGATTAATTAAGAAAATGAAGTTATATTAATGGACAAAGCAAATGAGAGAGGGATGTGGGAATAGCAGAGGAGGAGGTAAGCTCGACGTGAACTCCGCTGCCGGAGAGCAAGGGTGCCAAAAGATACTAACATTCATATTGAGAATTTTTGGATTCATGCGCTGAGCAAGAATTAAGTCTATGCACCGAAATCCTGCAAAGAAAACTCCAAGTTGCTGTCACCAAATTTAAGTCTAGTACACTGCTCTTCTTAATATCAAAAGGGAAAGTAGAAACTACGGATTTTGAATTGGAAATTAGCAAGCAGACATGTAACAAGTTCTTCTAGAGCCAGCTCAATTTGGTATATGTAGATTCGGGAGATTCCTTCTGCTCAGGAATCGTTACTCTTATTTAATACCATATTGGGTCAGGAAGCAAGTACATATTTATGTACCACAAATTTGCTTGAAAAATCATTATTCATTATGTAAGGTGTCGAGCATGAGACACGTGAATAGATGTCATCATGCATGTGCATCGAATATGCACCAACATTTGTGTACAATGTGAACAAAATGCCACACGTGACAAAGTGTGATGCCATGAGAGCCACCTCTTGAACCTCGTTAGGATAAACTATCACATGGCAGGAGCCTCCTCTTGAACCGATGGCGTCTAAATTTAGAATCCTATTATAGTGCGATCACTTGTGTACATCAGCATGTTTAGCTAAATGATAAGTTGATCAGACTGTCAATCGATTGGGAAAACAAATTACAAGCTTACTTTCTGATTCGAGCTTGGCTCTAAAGTGATTAAACTGTCCATAAACAATTTTTCCAAAGATGGCTTTGATGGTGTGTGTGTATGCGTGCTAGCTCCTGGAATCAATGGATGAAACTGTTTGACGGAAATCGATCTAAATGACAGGAATAGCAAATTGCTCGGAAATTAAAGTGGAAGTACCATGAATTATTTAAAGGTGCAATGCAAAAGGACATCAAAGCAAAGAACACTAAACTCAAAGGAACGAGCCGAACAAAATTAACTGAAAAGAAGATTACTAGGACATTAACATTCCTGGAATTGAAATTAATCACAGTTTGTACAAATGATGCTCGATTGGAGACATCGAGATCAACGTTACAACAATACTCAAAGGGAAATCAGCAGTAATTTTGGCAGTATTCCGGCATAATTTCAACATATCTTTTTCCTCTACATATCTTTTATTCATAAGTCTTAAATTCCCTTTGATTGTTACTAGGTCGATGTCCATTTCTTAACTGAACTTCTTTTTAGATCCATGATTTCTTAACTTACCTGCTTTCACATATCCACAATTTCTCAACTTAACTAAACTTCCGATCCCTGAGCATTTCTCGTACCGTTACCGCGTATTTTGAATTTAAATTAGGTTGAGGACTCTCTTTCTAGAGCTTTGGTGGAATGGTCTTTTATGAGCATCAAAATGACATTGAACTTGATATAGCTTGGCTGTGATTTATTCACCACCAATATATAGTGACTTACTGTTATACCAGATGACAATCCAGTCACATAATCAAAGGAGACAAAGTTAACCGAAGCACCAAGGGAAAGAGAACTCTCTGCCATCAAAGGATGAAGCATCAAAATTCACAATATATGATCAGCATGTCGAACAAGAACATCCAGATCACTCTATGCAATCTCAGATTGATCAATGATGTAGACAAATTCGTCATTATCATCTCTGAGGCAAAATGTCGAACAGGTGGTGATCGTGAATGGTGAGGTGTTCTAGAAATAGGAATTCCTATCAACCGGCGAGCAATATAACATGAGCAATTTGAGATAACAATTTGAAGCTCTCGGCAAAAGGCAAACTCAGAAGAATCGTATGATCGAGTCTCCATGAATTGACCGCATCCTACCTTGGGGAGATCCATTCCAAACGGTTACCTGCTAATAAATGAAGACACTGAAAGACTTGGAGAATCTCATGAAGACGAAGCTAGGGTGACGAATCAATTCAGCGACGAAATTGCTCGACGAAGATATTCAGCTGCAATTGGCTTTGACCGCGGGCGTGGACACTAGATTCGGTCCATAGCACTCAAGATGAGAGAGGAAGATATCCACGCACATACTATCAATTACTCACACACATTCACCCAAACCCTAATACAAATAACTTGGAAATGACTCTGAATCTTTTCGCGAAGCCTCTGCTTTACCTCCTGCAGCACCCCCATGCTGAAGACACATGAGCTAGGCATGATGCCCCTCTTCTAATATATTGAGTCTCTCCCTGCATGCATATCTTTGAGTCTCTTGCACCAATCCTTCCATCTGCTCCCCTCATAGTATAGTGGATTCTCCCTATCCTCAAGGAGTGACGAAACCTTCATTCGCCATCTGGTCCACGGAATTTGTGGATCCTCCCTATCCTCAAAGAGTGAAGCCGGATCCATTAAGCAATTCTTTTCAATCTCAACCTTCAAAGCATCCTCTAGAGGATTGGATTGCAACACATATCCCAACTTTATAACGGTTGCACCTGCTACTCTAATATTAAGGCTAAATATTGGATAACTCTCGTCAAATTGACCAAAGTCGACTGCTCCCTCCAATGATCCCCATAGCGCATTTGTTCTGAAAAATTGAAACCACACGCGATCCTTTTCAAATGAACCGAGAGTTCCCAATACCTCATTCCGCCTTTGGCCATTGACACGTGGTACGATGTCGAAAGATACTTCCTTTTCTCCATCTTCTACATCAAAGACAACACATAGAAAAAATCCTACGAACTTGTTGTACAAGTCTTGTGAAGCCTTGAAAGATATACTACCGTCTTCAACAAGGATGAACCCCTTTGGCATCTCTCTCCCAGGGCTAACATTCCCATGATAATACCAAAGGCTGGAATAGCGATGCCTCTGTTATGTGTAAATTGTTAGAAGTATCCAAGTTTGTAATTAGTTCAAGAAAAAGAGTTTGATTTGTGCATATTCCCAGCAATTCAACTAAAGCAAGAGTTTTGTAATAATTATACATATTGATCGTTGCTTATGTTGGAAATCATTCACTTGCAAGTGCTATCCACTCCTAATGTTAGATTGAATCACCCTAAACGCAGCTCATACAATACAAGTGTAATATATAAGAAGTGAAAAATTGATGGAAAATAGAACAGCATATCCAAGAAATTAATCGTCCTCGTCAAACCCCATTGTCTAATGTTCATTGTTACGAGTTCACTTTGGAGATCATTGATTCTTCAGTACAAACTGTTCTAATTGAACTCCAACTTGCAACAAATTTGACATTATTAAAATAAATTTAAAAAAAAAAACTTATACTTGCACTCAAACTAACGGAAAATTGGAAAGGAAAATCTAATGCATGCCCTCTCCACAGACCAGCCTCATCCAACCACTTGCCCCTTTTATGTCTGCTCTAACTTTATATAAAAGGAGAATCTCAAATACAATACTCTCTATTAATAAAATTAAATCACACTGTCCAAGTAATCTGCATGTGGCTAGCCAGGCATGTAGTACGATGGTCCCCTATCATAATAGAAACAAACACCTAAGAGACCACCGCCCGCGGTGGCCTCGGTGGACTAGGCCTTAGTACCCCATCGCTGGGGGAGGAGTTCAAACCTTGGGGTTGCAATAACGCGCAATTTACCTGTGTGCTGGGTCTGTGGTGGTGGCCCAGTTCACCCCAGGGTTTACTCCGCTGCAAAGTGGCGCACGGAGGTTCCCTAGGTCACCAAAAAAAAAAAAAAAAAAAAACAAACACCTAAGAGTGAAAAATGTCTCATGTCGAATTATTGAATTATTATAGTTGTGCAGTTTTATCTTAGTTCATAGAGGTGATCTAGTACTATTATTGGTGTAAGTTGTTATGATCAACCGTAACATCAAGAACCACGTGTCCATTTGTTCGTTAGATTTTCTAAGATTTCAACCGTATTTTTCAATACAGGAATTACGAACATCGAGTCTTCGTCATTGCATCAAGTTGAGATTTTGTTAAGCTTTATACACGTGCAGAATCGTTTTATATTAAATTTGTTTGTTTGTCTAGAATTTATAGTTTTGCATTACATGCACCCAATGTACACCGCACCAACATATGCATATACACACGCATATACACACGCACACATTGGGAGAAGGGGGAAGGGGGGGGGGGAGAGAGAGAGAGATACCTCAATTGATGAATCAACCATGGCCAATCCTTTTTCCTTTGTGCTCATTGGATTATCTTCATGCGAAACCTCGTAGAATAAAGCTGGATCTAGCAATTGATCGTCTTGAAGCAAAACCTCTATATCATTCTCTAGTGGCTTGCATATTAATCGGAATCCACACTTCTTCGCAAGTAATTCGTGATAATTGCATATTCTAATGCTAATGCGGAAATGAGTCAGATCATTTGGACCAAAATGGTCTACTGTCCACAAATCCTTTAATTCCATATACTCCAGCCACACATTATCCAAATCAAAGAACTTGAAACGCTTGCTGTGTATTGCGGCTTTGCAATTAACAGATCCTATAACCTCGAATGCAGTACTCTCACATGACCTATACAACACTTGAAATACAACACAGAAAGCTACTCCTAGGATCTTTTCATATAAGTCCTTTGAAGCCACGAAAGATATATAACCCTCTTTATTGGGCAGCAGCCACTTTGGCATCTCTCCTCCAGGTAGAACAACTCGATGATTTGGTTGGCAATGAAATTTCTGTCATAGATGTAGACTGTTAGATAGTTTTTTTTTTTTTTTAAATTGGCACCTAAAAGGAGGAGTATGAATGAGTTAAGTGGCAATCCTAGAGTTTTATATATAGTTAGCAATAGCAATACAAAGATTTTTTTGTACTTATATATAGTTAGCAATAGCAATACAAAGATTTTTTTGTACTTAATTGGTGGAAACAAGACATGTATTGTTGAATATTTTGTAACCAGATGAGCATGTGTTATTGAAGTTTTTCATTGGGCGGTCCTTGTAATTTAACAGCAAACTAGAGTTCTATAAATAAAGAGAATATCCTTTGCATTGTCTTACAACAACCTCCACTATATGTCAACACAATCACTTTCTATATGTTTGCTTTTTTTTTTTTTTTTTTTTTCAATTAGCCCACCATTCTGGGATTTTTAGCCTTTTGCAATGCACAAACACCCAATGCAAGCCACAATGTACCCTACTCCATATTAATGCGAGAGGGAGAGAGAGAGGGAGGGGGTGGGGGAGGTAGAGAGAGAGAGAGAGAGAGAGAGAGAGAGAGAGAGAGAGAGAGAGAGAGAGAGAGAGAGAGAGAGAGAGAGAGAGAGAGAGAGAGAGAGAGAGTCTAACCTCAGGCATGAACAAATCATTCATGGGGAACCCATTAGGGACTAGCTCCCGATCCCAACTTGAATATAACTCAACGTCCCCAACGTCACATATGTTGGAGGGAATTCTAGTTAGAGATTTGCAATTGTTTGCCTTTAGTCTTCTCAATTTCCTCGGAATCTTGGGGATCTCTTGTAGTTGTTGGCAATTCGAAACCTCCAATTCTTCCAAGTCAAAGTCCCCAACGTCACATGTGTTGGAGAGAATTCTAGTTAGAGATTTGCAATTATTTGCCTTTAGTCTTCTCAATTTCCTCGGAATCTTGGGGATCTCTTGTAGTTGTTGGCAATATGAAACATCCAAATTTTCCAAGTTATTTAGTCTTTCGCATGTCGGAAGGTTTTCAAAATTGTTTCCCGACAAATCTAATTGTTGTAAGCATGGAAAATAAGAATGATTTTCTAGGAACTCTACTTCTGATAGATGGCACCATCCAAGAATCAACCCTGACAACTCGGGAAATCCTGTCTTTGCATGGGGTTCACTCAAATCCTCCTCTTCCTTTGGAAACTTGATTAGTTTTGAGCAGCCAAAAAGTTGCAGGAATTTAAGATTTTGCAACCTATAAATGCTAGACGGAAGGATTGCTAGTTCCTTGCAACCAAATAAATTAATACTCTCAAGAGAGACAAGATTTCCTATTGATGCAGGAAGTTCTTCAATTGAAGTCTCCATTAGAGTAACTTCTCGCAAGCTTTTGTTCTTATTCGGAATATCAGGGAATCTTTGCAATTTAGAGCACCTTTCTAAATTCAACTTCCATAACTTACGGTGATTTGCAACTGAATCGTGGACACGCTCTAAGTTTTTGCACCAATAGAGATACAATTCCTCAAGATTTGGAGTACAAGAGAGGTCCGGCATGCAAACCAGTGACTGACATCCAACCAAGTCAATGAACTTCAATTTTTTAAAGTCCTGCGAGAACAATAAACCAACATCCACAAACAATCCAAACGATCAAAGAAAAAAATGAGATATATTTTCATTTCAAAATTTGGCTGTGATTTTCAAATAAAGTTCACTTGATCATAATTCAAGCCACATATGATTAGAATTCACTACGCCATGGGTTGTGTATAGAGCACACCCTCTCACTTTATAAATATGAGTTTAGTAAGTAATCCTCGTAAATTCGCCAACACTCATAATTTCACTATGCAGCATAATGGCATGGCCACTTCCATTAGGAATACATGCAGAAAAAATAGTTGTGATTCAAAGAAAGAGAGTGTGTAACCTCAAGTGGGAGCACATGAGCCATGGTCAATCCTTTGCCAACTAATTCATCACATGCATTTAAGCTAACATCTGAAATCTTATGTAGAGATTCGCAACCACCTGCCTGTAGATCCCCCAGAGGCGGTGGAAGGTCAAGAATCTCTTCTATTCATCACTTATTAGGAAGTGGTGGTTGGTTGATTGTTTTTTAGAAGAAGACATATTTTGTATGCCTAGATGATCATAAATATAACCCAAAAAAAAAAAAATGAAAAATAATAGAGTCCAAGCCGTCTTGCGTAGTTTTTTGTTTTTGAGTTACATATACGTTGGTGTAGCGTAAGAGCTCAAAGTTTACTATATCATAATAACAACCACCATATTTATACCTTGCATTTGTATACATAAATAAAAATTTTATATGCATCAATCGAATTTGATGTCTTGATCTAGTGGAGGTCATGTGTGATTTACTAAATCCCTATGGTGCACATCCATTGAATATATGATGAGTCTTTTGTGCCTTCTTTCGATTAAGTTTTAACTACTTTCTTCTTGAGACCCTTTATTAATGAGTTGTCATTCCATAATGATTATATATTCAATATGGTAAATTCTCAATGAACTCTCTAAAATTATAGCACTATCATTCTGAAGAACGAAAAGAATATTAAATGAAAGGGAGTTTAAGGAATAAGATTTGAAATGTTATATATGAAATTTTATTTGAAGGCGTATCTCTCAAAAGATAAAGGTGGTGAGTTTTTTCATAGGACAAGTGAAGATTGTCAATAAACTTTTTAAATTCAGACGAACCTAATCAACATTTTGGCTCGCCCAATAGCATTATCAATGGAAATGTTGCTATTAGCAGGGGGATTACGGGATGGTTATTATATGGTAAAAGAATTGTGAATGATTGCCATGGAGCCTTGATGGTTTATATGTTATGGAGAGTTATATTGGTGTTCATTAATGGGGACTCAACCATAGTTTAGTTCTATTAGCCATCCTCAAATCGATGGACAAGCTGAGGCTGTTAATGGAATTTTGGGCAATTTAATAAGGAGTTTTATTGGAAAACATGTTAAACAATGGGATTTGTTATTTTTTCAAGATGAATTTGCAGATAATAATCCAATGAGTCAAACTATCGAAAAATGCCAATTGGAAGTTTTGTCGAAAGGACAATAAAGCTCTGTTCGTTTCTCGAAGAATATGATGTTTTTGGAAAATATTTTCTAAGAAGTTATTGTCTAGGAAAATGACAATATCTTTTGATATTCAGTAGAAATATAAAAATGGATAGAAAAATATTTTTTGTAGTTTAGTTTTTCCAGAGAAAAATTACCAAAAAATTCAATTTTTAATTTTTCTTTCTTTATTTTCTATTCCTCTCTTTTTTTTTCTTTTCTTTTCTTTTTTTTTCTTTTTCCTTCTTCCTCAGTCAATGGCCTACCACAATTCAAATTAAAAATTTATTTTTATAAGAACAAACATTTCATTAATTAGGGTCTCGAGCTCAAGCATCAATGACCCACACATAGCCTTTGTGGTCTAGAGCTTGAGTATCAGCCACTCGAGCACCACATTTATGGTCTCGGGCTTAGGTGCTAGAAATTTGGGCACAAGCATCAAGGATTCTAGCTTGGCCTTGATGAACTCGGGTGTGGCCACTAGGAGCTTGGGCCCACCCGTTGGAGACCTGAACCTAAATGCCAAGATTTGAGAACAATCGCTAGAGTTTTCGTATCAAAGTGTAGAATTTTGAGTTCAAGTGTCAATACTTAATCATACTTTGGAAAATATTTTCCAGTTTTTCAAAAAGAGAAATCATTTTCCTGAATTTAAGTATAGGTTTTCAGTTAACTAATCCGTGGACTCATTTTTCAAGGCAAACCCAACGTCAGAAAATAAGGAAAATATTTTTCTAAAAAAATATTTATCACGAAATGAGCAAAGCGTAAGTTTATCTCATATGAAGCATGGGAAGAGAAAAATATGAGGGACTTTTTATACATATAGTACTACGTACACACGGGTTAAGTGTACTGTGGATGCACAAAATTGATACTTGTAAAGTTGAGCAAAATCACCAATTTAGAAATATTTAATGGAAAGAAATTGTCGATAAAATACGCAATACATAGAAACATATACATGTATATGGACAAAAAAGGATATTTCAAGATTTCAAATAAAAAATTTGTTGTCGGATAAAAAGAATTCAAAATTTTGATATTGAAACATGTTAGAGATCAAATAAACTTACTAACTCAGGCATTTCTCTATAGATACAACATTTGCAAAATAAGTAATTGACTACATTTTGGGGTGAGAGAGAGAGAGAGAGATCCCACCGAAGCTCCTGTTTAATTTATATTGTACTATAGATTATATGAATGTGAGTATAATTACACGTACATACATACGTATATGACTTACTTTATGGAACAACCAACATGTGAAAAGTTACCAATGTGTTAAACTTACTTAGGCATTTCTCTATGGATACACCATGCAAGTAATCGTCCGAGGTAGGCTTATTTAACTAAAATATGATGGGCTGTCCTACATGTGAAAAGTTAGTGGCAAATTTGGGAGAATTCTCGTGTATATAGTGGGGAGGTTTGAGATGCCCTTAGTAATCAATTAATTTGGTCGTGTTGTTATCTATTGTCCCGTACATATCGGATGATTACTGGAGTAGCCCAAGAGAATACTCACGTGTTGAGCGGAACATAAAAACTAAATTGCTAACATGATGTACTTAACGTCAAAATTTGAAAAAGCATGCTTGGTGATATGGAGGTTAGGTCTGGGTTAAGAATTAGGGGTGAGCAGTGGTCTAGGGTCGACCCTGGACCGACTCCCGGACCGCCCAACCCTGCCGGTCCTGGTCCGGTTCCCAAGGGGATTGGGTCGGTCCTTGGTCCTGAAATTCCAGGACCAACACCGTGGGTTGGTCCTCGGTCCTAAGAGTTTTGGGGCCGGTCCAACCCCTGGACCAACCCTATATATTATATTATATTATTTATAATTCTTTTATATATTCAAACCTAAGTAAAATATCCGTTATATTATATTATATTGAGATGTTTTATCAATAGCACTAATAGTAATTTCAATTTAAAACTTTTTTTGAGTATTAATTATGTATCATTTATTTTGTTTTCAAGTGTTTAGAAGTTCAAGTGAATTAACAAGATGTGAAGTTATATATTCATGGTTTATATTAAGTATTTTGAACTTTTTATAATTTAATTGTATTTTATTAATGAATTTCAGCTGCACTTTACTTTTCAAGTTGCGTCAAATGGTAGAAGTTTTTGAAGAGTAGAGTAGTATTGCGGTTACTACGGTGATTTGCTACATGATCAAATGCAGGGAAACGTTTTTATATATGGTGTTATGAATATTAAAGATCGATGATTACAAGAACTTTACATCTTGTCCCATATCTCGATGAACGATTAGCAGGTACAAAATTTCTATTATCGTGTCATCTTAAATTTGCTAAATATGTATTGGTATTTATAGTTTAATTGCACAATGCCGCATTGTTGATGGATGTGTAATTTGAATGTGTAGGTTTGCTTTTTTAGAGAGTATAAAAAATAAGACGAAAAAAATTATCGATCGGTCCCGGTTGACCTCGAACCGGACCGAACCCATTGGGTCGGTCCGGTCCTTGGTCCCAGGCTCAATAGGGTCGGTCCTCGGTCCTAAAAATTGAGGACCGACACTGTACGGGTTGGTCCTAGGGTTAGGGGGTGGCCCGGACCAACCCGGACCATGCTCACCCCTATTAAGAATGGGCAATGAGTCCCAAGCAAACCAAAAGGTAAAATATTGTAGATCCGGTGGTAGCAACAAACAACACCAAAAATCATGCCCATATCAAATTCATTTTGCATATTTCGAAATTCGATGAGACCTTCTTAGGAACTTAATCTTTTGAAAACTCAATTTCTCTTTGAGGATGTATGCACAATTGACCGGACACGGGACACCATGTAAGTAATTGTGCACGTGTTTAATATTCTGCATTTGATTTCTCGTTGATGATTAATGTTTGAATTTGTTCTCGCTTGTCGAAGCCGTGTTTTATCAAAGGAATTCCAAATCTTATTTGAGTGAGTTACCATCAATTATTTTATTATTTCGAAATTACCAAATGTTATAATGATTTAGCAACATTTGTTTGCTGAGCTTACCGAAATGTTTAATTTACTATTTTTTTTTATAAAACTATCAACTCCTGTTTAAGTCCTTCTATCAATGTTTAATCGTTTCTCTGGAATTACCAACTGTTTTTTTCAGTACTGCAAAAATATTTTTCGAGTTTAAATTTTCAATTTTTTTAGAATATCATCTATTATTATTTGAGTCACTACTAATTTTTTCTAGTGTTTTGAAATTATCAATTGCTGTAACAATCTATGAATGTTTATTTGCCAGCTTACTAACTTGTTTAAATTACTATCTCTTTCGGAAAATTACCAGCTATTATTTAAGTACACTTACCAACGTCTATTAGATTGTTTGTAGCAACTAAAGTCGTTTCTATAGTTTACCGATATTTATTTGTTTAAGTTATGGATGAGTTGAACTAACTCTTACACTAAATTACCTGTTATTCCAAAATTACCAATTAATCCCATAATTTACCAACAATTATATGCAGAGCTTATTTAAGAACTCTTACAAGAAACTTCCGATGAATATTTGAGTTAGTTATCAATGTTTACTCGATTGTTTCAAGAGTACCAACCATTCCAATAATAAACTGAAATTTGTGGCAACTTACTAACTGAAAAAAGTTGATAACTCATTTGAAATTATCAACTTTTATTTGAGTTAATTACCAACATTTATTTAATTGTTTAAGAAGTACCCACTGTTTCAATGGTTTACCAAGTTTAATTTGGAAAACTCTTTTATGAAATTACCAATTCTGTTGAATATTACCGACATCATTACAATAATTTACCATCACTTATTTGTGGCGATTAAGTTAGACACTATTATTTGAGTCACTTACCAATTTTTAATTGGTTGTTTCAAAAGTATCAAGTATTCACATAATTTACCACATTTGCTAGGGGAATGTTTCAACCTGTTTATTTATAATCAAATAAACATTGCCAAATAGACTCGAATAACAACCGTAATTTTTGTAACAGTTGATAACATCTGCAATTTAAATGTTGTAAATTATTAAGTGGGGAAGTGATTTCGAAAAAATTAAGTAAATGTCAATAGCCGAATCAAATAAGAGCTAGAAAAACTAAACTAGATGGTAACCTAACGTGTGAGGAGTTGGAAAATCACTTAAATTAATATTGTTAACTTGCTATAATAGTTAGTAACTTTAATACGATGGTAACTCTAGCAAATAGATATTGATAGCTTCTTGGAACAATTGGTAATTTGAATACAATCAAATAAGAGTTAGTAAATAAACTCAAATAGAAATTGGTAATTCTTCATAAAGGTTAGTAATTTTAGCATGTTGGTAAATTACCCAAGTAATATTGGTTTTTTACAAAAATAGTTTGTAATTTAAAATTATGAAGTAATTGCGGTACTTCCACAAAACTTTTGCTGCCTTACTAACACGTTTCCAGGCTATATAAGTGTTGTTATTTTCATAAAAATATTGGTAACTCACTAACATGTGACACGCAAAATAAGTTGTTGATCAAAATTTTGTTACCAACTATTTTGACATTTACAACACTTTTAAGAAATCATTAGCATGAAAGAGTATTCTGTTTTTTCACGCACGATTATGTAGAAATTTGCAGTACATAATGATGCTGCTACTTCTTTAGAATTGGGTTTAATAATTCAAACAAAACGATGACTTTTTCTCTAACTTTTTTTTTTTTTGTACTTAATTACGAATGTAGCCTTTAAAAAAAAAAATCTAATATGAGATGGAGCAAGCTCAATCAAATTGATAAAGATTGTCTTCGAATTTGTTAAATTTCATTATGACATTCTAATATTTTATCTAGTACACTACTTGAAA
Source organism: Eucalyptus sideroxylon x Eucalyptus melliodora (assembly GCA_016097485.1). Taxonomy (NCBI): domain Eukaryota; kingdom Viridiplantae; phylum Streptophyta; class Magnoliopsida; order Myrtales; family Myrtaceae; genus Eucalyptus; species Eucalyptus sideroxylon x Eucalyptus melliodora. The sequence goes on along the minus strand of CM027831.1, from coordinate 19,830,290 downwards.
CTTAACAAGTAAAGGAGATTTACCTATTACCATCTAAAGGGTCATAAAGACGTGACCACAATTCTCTATATGAAAGGATCTTTAAAATTATTTAGACTATTACCAACTATATATCAGAAACCTACGAATCAAACAAAACATTTAATGGTGTATTTTGAGCACATCCAGCATTCAAATGTTAAATTACATACTAAGAAGTTTTTGTTTCAATTTTCAGCTCAGTCATGATGGTTTGAGCTCAATTGTGGCGTTTTTCATATATGTATGAATTTTTTTTTTTTTTACTTTTCCGGTAATTTTTTTTAATAAAGTCCCTATACTTTTAAATTTTCTAATCAAGTTCTATTTTCAAAAATCATGTAATCAAATCTCTCTAGTATCAAATCTAAGCCAAATTTAGCTGACGTGGCCATTGAATGACCCCGTAGTGTGCTGTGGTATAATTATTGCACACACATAGTGCACTCTTAGAATTAGCTTAAAGCGAAAGCTAGTCAAACAGCTTATGGCATCTCCCACCATTCACTACCCACGGGGGTTTCCACATAGGCAATATTCAATCCGTATCACACTCCGGCGTTCTCTGAAGGCCGCGTCTATTGAATTTGCCTGGATTTGATACCGAAGAGACTTGATGATACAATTTATGCAAGGAGAATGACTTGACTGGGAAAATCAAAAAACGGTTGAAGCACATGTAGATTGATAACCTACATTTCACGCTTTGACATGTGTCTGAAGTAATAAATAGTTGTAGCTATTTTCCCTAAGGACAATATTAAACATCATCAGATTTATTACTTACTAAGTAATGAAAAAAGGACCACATAAATGCGCACCTTAACTTGTCCCAGCCCTTCTTTGATGTTGCTACCCCGCATAGCAAGCCCAACTAAATTCTTTGAAGCATCTCTAAAGTCTGGAGTAGAGGCACAATGAGACAATTCAAACCATATTAACCCATCAGGGAGATGGATGGGATCTTGGCAAGAATTATCTACATTATGCAGAATGAGCAACCTCAACTTTCTCATGTTTGTGAGAGCATGAGGACCAATATGCATCTTCACTTGCTTGGGTAGCACCAAAACTATGGCTTTTATCTTTTCAGTCCCCTGGATATGTATTTGAATAAATATAAGTTACTTTGTAACTACAATAAACAAAGTCAAAGATAAAAATACAATATGAATTGTCACACTAACAAGTCTTACCCCATTTCTTGATAGAACATCAAGAACATCACCACGAAGCCATAGCCTACTGCGCTTTTCAGGATAATCATGACACTCGTCTTTAACTATTTCCATACCCATTGATTGCATTAAATCATGCATTTGCAAGGTCCCATACTCTTCACTAATTAAGGAGCGCTCAATGAGACGTTGTAAACCAATAGTCATGTAAAAACCACAACTACTAAGAACTTTTATAATGTACTTTGTCCTTTTCCCTCTGAAGAAACAAGCGATGTCGAGAAAAATCTGCTTTTCATTGTCTTCCAATGGATCCCAACTTACCCTTAGCACTTCATTGATCTCTTGGTTAGGTCTGTCCGCAAGCTGTTTCAAGGTTTCTTCCCATTCTTTTTCTCCTCTGTCACGCAAGGAACAACCCAACACCTGGAGTGCCAAAGGAAGGCCTTTGGCATAATGCAAAAACTTATCAACAAGATTGCGCCTCAATTTTATTTGGGAATCGCTTAGAGAAGCATGCCTTTTAAAAAGTTCAAGAGCATCCCCACTCTGGAGAGCTTTAACTTTATATATACAATGCGAATCTATCCAATAAGAAGTTACTAGATTCCGATCTCTTGTTGTGACAATTATCCTACTTCCTTTACCGAACCACTTACAATCTCTGGCTAAAGCATCTAACTGGTTTATATGATCGACATCATCAAGAATAATGAGAACTTTCTTATTACAAAGTCTCTCTTCAATCAATTGACTTCCTTTACCATCACTGACAACCGGTAATTCATCCCCCGGCAATAACTCTAATAGTAATTTTTCTTGCAAAGGAGCCAGATCATTGGATTTGTCTTTAATATGTCCCAAGAAACAAGAACCTTGAAACTCTGTAAAAATAGCATTATAAATCGCTTCAGCAAGGGTTGTCTTTCCTACACCTCCTTGTCCATATAAACCCACCATAAGAACATCATCCTCGGACTTTAGATTTAAGATTGATTTAAGCTCTTGTACTGGGGATTCTAACCCAACCGGATACTTGGTTGCATTTAATGGCATTCGACCTAGTTGAGTTGAGATCTTATGTACAATCCGTTGCACAAGCGCCGCTTCACATCTGACAAGGGAAAATTAGTTGAAACTGCTTTTAGAGCAATGCAAACAAATGAATAAGTGTTCAAAGACAATCGATGACTAAGAAACTAGTTTGCAATATATTTTGAGATGAATGTCCAAATATGCTCAACTAGCCAGATGCTAGAATCTACACGAGTCTAAGACTAACTCTTATGTTATTCTAAATGTTCTTTGTTAATCCTTTGTGCATTTATTAACAATTCAAGTTAGTAATGTATATCTTAAACGTTGATTGGAATTGTCATGATCTCCTTACAGAGTTCTTTGAAATTGTCTTGTTTTTTCTTCAATTATTAATATGCCTACCCATTGATCTGGTATTTTTCTTTGCGAAGAAATACCTGTGATGAAAATTAACAACGCGATGCTTAAGTTTGATAAAATACCAGATCTATGTTTTCCTATGGGATGATTTCAGTCCCATTTTCAAAGCAGACAAATGAAGACCCGTACTTTGGCCTTTCGGACAAATACTGCCAACCATTTGTTCCGGTAGAACACAATTTACTACTCTTTTCCACTTTACAGCTTCAAGTAGTTACAAGATGCCATTAGGCAGTATTTGCTTTAGAAAAACTAGCTTTTCATTCTTTCTTCTAATAAAAAAAAACATTTCTAATATATGAAAAAAGTTTGATAGAATACCAGATTTATCTTCTCCTATGCGTAACGGGATAAAGTCAAAACTCTCTTGACAAAATTTCTCGCTCAATAAAATGACCCCGCGGATACGAAAGAAGGGAGAAATGCTCTATTGGTCAATGAAAGGCTTGATGTAATCTAAAAAAGAGACGAAATTAGAGAAGCCTGAGGGACAAGCTTCAAATCACATCCTTGAAGTGCAAAGAAAGACCAGACCAAAAAACAGTCCATAGAAAGTAGCAAGAAAAGGTAAAACCATTCATTTTAGATCCTGTAAAAGGAGCGGCTAATCTTAATGCCCTCTGTCACCGAAGACAGAGGAAAGTCTCCGCCATCACAGGCAGCCTCAGGCAACCATCGCCCGAGGCTACTGATCGCCGATCAATGCTGGACCCCCCAGATCTCTAGTCACGAACCTGGATTGTCACCTAAAGCTGATTGACCCAGACGGGGAGAGGCTGAGGTGACGCAGCTGGAGCCGTGTGGGGACGTGAGCACTCGGCTGGCGGCATGTCAATATCCAGCGATGGCTCGGAGAGGACACACGGCTCACACATGGTGCTCTGTTTCGTGTGCTGCGTGAGAGTGCTCCGTGTTGCGTGAGTGTCCGATGGGAGTGGGTTGCGTGAGGGAGAGATCTAGGGGCAAATTTACCCCCAACGTCATAGTCTCCCAAACCTTATAGCAAATCAAGTATGAAAAGATTTACACTAATTGAAGTAGTAGAAGTGTTCTCACGTACCCGTCAGTAAAATGCTCCCCTGACAAAAAACTAGCGTAAAAAAGAGCTTCCTTCCATCTCTTCACTTTCTCTGAATCCTTCCCGAACTTGACCTCATGCTTATCCAAAGCTTTTCTGTAACTCTCTCTTGGTGTTCTGACTTCATAGGGTTCCACTTTGTAAAACACCGGCCACACAATCAAGTACTTTTGCTTCCTACACTCTATGATCTTCGTTAACTCATCCAAACACCACAATGAAGAGGCATAGTTCTCGGAGAAAACAGTGATCGCGATTTGCGAGTCCTCAATCGCATTCATAAGCGCATGTGGTATCTCCTCTCCGTTCCTCAGTTTTTCATTGTCCTTGTAAGTGCGTATTCCTGCTTGGTCTAGAGCTGAGTAGAGATGACTGAGGAAGTGATTGCGGACGTCCGGGCCTCTGAAACTCAAGAACACGTGGTAACTCCTTCTGTGTTTGGAAGAAGAAGAAGCCATTAGAATCAAAAAACGGAGGAGGTTAACAATGAGCAATGAGTTGCCTAAGATTTGGTACTATGTAAGCGGTAGTTTGTTCGCCATTTGATTAGGTCATTTAATAATATAACTATGGGCATCACCCCCCCTCAAAAGTGTTGACAATTTGCGCTTCTAGATGACATTTGTCGCATTAGTTAGATGTTTGATAGACACTAATTTGGATTAATGTTAAATTTATTGTTAATTGAATTTTAATGAATCTCATTCATAAGCGCATGTGGTATCTCCTCTCCATTCCTCAGTTTTTCATTGTCCTTGTGAGTGCGTATTCCTGCTTGGTCTAGAGCTGAGTAGAGATGATTGAGGAAGTGATTGCGGACTTCCAAGCCTCTGAAACTCAAGAACACGTGGTAACTCCTTCTGGGCTTGGAAGAAGAAGAAGAAGCCATTAGAATCAGAAAACGGAGGAGGTTAACAATAAACAATGAGTTGCCTAAGATTTGGTACTATGTAAGCAGTAGTTTGTTCGCCATTTGATTAGGTCATTTAATAATATAACTATGGACATCACCCCCCTGAAATGTGTTGACAATTTGCGCTTCTAGATGACATTTGTCGCATTAGTTAGATGTTTGATAGACACTAATTTATATTAATGTTAAATTTATTGTTAATTGAATTTTAATGAATCGGATTCATAAGCATATGTGGTATCTTCTCTCCATTCCTCGGTTTTTCATCGTCCTTGTAAGTGCGTATTCCTGCTTGGTCTAGAGCTGAGTAGAGATGACTGAGAAAGTGATTGCGGACGTCCGGGCCTCTGAAACTCAAGAACACATGGTAACTCCTTCTGGGCTTGGAAGAAGAAGAAGCCATTAGAATCAGAAAACGGAGGAGGTTAACAATGAGCAATGAGTTGCCTAAGATTTGGTACTATGTAAGCGGTAGTTTGTTCACCATTTGATTAGGTCATTTAATAATATAACTATGGGCATCACCCCCCTGAAAAATGTTGACAATTTGCGCTTCTAGATGACATTTGTCACATTAGTTAGATGTTTGATAGACACTAATTTGGATTAATGTTAAATTTATTGTTAATTGAATTTTAATGAATCGCATTCATAAGCACATGTGGTATCTCCTCTCCGTTCCTCGGTTTTTCATCGTCCTTGTAAGTGCGTATTCCTGCTTGGTGTAGAGCTAAGTAGAAATGATTGAGGAAGTGATTGCGGACTTCCAAGCCTCTGAAACTCAAGAACACGTGGTAACTGATATTGCTAGTATGAGTACCTAGAGGGGGGTGAATAGGTATACAAAGAATTTTCTTGAAGATTGCACAATACTTTAGACAGTTGAAGAATTTGCAATAATTAAAAATCAATCGTGAGACTGAGTAAGGGAAAGAGAGAATTGAACACTCGGTTTATAGTGGTTCGGCTTGATCCAAGCCTACGTCCACTCTTCTGCACTGACAGCCAATTTGGCTGGATTCCACTATGAACAAAGAGATGTTACAGTGATGATCTTCCTTGATTTCTTGGTGTAGATGATCTACCACACTCACTCAAGGTATCACCAAGTACAAACACTCTCTGTGTATACAATTTCGCTCGAACCGTCTCGACTAACAATCAAGGTTCTTCGACTCGGAATTTTTCTATTGATCACACCCTGAAAACAACTAGAACGTCTTCCTTTTATACTCCTTTATGCCATCATAGCCGTTGGCACTTACCAAAGGAATTCCTCCAATCTACCCGTTGGACGGAATCAATCAAGAAGATCATCCGAGCTATTTAAGGAATCTGATGATAACCCATCAATCCTGTTCGCCCATACAATCAGGATCTCGGTTTCCAAGAATAGAACATTCCAAGATTATTTCATCGACCATCGGATCTTCAATCGATCTTAGATAAGAATTAAAGAATCCGAAATGATTATCCAACCAAAGAATCTATTCCGGAGGATTGGATCGAATCCTCAACCATATACCTCGGCTTTGGATTTCCTTCGTCACTGGATTAGAAAGACTGTCAGTGAGAATAGACTTAAGTCTTGAGTCTTGAGTCTTAAATCTTGAGTCTTGAGTCTTGAGTCTTGGGTCTTGAGTCTTGGGTCTTGAGTCTCGAGAGTACAAAGTCTTCAGACTTTAAACTGACGGTCTCCGAACATCCAGACTTAGACTGAAAGAAACGTTTTGTCAGCTTCAAAATATTCTGGAAAGATTTCTCCAACAATCTCCCCCTTTTTGATGGTGACAAAACTTTCTTGAAGATTTGAACAACTTTGACCTGCAAAACATTTCTCAAGCAATATGGCTAACTCATAAAGATTAATAAAACAACCAGACTCTGCATCCACAGAAAATTGGTTAGTCTTTCATGAGAAACACCATATAACAACACTTGAATAAATGCAACCAGTCAAGCATCATAATCCACAGCCAATTCAGTCAAATTCACACCCAAGTTCAAGTTCTCAAGTCATACTCAAAAATAAACATAACCACAAAAGTCAAAGTTTTAAATGGTTCAAATTGGTTCTCCCCATTTTTGTCAGCATTGAAAAGGGTGAGAAAGGAGTCATGTCTGCTTGGGAATGCGCACGATCTGGAAATCCCCAATGGACTGGACTACTCCTTCGAGCTTCTTCGGTCTTCTCTCGGATGAGCTACCTCTTCTCCCTTGGCATTGGCTTGAAGTTGCGGAGCGAGGTCTTTGAATTTATCCTCCGGAGAGAGACGAAGATGCTTGTCCAGCGCTCTTCAAAGCTTGGATTTCACGAATCGAACATATATCTGGCTACGCATTTCCAGAAGAATATTCATGATGCTACGAAAATCTGCAGAATCATCCGTCTGTGTACTGGCATTGGCTTTCTCAGATGGTGTGTATGCAGACGATGGCGCTTCTGTATGGTCTGGCAGATTTGGAATCGACGTATCACCTTCTTCAGGCAATTGAGAGACCTGAACTTCTTCTGGGTCTTCTGGAGATTGTCTTAGATCTTCACTGATAGCAGCATGAGGTGTAGACTTCTCTTGCTCGCTAACTCCCCCTGTCTCTAGGACATCGAAAGGGGAAGAGTGATGATCATGCTCTTGATTTCCCTTCTCTCCAGATTCATCAGCAGACTTTTCTTTTTCTCCTTCTCCTTCTTCTTCATCTTCTTTCTCCTTCTCTCTCTGTTCTTCTTCTTCTCTGTTCTGCTTTTCTTCTTCTCTGCTCTGCTGAAGTTCTGTCGGATGAGACACAGAACGTCTGGTTCTTGTCAGTGCTTGGATAGTGGGATCTTCATCATCTTCATCTTCATCCTCATCCTCCAGGAAGAGAGTTCTTTTCCTCTTTTTCGATGGGGCACCAATGGCCTCCTTTCCTTTCCTTTTTGAAGCAGACTGGACTGGAGATTTCACTTTGAATTTCTCCATTGCCTTGGAGAGTTCTTGCGACGCATCTTCATTAACATTTTCAACCCTACCACCATCTTATCACACGGTCGAACACAAAAAGTATGTGGCGGTTCAATGTTCGATGTCGAAGATCTTGGTCACCGCACCAGGATAAGGCAATTGTCCTTTGTCTTTTGACACTGCTCTGTACATATGGAAAAGAATAGTGTGCGGGAGAGAAAACTTCCGTCCTGAGTTGATCGCATACATCAACTTTGCTTTAGAAAGAGACACAGAAGTCTTTGACGTAGACTTCGGTCTGAGACAGTTGATCACAATCTTATGAAGCACAATGTTGATGGCATTCATCCTGGAATAGGCAATTTTCTTCTCTACGTCCCTATCTTTGACAAGATCCAGAGTAGTACGAGCAGGTGAGACTTTGATTGGGAGATAGCGTCCCCGTTCAACTCCAACTATGTCCGCCAACATATTCACATCTACCACATAGACTTGGTCTCGAACATTGAATGAAATTCTATTCGCATCCAAAAAGCTAAGATTTGAATAGAAATAAGCGGTCAGTTGAGCATACCCGTCTGTAGAGTCAGAGCAAAAAGTCTCAAGTTGAAGCAAATTCAACTTCTCTCTTAAGTTCAAGTTGATGGTATCCAGGAAGTCAAAATCGACACTTCTAGGGTTTATCACCCCTCTTTTCAACAGCACAAATACACTTTTTCCCGATCCTTGGATTTAAACAAATCCATCCGATTTCCTTTCACATTTGCTGCCACACCCATTCTAGGTTTAAATTCAAGGAACATTTTGTCATCATCGTTCCCGTCAATCAGATTTTGTCCTGGCATATGAGGATCACTTGGAATGTTCGCAAGAGCTTCCTCTGCCCTTCCTTTCGGAGCAATTCCCAACTCTTCCATTTTCCGCAGAAAAAGATACTCATTCCCATAATTTTTGTCCTTAAGGAAGTCATCTATATATTTTAATGAAGTACCAGAGGTTTTCAACGCACGATAAAGCTTATAGATAAAGGAGGGTCTTTGGACTCTTACTGGGTCGGCATCCTCGATTATCTCTTCTTCCAGATTTTGACTTGCACCTTGTGGGGCAGGAGATGCTGAATGACGTGGAGGAGAGCGAATCGGACTTTGTCGCTGACTTGATAAGTCTTCTTCCTCAGTAAGATCGAAGTGAGTCGGTCCCTTCTCCATTCTTTGTGGTCCCCTGCTTGCGATTCTTGATGATTTCCTTGAAGATGACATCTTTCTTTGTCTGTTGGAAGATTCCTTCACTTGCTTTTCCCAAGAAAAATGACTACTTTCTCGACGACGAACAAGAAGTAGAAACAGTATCGGGAGGAGAGTGCCTTTTAGGATTTTGAAAATTGGGCGTAGAATAACTGTATATATATATACCTCGGATTTGAAAAGAGAAGTTTAATCGGTACAAGGAAAGTGTACGAACACTTCTTTTCAAAATCAATAACTGCCAAAATTAATTCCTTAAAAAAGATAAGTTTTCAAATTTCACACGAATTATATCTGAATGAAAGAACGTACCTTTTCGAGATAAGATAAACGAGAATTCGTACCTTTTAGTTAAAACAGCAACTTACAGTCTTTAGCCATGAATGATTGAGTCTCAGGATTTAAAGTCTAAGAGATCAGAGTCTTAGAGTTGGTGAGTCTCTAGACTTTAACTTCTTCAAGCTTCAAAATGTTGAGTCTTGAGCGGATGAAGTCGAATTGATTTTTCTCCAAAGGCTTTGTAAATATATCCGCTAGTTGACTCTTTGAATCAACAAATTGAATCGAGATTTCTCCATTTTGAATATGATCTCTAATGAAGTGATGACGAATCTCAATATGCTTTGCTCTTGAATGAAGGATTGGATTTTTGGTGAGATTGATCGCGCTGGTGTTGTCACATCGATTTACGTGCATGAGTCTTCAATGCCAAAGTCTTGTAGCTGTTGTTTTATCCATAGAATTTGCGAACATCAGCTTCCAAGAGCTACATACTCGCTTCGTCGTTGAAAGAGCTACGGTGCTTTGCTTCCTTGAGAACCAAGACACTTTCGTTTCCAAGTAGTTGACAAGTTCCGAAGTGCTCTTTCTATCGACTCGCGGCCGGCCGGATCGCATCCGAGTATCCTAGAAGATTAAAGTCTCCCCTCTTTGGATACCAAAGACCGATGCTTGAAGATGAAGCAACGTATTTGATAATACGTTTCACGGCAATGAGATGTGATTCTCTAGGATCCGATTGAAACCTAGCACGTATACAAACACTAAACAAAATATCGGTCTAGAAGCGATAAGATAAAGAAGTGAACCGATCATGCTCCCGTACAGCTTTTGATCTACTTTCTTCCTTTCTTCATCCTTGTCTATCTTCTGAGAACATGACATTGGTATGTCGGTCTTTTTGCACTTTTCCAATCCAAACCTTTTGACAAGATCATTCGCATATTTTTCTTGATGGATGAAAGTTCCTTCCTTCATTTGATTTACTTGGAGTCCAAGAAAGAATGTTAACTCTCCCATCATACTCATTTCAAATTCATCCTGTATAGACTTAGAAAATTTCTTGCAAAGACTTTCATTAGAGGATCCAAAAATAATGTCATCAACATATATTTGAACGAGTAAGAAACTTTTGTTTTCCTTTTTGATGAACAGAGTAGTATCTACTTTACCTTTGACAAATCCGTTACGTAATAAAAACTTACTTAGTCTGTCGTACCAAGCTCGAGGTGCTTGCTTTAAACCATACGAGCCTTTTTCGATCGAAGACCGAGTCTGGCTTTTTTGGATCTTCAAAATCAGGTGGTTATTCCACGTAAACTTTTTCTTGGATAAATCCATTTAGGAATGCACTTTTGACGTCCATTTGGAATAACCTGAAATTTTTGTAACAAGCAAACGCAAGTAATAGACGAATAGCTTCTAACCTTGCTACGGGAGCGTAAGTCTCATCATAGTCTATTCCTTCTTCTTGCGTGTATCCCTTGGCCACGAGTCTTGCTTTATTTCGTACGACTTTTCCTTTTCGTTCATCCTTGTTTCGAACACCCACTTGGCTCCTATAACAGCTTTACCTTTTGGTTTAGATGTCAATTCCCGAGACATAATTAATGTTGAACTGTCGAGCTCTTCTTGCATAGCTTCGATCCAGCTTTCATCGATAAAGCTTCTTCTATGCTTTTTGGTTCAATTTCGAGATGAGAGCAATAGCACTAGATTCTTCACGCCTTTTTGATCTGTGCGGATTCCTTCATTGATTTCGCCAATAATGAGATCTTTAGGATGACCGGATTTGTGTTTCCGATTCTTGGTTGATTTGCTTGGTTGATGATCTCTTTCTTTATTTGAATCTTCATGAGCATCTTGATGTTGGACTTCCTGAGTCTGAGATGCTTCTTGAGTTGAAGACTTTGGAAGGTCTAGAGCAGGTTCAGACTCTTCATGCTGAATCTGGCTGGATTCATCTTGTGTGGAGTCTTGGAATTTGACATTCATTGATTCCTCCACAGACTGGCTTTTCTTGTTATAGACTCTGTAGGCTTTGCTTGATGTAGAATATCCAAGGAAGATGCCTTCATCGATCTTTCTTCAAACTTACCAACTCAATCATTTGCATTTTTCAAAATAAAGCATTTGCAACCAAATACATGAAAGTATGAAACAATAGGCTTCTTACCTTTGAACAATTCATAGGGGGTTTTTTCAAGAATAGGTCTTAGGAAGACTCTACTTATAATATAGCATGCGGTTGAAACACTTCAGCCCAAAATCGTGAAGAAATTTTACTTTCAATTAAAAGTGTTCTAGCCATTTCTTGAAGAGATCTATTCTTTCTTTCCACAACTCCATTTTGCTCTGGAGTATACGGAGAGGAAAACATGTGATTAAAACCAGATTTATCACGGAATTTCGTAAAATCTTGATTTTCAAATTCACTTCCATGATCTGTTCTTATACTTGAAATAGCACATCCTTTTTCATTTTGAACCTTTTTAGCAAACCTCTCAAAGTACGAAAAGGTTTCGACTTACTTGCAAGAAAATATACCCGGTAAAGCGAGAGTAATCGTCTACAATTACTAGACAATATTTCTTACCTCCAATGCTCGGGTTCTTGTTGGTCCGAAGAGATCCATATGAAGCAACCGTAGTACATGATTAGTAGATACATGATTTATTTGCTTAAATGAATTTCTTACCTGCTTTCCCCGAGAATGCATGGAGTGCATAAGTCGACTTTTGGTATGGCAATTTAGGCAGACCTCGAACAAGCTGCTTTGAAGAAATTTTGGCTAATTGCTTCTTGTTGATATGGCCAAGTTTTCTGTGCCATAGAACTGCTTCATCTTGAATTGAGATTAGGCATTGTTCTTCATTTAGCTTTACATCAATGAGGTAGATGTTTCCATGCCTTCGACCCATGAAAGACTGAGTCGAATCTTTACTAATTCCAGAACATATGCCTTCTTGAAAGGAGATCTTGAAACCGGTATCACACAATTGGCTAATGCTGAGAAGATTGTAATTGAGTCCTTCCACTAGAGAGACATTGCTTATTGTGAGATTTCCAATTTTCACAGTTCCGAATCCCACAATACTTCCTTTACTATTTCCTCCAAATGAAACTTTTCCACCATTTACTTGAATAAGCTTTATGAAACAATTTGAGTCTCCTGTCATGTGTCTTAAGCATCCGCTGTCAAGATACCACTTTACCTTCTTTTTGACAGAGACCTGCATTCAAAAGAGAGTCTCAAGCTTTCTTTGGTACCCAAATTTTCTTGGGTCCTTTGGTGTTAGTAGGATGAGCATTATTAGGCCATACTCTCTTAACAGGCTTCCAAACCATAGGACACTCTTTTTCAAAATGATCCTGACTGTTACACTTTGAACACCTTAAAGCATTTCGACCTACAGACTTTACAAAAACTTTCTTGAAATGATTTTTGTAAGCTTCTCTTGATGGTCTTTTCTTAATTCTTTCTTTAACTTTTGGAAAATCAATCAAAGGGATTGTTTCAGCTGTCATACCTAGACCCGACTTATTGAAGTAGGGTCTTTGGACTAAAAGAACTTTTTCAAGTTTTTCCGACCCTATTGAAAATTTCTTTGAAATATTTGATAAATCAGTTTTTAAGAAAGCATTTTCTTTTGAGAGTTTTTCTTCATTCTCTTTAAGAGTAGAAACATTCAAGTTTAAACTTTTCACTTTTTCTTCAAAAATGTTTTCCTTTTGTTTTAAAACTGAGTTTTCCTTTTTAAGTTCGGAAATCTTTTTGAGAGAAGTCTTAAGACTAAAGCATAATTCATCAATGTATTTAGAGACTTTGACAGGGATTTTATAATCACTTACCTCAAATTCACTGTCTGAGTCGATCCAGAGTCTGAGTCTGATTGCGCCATCAGACACGTATTGGCATATTCCTCATCATTCTCTTCACACTCTGTATCGCTCCAGGTTTCGGCTTTAAGAGCTTTTTGAGACTTCTCAGCTTTTCCTCTTTTCTTTTTCGAAGAGGACAGTTGGGTCGATGTGTCCCTTCTTTTTACATTCGAAGCAAACTACATCTTTGTTTGGTTCATCATCATCAACGAGTTGGTCTCGCTGTCTCGAAAACTTTGTTTCTTTGGGATGAACCTTCTGCCTTTTCTGTTCAGTTTTCTGAATCTTCTTATCATGAGTGCAAGCTCCTCATCATCCATATCATCTTCAGAATCTGCATCATCAGAATCATCATTTGATTTTAGTGCAATAGATTTCTTACCTCTTGGATCTTCGTCTTCATTAATTCGTTCCACTTCGTAAGACTAAAGAGTTCCAATCAGCTCGTCTACAGATAATGGCATGATTCTTTGCGTCTCTCTTATTGAGGTCTTTATATGATTCTAATCCTTGGAGAGTCCACGCAGAAGCTTGTTCACCTTCATGGGATCAGAAATTTTTTGTCCTTGGTTCTCAAGACCATTGACAATATCTGTAAAACGACTAAACATGTTAGTTATAGATTCTCCTGGTTTCATTTTGAAGGCCTCATATTGACCGAGGAGAATGTTAATTCTGGTCTCCTTCACTCGATCTGTCCCTTCATAGGTGATGTGTAATCTATCCCATACTTCTTTTGCTGTAACACAAGAAGATATTCTGTTATATTCAGTTGGAGATAAAGCACAGTATAAAGAGTAAATTGCTTTTGCATCAAGTGCTTGTCTCTTATTTATCTCTTCCTGAGCCATTCCGCTGGTTTCAATAGTGTCTTTCCCTCTTTCAGAGTTTGATGCAGCAGGAGTGATTCCTCTTTCCACAACGTCCCATTCCGGAGGGATCCTTTGATCGTAGGAAAGCTTTTATCTTGTTCTTCCGGATGTTGTAATCATTTCCATCGAAGTAGGGAGGTCTGATATTGCTTTGCCCTTCCATCAGCCCCGGTGCTAGCATACTAGCCATGGATCTTTTACTCTGAAGTAAAACACTTCAAACAAAGTAAGAACACGAGCTCTGATACCAATTGATATTGCTAGTATGAGTACCTAGAGGGGGTGAATAGGTATACAAAGAATTTTCTTGAAGATTGCACAATACTTTAGACAGTTGAAGAATTTGCAATAATTAAAAATCAATCGTGAGACTGAGTAAGGGAAAGAGAGAATTGAACACTCGGTTTATAGTAGTTCGGCTTGATCCAAGCCTACGTCCACTCTTCGCACCGACAGCCAATTGGCTGGATTCCACTATGAACAAAGAGATGTTACGGTGTTGATCTTCCTTGATTTCTCGGTGTAGATGATCTACCACACTCACTCAAGGTATCACCAAGTACAAACACTCTCTGTGTATACAATTTCGCTCGAACCGTCTCGACTAACAATCAAGGTTCTTCGAGACTGAATTTTTCTATCGATCACACCACCGAAAACAACTAGAACGTCTTCCTTTTATACTCCTTTATGCCATCATAGCCGTTGGCACTTACCAAAGGAATTCCTCCAATCTACCCGTTGGACGGAATCAATCAAGAAGATCATCCGAGCTATTTAAGGAATCGATGATAGCCCATCAATCTGTTCGCCTATACAATCAGGATCTCGGTTTCCAAGAATAGAACATTCCAAGATTATTTCGTCGACCATCGGATCTTCAATCGATCTTAGATAAGAATTAAAGAATCCGAAATGATTATCCAACCAAAGAATCTATTCCAGAGGATTGGATCGAATCCTCAACCATATACCTCGGCTTTGGATTTCCTTCGTCACTGGATTAGAAAGACTGTCAGTGAGAATAGACTTAAGTCTTGAGTCTTGAGTCTTAAGTCTTGAGTCTTGAGTCTTGAGTCTTGGGTCTTGAGTCTTGGGTCTTGAGTCTCGAGAGTACAAAGTCTTCAGACTTTAAACTGACGGTCTCCGAACATCCAGACTTAGACTGAAAGAAACGTTTTGTCAGCTTCAAAATATTCTGGAAAGATTTCTCCAACAGTAACTCCTTCTGGGCTTGGAAGAAGAAGAAGCCATTAGAATCAGAAAATAGAGGAGGTTAACAATGAGCATTGAGTTGCCTAAGATTTGGTACTATGTAAGTGGTAGTTTGTTCACCATTTGATTAGGTCATTTAATAATATAACTATGGGCATCACCCCCCTGAAAAGTGTTGACAATTTGCGCTTCTAGATGACATTTGTCGCATTAGTTAGATGTTTGATAGACACTAATTTATATTAATGTTAAATTTATTGTTAATTGAATTTTAATGAATTTGACCGGTCAACATACCATAAATTTTTTAGACTGTAATTTCATACCGTCTTCGTTGGGGACCAATTTTTTGACTGATTAATTACAGACTTTTGAGTTGGCAAATTGTCACTCAAAGGCATGATTGAAGGAGCATCTACCGTAACTAATGGACTAGCTTCGAGGAAATGGCCTCCATCTGTTTAATCCTTTGCTCGTTCTTTCTTATATGGAAAGTAAAGTATCTCGTCTCTTTAAGAAAGGTTAGCTCGTACACTGGCTCCCGTTTAAAGTAAATTATCTCCTCTTTGGAGAAGGTTGGCTACTCCATTGGCTCCCAAATAAAGTATTTTGCTGTGGCTTCCAGCAAACGGCATTCGCAACCAATGACTTAATGTCTTTCTTCTCTTTCCATTTCTGCAAATTATAAACTAGTTATCCCAATTATCAAGTTCATGGGGATTTAGCCTAAGAACAGATTTTGCAACGCTCTGAAACTTGTTATTCCATTTTCCATAATGGCTGCTCTGAGCTAAGAACATTGAAGTCTAACTTGTTGAGGAAGTACGAGGGGAAAGTAGTAAAAAAATTCTAAACATATTGCATTGTACCAATTCCATTTTAAGTGAACCAAATGCCAGAAATGAAGAAAATGTTTTTTGTGAAACAAATAGAGCTTGAGGCACAAACACTGTTTTGGTAGCTAAAATTCGCGTTATCTTTTGCTTCCATCTTTTTATAATCGTTTGTTAATTACTCTCTCATGACTCGCTTGCTAGAAATAAATCAATATGCAATGGGAATGAAGAAATCCAAATTTAGAGTACGTTTTTACCAATAAGTGGTACGTTACATTTTCCATATGTTAGACATTCTAGTTAAAATTGTATAAGGATTACCATTTTTCTTTCATTGCTCAGCATGAAAATAGATCAAGCTTTTTGTTCAGTTGAAAGTAATGTGATGGCTACCCTAATAGCTAATTTTATGTTACTTTGGGACAAAGGATCTTTCATTTGAGTAGGGCTTTTTTCATTGGATGCTTTTTGGGAATTCGCTAGCTTGGTGATGTCACTCCCCGGCAAATCAAAGTGCAAGTCATTTTCAAAAGCATTGGATACTTCATATGAGAGTTTGTAAGAAAGACTTTGTCTAGGTGTGAAAGAACACATTCCATTCAAATTATTTAGTCCAAAAGAGGATTTCCACATTTGGACTTTAATTGTCACACCCTGATTCTCGAGCACGCGCCTATCTCTCATCTGGTTGATTAATAGCGATGTTCCAGGACGCATCACCGACCCTTTGTGGCATCCAAAAGTCCCAACCATACTAATTTAGTAGACATGGATTAAGAGAGGAATTTGGACATTGGTAAATTAATTTTGTGCCAAAGGGATGGAAGTCAACCACACGTGAGGCACACGCCTGCTGAAAAATTAAGAGTAAAATTTTGAAGAGTGGGACTGCACGTGGGAACTTTGGCTATGCAGTTGTATGTGAAGCAATTGGATTATGAGAATGCAAAATTTATTTCTTTAAGAAAAATAAAGGAATGGTTCATAATAGAGCAAAGATTATGGGTTTATATTCTAAAGTTTGGGGGCCTTTTACTCGGATTTTCTTTTGGCCCCAAGACTTTTGGGCTCGAGCGGCCCATGGAGGCCCACAAGGCCATCGACCGAAGGGAGGAGGGACTAGATGGAAAAGCCCACACCACCCTCTCCACTTGTCCCATGGATGAAGCCACATGTCCTTCCTTTGGAACCAAGTGTCCATTGCCATGCAAAACCTCATGATTACTAGCTAATCATGAGGGTGAAAGGAAGAAAAAGAGATAGAGGGGCAGAATGGACGAGGCATGCAACCGAGGGAGTGTTCACGAGAGAGAGTGAGAGCGAGCAGGCGAGCGAGCGAGAGAGAGAGAGTCCGAGAGAAAGAGAGAGAGATCGAGAGAAAGGGAGATTTCGTGAGGGTGCCCCGACGAGGGAAGAAGGAGACCAGCCCTGCCGTGCATGCGCCTACTACCGCCACCGAAGTCGCCTAGCTCCGCCATCGATTAAGCCACACTCGAAGCCCCCAAGTCACTGTTTTTGCTTGTTGTGATTTTATTGAACTTAAGGCAAGTGAAGTTCGTTAGCCTACATTATGCTTGATGTGGTTGTGTGAAGTGTAAATAGACTCGAGGATGCATAAATTTTGATGCTGGATGTTGAAGTTTTGAACTAGTAGGAGTAGTTCTTTAGGATTGGTAAACTGTTTTATGGAAACACAACTTAACCTTTGCCAATTCTGTGAATTTTGTGCAATTATCCAGTCAAAATTTGATCTCGTGTTCTTGATAAAAGTTGTAGATGGCATCTTGAGGAGTAACATATTAAAATTTGAGAAGAAACAGACAAGTATTGGTCAGTGAAATGATTTTTCTTTGAAAGTGTTAAATCTGGAAACCGTTACCGAGGGTTAGGAAGAGTTATGGTGACTATAGCTTTTGATCTATCATGAATCTGACTTCGAGTTCTTCACGAGACTTTTACCTCTAGGTCTTGACTATAACATATTAAAATATTAGAATTTTATGAGTTCATTTAGGGATTTAATCGAAATTATTACTGAAACTGTGCAAAAGTGGTGTTGGAATTTTTTTTGCTGTGATGCATGGACCTATGCGATTTATATGGAACTTTCTTGACATGGTGTTTTTCATAAAACCCTTTTCTCTAAATCTCATTTATAACATGTTATATTTTCAAAATTTATTAAGATCGTTTACTAATTTTTCTAAAATTTTAATTAAAGAAGTGCATTCTGTTTTATCCAAAAATTGTTTTATTTTCAAGAATAAATGAATTGCTCTATGAGATGTGATATCTTGGATTGTTATTTATACAACATATGTGGTGACATTTAGCATATCATATGACATCAAAAAGCTGATTTAAACCTTTGACATTATTGTATCAAATGCTATTTTGGAAAGTGAGACATATATGTGAATATACATTATGATGTTGATGATACCGTCGGACCCTTGAGTCGATGATGCCTCGGGAGTTTCGAGATGCTCGGAGGTGTGTGCCGGAGGTTCCTCGTGATGCCAGTTGGAGTGCGGAATGCCCGGAGGTGTGTGCCGGATGCCCGAAGGTGTGTGCTGGAGGTTCCTTGCGATGCCAGGTTGGGTGCGAGCGATATGAGGGATGCAAATATTGGTCCTTGGAAGATAATGAGATCCTTTTGAAAATTAAAATTGGGAATTGAATTGTGAGCATGTGTGTGCATGTGGCATGGTGCATGAATTGCTTATGAAATTGAGTTGGTACTATTTGGCATTGAGAATGCGATCATGATGGCATTGAATGGATCTCATGAGGATATATACATGATTGTGTGGATAATATGAATCACGCGCATGTATGTGCATATGGCATGGAACATAAATTGCCTTAATGAATGAATCTCATGGAGATATAAGTATGATTGCATGGATGATATGTGCATTTCACATAAAATCTTGGTTGTCTTGCTTGTTGCATTGTGTAGTTTGATGGATCTTTACTGCTGAGTGGTTGTACTCACCCCTTTGCGGACTAACATTTCAGATTAAGAGATGCCTCTGTTAGCGGTCATGTGTGGTACTTTCTATGGCTTACCGTCCGACGTTGAGGTTAAGTGTTCGGAGCATGCCTATGTTGGTGTTCATAGACTAGTGTTCATCCGTATTTAAGTTTTAGTTATGTATGATGTGGGCCCTGTAGTCCAGGAGTTCCTGTTCGTGCATGTCCGCTGCAACGGGGTTATGATGGGGATGTTGTCACCGCCACCAGCCGATGCACCGTGCTGGGTGTGATTGCGCATGAAACTGGTAGAGGATGACACTTTTTGGATAGCCGACACTGGATGATGGATCGGTGTACATGACTAATGTGGGGTCGAGTACTTTTGGGTTATAGCCGAGCTTAGTAAAGCCTTGGCCTTTGATGTACCGACTCTTGATGTCCGATCAAGCTATGTAAATAAAAGTGTTTCGGCTCTAACGTATATATATGAAAGGTGTAATTGGTGTGTATTGCATTGTATTATTTAGTGTGAGTTTGAGATAGGGAGATGTCAAATATGCTTCCGTTATATGAACTGCGTTGGGATCGATTGAGATAATATAAACCCCCAGGTTATATGGACCCACTATAATTCAATGGTATCAAAGTGACATGTTATTAGGACAAGTGAAAGGTAAGCGAACTGTGGCAACCCTAATGGATCGAGGGCCGTTTCGGGGGTGCCACACCCTTTCATTTTAATACGCAAGCGGAAGTAGATATAAAATCCCCAAACAATAAAATAATTGGATAGAAAAGTAAGGTCATATTTTTCAAACCTGAAAAACCACAACCACACTTTTATACAAACAAACATCATAGTATATATTACAATACTATTCACAACATTTGATCTTTCATACATCAATTCACAACCTGGGGTTTGCAAAACAGGGTGAGGTTTTAGTCCTTATCCGGGTCATACTATGGATCATCTCCGGTGTCCAAAATGCATAGGAGGACGAGAAGGTGGACGTGCTGCCATCTAAGGGCCTGAAATGTTTTCCCACAACGGAGTGAGACGATGTTTCAGCGAGTTCTACCCCTTAAAACTCGATTAGAAGGCCAATACGCCATAAGGGCTGCCTATGCACAACACCAGTCAGAGGACTTATTTTGGTCTCAGATTCCACCTGCAATTCAATACAGTTCGAATAGGCACCCAATCAATCAATTCACTACAATAGATCAAATCATTGATCAATTGACCTAGTTGATTACATGTCACCACGACCTCCCTCCGGTCGGTACATTTAAGACTATTTATAATGTCCTCTCAAATTAGGATCTGCTCACTCTAAGCTGATAATTAGATAGTATAGCTCACGCTAAGCTGATAAATAGTGTATTGCTCTCAATCTAAGCTAACATATCGAACTCTTGGGTTAATATAGTACACTAATATTGCTCTCTCTAAGTTGATAAAATATATTGCTCGCAATCTAAACTGACATATCAGAGCCCGTAGGATGATATAGTATAATGATAATGCTCTCTCTAAGCTGATAAGATATACTACTCGCAATCTAAGCTCACATATCAGAGCCCATAGAATGATATAGTATACTAGTATACTGCTCACAATCTAGGCTGATATATCGCCCGTAAGCTAATATAGTATACCATCCAACCATTTAATCAATTCAACGTTTTTATCATTCCCAATAAAAATATGTGTACGTGGGTATACGACTGACCTTAGCCAAAATACAATGTTTTCACTTTTGAACCTTCCACAATTTTCAGCAGTCCCAAAATAGATTTTTGATGCTATAGACCGACGCCCGGTAATTTTCCAATCAATTACCAAAATTATTTAATTTATGAAATAAATCCTAAAATTGCAATTAAATCAATTCCTCACAATTTAGCACTTAAATAAATAAACAGACTGCACCACGATAATCAACATAAAATTCCGGTCACCGACTATCTCGATCTAATTTTTGGAAAACAAATAATTAATAAATAATTATGAAAATTATTAAATAAATACTAAAAATCCAACTTAGGCTTGTAATGCTTAATTGGACGCCGAAACGGACCCGGAAAATTTCTGAGGTTCGTACAATAAATACTAGAATCTATTTACTGGCTAATTGCTACAACTAACCACCTAACATGCATCGGTAAATCTCTAATTTAATTACTCTAATCTAATCTATCCACCTAATCATGCTTAATTAAATCTAATCAATCCCTAAGCACCATTAACCTACTAAGTGAGGATTAGTGAGTTAAACTCACTTGTTTGATGAGCGGTTCGGTGAAAAGCGACGGGGACACCGCAGGGCTCGACTTTCCTCAAGGAAGGCCTAGCAATTAAGGCTAGGAACCACCTCAAAATGGACCTAGAGTTTGCTGGAAAACCCTCTGGTTTCTCCTTTGTTCTTGGCTGCAAACAAAGAGAACAAAGGCTGAACAAGGCAAGCAAGACCGGTGGAGGCAACGGCAAGGCCGAGCGGCCAACAACACAAACTCACGGTGACCTGAGCTACTCGGGACAGCCCTAGGATGCACAAACAGAGGTGGAGGTGCGACTAGACGGCGGTGAGGCACGGCAAGGCACGACGGTGCACATGCGCACGAGGAGGGCGAACGGCGGAGGCGGTGGCGTCGTGCGGCTTTGGTGGCTGCTGGCTAGCTTTGATGGCTCTCCTTCAGCTACTATTGGTCAAAAATGGTGAGGAAGAGGGCAAGAGTGATGGCCGGTTGCCTTGGTGAGGAAGAGAGGGGGACATGGGCTCCACCAATAGCCAAATTTTCCATTCCATGGTCTCCTTGACCATTTCCAGCCATGGCTTCCTTCCTTGGCTGTGATTCAGCCAACAAAGCTCCTCTCACAACCTTGAGATGGTCCAAAATGGGCTAGGCAAGGGGGCATACGAATTTGCTTGCCATTTCCTCCAATTGGACACTTATTCCTACTTGTTTCATCATAAATCGGCCTTAATAAATTCAATTAGCACCTTAATTAACAAATTGGTATTTTTCCTCACCAATTGATCCCTCTTGCTTCCCAATTGCGCGATGAAAAATGGTCCCAACCTTTTTCTGGACAAAAACGGCCCTAGGACGACTTTTTTCCCAAAAAGTCTCAGGTTGCAAAAAAATCTTCTGAGACTGAGTCGACGCTCCTAGAATTTATTGTGACATGAAAGAATCTTCAATTTCTGAAATCGGACTCAAATTCACGGTTAATTTCCATTTGGCGCGTTTTTAGCGTGACCTATACTACCGGGTAACTTTCAGAAATTTTTCAGTGCAAATGACCAGTGGTCGATTTTCTTCGAGCCACAATGAACCCACTCAACTCATTAGCGACTCTCGGTTGTCGTGAAAATCTCAAGGATTCAAGCTTATACAATCTGGGATCAAGTTTAATTTGTGTGTTGATTGTGATCAAGTTGAGTCAAGTTGAGTTTGAGTATCTCGATTTTCTACTCGAATTGAGTTTTGAGTACCAAGTCTACAGGTGGAGTTGAGCTCGAGCTTAGAAGATTATTGACATGGGTCACCTTAATTACACTTCTAAATATTGCTAACAAGTTTAAAATTACACAACAATTCGCTATTTGGAAACTTACGATGGTTTATTACAATTAAGAACAAAACATCATAAAACTTGGATATTTTCATCTACAACAATTCATAAAGGGTTGGGACGCATGGTTGTAACAAAGAATAGTAAGGCCTAAATATGTATATTAATTATGAGGATTTACAAAGAGTTATGAGGTTCTTCTGTAACCAAGATTAAAGTACTATAAAGTTGAAAATTTTGAAATTATGACAGTTTATAAATGTTTATGACATTATGTTATAATGAAGAATAGAACGTTGTAAATTTTAGATTTTTTTTTTTGGCTCATCCATTATGATATCCAACTATATTCATGTAATCCACACGCGCCCAAAAATGATAAGAACTGACTTTGTATGGATGCAGAAAAATAGTCGCCAAAAATAATATGAAAAAAATTGATTGGTGTGAAGAAGGCGAAATTTGCAAAGTTCGATCTAAAGAAGACGTCCCACTCCTGTGTCCTTACCCTTTCCCGCTTTCGTCATCATCAGCTCCTCCTCTGCACTTTCTTTTGTTGCTTGCTTCCTTTCTCCTAAGTCCTGAGGTCACGGGAGATTAGCGTGTTAGCTAGGGAAGGCTGTAACTAAGGCACCATTTAACTGCCATTAGTCAAGTCAGAGTTATTCTTTTTTTATGGGTAAGTACGAATTAATATGACCGAAAAAAGCAAGCTCAAAAATAAATCAAAGAGTGAATTCATATTGACTTGAGAAGGACAATAAAAAGCATAAGATAGCCTGTCGTTTGATCTACCCATCAAAAAAGTTATCTTGATGAAGCTTCACATCATGGAATGCTTTCCCCTTAAGATGCTTCATGAAGAATTAAACCTAACCAACAAGCGAAAATAGTGGGACATCCAAAGAAACGGTGCTAAACTTCATCTGCCACTGCTATTAGTTATGCTTAATTCTGTCTCTGCAATTTTGTTTAATTTAATTAGAAAATAATTTTAAAAAGTGCATGGTACAATGAGGCTATGATGAAATATTTACTCATAGCTAGGACAAGCTTTCCTATCTTGATACATGATTTCTCTCAATCTTGATCAATCTGTCTATCTATTCTCGCCCCAAATTTCAAGTTATTGTGTGCATGCAGAGCACAAAGTGTAATTCAGTCAATCAAAGATGCACTTCATGAGGGAAGCAAGAATCCCTAGATGAGTTACAGAAAAGCAGAAGGATTAATTAGTTTATGAAGAAATCTGCATGATTTGATTCTTCTTTGGTAAGGTCAAACACTCAGGTCAATTTACATCCAATCACTACGCTCTAATTTTCTATAGACAAAACATGTTAGACAATAATGTAGAATGCTAATTGTTCTAAAAATTTAAACTGTTATATTAGATGAAGGCTTGATTTAATATTTAAATAAAATAATACCATCTTTCACTAGCCTAAACTTTGGCATAAGCTCAAAGTGTGGAAATACGAAATTGAGGAAGTAAATAGGGTTTGGAAAGATTTGTACTTATAATCTCTAATACCATGTCAAATTCTATGGGATTCAAGCTATTGATGAAGGTATAATTTATATGTTTTAATATCATATTGTAAAGTTCCGCCCAAAAATTTAAATTATTATGTGTAATTTATTATAAATAGAGGAAAGTGCTTTGGTCTTACTCTAATCGAAGTGATTCTTCAATCGAGATCAATCATCACATATATTAAGTTGAAGTTAGATCGGTTGACCTCCAATTTGGAGTTTCAATTAATTTGATCTCGATTCCAGCGACTTACTTTTTCCTCGACCAATGCTTTGAATCTTTCAATCTCATCTTAATATTTGGGCCATAATTTTACGCCATCAACGCAACTCACCATTTCCTCTTTCTTTCCGCAAGAAACAGTAACATCATTTGCATTCACCAAAAAAAAAAAAAAAAAAAACAGTAAGATCATTTGGATCCCCATTTTCTGTCTCTTCTACCCAACAATAATTGTTAAAAAGCATGGCAATAACGATTTATGAAATTCCGAGAAGATGATGAGCTGGAAATAGATATCTAGGTCAGAATATATCCTTTGACCGAGTTTGTATCAAACAAAAGTTTTTGACTCATTCCATGGACCATATCGCAAAATTTTTTGCGCGATAGATTGTTTAATATATGCAATCAGTATCGAAGTCAGGCCTGCTTGGGAGAATCAAATCGATATTGCTTATGAACTCCAATTGCAATGGGACCCCTTGCTTATTTGCTCATTTATTATAACATCAATTATAATATAATCCACACTCAAGTACACAAGATGAGAAGAACTGACTTGTAGGGACATAGAAAATATCTGCCAATATAATGAAAAGATTAACTTGATTGGTGTGGAGAAAGCGTGATTTGCAAAGTCGGATATGAATAGAAACAAGGTAATGTGGAAGAGGGATAGGGACGTGCCACATCAGTAGGCTTACCTGCTCCCCTTTCATTGTCGTCCCCTCCTTCTCTGCACTTTCATTTTTCTTGAGGTCCGGACGTCACGGGAGATTAGCGTGTTAGCTAGGGAAGCGTCTAACTTAGGCACCATTTAACTGCAAATTATTCAAGTCATCATTATTCTTTTTTTATGGGTAAGTATAAATGAATTCGACTGGAAAAAGCAGGGGAGTAAGTAACCTACTACATGCTCAAAGTTAAATCAAAGAATGAATTCATATTAACGGCAAAAGGGACAACAAACAGCATAAAGATAATATGTCGTTTGATCTGTTCAACATCAAAAGACTTATGTTGATGAAGCTTTAAATCATGGAATGCTTTCCACTTCAGATGTTTCATGTGAAACTATGAACATCAACCTTGTAATTGCCTGTCAATATGGAAGTCATGGAGAATAATAGTAATACCTAGCCAACAGGCAGGAACAGCGGACATCCAAAGAAAAGGTGTTTAAGCTTTCATCTGCCCCTACCGTTAGTTATATGTATATCTGTTTCTGTTTGATTTCATATAATTTAATTATGAAATGAATTCAAAATCTGCACTGATCAACGAGGTTACTAGGAAATATTTCCTCATGAGTGTGATGAGCTCTTCTATTCCCGTTCATTGTTTCTCTTGATCACGATCAAGCTATTTGTCTTCTCTTGCCCAAACCTTCATGTCATCACACGCGTGCAAAGCATAATGCGTAACTTAGTCAATCAAAGATGCACGTCAGTGCCAGAAAACAAAACTTGTAGATAATTTGATCAAAAGAGTTTTCATCAAGTTCCGATAATCAAACTTCTTTGTCTCTTAAACTGTCTACACTTTACGTAACAGTTTCCCAAATTCGTAAGAAGTGCTTACAAGTTAATGGGCGTAATTCTCAACAAGAAGCATTCTTTGAGATTAAAATGTAAATAAGTGCAATCGTGGTAGTCTTTTGTAGTTGAGAGTGGACAAGGTTCTTCCCACAAATTGGACAGCATTAATAAAATCGCAGAGATGGCCTCGCAATGCGAATTAGCCTCCAATTCATTTATTATAATAAATAAATAAATAAAAATCTGCTTTCCTCAACCAAGGGGATTGCGAAGAGGAAGAAAAATTTTCCTTCAATACCTTCCCGTGGATGCGCACTTCATGAGGGAAGCAGGAATCCATAGATGAGTTACCGAAAAGCAGAAGGATCGATAAGTTCATGAAGAAGTCCACATGAATTAATTCTTCTTAAGTAAGTTCAAGCACTTAGTCAATTTATATTCTATCCAATCAAGATGGACCACCTCTATAGTCTAGATTCTAGCTCTTCCTAGAAAAAAACAAGTTCGATGACGATGTGCCCGTTTTAATAGTTTTGTGGAATTTAAATAATTTCTACTACTTACGATCGTTATAATATGATCGTGTCTTCCTATGATAGGAAAGCCCATATATATGCCAGATTTTTCGAAGAAAGATGCATTCCACTTATCTATTTGAAGACCATGAAGGCATGGGATATATTTTTTTTCTTGAAATGGATGCCTTTTTTAAAAATAATAATATTTTTTTTGCCGGGACTAGGTCGGGTCGGGTCCGACCCAACTCAGTTCGGACCGGTCTCCGACTAGACTCGAGTTCGGCTTGGTCGGGGAGGGTCGGGCCCAGTCGGCTTAGGCCTGACCAGCCCTAATCGGGCCTTCCCTAATTCGAATTGGGCCAAATCAAGGGGCCCAAGCGGAAACCAAGGCCGAGTGGGCCAGATCCACAATCAGGCCCAACTCGGCCTCTTTTTTGGTCTGCAATCCTTCGGCCGCAACCAGAGAAGACCACGGCGGCGTGTAGCCGGGGAGGGGTGCTCCAACAACAGCAAGACAGTGGCTCTCTAGCTAGGCAAGCGAGGGGTCGAATCGAGATCTCTGCGGTCGGGTTTTGGTGGCGGCGGCAAGGGCCGCCTTGGAGTGAACTCCAGCGAGGATGCGTACGCAAACTGATTCGGCCTCGATCTCCCTCGACTTCGGCAACATTGCTTCTAGTGACCTGATCTAATCAGCACAGAAAGGAGAGGGGTGCGAGGTGGAGAGAGTGAGAGAGACACAATAGGGCCCTAAACAACGAGAAAACAGGGGTGGCCTTCACTGGGGCATTTCATCGAACAGGCGGCAGCATGCATTGCAGATCCAGAAATTTCGAGCTCGGTCGAGGCTCACACGCGAGTCTAAGGTCTAAAGAAGCAAGCCAAGACAACAGGAAACACAGTAGGGAGACGAGTGGTGGCTGAAGCTCGCCCGCACCGGTCAAGAGGAGCTCCGGCTGGCTTGAATCGAAATAACACACACAAGATGTTCCACGAAATGCCTACCTACGTTTTGGGGGATGGATGGTGATCGGCATCAGTCGAACGGCTCGCCAATGACGGTAGGGCTCCTCAGTGAGTTTCTTCTCTCTCAGCTTCCTCCTTCAGCCACTTTTTCCTTCTCCTCCTCTCCTTTTCTCCCTGTTTCACCCCTTTCTCTGCCCTCTGTTCTTTCCTTTGTTCTAGTTCGGAGTGAAGAGCTGCGGTGGACAAAGGCAGACAAATAGGACTCCGGCGATGGTTTAATGCTCCCTCGGGTTACTTTCCTCCCTCTGGTTCGCTCTATGTTTTTCTCTCTTGCCCTCATGTTCTCCGTGTTTCCTCTATTCTCTTTCTTTTTCCTTGCCCTTTCGACCGTTCAGCTCGCGCGCATGCCCTCGGTTGACCAACCAGCGAACTCTGCCACCCGACTCTGACCTAAAGATTGCGCCGCTCGCCTGCCCTCCTGCGGATTGTGTTGTCCCCTACAGCTGCTTCCCCCTGCTCTAGTGTCTGCTCTCTAATAGTTAAATTTTTTTATTTTGATTTTTGATTGATTTTTTTATATATGTTGACGCCTAAATTTTGATTAGGTTTTAAATTAGGCCTTAGTCTCTTTTAATCTTTTTTTTTTTTTTTTCGGATAAATAGATAATAACAAGAGAAAACAACAAAAAATAAATAAAAACAACCAGAAAATTAAAAAAAAAAAATGAAGCAGCCCATCGGGGTTGGGCCTTCATGCCCAGCCCCCTCTTCTTCTTCTTTTCCATGCGGGCCTAGGGCCCACCCTATTTTTCTTCAGCTTCGGCCTAGCCCGCCCTCTTCTTCTTCCTCCTATCTTCTTCTTCCTCATTCGCCTCTGCATCTCACGCGCGATGGCTAGTGGCATGCTCAAGGGCAACCTACGGTAGAGAGGAGCAGAGGTAGGCCTCTGAAGGAAAGGACAACGTGCATGCGCCTTCAATGCTTGCGTTTAATGCTGAGATGAGATGTTGGTTCAACCGTGGGGGTCCGGTCGGCAAGCCAAAGACCGGCGGCCGAGCCCCTCCGTTGATTGGACCCCCTCGCCTATAAATAACGGAGCACCTCCATCGACGAAATCATGGAGAGAGGCCAACAAGCTCAGAGAGATCCCCCGAAAGACTTCGAGGAACTCGAAGAGCAAGCAAGGGCAAAGGATTGGGTTGCAAGCTAAACGACCTCCCACCGAGAGATATCGGGGAAGGCCGGTGGCAAGCAAACCCAAATCTGCGAGCATTCAAGGCTGGAAGAGAGGAGAGGGTTTTGGATTCGCGAAGAGGGAAGAGAAACCAAAGAGAGCCGCCTCGAGTCGTGCTTGATGCTGCTGTCGCTCTAGATCTGAGAGCTGAGCGGCTATCGTTGCTGCTGCTCGCCTCGACTGCAGTCGTCATGCCGTGCCCTCGCTACAAACAAGTAATAGCCGTGCTGGCTCCGCCTGGGTAACTGTCGCTATGCCCTCCCCTAAGAACCCAACAGTCGTCCATCGTCGTTGCCGCCGCTTTTTCCGACGAACCAGCAACCGCCATCATCGTCACCTCTTTTTGAACACTTAGCTGCTGATCGCCACGTCGCGACCGTTGAGTCCTCCGACGATGCCCCGACAACCCCTCTCCGGCACCGCAAATCATCAAGCCTTGGCCTTCGAGCAACCTACCTCGTGAAAGGGATGCCGGGTCGTATCCGGGTCATATCCAGGCCACTGTGCAGGTAAGGTTTTGAGCATAGAAAGGGAGGGGCGGAAATCGGGTCGCCGGGTCATCGGGTCGGGCTTGAAATCCGACGCCCTAGGGTTTCAAGGTCGCTAGGGTCTTGGGTGTTTGGCCGGGTCGGATCAACCCTAGATCATGCATCCAATCCGAGTCGCATTTTGAAATAATAATAAAAAAGTAGTAATAATTTTTTAATAAAAAAAGGTATAAAAATATATTTTATTTTCCAAAAAAATCAAAAAATCCGAGCCGGCCCGCTGGATGACCCGGGTCGAACCCAACCCATCCGACCCGTTCGTTTTTTACATTAATATAATATTTTTAAAATAATAAAAAATAATTTATTTTTTCAGAAAATCAAAACAATCAAAAATAGCCATATTTTCACCAAAAAAAAGCCAAAAGAAAGTCAGAAAAAGCAAAAAAAAAATGATTTATATTTTTAGAAAAAGATTTAAAAAATCCAAAAAATACTTTTTATGTCCAAAAAATGAGAAAATGATCCAAAAAAAATATTTTTCCTCTACAAATCATGGAAAACCCCTAAAAAATCCAAAAAGCCTTAGGGTTTAAACAAGATTAGGTACCGAAAATGTATTAGTGATTAACTAGTGTAATCAAGTCCCCGATCCTAATTTCTTTGGTTGTGTAGAAGCGAATATTTCTCCTGATATTTCGCTTGGGTTTCTAATCGACCCGCCCCAAACTGATTAGTGGCAACTCCATTTTAAAATTAACTTACAAGTTAAAAACTTAGACTATTAAAGTCGTGAATTGGTGGACTTGGGAGAGTCCGAGCTAAACTAGACCTAGCCAAAACCATTAGCCTTCTTTAGACGCCCACCCCGATCAGGGCGCCAAAAAAAAAAAAAAAGAAGTCGCGACAATATATATACTTTTTGAAAGATAAAATTAGGTGTCAACAGCTGCCCCACTTTAAATGTAGCCTCGAAGAGGTTGCAATCAAAGACATAAGACACCTAAATTATTCCAATGGTAAAGAGACCCTAGTTGTAGAAGCATACATCAGGTAAACGAAGGGAACTCAAAGCTATGGAATCACGTCTTGTCAATAGGAAAAAGAATGACTCCAAGCTACAAAAACCCATCGGGTGATAAGAAGAAGAAGGACTCCGAGCTATAAAACATTCCGGGCTACAAAAGCTCTCCGGGCTACAAAGTTCTCCGTGTCAAAAGAAGAAAGAGAGACCCCGGGTTACAAAAGCACTCCGTGTCATAAGAAGAATGACTCCGGGCTACAAAAACTCTTCGGGCTACAAAGCTCTTCATGTCGTAGGACGAAGGACTCCGGGTTACAAAGCACTCCGGGCTACAAAAGCTCTCCGAGCTACAAAGCTCTCCATGTCATAAGAAGAAAGAGAGACCACGGGCTATAAAAGCACTCCGTGTCATAAGAAGAAAGAGAGATGAAGTCTCACCATGTAACAACAGGTTTCAACTAGCTAAAAATACATGGTTTGAGGAAAACCCATGAACCTTTGTAAATGACGTGGTTTAAGGTCAACCATGAACGTTTGTGGTCTTTAGGAAAACATCCACTAATCCCTTGAAAATTGCATGGCTTCATTGAGGAATCATGTCAAACTCAACTTGAGCAAATGTCATTAGAGATGTCATCAAGAAATGTATTGACAATGTTGCAACATTAATTGAACAAGCTAATAAAGCTAAGTCCGACTATTTTTTTTTTTAATAAAAAAATTCGATGTCAATCAGCATCATGTGGTGCAAAACAGTCACCTTATTCAAGGATGTATCATTAATCATCAAATTCTCTGGGAGTTAAGTTCTTACCAGAATGATTACGACTCATGAAAAAGACTCATTAAGCATGCCAAACTAGAGCTTCTTAGTCAAAAATGATTTCTCACACACTCTCGATAAAATGATTGCTTGATCCCATCCATTTATGCGGGAGATAACTGGTTGCCGAGGGTATCTCACATAACCCATGTCAAAGGCTTTCAGAAACATTCGTGACGAGTACAATCTAATCGATCAAAAGGTCTTTTGAAATTATCGCAATATAGGCTCGGTTAGGGCTTACACAAAGAGATTATTGCTTTGAGACCAATAAATGAACATTTGTCACTATCTTCATCGGGCTTACAAGTCGAGAACTTGTGAGATAAGACAAAATAAAATTACCTCCACTCCTTCAAGCAGTGGTTTCTTTGTGGCATTCTCATTTTCACTCAAACCATCCTAATCAAAAGGGACTTGAATGAGGTTGTAAAATTGGCTTGAGAGAGACTCGGAAGGCTTAAAATTTTTAAGGGGTTTGTTTTTTTAGAATCGGTGATCATCATGGCATCGTGACCAAATCACCGATCTTTCGAGATCGTTTGGCTTGTGAACACAACACATCTCGAAAATCCCTCGGATAATCATTTTTGCCCAAGAGCTTTGCTCTTTTCTCTAATTTCCTTTGCCTTTTTCGATAATTTTTTTTCTCATGCACTTGAATTTTGATAATTTTTCTTTCACATAAGATGCAGCATTTTGGCTTTTTTTTTTCTTGACAAGCATTGGCCTTGCTTTTACCAGGCACACTGCTTTTTCATGCCCCCTAATTTTATCAAACTTTTTGCTTTTTGAACTTTTGGAGCTCTTATGACTTTCGAGATGTTTTTTCATGTTTTCTCGAGACTATCAATTATATTTGGTCAATTCTTATGCCTTGCCCCAATGAAGGGAGATGATCACCACTCGGGGTTCAAAAATGAATAATCAGGCTCAAATTGGTTAAAGCAATGGATATTAGTGTTTGGGTAGAGAATGAAATGCTCTTCTTCACATTGGGATGAGTCAAAATCTAATGAGAATTTCTCTGAAGCTATCACAAGAAGATTGATGCAAGTGAAAGTAATAGAATCTTTCTTAACTTTTCGCTATCTCGACCATAACCTCTTATGTTGCCCCAGTGTAGGGTTCTTCTTGACAGGGGTACTTTGAATGATCATCTTTATTCAGCCCAAAAGGTTAGCAAGAGATCAGTGCAACGCTTGGGATTGATGAATGAAATGCCTTTTGTCATTTCAATCTTTGTGCTCAACGCGAATGAATCTTTCGTCTTAAGAGAATGTCGCTTTTCACTCAACTCTCAAAAGTGTTTGAAGGACATCTTTGGAAATGGCTTGCCTTTCTTCATCCTAAGCACCTCTTGTTTGGCATGGTTAACGTTTCACCTTTTTGCCCGAATAAAACCATTTTTGCGAACCCCTTTTTTCGAGGGTCACCAACATGAAGCACGCATAGTGACATCGGAAACAAGTCATGCGAATGATGCCATGCAATTTTTTGAATTTTTTTTTGAAGTATTTTTGTACAAAGTTTCAAGAACTCATCCTCATATCCTCAAATCTCCTCGTTCTTGCAAAATAGTTAAAATTTGGAGCATGTGGAGACTCGGGTCTCAACGACCATCATAAGACTAGTTTGATGTGCTTCCACATGTCCTTGATAAAACATGTGGCTATTTTATTGAATGAGAAAAGATAAGGCCGTATTTTAACACACACCAACCTCAACCAATGGCTCGAGATCGGGGCTGACCATCGTTCACGCTACAAATGACATAGACAAAAAAGAAAAAAACAAGAAGATCCCACGCAGGGGACTGGACATAAGACAAAAGATTAAACTGAATGAGAACCGCCCTACTCTGGAGGGACAGCTACGACTTCGGAGGACTTAACTTCCTCGCACGTCAGGATGGTGCATATGACATCCTCCTCAAAAATTGAGTTCACTCCCTCTGCATGGTTTGGTAAGGGGTTCTGTTGCACATTAGGCTAAGCCTCCCTAAAAGTCAAAATATTCTTGTCTAGCAACTGTTGGACTTTGTATCTCAGCACGTGGCAATTATCTACATCATGCCCCCTTTTCTCCCATGTGGTACTCGCAGGTCTTGGTCACATCAAACTCGGCAAACCTCGTGGGATTATCTCTAGGTACCTCTTTCGCAACCATCCTCTTTTTGAGAAGCATGGGCAACAGTTTGGACAGCGGGCGTGGTAGTGGGGCAAAATCCTTTCGAATGGGCCTCTTGCCCTTGTCATATGCTCGTGATGAGCTCCCTTGAACCACTACAGGCCTGTGCACGGGTGCTGCAGGCGGTCGAGGAAAAGCAGCTCTTGCACAAGTGCCACCTCAACTGCAGCTTCCTTATCTTTTTTCGCCAGGAATTTCTTCGTGCCTCCGGTAGATATCTTCCCCCCGATAATTGCCCATTTGACTCCTCCACCTACCTCTACTAGTTGTGAAAACATTTGGCAACCCGAGAACACTAATCCTTGAAAGTATTCGAGAGGGCTATGTCTTGAGGAATAGTTGCTTCATCTCCCTTTCATTCAAGGCCGGCTTAACCTATGAGGCCATGGTCCTCCACCTTTGCACGAAAGCCTTAAATGACTCATTTCTCTTCTTCTCAATACAAGTCAACTCTTCCCTCATGGGGGTGAGCTCGGTATTAAACCGGTATTGTTACAAAAACTCATTAGTTAAATCATCTCAACTAGTGAATTCTTCAATGTCCAGTGCAATGAACCATGTTAGGACAATGCATTTCAAGCTATCTTGGAATGTGTGTATGAGAAATGGCATGTTGTTAGCATAGTGAGCCATTTTCCTCATGTAATACCTAAGGTGGGTCTTAGGGCATCCCGTTCCATCATACTTTCTTGTGAACTCAGGCCCTTGGAAATTCTCAAGAAAGTTCATCTTGGTGTATGGAGACAGTCTATCGGCTTCTTTTAGCTCGTAACCTTGCAAGGCACATAGTCGCTCCTCCATCTTTGCCAAACATTTTTCACTTTCTTCACTTAAGCGGGGTGTTGGGTTTTCCTTCGGAGGAGGGTCCAAATTGATGATGATTAGCGTGACAGAAGGAGCCTCTCCGGCAATTTCTTTCCCGGGGAGATCAGCAATGTGCGTGCCTCCCATCAACGGGAGAGTGTGTCCTGATAACGTAGGAGTAGATATTCCAGTGACAACAACAATGGGGGGCTCCTTAAGCTTCTGGCTTATTTGAAGCATCATTGCAGTGAGTTGGGCTAGCTGGTCCTCTATCTTGGCCATGCACACATTGGTGTCATCATTCTCTATTTTAACTTTTGCGCATGTGCAAATTGGGGATCTCCGCTTGGCCGTGTCGACGATCGGTAGAAGACAATCGATCGACTAGTACCTGGAGCAAGGGTAGATAAGCATATATAAGTACAAGTAATAACCAAGCGGTTGGCCCACAACAAAAATCTAATCACCCCAATTTGTTTGCTTCATTGAAAGTCAGGTTGCCACATAATGCAAGAAAAAACATGAGAGAAAACCCCCTAAACAATGAAGCTACTTTGGAGACAAAAAGACACTCTCTTAACTCCCAACATTAAGACTCGAGACATACTCTTTAACATTGTAACGCATGTGAGTATGGTCTCGCTACAAATTGCACTTGACTCAATCTAATTAAGAAGGACAGCTTCCGCTCGTGGCTCCTCCACTAACTCGGGTTAACTTCAAAGCATGCTCCTTGGCCTCCTCAAGCTCCCTTTCGAAGCGTTAGATCTCGACTCGGTGGGTGATCTTCAATGGCACTTCAGGAATCCTTAGGCGTAGGCTCTCCGAGATCTTGTGCTTAAGGATGTATTCCTTCGAGGCATAATAGGTCTTCTCTTGCCCCTCTAACTCTTCTTCAGGCCATATCAGCTTCTGGGGGTGGCACATATCCCACATCAACTTGACCAACGCAACGGAGTCTTCGTGGTCTTGGCATCTGTCAGGGAAGTCTATCCTGAGCAAGTCCTCCTTAATCACCAGCGGAAGCTATTGAATCTCTTGAAACTGATGGGTGACTCGGGTCAGGTAATATCCGGTGACTCCAGTGATTCCCAACAAAGGAATAGGTCCAGTAAGCCCACACATGAACTGCGCTTCTTGAACTCAAAGCCATTTGACATGCCATTGGAAATCCTCAGGTCCAAGGTTGGTCATGAAAACTAACCACTCAGAATAATGATAATCAGGAGTAAACATTTTCCTATCTCTAAACTTCATAATAGGGTGGCTAGAGTCAGAAATGTCATTTACGGTCATCAAACCACCGAACCCCTTAATGTGAGAAAAGAATCAAATTTGCAAGAGTGCGGGAGGAGCATGGAAAATTTTGTCTTTATTCTCTTTAAAACGAGTAAAGGAAAGAAAAGTTTCAGTCAAGATAACATTAACAAATCCCTTTCCCATACATACTTCATGAACTACCCACGCTACAGAAGGGCTAATAGCATTCCTACAATGTGAGAATATCACAAATCCGAAGAAAGCTAACAGGAATATCCTATTCTTTTGGAAAGATGGGGCATTTTGAAAAAGCTTATTTAGAAATGAAAACAGGCAAGTTTCGTGATTGGCTTTCAAAACTTTTCTCACGTCCTCTCCCTTAACTTTAAGGAACTCAGATAAGATCGATGCATGCTCAATTCCTACAGGTGGACTAACCAACTCCGACACTAAGGGCTTTCCAATGGCAATATTGTATTCCTCCAAGGTTAGAGTGAGCTCATGATCACCGAATATGATTGTGCAAGTTGCGGGGCACCAAACATGTGCTAACACTCGCACGACACCATAATAAGTCTCTATCTCCAATAGAGGGAGTAATCGCCCGACATAAGATTGCACCTAGTCACGGTTAGTTAAATCCAGTCAATCCCACCACGTGCGGAGCTCGGATTTTGGGACGAAAAAGATTTGAAGCTTAGGTACCTCCATCGTATGCCAACCAAAGTTACAACAAACCTAATTTGTCATGGACCGACCAAAAAGAAAGCGAATAAATAAATTGCACAGAAAATAATTTGAAAAACTTACCCTATTCATTGAGTAGCAATGCCATAGACATGCGCATGGGCGGTGGTTTGATTTCTACTCTAGACGACTCAAAATGGAGTCATAGGATCACCAAACTGAACCAACAAGATTGCGGTTAGGTCGTGTTACCCATGACTCCAGATTTATCAAAGAACCGACCCATGTTGCATGGTTGCAGACTAGGGTGGATGCCTTCGACATGAAGAAAGAAATTTCAGGATTGAGATGGGCGACTCGTACTACACGATTGTAGTCGGAGTGATATCCACCTCAACACCATCCTAGGTGATCCTATGCGACCCAAATTTGGCGGCAAGTAGTGTGTGCCATGGTGTAGTGCAATGACATGCACAACCATGCAAGTTCAGCAATTTCTCGGGATAATTAATTATCCTAGAGATTTTGTTCCAAATATTGCAAAATTGTAAACAACACTCCATACATAAAAATAAACCATACATTCCTACACCTCCCTGCAAGACAAAGGTGAGCAAACACTTCCCTTATACCTCCCATTCTGCTAAATATTTAACACCTTTAATGTTAGGGGCGTACTTGGAATCCTCGCTGCCAAACAAAAATATTTTTGAAAAAGATAGATTTAGGCCTAAGTCTTCTAAGGTTTAAAACCAATTCCCCAGCGGAGTCGTCAAGCTATCGCGACCTACCCTAGGGGAAGGGAACATGGTTTAGGGGTATTGCCTAAAAAACATGCCTAAAATCCATAATTAGGCATGGACTCTCCCAAGCCCATACCTTGCATGACATTGAGATACTTTTAGGAATTTTGCAAAAAAGAATCGCCACTAGCCTATTGGGGTCAGCTAGAAATCAAGTGAGGTATGGGAGTATATCTCACTTCCTACGCAACCAAAGAATATAGGGTCGGAGACTTGATTACACTAATTAACCAATTAGTACCATTTGGGTACCTAATCTTGTTCATTTTAAAAAGAAAAGATTTTTGTCAAGTAGTTTAGATTGATTTTATACCTTTCCACTAACACATGAGGTGATCATGCATGTACACAATCATTAAAGTAACAATCATAGCTACCAAGATCCAAATTGCAGTAAAATTGAACACGTACAATTAAATATAATAGATATGTAAATTAAACAAATGATCTAATCAACATAGAGGTTGGGACACCGGAGTGTCATAACTTGGCACGGATGGACACTTAAGTGCCATAACATTAAAATGATACACTTAAGTGCCAATATCGAGTAAAATGGGACACTTAAGTGCAATTCCAGCGAAAATCCGGCCAAATGGTTGACGTGGCAATTTTTCGGCGAGTTTGGTCCAAAACGGTATCGTTTTGCTCACCGACGTGAAGGAGAAAATGCAAAAACAACGCTGTTTCGTGTCTGCGTGTAAATAATAATATAAAAATTAAATTAAATTAGATTTAAAATTAATTTTATATAAAATATTCAAAAAAATTAAAAAAAATAAGAAAATTTAAAAAATTTAAAAAATTAAGAAAAATTTTAAAAAATTAAGAAAATTGTAAAAATTTATATTAAAAAAAGGGGGAGGGGAGGTCGAACGGGGCGGCGAGGGCCGAGCCCTCGCCGCCATCGCCGTGGAGGGCCGGTGATGAAGGGGAAGGGTCGGGCTGGGGTCGTCGGCCCCCGATCGACCGATGGGGAGGGCTGCGAGCCCTCACCATTCGCCGGCCCCGGCCGACCGACGGGGAGGGTTGCAAGCCCTCGCCGTTCGCCGGCCCCCCCGCCGGGCCCGGCGACCCTCCCCACTCCGTCGTCGGCCCTTCCGGCGGCGGCGGGGAGGCGAGAGAGGGCCCGCGAGCCCTCGCCGGATCTAGGCAAGGGTTGCAACCCTTGCCCTAGATCTCGAGCGCAGCCGTGACCCTCACCCGGATCCGACGAGTGGTCGTGGGCCATCGCCGCCTCCCCGTCGTCGCCGAGAAGGGCCGACGACGGAGTGGGGAGGGTCGGCCGGGGTCGCTGGGCCCTAGCCAGGGGCCGGCAAGGCCGGCCGACCGGCGGCAAGAGCCTGCAAGCCCTCGCCCAGATCAGGGGCGAGGGTCACAACCCCAACTGACCCTCCCCCCTCCGTTGCCAGCCCTTCCCGGCGACGGCGAGGAGGCGGCGACAGCGAGGGCTCAACCCTCGGCTGCCCCGTTCAACCTCCCCCCCCCCTTTTTTAAATTTTAAAAATTTTCTTAATTTTTTAAATTTTTCTTAATTTTCTTAATTTTTTTAATTTTTTGAATATTTAAATATAATTTAATTAATTTTTATATTATTATTTACACGTAGACACGAAATGGCGTTGTTTTTGCATTTTTTCTGCCACGTCAACGTACAAAACGACGCCGTTTTGGACCAAATTCGCCGAAAAGTCGCCACGTAAGCCATTTGGCCGGATTTTTGCCGAGTAAACACTTAAGTGTCCCATTTAACTTTAAAACTGGCACTCAAGTATACCATTTTAAAGTTATGGCATAAAAGTGTCCATCCGTGCCAAGTTATGGCACTTGGGCTATTCTTCTACCAATCAACATACGAGCAAATAGAGGTCTAATTATACTAAGAGTGCAGAAACATAGCAATTCCTAATCAAACCCTACAATTTTGGAATTTTGAATTTTTTGAATTTTTTTAATTTATAAAAAATTATTTTATTTTTCAATTTAAAAATAATAATAATATTTTTTTCCAGGACTGGGTTGGGTCGGATCATACCCGACCCGATTCGGATCGGTCTCCAACCGGACCTAAGTTCGGCCTGGTCAAGCGAGTCGGGCCCAATTGGCTTAGGCCTAACTAGCCCTGAATAGAACATTCCAAGAATATTTCGTCGACCACCGGATCTTCAATCGATCTAGATACGAATAAAAGAATCCATTATATTTATCCAACCAAGAGATCTTCTCTAGAGGATAGGATTAAATCCTCAACCATATACTTCAGCTCTGGATTTCCTTCGTCACTGGATTAGAAAGACTGTCAATAAGAATAGTCTTGAGTCTTGAGTCTTGAGTCTTGAGTCTTGAATCTTGAATCTTGAGTCTGGAGTGCTGAGTCTGGTTATCAACAAGTCTTCAGACTTTAAACAGACGATCTGCAAAGATCCAGACTATACTGATAAAAACGTTTTGTCATCTTCAAAATATTCTGGAAAGATTTCTCCAACAATCTCCCCCTTTTTTATGGTGACAAAACTTTTCTGTAGATTTGAACAACTTTGACCTGCAAAAACATTTCTCAAGCAATATGGCTATCTCATAAAGATTAATAAAACAACCAGACTCTACATCCACAGAAAATTGGTTAGTCTTTCATGAGTAATACCATATGACAACACTTGATATAAATGCAAATAGTCAAGCATCAAAATCCACAGCCAATTCAGTCAAATTCAAGTTCACTCAAGTCAAGTCATACTCAAAAACAAACATAACCACAAAAAATAAATTTAAAGTCAAAGTTTAAAGATGGTTGGTTCAAATTGCTTCTCCCCCTTTTTGTCATCATTAAAAAGGTGAGAAAGGAGTCAGGTTTGCTTGGGAATGCGCACGATCTGGAAATCTCCCATTGACTGAACTATGCCTTCTAACCTCTTCAAGTCTTCCCTTAGCTGAGCTACCTCCTCTCCTTTGGCATTGGCTTGAAGTTGTAAAGCAAGGTCTTTCATTTTGTCCTCCAGGGTAACTGAAGATGCTTGTCCAGCATTCTTCATGGCTTGAATTTCACAGTCCAGAGCATAGATTTGTCCCCGCATTTCCATAAGAACATCCATAATACGACGAAAATCTGCAGAATTGTCCGTCTGTGTACTTGCATTTGCTTTCTCAGATGGAGTGAATGTAGACGATGGCGCTTCTGTATAATCTTGCAGATTTGGTGTCGATGTATCGTGTCCTTCTTCAGGCATTTGAGAAGGCTGAAACTCTTCTGGGTCTGCTGGAGATTGTCTTAGACCTTCACTATTGGCAGCATGA
Organism: Eucalyptus sideroxylon x Eucalyptus melliodora; assembly: GCA_016097485.1. Lineage (NCBI taxonomy): Eukaryota > Viridiplantae > Streptophyta > Magnoliopsida > Myrtales > Myrtaceae > Eucalyptus > Eucalyptus sideroxylon x Eucalyptus melliodora. The sequence goes on along the minus strand of CM027831.1, from coordinate 19,790,428 downwards.
GGTGTGGACCTTTCTTGCTCGCCAACTCCCCCTGTCTCTAGGACATCAAAAGGGGAAGAGTGATGATCATGCTCTTCTGTATCTTGATTCCTCTTTTCTCCAGATTCAGCTACAGACTTTTCTTTCTCTTCTTCTCCTTCTTCTTCAGCTTCTTTCTCCTTCTCTCTCTGCTCTTCTTCTTCTCTGTTCTTGGCTTGCTCCTCTTCTTCTCTCTATTTCTTCTGAAGTTCTGTCGATTGAGGTACAGAACGTCTGGTCCTTATCAAGGCAGTGATTGTGAGATCTTCCTCCTCATCTTCATCCTCCAAGATGAGAGTTTTCTTCTTTTTGGATGGGGCACCAATGGCCTCCTTCCCTTTTCTCTTTGAAGCAGACGGAACTGGATTCTTCACTCTGAATTTCTCCATTGCTTTGGAAAGTTCTTTTAGACGCATCTTCGTCAACATCTTCAAACCTACCACCATCTTATCGCACGGTCGAACACAAAGTGTGTGTGGCGGTTCAATATTCATGTGTCTGAAGATCTTGGTCACCAGATCTGGGTAAGGTAATTGTCCCTTGTCCTTCGACATTGCTCTGTACATGTGAAAGAGAATAGTGTAAGGGAGAGAGAACTTCTTCACTGAGTTGATTGCGTACATCAATTTTGCCTCGGAATTAGACACATCAATCTTTGATGTAGACTTGGGCCTAATGCAATTGATCACAATTTTGTGCAACACAACATTGATGGCACGCATCCTTGAATAAATGATTCTTCCCTCGATATCTCTATCTTTGACAAGTTCCATTGAGGCACGAGCAACTGAGACTTTTACTGGTTGATAACGTCATCGTTCAACTCCAATTAAGTCCGCCAACATGTCCACGTCTACCACATAATCCTAGTCTCTAACACTGAATAATATTCTATTCGCATCTAGAAAGCTGAGATTCAAATAGAAATATGCTGTTAATTGCGCATAACCGTCTGTGGTATCGGTGCAGAATTGCTCAAGTTAAAGAAGTTTGAACTTCTCCCTTAAGTTCACATTAACGGCATCCAGAAAATCGAAATCGACACTCTTAGGGTTTATCACCCCTCGTTTCAGCAGTCTAAAGAACAACTTCTCTTGTTCCTCTAATTTAAATAACTCCATTCTCTTTCCCTTCACCTTTGCAACAATACCCATTCTAGGTTGAAAATCACTGAACATTTTATCATTGTCGTTTCCTTCAGTCGAATTAGGTCCCGACATACGAGGGTCACTGGGAATATTCGCAAGAGCTTCCTCTGCTTTACCCTTGGGAGCAATTCCCAAATCCTCCATTTTTCTCAGAAAGATATACTCATTCCCATAATGCTTATCTTTGAGAAAATCATCCACGTATTTCAACGGAGTCCCATTACTTTTCAACGCACGGTAGAGTTTATAAATATAAGAGGGTTTTTGGACTCTTACTGGGTCTGCGTCCTCGATTATCTCTTCCTCCGGTTGTTGACCCGCACCTTGTGGGGTAGATGGCGTTGAGTGACGTGGTGGAGAGTGAATCGGGCTCTGTTGCTGACTCGATAAATCTTCCTCTTCGGTGAGATTGAAATGGGTAGGTCCCTCCTTCATTCTCTGTGGTCCCCTGTTAGCGATTCTTGAAGACTTCCTTGAAGAAGACATCCTTTCTTGTCGCTGAAAGATTCCTTTGCTTGCTTTCCCAAGAAAAGATGACAACTTTCTCGAAGATGAACACGAAGTATATATATAACTCAGTTTTGAAGATTGGGAGGAGAATGCTTTTTAGGGTTTTGAAGATTGGAAAACAAAAATTGTATATATATAACTCAGTTTTGAAAAAGGGAAGTTCAATCGACATAAGAAAAGTGTACGAACACTTCTTTTTAAAATCAATAACTGCCAAAATTAGTCCTTTTGAAAAGACAAGATTTCGTTTTTCACAGAGATTATAACTGAACAAAAGATCATACATTTTCAAGTTTAGATAAAATAGCAACTTACAGTCTATATCCATGAATGTCTGAGTCTGAGGATTTAGAGTCTGAGAGATTAGAGTCTGATGATCATCAATTTTCTGAGTCTGAGGGTTGGAGAGTCTCTAGACTTTAACTTTTTCGAGCTTCAAAATGTTGAGTCTGGAATGGATAAAATCGAATTGATTTTTCTCCAAAGGCTTTGTGAATATATCCGCCAGTTGACTCTTTGAATCAACAAATTGAATCAAGATTTCTCCATTTTGAATATGATCTCTAATGAAGTGATGTCGAATCTCTATATGCTTTGCTCTTGAATGAAGAATTGGATTTTTGGTGAGATTGATTGCGTTGGTGTTGTCACATTTAATTTTTGTGCATGAGTCTTCAATCCCAAAGTCTTGTAGCTGTTGTTTTATCCATAGAATTTGCGAACAACAGTTTCCAAGAGCTACATACTCTGCTTCTGTTGTTGAGAGAGCCACGGTGCTTTGTTTCCTTGAAAACCAAGACATTGTCCTCCTTCCAAGCAACTGGCAAGTTCCTGAAGTACTCTTTCTATCGACTCTGCAGCTGGCCAGATCTGCGTCTGAATATCCCAGAAGATTAAAGTCTCCCTTCTTAGAATACCAAAGACCGATACTTGAAGATGAAGCAACGTATTGATACGTTTTGTAGCACTGAGATGGGATTCTCTAGGATCTGATTGAAACCTAGCACAGATGCAAACACTCAACAAAATGTCAAGTCTAGAAGCAGTAAGATAAAGAAGTGAACCAATGATGCTCCTGTACAGCTTTTGATCAACTTTCTTCCATTCTTCATCTTTGTCTATCTTCAAAGAACTTGACATTAGTATATCAGTCTTCTTGCAATTTTCCAATCCAAACCTTTTGACAAGATCATTAGCATATTTTTCTTGGTAAATGAAAGTTCCTTCCTTCAATTGCTTTACTTGAAGACCAAGAAAGAATGTTAATTCTCCCATCATACTCATTTCAAACTCATCCTGCATAAACTTAGAAAACTTTTTGCATAGACTTTCATTATAGGATCCAAAAATAATGTCATCCACATATATTTGAACGAGTAAAAAGCTTTTGTTTTCCTTTTTGATAAATAAAGTAGTATCTACTTTACCTTTGACACAACCATTCTATAATAAGAACTTACTTAGTCTGTCGTACCAAGCTCGAGGTGCTTACTTTAAACCATACAAGGCCTTTTTCAGTCTGAAGACTGAGTTTGGCTTCTTTGGGTCTTCAAACCCAGGTGGTTGTTCCACATATACTTCCTCTTGGATAAATCCATTTAGGAAAGCACTTTTGACGTCCATTTGGAATAACATGATATTTTTATAACAAGCAAACACAAGTAATAGTCGGATAGCTTCTAACCTTGTTACAGGAACGTAAGTCTTATCATAGTCTATTCCTTCTTCTTGCGTGTATCCTTTGGCCACGAGTCTTGCTTTATTTCGTACGACTTTTCCTTTTTCATTCATCTTATTTCTGAACACCCATTTGGCTCCAATAACAGTTTTACCTTTCGGTTTAGATGTCAATTCCCAGACATCATTAATGTTGAACTGTCTGAGCTCTTCTTGCATAGCTTCGATCCAGCTTTCATCAGATAAAGCTTCTTCTATGTTTTTGGGTTCAATTTCATAAATGAGAGCCACAGCACTAGACTCTTCATGTCTTTTAGATCTGGTGCGAATTCCTTCATTAATTCCGCCGATAATGAGATCTTTGGGATGACTGGACTTATGTTTCCAGTTACTGGTTGATTTGTCTGGATGATGATCTCTTTCTTTATTTGAATCTTCATGAACATCTTGTTGCTGGTCTTCCAGAGTCTGAAATACTTCTTGAGTTGTAAGCTTTGGAAGGTCTGGAGCAGGTTCAAACTCTTCATACTAAGTCTGACTGGATTTATCTTGCGTAGAGTCCTAAAATTTGACATTCATTGACTCCTCCACAGACTGGCTCTTCTTGTTATAGACTCGTAGGCTTTGCTTGATGTAGAATATCCAAGGAATATGCCTTCATCTGATCTTTCTTCAAACTTACCAACTCGATCTTTTGCATTTTTCAATATACAGCATTTGCAACCGAACACATGAAAGTATGAAACAATTGGCTTCTTACCTTTGAATAATTCATAAAGGGTTTTCTCTATAATAGGTCTTAGGAAGACTCTATTGATGATATAGCAAGCTGTTGAAACAGCTTCAACCCAAAAACGTAAAGAAATTTTACTTTCAATTAAAAGAGTTCTAGCCATTTCTTGAAGAGATCTATTCTTTCTTTCCACAACTCCATTTTGCTGAGGAGTATATAGAGAGGAGAACACATGCTTAAATTCAGATTCATCACACAATTTTGTGAAATCTTGATTTTCAAATTCACCTCCATGATATGTTCTTATACTTGAGATAACACGTTATTTTTCATTTTGAGCCTTTTTAGCAAATTTTTCAAAATACGAAAAGGTTTCTGACTTATTTGCAAGGAAATATACCCAAGTAAAACGGGAGTAATCATCCACAATTACTAGGCAATATTTCTTACCTCCAATACTCTGGGTTCCGGTTGGTCCGAAGAGATCCATATGCAGCAACTGTAGTACATGATTAGTAGAGACATGATTTATTAGCTTAAATGAATTTCTTACTTGCTTTCCCAAAATACATGGTGTGCATGGATCGGACTTTTGGTATGGTAATTTGGGTAGACCTCGAACAAGCTGCTTTGATGAGATTTTAGCTAATTGCTTCATGTTGACATGACCAAGTTTTCTGTGCCATAAGCTTGCTTTATCTTGCATTCAGATTAGGCATTGCGATTCATTTAGATTCACGTCTAAGAGGTAGATATTTCCATGTCTTCGACCCATGAAAGATTATGTAGAGTCTTTACTGATTCCAGAGCATATTCCTTCTTGAAAGGAGATTTTGAAACCAGTATCACACAATTGGCTAATGCTGAGAAGGTTATAGTTGAGTCTTTCCACTAGTGAAACATTACTTATTGTGAGATTTCCAATTTTCACAGTTCTAAATCCCACAATGCTTCCTTTGTCGTTTCCTCCAAATGAAACATTTCCACTATTTACTTGAACAAGCTTTATGAAGCAATTTGAGTCTCCTATCATGTGTCTTGAACATCCGCTGTCAAGATACCACTTTACCTTTTTCTTGACGGAGACCTGCATTTAAAAGAGAGTCTTAAGCTTTCTTTGGTACCCAAATTTTCTTGGGTCCTTTGGTATTAGTAGGATAAACATTATTAGGCCATACTTTCTTAACAGGCTTCCAAACCATAGGACACTCTTTTTCAAAGTGATCCTGACTGTTACACTTTGAACACCTTAGAGCATTTCGACCTACAGACTTTACAAAAACTTTATTGAAATGATTTTTGTAAGCCTCTCTTGATGGTCTTTTCTTAATTCTTTCTTTTACTTTAGGAAAATCAATCAAGGGAATTGTTTCTGCTGTCATACCTAGACCGGACTTATTGAAGTAAGGTCTTTGAACCGAAAGAACTTTTTCAAGTTTTCGGATCCTATCGAAAATTTCTTTGAAATATTTGATAGGTAAGTTTTTAAAAAAGCATTTTCTTTGAAAAGATTATCTTCTTTTTCTTTAAGAGTGGAAACATTCAAGTCTAAACTTTTGACTCTTTCTTCTAAAATGTTTTCATTTTGTTTTAGAGTTGAGTTTTCCTTTTTAAGTTCGGAAATTCTTTTGAGCGAAGTCTTAAGACTAAAACATAGTTCATCAATGTATTTAGAGACTTTGACAGGTATTTTAAAATCACTTACCTCAAATTCACTGTCTGAGTCTGATCCAGAATCTGAGTCTGAGTTTGAATGTGCCATCAGATATATGTTGGCATATTCATTATCACTTTCTTCACACTCCGTATCACTCCAGGTTTCGGCTTTGAGTGTTTTTCGAAACTTCTCATTTTTTCCTCTTTTCTTCTTCAGAAAAGGACAGTTGGGTCTGATGTGTCCCTTTTTCTTACATTCGAAGCAGACTACATCTTTGTTTTGTTCCTCATCATCAACAGACTTGGTCTGTTGTCTTTGGAAACTTTGTTTCTTTGAGTTGAACCTTCTACCTTTTCTATTCAGTTTTCTGAATCTTCTTATCATGAGGGCAAGCTCCTCGTCGTCCATATCATCTCCTGAATCTGTATCATCAGAATCATCATTTGATTTTAATGCAATGGATTTCTTACCTCTTGGATCTTCGTCTTCATTAATTCTTTCCACTTCATAAGACTGAAGAGTTCCAATCAGCTCGTCGACGGATAGAGGCATAATTCTTTGCGTCTCTCTTATTGAAGTCTTTATATGATTCCAATCCTTGGAGAGTCCACGCAGTAGCTTGTTCACCTTCATGGGATCAGAAATTTTTTGTCCTTGGTTCTCAAGACCATTGACAATATCTGTAAAACGACTAAACATGTCAATTATAGATTCTCCTGGTTTCATTTTGAAGGCTTCATATTGACCAAGGAGAATGTTGATTCTGGTCTCCTTCACTCGATCTGTTCCTTCATAGGTGATATGTAATATGTCCCATACTTCTTTTGCTGTAACACAAGAAGATATTATGTTATATTCAGTTGGAGACAAGGCACAATATAAAGAGTAAATTGCTTTTGCATCGAGTGCTTGTCTCTTGTTTATCTCTTCCTGAGTCATTCCGCTAGTCTCAACAGTTTCTTTCCCTCTTTCAGAGACTGATGCAGCAGTAGGAGTGATTCCTCTTTCCACAATGTCCCATTCTAGAGGATCCTTTGATCGTAGGAAAGCTTTCATCTTGTTCTTCCAGATGTTGTAATCCTTTCCATCAAAGTAGGGTGGTTTGGTATTGCTTTGCCCTTCCACCAGCCCTGGTGCTAGCATACTAGCAATGGATCTTTTACTCTGAAGTAAAACACTTCAAATAAAGTAAGAACATGAGCTCTGATACCAATTGATATATCTAGTACGAGTACCTAGAGGGGGTGAATAGGTATATAAAAGATTTTTCTTGATAATTGCACAATACTTAGATAGTTGAAGGATTTGCGACAAGTAATAATCAACGTAAGACTGAGCAAAGGAAAGAGAGAATTGAACACGCGGTTTATAGTGGTTCGGCTTGATTCAAGCCTACGTCCACTCTTCTGCACTGACAGCCAATTGGCTGGATTTCACTATGAACAAAGAGATGTTACAGCGTTGATCTTCCTTGATTTCTAAGTGTAGATAATCTACCACACTCGCTCAAGGTATCACCAAGTATAAATACTCTCTGTGTATACTATTTCGCTCAGATTGTATCAACTAATAATCAAGGTGCTTCAGACACTGGAATTTTTCTATCGATCACATTCTCAAACAACTAGAACGTCTTCCTTTTTATACTCATTTATGCCATCATACCATTGGCACTTACCAAAGGAATTCCTCCAATCTACCCGTTGGATGGAATCAATCAAGAAGATCATTCGAGCTATTAAAGGAACCTGACGATAGCCCATCAATCCTGTTCGCCCATACAATCAGGATCTTGGTTTCCAAGAATATAACATTCCAAGAATATTTCGTCTACCACCGGATCTTCAATCAATCTAGATACGAATAAAAGAATCCGTTATATTTATCCAACCAAGAGATCTTCTCCGAGAGGATAGGATTAAATCCTCAACCATATACTTCGGCTCTGGATTTCCTTCGTTACTGGATTAGAAAGACTGTCAATGAGAATAGTCTTGAGTCTTGAGTCTTGAGTCTTGAATATTGAATCTTGAGTCTAGAGTGCTGAGTTTGGTTATCAACAAGTCTTCAGACTTTAAATAGACAGTCTGCAAAGATCCAGACTAGACTGATAAAAACGTTTTGTCATCTTCACAATATTCTAGAAAGATTTCTCCAACAAGGTTTTGGCAGTGGCGACAAAGGCTACCTCGAAGTGAACTCCGGCGAGGATGCCTACGCAAACTGGTTTGGCCTTAATCTCCCTCGGCTCCGGCGACGTTGCTTCCAATAACCCGATCTAATCAGCACAAAAGGGAGAGGGGTGCGAGGTGGAGAGAGAGAGAGACGCAAAAGGGCCCTAAACAATGAGAAAACAGGGGCGGCCTTCACTAGGGCATTTCATCGAACAGGCGGCGTGCGCCGCAGATCCAAAAACCTCGAGCTTGGCCAAGGTCTAAGGTCTAAAGAAGCAAGCCAGGACAATGGGAAACACAGAAGGGGGACGGGTGGTGGCTAGAGCTCGCCCGCACTAGTCGAGAGGAGCTCTGGCCGGCTTGAATCAAAATAACGCACACAAGATGTTCGACAAAATGCCTACCTGCGTTTCAAGGGATGATGATGGCAATCGGCGTCGGTCGGGCGGCTCGTCAGTGACGGTAGGGCTCCTTAGTGAGTTTCTTCTCTCTCTGCTTCCTCCTTCGGCTTTTTCCTTCTCCTCCTCTCCTTTTCTCCCTATTTCGCCCCTTTCTCTGCCCTCTATTCTTCCCTTTGTTCTAGTTCGGAGTGAAGAGTTGCGGCGGACAAAGGTGGGCAGACGGGACTTCGGCGACGGTTTACTGCTCCCTCGAGTTCCTTTCCTCCATCTGGTTCGCTCTATGCTTTTCTCTCTCACGCTCTTGTTCTCCGTGTTTCCTCTGTTCTCCTTCTTTTTCCTTTCCTTTTCGACCATTCGGCTTGCGTGCGTGCCCTCGACTAACCAACCAGCGGACTATGCCACCCAACTTTGACCTGGAGATTGTGCCTCTCGCCTGCCCCCCTGCGGATCGTGCTATCCCCTGCAGCCGCTTCCCCCCGCTTTGGCATCTGCTTTCTACTTTTTTCTTCGCAGGTTCCCTGTGCAGAAAATGGCTGAGGGAGAAGACAACAGTGCGGGCCGGGCCGGAGGGAAGAAGAAGGCCGGGCCACGTGAGGGGAAAAGAAAAAAGAAAAAGGAAAAGAGAAGGGTTGGGCCCAAGCCCACGCGGGGAGAAATAAGAGGAAAAGGGCTGGGCCAAGGCCGAATCCGACCCGACCCGAACCGCCATGGCTTTGCTTCTTTTTTTAAAGCAAAACTAATACTTAAAATTTTTTTATTTTTTATTTTTGACTGATTATATATATATAATTTTTGAAAGATAAAAATTAGGTGTCTACAAGCTCATATTGGTTTTTGTGGTTAGGCGATTAAGGCATATACGGGTCATTCTTTGCACATCTAAACCGGTCCACCTCCCAAATTATCTAAGCACGCACTCCTCCACATAAATGTGGCGCTTTCCCAAAAATATGTTTATTAAATTGTGAGTTTCTTTTAATTATTTTAAGCACCCTTTTACATGGGAAGATTTTGTTATGCTCTTTCTGTTGCAAATGGATCTTAGGAACATGAATACACAAAGGCTACTTGCATGAGCAATCCATTTTCTGTTGATGCTGATTGAATAGATGACAATTTGAACAAGTTTTTACATGGCATTATTCTAAATTTTAGTTCGAACATTTTGAAACTGCCCACTTGCTTTTGGAATTTTCTCATGATTCATGCATCAAATATACATGAACGTGAATTAATAATACGTTAATGTGATAGCTGGATCTTTAAGAGTCATATAAGGGACATATGTCTGCCATGCATAGGAAAAATTTAATATTAAGGACTCAAAAAACTTTTGAACAGGAAAAAAATTGATACTAAGATACTTTGAAAAAAATTCGTAAACAGCGTGGATTGAAAAATTAATAATTCCGAGGAAATGATTTATGAAGTTCTATAAATTGACCTTTTAGCAGAGCATCTATCTATCTATGCAATATATGGTGAAAATTAATCAACTATATTTGACCCAGAAGAAAAAGAAAATTAACCGATTATCTATCACATATGGATGTGATGGATTGCCTTCATACATAAAGTTTTATAACTCTTGACCTTTTTGCATAGCATCTAGTTGTCGGTACTATCTATGGCAAAAATTAAATATAGATATACCTAAAGAGACTTCTCCTTCAAGTATCAATATGACACTTGTCACACCCCGAACCTCGAGCGCACCAACATCCCACCATGGTCATACAAATGCGACATTCCCAGGTAATATCGCCGACCCCATTCATTTATTATTGCGCACGCAGAACGTATTATAAAACCCCTGACAATGAAATACGGGATAAAAAAGCAGGAAGTAAAACCACAACATAACACTTTCATAATTCAACAGAATTACAAATAGAGGTCTACGGCCAAAAGTCTACAAAAGACCGGCTTTTAAAAATGAACTGTCCTACGACATACAAGTCGAACGCATTCTCCAATTCTCATGACTTCACCTCTGCAACTCCTCAAGGCTAACCAAAGTTATTTGCCCGCTCCGGCCACCAGGGACCTGAAATTTTAATCCCACAATCGGGATGAGACAATGTCTCAGCAAGTTCAACCCCCTAAAACCCTATTAGAAAGAAAATACGCCCCAGGTGGCCTAGCCACAACATCAAGAAGACTTACCTCACATTAGTCTTCATCTGCAGGTTAGCACAATTTATACAATTCAACCACGTGTAATTATGATAACTAAACAACCGTAGTACACAGTCACATTATCGAACAATTCAACCACTTGGATCGTCTCAGCGATCAATCGATTCGGCCGATTACATGTCAGTAAGATCATCATACGGTCATTCTAATTATTCAATCACTGCCTTAACTCACGACTCTATAGGTAAGTCTAACATTTAGTGGTAATCACGGCCCCACTTGGCACAACCTTTAAAAGGTGATTGATCACGGCCTAATGGACACGACTTCTGTTAGGTGGTAAATCACGGCCTCACCGGGCACAACCTTTAATAGGTGGTCAATCACGGCCTCATCAGGCACAACCTTTAATAGGTGGTCAATCACGGCCAATCTCCCATCAATTTCCATACTTAGGATTTTATAAAGAATCCCTATTTATCGCAATCACATCCAATTTGCCACAACCAATCATCAAATTCAAATTCTAAATGCACAACAGTGATCGGCACGAAATTCTGAAAAAATAAGGCCTCGACGAAATTTTCGAAATTTAATAAATAATTAAATTTATTCCAAAGATTAATTAAATAATAATATCCATATTTTTTGCAATCCACAATCAATTTATAATATCCAACCATCAATTTCAAAATCTGAATACACAGCAGTGATCGGCACAAATTTCGAGCAATCCGGATCAAAAATAATTTTTCCTTTTTTTAATAAATAATAATATTTTAATAATTTCGGAATATAATATAATATTATAAATTCCATAATTTCGAAGCAATTAAATAATTCAAAACTAAAACCCTATTATGTCCCATCAAGGGTTATTATTAAATAACTCTATTAGCCTTAATTAAACACACTTTAAATTAAACAAACCTCTTAATCCAAATCACAATTAAATAAAGTAAACTATCCACCTAAACTTGCTTAACTTAGACTAAGCACACTTAAGGCATCATTAACCGTATAATCAAGATTTAGTGAGCTAAACTCACCGGATTAGCGAGCTGAGCGAACCAAAACAACGGGGATGTCAAGGGGATTAACTTTTCTCAAGGCGGGCCGAGCTTCCGGGGCCGGGAAGCCGGCCAAAATCAGCTGCCATACCCATTTTCTGCAGCTACATCGTCCACCGCTGGTTGAGGCCGAGAATGGGCGGATCCGGGCTTGGATGAGATGAAAAATGACCGAGGAAGGTTGAGGGGTTGAACCGGACCAAGGCGGGACCCGAACGGTGGCCGGAGGTGGTTAAACGGCCGGCACGGGCTGATGCAGCGGCTGCGACGCAAGGGCAAGCGATTGGGGGCGAGATGGCGCGATGGCGGGCCGGCAAGCACACACGGGCGGCGCGGGGCAGACGCGCGGCGGCGACGGCGACGGCGACAACGGCGTGCGAGCGAGAGCGAACGGCCATGGCTGCTCCAACTTCTTCTCTCCATTTTTTCTAATCTTCACACAACAAAGATGGAGGAGAAACCAACAAAAGGGAGAGAGGAAGGAGAGAGAAGGAGAGGGACAAGCTTCACCCGATAGACTAGTTTTCACATGAATGGCCGACTCAAGGAAAAGAACTATACGTGTGCCAAGGAAATGCCCGACTCAATTTATTGAAAATAAAATTGGAAAATCGGGATGTCACAACACTATCCGACATCACGGCAGCCCTAATTATTGTCACCCAAACAAAAAATAAAAATTGGTTGATGAGAAGTCACTCTTGAAATATGCCAAGGACATTTTAGATAGAACGCATGTTTATCACAGCCAAACAATTGTCTATTGAACTTCACAAGAAAAGTAGAATTTCGATGCACTCCCCATAAACTTCAATGCGCTGGGGAGTTTCTTCCTTGGACGCCGTCCATTAGATCGGGTGAATCATAACAGCCGATTATGTGCATCTTAGAACGTCTCAGGTGAGTTTCAGAAGATAAACACTTGTCACGCGTTTAATTTATTGAACATGAATCCACATAAGTATTTCCCATTGTGTTGAGAAGGCCGACAGCTAGCCCGGTGAGATCTCGGTATAAACATTATGTATCACAATGCCCAATCAGCTACTCCAAATGTTTGCCTGCACAATCAAAATTAAAAGTTTTATCAAGAAATTCAAACAGCAGAGGTCGAGCAGTAAAAGTAACTCCTAGTCCTAGCAATGTGGGTAAATCTGACCGCCGGAGGACCGACACTTCTATTGCTATTTTTCCATTAATTTATCTTTTTCTATTTTCCAGGCTCCTGCTAACCTGACCCAGCCAGGGCTTTTCGGGGACTGGTTAATGCGTGTCCGGCTAGAACCAACCTATTGACACCCCTGCCTTATGTAATATTGATATCTTGTGTCAATAACCCAAAAAAAAGAAAAAAAATTTCAAGAAATCTCGAACTAAAGGAGAAGGCACGAATGGACCAGCGCGCCATTGGGCCAGGTGTGTCTCGATCTGTCTATCAATTTTTATGGGTGATTATATATTAGAATTACCTGCTTTCCTGATGCCACCCCGACAAATTAGAAGCTCCAACAAGAGCTTCCTTCCATTTCTCTACTTGACTCCATGCTTTGCTGCCCCTGATTTCCCGTGCCTTCCTCCTACTTTCCTGGATTCCACTTTGTAGAATGCATCACAACCTGTTCATTCATCTTCTTGCACTCTAATGTCTTCACCAGCTCTTCCAAACACCACGACGACGAAGCGTAGCTCTCCGAGAAGATGATGATCGCAATGAGCGATTCTTTGATCCCCTCATGATCGAGGGCCGTATTCCCTCTCGCTTCCTTTGTTCCTTGCTATCCCGTGAACGTCATTAAGCCGGCCCGATCCAAGGCCTTGCATAGATGACCCACGAAGTTGTTGCCGATGTCTTTGCCTCTGAAATTAAGGAAGACATCGTAATTTCATCCGGGCTGTGAAGAAGAGGCCGTTAGAGTTGAGAGTCTTGAGACCTGGAAATTCATTTTGTCTCAACCATGAAGTCTAAATGCCACAACTAAATGGAAATTCATACCTAGACCATCACAACAGCAACACCTCAGGTTCTGATCATCCATAGAACTTCAATCGCAGTTGAATCTGTCACAAATAGAAGCTAGGATTTTCGGCCTCTGTTTTTGCTCATAAAAGAATCGAAACAGAGCATGTATTCTTACCTTGGCGAGACCGGATTTCTAGCCTCGGCGGATGAGAAAATCAGGGACTGGAGGTCCCAGACACTTCGGAGATGAAGATCAGCATTGGCGGAGGAGTCTCGAGAAAGAGCTGAACACTTCGGACTCCTTGGCTCGGAAACAGGGGCAAACAGAGCTAGTTCGACTTCAGCTAGGAAAAGTCGAACGGCGACGGCGATGATTGTCAGTGACCTGAGAACGTTGGAAAAGGTGAATTAGGCTAAGGAAATTCTTAGAGAGAGAGAGAGAGAGAGAGAGAGAGAGAGAGAGAGAGAGAGATCTCACTGAGCTTCGTCTGTCAAAAATCCTGCTCTGCTTCGGTGTTTTCTCATCTATGGTGGCCAGCAACTGGATAATATGGAAGTCTTCAGCGATTGGAGCTGGTGAGGCGCGAATGCTAGCGTCAATTCGTGGTCCAGAAGCTAAGGAATCCTCTGGATCAGAGATGATGAAATTGTCCGTGTCCTCCTCTTTGCTCTGGTATTCTCGGTTCTCCGTCGGCCAGCGATCGGAGGGATTGCGGTAGGCAATGGGGAACGGCGGACACTGGCGTCGATTGGTGGCCGGCGAAGGAGAGGGTACCGGATAGAGGATTCCACCGTTTCACGTGTCATGGGCATTTTTTATGGGCTGTGGTGGGCTTTTAAATGATCTGGTGGGCTTGTGCTTGTGGCGGATTGGATTGAATTTCTGGGCCGCACAAATTGATTGGCCGGGCTTGGGTAACTTTGATCAGGCCTTTTCCATTTCTACCAAATTGGAGCCCTTTTCTTTTTCTTTTTTCTTTTTTGTTCTTTTCTTTCTTCTTTTTATTTATTTATTTATATTTTTTTAAGAAAAATTTATGCTTGATGTGTCTACAAAAATTCAGATGTTAACATGTAGTAACATAAATACATTATCTCCACAGAGACTAGATTTTCTATGGATGCCGGAAATTCCTCAGTTGAAATCCCCATTAAATAAAGTCTTCACAAGCCTTTGATTTTATATGGAATATGAGCAATCTTTACAATTTTAAGCTACCAAGTTGAAGATTCTTGGAATGGAGCACATCAAGGAGATGGGTAAATGGCTGCCTTTAGGTTGTTGAATAACCACAAGTAAATGGAGAAGAGAGCAATTTTGTGGTGTACCAAAAATAATTCTCATATGCCTAGCGGCTTTCTCAAAATAAGAAAACAGAAGTTATACTTGCAAATAGTTAATAAAAATATGGAACTTGTTGAACAATAAGAAATAGACTCATAAAGTAAACATAGAAGATAATATAGATAATATAGATAATATATATAAACTTATGTAGTAATTGTATCGTACAAATGAAAGATCTTACTTCACTGATGAATTTAGAATTTTTCGTTTGTTTTATGATATTCATTGATCTATATTGGTCAAAAGAAAAAAAATGATTAAAATTTCCAACATTTTACATCTCAAACGGTACAGAACCAAGGTTAAAAATTAAATTTGACAATTAAAAGAGATGCCAATATAAGCATTTTTTTTCAAAATATATAAGAATTAGATAGCTACAAAATAAGAAAAAATTGTGATAGTATGATGGGTTTGACAAATCGGGCATTATTATTCTCATACATTGATAAACAAATTCTGCACTCTATGCTTATGCCATTAGTGTGCCATATATATGTTCATCTACTTAAAGTGTGGGTTAAGCCTCCATCAATCATCCTTTTGTTCGTCAAAACCTCTCTACAAATTGAAAACCTAAAGAGAAAATATTCATCATTAATGAGTCTCTTCAGAGACATTAGATGGGGGCAAAAGAAAAGCCTCGCCGTCACTATTTAAAAGATGAATAAACTAAAAGAAAGTACATCTAAGAATTGAAGTACTGATCTTACCAGAAGGGATAGAAATGCACTATTGTTTATCGGAATCAACCTGTGTTTGCTCTCCGTCCATCTATGGCAACTTAGAATCCATCAACAGCCACACTTAATTAGAAAACATATTTGCAAGCTAAAAGCCTAAAATCTGGCATTTATGAATCAATTGATAATTTGTTGGGAAAGAAATCAGAAAATGGGAGAACTTCTCGCATTTGCTTAGAATCGCTTAGAGGAAGCCCAATTTGAACTTCTTGCATTTGCTTACAATTTTGAGCTATCACTAACCATCGTTAGCGAAGAGAAAATGTTTTTCTCCATTAATGGTGGGCTATAAAATTGTTGTCCGCCAAGTACAAAGATTCTATGTCGAAAGAGAGGGAAGATTCTCCAGAAATTCTACTTCACTTAGATTTTCTTTTTTTTTTTTTTTTTTCGGCGTAGATTGCATGAACCACGAAGGAGTATCTCGTGTGTCCATCAATTGGATAGGCCAACCGGAGATCGGCAAGATCGGCACATACACCAACGATGGGCATTCACTGAAGTTATTGGACTCCAATTTTTTAGGGCCCTGCGAGAACAATGAAACCAATAAGGATAGACATTCTGGACAAAAAAGAAAATCTGAGATAAATATTCAATTCAAAACTGTCTCTAATTTTTAATAAAAAAACTAGTGGTATGTCCGATTACTGGGAACCTATATACAAGAATTTTTACTCATCATAACTCAAAAGTATTATTGGAATACTTTGATGAACAACAAACAACTTCTGTTGGTCCCCGAGCAAATAGATTGTCCTTGTACTTTTTCTAAACAAATTACAGAAGGACGATTCTGCTGTCCCACAGTACAAAAATCGGATCACTGTTACGTGCTGGTAAAAGGTGAAAGACGTTTGTAACTATCAAATTCCGTGGCTAACAAAACTTTGACTGGAAGTAATGTATTGGTAAGTTAACAACACATTTAAGAAGGTATCTACAGTTACTGGATAGTTTTAA
The DNA here is from genome assembly GCA_016097485.1 of Eucalyptus sideroxylon x Eucalyptus melliodora. NCBI lineage: Eukaryota > Viridiplantae > Streptophyta > Magnoliopsida > Myrtales > Myrtaceae > Eucalyptus > Eucalyptus sideroxylon x Eucalyptus melliodora. The sequence goes on along the minus strand of CM027831.1, from coordinate 19,773,887 downwards.
ATTGCCAACTAATATAATAATTTACCCATATGTTTAAGTAACTTACCTATAAGTTAAAGTAACTAATATTTCATGGAAAACTAGTAAGATGCCTGTGTATTTATGTTGTTTTAAATGTTGATACCAAAGTGAATTTTTCGCAAGAGAAATATGATATATGTAGAAATTAAAAGCAAAATAAATACCCATATTAATCAAATTCTCTATTGGAGATTACGTGAAACTTTATTTATAGTTAATCCAAGCCTCATCATGTAGATTTATCTTCTGATTAAAAGTAATCATAAGACATAAAATTGCAATGTTTATTTAATAACAGTAACAGTAACAGTAACAGTAACAATACTAATAATAATAGAAGAAGAAGAAGAAGTAAATGCAATATTTAATAATAAGAACAAAAAAAAAATAAAAATGAAAGCATCCAGTGATAATGTAAGGCCCTCTCTCTTAATAGCTTTCCTTGATTTTGTCTAAGTCTTCACCCTTGTGCCATCGATTTGCAGTGGAAAAGGCGAGCAAGCTATTTGTGCGAAAATTTTCGTGAGAAGAAGGGTCAAGTGCTGGACATAGCGCCCCAGCGCGTCTGCAGAGTAAGGCTCTTCTAAGAAGTCGCACTCCACAAGCCTTGTTTTCAAAAGCGAGATATAGAATTGGATGATCAATCTATATCCCCAGCTGCTCTACCGCTAGGCAAGACTACGCCCCAACAAGGGGATGAGAAGAGTCGCTTGCTGTCCGTGATTTCTTACTTCAGGATAAAAGAGATTAAAGGCATTGACCGATGTCTCAATTGAAAGGAAATGAGGGGAACGAGTTACGTATTGAAAACTAGAAGGAGAGATTCCTGGGATGAAGTGTCCCAACTATTATTGAAATTGAACTTGTCATCCATTAAAATTCTTGCAGTTTTGCTTCTTTCTTCCCTCTAAATATAAAGAAATAGTTGTCGGAAAACGTCGATTAGGTTAGCCCAACTGAAAGAGACATGGGACCTTTTCGTCATTGTTTGAGAGTTGTCGAGCTTGGACCAATTTAAGTAAGACTAGCTTCCTATAGAATTCTTCACTACACACTTTCTACACGTCATTTCATTTTTGGCCACATACTATTGGAGAGAACAATGGGAGGTTCAATCAAAAGCATTTAATGCAAACTCACTTCAATGATTAGGCAAATAAGCAAGAGAATCCTCTTTTCTCTTTTCATACACAATTTTGAAAAGAATCTAGTCAGCCCATCTTTACCATACAATACAGAATCTTGAATAACATTTTCAGAGTCTATCATTCAAAAAAAAAAAAAAAATTAAATCTCCATTTATGTTTATTAAAAATGTAAGCACATTCATCATTCAATGGTCAAATTATATCACCGATAAGTCTTTCTTCCAAATTTCGGTACACAAGAGTTACCAATGCTTTCAGTTCATTGTTCTTTTAAGTTTCAATACTTGTAATATATTGAAAACGAGATTGTACATTTTTCTTGAATACATTCCGTTCGAATCAATATCAAGATTCTCATGGGAAAGTGCTTATAACTCCCCTAAAACAGGAGGATTCAACTTATGTTGGTTTATGTAGTAGATCGACATCCTGTAATTAATGCTTTAATCAAACATAAACAATTAAATAGATGTGGATGTTTCTTAAGCACATTAAAGAGCATCATCAGAGTTAGTAATTGTTGCATTCAAAGTTCTAAGTAATACGCACGCATAGTCATATTCATAAGCAAATAGATATGGATATGTAGAAGACAAGGAAATAAAGACTATCCATTTAAATGCGCACCTCAAATTGCTTATTCAGTGCCTGGATGTTGCTTTCGTGCAAAGCAAGTTGAGCCGACTCCTCAGGACCTGAGGAAGATTCTGTGATGCAAGGATGACATTCAGGCCATTCAAACCATTTTAGTTCATTAGGAAGATAGATAGGATCTTGGAAAGAGTTATGCACATTCTTCATGATGAGCTTCTTCAACCTTCTCAAATTTGCAAGAGCATTAGGACCTATGTTTATCTTCTCTGGCTCAGGTAAAATTAAAACTATCGACTGTAATGCATCTATTACCTGTATTTATAGAATTTGCAGTGCAATTAATATACAAAATTAAATAATGAGAGAAAAATCAATATCAACACCAGCAAATCTTACCAAATGCCTTGACAGAACATTACGAAAATCATCAAAAAGCCATAACCTGCTACGTCTTCCAGGATCATTGGGATGTTCTTGTCTAATGATATCCATGGCCATCAATTGAATCATGTTACACATCTTGTAGGGTCTCTCTCTCTTCAGTTACCAAGGACTTCTCAACAAGAACTTTTACTCCAATAGTAGGTTCAAAGTCGCAGGAGTCAAGAACTTTCATAATATACTCTTTAGAGTACCCCGTGAAGAAACAAGCAATATCAAGGCAGATTTCCTTTGCATTGTCATCTAGTCCATCGTAACTCCACTTAAAAGTATCATTGCTGGTTTTTTTAAGAATTTTGGCAAGAATATGCAGTGAACTTTCCCACTCACGTTCACTTCTACGATACAGGGAACAACCCAATTCCTTAAGTGTTAAAGGATGTCCATTAGCATAATGCAAAACCTTATCCACAAGATCCCTCCTTATATTGTTGTTACTCGGAAAAGCATGTCTACGGAGAAGTTCAAAAGCATCACAATTCTCTAGAGGTTTAACTTCATAGATATAATCTTCATCTATCCTATGAGAAATTAGCAAATGCTTATCTCTCGTTATAAAGATGATCCTGCTTCCTGCACCAAACCACTCCAGATTTCCAGCTAAAGCATCTAACTGACTTCTGTCGGTGACATTGTCGAGAACAAGGAGAACTTTCTTGCGGTAAAGGTTATTTTGCATTAAACTAATACCTTTATGAACATTAGACACCACTAACCTTCGTCCTGGTAATATGTCAGACAACAATTGTTTTTGCAAAGTAGCTAAATCCTCGGGACCTTCCAAAGCTTTGCAAACATCTGCCAAAAAACATGAACCCTCAAATTGCCTAGAAATATTATTGTACAGGGCTAAACCTAAAGTTGTCTTCCCTATGCCTCCCGGTCCCCATAATCCTATCATGCGAACATCCTCATCAGACCCGAGTTTTAACATTGAATTCAGCTCTATCAGTCGAGGATGTATCCCAATCAGATGCTCAGCAACATGTACGGGTCTTTGGTCAATCTGCATAGAGATCTTGCTCACAATTTCCTTTATAAGCTCCGCTTCAACTCTGAAAAAAACCGGAATAGTACTTGACATATTGATTCAGCAATTCAAAGAAATGATTAAGTTTCATGAAAACAGAGTGAGGATGTGACTAAGTAGATATAAAACAGGGACAAAGCAGTGCAACACATCAATTAACACTTACTCATCATTCAAGGTCCACCCAGACAATTCACTGGCATCAAAAAGAGCCTTCTTCCATCTCTTCACTTTGTGCGAATCTTTCCCGAAATCAGACTCATGTTTAGCCATATCTCTCCCATAACTCCCTCTACCCCATCTCACTTCTCTTGGTTCCACTTTGTAAAACACTGGCAACACAATCAGGTCCTTCTGTGTCTTGCACTCCATGATTTTCGCTACCTCTTCCAAACACCATGACGAAGACGCGTAGTCCTTGGAGAAAATGATGATCGCAAATTGCGATTCCTCAATTGCCTTCATAAGTGCTGGCCGTATTTGATCTCCTTTCCTCATTTCCTCGCTGTCGATGTAAGTGGATATACCATTCTAGTATAGAGCTGTATAGAGATGACTGAGGAAGTTATTGCGAACATCAGTACCCCTGAAACTTAAGAAGACATCATGACTTCTTTTACGTTTCGAAGAAGAAGAAGAAGCCATTAGAATCTGGTAAAACAAGGCAGGTGCTGATGAAAATTTGGTAAAACAAGGCAGGTGCTCGTGAAAATGAAGGTCCGAGATCTTAAAAGGAAAGCTACTCCATTGGCTTCCCCAGTAAGATACTCGGCTGTGGCTTCCAGGAAATGGTATTCGCAACCGGCTATATTTTGTTCCCCATTGCACCTTCTGGGCATCTTCTTCATACCCAGAGGCATGACTTTCTTTTTCGTGAGTCGACAAAGATTATTGTATTAACTTTCGGCCTTGACGGCAAAGCCAATTAAAGGGATGAGGGGAATTGGAGGGAAGGAGGCGATGGGGCCCGCCGGCCTCAACAAGCTCGGCTCGCGCTTCGACGTCGTGGAAAACAAGCGGATGCCGCCGGTCAACATGAGATCAATTTTTCCTATCATAATTTCATTGAATTAATATCAAGAAAAAATTTAAATTAATATATATTAAATATATTATAAATTAATTTCTTGACCATAAAAAAAATCAAACTATTATATTTATGATAAATTTATCATAAAAAACCCCAAATATGTATATTTATAATAAATTTATTTTTTATTAATTTCTATTAAATTAAATAATTATCATAAAAAATCACAAATTGATATAATTATGATAAACAAACGGATAAAATCCAAACTAATCACGTATCTTCCAACTCAATAATTTGGTAGTAAAATTTAACCAACTCATCAATTCGATAATAACCGAGATAAATGTAATTTATTATAGATATACTAATTTAGTAATTTTGAAGATCAAAAAAATAATTTAAGATAATTTTATTGTAAATATACTAATTTTGAAATTTCCATTACATTAATCCAATTTCATACTTTCCTGATTTGAGGTTTCTGGGAAATGGCTTCCACCTCCTTGAATATCGTTTTTTTTTTCATTATACGAAAAATAAAGTATCTTAAAGGTTGTCACGAATTGTGCAATTTTCCTTTTCCTTACCAAAAAAATAAAAATAAAGTATCTCATCTCTCTAGTCCTTTCTTTTTTCTTTGGCGGCACCGTGTGCACCACTATCGCAAGTTTGACGGTCAAAGATTGTCGGTATCGAGCACAATGATCTTTCGTCGATCAAGAGCCAGCTGTCTGTTCTCTTTCAGCCTTTTGCTGTCGAGCATCTTTCGGCGTGGTGCTGATTAAACAGAGATTTCAAGTTTCTTCTTCATCTTCTTCTATTTTTAATTATCTGTGGACGTGGCGGTGCCCAAAATAATAGAGAAGACAATGGGGATTTCCTACAATAGACTGTTGTATCGTGCCCCAGGTCTTCAAACCGGTCAATGCCCATTGCCTTAACTGTTTTGGAAAGATTTTACGGCATTAGGACAAACCCATCGTAAACATGATGAGATCATCGTAAAAATCATCAGATTTATGATAAATTTGTCTTTAATTACGCCATAGCACTGTAAAACTTTGTTAATTTGTTGTTTCATAAACGTGCTGTGGATAGTTTCCATCTAACTAAAAGATGATTTATTTATTGAATGTGATATATGATTGAACACATTTAACATGTTTAAATTAAATATTGTTATGTATGAAAATTCTGCAGTAAGTTGTTTCGTATATTTACCTACATGTGTCACGTGCACTAACATTAGCTCGAATGATTAATTAACATATGTAGGCACGTGTCATAAATTTGTGAAAGTGGTTAACCTGGATAAGTCGCAATTGTTGTGTAAAAAAGGTCCGAACTATTTATTGGAAAATCCTGAGTTCTATTATTTCATTCATCTATGAAGTGTATTTATGAACATCTTGCAGTAGTACATAAGAAGATCGTTAGCTCACGAGTTGCTTGGGCTCGACTTGATGACTACTTGAGATCAGTTCGCTTAGTTCTAAGTGGAGCTTGAGTGTGAGCTACTCAAGTTTTTTGCCGAGGCGAGCTCGAGCTTATCGATATTCAGCTCGATAGGCTCGTGAGCCTAATCAAGCTTTCATTATCTTTTTAAAAATATTTAATAATTAGAAAATATAGATAAAAAAAATACTAAAAATCTCATAATATTCGAGCTTATAAAAGCCGAGATTGAGTCTTATGTTGATTGTGATCAAGTGAAGTCAAGTTGAGCTCAATATCTCGATTTTCTACTTGAGTTGGGCTCGAGTAGGAAATTTGATACTCGATTGAGCATGAATCAAGTTTCAAGCACTAAGTATTCGAGTGGAGTCAAGTCAAGCTTGAGCTTAGTAGTGCTTCAACCTAGCTCTACTTAATTACACCTCTAGATACTCATAAAAAGAGGAAAAGTGTCAAAAAAGCCCTAAACCAATGGCATAAGTATTAGTTTAGTCATAAGACCTTTTAATTGGTCCAATATAATTCTAAATATTTTTACGTTGGTATCAATTCAATCCTTCTGGCCAATTGGCTTATGCAGTAATTTTTAAAATAATTTTTTTTTCGAATTTTTTATTAATTTTTTCATTTATTCCCTTTTTCCCCCTTTTTCCTCTTATTCTTCTTGGCCTTTCAAGCAGGTTATAGTGGACAAATTATGATCATGTGGTTTAAACATATAGATTTAAGGCACGCTGAGAATCACGTAATTCACCAATACGACCTACATGATCATAATTTGTCCACTATAACCTGCTTGAAAGTCTTTAATTCTAAGAACTAATTTCACAAGCCACACTAGCAATCACCGTTCAGTCCATTTTCCTTCAATTTTGGTCTTGACATCTCCAAAGTGCAAAATTGCTTTTCTTCAATGATTGATTTATTATTTCTTTAATTTAAAATCGTGAGTTTAAGTGATATATCTGTAAAATGTTACTGAGATGTGGTAAAAGCGGGAACCAAAATTTGGCCAAAAATGATTTACTTTAAAGTAATTTTATATATAAACCCACTTTTACTCGGATCAACACATACTCACACCTCAACTCATGTGTATTTGCTCAGTTTTAGAAAAGAGGAAGGGCTGAAAAACAAGGGAAGATAATTTGTGGTGTTGTCTCTTGGCTCTTGATCTTGTATTCAAGGATTTTTTATACCATAAAGTTTTATTTTAGAGACTCAGTTCGGTGATGGTGGAATGTTGGGAAGATCGATTTGTTATTTGTCCTGAGATAACATTCTTCTTCGATTAAATATAAAATAGCATGTGGTTCGTACCCTCTTTTTCTTGTGTCTGGTGGTTTCTGTTCCCAATGAGCTACCACTTTTTCTTGTGTCTGGTGGATTCTCTTCACAATGAGCATGGGAAATTGCGAAGTTGGCAATAAAATGTGGATTTTTGACCAGTCCAACACATCAAGACAACCAGTCTCACGTCCCAATCAATAAAGCATGTGGCTCACAGAATCGATGATGGAGCACCAACCAGGTGTCCCAAAGATAGCCAAATGAATCTGGTCAAGATTACTCCGGAGGTTGTCTAATCAACTGGGCCTTTAAATATTGTCAATCTAGGACAAAACAACAGTCGCCAGTCATTCTGGCAATTGAGTAATCCCATCCGACGTGAATCATGTCAAGTGCTCTTTCGCTTTATTCAAATAAAGGAAATTGAAGGAGCGAAGTTGCCTCCACTTCTCACAGAGAATACGTGCACCATACTTCTAGCTGGCATGCCCGCCAATTTTTCACTTGAGTACGAATTAGAAAGGAAGAGAAACACGAGCCGTATTATTATTTGTTTCTTTACACCGTCTTCGATCATCGTCTGATTAATTTTTATTAAATCATAATCCGTCTAGACAACTTTCATAATAATTACCAACACAGAGATTTGCATTGATAGATATCAAAAGTTTATTACTAGAAGCATATTGGAAGGACGAGAGATAGACTCCGATTCTTTCACATGAGATAGATTTTTATTTAGATGGTTTAGGCGGGTGGGTTTGTTTCATTTTTTGTCAATTTTTGAGGAGATTTATTCCGAAGATGTGAAACAATTTCATGCTAATTTGATTAGACGATTTATGAATCCCTTGTGAATGGAATATCGATTACTCTTGAACATTAATCTAAGGGTGATTTGAGGCATTTAGTGGTCAATGATACCTTTATGACTATGGGAAATAATTTTTTTTCCTGAAGAAGTTGAGGCAATTAGTTCACGATCCTAAGATGCGGAATTTGGATGTCAATATGTGTATTATCCAAACGATTTTGATATATTGTCTGCTTCGCATTTTTGGTTGTAAAACCGATTTGTTTCAGGAACAAATCAAGCTAACCTTCGAGGTCAATAATGGTTATACGGTCTCTCCAAGTGACCTAATCCTTGATAGTATGATGAAATGCCCTGGCCCAAAAGGACAGGATTTTCCACATGGGATGGCCTTCAGTCGGGTGATACTTTTTAGATGTTAGCCCATCCTGAGATATTAGAAAGCGAGATTCACTGTCCCTCTATCTCTTCATCTTTATGGCAAATGCTCTACCTTCCCTCATAAACAAAGCAGTAGAAGACAGAACCATCAAGGGTATCCAACTAAACACAACATGTCCCATATTGAATGCATTTGGTCTGGCATTTTCAAAGCCCATTGAGGAAATCTAAAGTATTTTGACCTAGAAGGGCTTTGGATAAATGCGAAAGGCGTTTGATAAACTATGCTTTGAGAAATAATTTTGAGAAAAATGCCATTTGGTAGATAATACATTTAAAAAGCCATTTGGTGATTGATATTAGTTTTTAAATTTTTATTTGTTTAAAATAAAACAATCAAATTAAAAAAAAAATGCTTCGCCAATTTGACGAGCCAAATTTGACGCTAGTGGCCATCGATTGAGATTGCTTGAAGTCGGGCAAAATAATAGAGAAGCCGGTGAGGATTTCTATGGTGCAATGTCATACCGTGCCTCAGGTTTTCAAACTGGCAAATGCCGATTGACTTTTTTGTTCTTTAGGGTTTTACAACGGATACGACACCCATTCTAGACATGATGAAAACATATCGTAAATCGTCAAATTTGGGAACAATTAAAACCACACGCATGCCCATGAAAAGAAAAGAAACGCACACGGAAGAAAGAGAGAAAAAAATTAATTGTGTGCAAAGGAGATAAATGTTTAAAAAGGCAATTGGAAAGAAATTTGAATGGTTGTGATATGGGGAGATGTATCTTCAATTTTGAAAAGTATGATATTCTAAAATTAATTGACAATAAAATTAAATAAATTGACATTGTCACAACAAAAAATTGTTAGTTCAAAGCTCTTTCATATTTTGATTTGACTAACTTACCTTATATAGATTATTTTTCACAACTCATTTTTTGATTAGACTATCCTAAATAGAACTCGAAAAAAGAATACAATTCAGGTTATTGGATCACCCTATTTGTTTTTATATATTTTTGGTGGTTTTTCCTCTTCTCCAGTGGCTACTATAGTACCATAAAACCACATCTCCAAATCGAACTCCTCACTTATACCAATTTTGTCACATAGTATGAAGCAAAATCAAGCTCCTCCAATGATCAATCTAACTTGGAACTTATGCAAAGATCAATGGACCAATCTCCTCCTTTGGATTGTGAATCCAAGCAAATGTAACAATGATGAAACAAAAACAAGAACAACAAAAGAAGAAAAACGAGAAATTGACGGTAGTGGAATGTAGATAGCAAGCAAAATAATTTGGTTTGAGTTGCTCTTTAGCCGGACTGGATTGTTGTCCTCCTCATGGATATGAGAGTTTGCTTTGACGCTTTTGAGTGGAAGTCATGAGGATCAATGAGGGGTGTTGGGGGGAAGAGAGAGAGAGAGGAGTTATAGGAGTAGATACATAAAGCACGCAAAGACAATGAGAAGGAACAAAAGTAAGAGCAATTCACAATCTTGGAGAAGATAGATACAGGAGTGAGAGAGCTTCGCAATCTTGGGGAGTCTACAATGGAGACAATGGATTTGGGAGCCAAAAAGTCTCCGGTGGAGAAGATGGATTTTGGAGCAAGAGACCAAATGATGGATTTGTGAGCAATCTAGAAGAGTATAGAATATTTTATGATACCTGATTTTCCACATAATACCCGAACACAGAATAACCCTAAAAAATAAGAGGTTTGGCTCGAGTCGATTCGGTATGGGCTTTTTCAACAACCCCATGTATATCTTTCTTAAACTTATCACCCATATCTTATGCATATGCCATATATCCAAGTAATTCTAGCATGCACAAATATTTCCATCTATGCCACCACAATCGATGCATTATAAACTTGGGGTCAGCTAGCATTGAATCGAGGCCATCCAACTCAAACTTTGTTTCTCATTTCTACTTTGTAATTCATAAGAAAACAAAGTCATCTCGACATCATATTTTCTAGGAATGATTGCACAGCAATAGAAAATGAAAACTACAACAAGATAACCTTCTCAAATGGAACATAACCAGAACTTCACCAATTTCCAAATACCAACAGAAATTTGCCCCCATGCTCTGTTGTCTCTCTTGTGATTTGTTCGGCTCAATTAGAGTCTTCCAGAGAGTAGTATTTTTAAGAGTTAACTTCTACTTTACATCCATAGTTGGTACTTTTTAAACAAGTGATGAACATAAGTCCTTACTATATTAATATAAAAACGAACAACTTGAGAGGTTTGGGAAGAAAAACAAAAACATGCTAGTGGGTATGCACCAACAGGATGAGATTATTTTCTGCCGCCCAAGCACAATAAGAACCATTCTCATCGAGGACAAGTCTACAAGACACGATCACATTATGCCGGTTTTATTCAAGCATTACACCGAGGGATAGCAGCAATCCTCCAAAAAAACTTTTACATGAAATTGTATATGGAATATCCTGATCCATCTAAATTGACCCAGGCATTGATATAATAGTAGTCAAAACATTTAAACCCGCAGTTTTTTTTTTTTTTGGGTAGGAGGAGTGGGTGTTTGAAGCTGGATTCATTTAGGCAAAATCACAAACACCTGGCCGACGGCAAGCAGTGGGGTTTCTTAAGATGAAATAGAGAAGGGACGAGCACTGGTAGTGGGAGACAATCTTGTTCACGCAGCTGTCAATGGCTATGGAAGCTCTATACTCTCGCCCTACACCCAAGCCATCATTTGAAATTCATGGACGATCTTGTTCCATTCTTACCTCATGGAATTTCGGACAAAACAGAGCAATCCAAAGAGACTATCACCCTCGCTCTCTGCTTCATCAATCATCATTTCCTTCGTGGCACTCCATTATCTCCTTGTAATTGTGCCCCAGCCTTGAACTCATGACGTGCAAATAAACTCTTTGACGAAGACGAGAGGATAGAGTACCGCAGTTGTAAAGGAGTTAAAATAAAATTAGGTTGTTTTAAGATCCTCAACTGACTATAAAAAATTCAAGAACTAATGGTACATTATAAAACCAAAATACCTTTTTATCTAACTTCTCCTTTTTTAAACTAGGAAAACATAATATACAGTCTCATTTCGTAAAACTATCAGACGGATAATCTTTACATATCATCTATTCACTCCACTCATAAAATAACTATTTAATCAATTTTCCAAGAATACGTCATTATCAAAGTCACGGAAGGTATCAGTCAAACACACCCTATGACATGAAGCAAGACTGCTCTCTCATATCTTCATGTTGATCAAGCCAAAAGATACTAATATTCATATTGAGAATTTTTGGATTTATGAGCTAAGAATTAAATCTATGCACTGAAATCCTGCAAAGAAAATTCCAAGTTGCTATCACCAAATTTAGGTCTAGTACATTGCTCTTCTTAATATCAAAGGGGAAAGTAGAAACTACGGATTTCAAATTGGAATTTAGCAAGCAGACATGTAAAAAGTTCTTCTAGAGACGGCTCAATTTGGTAAACATAGATTCGGTAGATTCCTTTGGCTCAGGAATCATTACTCTTATTGAATACCATAAAGCAAGTACATATTTATGTACCACAAACCTGCTTGAAAAATCATTATTCATTATGTAAGATGTTGAGCATGAGATACATGAACAGATGACATCATGCATGCGCATAAAAAATGGACTGACATTTGTGTACGATGCAAACAAAATGCCACACGTGACGAAGTGTAACACCGTGGGAGCCACCTCTTGAACCTCGTTAGGATAAACTGTCACATGGTGGGAGCCACCTCTTGAACCGATGGCATCTAACTATAGAATCCTATTATAGTGCAATCATTTGTGCATATCAGCATGTTTATCTATATGATATTGTTGTAGCAAATTTGCGCAATGTAAGTTGATCAGAGTGTCAAGCAATTGGGAAAACAAATTACAAGCTTACTTTCTGATTCTAGCTTGGCTCTAAAGTGATTAAACTGCTCACAGACAATTTTTCCAAAGATGGCTTTGATTGTGTGCATGTATGTGTGCTAGCTCCTGGAAGCAATGGATGAAATGGTTTGATGGAAATCAATCTAAATGACAAGAATAGCAAATTGCTCAGAAATTAAAGTGGAAGTACTGTGAATTATATAAAGGTGCGATGCAGGGAATAAAGGAAATCAAAGCAAAGAAAACTAAACTCAAAGGAATGAGCCAAACAAAATTAACTGAAAACAAGATTACAAGGATGTTAACATTGCTGGAATTGAAATTAATCACAGTTTGTACAAATGATGCTCGAATAGAGACATTGACATCAACATTACAACAATACTCAAAGGGAAATCAGCAGTAATTTTGGCAGGGTTCGAGCATGATTTCAACATATCTTTTTCCTCTGCATATCTTCTATTCATAAGTCTTAAATTCCCTTTGATTATTACTAGGTCGATGTCCATTTCTTAATCTAACTTCTTCTTATATCCATGATTTCTTAACTTAAGTGCTTTCATATATCCATAATTTCTCAACTAAACTTCCAATCCCTGAGCATTTCTCGTACCGTTTCCGCTTATTTTGAATTTAAATTAGGTTGAAGACTCTCTCTCTCAAACTTTGGTGGAATGGTCTTTTATGAGCATCAAAACGAGATTGGACTTGACATATCTTGGCTGTGATTTATTCACCACCAATGTATAGTGACTTACTGTTATTATACCAGACGACAATTCAGTCACACAACCAAAGGAGACAAAGTAAACCGAAGCACCAAGGGAAAGAGAACCCTCTGCCATCAAAGGATGAAGCATCAAAATTCACAATATATGATCAGCATGTCGAACAAGAACATCCAGATCACTCTATGCAATCTCAGATTGATCAATGATGAAGACAAATTCGTCATTATCATCTCTGAGGCAAAACGTCGAACAGGTGGTGATCATGAAGGGTGAGGTGTTCTACAAATAGGAATTCCTATCAATCGGCGAGCAATATAACAAAAGCAATATGAGATCACAATTTGAAGCTCTCGGCAAAAGGCAAACACAGAACAATCGTATGATCGAGTTTCGATGAATCGACCGCGTCCTACCTTGGGTGAGATCCGATCCAAATGGTTACCTGCTAATAAATGAAAGACACTGAAAGACTTCAAGAACCTCACGAAGACGAAGCTAAGGCGACGAATCGATTAGCGACAAAATTGTTTGACGAAGATATTCAGCTGCAAATGGCTTTGACCGCGCGCGTGGACACTGGACTCGGTCCAGAGCGCTCAAAGATGAAAGAGGAAGATATTTTTCTCGGTCTGTGCGTCTGTTCTTGCTTCGCTCGGTTCCTCAGCTCTGCCGCACGCACCAAGCGAGGGAGAAAGAGCACGAGAGGAGTTCCGACCGGTGGTGATGAGCATCCGTTCTCTGCTCCGTCACGGCCGCGGTTGCACTGATCGGCGAGGGAGATTTGACGGCGGCTGTCACCGATCGGAGATGGGATAGACGTTCGATTGACGGTGATGGAGCTGAAAGGAAGGGGTATCCTCAATCATACTCTTCATGTTGTGTATTTCACCAGCTATTCATTTCCATGATTTAATGATTTAACTATTACGGAATAACATAATCTTGACCATTATGTAACAGTATAGTTCAAATCAGTCACATGACAATCACGTATAACTTTTACGGTAGATTTGATTGTATAATTCTTTCGTTTGTTTGAGATCACATATTATCCCAAACAAAGTAAGCATTTCAAATTTTAATTACTAGAACATCGTATAAATTTCTTAAAATTTGTAGTATTTAGTATTAAATGCTAAAAAAAAATCTTTAAAAGGACAAGAAATATAGCAAAATGGTATTATCATGTTTACTACATGCAAATAATAGCTTTACTTTGTTAAAGTTTCGAATATCAATTTCTTATGTACATGCAGTGTCATGATATTTGATAGTATGTAAAGAATTTGAACCCTTCTAAAAGGTAAGACAATAAATACTAGAGAGTTCTTTTGAATTCATATTTAGAAGATAAGACGTTAATTGGTAACCTATGAATCATCTTCATTATTTCAAGTTATGATTTTGTTCATCTATAATTATGTATGAGCATAGTGTATTCTACAAATATGCATGGCGTGTCTATATAATTTCTTTTGGCAAAAGTTTGAGACGGAAATGCTCATTGGGTTTGCTCAATTAATAATACAAATAACAATTTCCATTTGGGATGGATCTTTAATCAAATGATTTTTAATCAAGAGAGTGATATAAGGGCAATGGTGTAATTGAAGACAGGCCATGCCAATTGGACGGGGAGTTCGCTTACTTCTTCCATACGTATCATTGCTCTATTTATATGTACCCAAACAAGCGCATACCAATCAAATCTCCCAAATAGTTCTCCCAATTACAGAACTGACCAAAGCCTCAACTTAATTTCAAAACAATTTAGTCGATCTCTACAGTAACCATAGAAGTAATTCAAAGTTCGGTTGAAGCTGCTAAAAATTGAAAAATCAAGAACATCCAACTTTTCAAACTTACTAATGCTTGCAGGCAGAGTAGTAACTGCGTTGCCTACTAGTGACGAGGAGAAGAAGGTGGAAAAACAGGTAACATCCATGAGAAAATCCACTTCTGATGGACTGCAATTTCTTAGATTCAGATGAATTAGATTTAGCAATCCAACGGCGCAATCCGAAACAACTGAATTATTCTCCATCTTGTGCAGAAATTTACGAAGCTTTGAGCAACCATTTGCATAAATATACCTAAGAGCTCGCAACCTGTGGATGCAGCCCGATCAAACACATAGCTAGAAAAGAGGGGAAGCAGTTCTTCATCACACTGGAGGGCATAACAAAGTGAAGAGGAGGTCGCATCAACTGCTCTGCAAGTTGGTTTCCACGAATGGATCTAAGCTTGCTTCGATAGATATCAAACATTTGCTGCTAGAAGTGTGTTGGAAGAGACGGAATATAGACTTTTGAGTTTCTTCACACATGATGGATTTCCGTTTAGGCAAATGATTTTAGCTAGTCGGGTTGGATTTGGTTTTCTGTCGGTGTCTGTGGAGAGTTATGTGAAATGGTTTTATACTCATTCGATCAAAGACGAGAATGATAAGAATGAAATAATTTATGAGTTGTTTTGTGAATGGAACGTTGATTATTCTTGAACATTAATCCTAAGGGTGATTTGCAGGGTTTAGCTATCAGCGGTACTTGCATGACTGAGAAAAATGACGATTTTTCTGAACAAGTGAGGTGATTAGTTCATGATCTTAAGGCGGTGCATTCGGATGTCAATATGCATTAGTCTCCATATGATTGTGATATACTGCCTGCTTCCCGTTTCTGGTCATAGAGCTGATTTGTTTGAGGAACAAATCAAGCTGACGTTCAAGGTCAAGAACGGTTTTCAGGTCTCCCGAAGTGACCTCCAAAAGTACTGAATTTTCCATGCGGGGGATGGCCTTAACTCTCATTTTTGGAACTTTTGATGTTGTCCTCGGAGGTGAGACGCCTGGAGTCCTAAACAACTGCCAATTTATTGGAGAGTCCACACTAAAAGGTATGGACATCAGACAGAAAGGAGAAGTTTGGATATGGAAGAATGCTTGGGATGGCCAAACCAAACTCAAGGGGTATAGCCCATCACTGAATAACACGAGCTGCCAGAGTTGATACTAGGACGGAAATGAAGGTGATCCATTGGTAGAGGCCCTCTCTACCGAGCTTACTTGGCTTTGACTCCACTTTGAGGGAGATCCCACATGGTCTGCAATGAGATGCGACAAGGATTCTCCAAAATAGTTATTTATTTCCACAATATCCTCTTCCTCCACCAACCTATTAGAGTTTCTGTGCGTTGTCTTTATTTTTCAAGGACGCTGTGGCTTGTTTCTTACTTGATAACGTGGTCAAGATTCTTTTCATCTTGTTGCCTTGGGAGCTTATGTAAACACATGAGCTCGAGCACGTAGAATTGTTGAAAGCATTTGATCTACATATATCCAACTGAAGCCTTTTTTTGATGCTATGACAAAAGGGGGAGGATGCATGTGATATTTGAGTTTTGCCGAAAGGAGGCTGATGCTTAATTGAATTAGGGATATATTCTGCACAAATTATCTTTTCTGGCGAAAATCAGGTAATCAAACATTTACCTTTATTTGGGAAATGAGAAGACATAATTAAATTAAGAGTGGAATGAAGTAGCAATATTTGTTACAAATGTAGAACCAACAAATACAGATTCGAGCACATCCCCCATTAACAGCACATCCAGAGATAGAGAAACATAATAGACCCAGCACAGGCTCAATCAACCGCTTCCTACAAAACACATCTACTTCAAGAACATCAATATGCGCCCTTTTTGCCAGTCACAGCCCTTAACCTTTCTCGATTTAAATTGCATGTGCCAACCCTCGGATGGTATGCCAACTAAGATAATCAGACAAATTAGAGAAAGTGTGCAAGATGCTCGAACTTCATGATGGGTTTCTTCTACCCACGAATGTAACTTGCAAATGAAATTGAAGGAATTGACTTTGTTCTAGACGCCTCTTTACTTTCGAGCTCTTTCTTCCTATCCTTCAAATAATATCCTCTTATACAAGTAATCCCACACTCTGTGATGAAAACAGAAACAAGACAAGTGAACGGCAAATAGAAGGACAGTGATTTGGATGCACAGCGAAATGTCATTTTGAAACAATAGAAAAGTATTTCAATATGATATAGTGTTTGAAGCTATACACATCATGAATTTATAGAAAAGAAGAGAGATTCAAATATATGGAACTTGTCAAGCTCATATTTCCTTAAACTTCCATAAAGACAGAACATCCAAAAGCTCAGCAGAAGAGTAAAACTAACGCCCGCCGCATTAATTTGGTAAAAAACAGACTCAAAGATACATGTGAGAAACTTGGGAAGGCTCATTTACATATCAAATTGTGTTACTTCTATAATCTTGCATTATAAGCACCCCGACTAGTACAATAGGGGGAAACTGTAAGAGACGATAGACACATAAATATGAAAGAGAGAGCAAAGAGCTTTGTGACGCAAGCAATTTGGAAGAAATTATAGGATCCCCAAGAGTGAAGCGCAAAAAAGCAATAAAAATGAAGCAGTTTCTAAAGCACAAGATCATAGTGACTCAAACAATACTTCCAATGAGGCCAAAGAACAAGACCTACATAACTTCTTTTAACATCCCTTTATATCTAAGCATTTGAATAATTCCCCACTGCCTAAAGCTAAATTCAGCTGCAAAAAGTTTCAAATTTGTAACTGCTAAATAATATACATGGTATATGTATACTATTGGACATATGCAAAGTAATCCCTTGCAATTAAATTTCCAAAATTTTAGCATTAGCACTAGCTAAATCAACAAATGTCCCATCCATCCATCTTTTTTTGACAAACCAAGATGAAGTTGCTTGATGTGACAGCTGCTGTGGTCATCACGTAGGAGAATTCCATTAGAAACCCATGAGAAGATGGACAAAGGGTCACTCTCACCAGGAAACGGCACAGGTATGGAAATTGCTGAAATTGAAGTGTAGGAAAACATTTAACAAATGCAACAAATTACAGTAAGCATTATGTCTAATATTCAAAATTGGCTGCAATCCAGAAGTGGACCTTTGTGCCATGATTCAAGAACGTCTCTGATTACTGAGATTATCTTTAAAGGCTTGAGGCATTTCCTAAGGGCAATTCATGTTGGGATAGAACCCTTAGGCCATCCTCTACTTGCTTGCATATAAGGCGAAACCCAAACACCTTCTTAGTGTTGCTTTTGATACTTCAAATGAAAGCTGGAAGAGACTTCACTCAGTTTCTAGCATCTCATACAGTTCATTGAACGAACGGTGTGGAAAATAGTTAAACCACAAGTGATTAGACTGTAATGAAGAGAAAGTGCTTTTATTGTAGTTGCTTCAAATGGGATCTACCAATACTCGAACCTCACATGAAAGGCTAGCCTGAATTCCCTCCTTCAATTCAAAAGCAACACAAAAAGTCAATCCAAGGACATCAGCATGCAAATGTTGGGGTACCCAGAAAGAGACAGGACACTCTTGACTTCGGATAAACTAGCATAGAATCTCTCTTCCAGGAAGTATAGTATCCATGTAGTGACCCACTCACGAACATCCTGCTATAGCAAATCTATAAAATCAGAATCACACCCGCTCATGCATGTGGTGGAAGTTTTTAGCAGTGCATAGTGAGGAAAAAAAATCAAAATGAACAAGAGTACCTTCTCAAATGGTACATAACAGGAATTTGACAAATTTCCAAATACAGGCAGTAACTTCCCCCATGCTCTGTGCCTCTTTTGCGATTTGGTAGACTCGATTAGATTCTTCCACTGAAGTATTTTTAAGTGTGAACTTCAACTCTCCATCCATACTTGGTACTTGCAAACCTGTGAAGAACCTAAGTCTTTACTAGACTTGCCTCCCAAACACAATGGGAACAATTCTCATCCAGGACAAGTCTGCAAGTAGTGAAAATGGAATAAAGTCATCCATCTAGATTGACCAGGGCATCAACATAATAGAAAAATAACTAAAAGAAAAGAGAATAGAATTTTACAAGACTAGTAGTCAAAACATTTAAATCCGCGAACTACACAATGGATACAGTTGGGAAAATTCACAAACACCTGGAGGGCGTCACAGAGTTGGGGTTCCTTTGGATGAAAGAGAGAAGGGACAAGCACTGGTGGTAGGGAATAATCTCGTTCACGCAGATGTCAACGGCTTTGGCAGCTCTAAACTCTCACTCCACGACCAAGCCATCATCCAAATTCAAGGACGATTTCCTTCATTCTTTTATCCTTGGGGATGCCTAGTCCTCTACAAGAGTTTCAAGCTTTCCTAGCACAGAAACAATGGAAGGTTGAAAGGGTGCATGAACGCGAAAAGCAATCAAGTCACAGGACAATCCATATGCCTCCAACCAAAGGCATGGCACTCCACAGCAATCCCCACACAAGCGCCACTACCTACCGGCTCCAAAGCAGCACATCTTGCAACTGAATCTGTAACAACCACGAACGCATGTGATCATTAATAACTCGATTACGCCAATGGAAAAGCTAACTTTCGAGACCCAACTTGAGTTTAGTAAATATATGCTTAAAATCACAAAAAAAAAAAAAAATGGGAAAAAAAAAACAGTTTGGAACGTCACTTTCAACGATTTCTCTTGACAAACTCATGACAAGTACGTCAGTAACTCGTAAAATTTCACTTCTAAATCAAATGAAGAAGGCATAAAGCAAATACTTATAGTTCCAGCAAAATAAAGTGCTTACGTTGAACGCTCCATGACAATTAGAAGGAAGTAGTAATCATCCCTCAGAAGTCGTGATCAAACTATCCAAAAAAATCGGTGCGAATTCGTTCCAAGTTGCTCAATTATTGTGATCATGCCTTTGCTGAGGAACAATATGATCTTCCCTTGCATCTACTTTAGGTTAACCATGCATTCCTGTGTATCCTCCATGGATGTGCGACGACTTTGACCCTTTAGCTTTCATGCGAATCAGGCCGTGAAGACAAGAAGAAACCACTGGTCCGAGTTTCTTCTCTCTTTCTTCTTTTTCGCTATTCAATCTACTTTCAGCTGTCTGTATCGCATCCCTCTGTCTTAGCTCCTTTCTTGAATCTTCATTTAATTGAGAAGCTTTGGCCATCGCCCTTCCTCCATTACCTCCCTATTTTGCTTTCTTCATGCATCGTGCTCTCCTTTGTACTAGTATCACCACTTCCCTCTAGATTCATTTGCTTAGATCATGTTCCCAGCGAAGCGCAATATCCTCCAAACCTCTTGATCCAAGACTGCTTCATGGACTAGAGCTGGTTCTACTGGCTGAATCTACGAGATCAAAACCCTCAAATCACTGTCTTGTTACATGCATATCAGACGGATTCCCCAATACTTCACAATTTCATGGGATGGTCCGAGGCTAACGTGGAAATGACTTGAATCTTTTCGCTCCTCCCGCAGCACACCATGGTGGAGATACTTGAGCCAGAAATGATGCCCTGTTATGATGAATTCAAGCATCTTATGTGCCAAGTCACCCTCTCTCTATTCATGCATCTTTGAATCAAGCGAGTTTGAATTGAAAGCCATTTGTCACTCCAACAACAACACAGTTCTAATAGTAGGAATTTCCCATACATTTGCCCGGATATAAGGATAAGTATGCCACCTCCTAGATTAATGATTGCTTCCTTGAGATCTGCAAGCCAACAATACTACACTTGCCTCTTCCCACTTAATCGTCTTCACTTTCACTTTCACTTCCACTATTTCCCAGTTTCTCTATAGGGAGGTGACATTTCCTTAAGAATTCTCTTAAACCTGTTGATCCATCAAAATCCTCACAGAGTGCGGTTGAATCCACAAATTGATTGTCTTCAAGCACAACCTTCAAATCATCCTCTAGTTGCCCGCACCGTAGCACATAGCCCAACTTTTTCACGGTTCCACCCGATACTCTATTCTAAGGCTAAATTGTAAATAACTTTCCTCAAATTGATCAAAATCAACTCCTCCCTCCAATAGTCCCCACAGCACATTTGATTTGAGATACTGAATCCACATGTGATCCGAATCAAATGAACCAAGAATTCCTGATAGCACATTCCGCCTTTCACCATTAACATTTGGCACAAGCTCGAAAGATATTTCCTTTTCTCTGTCTTCTACATTGAAAACAACACAAAGAGCCAATCCTAGAAACTTGTCATACAAGTCTTGTGAAGCCATGAAAGATATGGTACCGTCTTCAACAAGGACAAATTGCTCTGGCATCTCTCCTCCAAGAAGAACATTTCGGTAAGCAGGAGAAATTTGGGAATAACGATATTTCTGTTATATGGGTAAATTGTTAGAAGCACCCAAGTTTATAATTAGTCAATGAGAAGAGTTTGATTTGAGCATTTTCTTTGTAACTCAACCAAAGCTAAATTTCTATAATAATTAGGCATTCTTGCTGACGTTAAATACTATACTCATTTGAGAGAGAGAGAGAGAGAGAGAGAGAGAGAGAGAGAGAGAGAGAGAGAGAGAGAGAGACCTCAATTGAGAAGTCAGTCATGTTCACTCCTTTGTGGACGAACTTGCCTAGACTATCTTCCTCTATGCTCGTTTGATTTTCATCCAAACCTTTGTGGACGAACTCTCTTGGACTATCTAACTCTGTGCTTGTTTGATTCTCATCCAAAACCTCATAAAATAAAGTTGGATCATGTAATTGATCATCTTGAAGCAAAACCTCTAGCTCGTTCTCTAGTGATTTACATATTAGTCGAAATCCACACTTTTTCACAATTACGCCAGCCGAAGCCGTAATGCTACACTGGAAATGATTCCAGTAACCATTTGGACCAAAAGAGACATCTTTCCACAAGTCTTTCAATTCGATAACCCCAAAAGCCACATGATTCGAATCCAATGGCATGGCTCTGTCGGATTCTTTGTTCATCCTTTCCCCATTAACATATGCTTGAATCTTAAGTTTGGCATTCTTGTTTCCTTTTTTTACTTGGTGTACAATAGCCCAAGCTAATCCTCCAATCTTCTCATACAAGTCCTTTGAAGCCAAGAAAGATATACAACCCTCTTTATTGGGGAGCAACCACTTTGGCATATCTTCTCCAGGTAGTAAAACCCAATTGGAAATTAGCACCTAAAAAGAGAAGTTTCAATGAGTTTACATGGGTAAAGGGATTATACATCACTTCAATGACCAATCAAAAGTCTATGGAGTCTACAATCTAAGAACTAAAAAGCTTATGAGTAGTTGATACGTCAAGATCGACAAGAAAACACCAGCATGTGAGGACTCTACAGCAAAAGGAGAAGGTGAAGCATCAGACTCCACCACTTAAGACATAACACCACCATCCTCTCCAAGTTTGATGCAAGAAAATCTATTCTCAAATCTCCTATACTAAAGGTAAAATCTCTTAAAAGAGTTCACAAAACATGCATCTTCAATGTCTTAGAAATCGAATGCTATGAAGATGCTTCTAAAGAAGAAATTTGGATAAAATTCATAGAAGAAGAAATCAAGATAATTAAAAAAAAAAAAAAAACTTGGGATCTTGTCAACCACACCTAAGACAAATCCATGATTAGAGTCCAGTGTATTTACAGGACTAAACTCAATGTAAACAGATGAATTCGGAAGTATAAGGTAAGGCTCATGGTGAAAGAATATCGCAACAACTAGATATTGACTATGCTAAGACTTTTGCTCCTATCACCCCCCTTGACACTATTTATGCTCTCATAGCACTTAGCAACACAAAGATGTGTAAAATTTATTAGCTTGATGTAAAATAAGCATTTCTAAATGGTTATTTTCAAGAAAAAATCTATGTGGAACAATCATCGGGCTTCTTCGCTGGAGAAAAAAAGGTCCTAAGGTCAAGAAAGCTATACATAGGTTAAAACAAGCTAAGCTTTGTCTAGTGAAATCAACGAATACTTCAGAAAAAAAAAATACTATGAGAAGAGCACGAGCGAGCCAACACTCTATGTCAAGACTCAAGATAGGTGTAACACTCTTATTATCTCTATGTATATAAATGATCTCATGTACATATAACTTTTACCATTCACTGTGGCAAAACACTGTAATCATGAGCACTATAAAGAAAGCACTTGCTCCAATTCAAGAGGAGGCCTTTTTTTCCCCATTTTGAAAAACTCTCTACCTCTCTCGTAATCCCTTTCCTCACTCTGCAACCTTCCCCTTCTACTTTTGTATCCCAATTACTGTGTAAGTATTTTCAAATCGTGGTTTGGATCACTTCTCTTATTTATCACTTGTAAGATTACCAAGCCATTCATGGTTGATTAGTCACTTTGTAAATTACTTATCAGCTATCTCCCTCGGGTACCGATTACTACCTTTGTGAAAGGTTTTACTTTCTCTAACTTTTCAATATATGTGACTTTCTTTTCATTTCAATATCAGTCTATACCACCTTCATGGTTGGTTTTATATTCTGCATTTTCTTACTTATCGTTTTATATATTTCATCTGCAATTCATATCATTTTAAATGTGCGTGACTTTACTTAGCTTTCTTTGTACCATTTATATCTACATTTACATCTTTGAGTACGTAGCATTTATTTTACTTCCTATAGTAGACTTTAATCTTCTTTATTTTCCAAGGAATCATCATGGAAGCAGACGCTAAGATTAATCACACTCCCAAATCTTAGTTCTGTTAATCACTTCTAGGTTTAAATCTTTTCTCTATATAGATCTTCAGCTCCTCAGGCTCCCTACGGTGTATGTATATATATAGGGAACGATGAAAAATGATTTTAGAATTTAAAGAAGAAGTGAAGAAGACATTTGAGATGATGGACGTAAGCTCTACTTCTTCCTCGTTGAGATCAATCAAAATGAAGGGTTTTCCTTTCCGCAGAAGAAATATGCGAAGAACCTCCTGAAGAAATTCAAGATGAACTATTGCAAAATGGTGGCAACACAGCTCGTGACAACCAAGAAACTACTAAAGGAAGATGGAGCAAAAATGCCCGATGCTTCTTTCTACATAAGCCTTATTAGAAGTCTACTTTATCTCACGACTGAATGACCATAAATCAGGTACGTGACAAGTTCATTATCATGCTTCTTGCAGAATCCAAGCCAAATTTACTCTGGAGCTGCTAAAAGAAATCTAAGATACTTACTAAGTAGTAACAGATTATGGCATTTGTTATTGGTCAAGTGCAACCACAAAGTTGCTTGATTACTCTGATAATGACTGGATAGGCTCAGCTGACGATAGGGGGAGTACTACTAGCTACGCATTCACACTAGGTTCCAAAATGTTCTCATGGGCATCCAATAAGCAAGACTTGCGAGCAGTCTACCGCAAAAGCTGACTGTGTTGCAATCTCTACTACCACTAGTCAAGCATTATGTCTTCAAAAAATGCTATATGACATCGGAAAAGCACAAATAGAACCTACTTTCAATATCTTGAGACAACAAGTTTGCTACTGCTATTTCTTAAAATCCTGTTTTTCATGGAAAAGCCAAACATATTGCTATCAAATGTCACTTCATATGAGAATTGCAAAGTATAGAGTGATCGAGCTCAAGTATTGCAAAATGGAGGATGAAGTCGTGAACATATTTACTAAGGCACTACAGCAAGTCAACTTTGAGACATTGTGAAGCCTGCTCGGAGCATCACAAAAATTGATCAAGGAGGAGTATTAAAGTGTTGGATCATTTTTCTAGAAAAGGCTAGACTTCCCTATACTCATGTCTGTAAGTCTCTGGTGGGTGGTCAAAGTCTCTGGTGTCTGCAAATCTCTAGCTTCATTTGTGTTAGTTAGAAGTGGCTAATAGAATGTCTAGCAAGCAAATTGAAGAGCAGGAAGAGATAATGTTGAGAAATATTTGCTGAAGAATGGCGGTGGAATGAGCCTATAAATAGGCAAGACTGTTCAGTCTTGGTGTACACAAGAGACCAACCAAAAAAAAAAAAAAAAAAAAACTACACCCATCCAATTGTAATAACTAAACCCAATCTTATAGCCTTGTAACCATTTCGCGTCCAATAAAACTTATATATTTCCTTGTCCCATTGCCTTGACTTCCACTTGCATTCTTATTACATAAATCAAATATCAATGTTTAGCTATAGTCAGCAATAGCATTACATATAATATAATTGGTGGAAACAAGATTTTGTTATTGGATCAACATGGGGGAGAATTAGCAAAAAAGTTTTAAACCTATTGCAATTGTGCCAATTTAGTCATAAACTTTTTTTTTTTTGGCCAATTTAGTCCTAAACCTTTTGCAATTGTGCCAATTCAGTCATAAACTTTTTTTTTTTTGGCCAATTTAGTCATAAACCTTTTACAATTGACCAATCAACACTAACATGGATGTGGCCAGTCGATGTTGATGTGGACGTTGGCCGGCGAATGCTATGGCAAATTTTTAATTTTTTAATTTTTTTTTTTTTTTTCCTCACCTTCTCCTTCCTCTAGCTGGTTAGTCGGAGGCGAGAGCCAGCGAGGTCAGCCTCGCCAGCCACTGGCGAAGGCGAGCCTCACCCAACGACCGAGAGGCCGCCATTGCTAGATTTGGTGCTTGCTAGTGGCTGGCAAGGCTCGACATCGCCATGGTTGGGCAAGGCCAGCCTCACCAGATCTAGTGACGGCAACCTCGCTAGCCATTGGCAAGGCTTGCCCCTATCGGCCATTGGTGAAGGTGAGCCTTGCCTAGCCATGGCGAGGTCAAGCCTTGCCGGCCACCAACGAGCACCAGATCTGGTGACAACGGCCTCATTGTCGCTAGGCGAGGCTCACCTTCGCTAGTGGCCGTCAGGGGCGAGCCTTGCTAATGGCCAGCGAGGCTGACCTTGCCAGCCTTGCCTTTAGCCGGCACCAGCTAGCCAGAGAAAGGAGAAGGTGAGGAAAAAAAAAATTTAAAAATAATTTTAAAAAAAAAAAAATTGAAAATTCGAAAAAAGATAAAAAAATTATTTAAAAATTGTCATAGTAGCTTTCACCGGCTAGCTATCCTTGATCGACGTCCACATCAGCACCAACCAGCCAATTTTGGTCGGATGGACTGAATTAGCACAATTGTAAAAGGTTTAGGACTAAATTGGCCCAAAAAAAAAAAGTTTAGTACTATATTGGTACAATTGCAATAGGCTTATGACTTTTTTGGTAATTCTCCCGATCGAACATGTAGTGTTGAAATGTTTCATTTGGTGATCCTTGCAATTCTAAAGCGAACTAGAGTTCTATAAAGAGAAGTGAACATCCTTCCCGTTTACTTATAGCCACTTCCACAAACACTCAGTGCAGCCAACATGTATACAGCTCCATAATAGTCAGAGAGGGAGAGGGAGGGAGGGAGGGAGAGGAGGGGGGCCTAACCTCGGGCTTGATGAGATCATTTACGGTGAAACCATGACGGACCAGTTCATAACATGAAGATAAATCCATCGACCTTGCGGGACACTTGTTGGTGGAAATTTTACGCAGAGATTCGCAACTTACTGCTTTCAGAATATCTACATGCCCGGGAATCTCGAGGACCTCTTCAAGTTGTTGGCAGTACGAAACATCCAAGTTGTCCAAATTATGTAGTTGCTCGGATAAAGAAAGATTAGTAAAATTGTTTCCCGACAAATTCAAATTCGTTAAATAGGAAAAACATGAATGTTTCTCTAGGAAATCTACTTCTAATAGACTGCATTTACGAAGATTTAACTCATATAACCTGGGAAATCCTATCTTCATATGGGGATCACTTGATTCATCCTTCTTTGGAAAGTTGATTAGCTTTGAGCAGCCATCAAGTATCAGCCTTTCAAGATTTTGCAACTTGTAAATGCTAGATGGAAGGATTGCCAAATTCTTGCAACTACTTAAAGTCATATCTTTTAAAGAGACGAGATTTTCTATGGATGCAAAAAGTTCCTTAATTGGTGTCCTATCTAAATGAAGATTTAGCATGCTTTTGTTTTCATCTGGAATATCAGGGAATTTTTGCAATTTTGAGCAATCACGAAGATTGATAGATTGAAGATTGTTGGCTTGAAGCACATCACAAAGATGATGAAGTTTAGAGCACCCACTTAAATTCAACAACTGTAACTTGCCATGATATGCAACTGATTCGTGGGCATGCTCCAAGTTTTTGCACCCATGGAGATTCAATTCCTCGAGATTTGGAGTATAATTGAGGTCTGGCATACAAATTAGTGACTGGCATTCACTGAAATTAAGGAACTTCAAGTTTTTAAAATCCTGCAAGAACGATAAAATCAACTTGGATGGACATTCCAAACAAAATATGAGATAAGTATTCTTTAAAATCTGGCACTGTAATTTTTAATTAAAATCACTTGATAAAAATCTCCCTTTTTGAATATGAGATTAGCAAGTAATCCTCGTAAATTGGACAAAAGTCAGGGTCTAAAAAAAAAAAAAGCACGCTCGTAATTCCACCACACACTTGGGTTCTATCTTGAGACATGGAAGAGAAATCATGCTAATGCTAAGTGGCGTAGCCACTTCCAGTAAATAAAAGTGCATAAAAAAATACTCGTAATTTAAAGGAGGAGAGAGTGCGCATAACCCCAAGTGGGAGGACCCGCGTTACGGTCAATCCTTTGCCAACTAATTCATTGCATGAATTTAAGCTACCATAGGTAGCACTCGACAGATCTAGAATGTTACGCAGAGACTTACAAACAACCGCCTGTAGAACCGAGAATCTCTCATAATCATCACTTTTGAATTCATGGTGATTGATTGATCGATTTTCAAAAATGTCAGATTTTGTACCATGTAACAAACCCCTTGATGCGTTATATATTGTTGAGCTTTATTTTTGCGAAATTATCTACGTACCTGGCATTCCGAAGACAGCCCTTTCTGATAGTGATGTCAAGTTTTGCTAGCCATACTCAAACCGCTAGACAAGCTAATGCTGCTAATAGAATTTTGGGCAATTTATTAAGGAGTTTTATTGGGATAAATGTTAGACAATGGGATTTGTTATTGGTTAAAGCTGAATTTGCGTATTATAATTTGATGAGTCAAACTACAGGATAATGCCGATTTGTTGGGTACCAAAAGCATCTTTCGATCTCCCACCATCACCCACTAAGCGTCAATTCAAGGGAGATGCTGAAGAAAGAGCTAAGGAAATCAAGCAGTTACATGAGGAAGTGAGGAAGAGTTTTAAAGAAAGAGGCAAGGAAATCAAGTAGTTACAAAAGTGAACTTCATGGAGACTATGTACTTTCAATGTGGCTGATCTATCACCATATCATGAAGATCAAGAACTTCATGAAGTTGGCCTCGAGGAAGACTCTTTTTAAACAGAGGGATAGTATATAAAATACGTATTGGAAGATTTCAAGATCCTCTCTTGGGATTTGAATAGTTGGGATATAATATGTATTTCCTTAATCTGTAAGTTTGTTTATAATAATTTTTTAAGATTTTTATAATAATTTTTTAAGATTACTTTAATCTCAATTAGATATTTGATAATATTGGTGCTTATTCGAATTTTGTATTTTAGGTAGGTTATCTTTTCTTTACTGGGAGGTTACACAAAGGTCTGCTAGGCTCCTAGCTATAGACGCCCCTGGGTGCTCTCCCATGTCTCATTTTTCTTTGTCTCTCTATGCCTTTGGTGGATTTCTAGAGTTCACGAGGGATCCAGAGAGGACTGTATCCTTCGAGTGGCTAAGGGATACCTAGATTATCTAGTCTCGTCCTTTCTATCCCCCGTAGTGGGGTTTTCCCCCGCACCGAAGTCCGTGGAACCAACGAGCATGACAGGAAAATTGGAAGACCACAAAGTATGTCTCTTATAAGGCATAGGTCGAGAAAAATATAAGAGGCTTTTTATACATATAGTGCTATATGCATACAGGTTACGTGTGCGCACAAAATTGATGTTTGAAAATTGTTCTAAACTACCAAAATAAGGAAAGAAATTGTTGATAAACTACACAATAAACAGAAGCATATAAATGTATGAGGAAAGAAAAACATATTTCAAGATTTCAATAAAAAAAAAAAAAAATTGCATTTGGATAAAAATGATTCAAATTTTGATATTTAAACATGCGAGAGATTATATAAAACTCTATGGATCCAATATTTGCATAATAAGTAATTAACGACATTTTGGGGAAGGAAAAAAATTGAGATCCCATAGAATGTCCTCTTTGCTTTAAATACTAGTATAGATGATATGAATAGGAATATAATTACACATGCATACCTATATATATAACTTGATATTTAGGTCAAATAAATTTGAATTAGTGAAGCTAACCCCTTACTCATTTCTTTAGAAAGCTCTGGTAGTCAAGCTTGAAAACCGTTGCGGACTACTAGCATGGATCCTTCTGGCTTCGAAGTGCTAGATGTAGCGTGCTAGTGCCTCTATAGGATAAGGCCCTTTCAAGAAGCCGTACTTCACAAGCCTTGTTTTGGAAAAGGAGAAGACATTGGATGATCAATCTATGTCCCCTATTGTTCTACCAATAGGTGAGAGGACACCCAACAAGAAATGTGCGGAGTCGCTTTCCAACCCGTGGCTTCTTACCTCTGGAAGAAATAAAGTGAGGGCAATAATGGATGGCTCATTGAAAATAGAGGAGTGGAACGAGTTACGTGGAACCAGGAGAGATTCGTTGGATAAAGTCCCCCAACTTCACTCGAAAATGAATTAGTAACTACGTAAATTGCTTCTTCCTGCCTCTAATAATAAAGAAGTACTTGTCAAAATTCGCTGGTGAGGTTGTTCCAACCAGAAAGGACATAGGACTTTTCGGCCATTATTTGAGTGTTCCAAAGGCTGGACCAACTTAAGTAAAGACTAGCGTCTGATGAAGATCCTTCACTATACACTTTCTGTGTATCTTTCATTATCGGCTGAATGCAATCGGAGAGAGAACATTGGGAAGTTCAGTCAAAAGCATTTGTGGTGCACTCACTTCAACTATTAAGCAAATAAGCAAGAATTTCCATATGGAAGTTCAAAAATAGTTTAGTCAGCTCATCTCTGCTGTACAACATGGAATCTTTAATAACATTTTTAGTGTCTATCCTTTCCAAAGACATAAAAATTAAATCCTCAATTCATGTTTATTAAAGATTCAAGCAGTCATCATTCAATCTTTAAATAAAATCACCAAGCTTTGCTCCAGATTTCGGTACCAAAAGTTACCGATGCTTTCATCTCATTGTTCTGATAAATTTCCGTACTTGTAGTATTTGGAAATGAGATTGGACTTTTTTCTTGAATTTTTTTGTTCAAATCAACATCAAGATTCACATCAGAAAATGTTAGTTACCCCCTAAAACGGGAAAATCAACTTACGTGGGTTCATGTAGTAGAGCGGCATCCTGTATTTGATGCTTTAATCAAATTTAAACAATTTATTAGATGTAGAGTTTCTTAAGCACATTAACGAGCATCATCAGAGTTAGTTATTGTTGCATTCGAAGTTTGAATTATAAATGTACACATATATAGTCATAGCATATAGATATGGATATATAAAAGATAAGGAAATAAATACTATTCATTTAAATGCGCACCTTAAATTGCTCCCTCACTACATAGATATTGCTTCTGCACAGATCAAGTCCAACTAAGTTCTTTGGACCAAAGCACCATTCTGGATAAGGACATTCATGCCATTCTAACCATCGTAGCTCATTAGGAAGATAGATTGGACACTGGAAAGAGGTATGCACATTAATCATGATGAGTACCCTCAACCTTCTCATGTTTGTGAAAGCATCGAGACCGATGTGTATCTCTTTTGGCTTAGGTAAATCCAAAACTATGGCCTTTACTGCACTTGTTCCCTGTATTTGACAATTTTGTATTACAATAAATATACGAGTTCACATAATAAGAGAGTAAAATCATGGCCTAAAGCAGCACATCTTACCATATTCTCAGAGAGAACATAATGAACATCGTCATAAAGCCATAGCCTGCTGCGTTTTCCAGGATCACCAAGACATTCTTGTTTAACAATATCCATGCCCATCATCTGAATCAAGTCATGCATACATAGCATCCCTCTATCTTTAAATATCAAGGACTTCTCAACAAGAACTTGTACTCCAATAGTTGTGTCAAAATCACAACCGTCAAGAACTTTCATAATGTAATTTATAGTTCGCCCCTTGAAGAAACATGCAATATCAAGGAAGATCTCCTTTTCATGGTGCTCTAGTCCATCATAACTTAACTTAAGAACACCATTGATTTTTTCATTAGGACTTTTTGCAAGTTTACTCAATGCACTTTTCCACTCATGTTCTCCTCTACCACGTAGGAAACGGCCCAATATCTCAAGTGCTAAAGGAAGTCCATTTGCATAATGCAAAGCAGCATCCACGAGATCCCTCCTTATTACTATTTTGTTGTTTCTTGGAAGAGCATGCTTATTGAAAAGTTCAAGAGCTTCCAAATGATCTAGAGTTTTAACTTCATAGATGTGATATTTATCTATCCCAAGGGAAGCTAACATATGTCTATCTCTCGAAGTAATAATGATTCTGCTTCCTTCACCAAACCACTCACATTCTCCAGCTAAAGCATCTAATTGTCTTACTTCATTGACATCGTCAAGAACAAGGAGAACTCTTTTGTGGCATAGTCTCTCTTGAATTAAATTAATACCTCTATCAACACTAGACACTGCTAACTCTTGTCCTAATATCTCAAACAACAATTTTCCTTGCAAAGGAACTAAATCCTTGGAATCTTTTGAAGTTTCTCGAATATTTGCCAAAAAACATGAACTGTCAAATTGTCTAAAGATAGCATTATAAAGGGCTTTGGCTAATGTTGTTTTCCCTATACCTCCCTTGCCCCATAATCCTATAAAGAGAACATCATCGTCGGACTTCATAGTTATCATTGATTGCAACTTTATCACTTGGGGATGTATCCCAACCGGATGCTTAGCAACATGTAAGGGTGTTCGGTCTAGCCGCATTGATATATCCTTGACTATTCTCTTTACAAGCTCCGCTTCATCTCTGACAAAATCCAAAAAAATTTGACACATTGATTCAGTGGATTAAATATATGATTAATCTTCATAAAATTCAAAAACGAAACAAGAGAGGAGTTGTGATTCAACATATAAAAGCAATGACAAAGCACTGTGTCACATCAATTATTACTTACCCATCATTCAAGTGCCACCCAGACAAACTACCAACATCAAAGAGAGCCTTCTTCCATCTCTGAACTTCCTCTGAATACTTCCCAAACTTGGACTCATGCTTAGCAATAGCTTCTCTATAACTTTTTCTTGGTGTTCTCACTTCCTTGGGTTCTACTTTGTAAAATACTGGAAAGACCATTATATCTCCTTGCTCATAGCATTCCATGATTTTCACCACCTCTTCCAAACACCATGGCGAGGAAGCGTAGCCCTCGGAGAAAATGACAATCGCAATTTGTGAATTCTCGATTGCCTTCATAAGTGAACGTGATATTTGCTCTCCCTTCCTCAGTTCTTCACTATCAATGTAAGTATATATTCCTGCCTGATCTAGAGCTGTGTAGAGATGACCGAGGAAGTTGTTGCGGACGTCCGGACCTCTGAAACTCAGGAAGACGTGGTAACTCCTTCTAGGCTTGAAAGAAGAAGAAGAAGAAGCAGCCATTGGAATCAGGAAAGGGAGGAGGTTAACAATGAGCAACGAGTTGCTTCAGATTTGGTAGTTTGTTTGAGGTAGTCTGTTCACCTTGTGATCTTCTCTATATTGGTTATACCCAGAAGCATGACTTCCTTTTCTGTGGGTCAACAAAGTATATTTTAATAAAGGTGCTTAAGGATGAGCCAACATTTTAGCGTGGGATTTTATCACACTCTTTAAGATTCGCCCCTTTAGTCCCTTGTCTTTCCTTTTCTGACATGGAAAATAAAGTATCTCTTCTCATTAGAAAAAAATGAAAAACTTGGCTGTGGCCATATGGCAAATTGGTGAGCAATGATTGATGTGCCCATAGATTAGTGGGCCGGACACCAATCAATTAATTAAATTAATTGAATTTCTTCTCATGATAGAATGAAAGGTGCCAAAGATTTTGAGATCTGTGAAGTGAAAGTGGTCCATGCATGGTATTGAGGTATATGTTAGACCCTAGAGATGATTCGACAAGCAATTTGGATTTTTTATATGGACAACCT
This sequence comes from Eucalyptus sideroxylon x Eucalyptus melliodora, assembly GCA_016097485.1. NCBI lineage: Eukaryota > Viridiplantae > Streptophyta > Magnoliopsida > Myrtales > Myrtaceae > Eucalyptus > Eucalyptus sideroxylon x Eucalyptus melliodora. Next base: position 19,740,890 of record CM027831.1, on the reverse strand, counting down.
ACTAAAAATTCTCAATAAATATAGCAAATTGAACAAAAAATGCATATTCGGACACATGTTAAATGTTAGTTTCTAAGAAAAAGGTTATTTCCAAAATTAGTGAGAACACAAAATTTAAAGTTCAGGTGCAAATGAAATCTTCAATTGCTAGAGCATCGAAGTTGTTCTATCATTACACAAGGAAGTATTAGTAGAGACAACATGAGTGTGAAAGTACTAACTCTTCACCACATAATTGTCAAATTACACCAATTTCTCCTGTGAAATAGACATTAATATATATCCAGATTATCTTTAGACACCAAAAATTCTCAATCAACAAAATTATGAAAGATATCAAAACCAACTATCTTGATTGAATAAAGTAAGCAAACATAGCAATGAACCAAATATGGGGTAGTTCCTTATTAACAGCATGGCTGTCGATAAATGTCCCCATCAATGATGATTTGTTTTTGATTGTTTTCTCAAAGATGTTTGTCGCTGGGAATTTATAGGGATTTCCCAGAAACAATTAGCGACCGCACTTAAGAATCGAGTTGTCAACCCCTTTTAGATGCTAGTCTCCTCTATAGCATGAGAGATAAGTATGTTATTGTACACGATTGTCCTCGTGATATTGTTATCCTACTTACATTGCCTTTACATTCTCTGATTTCCTGAAAATTGCATTCCTCCTTCCTTTCCCACCAAAAAAGAAATACGAGTCCATCCTTGGTAGTTATTTTAAGTATGAAACTTTCTTTGATACACCCAACCGCGGGCAGCTGCGTTGGTTGAGTCTCTTCTTCACCACCGAGGTCGAGAGTTCGAAACCCGCGATTGCTAATGCGTTGTAAGTGGAGGATCATGGTGTTGGGGTCCTGTGCTAGTCACTCCCGAGGTATAGTCATCGGTACTAGGCGTTTCATGCGCTATAGGGCCTTGTGACCCCGCAAGGGGCTCAAGCGGATTCCTCGGTTAAAAAAAAAAAATAAAAAACTTTCTTTGATACAAGCGCCATCAAAATTAACCGGTTAGTGATTTGTTTGGTCAAAGCTTGGCCTAGAAAAATATTTATTTGGTCAAAGCTGGTCTATTTGATCGGTCAATTTGATCGGTCAATGGTCGTAGGACCAACCACTTTTATTTATTTATTTATTTGGATTTCTTTCCCTACTAGTATATTATTAAGGAAAATTCCAAATAAAAGCTTGAAGTGTCCTTTTTCTCAAATAACAGCCTAAAGTTGTCAATTAATCTCAAATAAAGCCCTTTTCTTGGCCAATGACTATTTCAGTTATAAGAGAAAGGGTATTTCGGTATAAAAAAAATGTGATCATATTTTTTTTTTAAATTCCTTTTTTTTTTTTTTTTTTTTTTCATTTCTCCTCTTCCCTCCACCGGCCATCGCCATCGATGGCTGGGGAGGTCGCCCACCTCAAGCAAGGGCGGCCCTCCCCAATCCAGGGGACGGTCGCCCTCGCCTAGGCTAACAAGGGTCGCCCTCGTTGGCATCGTGCGAGGGCCACCCTCACCAGTGCTATGTGAGGGTCGCCTCGCCTAATCTAGCTTAGCAACCCTCACATGATGCCGGCGAGGGCGACCCTTGCCCAACGCTGGTGAGAGTGGCCCTCACTTGAGTCCGATGACCTTTGCCATGGTTGGTGAAGGGAAGGGGGAAAAAGAAGAAAGAAAATAAGAAGAAGCAAAGAAAAAGAAATAAACAGAAAAAATAAATTAAAAAATGAAAATGCCGTTCAATCTAAGAGATAGATCCTTTTTTAAAATTGATATAGCCACTTCAAACTCTCATTTGAAACAACTTCCATTTTAGATCCTTATCTAAGACGATTCAGTTATTTTAAGTCTTTATTTGAAACAAAGTCCACTTTGAACTCCTTATTTGAGAAAACAAAAGCACTTTAAATTTTTATTTAGAATTTTTCCTATTATTAGCTGAGGATGTCAACTCAATTAACATATACTCCATTGTCTCCTCGACAAAATACATAAATTGTGGCTTCTAGGAAGTGGCATTCGCAATCAATGAGTTGTTGTCCTTCTTTCCTTTCTTTCTTTTGCACATTATGATTTTTGTTTTGGTCGAAAAAATGTCCTTCTTTTCTTTCTTTATTTTGCATATTATGACTATGAGTGCTCGAAAGTTCTATCGTTTTGAGTTTGTTTTTTTTTTTTCTTATGTGCGCATTAAATTACACTAGCCCCTCATGCATGCGATTTTGTTTCAGACGTCGGTCATATCATATTTTCTTATTTTGTTAAAGTGACCAAAAAAATGAAATCCTTTAGCTCACGTTCAAGAATTGAATTCTTGTCTCCCTCAAATCTATATTAATTTCGCCGCTAGAGAGCCAAGATACTGCGGCGCCGAGAGAAACAAGCAGATGTCGCCGGCGAGCATCATGACAAGCCTCATCTTGATCCCGGTGTAAAGGAAACTGATCAAGAAACTCGCACCTCATTGGCCCCACATGGTCCTTGACTACCTTTCTGCCCACTTTTCTTCAATTTGGTCTTGACATCTCCACAGTGCAAAATTGCTTTTCTTCAAGCATTGATTTATTTTCTTTAATGTAAGATCATGAGCACACGTGATAAATCATTGGCAGGTTCAAATTGCTATTTGTCCCGAGTCAACATTGTTTTCTCAAACAAAACTTATTTGATAAAGTACAAAATAGCACATGGTTCGTACCGTCTTTTTTTTGTGCCTTATGTGATGTACTTCCATAGTTATTGCTTGCTGAGTTGCTGTGCCTACAGATTATCTTCACAATAAGCATGTGAAATTGTGAAACTCGCTAATTAAAGGTGCATTCACCATGCCTTTAAATGGTGGATCTGTTCAGATTGTCAATATTTATGTTTTCCATGCCTGCTCCAACTTTGGCTGCATCGATTAATGTGCATTCACATTATATTTGGAAATTTTCTTCTCTCTTATTTCACTCGTGATCTTACTTTGGCTGCATTAATCCCAGTGCATTCACACGCTGAATTTGGAAATTTTCCCTCTCGTGCTATAACTTTAGCTGTATTGATCCAAGTGCATTCATACGCCACATTGTATGGAAGATTCCAGCCATGAATTTGATAATTTCAACTAGTGTCAACATCAATGTTTTCACTTTTTTGGAGAAGTAAAAGTCACGTAACTCCTTTTTTCCATGATTTTGACTGAAGGGACATCAAAAGACTAATACACGTTATATTCACATCAATGAAGTTTTCACAATTATCCTAAAAAAATACAGAACTAGGTCGATGTTGACCCTAATTCACATTCGATGATTATAAAGCTCACTCAAATATGTTACTTATTATTTAAAATTATATCTGTTGTACTTGAGTATTTTTTTTTTTTTGTGTAGGACTTTGAAAGGATAGAAAAAGATCACTTTGCCCTAAAACACAGGATATTACAAGATCTTTTAGTAATATTATTGCGAGTGTATCAGGTGCCTGAAAAAAGTTATTGATTTGCATGTGCAACTTTTCTTCGTTGAAGATCACATTTACTATGTCTGTTTGATGTATGATCGATACAAATATTTGTTTAACATTGATTTATTGTTAACTGAATTATAAATTAATTTGACAAACCAATAATTTTGGACTCTGAAAATATTGTCGCTGTCGCGTTTATATTGAGATTTACTTCACTGGTTTTTCATAAAGCAAAACAATTTTATAAGCTTTGCAATTTCGCTAGTGCCCCACATTATACTCCCCTAGGGTCACGACAAGATAAAGGCTATTTGATTTGATATAAAGTGACAACGCACTGACACTCTACTTTCCACGCACCAAATGCATGAACCCTCCCCAATTTCAAACCAAAAACAAACAAACAAATGACGTTCCCACTGCACTCTTGACTTATGAAAGTGAAAGGGTTTTTTTTTTTTTTTTTTTTTGAATCTGTTGACTGCAATTGCCGTTCCCACACTGTGTTCTTGACTTGGGTGGAAAGATGCTTTACTAATCCGAGATACTCTATAATTGTTGGTGGGGAGCTTGTTGGCTTTTTTAGAGGGCATAATGGATTAAGACAAGGTGATCCTATCGCATCCTATTTGTTTGTGATGACAGAGCAAGTTTCACTAAAATTCTGCAGTAGAGAATAGGCAACTAAGATTTCAACCTATGCACAAGAAATTCAAGCTTACGCACTGATACTTCTGTTTGGCAATTCACTCACTCACTTATACTTTGCATAATAATAATTTGATCTTCTTGAACGGAGATAAGTGGTCATTTCTTATTGTAAACATGGTTTTGAGAAATTCTACAATTATCTCTGGTTGGAAACTCAACCTCAAAGGACCGAGATGTTTGAAGCTAAAATCAGGGCTAGACTATTAAGTGACTTCCTGGAACTCAGTCACTTTAAAGCTGCTTCAAACAATTGGAAAACAATCGAAAATGCTCCTCCATTTCACACTTGAGCAAAAAAGTGCATGAATGTGGCTCTAGATGGAGTAATGAAACTCCACCAATCTAAGCACAAGAAAATGTAAAGTTGTATTGGAATTGCAATTATGATCAATTGAAATAGCTGAAATTGAAATTACTTCGAAATGAAATTACAAGGAATTGAACAAGGAAATGAAAGTACAAGGGAGAAAGTAAAGATAACTCTCAGATATGAGGGTTGCGTTGGTTGATCTGCTGCTTTAGCCTCTTTAATGTTCTTCAAAAGAAGTGGCACCATGTCTGTCCACTTTGCTTGAAATTCTCCTATTTTGTGGGCAACCACATGAGTAAATGGACTAGCTTAACACACTTTTGGGGGAAAAATGAGTAAAATTTGGTACTAACACAAGTATATTTGATCATTCTTTCTACATAGTGTTTATGATATTGGAAATCTAAGAAATTATAACAATTATAAAGTTATAAATTTATTACAAGTCTCTACTGGAATATTTTAACTATCTTTAGCATAATTATATCTATGTTACTAGAGTTTTCACTAAATCGTCACGCAAATTCAGTTGATATAAATGGCTGCACGTGTTCAAACACAAAAAAACTTATCTTCCATACTTTTGCCATTGAGAATTAGAGTTTGTGATAAACCGGTTACATGTCAAGTCATATTGCGAATCAATAAAAGAACGAATTGAATACCAAACACCCAAATCCTACACTGAAATGTTGCAATTAATAGAAATGTCTAGCCTCTCCAATTATAATTGATCAAATAAACTCAACATAACCGTTCAAAACAAATAAAAACAAGAAGAAGGCCGTATCAACCAAAAAGTTTACATTTTGAAACTCCAACATCATACATGTGATAGTGACATGAGAAGTCAACAACAAATGTTGATCCTATAAAATGACTCTGTTTTCTTTGCCTAATCAATTGCCTTTTCCAGCTACCATATCTAATTGATCCAAGTGATAGACATCATTAAAGATGGCATCGGTCAATGAGATTGTGATTCAATGAGGGAAAAAATGAAAAGCAAAATGTGCCATACATTATCCGAATGGGGACTATGCAAACATAATTTAGTGCAGAAGAAGCCTTTTATGAGCAAGATATCCCAAGGAAAAATTGGAATGTCAATCTCATGCAGTCATTGAGAAAGCATACACCCTACCTAGGTTTGATACATATCTTTGCAAAATCATGTGACAGAAGCAGAAAGAATGCACCGTAACTTTTTGTGTGTAAAATTCACAGTATGACAAGCATAAATATTTTTCATCACGATTTTTCTGGATGGACTCGTGACATGCGTGAACAGCACCCCCACCACCCCCCCCCCCCCCCCCAAAAAAAGTGAATGAAGTAGGCATTAAGCATTAAGCAAGTTTTTACACAAACGATAAGTTTCTAGCTTAAAAAGTCGAGCACACAACGAACAGTAAAGAGGGGAAAAATGAAGAAGAAAAAGCCCAAAGCAGTTCACTTCCCTTCTAAGTTCTAACTACTCCCTTAAAAAAAAAAAAAAATCCTGATTTTTTTGACACGGTAGACTACCATAAAAAAATTGGAGCAAATTGAATTGAGGAAGTGATGGTCATCATGCCTCTGCTGAGGAAGGCTGCTTTTCAATTTGGAAAAATGGGAAAGATTCGCAAAAAAAGAAAATCTACTTTCTAATTTGCTCCTTCGCGTGATTGATTGCATTTGTCATCATCGCATCCCCTTTTTCAATTCGTGAAATGCGGATTTCTTGCTTAGTGGGACATTTACTTTGATAGTTCCTCATCGTTACCCATCCTTCTTTTTGACTTTTACTTTGCTTTGAGATTTGTTATAATTATAATGAAATGAAAGATTCCCTTTGCATCTTACTTTACCCGATTTCGCGGATTAGCTTTTGGTAGAAAAACTATTGCCCAGAGGTCGTTTCCCTTTTTTTTTATACTCATCAACTTGTAACATACTCTTTGCTTTTTTGGTGTACCAAAGAATATAAATATACACTATCAATCATTTTCATTTTGGGCTTATCTGAAAATCAAATGACACCATATGTAAATTCATAGAATCAATCTATAGAATTCTTTTCCTTATGGATGTAATTAGATTACAAATGCTTAGATGCTAATACTTTTGTCTTGGCTACATGCCCCATGAGATCAAGTTCACGTGTTGTATGGTGTTTGTGCACCGAACCAGATTATGGAATAAAGCATTCGTCCTACTTTGATACCCAAAAAGGTAAAGGTAAATCGAGATCTTTTGTTCCGTGTACTAGTTTTACGTAAATGGAATTGTGGGTTGTAAGGACAACACGCAAGGAGAAGCAAATAGTGATGTGGTTCTTTTAATGTGAGATGGTGAGCTGATAAATCATTGGGAGGTTCAACTTGCTATTTTTCCTGAGTCAATTTTTTTTTTCTGAAACAAAAATTATTTGATGGAGTACAACATAGCACATGGTTTGTACTGTCTTTTTTCTCATACTCATGTGATATATGTGGTTCATATGATCCCTTCAATAGTTACTACCCGCTAAGTTGCTGTGTTTTGCTAATTAAAAGTGTAATCACCGTGTCTTTATTTGGTGATCCTCTTCAGGAATGTCAATATTTATGTTTTCCACGCATGCTCCAACTATGGCTGCAGATCCAGGTGTATCCACACGCTAAATTTGGAAATTTTCTTCCCTATCTTATTTCACACGTGATCTTACTTTGGTTGCTTTAATCCCAATGCATTCACACACTGGGTTTGGAAATTTTTTCCTCTTGTGCTATAACTTTGGCTGCATTGATTCAAGTGCATTCACACACCGTATTTGTCTATTACTTACGGATGATATTGTATGGAAGATTCCAGCCATAAGCTTGATAATTTCAAGTAGTGTCGTTCGACATGAATGTTTTCAATTTTTCGAAGAAGTAAAAGTCACATAACTCTTTTTTCCTATGATTTTGACTAAAGGGACTTTGCAAGATTAACATACGTTAATTGGATTATTGATGAATTTGATAAATCAGTAATTTGAACTTCAAAAATATCGTCATCCTTGCCACGTTTATATTGAAATTTACTCCCGCTGGTTTTTCATAAAGCAATAGTCATCAAACAATTTTATAAGCTTTTGTAATTTTGCCAGTGCCCCACATTATATTCTCCCCAGGGTTTATCCTGTTTGATTTGATTAAGGTGACAACGCACCGACGCTTTACTTTCTACGCACCACATGCATGAACCGTCCTTGATTACAAATAAAAAATAGAGATTGCGTTCCCACTGCATTCTTGACTTATGAAGGTTAAAGGATATTTTTTATTTATTTTTTGAATCTGTCGACTGCAAATTGTGATTGATTCCAATTTGTCATCATCATATCATATCCCCTTTTCAATCCGTATATGGGATCCTTTCACTTTCATGATTCCTTATCGCTGTCCGTCCGTTTCCTTTTGACTTTTAAGGTTTTCTTTTTGACTTTTACTCTGCTTTGAGGTCCGTAATAATTATAAGGAAATGAAAGCTTTCCTTTTGCATCTTACTTTACCCGATTCCGTGGATTAGCTTTTGGTAGAAAAACTATTGCCTAGAGATGCTTTTCTTTTTTATATACTCATGTACTTGTAAAATACTCTTTGCCTTTTCGGTGTACCAAAGAACATAAATATACACTATCAATCTTTTTCATTCCTGGCTTCTTTGAAAATCAAATGACACCATACATAAATTCATAGAATCAATCTATAGAATACTTCTCCTTGTGGATGTAATTAGACTACAAATGCTCAGATGCTTATAATTTTGTCTTGTCTACTTGCCGCCATGAGATGTAATTCAAGTATTATATGGCGTTTGTGCACCAAGTTGGATTATGATGTAATAAAAGGGTTCATCCTCCTTTGATACCCAAAGAAGTAAAGTTAAATCGAGCATGAAGCCCATGGTCTTTCGTCCCTGCATACCAGTTTTACGTAAACAGAATTGTGGGCTGTTAGGACAAAACAAAAGGAGAAGCAAAGAGTCATCACACAATTTTCATAGAGACCCCAGTGGGCCAGAAATGTGAATGAAAAGCAAAACGGCTTGGATGAAATTTTCTTAAAACTGAAGTTGGACCGCCATCTCAATTAAATTTCCTGAATAAGCCCAAGTTATTTATGGGCCTTTAAAATGTTCGTAAGCCCAATTTGATTTGGGATTACTGGAAAGGTTCTTAAGAAACTTAACTTCAGACAGATTGTGTTTGCTTAAGTCTAGCAAGGATAAATTTAAAAGTCCAATCTTCACATGTGAATCAATTGAATCCTCCTTGTACTTTGGAAACTCCACTAAAGTCTCAGCCTGCTGAGTTTCTACAACCTGGAAATGCTAGATGGAAGGCTTGCTGGGTTCTTGCAGTTATTTAATGAGTGGAGGTTCTTTTCAAATTGAAGTCCTTTCGTTCCCTCCAACAAACAATAAGTGGTGCTGAAAGACAATGAAACCAATTTCGATAAACATTTTGAAGCATTCGTGTTCAAATTTGTTGAGCTCACTGTCTTTTACTGATCACACCATTCTGTGGGGCACTCATCAATATTGCCCAAAATCACAAGTTGCTTGATCATCACCCTCTCTTCCATCAATTCCAGGTATTCGTTGAGATGATGTGGATCCAAAATGTTGACCCACAAAATTGCATGTTCAACAAGTTGCTCTTTCGGTGAAATTGTATAGATTTTGATGTAAAATCCAAAAATTAATGGCTTTTTTTTTTTTTTTTTTCCAAATCATGGATTATTTTTCTATTGATATGTTTGTGAAAGAGAGAGAGAATATGACTGCATATTGGTGAAGGAGGCGATCTATGCTAGCTTGAAAGAGAAAGACAAGGCAGAGAGAGATTTGAGAGAGACGTATATGACTGCATATTGGTGAAGGAGGCGATCTATGCTAGCTTGAAAGAGAAAGACAAGGCAGAGAGAGATTTGCATGACTACGTATTGGTGAAGGAGGTGATCTATGTGCTGTGGTATCCAAGAGAATAAAGAATCACTTGAATTGCCTTCTTGAAGAATTTAGAAATTTTGTTCCTGATGAAATGCCGACTTGCTTGCAGCACATGCGTAATATTTCAACGCCTCAGTGATCCTCAACAAAGCAGCCAACCCCATGGATCTTGAGGAGCATGAAGAACTCCAGCGCCAAGCGAAAGACCTCATGGAGAAAGGCCTGGTAGAAGAAAGTGCCAGTCATGGGGCTCTGCCAGCCAGGAGTGGCCATTGGGCCGCGCCGGTCCACATGTCACATGTTGGGTCGGGCCACCATTGGCTCGGGCCCATTTTTAAAAAAATAATTTTAATTTTTAATGAAAAATTCAAGAAGAAATTAACTAATTTTTTTAGCAAAATTTAAAAATAATTGAAATTAATTGAGGAGAATTAACGAAGAACACTCATTCAATTAAACCAAATTGAAATACAAATATATCTTCAAATATCTTGCAAAAGAAAATTACACATAATGGTGTCCTAATAATGAATACATGCAAATTACACCAAACAACATTTCTAATAAATTCTATATTTTCAATGTCGTGTTCCCCATTATGATTCGGATGATATGGTGTCGTCATTGTCCTCCTGTTCATATTGGGCACGTTTCTCTAAAGCCAATTCTTGCGAAAACCAATCATGTCTTGCTACAACCATTTCTAAGCATTCTGCAAATAAGCTGCACCTTTTGTCTCCCAAAATATGTTGACTAGTATTAAGCGTGAGCTCAATGGTATCATAAATGCCAGTGAGGTTAGCAAGTCATGAGCCGCGGTGGAAAGAATAAAAAAATTATTGGCTTTCCTTTTCCACCATTTTTAGAATGTCAATCTTGACTTTATTAGCTTTACTAATGTATTTGGAGTAATCCATTCTCAAGTACATCGCCAATTCATTGGTAGATGAAGATGAAGACCTAATGGAAGGTTCTTGAATTTCTTCTTTTACGAAATAGAGATCATAAAAATTTCTGGCCTTGTGCATCATCATATATTATTCTTCACAACAAGTACCAATATGCTTAACCATATTTTATTCAGTCATTTTATCAATATTCTACTAGACTTTTTAAAAAGTTTCCTAAAAAATGTATTCATAAACCACTTTAAACTGCTATTTTTTTAATCATTTTGAGCACGCTTTTAAATGGGAAGATCATATTCATTTCTTTTCTTTCTATAAGTGGATCTTAAGAACATGAATGGACAAAGGCTTCTTGCACCAACAATCCATTTTCTATTGTTGCTAATTGAATAGATGACAATCTAAACAAGATTTTATGTGAGATAATTATATGTGAACGTGATAGTTGGATACTCAAGAGACATGTAGGTTGCGTTTGGCAGTCGGGATAAAATTCGGGATAAATAAAATATATTATATCCTATGTTTGGTGCTTGCTCGGAATAAATGATAAAATCATATATAAAAGGGATATAGATCAAATAAAATTATTTCATGAGGGAGATGTGATAATAAAGGGAGATATGATTTCTAATATTCATAATATGATTTTTTTTTTTTAAATAACAATTTTCTTAAATTAACACATTAAATTATATTTGAATATAAATAATATTTGAATTCTAATATGAGAAATTCAAAATAACAAAAATAAAATTTAGTTTTTGATTTAATCTTATTTTTATTTACATATTCGAATTTAATTCTATCTTATAATATAAATTCAATATATAAATATATCTATTACATATTTTAGATGTTTTAGTATTTTAGGTATATTAGTACAATTTTCTATTTAATAAAATTTTATTAGAGAATGATGGAAAAAGTAAGAAAGAATTAAAAAAGAAATTAATTAAAATAAAATAAATAAAAGTTTTGCGAGAGACTTTTATCACTCCGTTTGTAAAATTTGTGATTCATATAGGCGTTCATACCAAACAATTTATAATATGATGTGAATATATCCGACTTTATTATTACAATCATCAAATAGTGGATATGATATAATAAAATCCTCTCAATTTTATATCCTATCATTTAGAAATTTGGACGACCAAACATATAAGGGACATACGTCGGCCATGCATGAAAAAATTTCATATTAAGGATTAAAAAGCTTTTAAATAGGAAATAATGCTTTAAGAATATAAATTTTGATGCCATAACAAAATATGGAAGAACTATTGGAGAATGTTTCGTTTTTGGATAATGGCCAATTAACTACCAGAATTAAAAGATGAATATATCAGTTATAAGGTTTAAGAAACTTTCTAGATTTAATGTCACTACCATACTAGTGATCAAGGTCAAGAGTTAACATGGTACAAATTACTAAAAAAGACTCGATAGTGCATGAACTACATCCATGAGCTATTGCTTTCGTGTTTGTCAATTAATGAAATAATAATGCTACAACTTCGTGCTTTTGCGAAAGATATTTTGGGAGAAATTTGTACGTAACGTTGACCGAAAAATTTATAATTCAGAGGAATCAATCTATAAAGTTCTCTAAATCGACCTCTTAACAAAGCATTTATCTATCCATACCATCGATGGTGAAAATCAACCATCACAGAGACATACCTCAAACAACAATAAGAGCGACTGAATGGAGTATTAGTGAAACTATCAAGAAGACGAGAGAAATGTGAAAATTTTGTATTTTCATGTCTTCTGTTGTACAATCTTCTGTAATTATAATACATAAATGATACAATAAAGGGAAAAATATATTTTGTGAAATCACAATAAAATCAGAATCTAATCTCAATCTAAATTCATAACCATAATCAAGGCAATCTCTGGGATCCGATCCGATACATATCTTCCTACAACTAGAAACCATCACGCTTACGGACATCATCTCCGAACCATACCGGCAACCATAGTAAAAACCCCCCATCTCAGCTGAGCATATAACATGTACAGAGAACAGGCATACTCACGCATTCAGATTTCAAGCAACCGAGACGAATATCAAGAAATCATGCTTAATAACTTAGTGTAAACCGCATTATCTCATGCGTATTGTGTTGAGGCGCATTCAGATTTAGCCACTAATATGGATTAGCTCCTGTCCTTATCTTTGAGACATAGTATCGATTGCGGGCACAGAGAACACGAAACCAAATCATGGAATCAACACAATTTTTTTTTTCTTTTGCGTCTAAACCGATTTAAGAATTAGCAAGTGAGTGGAGATCGTGAAGAACAATTCTTATTCGTAGTTATTTTTGCGTAGACAATATTAATGCAGCTAAAATCCACTCATTAACGAAAAAATCCCCTCACCTATATAAAGGCGATTCAAGAATTTCTTTCCTAGAACACAAATCCTACTTCTGCATTTTCATCACCATTTCTGTTCATGCCTTTCAGCATCATCAAGCCATGAAACTCAGATTCTTCTCCTTCACGATTCAAACGACTCTCAGAATCTCAATACGCATTCCAGCCCGCTCATTCTTTGAAAGTGCAGTGGTTGGCTACGAATGGTGATCGGACCAGAGAGTGGAGGTCGTGGAAGCGTTGGTGTTGAAAATTGGGCCAGTGAAGGAAAAACGAATCAGCTTTGAATACTTCGATCAATCTGACCGGAAAACAGAGCATAACAGAGGAAATCCGATCCAACGCGATCTTCGACAACCTAAAGAGAACAGACTTCAGCGACGAACATCTGAAAGAATCAAAGGTAAAGCTCGGCGAAGAGGAAATATAGATCCTGAATCGATAGCGTCGCTGGAGATGAGCTCCTAAACTGATTGCGTCGGTGGAATCAGAGCTGACCGAGGCAAAATGCTGGTGACACACGAGATATCGAGAAATCCATGTCGCCAATTGAATCAAAAAAAAAAAAATAGAAATCAGAGAATGAGAGAGAACACTTAGCTTTTTCTTTGATCCTGTTGGAGCGATCGAATGAGTTTATAAACTTCCATGCCAAGTGAAAACTGGAAGCTCAAAGGCTTCGGGTTGTTGAGGGTCCGGGTAACAAGCTCGAGCTCATCGACCGAGTAAACGATTCGAAGCTCAAGCGCGAGAGCATCGCGATTGAAGAGCACGAATGCGGCGAGAAACCTGAATACCGATTCCTCGAAGCTTGAAGACGAGCGATGAAGTTGAAATCAAGAGCCGAATTAGAAGGAGATCCAGGCCTTGGGCTGCAAATTATGAAATTGAAATCAAGAACCGAATTAGAAGAAGATCCAGGCCTTGGGCTCAAATTTTCCAATCTTCTCAAAGGGGCCCACGCCAAATTGAATCAAAATTTGGACTTGAATGATCTGGTCTGGTGGGTCGAGGTATGATGGACTAGACCCAATTGAGCAATTTTTTTTTGGTCATTTTTTTTATATATTTTTATAAACCTCCTTTTCTTTTTTATACAAAAATGTAATTTGCAGGCAAAAATCAGGTGACGACCTGGATTGATAAAAAAAAAAAAAAAATTATAGTGAACACAACAATATCGAATCCAACAGATTGCAATCAAGATTGATTTGAAATGTAACCACTAAATTTTGCCTCTATCCAAATTAGTGTGGAAGAAATCCTGCATTTTATCGTCTACATTACACTTTGAACCACACAAATGAACTCACTTAGAGGTTTCGAACAAATCATAATGTGGATGCCAATTATTATCTGACGGGTGAACATCAACACATTTTTGGCACAAAAATCATTGTCAATAATAAATATTTTGGACAATTTTTGTAACTTTTCTCAATTTTTAGACTTTTTTTTCCTATGTAACTTTTATTTCCCTTTTTTTAGAATTTATTTTATTGCAATCAGATGGTCCGATGGCCCTCGTCGATAACTAGTTAAGGGCTTGCTAGCTCTCACAGGCTTTGAGCAAGGGGACTCTCGCTTGTGGTGGGCAAGGGCAACCCTTGCCCAAGTGAGGCCAACCCTCATTGTCCATTGTTTGTGGTTGGCCTTCGGTCATGGCTTGAGACCACCCACTAGCCACCTTTGAAAAGAAAACCCACTTTTGAAAAAAAATAATTGAAAAAAATCCATGTTAATACTGGTCACGTCACATGAGATAGTTGGTATTGACTACACCGTCGCATCAGCAATTTTTGATTAATTTAGTTAAAAGGACTACATTGATAAATTATTAAAAGATTTAAGATTAAATTAGCATAATTAAAAATTTTATTACTAAATTGACCGCTGAACAATAGGTTTATGACTTTTGCCACAATTTTCCCTAAAGTCTTACAACTCGACTCTTTTGCATAGCATCTATCTTTCGATACTACCCATTGTGAAAATTAAATAAAAAAACTTTTCCTTCAAGTATCAATCTTACGCTATCTAACATCATGACGATCCTAATTATTGCCAACCAAACAAAAAATAAATTGCTTGATGAAGAGTTACTCTTGAAATATGCCAACGACATTTTAGATAGCATGCACGTATATCAAAGCAAACTAATTAACTATTCGAAGCTTTACACGAATAATAGAATATCAGTGCACTTCCCATAAAATTCACTACATTGAGAATATCTTCCTTAGACTTGGTCCATTGAATTGTGTGGATCATAACTATTAATTTTGTGAATCCACATGAGTGCCGTATGTCAATCTCAAAAAATCAACAATGGTCATGCATTTAATTTACTAGACACGAATCCAAGCAAGTATTTCCCGTTGCATTGAAAAGGCTGACAACGAGCCTGGCGAGATTTTGGTATAAACATCATGTATCATCACGCACAATCAGCTACACTATATGTATGCCTGCACAATCACGATTAAAGGTTTATCAAGAAATGCCGACGACAGAGGTTGAGCAGTAAAAGTAACTCCTAGCAACTCGGGTAAATCTCAGCACTCGAGGACCAAGGCGTGCCATTTCCTCATACACCTTTAAGCAGTTTTTATTTTTTTTTTTATGTGAGGGTAATTTTGGAAGTTAAGCAAAAGTCAGACAGAAATGGGTTTTCCCTTATCATATAGACTAGTCCTCGTGCACTGTAGAGATTACTTTCGTATTTCTTCTTTTATAAATTTAGAGGAATGCAATAGTTAAAACGGCACACAAGTGCGTGCGAGCTGAGTTCCATGGATATTTTCCATGTGAATTTCCTATTTTTAATGATTATCGCATAACTTTTGTTTTTTGTATGCATAAAAAAGAATTTATGCGTATGGAAATCCATTCAACTCAATTTAGTAAAAAACAACTGCTTATCTACACTGAGAGGTGAAAAAACTGCAATATCAACTGTTTAGTACAATTATTACACCTATGTACGCTTGATGATTGAGAAAAAGTATACACTGCCTTTATTTTCTTCATAATTGACCAGCGTGCATTTCTTCAAACAAAATGCACAATCATTAACACGATGCAGGATTTAGATTGTTTTCTAAAGTGAAGACAACAATATTGAACCGAACAAATTGCCGTCATGATTGATTCGATAGAGAGGAACGAACTCTTTCATGGAATCCTTCGTAGCTTCTAAATTTGCCTCTATCCTATTGATGCAACTAGAAAGCGACAATATGAGAAGAAGCAAAAGGCTAAGGCTCAACAGACTAAGCAAAAAAAAGAAAAAGCAAAGATGCAGTTTTCAAAATGTCAATTGTACATTTATCGATATGCTTTTTCTCTATTCCATATTATAAGAAATACTTCTTATTTGGTAGTAATCTTATGTTTTTGGGAGTTAATGTAGTCTCGTTAACCATTTTATCAGCATCTTTTGACGGTACAACCACACAATGGAAAATTTCTTATATGGTGGAACTCTTATGTTGCCATGAAAGTACTTTCCTAGATAAATTAATGACATTGAGTGCTAGTATGATTTATGTAGTATTATTCTCCTTAGAAAGGTGAATCCCAGCATGTCTTTTTGAAGGTGGGGTTGGGCATGACAATGCTTTTGATCCATCTGTAAATCAACAAAGCGTATGCTTATTTAAGCATACAAGCTTTGTATCTGACTCTCATGGAGGACAGATGGACTGATCCTCAGTTCAATATTACATGTGCTCATAGGACCTTCGAAGAAACTTGATTGATGGTGGAAATGGATGCAATGATAATAATGCTTCTTGCTTAGATGCAAACCAAGTGCAGGTACTTATGTATATCAGGGAAATTTACTTAAAAAAAGTCCTAAGCCTAGTGTATGTATATGTTTCTTGAAGTTTATCGCCTGTATCTGATGCATATGCCATCTATCCAAGCAGTTCTAGCATGCAAGAATTTTCCCATCAATGCACCACAATTGATGCACCATAAACGTGGAGTCAGCTAACATTAAGTTAAGGACACGCAACTCAACCTCAGTTTTCCAATTCTAATTTCCAATTCATAAGAAAAACAAAGTCATCCCTGGCATTATCCTTTCTAGCAATGCAGAGAAAAGAAAAAATCAAAAATCAAAATGAACAAGATTACCTTCTTAAATGGTACATAACAGGAACTTCACAGATTTCCAAATACAGACAGAAACTTCCTCCCATGCTCTGTGCCACTCTTGCCATTTGTTAGGCTCGATTAGATTCTTCCACTAAAGTATTGTCAAGAGTTGGTACCTGTAAACCTGTGAAGAACTGAAGTCCTCACTAGACTGAGCCTCCCATACACAATAAGAAAAAATCTCATCGAGGACAATTCTACGAGACACACAACATAAGCCGGTTTCATAACAGCATTAAACCGAGGGACAGCAGCAACCCTCCCAAAAAATTTTACACGAAATTGTGTGGAAATGGAATAAACTCATCCATCTAGATTGACCAGGGCATCAATATAACAGGAAAAAACTAAAAAAAGAGAGAAAAGAATATCACGAAACTAGTAGTCAAAACATTTAAATCCGTGAATTACACAAAGGATTCAGTTGGGTAAAATCACAAATACCTGGTGGACGTCACAGAGTGGGGTTCCTTTGTACGAAGGGACAAGCACTGGCGGGAGGAGATAATCTTCCTCACGCAGATATCAATGGCTTTGGCAGCTCTAAACTCTCACTCTATGACTAAGCCATCACCATCCAATTTCAAGGACTGGGCCTGTGGGAGCTCTTGTCAGGTATGCAGCACAGAGCTGGCAATTTCAGGGAAACTGCTTTGTCTTGACATTGTCTCTCATCGGCATTATGCTCAAATAGAAACTCTTTTGGGGGGCAATCACCCGATGGTATAGTAAAATTCATCCATGCGGTACTTCGCTTCTGAGTGATGGTTGAGGGCTTTCCAGAGGAGGGTCTCATGAGTGAGGCCAAACACTAGGAAGTTGCGAGGGGAGGAGCATTTCCTCAGGACGTCCGAGATGGGCTTGAGCTCGGGGTAGGACATGCGGAAAGAGTCGTTGGACTTGGATGCGTAGTGAAGGAGGGTGTTGATGACGGTCGATGGCAGAGGCGCGTTGCTATAGGCGGTGGTAGCGGAGGGAAAGGTGGCCGTGGTGGCGGAGGCGGCGGTTGTGGAGTATTCTCTGGTGTAAATGAGGGTGACGACGAAGGCGGTGGTCAAGAAGGAGATGAAGGCGAGGAGCCATAGGCGGTTGGAGCTTCCTTGCTTCTGGATGTAAGGGTGGAGGAGGATGAGTCTTGTGTTGCTGTTGTTGACATTCTTCATTTTGCTCTGTCTCAGTGAGAGAGAGAGAGAGAGAGAGAGAGAGAGAGTTACCCTCCTCCGGTAACCTTGAAGATCCTGAACTTAAATGAGGCTGAGACCTCTTAGCTGCTTTAAAGGAGTAAAAGAGGACTGTAGGTAAATGGAATTTTAAAGAAACGAATCACTATAATGATAGAAAATATTAACTAGGCTTATATTATTATCATTGAAACATATCGTATTAATCATAGCGTTCTTTTTTTCCTTTCGAATTTTTATTTTGTGCGCTCACATCACGGTATAGTTATAATACTACTTTTCTGAACTACGAATGAGTGAAATCTCCTACTAATATATTCATGCAACGATATTTAAATATCTCTTCATCAATCTTTGAAAATTGATAATATGCTTTGATCAACGCTATGGTACGGTGTTATTGTCGCTCTTTCTTATCAATGGAAATTAATGGGGCATGAACTTCATTCAACGCCATGTGAAGTGGACCCATCTTAGGACTCAGAAGATAGGCTAGCGGCGAGGGATTGGTGATGTAGCGACCCAACAACAGATTACAAGCCAAGAGTCTCTGTTGCTTCTTTGCGTGGGCTTCGCTTCTTAAGTAACCCCCCAGTTGCCCTCAAACAATTACTTGTTAATGAATCTAGCTATCTATTTGGATTTTGAGGGAGACATGTCAACTATAGCAGGCTCTATCTTGGTAGGAGAAGCATATGCACCCCACATTCTTATATCCTATACACAATCAACCCTAATAATTTGAACTTTGATTAGAAATCCTTAAAAATTAATGTGGCAACTTCTATATGAGATTATATGTGGCCCAATCGTATTATTTGTATGGTATTGATTGGTTTGGAACGGAGGCCACGAGGCTATCGTTCCTTGTGTTGTCCCCTCACCCGAAGGATGACACGTGTTTTGCTTGTAGTTGCGATGTTAAAAGTTGCACAACTCTGCATACTCTCCCCCTCTCCTCTCACCAAGCCCACCACCGAGGCCTAAATAGTATCGACACCAACAACTATACGTGACGTGACACGATATGTGATAATATTATTTCTCAAAAAATAGAAAATTATAACATGTTGGGATACGTTGTATATTAAATGTATATTGATATATAAGATATATGATGATTTTTATGATTATTTTAAGCAAATTAATTTGATTCAAATTTAAAAACAAATAAATAATAGAACAAGAGTTTAGAATGAATTTACACTAAAAATATTAATCCACTATTCGTTAATATAATTTATTATTTCAATTTGATAAATTTAACTCCATTCCAATAATCTATAAAAATTTGAGAAAAAAAATAAGCGATCCACATTTTAGACTTGCTCTCATAGTGTGTTGGAAGAGAAGAGAAAAAATAAATTGGAGGGTGAATTGTATATCACAGCAAGTAAGAGTTAGAAGAGAAGAGAATACTATTTTTTTGTTCTTTCCTCATTTATTATTTTTATTATTATTTTTTCATATTTATATTTTGACTCCTCATTTATTGAAAATTTTAAAATTTAACTTTGTGCGTGTCAGAATTATGTGTCGGAATTCTGAACTCAAGTATCAGAATTCTTGACTCAAGTGTCGAGAGAGTTGACCAGTATTAGATTTTTTGATACTTGTTGACTGAGTGTCAGACACGAGAAGGCTCTCGAAAAAGTGTCGGTACTTTCTAGACCGAGGTGGGTCTCCCCCGCCACCAAGTCTCCCCAATGGTCAAGTCTGGTCTACCATCGTTTGTTGCTTGTGAAGCATCGAGCCTCGATTTTGCTGACAATTTGTTTTTTTTTTTTTTTGATGCATTTTATCTGAGGGTACTGTCAAGAAAAGAATAAATTCTAAACTTGTATGATGGAATATTCGATTTTTCTACACCTTAAGACTCTGTGTCTTTTTATTATTCTTTGAAAAGGTTTTCCACGTAAATCAAATCATTAAAAAAGAGTACAATGCCACCAAATGAGAATGAGACGCACTCCAAATAATCCTCGGTTGCCCCTCATAATCTTTCTTGGATTGTGCTTGAACCGACGGGGCTGCTCAAGCAATTAGTATTGGCAAAGCATATCCAGGAATGGAAAGTGCTTTGGGTACACCGAACAACAAAGTGTGAGATTTACCCTTTTTGTGGTGCTCCTTGTAACTGCAATCAGAGAGATGCACCGCTTTGTGATTGCACTCTTGGATACTTAGATAATCTGAAGCTGGAAGATCGTCAGGGCCAATGGCGAAAGGAGATCTGCGTCGGAATGTAGTGATGACAAGGAAGATAATTTTTTTCCTCATGCGTAACACACGCTTGCCGAAAAATTCTGATTCGTTCATGGTTGAAAACACCGAAGCATGCGGGTCATTTTGCTTGAGCAACTGTTCGCGCGGTGCATATGCTAACATTGCTGACTGTCAGATATGGACGGATGAGAAATTTTTGGTTCGACTTTTGGCCTATGATGTACTTTCGAGAGATTTCTATGTCCGGACCGCGGCATTGGACTTGAAGGAGGAGCGTAAGAAAAAGAGGAAACCCATTTCGAATTTCATAACAGCAGCTGTGGTTGTGTCCTTAGCTTTTCTTGTGTTCTTTAGTGTGTCGCTGGTGATTATTAGGACGAGACGGTCTGCTCATGCAGCAGACGACCATTTGATGCATTTTGTATATTGAGTGCTGAAGAAAGTGACAAAGAACTTCTCTGAGAAAATTGGGGAAGGCGGGTTTAGTTTGTTTACCAGGGAATACTGCCAGACTCAACTCCTATAGCAGTGAAGAAATTTTGAACCAAAACCATAGTAACGAACAGCTCCTTGCGGAAGTTCGAACTATCGGAACAATACAGCACTGCAATGTGGTTCGGCTGCACGGCTTTTGTGCAGTAGAGTCAAAAAGGTTCCTAGTACATGAGTACCTTGCAAATGGTTCGCTCGCAGCTCATTTGTTTCAGAAAGGTTCCAACACCCTCGATTGGAAAACCAGACACAGCGTTGCCATCGGGATTGCTAAAGGATTGGAGTACCTCCATGAGGGGTGTCGAGATTGCATTGTACACTGCGACATCAAGCAAGGGAATATACTGTTGGATGCAGAACTCGCACCACAGATTGTGGATTTTGGCCTCGCAAAAGTCCCAGGATGGGATGTCAGCCGTGTAATTACCACCATGAGGGGAACCAGAGGGTACCTCGCACCAGAATGGATTTCAGGAGCCATCACATCGAAAGTTGACGTTTTCAGCTATGGAAAGCTGCTCTTTGAGACCATATCGGGAAAGAGAAACATTGAGGAGCTGAATAGCGATATGCGCAATTATCTACCACTTCAGGTAGCTAATCCAATCGCCAAAGGAGAAGAAGTCTCGCCACTCGTGGACCGCAGATTGAATGGACTCGTGGAGATGGAAGAAGTGTGCAGAGCATGCAACGTGGCTTGCTGGTGCATTCAAGACAGCGAGCGAGATAGACCAACTATGTCTCAGGTAGTTCAAATTATGGTCGTAGAAAAGCCATCAATCCCGAGAATTTTCTTGCAAATTGTAGGAAGCTATGAGAGTGATGCATAGGACAAAGCAATATGTCCTTTCTTTGATAAATTTTGGGCACGATGTAGCCCCAATTCATCCTCCTTGAGTCTATAGTTACATCTATGTACATCTTTGGCCGATGCCATTTGTAATATAAAGACGCAACAGTTAATGTCGCTGATGGACTGACTGGTCTAGAATCTGCATCATGCTTACCAGACTTTGTAGGTTCCAACCGTATGCTACCATTTCTCCATCCTCTCGTGGCAGAAGATCTGGTAAAGGAGTTTGTTGTCTATTCAGCTCATGTGTCTGAGCCTAATGAAGTATGATGAACTCTATATTAAACATTTATATGATGCCCTTATTGCAGCCCCGTAGAACCCTCGACACTCGACGGTTGGTAGAGGATCAGGGCAGTAGAGGCAAGAGCCTTCCAGAAGTGGCGTGTGCTGCTGAGCAGCGGCGTGTACTAAAAAAATTTGATTATGATGTTCCTCAAGTCCAGGTCACAAACATCTGATGTCCTCGCGGTGTAAATTATGATGCTCTTCAAATCCAGCCCCACAAATATCGGACCTCTAGTTCAAACACACCACCAATCTTGCGTCGAACGATTGAGAGAAATTGAGAAAGCTTACCATTACAATTGTGTTAGCAACTGCTTTCTTGTGTATCTTCATGTACCGATATCACTAATTAATTGTCATATTAAATGTTTTGTTTTTTGTAATTTTAGCAGACACGAGAAGAACTCATTTCAACACTGAAGTGCAGAATGATGTCACACTATCTAATGGCGAAGAATGTGAAAGAGAACTGCTACAGATGAGCCAAAAGGAAATCAAATTGACAAAGAAATTGTAGTAAAACCGAGGCAAGGAATGGTACTCGATTCTGTAGAGGAACTCCAAAAGTACTAGAAAAGATAGGCTAAACAAGTGGGATTCGGTGGAGGAGCTCGCAAAATGGAGATGACAGTAAGATCTAATACTTGACTTTTGCATGTTCTCGTTATGGAAAGAGTGTGGATTGCTTAACGTTGTCAGGAACAATGTGTAAGCAAAGATTAGTGCTTGTTTATGTCCACTTGGAAAGTACAGAATATCATCTTTCCATCTTGACCACAATCGTAACTTGAATCCTGGGAAAGTTCGCGATCAAAGATGCCCCAAGAAGTTGGATGCTCATGTGAAAAGAAGGCTTGAATTGAAACGATAAAAGCTGGTATAAGGATCGACAAGAATTTTTTTAAACGCCTGTTGTTGAGGCAGGAGGTTATGAAGATCTTAATTTTGGTGAGAAAGAGCGTCGAAATTTCATTGAAAATGTGAGAAAGTTAAGACTTGGAACTGGAGATGGCGAAGCCATTCATAACTATTTTGTTCAGATGCAAAGTAGAAATGATAGTTTTCTCTATGAATGGAGTTGGATGTCAGTTCCAGGACATTCAGCATCACACCTAGCGTCAGCACCAATCCTCCCATAAATTTATACACGGAATTACGTAAACATGGAATATCCTTATACATCTACTCGGGCAACATCGAACAAATTGAATCGAACAAACTGCTATATATTAGAAAAAAAACTGGACAAAAAAGAGAGAACTAATTTCAAACTCAAATATGGGACGGGCTTGGAGGTGGTCAAGAAATGGAGGGAGGCTCTCTCTGAATCCGCCAATCTGATGGGAATGCATCTGTATGATGATTAATCCCCGATGTCAAACTCATTACCTTCTCCTGTCAAAAATAATTTTAACTGTCTGGGAAAGGAAGTGTCGAGACTTGACTAGCTTAATGCCAACACCAATTGACCAATCGAGTCGACCTAACCGATGACATCGATTTCTACCATGTTTTTGTTGGGTATAAGTTAAGGGCATCTGTATTGAAGTATGGTAGTTCTATTATCATTTCCAACATATGCTTCGAGTGGAAAAGAGAACTTGAAATGAGAAACCTGCGCTCTAAAGTCGAGTCCAATGCATCCTTTCAGAACTTTCTGCATTTCATCCATAAGACATATTGATTGAATAAAATGATCTGTATTCAATGGCACCAATATCCACATTATCCAGCAATAGTAAAGTTACACGGTAAAGTCTGTGATATGAATTAAAGAGTACATATCCAAAACTTGGCATTCTTCGCTCTACTCAATAGGAGCATATGCTTTGCGTGTGTGTCTAATAAATTTTTTTGTTTCCAAAGCCATTATTAACTAGAGAAGACTGAAATTAATCAGAAATTTTTGGGCCCGTTTAATACTCCTCTTATCAGATTATGCTGTACACTTCAGGCTAGATAATGACTACACTTCATAATCATCCATACCTTTCTCCCTCTTTTGTTTCAACAGGAATGAAGATGATTGGATCCTGGCATTGTTGAAGAGATAGAGAAAAATGATGGGAGAGATTGGATGTAAACTAATATAAAGATCCTTGTAGTTACAGTTTGGTCAGACAGAATAGTTATTTCACTAGAGATTGGTGTGCGACAATGCTGCTTCATCTGAAGGTCAAAATAACAGAAATTGTTTTTTCATTGTAGAAGATTTTAGCTACTTAAAACTGTTACTGAAACTTGAGAATTAGTACAGACAAGGGACTACACTTCGCGGCAAAAACTATGCGAGGTAAATTGTTGGTTAAAGGAAGTGGGAGTGAATGGAGTTTTGTGATAACGTGACTCAACCATAAATCGCCATTCTGTCTACTTCTCTTTTTTCCCCTCAAGAAAGATTTTATTAATGGCACAAAAGCAGGTGAGCAACCTGCTACAAGCTCAAAACATTGTCAGTTCAAAGAAGCCTCTAGTTATGACACAATACTTTGTTTACCTATCCAATTCTGTCTACCTTGTAACAGAGGAATCAACTAATCTTCCCAAGGTGTAGACCTTTTGATCTTTGACGCAATTAGATCAACACTTTCCTAAAGATATAGATCATATCAGATTGAGCAAAACTTGCTATTTTAGAATTTTAGAGTATGAAGCATTGGCATCATTAATTGGATTAAGAGAGGTGACAAAGGCCTAAGTGACGTTCACAGAGCAACTAGGAAGATCATGGCCATTCAACAAGAATCCACTTAAGTTTGGATTAATGCAATCTACATCACAACTCATACAGAAAGAGAGTAAGGAATAGTTCCTCAACCATGTCAGTATTGATAGCATGATGCAGAACCCGTACTTCATTGTGATTTTCAATTTTAATTTAAGGAGCAGACATTTTAAAATTTCTAGTAGAGACGGAAAAAAAAGAAAACGGAAAAGCAAAATGCATTGGAATCGCTTCCCCTAGAATCAACTCCTCAACAAGTCGTGACCAATTCGACAGGAATGTTTCGCAAGCTAACACTCGTATGATATTTGGTGCCAGTGGAACCATAGTTAAGACCATCTTATCTTTGTTAAGTGGATCAGCTTTCCTCTCCATCTGTTTCGATTGGACTATCTTCTTCCTCGGTGTCTATTGAATTGTCTTCCTCTGAGTCTCTTTCCTTGATCATCCAATCTATTTCTATCGGATGAGGGCATTTGACATAAAGAGTGAACTCACTTAAGCTTTTTTACAAAGCCAAAATCCTGCAAATATCGATCTATCTTCCCATACCAAGCTCTTGGAGCCTGCTTGATCCATATAAGAGCTTTCTTCAACTCGTATACACTCTCTTCTTGCCCTTTGATACTGAAGCCTTCAGGTTGTTCAACAAAATCTTCTCCTCAAGCTCTCCATTCAGAAATGCAGACTTGACATCTAACTGAAATATATGACACCTCTTCTCTGCAATAGCTAACATTAACCTTATTGTATCAAGTCGTGCAACAGGATCAAATGTTTCAGAATAGTCTACTCCCCATATTTGTGCATAGCCTTTCACCACCAGTCTAGCTTTGTGTTTATTGACAGAATCATCAGGATTAAGTTTTGTTCTAAACACCCACTTAACCCCAATCACATTCTTATCAGATGGTCTGTCAACAAGCTCCCATGTGTGGTTTTTCTGGATCATTGCAATCTCCTCCGACATTGCTGCAATCCACCTCTGATCCTCCTTAGCTTCCACAAAGTTAGTTGGTTCGAGTATTGTCACATTGCTTCTTCATAGATTTCAGCAAGTGACCTTATGCCTCTCACTGGTAAATCATCCACATTGTCTTCCAATCCATCTATAACTTCATCAACATCTACATCTGTTGCAGGTTGTTTTTCGAACTGTTGCTGTTTTGCACTCTTTCCTTCCATCCAGTTCCACTCATCTTCCTCTAGAAAAACAACATATATGCTTACAGTCACCTTCTCTGTCATAGGGTGAAAAATTCTGTAAGCCTTTGATTAGAGACTGTACCCAATGAAGATTCCAAGCTCAGCTCTTTTATCCAACTTGTCCCTCTTGACCTGAGGAATATGAGTATAACACAAACACCCAAAAACCTTCAAATTTTTCACATAAGGTTTAACACCATACCAGACTTCAAAAGGTGTTGACCTCTCTAAGGCCTTTGTAGGCAATCTGTTCAACAGGAACACTGTAGTATTAGCTGCTTCAGCCCAGAACTTCTTAAGCAACATCTTTTCCTGCATCATACATCTGACCATCTCCATAATAATTCTGTTTTTCCTCTCACTGACCCCATTCTGTTGAGGTGAATAAAGAGCAGTGAACTGCTGCACAATTCCTGCTTGCTCACAATTCAACTTAAACTTGTGAGCAGTATACTCAGAACCATTATCAAACCTGAGCATTTTAATTTTCTTCACACTCTAATTCTCAACTAAGGCTTTAAACTTCACAAACACGTCAGCAATTTCAGACTTGGCTCGCAGAAAATAAATCCAACTCATCCTAGTCATATTATCAGTGAAGGTAATAAAATACCTGCTACCATCGAGAGAAGACTCAGACATAGGTCCACATAGATCTGTGTCGACTAATTGCAACTTCTCACATGCTCTACAGCCTCCTCCTTTGAAAGGAAATCTAGCTTGCTTGCCAAGAAGACAAGTTTTGCACTGTGGAAATTCTTCCTCCAAACTTGGCAAGTCATCTCGCAAGCTATTTCTCTACATAAACGACATGCTCTTCCTGTGAACATGCCCAAGTCTTTTATGCCATATCTCTGCATTTTCTTCTTTGCACTTTAAAGCCATTTGTTGCATCTCTTGTGGCTTGAACATGAAACTCTTGTCCTCCATTGGAATTCTTAGCACTTCTTTGCTATCTGCATTATTAATAAGACATTCATTCCCTTCGAACTTCACTTTATAGCCCTTCTCAACTAATTGACCAACACTTAACAGATTATGGTCAATATTTGGCACAAAGAGAACATCACTGATCAGCTTCACCTCCTGATTTCCTTCAATAGCCATTGTACCCTTCCCTTGCACTTCGATATACCGTCCGTTGCCAATTCGACTCGGACTCGACCGCTCTGTCTAGACTCCTAAACAGCTTCGAATTGTCGGTCATATGATTGGTATAGCCACTATCCACCAGCCATGCATCATTCCCAACAAAAGATTCGAAAAAGAAGCTACAAACAAGTGCTCTTCCTCGCCATTCTTGCTACATGTGCTTTTCCCGCTTGCTGGTAATTTTTTTCTTTGCGAGATGGCTTCCATATGACCCAACTTGTGACATCTTCTGCATCTAGCATTAGGCTTTCTCAAACATCTAAAAAACTCGATGATTAGTTCCACCACGGTATTGACAAGGCTTTTTGTTCATCTTCCATTTGCTAGACCCTCCGAGAATTTCATTCTTTTGCTACAAACTTGGAGTCACCGGCATTTTCTCCGGACTGAATCAATTTCTTCCCTTTGCCTCCATCATTTGACTTCACTCGGCTTGCGCGCACCCTCTACAAACTCTTCTTTTTTCATCGAATCTTCTATGCTCCCGTGCACAAAAGCATTCAACAATTCTGCAAGCTTTATATCGTAAGTCTCTTGTATTTTCCGAGATGCTATGGTGGCTTCGAATTTCTCCGGAAGAGACACCGGATCTTCGAACAAGCCTTTCATCCTTCAAGTCGCCTCTAAAACTCTGATTTTATCATCTATCCCCACTAGCCTATCGGAGTATTCCTTCACCGACTCGTACTCTTTCATCTCGCTGTCTCTCAAATTCTCTCAAGAGATTCAGCACCTTCATACCTCTTATCTTCTCATCTCCTTCATATTCTTCCTTCAAGAAGTCCCATATGGCCTTTGCCGAATCACATTTCATAATTCTGGTAAAGATAGTAGGTGAGACAGCAGCATACAGGCAAGATTTTGCCTTGGCTTTTCTTGTGTCTCTCTTTATGAAGTTTGATTTGATTCATGGTCGGATTATCTGGAAGTGGAGCAACTTCATAATTATCCTCCATAACTTCCCACAGATCATGACCCTCCATAAATTCTGTCATCTTAACAGCCCATGCTTGATAATTCTCTCCAAAAATACGGAGAAGCCATGGCAGAAAGCACTCACCCTGTCTCCATCACCCTTTAACTTCTTTACCCTTCGATACTTGCTTCACTTCATAGTCCCTCAAGATCATACACGCTCGATACCACTATTGTTACTGATTAAAAATAGTAAACAAGAAACAGAAAACCAGAAGCTATATTTTTCAGATGAGGAAGAGAAGCACAGAGAAATAGAACACAAACTTGCATACGTACAAACAGTATTGTTACTATTGTTACTGATTAGAAACAGTAAACAAGAAACAAAAAACCAGATGCTATATTTTTCAAATGAGGAAGAGAAGCACAGAGAAACATAACACAAACTTGCATACGTCTGTTCTCAAGAAAAAAACTGTCGAGTACCACAACTAAATACAAAACAAAAACTACTCACGTACGTGCATGCAACACATAACTGCACACAAATGTGCTATTAACTTCCTAGAAAATAGCAAAAACACTAAATACATAACTAAATGAACTTGGCCGTTTTTTTAATAAAAAAACAGAGTAAAACAGAGTAAAAACATAACAGAAAACAGCAGCAGCATTGAGACATTATAATCCAACAATTGGGGCTCGACCCTCAAATCATCCTCTTGTTGCTTGCATATTAGACGGAACCCACACTTCTTTATCCTTCCGTTTGAAACGCTAAGGTGAACTTGAAAATGACTCCAATCATTTTGCAGATACTTCTCTACTTCCCACAGAGCACTACGCTCATAATATTTAAGCCATACATGATCGGATTCCGTGAATCAAACAATCTTGTATGCCATCTCACCCTTTGCCCATTTACAAAAATTTGGACCTCACATGAAACATTAACCACTTTTCCTTCCTCCAGCCCAAGAACCACACAGAGTGCAAGTCCTAAGAAGTTGTCATACAGATCCTTGGGAACCTTGAAAGATATAGATCCCTCTTCACAATGGCGAATCCATCCTGGCATCTCTCCTCCAATTAAGAGAATCTCGAGTTTCCCCATCTTCCGGAGATACTGTCAAACAGCATTCAAAGTGTGTGTGTGTGTGTGAGAGAGAGAGAGAGAGAGAGAGAGAGAGAGAGAGACTGACCTCGAGTATTGACACACCAGCCAGATCGAACCCCTTCCGTGATAATCCACAGCATGAAGAGAAGTCAACTTCAGAGAAGTTGGAGAGACTCGAAAAATCTGGGAGTTTTTGTAGAGATCTGCAATTATTTGCTTTTA
The DNA here is from genome assembly GCA_016097485.1 of Eucalyptus sideroxylon x Eucalyptus melliodora. Taxonomy (NCBI): domain Eukaryota; kingdom Viridiplantae; phylum Streptophyta; class Magnoliopsida; order Myrtales; family Myrtaceae; genus Eucalyptus; species Eucalyptus sideroxylon x Eucalyptus melliodora. The sequence goes on along the minus strand of CM027831.1, from coordinate 19,711,614 downwards.
TGATCCCAATATTTGATGGAAGCTGAGGAATCTCTTGCAGTTGCTTGCAATTATTCAGATACAAGTCTTCCAAATTATCATATTTGCGGAAGCACCTCGGCATATGAGTGAACTTGTTCCCTGAAAGATCTAGGTACCTCAATTTGGGAAAATTGGAAGAACCCTCGAGGAAATCTAACTCTGATTGATTACAACCCCGAAGATCTAGCCTGTATAGATTTGGGAATCCCAAGCCACCATCAAGATCAGTTGGATCCTCCAAGTTCTTTGGAAACATGATAAAATTTGAGCAATCCGTAAGATCCAAGACAGCCTAGATTTTGCAATTTATAAATGCTCGATGGAAGCCTTATGAGATTTTTGCAATTCCTTAAATTTATATGCCTTACAGAGACAAGATTATCAATGGATGCAGGGAGTTCTTTAATAGCCGTTCCTTCTAGATTAAGTTCCTCTAGATGTTCTATCTTTACCAGAATATCAGAGAACTTCTCAAGTTTAGAGCAACCATGAAGACGAAGTTGGCGAAGAGATCTTGTCTTGAGTGTGCTAGGAAAGATAACAAGATTAGAGCACAATTCTAAAAATAAAAATTCTAACTTGTCAAGATGTCCGACGGATTGGTGAACCTCCACCAAGCTTTTGCATCCATAAAGATTCAATCTCTTCAGATTTGGAGCTGACGAAACGTCACGAACATGAGTCAGGAACTCGCATTGACTGAAATCGACGTCCTTTAACATTCTAAAATCCTGCAAATACATATCAGTGCAGTCATTAAGTTTTGCAAATATTTATAGTTATAACGATGAAAAGCTAATCTTTGCAAGGGCTTACCTTAAATGTGACTCCTAATTGTTTAATATGACTATTAAAAATAAAATAGTGACCAATTATTGAAAAAAAAGAGAGTAAGACTTTGGTTTTTGACCCGTTAAATGGATGAGTACTATTCTTAAAAGTTCGGGCCTCGAAGGACTCCATCACTTGGACACGCTTTCACAATAATCTACGCCCATCATGCATGGCTTGAAAAAATGAGTAGGACTTTGGTTTTGGTCTCCCTAATGAGCTCCGACCAAAGCCCAAAAACATGTGTCTTCTTGAATAGATTTTAAATGCGAAAGCCCCACCACAACAAAAATCACTAAGCGAGAAATTATACTAGATAATTTCTTCACCATCATTCGTAACTTTACTGTAGATAAGTAGTGTCTTCTCCACACGTTTTATCGAGCGGGCCAGTTGCCCGTCTCTTTTGGTTTAACATGACCCGCCTAAGAATAAGTCCTACCGGTCAAGATTCTCGCCGATGGAATTTCGTTGTTAAGGCCAATTCTCTATGTTAGGTCAAACAACAAATCCAAGATGAACCTAAAGCGGGCCTCAGGATTTCTGGATGGAAGGCCATGGAATGGCCAAAGTGATTGGGCAAAGAAAGTGGTCATGTTAGATTCATCCCCTGAATCAACAAAATTAGGCAATCAGTTTCTACCCAACATGAACCCAAGTAATTTGGATGGACGACGCAGTAAACATCTGGACCTCAAATGTAGAGCTAATTTAATGTTGAAATGCACGCAGTCATGTAATAGAACCCTCTAAACTATAAATTTATTTTCTTTCTACCACAAGTAGTTTTATTATATTTATTTATTTATTTGTAAACGATGTTATATAATTTTTGTGAGTAAATTTTTTTATTGATTTTTTACTATTATTTATTTTCCAAATACTTTGATCTCGATCAAAATTTTGATTATATTGTTACTTATTTGAATTTCATACTTTAGGTAAGTTATTTTTTCTTAACTTAGAGGTTATTCAAAGGTATCCTAGGCCCCTAGCTATCAAAATCGTCCGGCCCCTCATTGTAAACACAGTTGATTTATGAAAGTTTTAGTCTTGGAGGTTGTCCCTTATTATTTTTCATTTGTCTCTTTGCTCCTTTAGGACCTATTTAGTAACCATCCTGTTTTTATATTTTGTCCATTCTTTTTTTTTTTTTTCGGAACAAAAAAAAAAACTGAAATCTGTTGGATAACGTTAGCTAATTTTTATATTTCTCGGAATAGAAAAGTGGCTAAGGAATGAAATAGAAACAAGAAGTAAAAAAAAATTACTTCTTTGTTTTCAAGAACAGAAATGAATTTTTTTTTTTTGTTTTATCAAGAAGAGAAATGAAAAAAAACTATTTCTGAACAAAAATTATTCTCACGAGCAAAAATGTTACCAAATGCACAGTAGATTCCTAGAGTTTACAGGTGATCAAGAGAGTGTTGTGTCCTTGGAGTGGCTTACAAAAACGGTGATTCGGCTAAGTTAGACCTTTATCTTGTCTCCTCGTTCCTATTAGTTGTAGTGTTCTCCATCTCATTAAGATGGGGAATTCGTTATTTGTTTCTTCAACACAATCCGAAGCTCGTGGGACCAAAGAGCGTGACAAGATAATTGAAAGACAATAAATATAGTACTATATGTACATGGGTTAAGTGAATGCACAAAATTGATACTTGGAAAATTGAGAAAAGCCACCAATTTAGAGATATTTAAGAGAAAGAAGTTGCTGATAAAATGCACAATACATTGAAACATATTAAAATATGTGGAAAGAAAAAAGATATTTCAAGATTTCAAAAAAAAATCAGTCCTCGGATAAAAAAGATTCAAATCTTGATATTGAAACTTGTGAGAGATCAAATAAATTTACTTAGGCATCACTCTATGAATACAACATTTACAAAATAAGAAACTGACGACATTTTGGGGAAGAAAAAAAAAACGAGATCCTATCGAAGATAACTTTTACTTTATACAGTAGTATAGATGATATGAATGTCAATATAATTACACATACATACATATCTACGTATATAACTTACTTTGCGAAGCTACCATCATGTGAAAAGTTACCAATGTCAAAATTACTCAGGCATTTCTCTATTGATACACCATGCAATTAATCGTCTGAGTTAGGCTTATTTGACTAAAATATGATGGGCTGTCCTACATGTGAAAAGTTACTGACAAATTTGGGAGATTTCTCGTATATATAATTGGGAGGTTTAAGACGCTTTAGTAATTTATTAATTTGGTTGAGTGTTTTATCAAGTGTCCCACACAGACCGGATAATTTCTGGAGTAGCCCCAAGAAAATACACGTGCTGGATGGAACACAAAAACCTAAACTGTTAACATGATGTACTTAACGTCAAAATTTGAAAAAGCATGCTTGGTGATATGGAGGTTAGGTGTGGAGTAAGACCGGCGAATGAGTCCCGAGCAAACCAAAAGGTAAGATATTATAGTTCTAGTAGAAGCAACAACACGCTAAAGCATGCCCCTATCAAATTCATTTTGCATTTTTCGAAATTCGATGAGACCTTCTTAGGAACTTAATCTTTTGAAAACTCAATTTCTCTTTTGAAGATTTACGCACAATTGGCCAGACACGGGACATCACGTAAGTACTTGCGCTCGTGTTTAATATTCTGCATTTGATTTCTCGTTGATGATGATTAATGTTGAATTTGGTCTCACTAGTCGATTCCATGTTATACGAAACGAGCCCTAAATCTTATTTGAGTGAGTTAGCAACATTTACTTTATTGTTTCGAAATTATTAAGGGTTATAAGGATTTAGCAACATTTTGTCTGTGAAGCTTACCGAAATGTTAAATTTACTATCTTTTAAAAAATACCAACTCTTGTTTGAGTCCTTTTACCAATGTTTATTTCATTTTTGAAATTAGCACCCGTTTTTTCGGTACCGCATTTTTTTTTTGTTTGAGTTACCGATGTGTTAAATTTACATTTTTTTAAAAATAGAAAATAACCAATTTCTATTTGAATCACTACTAATGTTTTTTCTAGTGTTTTGAAATTATCAACTGTTTCAACAATTTATGAACATTTATTTGCCAGCTTACCAACTTGTTTAAGTTACTATATGTTCTAGAAAATTATCAATTGCTAATTGAGTCCACTTACCAACGTTTATTAGATTGTTTGTAATAACTACACTTGTTTTTATAATTTACCAATCTTTATTTGTTGAAGTTATCAACGAGTTGAACTAACTCCTATACTAAATTACCCACTATTTCCCAAATTACCAACTAATCCAATAATTTACCAACAATTATATGCAAAGCTACTTTAAGACCTCTTACATGAAAGTACCAACGAATATTTGAAAGTTAGATGTCAATATTTATTTGATTGTTTAAAAGGTACCAACCATTCTAATAATTTATTAACTGACATTTGTGGCAACTTACCAACTGGAAAAGGTTAATGAGTCATATCCAAATTTAGCAACTCTCATTTGAATTAATTACCCATATTTAATTAATTATTTAAGAAGTTCCCACTGTTTCAGTAATTTATCAACGTTAGTTTGGAAAGCCTACTAGCATGTTAACATTAGCACTCTTTTATAAAATTACCAATTCTGTTGTATATTACTGACATCATTTCAATACCTTCATTTGTGGTGATTAAATTACAAAATCCTATTTGAGTCACTTACCAACTTTTATTTGATTGTTTCAAAAGTAATAGTTTCATGTTTGCTTGAGGAATGTTTCAACTTGTTTAAGTTGCAATCAAATAAACATTAGTAAATAGACTCAAATAAAAATCGGTAAATTTTGTAAGAGTTGGTGACTTCAACATGTTGATGACATCTGCAAATTTGTTAGTAAATTATTAAATCAAAAAATGATTTCGAAACAATTACAAAAATGTCTTTAACTGAATCAAATAAGAGTTAGAAAAAATAACACTTGATGGTAACCTAACCCATGAGGAGTTAGAAAATCACTCAAATTAATATTAGTAACTTGCAAGTGCTTGGAAGCTCCTTGAGGTTCGACTACCTACTTAAGTTCAATATCTCTAAATTTGGCACCTCTGAAAGGTCAGGAACACAAATCAGCGACTTACAGTGGCTAAAATTCAGAAACTTCAAATTCTTAAAATGCTGCAAATTTAAAAACACAGCTGAACAAGATTTTGATAAATTCAATTTGAATGCACCGAAAATGAAAACCATCAACTAAAGCATTTATGACGTACCTTTAAGTTCCCTCCAAATTCCTTAATCCGGCTGTTAGGCACGTCAAAGCAAACAAGTTTCTTTGGAACACATACAGGAGTGGATAAAGGACATCCAGGCCATTCAAGCCACCTTAAATCATTAGGAAGACATATGGGACCTCCACTGATTTGTGCATTCAGAAGTATGAGCAATTTCAGTCTCCTCATGTGTGTGAAAGCACTGGGACTGATGTCTAGCTCTTTTTGTGTTGGCAAGTCCAGCACTATGCCTTTAACAGCATTGGTTCCCTATAAAGGAAAAAAATAATCAATAATAATCAACCATGATTAGGTGATAGCACGTAAATTAAACAAGATAAGATTATCGACTGTTTCATGAGAAGCTCTCACCGTATCCTCCGACAATACTTCAAAAACATCATCATAGCACCATAATCTGCTCCGTCTCCCAGGGTCATCTAGACACTCATTTTTAACGATATCCTGACCCATCTGCTCAATCAAGTCATGCATTTGTATTTTGCTGTCATCCTCAATTGTTACTAAGGATCTCTCTATTAGAGTCTGAATCCCAATTAATGTCTTTAAACCACAACCATCAAGAACTCTGGTTACATAATCCCTATGCCTCCCCTTAAAGAAGCAAGCAATGTCAAGAAACGTGTCCTTCTGATTGTCGTCTAGCGCATCAAAACTTATCTTGAGGACACGATTTATATCTTTATTAGGACTTTCAGTAAGTGCTTCCAATGTACTCTCCCATTCCCCTCTACTTCTACCACGTAAAAAGGGACCCAAGACCACAATAGCTAAGGGAAGGCCATTAGCATAGCCCAAAATATTATCTATGAGATCCATGCTTATGTCTTTGGTCTGGTTTCTTGAAAAAGCATATGAACTCAGAAGTTCAAAAGCTTCATCTTGATCTAATGGTTTAACTTCATATACCCGATCTATCCCATGAGAAGTTAGTACATGTTTATCTCTTGTTGTAACAATAATCCTGCTCCCTTTTCCAAACCATGCACATTCTCTAGCTAATGCATTTAACTGGCCCCCATGATCCACGTCATCAAGCACAAGAAGAATCTTCCTGCAGCAAAGTCTATCTCGTATCAGATTAGCGCCTTTATCCTCACTTAAGACCACTAAATTTTCTTTCCATAATGTCTCAGATAGCAGCGTTTTTTGCAAATGAACTAGGCCGTCAGGTCTATTGGAAGTTTCTCTAACATTTGCAAGAAAGCTGCACCCATCAAACTGACTTGCAATACTGTTATAGACATCTTTAGCAATAGTGGTCTTCCCTAAGCCTCCAGTTCCCCATATTCCTATCATCCGAACATCATCCGAGCCCATACTCAACAACGACATTACTTTTTCTACCCGGCAACCTACACCAACGGGATACTTGGCAACACTCAAGGGTACTCGTGCTATTATAGTTGAGATTTCTTTGACGATGCTCTCGATGAACTTGGTATCATCTCTGCCAATACAAAGCAGCAAAAAGAAAGTGAATAAATGGAAATATACGATCCATTGAACCAACTAAAACTAACACGAAGTAAACAATTACTCTGTGACATTCCCAAAAATGACTCTTAACGCACTAATCGATGCCATCATGTATCAATAAAATTAGAGAATTCCAAATTCTTTTACAGGGTCGAATAGGAACACTGTGATTACCCATGGTCATAATGCCAACCGGACAAATTGGCCGCTTCGATTAGGTCTTGCCTCCATTTCTCCACCCTCTCAGAACCCTTTCCCAGTTTCTCCTCGTGCCTGGCCAATGCCTTGCCATAACTCTCTCTCTGCCCTCGAACCTCCCTCGGCTCCACTCCGTAGAACACGGGCAACACCAGCTGTCCCTTGAGCCTCTTACACTCCATTACCTTCACCAGCTCGTCCAAGCACCACCGAGACGAAGCGTAGTTCTCGGAGAAGACGAGCACGGCGATCCGTGACTCCTCGATGGCCTTCGTCAGCGCCGGCGAGATCTGGTCCCCGGGCCTCAAGTCCTCGCTGTCGATGTAGGCGTTGATGCCTCGATGAAGCAGACACCTGTGGAGGTCAGCGAGGAAGCCACGGCGGACATCCTCGCCTCTGAAGCTGAGGAAGACATCGTACAGCCATTTCGCTTCGGAAGAAGAAGAAGACGACGACATTAAGATCGAATCTGAGCTTAGTTTGGATTCGTGTCGATCAATGAGCGATGCTATATCGTGGAGTTGGTCAAGAAATCGATGCGGACTGAGAAACATCGAACGTCGCACCGTGTCAGGAAAAGCGCCTTTTTCATTTTGGTTTTTCCTTTTCATTTTCACAAATGGACGAGAAGCTTTCTTTCGTTCGTTTTTATTTTAAAATTGTTTGTCTTGTGGCTTACAGGAAAACCGTAAAGTGACTTTATTTTAGGGGTGTTCGAAATAAACCGTCCGAACCGAGAATCATCCGAACTAAATTGAACCAGCCAGTTGGGTCCAATTCTTGAGAGTATCCGTTTGGTGTCTAGTTCCTGATTCTTAAAAGTGGAAACAAGGCCAGACTAGACTGACTATATGTACATTTTTTTTTCTTTATTTCTTCAAAAAATTTGGTCAAATATGAATTAAACATTATCTCATCTAATGGCATTACCGCTGCACAGTGACTTTTAATTCATCATCCCTTCCATCAATGTCTTAAGATTTATTATTTTTTTTTTGGTGACCCAAGGGAACCCCGCACAGCCGATAGCTGGGAGTAAACCCTTAGGGAGACACGTAGGAAACCACCACCCACGCATCCGGGTAAGTTACCAAGTATCTCCACCTGTCTCCCTGCAACTTGCGTTGCAGGGGCTTCGAACTCCGGCCTCCAGCGTGGAAGTCCAGGAGCCTACCAGCGGAGCCACCCTTGCGGGTGGTATGTCTTAAGATTTGTTTATCTCTCTTGTTGTGCATAAAAAAGTGACCAGTTCCATTAAATTGGATCGAAAACCAATCACCCCTATTTTATTTTATTTGCCAAAGTTTAGTATTATTTAGAGCATATAAAAAAATTAGCTATAAATTTATATATCGCAATAAAAAAAAATTATCATTCTCAACCCAAATCCTATATATTCCATTCCAATATTTCATCTTCTATCGGTGACGACATATCTTTTGCATTTTGGGGTAGGAAATTGTTCACATTTTGTGCTTATTCAACTCATCGTATCCCTAACCACCGTGGTTTATCCTAGTGGTCACCCTTCCAACATGAAATGAGGAGGTTGAGGGTTCGAATCCCCACCTTCTTGAGAGTTGGGGTGGTGACGAATTAGTTTTAGAAGTGGGTCACTTGAATGCTGGTTCAAACAATTGGAAAGCAACCAAAATGCTCATCAATTTCACACTCGAGCAAAAAAGTGCATGAATGTGGCTTTAGATGGAGTAATGAAACTCCATGAATCTAAGCACGAGAAATTGTTAATTGTATTGGACTTGCAATTACGATCAATTGAAATAGTGGAAATTGAAATTACATCAAAATGAAATTACAAGTCATTGAACAAGGAAATAAAAGTACAAGAAAAAGTAAAGATGACTCTCGGAGATGAAAGGTACGTTGGTCAATCTGCCGCTTCAGCCTCTTTAATGTTCTTCAAAAGAAGTGGCACCATCTTCGTCCACTTTGCTTGAAATTCTCCAATTTTTTGAGCAACCACTTGATTAACTGGACTAGCTCAACACACTTTTTAGGGGGAAAAAAAGAGTAAAATTGGGTACTAACACAAGTATATTTGATCATCCTTTCTATACAGTGCTTACCATATAGGAAATGTAAGAAATTATAACAAACTTATTAGGTTATAAATGCATTATTACAAGTCTCGCTGAAGAATTTTAAGAATCTTTCACAATAAATATATCTATGCTACTGGAGTTTTTGCTAAATCATTGCGCAAATTCAGTTGAGACACATACATACATACATACATACATACATATATGGTTGCATGTGTTCAAACACAAAAAGGCTTATCTTCCATACTTTTGGCATTGAGAATTGGAGATTGCATAAACCTGTTACATGTCAAGTCATATTGTGAACCAATAAAAGAACGAATTGAATATCAAACATCCAAATCCTACAATGAGATGTTGCAAGTTGCAACCGACAGAAACATCGGGCCTCTTCGATTATAATTGATCTAGTAAGCCACCATAACTATTCAAAACGAATAAAAAAAGAAGGCCATATTGACGAAAAAGTTTACATATTAAAGCTCCACCATCATACATGCGACAGTGACATAAGAAGTCAATAACAAATGTTCATCTCGTAACATGCCTTTGTTTTATTTGCCCAATCAATTGCCCTTTTTCAGGTATCATATCTAATTAATCCGAGTAATAGACATCATCAAGAATGGCATCAATCAATGAGATTGTGATTCTTGAGGGAAAAAATGAAATGCAAAACATGAGGATAATTGGCCAAAAAGTCCTAAACCTATTATACTGCAACTAATTCAATCCTAAACTTTTAATTGTGCCAATTTGGTCCTAAATATTTTGAAGATTTGCTAGTTTAGTCATAAACCTTTCAATTATGTCAATTTAGTCTTAAATATTTTGAAGATTTATTAATTTGGTCATAAACCTATTATTTCGATAATTGGCCAAAAGGACTACATTGGCAAATCGTAACTAAGTTAGCAAATCATTAAAATGATTATAATTAAATTGATACTAATTGAAAAATTTAGAACTAAATTAGTAAATCATAAAAAAATTTAGGATTAAATTGGCACAATTGAAAGTTTTTAGATTGAATTGACTGCCACACAATAGGTTGAAGATTTTTTGGACAATTTTCCCCGAAATGTGCTATACATTATCTGAATGAGGACAATATGAACATAATTTATTGCAACAAGAATCTTATATGATCAAGATATCACAAGGAAAAAATGGAATGTCAATCTTATGCCATCATTGAGGAAGCATACGCACAACTTAGGTTCGATACGTATCTTTAAAAAATCATGAAGAAAGGAATAGAAACCGTGCACAGTCACTTTATGACTAAAATTCAACAATTCAAAGCATAAATATTTGCTAATTACAATTTTTGTTGATGGAACCGAGACATGCGTGACCCTCCCACATAATATTAGAGTTCAGTCGAATGAAGTAGGCATAACAGGAGCTCTTACGGCGATAACTTCTAGCCTAAAAAAGTCGTTGAAGAAGCACACGGTGAACAGTAACCGGTGGGCAAAGAGAGGAGAAAGGGCCAAGAGCAGTTCGCTTCCCTTAGAACTACACCCTTAAAAAAATTCTGATTAATCTGACACAGTAGGCTACCATAAACAATTTGGAGCGAATTGAACTGAAAGCACATGCATTACTTCAAGGTACGCCATACATTACTTCTTCTCAATAAATATATCAAATTGAACAAAATATGCATATTCGGATACATGTGGGAGTTATGATTAAAAAAGGGTTATCGTTTTAAGCTCCAAAATTAGTGAGGACATAAAATTAAAAGTTTAGGTTGGAAATAAAAACTTCAATTGCTAGAGCATGGAAGCCATTCCATCATTCCACAAGTAAAATTAGAGACAAAGTGAATGCGGGAGGTGTAACTAACTCTTCGGCACGTGATTGTCAAATTACACCAGTTTCTTATGGGGAAAGAAGATAGGAAATTATTTTGTGATTATGTACTAGACATTAAAATACATCCAGCTTATCTTTGACCATATTTAGACACCAGAAATTCTCAATCAACAAAATGATGAAAGATACCAAAACAAAAGTTCTTAATTAAATCAAGAAAGTAAACATGGCAACGATGCAATCCATATTTATAAACCAGAAATTCTCAATCAACAAAATGATGAGAGATCCCAAAACAAAACGTCTTAATTAAATCAAGCAACTCAGGAGAACGTCGGGAAGTTCGATTTGCTATTTATTCTGAGTTAACAGTCTTCTTCTTGAAGAAATATTACTTGACTGAATGTAACATAGCATGTGGTTCGTACCCTCTTTTTCTTGTGTCTGGTGGATTCTGTTCCCAATGAGCTACCACTTTTTCTTGTGTCTGGTGGGTTCTCTTCACGATGAGCATTGGAAATTGCAAAAGTTGGTCATGAAATGCGGATTTTTGACCAGTCCAACAGATTAAGACAACCATGCTTACCGCCCAATCGAGCACGTGGCTCACAGAATCGATAATGGAGCACCAAGCACATGATCCCCAAAGAAATATTATCATCATCTCCAAAGTACACACTTCCCTTAGCCAAATGAATCTTGTGAAGATTAGTTCAGACGTTGTCTCACAATTGGGCCTTTAAATATTGTCAATCTAGGACAAAACAACAGTTGCAGTTGCCTCCACTCTTCACGGAGAAGACGTGCACAATACTTCCTAGCTGGCATGCCCGCCAATTTTTCACTGAGTACGAATTAGAAAGGAAAAGAAACACGAGCCATATTATTATTTGTTTCTTTACACCGTATTCGTTCGAGCATCTGATTAATTTTTATCAAACCATAATCCATCTTGACAACTTTCATAATTATTATCAATACAGAGATTTGCTTTGATAGATATCGAACATTTGGTACTAGAAGTGTGTTGGAAGGACAAGAGACAGAGTTTGACTTTTTCACATGGGATAGCTTTTTGTTTAGATGGTTTAGACGGGTGGGTTGGATTGGTTTTCGGTCAATTTCTGAGGAGATTTATTCTGAAGATGTGAAATGATTTCATGCTAATTTGATCGGACGATTTACAAGTCCTATGTGAATGGGACATTGATTACTTCTCGAAGATTAATATGAGGGTGATTTGAGACATTTAACTGTTAGTGATACTTACATGACTATGAGAAATGATATTTTTTTCTGAACAAGTGAGGCAAGTAGTTCATGATCCTAAGATGTGACATTTGGATGTCATCATGCATATTATCCATGCTATTGTGAAAGTCCACTTTCCTTGAAATTCTCCTATTTTGTGACCAACCACTCGATCAATTGGACACGTTTAAAACACTTTTGGAAAAAAAAAAAATAAATAATATTGGGTGTTAACACAAGTATACTTGATCATTATTCCTACATAGTGTTTATGATATAGGAAATGTAAAAATAAAAAAAAAAAAAATTATAGCATCTAAGGTTACAAATGCATTATTACAAGTCTCTTAAAGAATTTTAACTTTCTCTCCCAATAACTATATCCATGTAAATGGAGTTTCTGCCAAATCTAAATCGTCATACAAATTCAGTTGATATATATATCATAGCATGTGTTCAAACACAAAAAGCCTCATCTTCCATACTATTGCCATTGAGAACTAGAGTTTGCGACAAAACGACTACGTGCCAAGCCATATTTTAAACCAATAAAATAGCAAATTGAATACCAATGTGATGCACAAATTAACAGATTCCCTCTTTATTAATAGAGAACATCCAAATCCTACATGAGATGTTGTGAAGCTTCAACGTCATGCACGTGCCAATGACATGAAAAATTATTAACAAATGTTTATCTAGTAATAACGATTCCCGCTTTCTTTGCCAAACCAATTTCCTTTTTCAGCTACCATATTTAATTTAATATTAGGGGTAAGTATGGTTTTTTGGTAGAACTTGAAACTCTGAGAACCAAACCGTGGGAACCTGTAGATTTCAAGTTCCAAGGTATGTAGAGTAGATTCTAGGTTTCCAAAAATAAGAAACCTGCTTCGACAGATAGATTTCAGATTTTTAGTTAGAGGAACTTGGAACCTAGAACCTATAACCTGTTACCTCGAATCTGGAGCAAGTTTTAATGTTTTTCTTGGTTTATGTTTTTGTGCGACCTTGTGATATTCCATGTCGTTCGATGATGAGTGTATAATCTTGAAACATTAGTCTGAACTTTCATTTTATGATTGAGAGTTTTACTTTATTAATGTTCATATTTTTCATGTTTCTAAATATAAGTTATGATCAGTAAATTGTAGTAATAAGTGGTGGTCATTAAAGGTTTTAATTCACTACAATCATTCAATTAAAAATATATGTGGAATCTATGTAGACTTTATAATTGACCCTAGAACCTGTGCCAAGGTAGATTCTAGATTTTAGGATATGCAGTGTAGTTCCAGGTCCCAAAAAATAAGAAACCTATTTAGATTGATAGTTTTCCAAGTTCCAAGTGGAACTTGTAGGGAACTTGAATGGAATTTAGAACCACTCACCTTTAACAAATATCATCGAGAATATGCAATATGACATTGAATGGCATCACTCAATGAGATTGTAATTCAATTGAGGAAAAAAATTAAAAAGAAAAACTTCCTATACATTATCAGAATGAGGACTATAGGAACATAATTATTGCAACAAGAACCTTCATGATCGAGAGATCACAAGGAAAAATTGAAATGTCAATCTTATGAAGTAATTGTGGAAGCATATGCCCAACTTAGGTTTGATGCGCATCTTTACAAAATCATGAAAAAAGGAACATAAACCATGCACGGTCACTTTATGTGTAAAATTCATCAATATCACAAAGCAAAAATATTTGCTCATTACAACTTTTGTTGATGGTCTCGTGACATGCGTGACCCTACCACATAGTTTCACAGTTCAATCGAATGAAGTAGGCATAAAACGAGCTCTTACAACGATAAGTTCTACCCCAAAAAAAGTTTTTAAAGCAGCACACAGTGAACAGCAAGAGAGGGGCAAAGAGAGAAGAACAGGCCAAAAGTAGTTCTCTCCCCTTAGAACTACACCCTTAAAAAAAAAAAAAAAAAAAAAAAATCTGATTAATCTGAAACGGTAGGCTACTATAAAAAAATTGGACCGGATTAAATTGAAAGCACATTCATGATAAGTGATGCTCATCATGCCTTTGCCAAAAAAAAAAAAGATTCTCAAGTAATTTTACTTTTTGATTTGCGCTTCACGTGATTCCACTTGTCATTGTCGCGTTCGCTTCTTTAACCGGGAAATGCGGATCTTCTTTTAGTGGGGCATTCACTTTGATTATTCCTCATCCTTACCCGTCTGTTTCTTTGTGCCGTTAAGGTTTTAATTTTTTTTTTTTTTTTTAATATTCTGCTTTAAGGTTCATATTGGACCTTGGTATGTCCTTAAATTGCTTTCATCCTCTTTAGGGGTTTATGGCCGGCAGAGGATGGGCACCCTTCGTTCCCAGGTGTGAAGCAAAATAAGCCTGGAAATTTGGGCTAGGGGAGAGGGAGGCGCACCCTCATTAATAAAAGGCTCTACTGTACTTCCCCAGGAACGCTCCTGGGCAGAGGTGGAAGCCCCTAGGGAGCGATCCCCCCAATGATGGGCCTCCCTACGTAAACAAAGGGGAGGCAGCTGAGGGGCCTTTTCTACGTTTACATTTACGAAGATTCCCTTTCGCCTCTTACCTCACCCGATTCCGAGGATTAGCTTTTGGTAGAAACACTACCGCCTAGAGGTTCTTTCCTTCTCCATTTACTCATGAACTTGTGACGCCCCCTTTGGCTTTTTGGTGTCCCATAGAACATAAATATACACTATTAATCATTTACATTGAGAGCTTGTTTGAAAATCAAATGACACCATATGAACATTCATAGAATCAATCTATAGAATATCTTTGCTTACAAATGTAATTAGACTACAAATGCTTAGATGCCAATATTTTTGTGTTGGCTAAATGCTGCCATGAGATTTAATTCGCCTTTTGTTAGGTGACCAAATTGATGTTTGTGCACCGGTGTATAATGTAATTAAAGGACTCGCGTCCTTTGATACCCAAATATGTAGAGTAAATCAAGCATGAAGGCCATGGTTTTATGTTCCTGCATACCAATTTTTTCTTGGACAGAATTGTGGATTGCAGGGATAAATCAGAAGGAAACTTCTGTTAGAAAGCAAAGAGTCAGGCGCACATTTTTTCTTAAAGATCCAAGTGGGCTACAAACTCCCAAAAAAAAAAAAAAAAAAGAAGCAAAACGGCTTCCATGAAAATACCTTAAAACGAAAGTTGGCCCAAGTCATTTGAGGACTTTAAAATGTTCCACAACCCAATTTGATATGGGAAAATAGGAAAGATTCTCAAGGAAATCCAATATATTTGAGCAACCTTCAAGTCTCAGCCTGTTGAGTTTCCACAACCTGAAAATGGTAGACGGAAAGCTTGCTAGGTTCCTGCACCTATATATTATCCTTGTCTGGATTAATAAAAGCCTATGAGGAGACGCATGTTGCATGTGCACCAGTGGCATCCAATAGAACGAAGAATCACTTGAATCGCCTTCTTGAAGAATTTAGACATTTTGTTCCTGATGAAATGCCGACTTGCTTGCAGCACATGCGTGATATTTCAACGCCGCAGAGATCCCCAACAAAGCAGCCAACCCCATGGATCTTGAGGAGCATGAAGAACTCCAGCGCCAAGTGAAAGACATTATGGAGAAAGGCCTGGTAGAAGAAAGTGCCAGTCATGGGGCTCTGCCAGCCAGGAGTGGCCTTTGGGCCCCGCCGGTCCACGTGTTGGGTCGGGCCACCATTGGCTCGGGCCCATTTTAAAAAATGATTTTAATTTTTAATGAAAAATTCAAGAAGAAATTAACTAATTTTTTTAGCAAAATTTAAAAATAATTGAAATTAATTGAGGAGAATTAACGAAGAACACTCATTCAATTAAACCAAATTGAAATACAAGTATATCTTCAAATATCTTGCAAAAGAAAATTACATGTAATGGTGTCCTAATAAGGAATACATGCAAATTACACCAAACAACATTTCTAATAAATTCTATATCTTCAATGTCGTGTTTCCCACCATGATTTGGATGATATGGTGTCATCATTGTCCTCTTGTTCATATTCGGCACATTCCTCTAAAGTCAGTTCTTGCGAAAACCAATCATGTCTTACTACAACCATTTTTAAGCATTCTGCAAATAAGTTGCACCTTTTGTCTTCCAACATATGTTGACTAGTATTAAACATGAGCTCGACGGTGTCATAAATGCCAGTGGGGTTAGCAAGTCACGTGCTGTGGTGGAAAGAATCAAGAAACTAGTGGCTTTCGTTTTCCACCATTTTCAGAATGTCAATCTTGACTTAATTAACTTTACTAATGTATTTGGAGTAATCAATTCTCAAGTACATCGCCAATTCATTGGTAGACGAATATGAAGACCTAATGGAAGGTTCTCAGATTTCTTCTTCTTACGAAATAGAAACCATAAAAATTTCTGGCCTTGTTTGATAAAATCATGCATCATCATATATTATTCTTGACAACAAGTACCAATGCGCTTAACCATATTTTACTCAAGTCATTTTATGAATATTCTACTGGACTTTTTAAAAAGTTTCCTAAAAAAATGTATTCATAAAACCACTTTAAACTGTTATTTTTGTAATCATTATAAGCACGCGTTTAATTGGGAAGATCAAGTGCATTTCTTTTCTTTCCATAAGTGGATCATAAGAACATGAATGGACAAAGGCTACTCTCATAAACAATCCATTTTCTATTGATGCTAATTGAATAGATGACATGGATCAAATATACATGAACGTGAGATAATCATATGTGAATGTAACAAGATACTTAAGAGACATAAGTGACGTAGGTCGGCCATGCATGGGAAAATTTCATATTAAGGATTAAAAAACTTATGAATAGAAAATAATGCTTTTAGAATATAAATTTTGATGCCATAACAAAAAAAAAAGGAAGAACTATTGGAGAATGTTTGTTTTTGGATAATGACCAGTTAACTACAAGAATTAAAAGGTGAATAAATCAGTTATAAGGTTTAAGAAACTTTCTAGATTTAATGTCACTACCATACTAGTGATTAAGGTCGAGAGTCAACATGGTCCAAATTACTAAAAAAGACTCGATAGTGCGTGAACTACGTCGAGCTATTGCTTTTGTGTTTGTCAATTAATGAAATAATCATGCTACAGCTTCATGCTTTTGCGCAAGATATTTTGGGAGAAATCCGTACACAACCTTGACTGAAAAATTTATATTTTAGAGGAATCGATCTATAAAGTTCCCTAAATTGACCTTTTAACAGAGCATCTATCTATCCATACAACGGATGGTGAAAATCAACCAATTATGACCGAGACATACCTCAAACAACAATAAGAGCGACTAAATGGAGGACTGGAAACCATCACGCTTACGGACATCATCTCCGAACCATTTCATACTGGCAACCGTCGCAAAAAACCCCCCGTCGCGGCTGAGCATATAACGTGGACAAAGAACAAGCATACTCACGCATTCAGATTTCAAATAACCGAGACGAATATCAAGAAATCATGCTTAATAACTTAGTGTAAACCGCATTATCTCATGCGTATTTTGTTGAGGCACATTCAGATTTAACCACTAATATCTTTGAGACATAGTATCGATTGCGGGCACAGAGAACACGAAACCAAATCATGGAATCGACAAATTTTTTTTCTTTTGCGTCTAAAACCGATTTAAGAATTAGCACGTGAGTGCAGATCATGAAGAACAATTCCTATTCGTAGTTATTTTTGCGTAGACAATATTAACGCAGCTAAAATCCACTCATTAACGACAAAATCCCCTCACTTATATAAAGCCGATTCAATAATTTGTTTCCTAGAACACAAATCCTACTTCTGCATTTTCATCACCATTTCTGTTCATGCCTTTCAGTGAAAGCTGGTGGTTGAATTTTTGGAATAACGTAGCTGGTGGTTTATTGCACTTTTACCAATTTGATCATAAATTTTTCTTACATTTTGTCAATTGAGTTCTAAAGCTTCTCACATTTTGCCAATTGAGTCTATTCGAAAAGTGACTTTGCCAATTGAGTCTATTCGAAAAGCGACTGAAAGGCTTTCAGCATCATCAAGCCATGAAACTCAGATTCTTCTCCTTCACGACTCAAACGACTCTCAGAATCTCAAATACGCAATCCAGCCTGCTCATTCTTTGAAAGTGCAGTGGTTGGCTACGAATGGTGATCAGACCAGAGAGCGGAGGTCGTAGAAGCGTTGGTGTTGAAAATCGGGCCAGTGAGGAAAAAAGGAATCAGATTTGAATACTTCGATCGATCTGATCGGAAAACAGAGCATAACAGAGGAAATCCAATCCAACGCGATCTTCAGCAACAAACATCTGAAAGAATCAAAGGTAAAGCTCGGCGAAGAGGAAATGTAGATCCTGAATCAATAGCGTCGCTGGAGATGAGCTCCTAAACTGATTGCGTCGGTGGAATCAGAGCTGACCGAGGCAAAATGCTGGTGACACACGCGAGATATCGAGAAATCCATGTCGCCAATTGAATAAAAATCGGAAAAAAAAAAATAGAAATCAGAGAATGAGAGAGAACACTTAGCTTTTTCTTTAATCCTGTTGGAGCGATCGAATGAGTTTATAAACTTCCATGCTAAGTAACAAGCTCGAGCTCATTGACTGAGTAAATGATTCGAAGCTCAAGTGCAAGAGCATCGCGATTGAAGAGCACGAATGCGGCGAGAAATCTGAATACCGATTCCTCGAAGCTTGAAGACGAGCGATGAAGTTGAAATCGAGAACCGAATTAGAAGGAGATCCAGGCCTTGGGCTGCAAATTATTGAAATTTATTCCGATCTTTTCAACGGGGCCCACGCCAATTTGAATCAAAATTTGGACTTGAATGATCTGGTCTGGTGGGTCGACGTATGATGGACTAGACCCAATTGAGCACTTTTTTTTTTTTTTATTATTATTTGTCATTTGTTATATATATTTTTATAACCCTCCTTTTCTTTTTTATACAAAAATGTAATTTGCAGGCAAAAATCAGGTGACGACCCGGATTGATAAATTTTTTTTTATAGTGAACATAACAATATCGAATCCAACATATTGCAATCAAGATTGATTCAAAATGTAACCACTAAATTTCGTCTCTATCCAAATTAGTGCAGAAGATATCTTGCATTTTATCATCTACATTACACTTTGAACCACACAAATGAACTCGCCTTAGAGGTTTCGAACAAATCATAATGTGGATGCCAACTATTCTACATAACACTGTCAATAATAATATGGACAATTTTTGTAACTTTTCTCAATTTTTAGACTTTATTTTTCTCTTTTCTTTCCCTTTTTTGTTGCAGTCGGCGAGGCTGACAATGGTCCGATGGCCCTCGTCGATCACTAGGCAAGGGCGAACTTTTCTTCAAGAGAGGCCAACCCTCATTGTCCATTGCTTGTGGTTGGTCTCCGATCATGGCTTGAGATTAGCCACTTTTGAAAAGAAAAGATATCAATTTTTTTTTTTTAAATCATCCATGTTAATATTGGTCACGTCACATGAGATAGTCGGTATTGACTAAATCACAATATCAAAAATTTTCATTAATTTGGTTAAAAGGACTAAATTGATAAATTATTAAAAGATTTAAGATTAAATTAGCATAATTAAAATTTTTATTATTAAATTGACCACTGAACAATAGGTTTATGAATTTTACCACAATTTTTCCTAAAGTCTTACAACTCAACTCTTTTGCATATCATCTATCTTTTGATACTATGAATTGTGAAAACTAAATATAGATATACATAAAAGACTTCTCCTTTGAGTATCAATCTTATGCTATCTAACATCACAATGATGCTAATTATTGCCAACCAAACAAAAAATAAAAATTGGTTGATGACGAGCTACTCTTGAAATATGCCATCGACATTTTAGATAGCATGCATGTCTCATACGAAGAATCATTCACCGTATCATTCATGGAACAGCTAAAGAAAGGGCTGGCCTGGCGAATTCCGCTCGCTAGGTGACCGCGGCTCGTTTCCGAGGCCAAGGAAACTCTCGGCCCGTGACAAATGGTATCAGAGCAGGAATCCCTCCAGTAAGCGAGTGAGCAAGTCGGAGAATCGGACTCCTCGCTCATGTGCGGGTCAAGTAGATAAGTCCTAGTGGATGGGTGCTAGGACGAGTCGGCTTCTCGTCAAGCGGAATGCGAGTTAGAGAAGAACCGAACCCTTGCTGAATGGGGATAACGTTCCTGGATCGATCGGTGAATACGAAGAAGAGGTCTACTGCCACGTTTTCAACAAGAAAAGAACCTCCATTGGTCTGCTGGGGTCAAGATGCTGATTAGGCTGGAATAGTGCTGCCAAAAGATGCAGTTGGCGAAAAATGCCACACTTGCCAGAAAGCGCAGGTGACGAAATGGTCGAGTGGTTGAGATCAAAAGAGGCCACCAATGGAGCAGAACCTGTTTTGTTGGGCGAGCGGGACCGTTTGATGTGAATTCCCAAAAGTGGCACATCAATGGTTAATTTACGCAAGGAAGCGACAGAACAGAGATCGCAACGAGGGCGTTGCGAATTGAGTGGGGGAGAATGTCACGGTCCGTGAATCCTCCCGTACTCGTGACACTTGTGAGTAGCGCTTGGGGTTATCTGGTGAAGAGTATGAGGTAGAAGGGTAGAACACAACTGGTCCGTGGGAGTGGCGTCAGGACGGTTATTGCTAGGAGTTCTAGGATAGAAGGATTACATCACTTAGGAGCTCTGAAGACGGGGTAGGCCTCCCGTGCACAAACTGGTCGGGAGCTGATGCTGCTCTCCTAACGAGGCCATGGCAGGCCGAAACCAGTTGTTATGCCTAAAGAGAACTGCTGCCTAACTCGATGGACTAGACGCCCGAGCGAAACTGGGCGTGGTAGGATCTCGTACGAAGAATCATTCACCGCATCGTTCGTGGAACAGCTAAAGAAAAGGGTTGGCCTGGCAAATTCCGCGGGCGCCTAAAGAGAACTGCTGCCTAACTCGATGGACTAGACGCCCGAGCGAAACTGGGCGTGGTAGGATCTCGTACGAAGAATCATTCACCGTATCGTTCGTGGAACATCTAAAGAAAGGGTTGGCCTGGCGAATTCCGCTCGCTAGGCGCCCGCGGGTCGTTTCCGAGGCCAAGGAAACTCTCGGCCCGTGACACATGCATATCAAAGCAAACTAATTAACTATTCGAAGCTTTGCGCGAATAAAAAAAAAATATCGGTGCACTTCCCATAAAATTCACTGCATTGGGAATACCTTCCTTGTATTTGGTCCATTGAATCGTGTGAATCACAACCGTTAATTTTGTAGACCGATGTGGGTGCTGCACGTGAGTCTAAAGAAGTCAACAATTGTCAATGCATTTAATTTACTAGACACGAATCCATAGAAGTATTTCCTATTGCATTTAAAAGGCTGACAGCGAGCCCAGCGAGATCTCGGTATAAATGTCATGTATCATCAGGCACAATCAGCTCCACTATAAATTTGCCTGCACAATCACGTTTAAAGGTAAGTAACTCCTAGCAACTTGGGTAAATCTGAGCACTGGAGGACCAAGGCGTGCCATTTCCTTATAAACCTTTAAGCAGTTTTATTTTTTATTTTTTATGTGAGGGTAAATTTGGAGGTTAAGCAAAAGTCAGACGAAAATGGGTTTTCCCTCAATATATAGGCTAGTCCTCGTGCACCCTGGCGATTACTTTCGTATTTCTTCTTTTACAAATTTAGAGGAATGCAATAGTTAAAAACGGCACTTACAATGAAATAATGGAGGTAAATTTTGTCAACTTAAGAAGTGTCGACACACACATGCGTGCGTGCTGAGTTCCATCGATATTTTCCAAGTGAATTTCCTATTTTTAATGATTATCACATAACATTTTAAAAATTACTTATCTACACTGAGAGGTGAAAAACTGCATTTTCATCTGTTTAGTATAATTATCACATCCAGATGCTTGATGGTTGAGAAAAAGTATACACATTGCCTTTATTTTGTTCATTATGCTGCTCTTCTTCAAACAAAATGCACAATCATTATCCTGATGCAGGATTTAGACTATTTTCTAAGGTGAAGACAACAATATCGAACAGAACAAATTGTCATCAAGGTTGATGTGATAGGGAGCGACGAACTCTTATTCTAAATCCTTCGTAGCTTCTAAATTGGCTCTCGTCCTATTGATTCAGCTAGAAAGCGTGAGAAGAAGCAAAAGAAAAGCAAAGTTGCAGTTTTCAAAATGGTAATTGTACATTAGTTTATATACTTTTTCTCTATTCCATATTATAAGAAATACTTCTTATTTGGTGGGACTCTTATGTTGCCATGAAAGTACTTTTCTAGTTCTATTAATGACATTGAGCGTTAGTATAATTTATCTAGTGTTATTCTCCTTAGAAAGGTGAATCCCAGCATGTCTTTTGAAGGTGGGGTTGGGCATGAAAAACAACGTGTGTGCTTATTTAAGCCATACAAGCTTTGTACTTGGCTCTCGTGGAGTACAGATGGGCTGATCCTCGGTTCATCATTACATGTGCTCATAGGACCTTCGAAGAAACTTGTTGATGGTCGAAATGGATGCAATGATAATAATGCTTCTTGCTTAGATGCAAACCAAGTCCAGGTACTTATGTATATCAGGGAAATTTACTTAAAAAAAGTCCTAAGCCTAGTGTATGTATATGTTTCTTGAAGTTTATCGCCTGTATCTAATGCATATGCCATCCATCCAAGCAGTTCTAGCATGCAAGAATTTTCCCATCAATGCACCACAATTGGTGCACCATAAACGTGGAGTCAGCTAACATTAAGTTAAGGCCATGCAACTCAACCTTAGTTTTCCATTTCTAATTTCCAGTTCATAAGAAAAAAAAAAGTCATCCTTGGCATCATCCTTTCTAGCAATGCAGAGAAAAGAAAAAATCAAAAATCAAAATGAAAAAGATTACCTTCTCAAATGGTACATAACAGGAACTTCACAGATTTCCAAATATAGACAGAAACTTCCTCCCCTGCGCTGTGCCTTTCTTGCGATTTGTTAGGCTCGATTAGAGTTTTCCATTAGAGTATTTTCAAGAGCTGGTACCTGTAAACCTGTGAAGAACTGAAGTCCTCACTAGACATAGCCTCCCAAACACAATAAGAACAACTCTCATCCAGGACAAGTCTACAAGACACGCCATAAGCCGGTTTCATAGCAGCATCACACCGAGGGACAGGGACAACCCACCCAAAATTTTTTACACGAAATTGGGTGGAAATGGAATGAACTCATCCATCCAGATTGACTAGGGCATCAATATAATAGGAAAACCTAAAAAAAGAGAGAAAAAATTCCATGAAACTAGTAGTCAAAATATTTAAATCCATTAATTACACAAAGGATTCAGTTGGGCAAAATCACAAATAACTGGCGGACATCACAGAGTGGGGTTCCTTCATACGAAGGGACAAGCACTAGCGGCAGTAGATAATCTTGCTCATGTAGATATCAATGGCTTTGGCAGCTATAAACTCTCACTCTACGACTAAGCCATCACCATCCAAATTCAAGGATTGGAACTGTGGGAGCTCTTGTCAGGTATGCAGCACAGAGCTCGCAATTTCAGGGAAGTTGCTTTGTCTTGACATTGTCTCTCGTCAGCATTATGCTCAAATAGAAATCTTTTTGGGGGCCATCACCTGATGGTTGGTATAGCAAATTTCATCTACGCGGTACTTCGCTTGCGAGTGATGGTTGAGGGCTTTCCAGAGGAGGGTCTCATGAGTGAGGCCAAATACTAGGAAGTTGCAAGGGGAGGAGCATTTCCTCAGGACGTCCGAGATGGGCTTGAGCTCGGGGTATAGGACATGCGGAAAGAGTCGTTGGACTTGGATGCACAGTGGGGGAGGGTGTTGATGACTGTAGATGGCAGAGGCGCGTCGCTACATGCTTGTTCGTGCAAACAAAAGGGCAGAAGTAATCTTGGGCTGGGCCTCTTTTTAGGCTTTTATGGACTAACAGGAAAAAATGAAGATGGGCTCAAAACAAAAGAAATGAAGATGGGAGGGGGAAACGAGCTTAGAGGGCTGGAGGTTGATAAGTGGGCCGGATACGCCGGCCCACACGACTTCATCATTCCTTTTTTATATAAATTTTATATTTTTGCAAAATAAGTGGATATTTAAAACATCAACAAAATTTCTGGTGTCAACAGAAGAGAACGAAGAATCACTTGAATTGCTAAGACAATTGAGCCACTCCTTGAAGAATTTAGAATTTTTGTTCCTGATGAAATTCCGGCTGCCTTGCTGCCCATGCGTGATATTCAACACTGCAGTTATCCCCAATAGAGTTGCCTAACCCACGAAGAGCCCAACGTCAAGTGAAAAACCTTATGGCGAAAGGCCTGGTGGAAGAAAGTGCTAGTCCTTGTGCTGTGCCAGCTAGGAGGGGCCAAAGGGCCGTTCCGGGCTCGGTTGGTCTGGGCCCATTTCTTCTCTAAATTAATTTTAATTCTTTTCATGATTTTTTTTTCAAAAAAATAAACTAATTTGTTCAGTTTTTAAAAATAAAAAAATAAATTAAAATTTTTAATAAAAAGCGCTCATTTAATTAAACCTAATTAAAATACAAGTGTATCTTCGAGTAATTTGAAAAAGAAAATTACACATAACGATGCCTTAATAATAGTTACAAACAAATTATACCAAAGAGAATCTCTAATAAATTCGGTATCTTTAGTGTTGTGTTCCTCATTATAATTTGGATGATACAATATCGTTGTTGTCCTCTTGTTCATATTGGGCACGTTCCTTTAGAGTCAATTCTTGCAAAAACCAATCATGTCTAACAAAAACCATTTCTAAATTTTCTGCCTACACCTTTTGTCTTCCATGATCTATTGGCTACTATTAAACATGGGCTCATAAATGCTGTTGGGGATAGTAAGTCACAAGCCATGGTGAAAAGAATTGAAAAACCAATGGCTTCCCTCTTCCATCATTTCAGAATGTCGATGTCTATGTTGTCTTTGCCAACTTTATCAATATGTTTGGAGTAATCTATTCTCAAGTACTCTCCAATTCATTAGTAGACAAAGACGAAGACCAACAGAGGGTTCTGGGGTATCTTCTTCTTACGAATTAGAGACCATATAAATTTCTGACCTTATTTGATTAAACGTGCATCTTCATAATTTTTCTTTTATAACAAGCATCAATATACTTAACCATATGTTACTATATCATTTCATGAATATTCTACAAAACTTTTCAAAATGTTTCCAGACACAATGTGTTTATAAAACCACAACAAACTGTATTTTCTTTTAATCATTTTACGCTTTTACATGGGAAGATCATGTTTTTTTCTGTCCTTTCTAAAAATGGATAGCAGACAATTTGAACAAGTTTTTACATGGCATCATTCTTAGTTTTAGTTCGAACATATTGAACCTGTCGATTCTTTTTTTCTTTTCTTTTTTGGAATTTTTTCATGATTCATGCGTCAAATATACATCAACATGAGATAATTTTGTGTTCATGTGATAATTGGATCTTTAAGAATCATATAAGGGATATACGTTGGCCATGCATGGGAAAAATTGATATCAAGAGGTCAAAAACTTTTTGAATAGAAAATAATACGTTGAGAATCTAAATTTCAATGCCATAACAAATAGGGAAGAAATCCTTAGATAGCGTCGGCTAAAAAAAAATTACAATACAGAGAATACATATATATAGTCCAATAAATTGACATTTTTCGCAGAGCATCTATTTATCTAATGGTGAAAATCATCCAATTATCTGATTTGTGAAGTCTTTTAACTCTCCAACTAAATAGAAAAATAAAACCAATTATCTGGCATCCATGGACGTCATGGATTGCTTTTATATATAAAGTCTTTAACTCTTGACTTTTTTGCCCCACAATTATTTGGTTTTTAAGATTCAGGAGCAATACGTGTTAGGTTTTGTCATTTTGTTTTGGGTTTTATGCGTTTTAAATATTGTTGCTCTATGTTTATAATTTGTGCTTGCCTGAGATGAGTCCTACCTATTTTTTCTCCTCAATCCACCAATCACAATATTTTTATTAAATAGAAGACATGGTTAAAGGACTTTGATCTGCATATAGTTCGTGCGCCATATGCTCCTATTTTCAGGAAAAAAAATGCACAAGTTGTTATTAATAAATTAGCTATGGTGTCAGTTTACGATTATACAAATAAGCTACCATTGCATCATATCTTATTTGGAAAAATCACGGATTATGATCTTTTGTGCATCTATGTTTCTAATTAATTGTCATACTAAACTTTTTGCTTTCTATAGTTTTAGCAAACGCAAGAAAAATGCGCGTCAACACCACAAGTGCAGAACATTGACACGCTATCTGATGATGAAGAATGTGAGACAGAAGCTATTGGTGATGAAGAAAATGAAATCAAATTAAAGAAAAAAATGTGATAGAAAACCGAGGGAAGGAATGGTATTTGATTCTGTAGAGGATCTCTTAAGAGTACTATAAAAGATATGCTAAACAAGTGGGATTGGGTGTCTCAAGGAGGAGCAAGAAAAATGGAGATGATGGTAAGGTAGAATACTTAACTCTTGCATATTCTCTTCATCGAAAGAGTGTATGTAGATAGAGCTTGTATTAGGATCAACAAAAACTTTAACTTGTCTGTTGTTGAGGCGGGAGGGAATGAAAAACTTACCTTTGGTGAGAAAGATTGTCAAAATTTTATTGAAAAGGCAACAAAGTTAAGACTTGGAACTGGAGAGGCGAAAACAATCATAACTGTCTTGTTAGGATGAAAACAGAAATGACCGTTTTTTCTGCTATGTGATGGAATTGGAAGATAGTTCCAGGTTAAAGAATGTTTCCCATGCAGATGCAAGAAGTCCGGTATTATATGAAAGTTTTGATGAAGCAGCAACCTTTGACACTACATATTTGAACAATCAATATGAGATGCCTTTTGCACCTCACGGTCAATCCACGCTTCTTGGTTGTGGGTTGGTGTCGAATTGGGATACTAACACAAGATTAAAATGGGCAAAAGTACACCTGAAGTGCTAAAACTTGGCACGGGGATATTTAAGTGCAAAAAGTTACGAAAGTGACGCTTAAGTGTCACTTTTTTTTTTTTTTTTTTAAAATGGGACACCCGAGTGCCAAGTCCAATGAAATTGCCCGGAAATCCTATGTGAAATTTTTTAATAATATAACTCGTCTACATGACATGTCGGAGAGCTAACTTAGTAATGAAGAACCAAAACGATATTGTTTTATCTTCTTCTTTTTTTAAAAAAAATATAAATATTAATTAAATTAAAGTATTTATATTTATATTTTTTTAAAAAGGCAGAAAGCGAGGGCTAAGCAAGCCCTCACCACTGCCTCCCCACCATCGCCAGCACTTCCCGGAGACGGTGGGGAGGATCTGCCTTTTTTTAAAAAAAAATAATAAATTTAGTTATTAAATTTGGTTTTAAATTTAATTTAATTAATATTTCTATTAAAATTCAAATATGAGGCAAAACGACGTCGTTTTTGGCTTTTCTTTTCATGTCAGCATGCAAAACAATGTTGTTTTGCACTTGTCTCATCGGAAAAATGACACACTAGTATTTTGGCCAGATTTTCTCGCCATTGGTATTTAACTGATCCATTTTACTCTGATTTTGGCACTAAGTGTACATTTCCGAACTTTTGATACTCAAGTGTTTGCCCGTGTCAAGTTTTGATATTCCAGGTATTCGGAAATGTGGAAAAAGAAGACATCGTTTGACATTTCATACAATGGTATATCGATATTCTTAATACAATTCTTGATTTTTTTTTTTAAATTAACAAGACTAAGTGATGAGATAAAGTTAACCTTATTGTACTATTAATCTTTTGAGGATCACAACACAACCTTTTAAATTAAAAATTATTGATCAATACATTCACCTTATGAACATTCATCACACATGGTGATTTGTGTATTTAGCTATTTTCCACGGGACGGAGGAGTGATGTTGAAGGGAGAAGAATCTCTTATAGTTGGGAGAGGGATTCTTAAATTTTGTTCCTGATCAACAGTTGAAACCTGCAAAATCCTTTTTATAAGAATGTTGTAGACTATTTTATAGAGAAGCCTTTTGTATGTATATGTTTCTTAGTATCATCACCCATTTCTTTGGAGAGAGTGAGCTTCTTGGATTCACGTCCTCTTTCAGTACCATTTACTCAACAAAGCTACCCACCATCTCTGATGTGTAGGCCATCTCTCCGAGCGATTCCAGCATGCAAGAATTTTTCCATCTGTGCACCCACAATTGATGCATTATAAACGTGGGATCAGCTGACATTCAATTGAGGCCATCCATCTCAGACTTTTTAGTTTCTCATTTCTAATTTCTCATTCATAAGAAACAAAGTCATGTCCACATCATTCTTTCTAGCAGTACACAGAAAGGAAAAATAATCACAGCTCCAACAGCGTTACCTTCTCAAATGGCACATAAAAAGAACTTCACATATTTTCAAATACAAACACAAACTCTCCCCCCTTATCTGCTGTCTCTCTTGTGATATGTTAGGCTCGATTAGAGTCTTCTGCTAAGTACTGTTTTCAAGAGTCGACTTCAACAATCCAACCATGGAACTTCTAAACCTGTGAAAAACACAAGTCGTTACTAGAACAACATAAAAACGAACAACATAATATATTTGAATAAAAAAAAACAAATAGATATCAATGGGCACCTACCAACAAGATGAGATTATAATAGACTCTGCCTCCCAAGCACCATAAGAACAATTCTCATCGAGGACTAGTCTACAAGACATGACTACGTTACGCCGGTTTAATTCCAGCATTACACCGAGGGACAGCTGCATTCCTTCCAAAAGTTTTTACAATAGATTGAATGTCACTTTGCTTTGGAACAAGCTGCTACGTATTTTAAAAAACAAATAAGAGCACTAATTTTCACAAAACTAGTAGTCAAAACATTTTAAAATCCTTGAATTAAAAACAATGAGTTTGGTTTTTCTCGGGTGGTTTAAAGCTGGATTCAGGGAGGCAAAATCACAAACGTCAGGTGGACGTCACCCATTGGGGTGAGAAGGGACATGCACTGGCGGTAGGAGATGATCTTGTTCACGTAGTTGTCAGTGACCTTCGAAGCTCTAAACGCTCAGTCCACAGCTAAGCCATTATTTATCTTCACAGATAATGATCTTCCATTCTTCGCTCGTGGAATTTGGGACTGAACAAAGCAGTCCAAGGGGACTCTATCACCCTCGCTCTCTGCCTCACCAATCATAATTTCCACTGCGGCACTGCATTATCCCTTTGTAATTGTGCCACGGCCTTTGCTCGAGTACCTCGGCAGCAAAGGAGAGTCGCGATGCACCAGAGATCAATCGAGTTTCTTTAAAGCCATCGCTTTCATGATCTTCAACCATTCTGATATGCTTTTCTTTTTATATTCCTCGCTCGCGTATACTAGGCGTTGTATCAAATGCCCACGTAATCTGCCACGTCAACCATCACCTCATTTTGTCAAAAAAAAAAAGAAAAGAAAAAAAGTCACCTCATTAGCATATCACAAGATATCATATTTTAGTAACTCTAGCATCGTTAAAATAAAATTGGGTTGTTTAAGATCTCAATTGGCTATAAAAAAAAGTTAAAAGAACTAATGGTACATATATTTAATATGTGGCCGATGCTTTGGTGTGACGTCCATACATTTAATATGTGACCAAAGGTGATTTGGCATGTGAGTAGCCTGATTTCGTTGGAATCCAATCAAGTGTGGCATGAATATCTCCTGCACGGTAGTTTGTCTGAAGTTGAGAAGCATATGTGAAACGATTGGAGCCATTTCCAAGTTCGCCTCAGAGCATCACAAGTAAGCTTAAAGAAGTGTTGATTTCATCTAAAATGCCAGCAACAGGAGGATGTTCTAAGGTCGTGCTCCAACACTGTCACCCGATAGAAAATAATTGGATTCTCAAGGAAAGAGACTCAAACGAAAACAATAGACACCGAGGAAGAAGATATTCCAAGAGAAGCAGATGTAGAGGAAAGCTGAACAATTTAACAAAGAAGAAAGATGGTCTTAACTATGCCGAGACCATGGGTTCCACTTGCACCAACTGTTATTTGCGTGTTGGCTTGCGAAACATGCCTGTTTGGATTGGTGACGACTTGTTGAGGAAGTGATTCTAGGGGAAGCAAATTGGATGATTTTGATTCCAATGCCTTTTACTTTTCCCTTTATTAATCTCTACTAGAAAATTTTGAATGTATGCTCCTTCGATTTAAATTAAAATCACTATGAAATACAGATTTCACATCATGCTTACTAGTATTGACATTGGTTGAGGAACTATTTTCCCTCTTTCTTTATGAATTGTGATGCAAATTGCATTAATCCAAAGTGCTTGTTGAATGGCCGTGGTTTTCCAAGTTGTTCTATAGAATTTATCAAATAGACCTCAGTCACCGCTCTTAATCCAATTTATTGCCAATACTTCATACTTCAGAATTATGAAATAGTAAGTTTTGCTCAATCAAATCTAATTTATATCTTTTGACAGTGCATACCTAGGTTCAGCATCCCCAACACCATCGTCAAGCATAGATATGACACATGTGAGATCGAAATGAAGCTCCTCCAATTTCCTTTGAGTTGGACTTGTACACCAACGAAACCTAAGGAAAGTGAAGTCCTGAAATCATACATGCAAAAATCCCCAAATCTAGATTGGATAGAGATAGAAACCTTCTTGAAATGGGAGAGAGGAGCTTCCAAATCTAGACTAAATCAGAAAAGGAAAGCTCTGCAAAATGAGAGGAAAGCAAGAAAAATATAATAGAGAACAAAATCAGCCAAAGAAAAAGGAAAAAAGGGAGGGGACGCTAGCTTAAACCCTCCCCTCCATGGAGGTTGAAGAAGAAAGCTGCGTGAAGATAAGATGAAGAGGAGAAACCCTAGAGAGGAAAGAGGAAAAGCAACAATTTTTATTCGTGACATTTAAGAGTAATATCATACAACAATCTCCAGTGTAATGAAATTATATTCTGTCTGATGGAACTGACATTTTGAGCCTTTTCATCCTAGCTGTCATTCGATCCTTTGCATCATTTTCTCTATCTCTTTAACAATCCTAGGGATGCAACCATGCATGTTCCTGTCAAAACAAAAAAGCGAGAAAAATATGAATATTATGAAATATAGCCATCAACTAGCATGAAGTGAACATCATAATCCAGTAAGAGGAGCACATTCACGGGCCAAGAGAGTTTTTGATTAGGTTGAGTTTTTTCTAGTTAATATTGGCTTATGTAACAATAAAATTTATTGAATTACTAAAATATATATATTGGCCACTTCAAATTGGAGAATGAGAAAAGCATATGCTCCTATTGAGCAGATCGACGAAATCCAAGTTTTGATCTATGCCCTTCAATTCATATTGAGGACTTGACTGTATAACTTTGCAATTGCTGGATAATGGACATATTGATGCTGATGAATACGGATCATTTGATTTGATCGACATATTTAATGCATGGAATGCGGAAAACTTCTTATGGGATGCATTGGACTCACTCAACTTTCAGATTTCAAGTTCCTCACTTATACCCGACAAAAAAAGGCATAAATCGATGTCATAGGGTTGGTTGGCTCGGTCTATTGCTGGGACCCTTCATCATGCATTTAGCTACCCAAGTCTCAACACTTCCTCTACCCAACAGTAGAAATTATTTCTGAAAGGAGAAGGTGAATATGCTCGAAATCTTACCCATCATGCAGATGTATTCCATTCACATTGGCAGCTTTAAAGAGAGCCTCCTTCCATTTTTTAACCTTGCGCTTCCCAAATTCGCTTTCATGGTCGGTCAATGCTTTCTCATAACTCTGTTTCTTTCCACTCACTTCCCGTGGATTCTGTCCCCTTACTTCCCCCGGTGCCACCTTATAAAATATCGGCAGCAGCTGTTTTGTTCTGTTCTTCTCCCCTTGGATCTGCACCAACTCCTTCAGACACCACCAAGATTCAGCGTAGTTTTCTGAGAAAACGACAACGTACATGCGAGATTGTTCAATGGCTTCCTTCAGTTTCGATGGGAAATCCTGGCCCATCAGTAAGTTCTCGCTGTCCATGAAAGTCTTTATGCCCTTTTGCACCAAGGCCTCGTTCAGACCCTTAACAAAGTACTCACGGACATCCTTACCTCTGAAGCTCAGAAACACATCGTACATTTTCAGTTCAGAGATCTTTTTGACGATGTCTTCAATTATCTTGGCCTCCGACATTCTAACATGATAGACGACAAAGACATGGATAATATAAGGTGCCCAAGCTGTCAAATTAAATGAAGCGAGCAACAACAATTCGGTCTAAGAATAATAGATCATGAAGATTTACATGCAAAAGGACACGAGCATAAATTTTAGGATACAATTTCATATTGCCGCTCCATATAGGCCGTGATGGTGCCAATGTGGAAAGAAATGCAGAGTTGTCACAGGACACTATATTAAACTAAGACATGTCAAGGAGGACATTTGTTAAGCATGCCTAAGAAGAAATGAAGTGCTCCCAAGAAGAAGAAAAGAACCAACAAAGGAAAGATAATGCAAAATCCATACGTAATTATTATTGCCTTCGACTGAGGCCCGGCAAACAACCAACCTAATGTAGCTAATTATCCAAGAGAAAAAGAAACAGCGAATTCACAGAAACTGGTTCACCCTTCACAGTGAATATTATTTCAGCTTCGATTATAACTATATATGTAGGAGAATAGAATATAGATGTAAAGTAGAATAGACCAGGTGTTTATATATTATGTACTGTCTTTGATATTGACTACACTTAACCTATTTGAAATTTGCGCAATTTCTATTTTAACAAGTATCTCAATTCGCACGTTCAGAATTTTGTGTTTTCTGGATATATATACCTAATCTGAATTTAATTTGTTACTTTACCCTTAAACTTAACCTAAGTTTCCCCTGCCCCTTTCTCTTCTCTCCGCTGCCATTGCCACTGCCCTGCAATCACCGTGATTGCGTTCACCACCCCCCTCCCCCCCTCCCCACCACCGTGGCGTTCCTATTACCATTGCCAGCCCTAGCTGTTGTTGCGCCTCTCTTTCTCTCTATTTTTGTCCCTCTGTCATGGAAGACAGCGGAACATCTCAGCCATAGCCAGCCTCAGGCGACCATTGCTCGAGGGTAACGACCCCAGATCTGGGGTCGCGAGCCTCGATTCATCCCCCAAAGCCAATGGACGCAGAGAGATGAAGGGGGCCTGAGGTGACGCGGTTGGGGTGGCGTGGTGAATCAGCGGAGGCTTGGAGAGGAGGTTCTCTGTTTCTTGTGTAGCGTAAGTGTGCTCTGTGCTATGTGAGAGTCGGATGAGAGTGTGTTCGCCTAAGAGAGAGAGAGAGAGAGAGAGAGAGAGAGCGGCAAAATTACAACTTACTCATCATCCAAGTACCACCCGGACAAGCTACCCGCCTCCTGGAGAGCGTCCTTCCATCTCATCAATTTCCACACATCCTTGTCGAGCTTCTTTTCAAAATATTCGATACCAGTTCGGTAACTCCCTTTCAATCCACTCACTCTACCTAATTCCACTCTATAAAACACCGGAAAGACCTTGAGGTCTCTTTGCTTCTTACACTCCATGATTTTCACCACCTCTTCCAAACACAACCTTGAATAGGCGTTGTCCTCGGAGAAAATGATGATTGCAAGGTCTGATTCCTCGATCATCTTCGGAACTGTGATCATTAGATTCCTTTCATCTTTCTCCCTTCGTTGAATGTCGAAGTAGTATATTCTAGCATGGACTAGAGCTGCGTATAGATGTGTGACAAAGTTGTTGCCAACGTTCTCTTCTCTGAAACTCACAAAGACTTTGAAACTCGTTTTGGAGTTGGAAGAAGACGATGCCATTAGAATCAGAAATAGAAGTTGACAATGAACAATAATGAGTTGCCCAAGATTTGGTACTGTGTTTGGGTGGTTTATTCCCATTTGATCTTCTCCATATATTCTAACGAGTTGCCTAAGATTTGGTACTCTTTTTTGGGTACTTTATTCCCCCATTGGATCTTCTTTATATATTCTCTAACATCCAGTTGAATGACTTTCCTTTAAGAAAGAGTATTATTAGGTGTTTTAACAATATTAGCGTGCGCATAGATCTAACCTATTTGCGCATGAATCTTTTCTACATATATTAAATGTCTTGATCGACATTATTTTACATCAAGTTTATTGCTAATTGAATTGTTAATGAATTGGACCTGCCAAACTGAGATAGAGTATTATTATCGTCATAATTTCATATGGTCATGATTGGAGGCCAGTGTTTTTTTATTAATCGAATGATTGGCTACAAGGAAAGAAAACCTTTTGAAG
This sequence comes from Eucalyptus sideroxylon x Eucalyptus melliodora, assembly GCA_016097485.1. Lineage (NCBI taxonomy): Eukaryota > Viridiplantae > Streptophyta > Magnoliopsida > Myrtales > Myrtaceae > Eucalyptus > Eucalyptus sideroxylon x Eucalyptus melliodora. The sequence continues at coordinate 19,677,266 of CM027831.1, read as the reverse complement.
GTGTCCAAATCTGGTATTTGGACACCTGAATTTTTACTGTCAAAATCAAACATACGTTCAACAAAATTATTAGCAATAAAAAGCTAATAAAACTCATCAGCTTATTCACGCGGGCTAGCGACTGACCCGTGAAATTTAAACTGCAATTCATTTGAAAAGTTTCCTTCGGCCCATGGGGAGTAAAGAAAAGTAAAATCGGAATGAGGTAGACATCATTTTGATAATTTATAGTCCAAACGTCAATAATAATGCCGTGCTCCTTGGAGAAGCTAAAAGCCAAATTGACTCAATCAAACATAAAGTCGTCCATTCGTCTTCACTTCTTTCCAAATCGACATTAAATTCTAATAAAAAGAGAAGACTATGATTTGTTCACACGCGTTCACAGATACGACGAAGTCTTCTGCTCTCATCTCCCCCCATCCCCCATCCCCCACCCCCGCACCCGCACCCGCCCCCCACCCCCACCCCCACCAACCAAAATAACCAAAAAAAGGGAGGGCGTGGACATTGAATTCTAATAAAAAGAAAAGATCTTTTGTCCGTCTTTTTCTTTTTTGGTTATTTGGAAAATAAAGTATTTAATCTCATTAAAAAAAAATAAGCTACTCCATTGGCTCCCAATAATATATTTCCCGTGTCTTCCAGGAAACGTCATTCGCAACCAATGAGATTTTTTTTTCTCTTTTGTTTCTAGCCCTCGTGCACTTTTACTTCAAAAGTTAATCAATATATTTTTCATTTTTTCAAGTGACTAAAAAGTTAATTTCTATAAGGCAGTTGGAACAATTGAATTCTTGTTTCACCCAAAATCAATAACCAATGCAGGGAATGGAATTACCATTTGTCATGCAACCTTCCAGTTGCAACACAACCCACCATGGAAAATATTATAAATAGCATCTAAGAAAATTATATAGGATTAATTAAGGAAATGAAATTATATTAGCGCGGGATGAGGGAATTATAGAGGAGGTGGGAGGGCCGCCAACTCAACAAACTCGGCTCGCTGCCGAAGCAAAGGTACCGCAGCTCCAAGAACAATGAGAATATGCACATAATAAATTATTCCATAACTACTCTTGGATTATATTTTCATGATGCTTTTTTTTTATCAACTTTTGATAATAATTTTAATCATATGAAAAATTGCTAATCCATTACATTGGCTGATACTAAAGTTTCTGGTTTTTCCTTTAAATATTTGCGTTTCAGTTGTTAGCATGAAAAGTGAGACTGATTGGGGGGTGGCATTTCTCTGTCATCGGCTGACATTGGCACATGTATATTGACGTGAAAATTTAAAAAATTATTAATTTTCTCTTTTCCTCCTTCATCTTCAACCTATGCTCCGCCTGAGCTTGGCTATCTCCACCGCCCAAGCCACCGCCCTTAAGCCACGGCCCCACCGTGGCCATCACGGTTTGCGGCAAAGCTGTTGAGCTCGTCGCCGGCAGCCATGGACGAGCCAAGACTCGAGCTCAAAGCCGTTGAGCAGCAAACCAGATCAAAGCTGGTGGGCCATGGTATCGTCACGTCCACGCCGATCTCTGCGTCCACCCTCTCTGTCGTCCAGCCGGCTAAGCCTTGGCCGCGAGCGTTCGTCCACAGATATGAAGATACAGAGCAGCGGTCGGCCATGGGCGGGCCTCTCGTCCATAGAACTAAACGCACACCCTCTCTGTTGTCTCGGCGTCTCAGCGGCAGATTAGGAGACGCAGACTAGTGGGCTTCGCGTCAATGGCCGTGAGCGACGACGACCTCCGCATCCACCCTCTCCGTCGTCCCGGCGGCCGATCGGAGATGCAGAGCAATGGGCTCACGGCCGATACTCCATATCTGAAGCCATGGCCATGAGCGACACCCGACGTCCGCGTCCACCCTCTCCGCTGTCCTAGCGCTTGAGTTGCAGATTTGGAGACGCAAAGCAACGGGCTTGCGGCCAAGACTCCAGATCCGGAGCCATGGCCAACGGTTCCAATCCATGGAATCTCTGTTGAGCGGTGGAAGGAGAGATATTAGCTTCACCCATGGCTTCTCTCATGACCAAATCTAGCCCTCGATGCCGGATATGGAATTGAGGTAGCGGGCGGAGGAGACGGCCAAACTGGATTGATGCAGCGCCGGCAACTCCGACTCCGCCGGTGGCGATGGCTGAAGGACGGGCGGACGTTGGGCTCGTGCAGATGGAAGGGGAGGGAAGAGAGTCTAGGTGGATTAGGGAATTTTTAATTTATTTCTCTGACGCAATGTGTCAATTTGTAATTGGTTAATAATAAGTGCAGGCCACGTCAGCCAATGACGTCGTGCTTGCAAACCACTTCTCCATTTCTCTGGTCGTGTGGTGGTGCAGGTGGGATGTGGGAATGCCCAAAATAATAGAGAAGCCGGTGGGGATTTCTATGGTGCAATGTTATGCCGCGCCTCAGGTTTTCAAACTGGCAAATGCCGATTGACTTTTTTCTTTAGGGTTTTACAACGTATACGACGCCCATTCTAAAAATGATGAAAACATATTGTAAATCGTCAGATTTGTGAACAATTAAAACCACATGCATGCCCGTAAAAAGAAAAGAAACGCACACGGAAGAAAAGAGAAGAATATTAAGTGTGTGCAAAAGAGATAAATGTTTAAAAAGGCTGTGAGATGGGGAGATGTATCTTCAATTTTTGAAATTTATGATATTCTAAAATTAATTGACAATAAAATTAAATGAATTGACATTTTCACAACAAAAAATTGTTAGTTCACAGCTCTTTCATATTTTGAATTGACTAACTTACCTTATTTAGATTATTTTTCACAACTTTTTCATTTTTTGATTAGACTAACCCAAATAGAACTCGAAAAAAGAATAAAATTCAGGTTATCGGATCACCCTATTTTGTTTTTATATATTTTTGGTGATTTTTCCTCTTCTCCAATGGCCACTATAGTACCATAAAACCACATCTCCAAATTGAACTCCTCACTTACACCAATTTTGTCACACGATATGGAGCAAAATCAAGCTCCTCCAATGATGAATCTCACTTGGAACTTATGCAAAGATCAATGGACCAATCTCCTCCTTTGGATTGCGAACCCAAGCAAATTTAATAGTGATGAAACAAAAACAAGAACAACAAAAGAAGAAAAAGCGAGAAATTGACGGTAGTGGAATGTAGATAGCAAGCAAAATAATTTGGTTTGAGTTGCTCTTTAGCTGGACTCGATTGTCGTCCTCCTCATGGATTTGACAGTTTGATTTGACGCTTTTGCGTGGAAGCCATGAGGATCGATGAGGGACGTTGGGGGAAGAGAGAGAGAGAGAGAGAGAGAGAGAGAGAGAGAGAGAGAGGAGTCATAGGAGTAGACGCATAGAGCACACAAAGACAATGAGAAGGAACAAAAGTAAGAGTGCTTCACAATCTTGGAGAAGATAGATACAGGAGTGAGAGAGCTTCATGATCTTGGAGAGTCTACAATGGAGACAATGGATTTGGGAGCTAGAAAGTCTCCGGCGAAGAAGATGGATTTTCAGAGCAAGAGACCAAATGATGGATTTGGGAGCGATCTAGAAGAGTATAGGATATTTTATGATACCCGATTTTCCACATAATATCTGAACACAAAGAATAACCCTAAAAAATAAGAGGTTTGGTTCGAGTCGATTTGGTATGGGCTTTTTCAACAACCCCATGTATATCTTTCTTAAACTTATCACCCATATCTTATGCATATGCCATATATCCAAGTAATTCTAGCATGCAAGAATATTTCCATCTATGCCACCACAATTGATGCATTATAAACTTGGGGTCAGCTAGCATTGAATCGAGGCCATCCAACTCAAACTTCGTTTCTCATTTCTACTTTCTAATTCACAAGAAAACAAAGTCATCTCGACATCATATTTTCTAGGAATGATAGCACATCAGTAGAAAATCAAAACTACGACAAGATAACCTTCTCAAATGGAACATAACCAAAACTTCACCAATTTCCAAATACCAACAGAAACTTGCCCCCATGCTCTGTTGTCTCTCTTGCAATTTGTTCGGCTCAATTAGAGTCTTCCAGAGAGTAGTATTTTTGAGAGTTAACTTCAACTTTACATCCATAGTTGGTACTTTTTAAACATGTGATGAACATAAGTCCTTACTATATCAATATAAAAACGAACAACTTAACAGGTTTGGGAAGAAAAACAAAAACATGCTAGTGGGTATGCACCAACAGGATGAGACTATTTTCTGCCGCCAAAGCACAATGAGAACTATTCTCATTGAGGACAAGTCTACAAGACACGATCACATTATGCCGGTTTTATTCCAGCCTTACACCGAGGGATAGCAGCAATCCTCCAAAAAAACTTTTACACGAAATTGTATATGGAATATCCTAATCCATCTAAATTGACCCGGGCATTGATATAATAGTAGTCAAAACATTTAAACCTGTAGTTTTTTTTTTTTTTTTTTTTTGGTGGGAGGAGTGGGTGTTTGAAGCTGGATTCATTTAGGCAAAATCACAAACGCCTGGCCAACAGCAAGCAATGGGGTTTCTTAAGACGAAATAGAGAAGGGACAAGCACTGGCAGTGGGAGATAATCTTGTTCACGCAGCTGTCAATGGCTATGGAAGCTCTATACTCTCGCCCTACACCCAAGCCATCATTCGAAATTCATGGATGATCTTGTTCCATTCTTACCTCGTGGAATTTTGGACAAAACAGAGCAGTCCAAAGAGACTATCACCCTCGCTCTCCGCCTCATCAATCATCATTTCCTTCGTGGCACTCCATTATCTCCTTGTAATTGTGCCCCAGCCTTTGATCAAGCGTGAACTCATGACGTGCAAATAAACTCTTTGACGAAGACAAGAGGATAGAGTACCACAGTTGTAAAGGAGTTAAAATAAAATTAGGTTGTTTTAAGATCTCAATTGACTATAAAAAATTCAAGAACTAATGGTACATTATAAAACCAAAATACCTTTTTATCTAACTTCTCCTTCTTTTTAAACTGGGAAAACATAATATACAGTCTTATTTCGTAAAAGTATCAGACGGATAATCTTTACATATCATCTGTTCACTCCACTCATAAAATAACTATTAAATCGATTTTCCAAGAATATGTCATTATCAGAGTCACGGAAGATATCGGTCAAACACACCCTATGACATGAAGCAAGTTTGCTCTCTCATATTTTCGTGTTGATCAAGCCAAAAGATACTAATATTCATATTGAGAATTTTCGGATTTATGAGCTAAGAATTAAATCTATGCACTGAAATCCTGCAAAGAAAATTCCAAGTTGCTATCACCAAATTTAGGTCTAGTACATTGCTCTTCTTAATTTCAAAGGAAAAAGTAGAAACTATGGATTTCAAATTGGAATTTAGCAAGCAGACATGTAAAAAGTTCTTCTAGAGCCAGCTCAATTTTGTAAACATAGATTCAGTAGATTCCTTTGGCTCGGGAATCATTACTCTTATTGAATACCATAAAGCAAGTACATATTTATGTACCACAAACCTGCTTGAAAAATCATTATTCATTATGTAAGATGTTGAGCATGAGATACATGAACAGATGACATCATGCATGCGCATCGAAAATGGACCAACATTTGTGTACAATGCAAACAAAATGCCACACGTGAGGAAGTGTAACGCTGTGAGAGCCACCTCTTGAACGTCATTAGGATAAACTATCACATGGTGGGAGCCACCTCTTGAAACGATGGCATCTAATTGTACAATCCTATTATAATGTGCACAACAGCATGTTTATCTATATGATATTGTTGTAGCAAATTCGCTCAATGTAAGTTGATCAAACTGTCAAGCAATTGGAAAACAAATGACAAGCTTACTTTCTGATTCTAGCTTGGCTCTAAAGTGATTAAACTGCTCACAAACAATTTTTCCAAAGATGGCTTTGATTGTGTGTGTATGCGTGCTAGCTCCTAGAAGCAATGGATGAAATGGTTTGATGGAAATCGATCTAAATGACAGGAATAGCAAATTGCTTAGAAATTAAAGTGGAAGTACTGTGAATTATTTAAAGGTGCTATGTAGGGAATAGAGGAAATCAAAGCAAAGAACACTAAACTCAAAGGAACAAGCGGAACAAAATTAACTGAAAAGAAGATCACTAGGACATTAACATTCTTGGAATTGAATTTAATCACAGTTTGTACAAATGATGCTAGATTGGAGACATCGAGATCAACGTTACAACAATACTCAACTGAGCTATATCCCCCCGAGCCAAGTGGAGCATGCATGAAGGAGTCAGATGCTTCTTCTATTCTTTTCTTTTCCTTGGCGTAGCTGGGCCATCCTGGACTTGAACCAAGGGAAATCAGCAGTAATTTTGGCAGTATTCCGACATAATTTCAACATATCTTTTTCCTCTGCATATCTTTTATTCATAATTCTTAAATTCCCTCTGTATATTACTAGGTCGATGTCCATTTCTTAACTTAACTTATTTTTTTATATCCATGATTTCTTAGGCCCTGTTTGGTAACTATCCAAACATGGCCAAATTTTGATTCTTTGTTCCCGGAATCAGTTTCGGCCTAGAATCGCGTTTGGTAAAATTTTTGTTCCCGAGAACAGATTGGGAATAGAATCAAAATCAAGAAATTTTCTTTTTCCCTTCGGCCATCTCGCGACCATCGTCTACCACCGCCCGCCACTGTCCACCAGCCGCCACCGCCGCCGGTCCGGCGAGCTCGCCGAAGGCTCGCCAGACCAGGGCGAGGTCCGGCGAGCTCGCCGGAGGCTTGCCCAGCCACCGGCGAGGCTCGGCCTCCCAAATCTTGTGAGGTCGAGCCTCGCCGGGCCGGGCCGGGCTGGGCATCTCGCGACGCCTAGCCCCACCGGTGGACAAGCGAGGCTCGCCTAGCCACCGGCGAGGCTCACCCGGCCCCGCTGGTGGCCTAGCGAGCCTCGCCCAACCCCGACGAGGCCGACCCGGCCACCGGCGGGGCTCGGCCTCGCCAAATCTGGCAAGGCCGAGCCTCAGCGGGGCTAGGCGAGCCTCACCCAGCTATCGGCGAGGCTCAGCCGACGAGGGTCGGCCTCGCCGAGGGCCGGCGACGCTCCGGTGAGGTCGCTGGCTAGAAGAAGAAGAAGAAGATGAGAAAAAGAGAAGAAAAATGGAAAAAAAAAAAAAGGAAAAATGAAAAGAAAAAAATGAAAAAAAGAAAAGTAAAAAAAGTAAAAAAGTAAAAAAATTATTTAAAAATTAAAAGAAATTGATTTGGAATAGAATTAATGAACACGGTACCAAACGCAATTCTATTCCAAAATCAGAAATTTTGGACAGTTACCGAACATGTTTTTTTACTTAGAATCAGTTCCCGGGAACAGAATAAAAAAGAATCAGTTCTAGTCAGAATCAGTTCCTGGGAACAGAATCGTTATCAAACGCGCCCTTAACTTACCTGCTTTCATATATCCACAGTTTCTCAACTTAACTAAACTTCCGATCCCTGAGTATTTCTCGTACCGTTCCCGCTTATTTTGAATTTAAATTAGGTTGAGGACTCTTTCTCGAGCTTTGGTGGAATGGTCTTTTATGAGCATCAAAACGACATTGAACTTGATATAGCTTGGCTGTGATTTAATCACCACCAATGTATAGTGACTTACTGTTATACCAGACGACAATCCAGTCACACAACCAAAGGAGACAAAGTAAACCGAAGCACCAAGGGAAAGAAAACTCTCTGCCAGACGAAGCATGGAAATTCACAATATATGATCAGCATGTCAAACAAGAACATCCAGATCACTCCTATGCAATCTCAGATTGATCAATGATGAAGACAAATTCATCATTTCACCCACAAAAAAAAAAGACAAATTTGTCATTATCATCTCTGAGGCAAAACATCGAACAGGTGGTGATCATGAATGGTGAGGTGTTCAAGAAATAGGAATTCCTAACAATCGGCGAGCAATATAACATGAGCAATTTGAGATAACAATTTGAAGCTCTCGGCAAAAGGCAAACTTAGAAGAATCGTATGATCGAGTCTCCATGAATCGACCGCATCCTACCTTGGGGAGATCCGATCCGAACAGTTACCTACTAATCAATGAAGACACTAAAAGACTTGGAGAATCTCACGAAGACGAAGCTCAGGTGACGAATCGATTCAGCGACGAAATTGCTCGACGAAAGTACTGGATTCGGTCTAGAGCGCTCAAGATGAGAGAGGAAGATATTTTTCTCGGTCTGTGCGCGTGCATTATTGCTTCGCTCGGTTCCTCAGCTCTCACGCACGCACCAAGCGAGGGAGAAAGAGCACGAGAGAAGTTTCGATCGGTGGTGATGAGCCTCCCTTCTCTGCTCCATCACGGCCGAGGTTGCAGTGATGGACGGGGGAGATTTGACGGCGGTTGTCACCGATCGGAGATGGTACAAACGATCGATTGATGGTGATGGAGCCGTAAGGAAGTGGCATCCTCAATCGCATTCTTTCATGTTGTGTATTTAACCAACTATTTATTTCCATGATTTAATGATTTAAATATTACGAAATAACATAGTTTTGACCATTATGTAACAATATAATTTAAGTAGTTACAGGATATCACGTGTAACTTTTACGGTAGATTTGATTATATAATTCTTTCGTTTGTTTAAGATCACATATATTCCAAACAAAGTAAGCATGTAAAAGCATTTCAAATGATTTTTAATTACTAGAACATTGTATAAATTTCTCAAAATTTGTAGCATTTAGTATTAAATGCTAAAAAATTTAGGATTTAAAGCTAAAGCACAATAAAACAAGACAAGAAGTATAGCAAAATGGTATTGCCATGTTTATTACATGCAAATAATATATTTACTTTGTCCAACAAAATATCAATTTCTTATGTACATGCAGCGTCATGATATTTGTTAATATGTAAAAATTTTAACCTCTTTTAGAAGGTAAGACAATAAATAGTAGAGAATTATTTTGTATTCATACTTAAAAGATAAGACGTTAATCGGTAACCTGCGAATCATCTTCATTATCTCAAGTTATGATTTCATCCACCTATAGTTATGTACAAGCATAGTGTATTTTAATATATGCATGGGGTATTTATATATATTGGCAAAAGCTTGAGATGTAAAAGCTCATTGGATTTGCCCAATTAATAATACAAATAACAATTTCTTTTTGGAATGGATCTTTAATCAAATGATTTTAAAACAAGAGAAAAAAAATAAAATAAAAACAAGGCGAGAAACTAGCCCAAATATAGAAAGGGAGGGATTTTACCCCGCCCGCCCATTGGGCCACAAAAGGAAGAAAAAATAGGAATTGAAAAAAAAAAAAAAATAACACATACTCGCAACCCTTATCCACGCAGATAGTATCAATTACTCATACACATTCACACAAACTCTAATAGAAATAGCTTGGAAATGACTCCAAATCTTTTCGCAAAACCTTTGCTTTACCTACCGCAGCACCCCTACGCAGAAGACACATCAGTGAGGCATGATGCCCCTCTTCTAATATATCAAGTCTCTCCCTCCATGCATATATTCGAGTCTCTTGCACAATGCCTTCCGTCCGTGGCTCCCATAGTACAGTGAATTGCCCCCATGCTGAAGGAGTGAAGCTGGATCCATTAATCGATTCTTTTCAAGCTCAACCTTCAAAGCATCCTCTAATGGATTGGATTGCATCACATATCCCAACTTTTTCACGGTTGCACCCGCTACTCTAATATCAAGGCTAAATCTTAGATACCTCTTGTCAAATTGACTAAAGTCAACTGCTCCCTCCAAATATCCCCACAGAGTATTTGGCGTGAAAAGTTGAAACCACACGTGATCCGTATCAAATGAACCGAGGGTTCCCGATAGCTCATTCCGCCTTTGGCTGTTAACACGTGGTACGATGTCGAAAGATATTTCCTTTTTTCCATCTTCTACACTGAAGACAACACAGAGATATAATCCTTGGAACTTTTTGTACAAGTCTTGAGAAGCCATGAAAGATATAGTACCATCTTCAACAAGGACGAACCCTTTTGGCATCTCTCTTCCGGGGCTAACATTCCGATAACGAGACCAATGGCTAGAATAGCGATGCTTCTGTTATATAGGTAAATTGTTAGAAGCATCCAAGTTCATAATTAGTTCAAGAAGAAGAGTTTGATTTGTGCATATTCCTAGTAATTAAACTAAAGCTAGAGTTTTGTAATAATTAGACATGTTGATCCTTGCTTATGTTGGAAATCATTCCCTTGCAAGTGCTGGCCACCCCTAACATTAGATTGAATCACCCTAAACGTAGCTCATACAATACGAGTGCACTATGTAGGAAGTGAAAAATTGATGAAAAATAGAACAGCACACATCCAAGAAATTAATTGCCCTCGTCATACCCCCTTTTGTAATGTTCACTGTTATGAGTTCACTTTAAGCATTGCCGATTCTTTCATACGAACTGTCCTAATTGAACTCCAACTTACTTGCAACAAACTTAACATAATTAAAATAAATTAAAGAAAAAACTTCTACTTGCACTCAAAATAATGGAAAATTGAAAAGGAAAATCCAATGCATGCCCTCTCCGCAGACCAGCCTCACCACTTGCACCTTTTACGTTTGCTTTAACTTTATATAAAAGTAGAATCTCAAATCAGATATTCTCTATTAATAAAATTAAATCAAATTGTCCAAGTAATCTGCATGTGGCTAGCAAGGCATGTAGTGCGACGGTCCCCTATCATAATAGCAACAAACACCTAAAAGTGAAAAAGGTCTCATATCGAATTATTGAATTATTGTTGTTGTGCTGTTTTATCTTAGTCCATAGAGTTGATCTAGTACTATTATTGGTGTCGGTTGTTATGATCAACCGTAACATCAAGAACCACGTGTCCATTTGTTCGTTAGATTTTCTAAGATTTCATCCGTATTTTTCAATACAGGAATTACGAATATCGAGTCTTCGTCATTGCATCAAGTTGAGGTTTTGTTAAGCTTTATACACGTGCGGAATCACTTTATATTAAATTTGTCTGTTTGTCTAGAATTTATAGTTTTGCATTACATGCACCCAATGTACACTCCGTATAAACACATGCATATACACACGCATATACACACGCATACATTGGGGGGCGGGGGGCCAAGATACCTCGATTGGAAAATCAACCATGTTCAATCCTTTTTTCTCTGTTCTACTCGAACTTTCTTCCTCTGTGCTCATTGGATTATCTTCATGTGAAACCTCGTAGAGTAAAGCTGGATCTAACAACTGATCGTCTTGAAGCAAAACCTCTGAATCATTCTCTAGTGGCTTGCATATTAATCGGAATCCACACTTTTTCACGAGTAGTTCGTTATGTTGACCATAGGTAGAATTGCATACTCTAATGCTAATGTGGAAATGAGTTGGGTCATTTGGACCAAAATGGTCTACTGTCCACAAATCCTTTGATTCCATATACTCAAGCCACACATAATCCAAATCAAATGACTCCAAAGACCTGTAGTGTTTTGTACCTTTGCAATTAACATATCCTATAAGCTCAAACGGGAAATTTGAAACTATAAGCTCATATGGGAAATCCGAAAGTGTATGCTCAAATGGGAAATTCGAAACTAGGTCATTCGGCCTTGCTTCCACTTGAAATACAACACAGAAAGCAACTCCTAGGATCTTTTCATAGAAGTCCTTTGAAGCCACGAAAGATATATAACCCTCTTTATTGGGTAGCAACCACTTTGGCATCTCTCCTCCAGGTAGAACAACTCGACAATTTGTTTGGCAATGAAATTTCTGTCATAGATATAGACTATTAGATAGTTTTTTCAAAATTGGCACCTAAAAGGAGGAGTTTCAAAGAGTTTAGTGGTAGTCCTAGATTTTTAGATATAGTTAGCAATAGCAATACAAAGATTTTTTTTTTTTTGGTACTTAATTGGTGGAAACGGGACATGTATTGTTGAAGAATTTGTAACTGGATGAACATGTATTATTGAAGTTTTTCATTGGGCAATCCTTGTACTTTAACAGTGAACTAGAGTTCTATAAATAAAGAGAATATCCTTTGCATTGTCTTATAGCAACCTCCACTACATGTCTGCATAATCACTTTCTATATGTTTTCTTTCTTCTTTTTTAATTGGCCTGGCATTCCAGGATTTTTAGCCTTTTGCAATGCACAAACACTCAATGCAGCCAACATGTACACTACTCCATATTAATATGAACCTCAAGCATGAACAAATCATTCACAGAGAGAGAGAGTCTTACCTCAAGCATGAACAAATCATTCACAGGGAAGAGAGAGAGAGAGAGAGAGAGAGAGAGAGAGAGAGAGAGAGAGAGAGAGAGAGTCTTACCTCAAGCATGAACAAATCATTCACGGGGAACCCATTACGGACTAGCTCCCAACTTGAATATAACTCAACGTGCTCAACGTCACGTATGTTGGAGGGAATTCTAGTTAGAGATTTGCAATTATTTGCCTTTAGTCTTCTCAATTTCCCCGGAATCTTAGGGATCTCTTGTAGTTGTTGGCAATGCGAAACCTCCAAAACTTCCAAGTTATTTAGTCTCTCGCATGTAGGAAGGTTAGTGAAATTGTTTCCAGACAAACTTAAAATTTGTAAGCAAGGACAAGAAAGATTTTCCAGGAACTCTACTTTTGATAGATCGCACCCTTGAAGGTTCAACCGCAACAACTTGGGAAATCCCATCTTTGCATGGGGTTCACTCAAATCCTCCTCCTCCTCCTCCTCCTCCTCCTCCTCCTCCTTTGGAAACTTGATTAGTCGTGAGCAGCGACTAAGTTGCAAGACTTCAAGATTTTGCAACTTGTAAATGCTAGATGGAAGGATTGCCAGTTTCTTGCAATCTGATAAACACATCTTCTTGAGAGAGATAAGATTTTTTATGGATGTAGGAAGTTCTTCAATTGAAGTCTTGTGTAGATCAATTTCTTGCAAGCTTTTGTTCTTATTCAGAATATCAGGGAATCTTTGCACTTTAGAGCAATCTTCTAAATTTAGCAACCGTAACTTACGGTGATTTGCAACTGAATCGTGGACATGCTCCAAGTTTTTGCACTTATCAAGATACAACTCCTCAAGATTTGGAGTATAAGAGAGGTCTGGCATTCTAACTAGTGACTGGCATCCACCCAAGTTAATGAACTTCAATTCTTTAAAGTCCTGCAAGAACAATAAACCAACTTGCATAGACATTCCAGAAAGATCAAAGAAAAAAGTGAGATATATGTTCATTTCAAAATCTAGCTGTGATTTTGAAACAAAAATCACTTGATCATAATTGAAGCCACATGCGATCAGAATTCACTAGATCATATGGTTTATATAGAGCACACCCTCTCACTTTATAAAATGAGTTTAGTAAGTAATCATCGTAAATTCGCGAACACTCGTAATTTCACTATGCACCAGAATGGCGTGGCTACTTCCACTATGTATATATGCAAAAGCAATACTTGTGATTTAGGGAGAGAGAGTGTGTAATCTTAAGTAGGAGCACATGAGCCATGATCATTCCTTTGCCAATTGATTCATCACATGCATTTAAGCTAACATCTGGAATCTTATGTAGGGATTCGCAACCACCCGCTTGTAGATCCCACAGAGGTAGTGGAAGGTCATCACTTATTAGGAAGTGGTGAGTGGTTGTTTGTTTTTTAAAAGAAGACATATTTTGTGTGCCTAGATGGTCGTGAATATAACAAAAATATGAAAAATAATAGAGTCGAACTGTCTTGCGTATTATTTTGTTTTGAGCTAGATATACGTTAGCGTAGTGTAAGAGCTCAAAGTTTACTATATCATAATAAATACAACCACCACATTTATACCTTGCATTTGTATACATAAATAAAAAATATAGATGCATTGATAGACTTTGACATCTTGATCCAGTGGATTTCATGTGTGATTTATTAAACCTCTATGGTGCACGTCCGCCCAATACATGGTAAGTCTTTTTGCGCCTTCTTTTGATTAAGGTTTAACTACTTTATTCTTGAGATGCCTTTATCAATGAGTTATCATTCCATAATGATTTGGATACTTTCGATATGGTAAATTTTCAATGAATTTTCTAAAATTATAGCACATCGTTTCGAAGGACTAAAAGAATATTAAATGAAAGGGAGTCTAAGGAATGAGATTTGAAATGTCATATATGAAATTGTATTTGAAGGCATATCTCTCGAAAGATAAAGGTGGTGAGTGTTTATATAGGGCAAGTCAAGAATGTCAATTGAACTCCATAAATTGAGACAAACCTAATCAACACTTTCCCACGTGCGTGCGCATTGCGAATGGAAATGTTGCTATTAGTAGGGAGGGGATTACTGGACAATTTTTATATGGTAAAAAATTTGAAAATGATCGTCATGGAGCCTCGATGGTTTACATGTTATTTTCATATTGGTGAATTGTGCACCTAGATGATATTCCAAAAACATCCCCCTTCATATAGTGATGTCAAATTTGTGTGTCACTTTTGGCATTCCTTATGGTGAAAAGAGGGGACTCGACCTTAGTTCAATTCTGCTAGCCATCCTCAAACCGATAGAAAAGCTAAGGCTGTTAATAGAATTTTGGACAATTTATTAAGTAGATTATTGGAAAACAGTTTAAATAATGAGATTTGTTATTGTTTCAAGGTGAATTTGCAGATGATAATTCGGTGAGTCAAACATCTTTGTAGTTCTTTGGATCTTATGCCACTGCCCACTAAGCGCTAATTCAGTGGATATTCTAAAGAAAGAGCTAAGGAAATCAAGCAGATACATGAGGAAGTGAGGAAGAGTCTGAAGAAAGAGCTAAGGAAATGAGGTGGTTACAAAAGTGAGCTTCAGGGAGAGTATGTAATTTAATCTATCTTCGTATAACGAAAGACCAGGAGCTTCATAAGGTTGGCCTTGAGGACGAGTCTTTTCCAACAGAGGAAGATTGATATTGGAAGTACTTCAACTCCGTATTGGAAGATTTCAAGATTCTCTTTTGTGATTTGGATAGTAGGGAAAAAATATATTTTCTTGATCTGTAAGTTTGTTTATAATATATTTAGGAATGCTTTGATCTCCATCAAAATTTTGATTATATTATTGCATATTTGAATTTCGTAAATTAGGTAGGTTATTTTTACTTAACTTGAAGGCTATTCAAAGGTATCCTAGGCTACTAGCTATAAACACCATCTTGATCCCTCGTTGTAAACACAGCATTATTAAATGAAGTTTTATTCCCGGGTGTTGTCCCTCACAAATTTTCCTTTGTCTGTCTGCCTGCCCTTTAGTGGATTCCTTGTGTCCACGAGTGATCAAGAGAGTGTTGAGACCTTCGAGTGGCGTACGAAAGTGGTGATTCGGCTGAGGAAGACTTAGATTATCCAGTCTCGTTCTTCCTATTCATTGTGGTGTTTTCCATCACACAAGATTAAAAAAAAAAAAAATACCCTTTCTTTTATTTACTCGTTCAACACAATCCAAAGTCCGTGGGACCGACAAGCATGACAGGAAAATTGAAAGACAATGATTCCGTTTTTTTTTTTTTTTTAAATGATGTTTCTGAAAAATATTTTTTAAGAATTTACTTTTAAAAAAATAATAATATTTACGATGTTTGATTCAAACTTGAAAATAAATTGAAAAATATTTTTCACCATTTGGTTCGTGTACTCCTTTAAAAAGTATTATTTAATTTTCATTTTATTATTTTATTCTTCTTTTTTCAAAAAATTGATTTATTTTTATTTTTATTTTATTTTTCCTTGTTCTTTGGCCAAATGTTAGGCCACGCAAGCTTGAGCCTCATTGACCTCCAGCGAGTTCATCCCTTGCCTGTGTTTGGTCATCAATTGTCACCGCGCCTTTTTATGAATATAGTACTATAATTGATATTTGAACAATTGAGAGAAACCACCAAATTAGAAGCACCTAAAGGGAAACATGTGAGAGGTTAAATAAACTTATTAACTTACGCATTTTTCTGTGGATAAAATGTTTGCAAATAAGTAATTGACACATTTTTGTGAAGAAACAAAATTGAGATCCTGTAGAAGGTCCTCTTGGCTTTATATACTAATGTAGATGATATGCATATAAATATAATTACAAATACATAATACATGTATAACCTTAGAATAGATTTAGATTTAAGTATATTTAAATTAGTGAAGTGAGCCTATTACTGACTTTCACTCTACAAAAACCCTTTTAGTCAAGCTCGAAAGAAGTTGCGCACTCATAGCGTGCATACTTCAGCTGGCTTCGAAGTGCCAGATGAAGAGCACTAACACCTCCGCAGAGGAAGTCTTTTCTATGGAGTCGTACTCCACAATCTTCTTTTTATTTAAGCAGGAGAAAGAATTGGATTATCAATCAATTTCCCCTTCTGCTCTACTGCTAGGCTAGAGGACACCCAACAAGGGGATGTGAAGAATCGCTTCCATCCCGTGTTTCGTTACCTCTCGAAGAAACAGAGTAAGGGCTTTAATGGATGGCTCGATTGAAAAAAAAAGACGGGAAAGAGGAGAGATTTTTGAGGTAAAATTTTCCAACTTTTTGAAAATGAATTTATTATCTATAAAGTTTTCTTTGGTGCCGAGACTCCTTCAAAGCTCCTTTTGATTAAAAGTCAATACAAATCTTACTTTACCAAAAAAAAATTATTATCTATAAAGATAAAGAAAGCTTTCTTTTAGTTCCGCTTCTTCCTCCCTCTAAAGATAAAGAAATAGTAGTTAGGAATGGCTGATTAGGTTAGTCCGACCGAAAAATGACAGGACTTTTCGGCCACTGTTATAGAATCATCAAGCTTGTACCTACCTATGTAAAGACTAGCTTCCGATACAGATCCCTAGCTGCACATTTTCTATGTATCTTTTCATTATCCGCTCCATGCAATCAGAGAGGGGACAATCCGAGGTTCAGTCAAAAGCATTTAGCGTGCACCCACTTCAATGGTCAAGCAAATATGCAAGAAAAATCTCTCTTTACAAGCGCAATTTCCAAAAGAGTGTAGTCAGCTCGCCTCTACTGTATGGGGTAGAACCTTTAATAACATTTTCAAAATCTATCCTTTCAAAAACATAAAATTAAATCCTTCCCTGATGTATATTGAAAATTCAAGCACAATCATCATTCATTCTTTAAATTATATCACCAATTACTTTTTGCCCCAATTTTCGGTATTCAAAAGTTAACGATTCATTAAGTTTACTGTTCTTATAATTTTCAATACTCAATATTTTGAAAATAAGTTTGGACTTTTTTCTTGAATATTTTGGTTCGAAGCAAAATCAAGATTCGCATAAGGGAAGTGTTTAATACTCCCCTATAACGGAAAGATTCCACTTATGTTGGTTCATGGAGTAGATCGAGATCCTGTATATAAGGCTTTAATCAAATGTGTACAATTTAATAGATGTAGATGTTTCTTAAGCACATTAACAAGCACCGTCAGAGTAATTAATTGTTGCATTCAAAGTTTCAATAATACATTTGCATATTCATATTCATATGCATATAAAAATGGATATATAAAATATAAGGAAATAAAGACTATGCATTTAAATGCTCACCTTAAATTGCGTCCTCGCAACTTGGACGTTGCTTCGACTCAAATCAAGTCCAACTAACTTCTTTAGACCCGAGGAAAATTCTGGAATCCAAGGAGGACATTCAGGCCATTCAAAATATCTCAATTCATTAGGAAGACACATAGGACCTTGGAAAGAGTTGTGCACATTAATCATAATGAGCACCCTCAACCCTATCATGTTTCTAAAAGCACTTGGGCCTATGTATAATGATTTTGTCCTGGGTAAACATAAAACAATGGCTTTGATTGCATTCGTCCCCTGCATTTATAAAAATCATATTGCAATTAAAATAAAATAAAAAAATCAAAGCACAAAAGAGTAAAATCAGTATCTAAACCAACAAATCTTACCATATCCTTTGACAGAACATCACGAACATCATCATAAAGCCATAACCTACTACGTCTTCCAAGATCATCATGACATTCTTGTTTAACAATATCCATGCCCATCAACTGAATTAAGTCATGCATTTGTAGGTTCCCCCCCTCTTCATATAGCAAAGACTTCCCTACAAGAACGTTTACTCCAATAGTTGTGGAAAAGTTGCAACAGTCAAGAACCTTCACAATGTCCCATTTACATCTCCCCTTGAAGAGACATGCAATATCAAGGAAGATCTCCTTTTCTTCATCATCTAGTCCATCATAACTTAGCCTAAGAACTTGATTGATGGTTTTGTTAGGACTTTTGGCAAGTTTGTTCAACGCACTTTCCCACTCAGGTTCTTCTCTACCACATAGGAAAGAGCCCAGTATCTCAAGGGCTAAAGGTAGTCCATTAGCATAATCCAAAGCACCATCTACAAGATCCCTCCTTATTACTATTTTGTTGTATCTCGAAAAAGCATGCTTATTAAAAAGTTCAAGAGCTTCACAATTGTTTAGAGGCTTAACTGCATAGATATGATCTTTATATATCCCATGGGAAGTTAGCAAATGATAATCTCTAGTAGTAATGATGATTTTGCTTCCTTTGCCAAACCAATCACATTCTCCAGCTAAAGCATTTAACTGTTTTACATCATCGATATCATCGAGAACAATGAGAACTTTTTTGCAGCAAAGTCTGTCTTGAATTATATTAATACCTTCATCAACACTAAACATTGATAATTCTTTTCCCAATAATATCTCCAACAATTTTTTTTGCAAAGGAAGTAAATCCTTGGAATCTTTTGAATCTTCTCGAACATTTGCTAAGAAACATGCACCCTCAAATTGTCTAAAGTTAGCATTGTAAAGGGCTTTTGCTAATGTTGTCTTCCCTATGCCTCCTTGTCCCCATAATCCTATCATGAGAACCTCATTAGACTCAAGATTTAACATTGATTCCAGATTTTCCACTTGGCGATGTATTCCAATTGGATGCTTCGCAACATGTAAGGGCGTGGGTTTTAGCTGCTTAGAGATCTCCTTCACAATTTCCTTTATAAGCGTTGCTTCATCTCTGACAAAATCAAAAAAAGTACTTGATACATTGATTTGGTGGTTTAAAGATATGATTAAGTTTCATCAAAGAAAAAAAAAAGAGAAAAAAGATCTGTTTTTTTTTTTTTTTTGGTTGGAAAGAAAAGATGTGATTCAGCATATAAAAAATAATGACAAAGTGGTGCTTTACATCAATTACTACTTACCCATCATTCAAATCCCATCCAGATAAGTTACCAGCGTCTAAGAGAGCTCTTTTCCATCTATTCACTTTCTCTGAATCCATCCCGAAGTTGGACTCATGTTTAGCCATAGCTTTCCCGTAGCTCTCTCTCCCCCCTCTCACTTCTCTTGGTTTCACCTTGTAAAATACTGGCAGCACAACCAAGTTGTTCTGTGCTTTGCACTCCATAATTTTCACCAACTCGTCCAAACACCATGGCGAGGAAGCATAGTCCTCAGAGAAAACAATGATCGCGACTTGCGATTCCTCGATCGCCTTCATAAGTGCTAGCGATATTTGCTCTCCTTTTCTTAGTTCCTCACTATCCTTGTAAGTGAATGAGCCATTTTGGTCCAGACTCTTGTAGAGATGACTGAGAAAACTGTTGCGAACGTCGGTACCTCTGAAACTCAAGAAGACATCGTAATTCCTCTTAGCTTTAGAAGAAGAAGAAGCCATTAGAATTTGGTAAAAGGAAGCAGGTGCTGGTGTGTTTGCTCGGAAAATGAAGGTGTTGAAGGATGAAGCGAAATCTTAAAAGGTAAGCTACTCCATTGGCCACCCAATGAAGTACTTGGCTGTGGCTTCCAAGGAAATGGCATTCGCCATCAGTAAGATTTGTTCCCCATCGGATCTTCTCGGTATTTTTTTTGCACGCAGAGGCATGACTTTCTTTTTTGAGGGTCAACAAAGAATATTATATTAATTCCAGCTTTGTGGGCAAGGCAGATGAGAGGATGTGATAAAAAATTGGAGAGAAGGAGGCGGTGCCTGGTGGGCTCAGCAAGCTCGGCTTGGGATCCTATTCTTGAGAACTGATGTATTGTGGCACGGGGAAATGTCGCTAGCGTGATTTGTTGCATACTACTATTTTGGTAGCTAAAATTCGCATGATTTTTTGCCATGCCTTCCAATAAACCAATATATAATGGGAATGAAGAAATCCAAATTTTGAGTGCGGACCTACTGGATAACTCAAGAGGATAGCTTTGACATGTAAATCAATTGTAACATCCTACATGAGATGTATTAGTCATGCATGTATGTAGATACTTGTGCCGATTTGAGAGGAGGGCTTTGATATGAGCACGTCTTCACCAACAATCGGTTTCACATTTTCTAGGCATTAGACAATCTAATTACAAATTGGATAAGGATTACCTTTTTCCTTTCATAGCTCAGGCATGAGAATAGATCAAGCTTTTTGTTCAATTGAAAGTAATGCGGTAGGTTCTAATGTATAAATTCAAAGACATGAGAAATTTTCTAGAAGAACACCTCTAAATGATTAATTGGTACACTGATAGCTTATCTTCTATTACTTTGGAGTGAAAGATCTCTCGCTTGACTAGGGCATTACTCATTGGATGCTTTTTTGGAATTCATATGCTTGGTGATGTCATTCTTTGTCAAATCAAAGTGCTAGTCATTTTCAAAAGTATTGGATGCTTGGTATGAGAATTTGTAAGAAAGACTTTGACTAGGTGTGAAAGAACACATTATCTTCAGATTATTTAGTTCAAAAGAGGATCATTGCGTTTAGACTCTAACGAAGAAAGGTGCTTCAAAAGTGTAAAGCATCCACTAACATGGGATGCATTACATATAGAGTTTAGCTTATTTTATTATTATCTAAATTTATGCTGCATATAAACGTCACTGATGTCAATTGAGTGCAATAATTATACCAATCATTATGAGTTTCATGTGATTTGATGATATCTAACCTTTTTTCTTTGTCTTTGTTGCTTAGTCAAAAGCACAAAGAAAAGTTTGCTCCATCGGTTTAGTGCTAGCTTCCCTCCACACGGCTTTGCATAGAAAAGAAAAAAAGATCAAGTTGATTTTGATGGGCAAGTAGCTCCCACCACATGGGATGCATTACATATAGAGTTTAGCTTTTTTTTTTTATCTAAATTTATGCTACATATAAACGTCACTAATGTCAATTGAGTGCAATAATTATGCCGATCATTATGAGTTTCATGTGATTTGATGATATCTCACCTTTTTTCTTTGTCTTTGTTGCTTAGTCAAAAGCGCAAAGAAATGTTTGCTCTATCGGTTTAGTGCTAGCTTCCCTCCACGCGGCTTTGCTCAGAAAAAAAAAAAAAAAAAAAAAAAAAAGATCAAGTTGATTTTGATGGGCAGGTGGCTCCCACCACTTTTTTCCTTCTACATGCTCATATCTTGAGCGATTCCAAGGCTTGACTCCGGTGGCTCATTCCCATTGCATTTTTTATTCTTTTTATTATTATTATTATAAACAGAAACGGCTTGGTTGTTATTATTCGGGAAAATTTTAAACAAGGAGAGGGATTAGACTCGTTTTATAAAATAAAATAAAAAATCCTAAACTGAATATAATCAAATAATTGCCTAAAATGACTAAATCAATCTCACATAGGAGCCAAAGGTTGCTGATCAACCAATTTTTTGATAACTGGCAGGTGTGTGATTGGTTCAACAAACGTGTCGCAACCTCTCTTTTTACGGCGCCCGCGATCGCGTACGGGCGCCCAAGGAGGCTAATGGCTCGGCTGAATTTATTAAACCCGGACTCTCCCAAGTCCACCAATTCACGACTTAATGGTTCAAGTTTTTAACCTGTAAATTAATTTTTAAAATGGAGTCGCCACTAATCGATTTGGGGTGGGTTGATTAGAAACCCAAGCGAAGTATCGGGAGAAGTACTCGCTCTGCGCAACCAGAGAAATTAGGATCGGGACTTGATTACACTAGTTAATCACTAATGCCCTTTCGGTACCTAATCTTGTTTAAACTTTGAGGTTTTTTTTGGATGTTTGAGAGATTTTCCATGCATTTTTTAGGGGAAAAACATTTTTTGAGTCATTTTCTAATTTTTTTTTGGACACAAAAGGGATTTTTGGGGATTTTTGGTATTTTTTGGAAAAATACAAGTCTTTTTGTCTTTTTCATGAATTTTTGGCTTTTTTTTGGATTTTTGGCATTTTTTGGAAAATATGAAATATTTTTGATTTTTTGATTTTTTGGAAAATAAAATATTTTTTGATTTTTCTCGATTTTTTGGAAAATAAAACATTTTTTAACATTTTTAAAATTTTTTTGGAAATAAAACATTTTTTGATTTTTTTGATTTTTTTTTATTTTTTTTAAAATAAAATATTTATTATTTATTTATTTATTTATTTAAAGTATTATTTTATATTAAACTAATAAAACAAAATAAAACCGACCCGGGCCGGATCCGCGGGTTGGGTCCGACCTGGGCCGGATCCGAACAAGGACGGGCCCGACTCGGATTTTTTTGTCTTTTTTTCTTCTGTGTTTTTCTTTTTTAACAAGCCCAGCACAAATAGATCTATTTTCTAAAGAGGACTCGGCCCACGTGTGAATGGCCCAAGCTAGCCGAAACCCTACCCGGGTGAGGTGCACCCGACCCGACTCTGACCCGCTTTCCAGCCGCCTAGGTCTCGCGAAACCCTACCCGGTTTCGCGAACCACGCCCGACCCGGCTCGACCCGACGCAGGATTACTGGCTTCTCCACCCGTCTGCGGCGCGGGTGGAGGGACTGGGGACGACGACGACGGGCAGGGGAGGTAGCCAGGGCTTCGAGCGACGGCAACGACGCGTCTGGGGGCGGTGATGGCGCCTCGGTTACCTGTTTGCAGCAATGGCGCGACGAGGCGGTGAACGGTGGCGGCGACAGGGGCCGTAGGTGCGGATGACGATGGCGGGGTAGCGGCGGTAGCGACAAAGAGCTCCGCCTTCAAGATCTGGTCCGGTGTTGGCGGGTCAGTCGCGGCACGGCGTCGGGGCAGTCGGGAGCATTCGGCTTGGCGCAGGGATGGGCAGCGTCGACGGCACCTCCTTTCTCCTTGAATCCGACCCCCTCTCCTTCGATTCTTCTCTCACTCAGCCCTTTCCGCTCAGATCTCTCTCTCCGGCCGCGAGCTCTCAGATCTCGGTTCGCTCGTCTTCGGCCCCCCTTCTGAAGTCTCTCAGCGGGAGGTTTCGAAGATCTGCGATCCTCAATCTTTGGTCGCTTCCGTGTCCTTCAATGGAGGTGGTGCTGGCCTATTTATAGGCGAGGGAGTCCGGTCGACGAAGAGGTTTGGCCGCCGATTCTCCGTGTGCCGACCGGCCTTGGTGCGGCCGAACCGACTCACCTCAGCCGCCCACTTGCTTGCTTTGAAGGCACGTCCCATCCGTCACTAGTTGGCTTTATGCGCACATCGAAACCCTAGCTGGTGCTCTCTGCACGTGTTGCAGAGGCGTGAAGGGAGAAGCCAAGGAGGAAGAAGACAAGGGGCGTGTGGGCCGGGCTGAGGCGGAAATGGGCCGAGGAGGCCCAAAGGAGGGGCTTCTTTTATGTTTTCTCTTGTTTGTTTTTTTTTTGTTATTTGTTTTTTTATCATCTATTTATCCGGAAAGACAAAATTAAAAACTTAATTAATAAAACTAATTAAAATTGAGGTGTCAACAGCTGCCCCTCTTTGAAGGTGAGCTCGCAGAGGTTGCATTCAAAGACAGTAGTTGATGCCTCAATTTTATCCATGCATGCGCAATAGATTATATTTTATTTAGGACCTATTACTCTATGCGGAAAAGAGCAATATAACATTACATATTCTAAGACAGATAAGAAGATACCTGTAGTTACTTACCGGGAGTGAGTGAGATAGGGTGTGAGCCCCGAGTTTGGCAAGTATCAAGGCGTCATCTTACCTGGTGATATGAGGAGATTGCTTTTCCAGGGCTCGAACCATTCTTCGGTCGCCTGTTAAAACAATCAACTGGTTTGTCTAGAACCCGAACCTTTCTTCGATCGCCTTGACGGGGAATTGCTTTTCCAGGACTCGAACTTTTCTTCGGTTGCCTGTTAAAACAATCAATAGTTTGTCTAGGACCCGAACCTTTCTTCGGTCGCCTGTTAGAGCAATAAGTTGGTTTGTCTAGGACCCGAACCTTTCTTCGGTCGCCTTGACGGAGAATTGCTTTTCCAGGACCCAAACCTTTCTTCGATCGCCTTGACGGGGAATTGCCTTCCCGGACCCGAACCTTTCTTCGGTCGCTGTTAGAGCAATAAGTTGTTTTGTCTAGGACCGAACCTTTCTTCGGTCGCCTTGACGGAGAATTGCTTTTCCAGACCTTTCTTCGGTCGCTGTCGAGCAATAAGTTGTTTGTCTAGGACCGAACCTTTCTTCGGTTGCCTTGACGGAGAATTGCTTTTCCAGACCCGAACCTTTCTTCGGTCGCCTGTCAGAGCAATAAGTTGTTTGTCTAGGACTCGAACCTTTCTTCGGTCGCCTTGATGGGAGATGCGCCGACCTTTCTCAGGGCATCTGTTTGTGGGTGCCTGATCTGTATCGAGGACACCAGTTGGTACCCGACCTTTCTCGGGAGATGCGCCGACCTTTCTCAGGGCATCATATTTGTTGGGGTGTCTGATTTCTGTCAAAGACACTTGTAGGAACCCGACCTTTCTCGGGAGGATGCGCCGACCTTTCTCAGGGCATCGATTTGTGGGGTGTCTCTTCTCATCCAAAGACACCGCTTGGAACCCGACCTTTCTCGGGAGGATACACCGACCTTTTTCAGGGCATTGATTTGTTGGGGGTGCTTGGACATTCACAAGCATTGAAAGAGTACCTGGATATTCACAAGTACTAACCTGAAGGATATTTGGGCCTTTGCAGTCATCGAAGGGGTACTTGGATGATCGCAAGTACAAACTCTTGGAGGATACCTGCCGTTCGCAGGTATCGAAGGAGTACCTAGGATATTCATGAAGGTCCCTTACCTTTTGATAATTGCGAATATCGATGATGTACCTCGCATATTCGTGAAAGTCTCTCACCTCCTGGTAATAGGAATATCGAGGACGTACCTGAGATATTCGTGAAGGTCTCTCACCTCCTGGTAATTGGGAATATCGAGGACGTGCCCCGACTATTCGTGAAGGTCTCTCACCTCTTGGTAGTTGGGAATATCGAGGACGTACCTGGATATTCATGAAGGTCTCTCACCTCCTGGTAGATGGGAATATCGAGGACGTACTGGGATATTCATGAAGGTCTCTCACCTTCGGTAGTGGGAATATCAAGGACGTACCTCGCAGATTCGTGAAGGTCTCTCACCTCCTGGTAAATGGGAATATCGAGGACGTACCTGAGATATTCGTGAAGGTCTCTCACCTCCTGGTAATTGGGAATATCGATGGCGTACCTGGGATATTCATGAAGGTCTCTCACCTCCTGGTAATGGGAATATTGAGGGCGTGCCCCGCATATTCGTGAAGGTCTCTCACCTCCTGGTAATGGGGAATATCGAGGATGTACCTTGGATATTCATGAAGGTCTCTCACCTCCTGGTAATTTGGAATTTGAATGTAGCACAAGGCTTACCCGGATGGCCGCAGGCACTCAAAAGGGCTAGAATACCTGGGTAGCCACAGGTGTACAAAGTACTGGAATACTTGAATGAACATAGGTATTTAATGATATGATCTGAGACCACTCAGGTAGGTCCAAGTGTAAGAAAGCATACCTGGACAACGGTGGGTACTTGACGATATGGGGATATCTAGACAACAGTAGGTATTCCAAGAGATACTTGGTCAGTCACAAGTATCAATACTTTGGGGACAACTCGAACAGGTCGAGTGTCAGGAAAAGGGAGTATCCGAATGGTGGCCAGTACTCAAAGACAATAGGGATACCTAGACAGCAGTAGGTATTCAACGATAAAGGGATACTTGGTCAGTCACAAGTATTAATACTCTTGGGATAATTTGAATAGGTCAAGTGTTAGGAAAATGGAGTATCCGAACGGTGGCCGGTACTCAAAGACAATAGGGATACCTAGACAGCAGTAGGTATTCAACAATAAATGGATACTTGATCAGTCACAAGTATCAATACTCTGGAGACAACTCGAACAGGTCGAGTGTCAGGAAAATGGAGTATCCGAACGGTGGCCGGTACTCAAAGACAATAGGGATACTTAGACAGCAGTAGGTATTCAACTTTAAAGGGATACTTGATCAGTCACAAGTATTAATACTTTAAAGACAACTCAAATAGGTCGAGTGTCAACTGGGGGAGCACCCGAGTAACGGCAGGCACTCAAAAACAGGAGGGTACCCGACAAGTGGTGGATACTCAAAGACAAAGAGATACTTAGACAATTGCAAGCACCCAAACTCAAGGAACGATTCGAACAAGTCGAATGTCAAGAAGAGAGTACCTAGACAGTGGTAGGTGCCTTAAGACAAATAGGGATATGCTTACCTAGCAATATCTCTGATCTCTGAGAGTATGTCTGCTATTTGCACAATATGCACACATGATTGTATATGCTGTAAATTCATGAGTTTAAATGTGATTTATGCATGACAATTTTGTCAGTTTTGCATCATCTGAGTTCCACTGGGGTAGATTTTGAAAGACAACCTTTATTTGGAATATAGATGTCTTGAGCATGCCAAATGAGGAACTTTCAGTCTGAAAGGACTTTTCGCTCACTCTCATGGAAAAGGCTATCCTGACCATTGATGCAGGATTCATAAGGACCACACTATCTCACTGTCATCATGTCAGCAGGGGTCTGAGTATTCTCGCAAACGGTACGACTTTACCAATGTGAGAGGTCTTTGTTGAAACTGTGATGAAGTCTTGGTCAGTGGCTCGTCGAAGGGGACCATCAAGGTTGAAGCTGATGGACGAAAATGTTGCACGATCATCTCCGGGTTTACAAGTCAAGAACCCTGCGAAAAGAGATAGAGTAATCTTGCTCGTACTTCTTCAAGCGATGCTTATGCACATATGAAATCCTACGTTAATTGAAGTGCCCTAGTCTGAAGAGACTTTTACAATGGGATGCAATGTTAGCTTGACTCATGTGTAAAAGGGCGAGAGCTGGTGATTGCCTTAGCATTTGTCACCGGTCTTTCTTCTCACTGTCAGATGGAGGCTCTATCAATTGAACCACAACAACAACTTTTTCTTGGCTGTATTTTTGACTGGAGGGCATTGATCTTGCTTTTACCAGGCACACTGCTTTTTCATGCTCCTGTTTTTTTATTCCAGTTCTTCATTTATGGGCATTGACCTTGCTTTTACCAGGTACACTGCTTTTTTATGCCCATGTTTTTTTTTTTTTTTTATTCTTGTTGCTTGAGAGCTGATCTTGACAAGTTCAAGCAAACGCCTTTGTTAGACTATTGAGTCTTCATCTTTTGCCGGCACTTCTGATTATGCTGCTCAAATGGCAGTAGCTTTTGCTTTGCCTCCACGTGAAGGTGAATTTACGAGACTCAATTGAGTTATATAATAGATATAAGTGCGTAAAGAAAGAATTGCTCTTCATGACTCTAGGGCACTTAAATTAATGCGAGTGTTCATATGCAATAAAGACACCCAAAGATTGATGCAAGTGCGAGCAAGAAAATTTTTATCTCTCTTCTCACCTTGTGATGCTGCTTCGCCTCCGATCTGCCCCAGTGTGGGGTGATTCTTGACAAGGATAGGACAGAAATTTCATCAGTGTATGGGGCTCAATGGGGTGAGCGATGGAATGCCTTTCACTATTTTGGTTACCGTACCATTCGCAAGAGAACTCTTTACCCTGCAGCCATGGAATCTTCTGCACTCATCTCACAAGTGTATAGATGGGGGGACTGTGTGTAGGATATAGTTTGCTTGTCATCATTCTGACGCGCCTCATTCAGCATGCTTAATCAATCTTGTATTCTTCACTTAGCTGTCTATTCTAATAATCCTCAGTGGAATCAGTGACTTAGACAGACAAAATCATCATGCAAAATCCATGCAGCATTTTAAATGTGATGGAGTTTGTACTCTCAAAACAAATGAATGGTTTTGATTCAAAAAAGACCCTATTGATAACTTTAGGGGTTAACATAATGGTGTTTCCAAATATGTTAGATTTTGAACATCAAAAGGGTTATTCGCAAATGGGTGTCACTGGTTGTCCCTATTGATTAGGGATATGACACATGAATGATCAGCCAATGATTGGGAATCTGATCGGGCATCTCTGCTTTTGCCTCTGCAGAAGAGAAGATGTACAAGTAGATCAATTAGTCTGGCCAAAATCAAAATATGAGTTGAGGTATGAAGGATCTCTGTCATTTGCTTTGGCAATTACTCAGGACGCCATTTCGCTTAGGAGATTTTGTCATGCCTCTCATTGATTTATTATCTTTGTTTTTGACAGTCAGGTAATCCTGCAACAAACAAGACATGCTTCTCATTGATTCGTTATCATTGCTTTTGACGATGATCGGTGATCCTGTAACAAACAAGAGGGAATGTGTTAGTCATGAACTCTTTTAAGAGTTGAATAATTGGAAGCGATACAACTTTACCCTTCACTGGTTTGCAGACGATTGGGTGATCCTGAAGTGAGAGGGGGACACGAAGTCCTATGTCCCTTCCTTCGTTAGGTCGATTATTCTCTGAATTGGCTCCTGGATGACGCATCCCTTTTACACGAAGCCGGTGAATTTGATGCGGGTCATTTCCACGAACCTCACTTGGCCAATATTGACCATCAAGTTTGGTTTTAGATTCCCAATGTTTTCTCAATCAGGGAAAATACGTCAAAAGCGAGTTCGGATAATGGGAGTAATGGAAACGATACCGAATTACCCTTCACTGGTTTGCAGATGATTGGATGGACTTGAAGTGCAAGTGGGTCATGAAGTCCTATGTCTTTTGCTTCATTAGGTCACCTCTTCTCTCGTAATTTGCAAGTGCAAGGGAAGCAAAAAAATTTTTATTATTTTTTACCAAGCGGCTAATTGCCGCGTCGGGGATTCGAACCCCCGACTTCGGACCTTTTTGCTTCTTCCCGGATACCACTCGGCTAGAGGTGCCGATGGTGTCCGTAGGGCGCTTCTTTTTTTATTTAACCGAACCGGCTCCTGGACGACACGTCCCTTCATACCAAGTTAGGTAAATCGATATGGATCATTTGATTTGCCCAAATTAACCATTGAGCTTGTTTCTTGAATCCTATGCTTCCTGTCAATAGGAGAAAATATGTCAAAAGTGATTTCAGACACTGGGAGTATTGGAAACGATACCAAATTACTCTTCTCCAAAGTTTGTATTTGCTGACTCCTAGGGATCTCTGTATGTCAATGACGGCCTTTTGTTTTTGACACAGTTTAATGTCTCTTTTGATTGGTCCTCTTCATTTGTGACCATGTATGCATGATTGATGGTTGTCGATTTATCTTCAACGCCTTCCTTCTGTGGAATTTTCTTATGTCTTTGACTATATGACCATTAGCAGCATTGAGCAAAGTCATGTGCTTCAAGCTTCTATGGAATCTGAGATGGACAATCAAAACCTCCAATTCTCTTGTGGCAATTACTTCTTGCGAGAATATGCATCTGGAGTGAAGCTTCTAAATTCCAAAGTCATTGTCCAAGGTGTGGGGCTATAGATCGCCTTGATTGTCTAGATTTTCTTCCTGTTGACAGTAATCACTTAAAAGGAAGAAGAGAAACTCCTTCCTTATGTTGTAGTTGATACTGTAACATCTAGCCGTTTGGGTGCGTCGTGCGACAAGATAGTCCTTTGGCTTAGGATGGAGCTGGGCAGGAGTGAGGCATGTCATAGATGCTTCGATTTCAACTGTATGCCTGTACCTATTACGTCTCACCTTTTGTATCCTGTAAATAGAAAAGAGGGGTTGTCATTCTCAATATTATGTTAAGGGAATAAGACTTACCCTTTTTTTTTAAACGGGATGCTCCTTTCTATTTGCCCCTGTTTTCTTGGTAGGGTGTCTTTGAATTTGGCGAGTTCACCTGATGTGCTTGCTTCAAATGCCCTCTGTCACACTAAGTCAAAGGGGACGAGAATGATCTTCTGAGACATGAAGTGAATGAGTCAGAAAGATAAACATGATTAAATTTATCATCTTGTTTCAAAAAAAAAAAAAAAAATTCGGGTGATGAAATATTTTTTATTTTCAAAATACGTCTTTGGGGGAGAAAAAGCATGAGGAAGCCCAGCTCTCAGTATTCTCCTTGGATGATATTTTCTTTTCATGGTTGGATAACATCACTGGGCTAGTTTGGAGTACTGCCTCATGCTCTCAAAATATTATAACTGTACAATAGAGTACTGGGAAATTACAACAGTAGCATACTAGACAGAATAAGAAACATGAAATTATAAAAACAAGCAACACCCATGAAAACTCCTATGAAAAGGAGCATTTTGATAGTGCTGGTTTTGAAATCAAGCGCCTTTAAGTTCCTCGCCTCCAATAGACTCGAAGTATTCGCATGAGAGGACCACTTCATTGAAGCTACGGAAATGCAACCCATGCAACCAACAGCGATGCTTGCGGGGTAAAGCTCCTATGAACAGCTTTATCATTTCTTCTTCGGCTAGCTGAGGGTAGGTTTGCATCATAAAAGCTTCCCACCTCCTTGCATATGCTCGAAAATCCTCCATTGGTCTTCTTCTAAAGTGAACCAAGTTCTCACAAGACAGTTCAGCTCCAATCTGGTGTTGGTACTGATGCAGGAATGTGGAAGACAGCTCATTCCAATCCCTCATGAGGCTGATATCTGCTGTGACGAACCATTGCAATGCAGACCCTGTAAGACTTTCTTGGAAGGCCTGAGTTGTGAATGACATTGGGCCATAGTACCAACTCATTTCAGCATGGAGGTACTGCAAGTGGGCCATGGGGCAAGTCGTGCCGTTATACTTGCGGAAATTGGGTATCCACATTTCTATGGGGGTCATGATCCTACCAGGGCAAGACAAGCTTGGTATGTCTTGATTAGGCCACCGATTTTCCCACTGCATATCTGTTGTAGTGGCGAATTTTTCTGTTTCAGGGAAGTTGGATTCTACCGAGATTACCCCATTGCTTTCTTCTTGGTCAAAATTTCCGAATGAGGATAAAGTATTGAAGCTATCCTCATGGTCAGAGGACAAGTTTAGTACTTCGTTAGGATCATAGCGGATAAAGACGTATGCTTCTTCTTCTGACGGGCCTTCATCTCCGGATGAGAGTAGGAAACAGTTATACGATGAATCGTCAGTTTCATTGTCGAAATAACGCTGGAAGTCCTTGGGATTGTATTCTAGGGCCGGGAAGTCTTCAGGATTGTACTCTAGAGGGTGGTGGCCTTCAAAGTTGTATTCTTGGAAATGTTCAAAGCTTTGGTGCGGTGGCTCGTCGGTAGATGCTGAATCTATCTGCTTGGGTTTTCTTTTCTTGGCTTCTGGTCCAGACTTTTTGAGTAAAGCCCTTTGTTTTGCTAACTTGATTCTATCAAGGGAAGTGAGAGACATTAGAGTTTCACTGTCTGATTCACTTTCCAGGTTGATAGGGGTTGGTATTCTTTAGACCCTAGCTCTTGGAGTAAGCTTGGGGAGTTGTCCAGTTGTGCCCCACTCTTGAACAGACTCTGTGTCTTTGACCTCGTACAAAGGCTCCTTGCCTTTCCTAGTGGGAAATTTTCCAAGTAAAAGGATGTTGCTCAACCGCCCATTTATTATGCAAGGCTTCATTGACATGCTCCTCTCCTATCTCGGCGGCTATGACTCCTCGTGCTCCGCGATCATTGGCTCTTCGTAGGGCAAGGTGATGTCGGGGGTGATGTCAATATCGTATTCTTGATGGAAAACATGAATTAATTCCCTTCAGGTTTTAAGGGGACTAATCTTCCTAACAATGTACCATCGCAAGGCAGGGCCAGTTAAGTTCGATTGGTACGATTGAATCATCCTTCGAACCAGGTAAGCCTGCAAGTAGGTCTCTAGGCTGGAGGTATTAGCATACCTTTCGCATTCAAGTGCTTTGAGTTTTTCAGGGATCTCAATGCCGGCGTAATTGGACAGGTCCATGGGATTCTGCTCTTGCAGCTGGTTTAACTTTTTCATGATCCTTTCAAACTGTCTATGGTACTGGCTATTTTCCTCGACAAATTTGCGGGTATCATGACGGTGTTTGAGACAACTATAGAGTTGGGCTCGGCTTGAGTGGATTTCATTTGTCTCGAGAGTTGTTGAAGGACAATGGACATCTGTCCTACGCCGTCTTCAATGTTAATGAGACGATTTTGTACATCATTCTGATCGGGTCCTATTGCATGAGGCCAATCACGAGCGATTGGTGGCCGGCGATTCATAATTACCTGTTTGTTGTGAAAACAATGAATGAGCACGAAAGTAAACAAAGATTGACCCATGGCAATGGTCTAACTACTTTTTATTTATCAAAAGAGGATTTCATAGACTGCAGACTTCTGACATCTAGAACTTGAAACTGAAAAGACAGGATGAAATACTAGATATTAAACAAGAGTCCCCAAACAATGGGACAAAACTTTCACATTATTTACACTAAAGGGCACATGATTGCTAATTTATATGTGACGGGGAGCCTTGTTCTTGCGAGGACGCCTACTTCCTTGAACTGGTTCTGAGGTGTGCATCCAATCCATTCCCGAATCTCTCTCCATGAGCTCGCTTGCTCGTGCTTTGGCCTCTCTCACTGATTGAGTGAGGGACTAATGGCTTCCATCTTGTCGGGATACAATGGTTGTGGATGTAGGACATTGAGGCGTGGTGGGCTTTTTCTTCTCCCTCAAGCCCTTCAGGTATTACAATCCTTTTGCGATGGCACTTGTCCCAGGTTTCCTCAGCGGTAGAAATTTCGAATTCATAGTCATGGCTTGTGTTGAAAAGAACTGGAGGGACCATCATCTTGAAAGGCGGTGGGATCTCCTGAAGGGCTCCATATTGTCGTGCTACCCGATACGGGTAGTAGGGAATGGCGCCGGTGAGACCGAGCAACGAAATTGGGCGGGTGCGCATGTAAGCAAAGCGGGCCCTTTTTTCATGGAACCAACCAGCACACCATTGGAATGCCTCAGGAGCTGGGTTTCTTAGGAAGCTTACCCAATTTAAACAGCTTTGATTGGGAATGTACGGTCCTAAAACCATAAATTTTTGTAATGGATTTTCAAAAGCATTTGTTTCAGGCGATCGCATGAAGTCTCGAAATTCGTTTAGGTGAGAAAAGAACCAGACTTGTAAAATTTCAGGAGAGGCTCGCATGATTTTCTCCGAGTTGTCTTTAAAACGATTAAAAGACAAGAATGTTTCAGTTAAAATCATGTTGACATAATTCCCCCCTCTTAAGATCTAATCAACTATCCATGCCATCTTGGAAGTTATGGCATTTCTTTGATGGGGGAAGATGATGAGTCCGAAAAGGCTAGGAGGAAAATCTCACTTTTCCGGGTCATAGGCTGATTTTGGAAACAGGCATTCATAAATTCTAGTGGGCAAGTATTATGGTTGTCTTCAAGAATTTGTCTCATGACATGGATTTCAATTCTTAAAAGTCATGCTAACTGCGCCATGGGAGGGCGCCTATCGATGGCTTGACAAGCTTTTTCTCAAGAGGCATTCCAGGTGATGATGCTGTATTCTTCCAAGGTTGGGGTTAGCTCAAACCTACCGAATATAAAAGTAATTGTCTTCGGGCACCAAAAATGTGCCATGGCTTGTATGACTTCAGGACGAACAGTGATTTGGATCAACGATAGGAGATGACCAATTTTGGCCTTCACGCGCTCCCGGGCAAACCGATCTAATTGACCCCACCATCCGAAGAGCTCCGTCTTGGGAGCGGGAATGAACTGGATATTGTCTTTCCCCATCACATATAAACTGGGACTTGAAAAGTTTATCCTACATTGCCATGGGCCAAATAAAAGACTGAGTAAAAGTAAAGAAATCACTTTGCTTTTAAAGAAAAATGGCAAGCACAAGACATGCGCATGGGACGTGCGGCTCGATTTCTAACTCAAAAGGCTTGATGAAATTAAAAAGGTATCCGCCCATCGCAATCTCGCGTTAGCAGCATACCCTCTTAACCTCGGCTAAGAAATTCGGGGAAAAGAAAGGCAACCTCTACATCACAGTCTTGCGTTCGAGGCCGTATCTTTCCTAACACCATCCTAGAAATCCTATGGCGGCCCAGGTCCGGCGGCCGGGTTGTGTGTGCCATGTGTAGTGTTTAAAACAGTAAAGCATGCACAATAGTTTATAATCACAAAACATTTTATTTTGACAGAAAAAAAAAACTTTAAGCTATTACCCTGCACAAAAGAAAAAAACCTAAGTCAGCAAAGCGTTTAAACAAAGATAAAATGGCTTAAGTCCTCAAATTCCCTAGCGGAGTCGCCAAGCTGTCGCGACCTCTCTTTTTACGGCGCCCGCGATCGCGTACGGGCGCCTAAGGAGGCTAATGGCTCGGCTGAATTTTATTAAACCCGGACTCTCCCAAGTCCACCAATTCACGACTTAATGGTTCAAGTTTTTAACCTGTAAATTAATTTTTAAAATGGAGTCGCCACTAATCGATTTGGGGTGGGTTGATTAGAAACCCAAGCGAAGTATCGGGAAAAATAGTCGCTCTGCGCAACCCGAGAAATTAGGATCGGAGACTTGATTACACTAGTTAATCACTAATGCCCTTTCGGTACCTAATCTTGTTTAAACTTTGAGGTTTTTTTTTGGATGTTTGAGAGATTTTCCATGCATTTTTTAGGGGAAAAACATTTTTTGAGTCATTTTCTAATTTTTTTTGGACACAAAAGGGATTTTTGGGGATTTTTGGTATTTTTTGGAAAAATACAAGTCTTTTTGTCTTTTTCATGAATTTTTGGCTTTTTTTTGGATTTTTGGCATTTTTTGGAAAATATGAAATATTTTTGATTTTTTGATTTTTTGGAAAATAAAATATTTTTTGATTTTTCTCGATTTTTTGGAAAATAAAACATTTTTTAACATTTTTTAAATTTTTTTTGGAAATAAAACATTTTTTGATTTTTTTTTTTTTTTTTAAAATAAAATATTTATTATTTATTTATTTATTTAAAGTATTATTTTATATTAAACTAATAAAACAAAATAAAACCGACCCGGGCGGATCCGGGTTGGGTTCGACCCGGGCGGATCCGAACAAGGACGGGCCCGACTCGGATTTTTTTGTCTTTTTTTTCTTCTGTTTTTTTCTTTTTTAACAAGCCCAGCCCAAATAGATCTATTTTCTAAAGAGGACCCGGCCCACGTGCGAATGGCCCAAGCTAGCCGAAACCCTACTCGGGTGAGGTGCACCCGACCCGACTCTGACCCGCTTTCCAGCCGCCTAGGTCTCGCGAAACCCTACCTGGTTTTGCGAACCACGCCCGACCCGGCTCGACCCGATACAGGGTTGCTGGCTTCCCCATCCGTTTGCGGCGCGGGCGGAGGGACTGGGGACAACGACGATGGGCAGGGGAGGTAGCCAAGGCTTCGAGCAACGGCAACGATGCGTCTGGGGACGGTGACAGCGGCTACTGTTACCTGTTTGCAGCAATGGCGTGACGAGGCGGTGAACGGTGGCGGCGACAGGGGGCTGTAGGTGCAGATGACGATGGTGGGGTAGCGACAGCAGCTCCTCAGTTTCCAGATCTGGTCTGGTGTTGGCGGGTCAGTCGCGGCACGGCGTCGGGGCAGTCGGGAGCATTCGGCTTGGCGCAAGGATGGGCAGCGTCGACGGCACCTCCTTTCTCCTTGAATCCGACCCCCTCTCCTTCGATTCTTTTCTCACTCAACCCTTTCTGCTCAGATCTCTCTCTCCGGCCGCGAGCTCTCAGATCTCGGTTCGCTCGTCTTCGGCCCCCCTTCTGAAGTCTCTCAGCGGGAGGTTTCGAAGATCTGCGATCCTCGATCTTTGGTCGCTTCCGTGTCCTTCAATGGAGGTGGTGCTGGCCTATTTATAGGTGAGGGATTCCGGTCGACGAAGAGGTTTGGCCGCCAATTCTCCGTGTGCTGACCGGCCTTGGTGCGGCTGAACCGGCGTCACCTCGGCCGCCCACTTGCTTGCTTTGAAGGCACGTCCCATTCGTCACCGGCTGGCCTACTCGCGCACCGGAACCCTAGCTGCCGCTCTCTGCGCGTGTGTTGCAGAGGCGTGAAGGGAGAAGCCAAGGAGGAA
This sequence comes from Eucalyptus sideroxylon x Eucalyptus melliodora, assembly GCA_016097485.1. Classification (NCBI taxonomy): domain Eukaryota; kingdom Viridiplantae; phylum Streptophyta; class Magnoliopsida; order Myrtales; family Myrtaceae; genus Eucalyptus; species Eucalyptus sideroxylon x Eucalyptus melliodora. Next base: position 19,640,952 of record CM027831.1, on the reverse strand, counting down.
GAAGACAAGGGGCGTGTGGGCCGGGCTGAGGCGGAAATGGGCCGAGGAGGCCCAAAGGAGGGGCTTCTTTTATGTTTTCTCTTGTTTGTTTTTTTTTTTTTGTTATTTGTTTTTTTATCATCTATTTATCCGGAAAGACAAAATTAAAAACTTAATTAATAAAACTAATTAAAATTGAGGTGTCAACAGCAAACGAAACCTGGATATTTTTGTCTAATAAAACTTGGTAAAAATTATAAATCCCAAAAACAAAACACCACCGCCACCCCCACCCAACGCACCCGAAGGTTTCTTCCTTCATTTCTTCGCATCTTATCCTTTGCGTCCAGTCTTCTTTTCTTTCCAAAGATGAAGACAAAGCTCATGCAAGGCCCACCTCTTCATTAGTCGACATTCACATGTAACATAAGGGCCCACCTGCCCCCCCCCCACTGCGCCCGCGCCCCGCCCCCAAAAGAAAAAAAAAAAAAGTTTCTTCCTTTATTTCCTCACATCTTCTTCCTTTCCTTGCGGTCTTCGTTTCTTTCTAAAGGTGAAGACAAAGCTCAAGCAAGGCCTACCTCTTCGCTAGTCAGGCACTCACATGTAACATAACACCAACCCCCCAAAAAAAAAAAAAAAAAAAAAAAGAAGAGGTTTCTTCCTTCATTTCTTCACATCTTCTTCCTTTCCTACCGGTCTTCTTTTCTTTCCAAAGATGAAGACAAACCTCAAGCAAGGCCTGCCTCTTCATTAGTCAGACACTCACATGTAACGCAAGGGCCAAACCAAACCACCCCCCCTTTCTCTCTTCTCTCGTTTCTTCACATCTTATTCCTTTCCTTCCGATCTTCATTTCTTTCCAAAGACGAAGACCAAGCTCAAGCAAGGCCTACCTGTTCATTAGTCAGATGCTCACACGTAAAACAAGGGCCTTGATTCTCTATCTCCTTTTTCAAGTTTGTGCTTTACTTTGATCTCCACTCAGATTTGATTTCGTTCAAATTGGTGCAGCCGGTCCTTCATTTGTCCAAGAGAAAGTGATTGCATCTTGTTGAAACAACAAGTGATAAAAAAAAAATAATAATAATAATAATAATAATAATAAGCCACTCAAGTGATTAAAAAATGTTTTGGCACTCAAGTAAGCATCATACGATAGTTACGACACTTGTGGTGTCCTTTGCTCATGTCTCATAGCTCATAGTGATTGTGAACATGAGGTAAAGTGGTGTCCTTTGCTCATGTCTCATAGCTCATAGTGATTGTGAACATGAGGTAAATGATCATACTTTTATGTATACTTTTGAAGATCTTCAAGTTCAAGGAGCCTTGGATGATCTTGCAGTAGATTTTGAAAAGTTAGTAAGAAAAACTCAGTGCTAAAGAAATTAAATGATTCTATTATTGATGAAAACAAAAGAGTGGTTGATAAATTGGAACCTTTGAAGAAAAAGGGTGATGGTTTTGTAAAATAAAAGCGTGGCTTTGAAGCATGGCAAAAATGGGATCAAGGAAAATGTTGAGAAGTTGCAAAATGAATTCGAGGATTTGAAAAAGAAAATTGATAGATTGAGTGCCAATTTTCAAAATTTTATTAAGGGTACTATGACCTTGAACATAATTTTTAACAAAGAAAGATTTCCTAATTCTAGACTGGTCTTGGATACCAACCCCTTCAAAATAGAAAAATTGTTTTATATCGTTATTGTTAGAGCTTCTCACATATCACTCACTCAGAACTTTGTGGTGAGAAATGGAAAATGACACAAATAACCCTTGAACTTTGACCCAATGTGAAATATGGTCCACGAACTTTTAATTTGTTCAATGTAGTCCATAAACTTTGGTTCAATGTGCAATGTGATTCCTAAAATTTTAATTTACTTTACTTAGTCCCTAAACTTTTGGTATATTTCAATTTAGTCCCTAAACTATATGAAAATGTTTAATATTGTCCATGATATTCAATTAATGGAAGACTACATTAAATATTTTCATATAATTTAGCGACTACATTGAATATGTACCAAAATTTCATGGATCACATTGAATAAATTAAAAGTTTATAAATTACATTATATATTGGGTCACAATCCATAAATCATTTGTATCTTTATCCCTAAATATGGACATTGCGAACAAACAATTGCTACTTGAGAAATTGTGTTGTCAGAAGAGTAGAAAAGGTACGGGGGAGCCTAAAGGTACAGTCTACTAACCTACCAAGAAGAGGCTTAAATCTGCTGTTTGTAGGTACGTCTTGGACCAATGCTAAAATGCACAAATGTTATCTTAACGGAGGTTGCTCAATATACATGACTGAAAATGCAAGTTTATTCAAGTAATTGAAAGAATGGATGGAGGACATGTGAATTATGGTGACAACTCAAAAGGAAGAGTCGTCGGTATTTGGTAATGTTGGTGAAGAACAAACTCTTATTAAAATGTTTTTACTTGTTGAATGTTTGAGACATAAGTTGCTTAGTATCGATCAATTAGGGCTTGCTTGTTAAAAAGTGTTTCTGTTCTCCGAAATAAAAATTTTTGTTCTTTTGTTCCGGGGAACGAAAAAAAAGAAGAGAAACGTGTTTGGTAAAATTTTTGTTTCCATGAACAAATTTAGAACAAAAACAAAAAGTAGAAAAAAGTAGTTTCTTATTCCCAAGAACAATTCCAAGAAACGATTTTTCTCTCTCTTCTTTTTTTTTTCTTATCTTATCTTTTCTTCTTCTTCTTCCTTTTGGCCAGTCGCCGACCTCGGCCATGGCCGGTGACCAGTCGACGAGGGCTAGTGACCTTGCTAGAGCGTCGCCGGCCCAAGGCGACGCTGAGCCTCTCCAGGCCACCGCCAAGTCGGCGTTGCCCAACGGTGGCCCAACGAGGCCGAGCCTCATCGGTGGCTTGGCAAGGCTCGCTTGGCCACCGAGGCCACAGGCGAGGCTCCAGCGAGCTTGCCGAACCTCGCCCAGCCAATCGCCGACCACTACCGTGACCGACGACCAGCCACAAAGGAGGAAGAAGGAAGAAAAAGGAAAGGAAAAAATATTGAAAAATTAAAAGAAACAACAAAATTATACATGTTTACTAAACACATTTCTATTTCTAGAATATAAATTTTTTGCAGTGACCAAATGCGTTCTTATACTCAGAAATTGTTCCCGAGAACAGAAATAGAAAAAACTATCTATTCAAAAATTGTTCCCGAAACAGAATAGTTACCAAACGCGCCCTTACGTGATAAAGGCTTCCGAGTAATCTTTTAATCATCTACTTGTTCTATTACTGATACTCCTAATGGCATTGCTCAGGTTTGGAAAATGGCTTGGAAATGTGTATGTGATTTAGCCATAATGCTTAAACTCAAACGATGAAACTTGTCTTGTTGTTCTAAACGAAAATGATCCTTGATTATGGCATCAAAATTTAGCACATATACGTATGGATGCTATCCCAAAGCTTCCTAGGCTTAGTTTAGTTCCTGGCTTACCTAATTTAAAGATCAAGTTTGTGATGCTTGTGTTAAAGGAAAATAAACGAAAGTGTCATTTGAATCTAAGAAGCGCGTTAACACCTCTAGACTTTTGAAATTGCTTCACATGAATATGTTTGGTCTTTCAAAATCTTCCGAGTCTTGTTGGTAAAAAGTATGGGATGGCCTCTCATAATCTTTATAACTTTTGATGTCAGGATTCCTAGAGTTCTAACCGACCCACAATTTGGTGGAGAATCCACACTAGAAATTATGTTCATCAAGAAGGGAGGAGAAGTTTGGACAAGGAAGAATGCTTGGGATGGCCAACCTGAACCCAAAAGGTATCGCCACCATCGTCGTCTTAGGCGAGCCGTTTATGTTGATATGGGGACGAAAATAAAGATGAGGCTCTCTCTACCGAGCGTACTTCGCTTTTGGAGCGGAGAAACACATGGTCCGCAATGAGATGCAAGAAAGATTTGCGGGATATTCGTGAAGAACTTCAATTGTTCAACCATTATGCTGAAATTTTCCTCCAAAGTCCTCTTTTCTTTCCACAGCCTCCACCTCCTCCTCCTCCACCACCTTATTAGATATGTGTTATCGTATTTTTTTCAAGAACATTTGGGCTTGTTTCTTACTTGAAGAGGTGTTCAAGATTCTTTTCATTTCCGTGTGATCTTATTTAAAAACACTTGACCTTGAGTACGTTGAATTGTTGAAAATCATTTGATCTCCTTATTTGCCCCTTAAGCTCATTTGGATGTTATCACAGAAGGGAGGAAGATGCGAGTGATATTTGATTTGATTAATGAGCAATCTTGCGGGGGGAGCTTCTGATTTCAATTGCATCAACGACTTAAATTTCGTCAAGACAGCTATTTTATTTTCACTTGAACTTAAATTTGTCTGCTCAATCCAACGAGTGTGCAGGCTACTTTTAGTCGGACACCCGAAAGTCTCAATTGAAGAATTTCTAGCCATTCGATGTGTTACTAACGAGTAATTGAGTTAGTTTTTTTTTTTTTTTTTTTTTTTTTTTTGGGCCTAAAAATAGGTACCGCATTGTTTTGGGTGATTATTTACACAAGCAATAGTTGCAAAATCCCTTTAGTATGGACTTTGCAGTCAAATTCTTAAGAGATGAATCTTGCGAGGGTGTTTCTTTATAAAAAGAGGCACCCTATTTGCTAAGGAGCACCGACTCCATCGTATGCTGACTTTTGTATAAGGCTTCAAGTGTAGTCAATTGAGTATAACATTCAAATGGTCTCGGGGAGTGGAGTAGGCATCAATTTATGCCAAACCACTTTATATCGGCTAAGCATTCCACTAGCCCTACTCCTTTTATTTACATGCATATTGTGTGTTTCACAAACTGCAATTGCCAAACTTATATTTGTGTGTAAATAATGGATTTTGCGGTGCATTTTTACATGTCTGGAACAATAGTTGATACCTCCCATTATTGAATTTATCGTATTTGACAATTATTTGATTTTCTAAATCATTAGCCTCTCCAGAAATTCATCACATGAATCATGTCACTTACCTATTGAGTCATTTTAAGGGCATTGAGCAAGCAAGTGGATATACATTTCCATATACGCTTCACATACCTGATCACGATATGCTCACCATCGGGATCAGGGCGACCCAAATCGAGGTGCGCCAAGATGCTCGAATTTCATACAATTGGAGAGCGATAAAGAGCTTCAGCCTCTTTAATGTTTTTCAAAAGATGATGCACCATGCCTGTCCACTTTGCTTGAAACTTGGGGGCAACTACTTGATCCAAGATGTTTTGTGTCAATGCCCTCCATATGACTTCCACTGCTCACCAGCTTACTTGCAAGTAGCTTTTTGCATTGCATATCTTCCACTAGTCATCATGGGAACCCATCCTGGATTTAATCTTTTGTTCTTTCATGCCTATTGCCTCTCGACTAGGTCGAATTTTCTCTTGAAAAATTATCGGAAAAAGTCATAAACCTATTATACTTTTACAAATTCGGTCTTAAACTTTGCAATTATACCAATTGAATCATAAACATTTTTCATATTTTGCCAATCGAGCCATGCGATCAATTTTTGATGGGAAATCATTGACATGGATGCCGATCGTTCTACTTGGCATGGTCAACGCTAATATGAACATTTTTTAATAAATGTATAAATATTTTATGTTTTATTTTTTTATTTTTTTTGCATTACCGGGGATCGTTTAGCTAGGCAAGGCCATCGTGGCCTGAGCAAGGGTTAGCCTCACCAGATTTGGCAAGGTTAGCCCTCGCCCTCACCTAGCATAGCTTGGGCCAATGAAACGCTTGACAAGGCTACCATGGCCTAGGCAAGGGTTGGCCTTGCTAGCTATCAGCAAAAAGAATAGGGGAAAAAAAAAGTGAGAAAATTATTTTAAAAAAAAAATCAAAAGTGATTTAAAAATATCCATGTTTGCACCAGCCATATCATATTAGACAATATGTATCCACGTTAGTTATTTTCATCAAAATTGGCCGGATAGACTCAATTCTTAAAAAGTAAAAAAGTTCGTGATTCAATTAATACAATTAAAATGTTTATTAGTGAATTGACAAAAGTACCATAAATTTAGGGCTTTTTGGATAATTTTCCCCACTTTCTCAGAGGCTATAATTCATCTTCATTATTCCACATTGCAAAGTCATAACGTGATTGAATGGACAAGCTCAAAACACTTTTGGTAATAATAACAAAAATAAAAAGGCACTTGTAAGTTGGGTACTAACACACGTATGTTCAATCATTCTTTCAACATAGTGTTTTTGGATATAGGAAATGTAAGAAATATAAAAAATAATGCTAAGGTTATAAATGCATTATAGTCATCCTAGATAAGACACTAAACTATTTCATCTCAAGCTTCATTCGAATCTCAAGATCCCTGTGATGTAAAACACTAAGAGGATAGAGTTGAGGCCAAGATTCGATAAAGATACCAATCCAACTTGAGGGCGTTAGATGTGCAGGTACTGACACGTTAAAACAAGAAACACGTTCGTGAAGCCTGCCATCCTTGTATATCAAATGGATAAGCCAGAGAAGTCCCAATGGGAATTTCGGCTCCTCTCCTATGGTGAGGTTATCCCTTTACCAGGTACCAAGGATTCACGGGATACCTCGTGGGTAAGGGTCTAGGGTACTAACACAAGCATATTCGATCATTCATTCAACTTAGTGTTTTGAATATAGGAAGTATGAGAAATATAAAAAATAATGCTAGGGTTATAAATGCGTTATAGAAGTCTTTCGAAGAATTTTGGCTTATCTTGCCCAATAACTATAAACGTTCGGTTATTTTGCAGCTTTCCTCTGCACCGGTTGGGCCACTTTCCTCTTGATATGTTGGACTTGGGCCCATTTTCCAAAGTCCAATATCCGCCATAGCTCTTGATGCAAGACTGTTCTTATGGACTAAAGCTGGTTCTGGTGGCTTCTTCTGCAAATCTGCTTCTCTTGAACTCTCTTCATTTTAATGTGTTTGATACCTGAGCATGACTAACCTCGGAGAGTGTAAGTTTGTGACCAACTACATAGAGGAAAGCTGGATCGAATCGAGTCACTGATTGTCTGGAGTCTCGATCTTTAGGTCATCCTCTGGCTGCTTGCTCGTTATTCAGAATCTCCATTTTGTCAAGATTCCTTCCATTATTCTAATGCTATAAGGCGGAAACGATTCAAATCATCTTGACCGAAATCGACTTTTTCACGGCTATCTTGGTTTGGAATATGCAAGCCACATATTATCAGAATTAGCTTGATCATATGGTGTGTATGGAGCAATCCCTCTCCCCTTCTTGCCATTAATGTGTGGGAGGATCTGAACCGTGGCAACCTCTTTTCCTCCTCCTGGTCCGAATATGAAATAAAACGCTTATCCTAGGAACTTGTCATTTAAGCGATATGAAGCCATAAGCAGCCATTCCGACATCTCTCTTGCATGAGATAAGATTTCCCTAGGAACGATCTTCCCGCAACGTCGGGATCAGTGCCAATGAACTACACATCTAACAAAGAAACAAAAGTGCGGGTTTATCCGAACTTTACCTGAATAACTTAGAGTCTACATGGTAACGTTTTTATTTCTTCCGATTTTTATTCTTTTGTTTCATGAAACAAAAAAAGAATAAAAATTCATTTAGTAACGTCAATTGATTTTTCTATTCTTCGAAATAGAAAAGTGGCTAGGGAATAGATTTGGAACAAAAATAAGAAGTAAAAAAAAGTAGCTTCTTATTCCTGGGAACAATTTCTAAAAATAAGCCTTTTTTTTTCTTTTTATAACTTTCTTCTTTTCTTCTTCCTTGTCGTGGCCATCACCCTTGGATCTGCTGCCGCCCGCCCACCACCGCCACCACCTACCCCCACCCACCGTAGGCTACCACCACTACTTTGATCGTCGCTGGCCGCTCGACCGCCAACCGTCCCGGTGATCGCCGCTACCGCCATACGCCGCCGGTTGATCACTGCACACCTCCACCCGACTGTCTCAGGTTGCCACTGACCACCCAACCATCGCCAACCACTGTCGATTAACAGCCAGCTAGGGAAGGTGGCTGGCTAGCTGACTACCACCCTCCACCAGCGCCTCCTGATTGTCATCGATCGCCGCACATGTCGAACGTTGTTCGCCACCGACCAAATGCTGATCGCCAACCGTTGAGCGACGGCGGGAGGTGGGTGGCAGCCATCGAGCGGTGGTCCAACGTCAGCTGTCGACAAGCGGTGAGCTACGATCAGTCGACAACAGGCAGCAATTAGCGTTCAATGATTGAAAAGCAAGAAGAAAATGAAAAAATACAAAAATTTATAGATCATACCAAACGCATTCCTATTTTTTTCTATTTCGAGAATAATTTTTTTTTATAGCCTTCAAACACTTTATTTTACTTAGAAAATTTCTGACATCCAGATTTTTGAGTTTTAATTTCGATTGGATAAATAGGGCTGTTTTCGTTCGTTGAAGTTGAGGATTGTGAAATTGGGAATCGTGAGAGATCGTTGGATGAGGAAAGTAATCAATTTGATGAAAGAGACATCAATTGATTTTATGAAAGTCTTTCGAGAGAAATTCAAGAGGGAAATTGGATGCAAAAATGAAAAAAGGGAAATCAAGAACTCTAGTTGGAATTTCCTTTGGGATTAATTGAGCTTATTCAAAAGAAATTGAATTAAGAATTTTCTATTTGGGAAAATTCTTTCTTTTGAAGTTATTCTCATTTTCCTTTCCCTATTTGGCCAAACACACTTTTTCCCTATTTTTCCCACAAGTTTCTCTTTCCTTCTTTCTTTCTTTCCTTTTCTTTTTCTCTCTCTCCTCTCCCCTTCCCCCTCGTGCGATTCCCCTCCCCACGCCGACTCTCTCTTTCCTTTTCCCCCTTGCCGTATCCTACTTTGCTTTCTCTTCCCTCTTTGACTAGTCAAAACTTCTCTCTCTTATCTCTTCTTCTCTCTCCTCTCTCTTCTCCCTCATCCCACGTGACCTTCTTCTTCTTCTTCGTTCTTCCTTGTGCGGACCGGACCAAAACCAAGAAAGAAGAGCAGCAGCTCGCCGAGGACCACCGTCGCCCTTCCCGCCGCCGCACTCCCTCGCCCGCACGCCGCCCACGCATCCCGCCGCTCGTCCCTCACGTCCCCGCCACCTAGCAGCTCCATCCAGCAACTGTTTGGTCTCTGTCCAGCTTCGGGAGTTGCTGAAGAAACCGCCAAACCGCCGACCCGCTCCATCTCCGGCCACCGTTCGGACCGCCGGAGCTCCCCTTGCCCTTCGCCGGCCTCCCCTCGCTGCCCTAGCCGCCGGATTAGCTCCGGCCAGCCCAAATCCGCAACCCACGAAATGGGTTTCCAGCGGCTTTAGGCCCATTTTGGGCCGTTTCCGACAACCCGAACCGCCGTGCTTTGGGAAGAATTGTTCTTCGCGTCGCCGCCGTCGGATTGATTCAATTTGCACGCGATTTGGTGAGTAATCTCACTAATCTCGGATTAGTTGACTAATTATGCTTTAGGTTGGTTTAGTTTTAATTAATTATGTTTAGGTTGTTAGATTAGAATTAATTAGCAATTATTAGTCAATTGTGATACAATTTAAATAAATTGATTGCGCAATTAACAAGTAGACGTGGTCTACTATTTATTGGGAGTGTCTCGGGAATTTTCGGACCCCTAATTGAGCTTCAATTTGATGATTCGGGCCTAAGGGAGATTTTTGGCATTTAAATATTAATTTTCGGAATTAAATTAAATAATTAATTATTTTCCGAAAATTCAAGGGAGATGGTCTGGAACCGGAATATTATGCGGATGACTGTGGTGAAGTCCGTTTATTTAATCGGGCTTTATTTTAAGCTAAATTGAATTTTTAATATTAATTAATTTTCGAAATTAATTAATTATTTATTTATTTCCTGAAAATTTAACTGGGATGGCCCGTGATCGGAAAATTATGCTGATGACCGTGGTGAAGTCCGTTTATTTAATTGGACCTTATTTGAGCTAAACAGAAGTTTTTAATATTAAATAATTAATTTTCGAAATTAATTAATTAGTTATTTATTTTTCGGAAATTAAGTTTGAGATGGCCGACGACCGAAATCTCGTGCTGATTGTCTTGGTGCAGTCCATTTATTTATTTGAGCTTTGAATTGTGCCAAATTGATTTAATTGTGGATATTTAGGATATGTTCCTAAATTGATTATTTGGGTAAATTAAGTACGAATTAAGGTTGTGGATAATTACTTTAGAAACGGGATGAATCATCATGAAAGGCACATGGCTCAGTGAATAGTACATCATCTCGGAGAATGCATGTGGCTCGGTGATTTGGTATATCGCTTCGGAGAATGCACGTGGCTCGATGATTAGTATGTCGCCTTGAAGAATGCACGGGGCTTGATGATTAGATATGTCACATCGGAGAATGCACATGGCTCGGTGACGAAGTATGTTGCCTTGGAGAATGCATGTGGCTCGGTGATTGGTTCTATCAGTTAGGACTGAATAGCAATTTATTATCAGCTTTGGGTGAGCATATGGTATACTATATCGGCCTTCGGGCGATATATCGTCGCTTTGGAGCGGTATGCTCTGGTATACTATATCGACCTACGGGCGATATGTCAGTTTTGGGTGAGCGGTATACCTTATTATCAGCTTTGGGCGAGCAATATATTATCAGCTTTGGGTGAGCATATGATATACTATATCGGCCTTCGGGCGATATGTTAGCTTTGGGTGAGCAATATACCGGTATACTATATCGGCCTTCGGGCGATATGCCAGCTTTGGGTGAGCAGTATACCTTATTATCAACTTTGGGCGAGCTATGCTATCTATTTATCAGCTTTGGGCGAGCTATGCTATCTATTTATCAGCTTTGGGTGAGCAGTCCTGATTTGATAGGACTTTATAGATAGTATTGAATATGCTGACCGAGCATGGGTCGTGAAGACATGTAATCGACTAGGTCGATTAATCATTGCTTTGATTTGACGTCGTAAATTGATTGACTGATTGGAAATGACCGTGAGTGGTCTTGTTGACATGTAATCGACTAGGTCGATTTGATCGATGCTTCAATCTTTGATATGATTGCTTGGATGCCTATTATGAATTGTATTGACTTGCAGGTGGGATATGAGGCCAAGGTACGTCTTCTGCCCTATGCGTGTATAGGCAGCCTATAGTATAATAGTTTACTAATTGGGCTTAGTGGGGTAGAACTTGCTGAGACGTAGTCTCATTCCAATTTAGGGAAAAACATTTCAGGACTCCAATGAGGAGCTGAGGAGGAGTCTAAGAAGGAGAACTCGTAGGTGAAACTTAAAGAGAAGGATTTTTGGAAGAAGAAGATAATCCCGAGAGGGGCCTTGAGTATGGCCTGGATGGGCTGAGAGTTTATCTTCTTTTGAGAATTTCTTTTGAAGTGAATAGTTATGAATTGGTTTGTGTTTTGTATAAAAGTTTGGTTATAAATTTCAATAAGAAAAATATGGCCCTGCTTTTCTATCCCATCGTTTTATTGTCTGGGGATTTTAATTGCTTCCACATGTGCTTAATAAACGAAAGGGTCGGCGATACTTTGTCCTAGGATATCGCATTATAAAATCGACCAAGTGAGAAGGATGTGTGCGTGCCGAGGATCGGTGTGACAAAATTGTTTCAAGGAGTAGAAATAAAAAAGAACTATTTCTCAAAAGAAATTATTCTCTGGAACAGAAATGTTACCATTTGCACCCTTATACGCCCAAAATATATTTCTTGTACTATGTTTCGACAAACGAAACATTAAGGGTGCGCATGATAAAATTTCTGTTTCTCGATTTCTCTGTTTCTCGTTCCCCTAACAGTTTGGAACAGAAATCCGTTTGGTAGCGCAATCTGATTTCTCTATTTCTCAAAACAGATTTCTATTCCGAGAAATAGAGAAATCGAAGAAATCGAAGCTGAAATTTTTAGCTTCTCGGTTTAAAACAGAAATAAAAAAAAAAATTTTCTCAACTTTTCAATTTAGTCCAAAATATTTTAGATCACTAATATTGAAATAGAAATAGAAATAGAAATAGTTAATTTAGTCCAAAATATTTTAATAATTTTTTAATATAATCATTTCAATCAATATTGATTGAAAATCTTAACCATTGGGCCAAATGGTGGGAATTGAATGGACAATGCTTCATTTGTTGCACGCAAGAGATTTCACGCATGGTAATAGTCAACTTGCCACATTCATATCTAACGAGTCTTTCTTCACCTACTCTTCCGTAGAACGCTAGACAATGGCTCTATCTAGCTAACTATTTTTTTATTCATAAACTTCATATTAAGACGGTAAAAAGGGGTCAAATCATTAGGGTTTCATCCGATTTTTCTTTTATAAGGAAAAGAGATCTAATAAGGAATCTGTTGTTTTTGTAAGAGTGTTGATGAAAATACAGATTTTGATAATAAATTTTTAAATAATCCTAGTGTTGATAATTTTGAAAAAAATTGGTGACGATTTTTGAACATGGTGAGGATTTTTTTAACAAAATTTGGAAAGAAATTGGAATTAGACTTGAAGTTAGGACTTTTTTAGGAGATTAGACTATTATAATCATGGCTATCGTTAGACTTATTTGATTAATGTGAAATCAATTTCGGCAAAAACATAACGACATATTCACTACAATTGAATTTCAATTGATTTTTTTTTTGCCACGTCGTTTATTTTTCGAAAGAAAATATTACGTAATAAGAAACGTAAACACATGTAATAGGAAATTCCATGAAATTGCATTTTCAACTTTTGTAATGTATTAGTATTATTTCGACTATTATTTTGTATTTGAGGATTTCCTATGTTGTTTTAGTATTAATTATTTTGTATTTGAGGAATTCCTATGTTGTCATCTAATCAATTTCTATTCCTAGAAATTAAAATTTTATTCTGTTATCAAACGGATTTTTGTTCTAGAAATAGAAATTTTGAGTCATTATCAAACGGGTTTCTTTGCTCAGAAACTTGTCCGGGGAATAGAAATCAAGAAATCAATTTCTGGCCATAAATCAATTTCTGGAATAGAAATTTTGTCATGCGCGCCCTAAAGAACCACCTCGAAGCCAAAGTCATGCTCCTCTTGAGGAGTTAGATTCCCACTATAGGTGATCCATACGATGTCATGAGCTTAAAAACGGTTGAAATTCATGCCATTTTTGTTGGATATAGCTGGATCATCGAAGAAAATATTGCAGTTGTATAGTTACTGACTACATGAATATATTCGGTTATCTAACTTCACAGAATAGTTACTACTTGTGGATGTTACCAACTCTTGATATCCTAGTAGGTATTTCATTATATTAAAATTATTAGCCATACCAACTAACTACTAATTAAATTAAAGTCCCGTGGAAAGTAAATATTGACTTTTAAAATTTATGAACTCTCAGTGGATTGAGAATTGTCTTTCCCTATGGAGAAATTAATAATCAAACCGATAAATTACTAGCTATCGCGAAAGGCACATACTTCCTTTTCTCTACATAAACGTTACTAATGAAATGAAAAGTGACTCAGGCAATTACATATTTGTCAGTTGAAGTTTACTAATCAGACGGAAGTATACCATTTACAAATATTTTGAAAACTATTTAGTGGGGTAAAAAGTCACTAAACTTATAGAAAAATCACTACTTTTGAAGAAAAGCTAACCTTTATGGGCCAGTGTATGATGATCTAAACAATCGTCTTTCATTCAGGAGCAAAAAAGGAGAATGTTGCTGACCACCTTTGACCCTACCATTTTTTTAGCAATAATCTTCCTACACTCGCATATATCTCTGTTTATTCTCCTCCTCTTCAAATACCCTTTTTTCGTTATTGTCGCTTCCCATCTTCGCGACTAGATTCTGACCGAGTAGAGAACAATCCGATCTTTCTCCGGCCGGCACTAGCGAAAAACTCATGCTCACTTACTTTTCCAAAATAGAGATTTACTCTTATCGCGCAAAGAAGTTAGTGAGTGGCAATTACTTTGTATATTACCATTTCAATCATCTAAGTCATTAGCGAGACAAGGAGTTTATAATTCCTGGGTTGTTAAAAGTTTGCATGATGTCTTGAAATTTACTAATAAAATGGAGATGCTACTCATTGCTCATAAAAAGGATTCATGCCTTTTCAGTATAAGAAGTAACTTATAAGCATAAGAAAAAGTTGCTATTATTACTTTGGTATTTCGGTTGCAACAAAATTAGATGAACACTTACTCACCAAGTAGATAAGTCAGGTAACAATAATAGCAAATAATCATGCACTTCAAGCTTTCATGATCACGATTATGCAACCTCATATTTATCGTTTCACCTAAATCATAATTCGACGTGATGTGTGTGCATATATATGCAAGTGTGTCATGCATGCCTTTTGGACCAACCATTGGGTTGATTGGGCCTTGATTTGCTTCGAGCTTCACCTAGATTCGAGCTCTCAAATCCGGTCATTGCTTCTTCAATAAATCAAAGTCAATTTTGAACGGATTGGTTCAAATGTCCAGCGATGTCACTTGCTTTTTTAACGACCTCGATGTCATTAATCACATAAGCCTCTCGAACCAACAGTAGTATCGATCAAGCCTCAATTTGCTTCGAGTTTCACTCGGATTTGGGCTCTCAAATTGGGTCGTTGCTTCACTTGTTCGACATAAGCTAGAATTCGATTGGCGTCGAGTTTTGGACCAACCGGGCAAATGCCCGACGATGCTGAGTCACCTTTCTTAACGACCTCGATGCTCACTCCCACGGTGTTCGGCAACGTCAAACTCTTGCTAGGGAGCGGTGTCAAAACTGCAAAGGACGGTAGCCCGGCAAAGGAGTGCAGTTGTGCAGTTGTCCGCAGAAATTTTTCCTTTCTTTTTTCTGCCCCTCTTTCTTTAAACGGAAATGCATTCAGTTCTTTATTCCTACACGGTCTGTATTTCTCATGCGTAATATTTACGGAAAAGTTGTGTATATACACTTATAATGTGCGCATTTTTTTCATATTAATTACTAAAATCCATGCACATTCTACATACGTGAGCGATTATTTTATTCCTTGCGCGAGGTCATAATAAGTTAATAATTTAAATTGGAGGATGGAATAGTTACTGAATTATTTTCTTATTTTTACCGCTATACGAATTCTTTTCAAGAAAGCAAACGCCAAATGAACACTTTTGGCTTAAGTTTAGTGACTTAAAAGAACGCTTATTCGAAAATTTCAATGCCTAGCCCATTCTGCCATCAAAGGTCGCATGACCTCCGCAAACTTCACCAATTAGAGCTGGGCTCTTTGTCACCAACACATTTTGGCCTAAACCACCACGAAACCCTCTCTCTTTCGCCCAGTCAACCTCCAATAGATGTTGTGACCACAAGTCGAGGCCGCACAAGCCTCCGCCCGACATTTGCCGCCGCCTTAACCTCGAGGTTGCACCTCAAATTTGAGGTCTCAGAGGTCGTGCGACCTCGACTCGGAGTCGCAACCTCAATTAGATGTTAACCTGAGCGACAAATGGATGGAGACAGAGATAGTTGTGACGATAAGGATGGTGACAGTGGTAAGAGTAGAGATGGTGCCGGTGACGATGGATAGCAGAAGGAAGAAGAAGGAGGAGGAAAAATAAAAAAGGAAAAAGAAAAGGGCATAAAATGAATTTCCTTTGATAATTTGACATCGAATCGACATAACTTTTGTTGAATAAGCAAACCTCATTTTCCGATCAAGCGAAGTAAGTCAGGCCAAAGCAGACTAATGGCAATTCATTTGAAGAGAGTAACGCAATAAATAACGTTTTTAAAAAATTAAAGTACTTGATTTAATAAAAGTCCATGTGCTCAAATTGAAAATTGAGTAAACTTACAATCGCTTGTAATGTCATTATCAAAAAAATTAATATCATAAAAAATCCTAAATCTCAAATTTCACCAAAAAATTTTGATATAATTGTGATAAATCTACTTTCTATTGGATTAATATCATAAAAAGTCATAAGTTGGTAAATTTGTGATAAATAAAAGGTAAAAATCCTAAATTTGTGCATTTGTCAATTGTCACGTGTCATTAACTCAATAATTTGATGGTTATTTTTAATAGGAACTAACGAGAGTAAATTTGTCATAAATGTATCATTTTAATATTTTTAATGGTAAAAAAAGATTAGGAATTTTTTACGGCATTAAAGAGGAAAAGAAGAAGAAGAAAAAGTCTCAAACACCAGCAAAAAATACTCCATAATACTGTCTTTCCAGCAGCGACGTTCGAATTCAAAAAAAGTCACTCACATTTTCAACCGCATTCCCCCTTTCACGTGACCTTTTTCTCAGTCCCCCATGACCCCAAACTCCCACTCCACTCCAACCAAGCAATGACGCTCGGCACCGCCGCCCTCTCCCCAAGCTCCTCCTCCTCCTCCTCCTCCCGCCGCCCCCCTCCGTCGCCGCCGCCGCCGACCCGCCCCTCGACTCCCTCCTCCCGTCCGACGCCGTCGCCCTCCTCTCCTTCAAGTCCCGGGCCGACCTCGACAACCGCCTCCTCTTCGCCCTCAACGAGCGGTTCGACTTCTGCCAGTGGCGGGGCGTGAAGTGCGCCCAGGGCCGCGTCGTCCGCCTCGCCCTCCCCTCCTCCGGCCTCCGCGGCTCCCTCGCCCCCGCCACCCTCTCCCGCCTCGACCAGCTCCGCGTCCTCTCCCTCCGCAACAACTCCCTCCCCCCCTCCCCGACCTCTCCCCCTCGCCAACCTCCGCTCCCTCTCCGGCCCCTTCCCCTCCTCCCTCCTCTCCCTCCGCCGCCTCCGCGTCCTCGACCTCGGCCACAACGCCTTCGCCGGCCCGATCCCGGCCCAGATCACCGCCCTGGACCGGCTCGACACCCTCCTTCTCGACGGGAACCGGTTCGGCGGCGCGCTGCCGCCCCTCAACCAGACCCTGCTCAAAGCTTTCAACGTCTCCGGGAACAACCTCACCGGCCCGATCCCCGCCACGCCGACCCTGTCCCGGTTCGACCCGTCGGCGTTCTCCGGGAACCCGGGGCTCTGCGGCGAGGTGATCAACAAGGCGTGCGCCTCGGGCGTCCCTTTCTTCGGGCCCACCTCCTCCGGCGGCAACGGGAGCAGCTCCGTGCCGGCTCCGCTGGCGCAGAGCGCGCAGTCGCAGAACGGCGTCGTCGTGTCGCCGGCGTCTTCGTCGCGGAGGAAGCCCAAGAGAACCGGCGCGATCCTGGGCTTCGCGCTCGGTGTCATACTGCTGGTTTCGGCATTGTTGATCGTCTTCATCGGTGCAAGACCCGGAAACGCCAGACCCGCGCAAGCCCGAAAGGGCCCACGGACCCCGACGAGCCCGTTGTGCAAGCTAGAGCCGTGAATTCTGCGGCTCCGAACTGGATGACGGAGCTGCGAGAGAAGTACAACAGTAAGATTCAAGAGGCTCAGCAGAGAGTTTAGAGGAGCGGGTTCTTGGTGTTCTGCGCAGGAGAGTCGCAGCTGTACACGCTGGAGCAGCTCATAAGAGCGTCCGCTGAGTTGCTCGGCAGAGGCACGATCGGGACGACGTACGAGGCCGTGCTCGACAACCAGCTGATCGTGACCGTGAAGCGGCTCGCGGGCAAGACGGCGGGCACGAGCGAGGAGTTGTTCGAGGGGCACATGGACTCCGTGGACTGGTCGCGGCACCCGAATTTGGTGCCCGTGAGGGCTTTCTTTCAGGCCAAACGGGGAGAGGTTTGTGGTCTTCGATTATCAACCCAATGGCAGCCTCTACAATCTCATTCACGGTCTGCACATTGTACTTATTTTGCGAATACCATTTTGATTATTGATTCGATTCTTTTAGCATATACGGGACACTTTTGTCTTTGTTCATTGAGCATCAATAAGTTTGGCTTCCTTTTTTATTTGAGGTCTGTCTTTGATGGGCTTATCGGATGAGTTGTATTTGGGAGATTCCATGGGTGTTCAGTAACATCGAAGGGCCATGTTTGGGAGTAAATGCTGCAGCACGTTGCAGCTTTTTCGAGCTCCCGAATCGTTTTGTGCTTCTCTGCTTTAAAGAAGAAGGGACATTTCTTGTTTTTATTTTTTTGGTCGAAAGGGACATTTCTTGTTGACTTCTTGAGAAATCCTCGAAATAGAGAGTAGATTATCAATTTCAGTCTAGTAATGAGGTGCGCTCACTAGTGTTGTCCCTTCGACCACTCGAGCTCGAGCTTTGGTTTGGTAAGATGAGCAACTCAACAGCGATTGATAAATGTACGAAATACGAGGGAAGAAAAAGAATTGAAAACACCTAGAAAGGTGATTGAAGGTACCTACATTGATAAAGAAGTTCATTCATTCGGAATGTTTCCATAAACGGTCAGATACTTGCTGTTGCATGCCCTGGTGCCAAGATGATGAGAACAATATTTTGTTGGCACCTACATTTTGATTGCCATATTTAGTCAACAATTGCATAAAAATTAGGACTTGGTCCGACTTCTAAACAAAAATACCATTAGCATAGTTCATATTGCATTTTAATTCATATTTGCATCACATGGAATCATATAGCTCAAGTGTGGTGTTACGACATATCATTGAACGATCTCTAGTAATTATCGACAATTATTAATTCAAGTCTATTATTCGATCTTTGAGATTAAATAATTTCAAAATCAAATAAAAGTAGGAAAATAAGTAGGATGAAGACTTGGAGATAATAAATATCAGCATTTAAACCATCTTTTGAGCTTCTAAGGAAAATCTGATCAAGTGATGGCTTGAAGATTGAATAGAATAAGATTTTATCTCTAAACATTCTCATGAACAAGGGTAGAGCTACCTCTATAAATAGAGGGCCTAGGGGATTTCGTTGAGGGAGGTCGCTTCCTATGGGAGAATTGAGAAAAACAGAGTAGTTCGGCCACCTTAAGAAGAGAGAGAGAGAGAGAGAGAACAGAGAGACGAAGAGCGTTCGGAGGAAACCAAATGAGGGGCTCCCATATTCTATTATTATATTTTATTGTGGGGGGTAAAAGATTCAAACCTAAGTAAAATATTTATTTAAAAAAAAAAACCTAAGTAAAATGATGTTAAAGCTGTTGACTCCTCGTGCTCACACTCACTAACAGATAGCATCCAATTCCAAAAGGTGTGAAGTTTACGTCGTAAAGGTCTTCACGGCGTCCTCCACAGTCTAGAGTATGTTCTTCAATCTTCACCGTGAGGACCAAGGAGTCCTCACAGTCATGGACTCGCAACGTCCAAAACGACACGAAGTTTACGCCGTAAATCTCCTCACGGCTTCCTTCCCCAAAGTACGTTCTCTTCCATTCTATCTTCCTTGTTCTTCCATTTGCCAAAATCAAAAGTAGCAACATCCTGCTTGCCTCTGGTTGCCCACGCCGCTCACCTCTGACCGTGCGTGCCACTCGTGCCGCTCACCGCTCGCCGCTCACCACTCGCCCTTTGCTGTCGTCGCTGGCCTCGCTCAACGCTCGCCACTCACCACTCGCCGCTAGCCTCGCTCAACGCTCACCGCTCGCCGCTTGCCGCTGGCCTCGCTCAACACTTGCCGCTCGCCAATTGCCGTCAACGCTCGCCCCACTCGACGCTCGACGCTTGCCGCTCGCCACTCGCGCTGGTCGCCTCGCTTATCGCCAAGTAAATCAAAAGTAAAAAAAAAAAAAAAGTCCTAACTAGAAACCCTAACCCTCGGCTCACCCTTGCTTTCCGTACACAACTTGGCTAGTGAGTTCTACTTTGTGCTTCATTTGAGATCTTCAATGCTCTTGATTTGTGTTGAATTTTTATTTTTCCACGTTTGCTTCGCGTACGTGATCAGTTTGGCTGGGTATTAGTCCCCGTGACCTCCCCTTTTGGACCCTCGATTGACGGGGGCGATTGCATCCGATGTGTTCTTTCTGGGCTTTTCTATCCTTTTTTGGATATGGGTTTTAGCTTTGATTGGAGAACCAAATTGTGCTCATCATCCATCGTGATTTTAACTAAAGTAGCAATTGAACCGTATTGATGTCATGTTTTTAAAATCTAGATCGTTGCATGTTGGAATAACAAGTGTCACGCCCCGATCCTCGGGCACGTACACATCCTTCTACCTAGTCGATTTTAAAATGCGATATCCTAGGACTACATATCGCCGACCCTTTCTTTTTAATTATGCATGCGGAAGCAGTTATAAATCTCCAGACAATAAAACAATGGGATAGAAAAGCAGGGCCATAATTTTCATATTGAAATTCACAACCATACTTTTATACAAAGCATAATTTAAAGAGCTTCACAAAACTATTCACGATTTTCTAATTTCACTCTATTCACATCAAAACAAGATTCCCAAAAGAGGATGGGACCTCAGTCCTCATCCGATCGTACTCAGGATCCCTTTTTGGATCAGCTTCTTCTTCAAAAATCTTTCTCCTCCTCAGGTTTCACTTCAGTGTTCTCCTTCTCCAATTCCTCCTCCTCGGGCTCATCTACGGCCGGAAATGATGTCCCACAACCGAGATGAGACTATGTCTCAGCAAATTCTACCCCACTAAAACTCAATTAGGGAACCAATACACCACATGGTTGTCTAAGCACAGCACGAGTCAGAAGACTTACCTTGGCATCAATTCCAACCTGCAATTCAAGGTCATATACAGATGCTTCATTTATCACTTCGAACAGTCAATCAAATCACAACAATCAGATCAAATCATTGACCAATCGAGCTAGTCAATTATATGACACTCTGACCATTTCTCAGGTCATTCTAGTCATTGCTATACAGTCTCAACTGATAAAACCAATTACTAAGCCACGTGCATTCTCCAAGGTAATACATGAATTTACCGAGCCACGTGCATTCTCCGAGGTGATGTAGAACCTACATTGATCCACTATACAAAATGCCCATTCTCCCAGATGACATACTTGGTCATCGAGCCAGCATACTTCTCACATATTCCCTTTCATTTCCACAATTTCCACTGAAATTGGTAGTCTACCACCATGCCTCTGCCACTGACAATCAACCCTCAATTGTCCAATGGTCAATTACTCAAATCAATTCAATTTGGGAATAATCCCCTAAAAATCCACAATTTATTTAATTCAGCACAACGTAGAACTCAATTAAATAAACGGACTGCGCCATGACAATCAGCACGACATTTTGGTCGTCGGCCATCTCAAGCTTAATTTCCGAAAAATAAATAAATAATTAATTAATTTCAAAAATTAAATAATTAATATTAAAAATTCAATTTAGCTCAAAATAAAGCCCGATTAAATAAACGGACTTCACCACGGTCATCAGCATAATATTCCGGTCACTGGCCATCCCAGTTGAATTTTCAGAAAATAAATAATTAATTAATTTAATTCCGAAAAATAATATTTAAATATAAAAATTCCACTTATGCCCGAATTATAAAATTGAAGCCCGATAAAGGGTTGGAAAAATCCCGAGCTACCCTCAATAAATAGTAGACCATGTCTACTTGCTAAATACACATTCAATTTGTCTAATTTACATCACAATTAACTGATAAACACTAATCTAACCACCTAAATCTAATTAAATAAAACTAAACAACCATTAAGTATAATTTGCCCACTAAGCAATGATTAGTGAGATTACTCACTGGAATCACGCGCAAATCGGATCAATCCGATGAGGGCGACGCGAGGAACAATAAACTCTAAAGCACAGCTCGGGTCTGGGGCCCGGAAACAGCCCAAAGCAGGCCTTGAACAGTGCTGGAAACCCACTTTTCCAGCCACTGTTCTTGGCTGGACGAAGCTCGTCCGGTGGCTGAGCTAGCGAGGCTAGGTCGACGGAGGGTGAGGGGAGCTCCGGTGAGGCCGAACGGTGGCCGGATGGAGCTGGACGGCGGTCTAACGGCTTCCTCAGCCGTTCACAGGGCTGAGCCGAGACTTCACAGGAGCTGGAGGACACGGCTGGGCAGCGAAGACGCGAGTGGAGGTGAGCGGCAAGGCAACGCACAGGCAGGGGACGGCGGCGACGGCCTGGCATGGGGCGACGGTAGCTCCAGCTCCAGGTGACGTCCACTGCTGCCTCCGCTTCTGTCTCTGCTGGTCTTCGCACGAAACGGAGGGGGAGGAAAAAGAAAGCTTCAACGGTGGCTGAAAGGGGTGAAGGAGAGAAAGAGGCGAGCGGCGAGCGGCAGAGCACACTGGCGACGTGCGGGTGGCGGAGCGTGGGCGACGACGGGGAGCTGCTCCTGTCTTCGTGCGGCTTCTGCTTATGCTTCTCCTTTTCGTTCGAACAGGAGGGGTGAGAGAGAAGAGTGCCGAGTGAGAGAGAGAGAGAGAGAGAGGGTGAGGGAGGGTAAGAGAGAGAGAAAGGGGTTTGAAAAGTCAAAGAAGAAAAAAGAAAGAGGAAGATAGCCAAGCATTCGGTGGAGGGGGGGGGGGGGCAATCCGCACGAGGGAAAAAGAGGGAAGGAGAGAGAAACAGAGAGGAAAGAAGAGAGAGGGAGAGAAAGAAATAACAAAAAAAATATCATTATTCTTATATTTTCTTTTCTTTTCTCTTTCCCTTTCTATTTTCTTTCGGTCTTCAATTTTTTTCCTCTGATAATTTATTTCCCGAAATTTCGAACTCGTCAATAATTTGACGGATGATGAGACAGGGTCCTAAAAATGAATTGTGAAACGCTCAAATATTCGATTCCCGAAACCAAATTAAATTCCATGGTTAGAATCGATCAAACGCGTTTTTAGCCTAATCCAACGAATTAGATAGCTTTTAGGGATTTTACCGCGGATACATCCCTTAACGGCTTCACCCAATAAATTAGTTAACTCGTAAGTGATCAGCTCAGAGAAAAAAGACCATAGGCACGTCGACGAAATGCCCATTTCACTTTATCGAAACGGGGTCGAAATTCAGGATGTCATAACAAGCTTGATAAAGACACGAGCTTGTAATTTATGAGCTGAAATTAGGTAAAAAATGCCAAAGTTTTGCTGGGAAAAGAAATGAAATTTTGGTGAATATGTATTGGTATTTATAGTTTAGTTGCACAATACCGCATTGTTGATGAATGCGTAATTTGAATTTGTAGGTTTGCTTTGTTATAGAGTATAAAAAACAAGACGAAAAAAATTATTGATCAGTCTCGGGTTGACCTTGGAATCAGACCGAACCCATTGGGTCAGTCCGGTCCTTGGTCCCAGGCTCAATAGGGTCGGTCATCGGTCTTAAAAATTGAGGACCGACACTGTACGAGTTGGTCCTAGGGTTAGGGGGTGGCCCAGACCAACCCGGACCATGCTCACCCTTACGTAGGAGCAATAAAGGAAAAGTTTGGGTTTTCTATCTCGGCTTTAGGGAGTGGCTGCCACAGTAACATTCGAGTGGTTTTAGCCGCACAGTGATTTCCTAGAGAGCCGCGCCGTGAAAAAGGAAATCGAGAAGCCGTGCAAAGAGAGCTCCTATTCGTCGGGGGCAGAACTAGAACACCTTACATCCAATTGATTAGTTTTATTTATAAACACTTTGTTATTATATAAATTGCAAAAAATTATAAACTCTAATCCTCTAATTATAATGAATTATATGTTATTGGCTCTCTTCGTAGATATAAGTATTGATAATAGAATCATGTCAAAAAATTTATATACTATATTTTCTTCATTTATTTCTTTGATGATTTTGTATTAACTTAAATTATAAGATTCTAATTAGATTCTGTATCAATATTACAACAACTTTCTTACGGGAGAATTACCAAAAAAGTCATAAACCTATTGCAATTGTGCCAATTCAGTCCTAAACTTTTTTTTTGTCAATTTAGTCCTAAATCTTTTACAATTGTGCCAATTTAGTCCATCTGGCCAAAATTGGCCGGCCAACGCGACATGGACGTCGGTCGGCCGGTGAATGATTTTTTAATAATTTTTTTAAATTTTTTTTTTCGAATTTTTGATTTTTTTAATTTTTAAAATTTTTTTTCCTATCTTCTTCTTCCTGCGGCACGCACCGGCCGTCCAGCCAAAGCGAGGGTCGGCGAGGCTTGCCCCCACCGGCCACCGCGGCGAGCCTCGCCCGGCGGCGAGAAGCCTCGCCGTCCACGGGCGAAGCCTCGCCGGCCACCCCGAGTCGACCCTCGCCTTGGCTGGGCGAGGCTTCTTGTCCTCCTCCCGACCGCTACCATCACGCCCATCACGAGACATTCTCTCTCTACTCTCTCTCTCTCTCTATCCCTCGCGAGCACGACCACTCTCTCTCTCTCCTCTCTCTCTCTCTCTCTCTCTCTACTAGTTCACGATTAGGGTTTTCTCTCCGATTCAATCGAATCCGGCAGCTCAATGCGCACGCCTTTATATGCAAGCGAACGGAGGCGAGGAGACGGAGGGGCGAACGCCTCGCCGGTGGCGGTGAGGCCAAGTGGTGACGGTGGGTCAACCTCGCGGCGGGGCGAGCCTCACCGGCCGAAGAAGAAGATGACAAAAAAAAATTTCAAAATTTCAAAAATAAAAAATAAAAAATAAAAAATTCGAAAAAAGATATTTTAAAATATTTTAAAATTGCCACATCAGCATTTGCTGGCCAACTATCCCCGGTTGACATCCATGTCGGCACCGGCCGGCCAATTTTGATCTAGATGGATTGAATTGACACAATTGTAAAATGTTTATGATTGAATTGGCAAATTAAGAAAAAGGTTTATGACTGAATTGGCACAATTGCAATAGGTTTAGGACTTTTCGGTAATTCTCCCACTTTCTTACCCAATTGAGACCATCGGCTCCTATTTTCAGGGAAGAAAAAAGAAGTACAAGTTGTTGTTAGTAGATTGGCTAAGGTGTTTGTTTACGATTTTACAAATGAGCAACTCCAGCGTCATGTTCTTAGTTAGAAAAATCACTGGTCATAATCTTCATCGTACTGATATCACTAATTAATTATCATACCAAAAAAATTGTTTTTTGTTTTTTGTTTTGTTTTTTGGTAATTTTACCAAACACAAGAAGAACTCATGTCAAAATTAGAAGTGCATAATGATGTCTCACTATCTAATGGTGAAGAATGTGAGAGAAGTTGCTGTAGATGATCCAACAGGAAATCAAATTGACTAAGAAATTGTAATAAAACCGAGGCAAGGAATGGTACTCAATTCTGTAGAGGAACTCTTAAGGGTACTACAAAAGATAGGCCAAACAAGTGGGGTTTGGTGTCTCAAGGAGGAGCTCGCAAAACGGAGATGACGGTAAGATATAATACTAGACTTTTGCATGTGCTCGTCAGGGAGAGCATGTGTAGATTGGTTAACGTTGCTAAGCCAAGCCCTATGTCAGGAACATTGTGTAAGGCGAAGAATAGTACTTGTTTATGTCCAGATGGAAAGTAAGAATATCATCTTCTCATCTTGACCACAATTGTAACTTGAGTCCTGGGAAAGTTCGTAATCAAAAATGCCCCAAGAAGTTGGATGTTCATTTAAGAAGAAGGCTTGAATTGAAATGATAGAGCTGGTATAAGGATCGACAAGAATTTTTTTAATCGCCTATTGTTGAGGAGGAGGTAATGAAAATATTAATTTTGGTGAGAAAGAACATTGAAAATTCATTGAAAATGCAAGAAATTAAGATTTGGAATTGGAGATGGCGAAGCCATTCATAACTACTTTGTTCATATGCAAAGTAGAAATGACAGTTTTTCTTTGGTTGTGGTTGGAAGGACAGCTCCAGGACATCCTGCATTACACCAAGCGTCAGCATCAATCCTCCCAAAAATTTCTCCATGGAATTGCATAAACATGGAATATCCTTATACATATCCTCGGGCAACATAGAACAAATTGAAGGTCACTATGCTTTTGAGTAGACTGCTATACATTAGAAAAAAACTAGACAAAATAGAGAGAACTAATTTCTCAAAACCAGTAGTCAAAACATTTAAATTTGTGAATTAAACAATGGGTTTGTTCCATTTTGGGAGAAGCCTAGGATAGAGTTATGGGAAAGCATTGGCCAAGCATGAGATCAAGTATGGAATGGGCTCAGAGGTAGTCCGGAAATGGAGGGAGGCTCTCTCGAATCCGTTAATGTGATGGAAACGCATCTCTACAATAATTAATCCCCAATTTCAAACTCATTTACCTTCTCCTATCAAAAATAATTTTAATTGCCTGGGAGAGGAAGTGTCGAGACTTGACTAGCTTAACACCTAGAGCTAGCAAAATGGGTCATAAAGTCATATTATG
This sequence comes from Eucalyptus sideroxylon x Eucalyptus melliodora, assembly GCA_016097485.1. Taxonomy (NCBI): domain Eukaryota; kingdom Viridiplantae; phylum Streptophyta; class Magnoliopsida; order Myrtales; family Myrtaceae; genus Eucalyptus; species Eucalyptus sideroxylon x Eucalyptus melliodora. The sequence continues at coordinate 19,614,727 of CM027831.1, read as the reverse complement.
ACCCATTTTAAATTAAATTGGTCGTATATGGGTCAAGTGAAAGTTAAATATAGGTCAGAAGTTGGTATGAGAAAGTAAAACACAAAATAAATGGGTCGAAATAGGTTATTAGGAAACCCATTTTAAACCCATGGCATTTTTTTTTTAATTTTATGAAAACATTTTTTTAAAAATCGAAATTATAATTATTTTTCATATTTCAATTTTTTTTCTTTTTTCTTTCTTTTTATTTCTTCCTTAGCCGATGGCCAACAAGGACAACCACCACCGGCCGATGACAGGCCAAGCGAGGCTTGAGCCTCGCCAACGTTGGGCAAGATCGAGCCTCGCTCGATGCCGGCAAGCTTGTGTCTTGCCAAATCTAGTGAGGCTCGAGCTCGCCAAATTTGGCTTGGCGAGGCTTGAGCTCGTCGGTGTCGGGGGTCTCGACCTTGCTAGATTGACAGATCAAGCCTCACCCAACGTCGGCGAGCTGAGTCTCGCTAGATCCGGCGAGGCTCAACCTCGTTGACGACTGGTGAGGCTAGAGCTTGTTGGCATCGGATGGGGCCTTGGCCTAGCCAGATCAGCAATATCGCCTTGCTTGACGCCGACGAGATCGAACCTCGCCCAACGCCAACGGAGCCTTGTCGGATCTGGCGAGGCTCAAGCTCGCCGACATTGGGCGAGGCTCAAGCTTGGCGAGGCCTCGGCCTCGTTGGATCCGTGAGATCGAGCCCCACTCGACGCCGGAGAGCTCGATCTTGCCCCGTGGCTAATCGCCGGCCATCATCATGGTTGGCGGCTAACCGAAGAAGAAGAAAAAAAAAAAAGACAAAAGACAAAAAGAAAATTAATTATTAAAAATTAAAATTTATATTTTCCATTAAATTTGTATTTGCATAAAAATGTTTTAACAATACTTTTTTTATAAAAAAATCATTAAAAAATGAGCTTTTTTTGGTTTAGTTAAATTTTTTTCATGTTACGGTTTTTAGTTATTCAATGGTATGTTCACTTCAAATAAGAGAAGCATGCGCATAGTCTAATTGTTTATAAATATTTCATTTTATAAGTTTTTTTTTTAAAATTTTTTATTTTATTTACTATTTTTAATTTAATTTGAAGTTTTAATCCAATTATTATATAGTAAAAGTGGATTTTCCTAGAATATTAATAAGTTTACGCAATATGGGTGGAGTCGGGTGTGGGTTGGTGCGGGTCGGGTAGGGTATGGATCACTTGATTTACATTATATAAATATGGATCAAAATTGGTTAAATGAGTCAAATATGTGTCGAGCCATTTTCGACCTAACCCAAACCCGACCCGACCCACACATTTGATGGGTTAACACCAACACCAATCGACCGAGTCAACCTAACCTATGACATCGATTTCTGCCTTGCTTTTGTCAGGTATAAATAAATGGAAGCTATATTAAAGTATGGAAGTTCTATTCTCATTTCTGACATATGCTTCAAGTGGGAAAGAGAACTTGAAATGAAAAAGCTGCTCTAAAGTCAAGTCCAACGCAGCCTTTCAGAAATTTTTGCATTCCGTCCATAAGATATATTGATCGAATAAAATGATCTGTATTCAACGGCACCAATATGTAAAATTATCCAGCAAATAGTAAAGTTACATGGTAAAGTCTAATATGAATTGAAGAGTAAATATCAAAACTTGGCATTCTTTGCTCTACTCAATAAGAGTATATGCTTTGTGCGTGTCCACCATAAATTTCATCGCTACCAAAGCCATTATTGACTAGAAAAGACTGAACTTAATCAGAAATTTTTGGCCCGTTTAAAACTCCTCTTCCTAGATTATGCTGTTCACTTCATGCTAGATAATGGCTATACTTTGTAATTATCCATAACTCTCTCCCTCTTTTGTTTCGACAGGAATGAATATGATTGGATCCATGGCATTGTTGAAGAGAGAAAAATATAGGAGAGATTAGATGTAAACTAGAATGAAGATCCTCATAGTTACAGTTAGATAAGACAGAATAGCTATTTCACTAGAGAGATTGGTGTGCGACATTGCTGCTTCAGCTAAAGGTCAAGAATAGAAGTTTTCAATGTAGAATATTTTAGTTGCTTAAAATTGTTGTTAGAAACTTGAGAATTAGCACAGACAAGGGAGGACACTTCACAGCGAAAACTATATAAAGTAAATTGTTGGTTAAAGAAAGTGGCAGTGAATGGAGTTTTGTGATAATGTGACTCAACCATAGAATATCCTCTTACATAAGTATAGCCATACTCTGTCACAGAAACAGACACAAAGGCAAGAAAATGGCACATAGAAGGGTAATTGTTTGGATGCACAGCGAAATACCATTATGAAAATAGGAAGGAATTTGAATTTATTTCTGAGCGTATGAAGGTATACACCATGAATTTGCTAAAAACCAGAGAAATTTTAACCAATTGATGCCTGTGGCATAAAACATATGGAGCTACTTGCTTGTTCAAACTTCCACAAAGACGGAACATCCAAAAGCTCTGCAGAAGAGTAAAATTAACACCAGCCAGCTTAATTTGGTTAAAGGCAGAAACAGAGCTACATCTGAGAACTTTGAAAAGCTAACCTTCACATCAAATTGTATTGCTACTACAATCTTGCATGATAAGCATTCCAACTAGCATAAAAGGGGGAAACTTAAAGAGATTAATATACACATAAACATGAAAGAGAGAGCAAAGAGCCAGAACTTCAGTCTCTTTGTGTATTGACACTGATACTTCGTATTGTGATGCAATAAGCAATATGGAAAAAAAAAAAATATAAAGGATCCACAGGAGTGAAGCACAAAAAAGCAATACAAATCTAGCAAATTTTAGAGCACAAGATCATAGTGACTCAAACAATACTTACATTGAGGCCAAAAAACAAGATCTACATAACTTCTTTCAATATCCATTTATATTTCAGCATTTGGATAACTCCCAATTGCCTAAAGCTAAATTTGGCTGCAAAATTTCGAATTTGCGGCTTCTAAATAATAGAAATGGCACATGTATAATTTTGGACATTTGCAAATCAGTCCCTTACAGTTCAATTTCAAAATTTAGAATTAGCACTAGCCAAATCAACAAATATCCCATCCATCCATCTTTTGTCACAAACCTAGATGAAGTTGCTTCATGTGACAGCCAATGTAATCGTCACATATCCATAGAAACACATTAGAAAATGGACAAGAGGGTCATAATGATCTCACCAGGAAACAGCACAACTACTAAAGTTGCTGAAAGCGAAGTACAAAAAATCATTTACCAAATGCGACAGGTTACATTACACATTATATCAAATATTTCGAATTAAATGCAATCCAGAGGTGGACCTTTCTACCATGGATCAGGAATATCTCCAATAACCGAGATTATCTGTAACAACTTGAGGTGCTTCCCAAGGGCAATTCATGTTGGTATAGAACCCTTACATCATTCTCCGCTTGCATGCATATAAGGCGAAACCTACACCTTCTTAGTGTTGCTTTTGATACCTCGAATGAAACATCAAAGAGACTCTACTCAATCTCTAGCATCTCATCCAGCTCATCAAATGAACAGCATGTAATATAGTTAAACCATAAGTGATGAAACTATAATGAAGAGAATGTTCTTGTATCATTATTACTATGAACATGATTCACCAATACCTGAACCTCACACGAAATGCTAGCCCCAATTCCTTCCTCCAATCACAAGGCAACACATAAATCTAATCCAAGGATACTCCCATGCAAATCTTGGGATACCAAGAAAGAGACAGAACATTCTTAAGACTTTAGATAAACCAACATGCTATCTCTCTTCCAGGAAGTATAGTATCCGTGCAGTGAACCATCTCACGAACATCTTGCTATAGCAAATCTATTAAATCAGAATCCCACCAGCTCATGCATACGTGTAATATTAGCCAGGTTAATGCCTTCGCGAACCAATCCATGACATGAATATAAGTGAACATACACTGACATGGAGTATTGAATGCACTGAATAGGCAACTTTGGAAATCTGGACAGTTCATTGCAGCCATTTGCTTCTAGGCTGCAAATGTTTTGGTGGGAGCTCTAGGATCTCCTATAGCTGCTTGCAATCATCTAATTTTTTGAGAACCATCAACTCCTCAAACTTGCAAATGCATGCAGGAAGTCTTACAAAGTTATTTCCTAAGAGATGCAAAATATTTAAGGAAGAGAAGCAGGTGAGACTCTGAAGGAATTCTGCCTTTGACAGATTGCACCCATAAGGAGACCAGATTTGGAAATCCAAGTCTACCATTAGGGAGATTGGATTTCTCACTGCTCTTTGGAAACAAGCCAAATAATGAACAACCATCAAGAGAAAGGTGCTCTAGACATTGCATCTTGTAAATGCTAATAGGAGGACTGATAAGACTTTTGCATGAAATCAAAAGCAAAAACTTAATAGAGATTAGGTTTTCAATTAATGCAGGAAGTTATTTTATAGAGGTCTGAGATAAATAAAGTTTTGTTAAGCTCTCCATATCCTTAATATCAGGAAACTCATCAGCTAAGAGCAGCCAATTACATCGACTGTTTATTCAGCTTCAGTTTGCTTGAAAGCTCCTTGAGTTTCAAGCACCTACTTAAGTTCAATGTCTCCAAATTTGGCACCTCTGAGAAGTTTCAAACTTTAACCAACGACTTACAGCAGTTGAAATTCAGGAACTTCAAATTTCTATACAGCAGCAGCAAATTAAAAATAACATGCTTTTATCAAATTAAACAAAGAGAATGCTCGTGTCATAATTACTATAAGCATGTAAGACATACCTTTAAGTTGTCTCCCAATTATTTAATCCAGCTGTTATGCACATCGAACCAAACAAGTATCTTTGGACCAGAACTAAACTTCAGAGTTGATAAAGGATATTCCATTCAAGCCACCTTAAGTCGTTGGGAAGACATATGGGACCTCCACTGACCTGTGCATTCAGAACTAGGAGCACTATGAGTCTCCTCATATGTGTGAAAGCACTGGGATTGATGTCTAGCTCTTCCTGTGTTGGCAAGTCCAGCACTACGCCTTTAACAACATTGGTTCTCCATCAAGGAAAAGAAAATAATCATCATCACCCAACCCGAATTAGGTAATAGTGTGTAAATTAAAGAAGATAAGATTATCAATGGTTTCATGAGAAACACTCTCTGTATCCTCCGACAACACTTCAGAAACATCATCGTAGCACCATAATCTACTCTATTTGCCAGGGTCATCTGGACACCCTTGTTTCACAATATCCTACATCAGCTGAATCAAGTCATGCTTTTGCATTGTTCTCTGATTCTCAACGGTTGGTAAAGATCTATCTATTAAACTTTGAATCCAAATTAATGTCTTTAAACCACAACTATCAAGAACTCTGGTTACATAATCACTATTCCTCCCCTTAAAGAAGCAAGCAATCTCAAGAAAAATGTCCTTGTCATTGTCCTCCAATGCATCAAAACTTATCTTCAGAACACTGTCTGTATCTTTATTAGGAATTTCAGCAAGTTAACCCAACATAGTGTCCCATTCCCTTTTGCTCCTACCACATAAAAATGGACCCGACACCACAATTGCTAAAGGAAGGCCATTAGCATAGCCCAAAATATCATCCATGATATCCCTGCTTATGTCTTTTATCTGGTTTTTTGGAAAGGCAAACGAACTAAAATGTTCAAAAGCTTCACCTTGATCTAATGCTTTAACTTGATATACCCGATCTATTCCGTGAGAAGTCAGTACATGTTTATCTCTTGTCATAATAATGATCATGCTTCCTTTTCCAAACCATTCACATTTTCTAGCTAATACATTCACCTGGTCCCCATGATCCACATCATCAAGCACAAGCAGAATCTTCCTGCATCAAAGTCTATCTCATATCAAGTTAACACCTCCATTCACACTGAAGACCACTAAATTTTCTTTCCACAATATCTCGGATAAGAGTGCTTTCTGCAAATGAACCAGGTCATCAGGTTTACTGGAAGTTTCTCTAACATTTGCAAGAAAGCCACACCCACCAAACTGACTAGTGACACTGTTATAGACAGCTTTAGCGATAGCGCTCTTCCCTATACCTCCCGCTCCCCATATTCCTATCATTTGAACCTCATCCAAGCCTGTACTTAACAACGATCTTACATTCTCTACCCAGCAACCTCAACCGACAGGATGCTTGGCAACACTCGAGGGTACTCGTCCCTCTTTGACGATGCTCTCAATGAACTTGGTCTCATCTCTGCCAAAACGAAGTAGCAAAGGGAGTGGGAATAAATGGCAATATACGATCCATTGAACTAAATAAAAACTAACACGAAGAAAACAATTGCTCCGTAACACTCCAAAACATGACTCTTAACGCGCTAATCGATTTTATCAAGTATCAACATATTAATGAATTCAATATTCTTTTACGGGGTCGAACAGGAATATTGTGATTAGTTGTGGTCATAAAGCCAACCAGACAAATTGGCGACTTCAATCAGGACTTGCCTCCATTTTTTCACCTCTTCTCAGAATCCTTCCCCAATTTCTCGTCGTGCCTCGCCAATGTCCTGCCATGACTCTCTCTCCGCCCTCGGCTCCACTCCATAGAACACGGGCAACACCAGCTGCCCCCTTGAGCCTCTTCCACTCCATTACCTTCCTTCACCAGCCCGTCCAAGCACCACAGAGATGAAGCGTAGTTCTCGAAGAAGATGAGCACGGCGATCCGTGACTCTTTGATGGCCTTCATCAATGCTAGCGAGATCTCGTCCCAGGGCCTCAAGTCCTCCACTGTCGATGTAGGCATTGGTGCCGCCGTGTCGAGCCATGGCGGATGCTTCATCTGGATCTCATCGTCGCCGGTGGTCAACTCAAAAAAAAACGCCGAAGTTGGTGGAGAGATCAACGTTGCTGACTCAGAGACCTTGCAACGAGTCATTACGGTGTGAAATTCGAACGGTCCGCTTCTTTTTTTTTTGCTTTTAATTTTGGATAAAAGCCACACAAAAAAACCGACACATTTACTTTAAACATATTTATGACCCAAAAATCCCAAATTTGTTCTTCACGACATACATTCACCATTAGTCAAGATTATTTTTCTTCACGACATACATTCACCATTAGTCAAGATTATTTTTCTTTTTTTTTCTTCCTCCTTCGTCACCATCGTGACCATCCTCACTGCCGCCAAACCCAACAAGAAAATTAAGGAATAAATTAAAACAAAGGAAAAAAATGAAAAAAAAAAATAACATACATGTGAGCACCACATCAACATGATTTACTTTCAATCATCCATATAGGCAGCAATATAAATGTGCCATACATGTACAAGTATGAACTAAATAGATTAGATGGGTACAAGTACAAAGTTTTTTTTTTTTTTTGGTGAATATACAAGTACAAAGTTTTTGGTGTCATTAAAGAAAAAAAAAATTAGGATAATGTGTCACACAAATATAAATTTTTAGTCTAAATTTAAGGTAAATATGTCATAGTAAGCATAGTTTGTATTATTCTTTTTGTGGCTTTTTCTCTTTAATATTCACAAATGGACCAGAAGTTATTTTCCATTTATCTTAAAGTAAAACTGTTTGTTTTGTGGCTTACCAAAAATCGAAAACTAACTTTTTTATTTGCCAAAATTTAAAATAATTCAAAGCATGTAATGAAATTAGATGTGAATTAGTTTTGAAATAAGTATATTTTGAATGTTTCAACCAAATTTACGTAAATAGTCAAAATTCCTTTTCTTGTAAGGTTAGAAAAAACTGAAAAGTAAAAAAAGTAATCCATAATTACATACCAAAACTAGCAATCTACCGATTAGGGTCCCACTAAAAATCAACAGGTTCGTGCACCATAGGCTTCTAAATTCAGTAAAAAGTACAATTTCTTATTAATAGGCTTAGCTATGGTGTTGGTTTAGATTATACATGTTATAATATTAATGCAAAAATGACATGACTTTAAAATTAAGTCAATATGAAAAAAATTAGAAAAATAAACGAGAATTAATAAGACATTAGAGATTTATGTAATTTGATCCAAATATAAATATTTAAAGAGTCAGCAATAACTAATCAATTATAACAAAAAAATCGAATTATAATTGCTCATTCGCTTGAATATTTTTCATATATAAATATAAGTTCAATTCCAAAATATTTATAAATTAATAACTCTAAATGTAAATTTACGGTGCAAAATCACTATGTGTTCAAGCCCTCAGATTACGTTAAAAAATAGAACGCTGGTCGTTCGGCTTTTTCTTGCGTACGGCGGCTTCTTCGTCCACTGTGTTCTTGGCTTTGCCCGGCGGCCTCGCTAGGTTTCAAGAAGACCCACGAAATTTCGGGCACTCATACGTAAATATGTCAAGCACATTTGAGGAGTAAGGCTTCTGCAAGAGATGGGATTTGTCTTTGTTTCTTTCTTGTATAAAGACCTTTTTGCCCCCAAAATAAATAGATACAAGAAAGAAAGTGTGTCCCTTATTTTGTTTTTAGTGCAAAACTTTTGTAAGTCAAACTTGGAGTCCTATCCACTATTACCGAAAACCAACGCCTAAGAATAAGGTAATAAATCTGATTTGGATGGGAGATAACGGATTTTGAACGAGTCAAAATCTTGCAAGATCCTCAAATTCGAGACATGAATTTAATAATGCAAATAAACTACTATTGCATTATATTCTCAATAGGTAAAATCATCAGTTCTAATATTCAATATATCCATATTTCTTATTAATTGTCATACTAAACTTTTTGTTCCCTATAATTTTGCCAAGGACATCAAGAACTTGCGTGAAATTAAAAGTGCAGAACGTTCACTATGATGACGAATGCGGAATACGGAATAGAAGCATAAGACGCAAATTGCGCAACCCCAAGATCTCCATAACCGAACAAGAACATACATAATTGAGTAGAAAGATTAACGCACCTGGATCCATCGAACATAAAGCGGAAGGAGAAAAATGGATTACCCACATATAAAGGGGATCCACGCATCAAGTCCTTCTCCTCTATTGCCCTCCGTATAAGTGGCTCAATGAGGCGGCCCCCCTCACGTGTAGCATTAGGTAAACGCCCCTTAGGTGAGGATACAAGTGAGAATTAGGGTTAGAGGAGAGACTTGAGCACTATTTATAGAGTTTCCAGCCAGTCCCCCTCATTACGGGCCAGGCTCAACTCGGCCCACACTAGTCGTACCCCCATATTAGACTAATTAAGAAACCTTCTATATCTCTTTAGACCAACCCTGTTTTACGATAACCGTAAAAACAGTAAATTACAATATCAATTAATTTAGTCCACATTAGGAAAACTCTTACATTCTCCCACTTGGACTATATTAATTGAAATCGTATCGTATGTGCGCACCTTGATTTAGAAATAATTCTTAATAGTCAATCACATTCCATAAAATCTCAAACATGGAATTATGGTAGTAACTACATGTATATACAAATAGCCTTCTATAGTCACGAGTGCTTTCAACTTTATTGATATGGATTCAATATGGTAGTATGACAAATGGATGACATCTCTTATTTAGTCACCATTCTCTTACCTTAAGTGTCACAAAAACCTGTGCCACTAGAGAATGCCTTTATGGTTTCAGTGAACTCATATATGCATTGTCTTTACAGTTAACCTTTCTTTATGTGTAACAAGACATATGTTCAAGGCTAATAACCGGATACCCCTAGTCTTCACTCAAGGTTTATACAATCCCTTGAGACTTTATCAATATGTATTCAACATAATAACAATACATTCAAAAATATTTTATTGAATGCAAAAGTTGATACATATCAAACCGTTACTAAATGTAACAAACCACGAGATGTGAACTTTATCGATAAAGCCATAATAGCTCCCACTAAACAACAGTATCCGAAGATACTCCTAAGCCCATGTTAACGATATGTTACTAAAATACGCATGGGCGTAGGCCTTTAGTTAGTAAATCTGCAACCACATCATCTCGTGAAAATATGTTATATTATAAGTCACCTTTACGTACCGTTTCTTTATGGTCAAAAAATATCTTACCACCATATATTTAGACCCCTTGAGACCTCTCCGTAGTAAATAAATAATACTACAAATTTGTTATCTCAATACAACCGTATGGGTCTATCCATCAAGTTAAAACGATCAATTCCGTCATGAGGTTTTGGAGCCTAAGAGCCCAAGTAACAGCCTAAAAGAATGTTACTAACACTGCTTACATAGCTGAAGATAACATAAGACTTTATTTACTGCACTTACTGTTAACATAAATATGTATTCTGTTATTGATTGCATGTCATCAGAACAGCCAGCAAAATTTACATCTAAATACTCTACTAACTGCAAGAATTGAACATGTCTATAAATTAACATATAATCTCTTGTCTTCTTTAAGTACCTTAAAACCTTCTTGACAGCAACCCAGTGATCATGTCTTGGATTTCACCGATATCTACTTATAAGTCCCGTCACAAAGACAACATTTAGTTTAGTGCAAATTCGAGCATACATTATACTTTTAAGTGCACTAACACAAGGTACACCATTTAATTAGATCTTCTCAATATCTAAATAAGGACAATGTGATAGATTTAGTCCATCACCCTTAACAACAGGAGCAATTCCTGGCTTGCAATGATGTATATTGAATATTTCCAATATATAATCAGCAAATGTCCTCCGAGAAAATCTAATATAATATGGCAAAAACAATCCTTACAAACCTCAGTACAAAGGATATAAGATGTCTCAAGGTCACAATTTGTAAGCAAAACATGAGAAAAAATAAATTTCCTCCCACTGACCTTGCAGTATTTTGAATTACTTTGTTCCCAATTGAACAAAATAACAATACTATGAAACTTTAATAATATTGTCTGGAAACTTGCTTAAGACCATGAATTAGAACTTTTCAGTCTACACACAAGTTTACTTGAATCTGCTGTAAAATCATCCAGTTGCACAATATAGATTTTGTATCTATTTGGCGTAACTTTATATCAAAATAAATTATTAATGTCACGTTCACTCGAAAGAACATTTAAACAATCCACCCATCTTTCAGAGTTAAAACGTTAGTTACAAATTTGGCTTTAAATTCCACAATCTTTGTTTGCAACTAATAAACTTGTGATCTTTAGACAAGTCAGTAAGTTTCCAAACATGTTTCATAGATTGTATATCGCCTTTTATGACATCTAATCACATACTTAATTGAGAATAAGAAACGACAATTATAAATATGTCATTACATCAACCATATAGTGGATATTGTAATCATGCTCTCACAAATAGACTATATAGTCTGATGGTATAACTGATCGTCTTTCTTTAACAAATCTCTTTAATAAAGCTGCAACAACTTCATTTTGCACTTGAGAGGTTTAAGAAATTTCATTATAAACTATATCAAGAATAGTACCTTGAGCCTCAACAAGTTTGGTCTATGATACAGGAGATTCCATAATTATCTGTATAGGTAAAAACAAAAACATAGTAACATTCATCATACTATTATCTTTAATAATCTGAGAGCAACTATCCTCTACAATTACGTCAATATTTAGAAACTTTAGAGTATGTGATTCAATAACTCTTGTACCTTCTTTAGGGTCATAAAATCAATACCCCTTTTTGTATATGAAAAAATTGCTTTCATAATATCAGCCCACAAAAGACCAGATAAATTAGTCTTACTAATCATACTCATTACCATGTTCAATATGGTGCATTTATGCCTTTCGCCCAAATCTTTTTGTCAAAATTTTCAGGTATAGTAATTAAATTACCGCCCCAGAATCTACCAAGTTTTGACAAATGATCCTTTAAGCTATTTCGCATAGTAATACTTGCCAAAATACTCATTGCCACTGTTAAACCTGACAGCCTTTTAATCATATACGAGATGTATATGTCATTAGGACGTAAATACAATTTTTGCAGATGTGTCCTAATTTCAATATCAAATAAGACATAATTTCAAGCAACTAAGGCTTCCATCATCTTATAGCAGTGCAGTCCGCAGGCAAACCTTTTTTCAAGTTCCAGAATGGAACGCTTCATGGACAATAAGCAAATTCAATTGCTCTTTTCTCAAGCAACAAATCATATGTCCACAACTTAAAATTTGAAGCAGTAAAAAAAACCTCAATGATGACGGAATTACCATTTATAGAAAAGGTGACTGAAAAACAAGCAATATATATAATTAGCATCATGTGAGCATTGTGTAACTTGACGTACAAGTACACATCCAGAGAGTTACATGCAAAATCACATAATCACCTTTGGGCAGAATACATGACATGCAATTGTACACTCCCCACATGATAAAGGTTATGAGAATATGTTCCAATCTTCGTGAATTCATCACCTTTGGGCATATGAACCATTATGATCAGTCACTCCTCCACCACACTATCATGTATCCCTCCATGAACTAATACACAATCACCTCCTTTGGGAGTATGATTACGCATTAGACCAGGAGACATCCCAATCATCATACGAGACCGAAATTTCTCAAACCCAATCAAGCGTGCCACTTTGGCACTACTCAATTGAATCATTGAAATTCTCTCATACCAGGGATATAAACTTTACTCATCACATACACCATATATATGTGATTTTAACTTTAGTGATAGGGGCATCATATCACCAAAATCACATATCATGCTAATTACATTGCTTTATTCATTAATATATATATAGCGAACCTGAAAGACAGATTCCAATGAGATCATTGATCATAGTAACACAAGAAATTTCTCATAACAGAGAATAAAACATCTCTTATGCACCCCAATTACATATTACCAGAACAACATAAAAAGAATGCTAATCTATAATATCTCTCACAAATTAACATCAATAGTAATATAGGGTGCACCAAATCGACAAACTTGATAGCTGATCACTCATGAATTCATAAGGCAAAAATGACTCCAAGGTCAACAACTGATTTATTAATCAATTTTAGGTAACAAATATCATTACTTCAACCGGCGGCCTATTAATTGAGTCAAACCACAGAACTAAATATCTAAACTATAACAAGTAGATACTATTGTTCTGCATAAATATTGCCATACTCCTTAACCATAAAAATATTCAACTTGATAGATATTAACAAGTGACCGATGAGTTCATGTACAATATGCAGTAACTTAATCGACATGCATTACTCACATTCAGCAGATATGTTAATCAAGTACATCGGTTTGGTCACGAGTCCTTAAGTCGTCTATCATTCAAAGATTACCAGTGTGTAAAGGAGTATACCTGAGTAACAAAAGTTTCATAATTTTTATTGTTTCTCATCGGCTCAATACATAGTTCAAATACAATCTCATACGAATTGTATCTCATTAAGCCAGCTTCAATTCACAATAAAGTTTGATTTTTATTGATGAATCACACCTTTTATTATGTGATAACATATTAGTAACCCATCACCTATATTTCCAAAATCACAGAAAATACAAGAAAAATACGCAAAATACACTAAAAATACATGTATTTAGGGTTCCATATGCAATTTCACATCAATAAAACCATTAAACATATAAAATAAATATACGACAAGATAGAAAATCACCATACGAGTCCAACGCCGTCAGTCACGCGCGCCGCTGAGTGCTCGGCGCGTGGATCTCACGCGCGGCGCGCATTCGACGCACAGGCGGCGCGTGGCCGTGCGTGGGAGCGCGTGCGGCATCCTTCGGCGACGCGCCGCCTACCCTCTTGCTCGTCTTGTCGAGCCCAGTCCGAATTTGTGATTTAATTTAATTTTTATTGAATAAAAAGTCTCAAAAATCACAAATTAGGGCATGATCGATATCAATTAGGGCTAATCCATAAAAATTAGGGTAGATCCATACAAATTAGGGTAAATCCGTACAAATTAGGGCAAAACCAATTGTGTTCTAGTTCTTAGATTATGGTTGCTCTGATACCACATGTTAGACGCAAATTGCGCAACCCCAAGATCTCCATAACTTGGAACAAGAACATACATAATTGAGTAGAAAGATTAACGCACCGGATCCATCGAACATAAAGCGGAGGAAAAATGGATTACCCACATATAAAGGGGATCCACGCATCAAGTCATTCTCCTCTATCGCCCTCCGTATCACCGGCTCAATGAGGCGGCCCTCACGTGTAGCATTAGGTAAACGCCCCTTAGGTGAGGATACAAGTGAGAATTAGGGTTAGAGGAGAGACTTGAGCACTATTTATAGAGTTTCCAGTCCCCTCATTACGGGCCGGCCCAACTCGGCCCACACTAGTCACCCATATTAGACTAATTAAGAAACCTTCTATCTCTCTTTAGACCAACCCTGTTTTACGATAACCGTAAAAACAGTAAATTACAATATCAATTAATTTAGTCCACATTAGGAAAACTCTTACAGAAGCTCCTAGTGATGAACCAAAAGGAAATCAAATTGACTAAGAAAATGTGATAAAGCCAATTGATTCGGTTCTTTAGAGGAACTCTTGCAGTACTATAAAAGATAAGATGACGTCGTGCCGGTTATCCAACTCTGACCAAAGTGGAAGGTCCCATTTGCTTATACAACATCCCTGATGCGATTGAAACATAGTGATGGATGAAAGCATGTTTGAGTTTAAAGGAGATAGTAAATTTATCGGTATTTTTATCTCTATTTCATATTATAAGAAGTACTTCTTATTTGGTGGTAATCTCATGTTCTCGGGAGTTAATAGGGCCAAAAAGGCAAAAATGGAAAAGAAAATAAAGAAATGGGGTCTCCTTAACCATTTCATGGGCATTATCGGGTGGAACTCTATATGTTGCCACGAAAGAACTGCTCTGGTTAAATTAATGATAAGAACGCTTCACGTTTAGATGCAAACCAAGTGCAGGTACTAATGTATGTCATGCTCCACTCTTATTACAGTTTTTGCTTTTTATTTTAAACATGTTTTTACGCTAATGGTTGATGAATGAATCATGAGTATACTCAAGTGAACTCTCAGCCGGCATACATGATCTAACCGAAAGTTTTCTCCTTTTCAAGCAGAAATATTCAGGTGCACGGAAGATACTTTCATTCGTAAATTGGTCTTCCATTTGAGAATAGTCTATAGAAACTTTGTGTTTTGCAAAAAACAATGAAACTATGTTTATCTAGGACAACTCATGCCAATGTGAGGACAAATGGACATGATAATTATTGGCACTTAAATTTTGACCTCACGTCTATTCATTAACTGCATTAAAAAATTAGGAATTGACTTGGACCTCTAAACAGAAATATCGTTAACCTTAGTTCGCATTTGCATTATAGGCATTAATAACACTTTAATTTAATAGAAATAGGTTCATATAAATTGCATTCAAGTCGGTCGGTCAGGGCTTATATGTTTGAACTCAGTCAGGGCTTATATTTTAATCGGCCCAATATGTTTGAACTCTCATGGTCCGGTCCGCTTATTCCCCTTTTCTAGAGTGAAATGATCAAGCTGGCTGTGAATGGTGAGTAAATTTGAACAAAAAGGAAACAAAAATAATGGCTATGAATGAAGGGAGACAAAAGGGTTGTTCGGTGGTCAAAGGTCAACACAAAGGAAGGCATTGGTGCATGATTTTTGGTCGGAGACAAAAAGGAAAAGATCACTCACCATATATTGTAGGTGGAAAAGGATATGCGGATAATCTCTCGGTGATTTAAGAAAGAAAATTAATCGGCCTGATCTCTCTTTCCTTGCTGGAGGCTCACGATCTTGAAGAGGGGGAACCATTCTCCACATGGGAATTAAACGTTGATGAGCCGTGAATGGAGTCAAGGTTACATGATTTGGCTGTGATCAAGGCACCAATTCTTGAGAAATTACGAAAAAGAAAGGAAACAAACAAAAGGAATGGAAACCAAATCCAAAATTTGGCGGAATAAGGATCCATTAGAATAATGGACAATGGCCAGATTGATAATTCGAAGGGAAAGAATCAAGGAATTAATACTCATAGGGTGAGCTGGCCGCGGAACGGTAAATGAACTTGGACATGTTCACGGCAATACGAGTACGAAGAATCAAAGCGCTAATTCGCATTGGCAAATCGGGGCTGAAATTCAGCAATCCTCACAATCAAGGAGGCGGGGGTTCAGACTTTCCAAAGGTAAGCGGAAATTTCTGCTATAAAGACAGAGCATTACACAGAGGAATTGATTAAGAGGGGGACGGAAAAATTGGCGAGAGAAACGCACGCACGAGACAACGAATTACTCTCGTTGTGTCGCCGCCGCCAAGCCACTCCCACGCCGAGTTCACCAACTCCAGATGCAGCCCTCAAGCCCTAGCGTTTCTCAATCCGTCGCTCAGCCTTGAGGCCTCGCCTAGTGCTTTTGCCACCGTGCCCAGTTTCCCAATAACCATTCCGGACGGCTGTCGCCATTGTTCCTCAAGCTTCCCGCTGCCGTGACTAGTCTCTACGCATGACTGTCGCCATTGTTCTTCTAGCCCGTCTTGTTGCCTCGGCGTTCCAGCTTCTTTCCATAGACGGGTTTCCATCATCATCTATCGGTGCATCTCCCAATCACGAAGTGTTACCTCTCTTTCCCAAGATTTCACTCACAAGATTTCCCAAAAATTCATGAAAATCTCACCATCATCACAGGTATATAATATCTCTCGGGCATCTCTTCCACTCCATCCATCATCCAGAGTCTCCCCTTCATCCATCATCTCCATGCCATGTCCTCTTAATTGGTCACGGTCATGCACAACAAGAAACAGTAGAATATGAGGAGGGAGAGAGGGAGCGTCACTCTTCGCAGCACGCCCAGCCATCACCATTGTCACCACCATCACTTTCTTTGGTATTCTCATCATTACCCGCTCTTCATATAACGCCCATCATCAAGAGCACATTGTGCTTTTTAAATTGCCGTGAACGGCATGCAACATGGAGCCAAAAGGAAGAAAAAACCTGCATGAGCGTGTAAGTATTCAAAGGAAGAAGTGATGTTGGGCAAAGTGAAGAAATCGTCAGGCGGTGGGCAGGTGATAAAAAGCGACTCACGATAGAAACGTACGTGAGACACCAATATTTTTTGCCTTGTAGCATCCCCAGGCGTATCAGCAAGTCTTTTCATTTGAATGTTAACTTGGAATGTGTCACTGACACGTGATTTCACTTTTAAATTAAAAGAAGCAGGCATAAAACATTAAACACAATTATCATTACTCTGCAATATTATTTATAGAACTATTGTTTGAATTTGCCCTGTCGAGACTTTAGCCACAACAATGATTTGATATATTCTCGTCCTTGGACGATAGACAAATAGAGTTTGTTGACATTACATCGCACCTGTAAAAAAATTTATCTTCATCTAGCTACACCAATAAACACTTAAAGAGTGAAAAAAGTTTTGACATTATTGTGTGTAGTTTTATCTTAATACATAGAGTTGATCTAGTACTATTAATGGCGTTAGTTGTTATTATCAACCATAACATCAGTTATATTGTTAACTGTTCGTCAGATTTTCTAAGATTTTGACATTTATTTTGCAAATAGGAATTTTAAACATTGAATCTCTGTCATAGTGTCATTTTGAGATTTCGTTAAACTTTATGTTCGAGAAAAACAATCACTTTATATATTAGATTTGTTTGTTCGTATAGAATTTTCAGCTTTTTGATTACGCAGGAACAATCCGCCAACATGCATTCTAGATCAACACATACGCAGAGAAAGAGATACCTCAATTGAGAAGTCTACCATGTTCAATCCTCCTTTGTGCACATTATCTTCTTTTTACTCGGACTTTCTTTCTATGTGCTTGTTGGATTATCTTCTTGTCAAACCTTGTAGAATAAAGCTGGATCTAGCAATTGATCGTCTTGAAGTGAAACCTCCAAATCAATCTCCAGTGGTTCACATATTAGTCGGAATCCACACTTTTTCATAATACTTTGCCATTTTGATCATTACGTACATATGTCTACTCCAATTCTAACGTGGATATGATGAGAGTCATTTGGACCAAAATCGTCTTTTGTCCACAACTTCTTTGAATCTATATACTGAAAGCACACATTTTCCAAATTAAATGACCCGAAATATAAATTGTGGGTAACCCGGCTTTTGCAATCAACGGATGCTGTGAGCTCTAAGTCAGTATAGCACTTTTTTTCCACTTGAAATACAACATAGATAGCTACGCCTAGGATCTTTTCTTTTTAAGTCCTTTGAAGCCACAAAATCTATATAACCCTTTCTATTGGGTAGCAACCAGTTTGGCATCTTTCCCCAGGTAGAATAATTTTGCAATTTGTCTTGCAACAAAATTTCTGTCATAGATGTAGACTGTTAGATGGTGTTTCAAAAATGGCACCTAAGGAGAGAGTTTCAATGAGTTAAGTTGGTGGTCCTAGATTTTATATGTTAACAATATCACTACAAATATATACATACATAATATATATATACTTAATTTGTGGAAAAAAGACATGTATGGTTGAAGATTATATATATATACTTAATTTGTGGAAAAAAGACATATATGGTTGAAGATTTTGTAACTGGATGTACATATATTATTCAATTTTTTCATTGGATGGTCTTTGTAATTCAACAGAGAAGTAGAGTTTTACAATAAAGAGAATGTCCTTTGTAATTTAACAGAGAAGTAGAGTTCTATAAATAAAGAGAATGTCCTTTGTAATCACTTTCTTTTTTCTATTTTTTTCCTTTTTTTTATCGTCTTTTTGGAGTGAGGTTATGACCTTTGTTTGCCAGTTCAATTTGGCTGGATAGTCTTTGGTAAAATCTAAAAATATTTAGGACTCAATTGACACAATTAAGCAGATTTGGACTTTTTGGAAAATTATCACTTTCTATATTTTTGCTTTTTTCAATTATCCCACGATTTTCAGCCATTTGCAATGCATAAACACTCAATGCAGCGAACATGTACACGATCCTATATCAATCAATGAGAGAGAGAATCTAACCTCAGCTTTAACCAATCATTCAAGGAGAACCCATTACCGACCAGTTCCGGACATGAAGATAAGTCAATAGTATCAACGTGGTTAGCTTTAACCAATCATTCAAGGAGAACCCAATTGTCTCAATAGCTTTAATCAGTTCCGGACATGAAGATAAGTCAATAGTGTCAACGTGACATGCGTCTGGGGGTAGTTTCCTCGAAGATTTGCAACCATATGCCGATAGATAACCCAATTGCCTTGGAATTTGGAGGATCTTCAAAAAGATGTAAACAAATTATATAGATGCCCGCATTCAGTAAAACTGTTTCTTTCCAAATTGATTAACAAAAACAGGAATGATTTTCCAAGAATTCTTGATTTTATCCTTTAAGGGATAGGTCTTTTAACTCAGGAAATCCCATCTCCGAGTGAGGATCACTTGAATCCTTTTCCTTTTTTGGAAACTCGATTAGTTTTGAGCAGCCTTCAAGGTTCAGAATTTCCAGATTTCGCAATCTGTAAATGCTAGATGGAAGGATTTCAAGTTTTTTGCACATACTCAAATCCATATCCTTCAAAGAGACAAGATTTTCTATCGATGCAAGTTCCCTAATTGAAGTCCCGCGTAAACAAAATATTCGTAAGCCTTTGATTTTATTTGGAATATCAGGAAACATTTGCAATTTAGGGCACCTACTTAATTGCAATGATTGTAGCTTGTCGTGATATGCAATTGATTCATGAACACGCTCCAAATTTGTGCAGCTGCTGAGATTCAATTCCTCGAGATTTGGAAAAGAAGAGAGGTCTGGCATGTAAACCACCGACTGACAACCGCTGAAGTTAATGAATTTTATATTTTTGAAGTCCTGCAACAAACATTCAGGATGAATAAAGAAACAGAAACTGAGATAAATATTCAATTCAAAATCTGGCTCCGATCTTTTAGTAAAATACTAGTGTTATGTCCATGGACTGGGAAACTGTATATAAAATTTTTCACACACCATAACTCATAAGCACTATTTTAAAACTTCGATCAACAAGTAACTACTTCTATTTGTCCAAAGGCGAATAAATTGTCCTTACAGGTTTTCTGAATGAATTACATAGGGATGATTCTGCTGTTACGTAGTGCAAAAATCAGAACATTGTTCCATGCTAGTAAAGGGTGAAAGATATTGGCAACCATCAAATTCCGTCGTTAACTAATTTTTGACCGGCAACTTACTGGTCAACATGATGTGGATATTTGCTTTGTGATAGTTTTCTGCATGTATTATATTGAATAATTACCAAAAAAGTCATAAACCTATTACAATTGTGCCAATTCAATCCTAAATTTATTTTTTTGACCAACTTAGTCCTAAACTTTTTGCAAATGTCAATTCATTCCTTCCGCCAAAATTAGCTAGGTAGCTTTGATGTGGTCACGGTCGGCACTAGTGATAATTTTTTTAATAATATTTTGGTTGCTGGAGCCGAAGGAGAGAGAGAGAGAGAGAGAGAGAGAGAGAATGAAAAAAAAAGGATAAAAAAATAAAAAATAATTCAAAAAAATAAAATATTTTTAAAAAATTATCGTCAAACGCCCGATTAATTTTGGCTAAACTGGCACATTGAAAAGGTTTAGGAGTGAATTGGTCAAAAAAAATAAGTTTAAGACTTAATCCACACAATTGCAATAGTTTATGAAATTTTTTGATAATTATCCCGTATTAGCATCTAAAATAATATAAATATTATTTTAGATCCATGTGATGCACGGGCATCTTACTGGTTTTCTATAAAATTAGTAATTTTAACTTATTGGTAAGCTACATAAAAGGCAAGCAAGCTATCTGCGTTTCATTTTCTTGAGAAGGCTAAATTGCTGGACATTGCGCTCTAGCGCGTCTATAAGGTAAGGCTCTTCCATGGAGTCGTACTCCACAAGCCTTTGTTTTAAAAAGCGAGAGAAAGAATTGGATGGTCAATCCATTTCACCTAGTGTTTTACACCAAGGAGAGATGATCCCCAACTAGGGGATGTGAAGAGTCGCTTTTTGTCCCGTGATTTCTTATTCTAGAAATAAATAGAGTTAGGGAGTTGACCGATGGCTCGATTAAAAGAAAAGGAGGGGAATGAGTTACAGGCTTAGAACGAGAAGAGTTGTCTTGGATAAAGTTTCCCAACTATATTTGAAAAAGAATTTTTTCCATAAAGATTCTTGCAATTTTGCTTCTTCTTCCCTCTAAAAGTAAAGAAATGCTTGTCAGAAATTGCCGGTTTGGTTAGTCCAACTAGAAGAGACATCGGGACTTTTTGGCCATTGTTTGAGAGTTGTCAAGCTTGGACCAACTTAAGTAAAGACTAGCTTCCTATAAATATCCTTCGCTACACGCTTTTTATATATGTCTTTTAATTATCGGCTGCATTGCTGCTAGAGAGACAATAATAGGATGTTCAATCAAAAGCATTTAGCGCATACTCAATTCAACGATCAAGCAAATAAGCAAGATAAATCTCTTTCCATACACAATTTCAAAAAGAATCTAATTAGCTCGTCTTTGCTATGCAATATAGAATGGTCAATAACATTTTCAGAGTCTATCATTTCAGAGACACAAAAACTACATAATCAAGTTATGTTTATTAAAAATATAAGCGCATTCATCGTTCAACTGTTAAATTATATCACCTGTAAGTTTTTCTTCCAATTTTCAGTGCTCAAAAGTTACCGATGCTTTAAGTTCATTGTTCTTACAATTTCAAGCGCTTGTAAATTTTGAAAATGAAAATGGACTTTTTTCTTGAATATTTTTTTGTTCGAATCGACATCGAGATTCATGAAGGAAATTGTTATTTCCTCCCCTAAATTGAAGATTTAACTTATATTGGTTCATATAGGAGATCGACATCCCGTATATAATGCTTTAATCAACTTTAAACAATTTAAAAGATGTAGATATTTCATAAGCACATTAATAAGCATCACCAGAGTTAGTAGTTGTTGCATTCAAAGTTTTCGATAACACCTAAATAGTCATATTCATATGCTTCTAGATATGGATATATAAAAGATGAGATAATAAACACTACTTATTTAAATGCGCACCTTAAATTGCCCCCTCGCTACAATGTTGCTTTTGGGCATATCCAGTCCAGCTATCTGCTTTGGACCAGAGATAATCTCTGGAATCCAAGGAGGGCAAGGCCATTCAAACCATTTTAGTCCATTAGGAAGGCCGATAACACCTTGGAAAGAGTTGCGCACATTAATCATGATGAGCACCCTCAACCTTCTCATGTCTTTGAAACCATTAACACCGATGTATATCTCTTCTGGCTTGGGCAAATCCAAAGCTATGGCCTCTACCGCAATTGGCACCTGAATTT
This sequence comes from Eucalyptus sideroxylon x Eucalyptus melliodora, assembly GCA_016097485.1. Classification (NCBI taxonomy): domain Eukaryota; kingdom Viridiplantae; phylum Streptophyta; class Magnoliopsida; order Myrtales; family Myrtaceae; genus Eucalyptus; species Eucalyptus sideroxylon x Eucalyptus melliodora. Next base: position 19,592,358 of record CM027831.1, on the reverse strand, counting down.
ATAAAATTTGCATTGCAATAAAAATACATATTCAGAGAATAAGAGAGCAAAATTAGGGTCTATACATGCAAATCCTACCATTTTTTGGGATAGCACATTAAGAACATCATCAAGAAGCCATAACCTGCTGCGTCTTCTAGGGTCATAAGGACATTGTTGTTTAACAATATCCATGGCCATTAATTGAAACAAGTTATGCATCTGTAGGGTCTCTTTCTCTTCAATTATCATGGACTTCTCAACAAGAACTTGTACTCCAATAGTTGTGCGAAAGTCGCAAGAGTCAAGAACTTGCATAATGTACTCTCTAGATTGCCCCTTAAAGAAACAAGCAATATCAAGGAAGATTTCCTTTACATAGTCCTCCAATTCATCGTAACTTAACTTAAGAACATCATTGATATTTTTATCAGGACTTTCGACACATTTATCCAATGCACTTTCTTGCTCACATTCTCTTCTACCACAAAGCAAAAAGCCCAATACCTTAAGTGCTAGAGGAAGTCCATTAGCATAATGCAAAGCCCTATCCACAAGATCACTCCTTATTATTTTGTTGTTTCTCAGAAGAGCATGTCCATTGAGAAGTTCACGAGCTTCACAATAGTCTAGAGGTTTGACTTGATAGATGTGATCTTCATCTATCCCAGAATAAGTTAGCAGATGCTTATCTCTCGTAGTAATGATGATCCTGCTTCCTTCACCAAACCACTCACATTTTTCAGCTAAAGATTCTAGCTGTTTTAAGTTGTTAACATCATCAAGAACAAGGAGAACTTTCTTGTGGCAAAGTCTATGGTGAATTAAATTAATACCTCTAGAAACACTAGACACTACTAATCTTTGTCCTGGTAATATCTCGGACAATAATTTTTCTTGCAAATGAACTAAATCCTTGGGATAGACAGCTTCACGAACATTTTCCAAAAAACATGAACCCTCAAATTGTCTAAAAATAGCATTGTAAAGCGCTTTACCTAAAGTTGTCTTTCCTATACCTCCCGGTCCCCATAATCCTATCATGAGAACATCATCATTAGACTCAAGATTTAACATTGATTTCAGCTCTACCACTCGCGGATCTATCCCAACCGGATGCTTAGCAACATGTAAGGATCTTCGATCTAGTTGCCTAGAGATCTCCTTCGCAATTTTCTTTATAAACTTCGCTTCAACCCTGACAAAAACAAGAAACGTACTTGACATATTGATTCAGCGGTTCAAAGATCAAGTTTCATTATGAGGAAAATGAAGACTTGATTCAACACATAAAAAAAAGGGACAAAGTAGTGCGTCACATCAATTACCACTTACCCATTATTCAAGTGCCACCCAGACAAGTTGCCGGCCTCAAAGAGAGCCTTCTTCCATCTCTTCACCTTGTCTGAATTCTTCCCAAATCTGGACTCATGCTTAGCTATAGCTCTCCCATAACTCTGTCTCCCCTTTCACTTCTCTTGGTTCCACTTCGTAAAACACCGGCAACACAATTAGATCCTTTTGTACCTTGCACTCCATGATTTTCGCCACCTCTTCCAAACACCAAGACGAGGAAGCGTAATCCTTAGAGAAAACAATGATTGCAACTCGCGATTCCTCAATCGCCTTCATAAGTGCCGGTGATATTTTCTCTCCTTTCCTCAGTTCCTCACTATCGATATAAGTGAATAAACCATGCTGCTTTAAGGCCGCATAGAGGTGACTAAGGAATTTATTGCGAACGTCTGTGCCTCTGAAACTCAAGAAAATATCGTAATTCTTTTTACATTTCGGAGAAGACGAAGAGGCCATGAGTATCTAGTAACACGAGACAGGCGCTGGTGTGTTTGCTTGGAATTTTGGAAAATGAAGGTGCTTGAAGATGAACCCAGATCTTAAAGGAAGAGCTGCTCCATGGCTCCCCAGATAAAATACAGGAGATGGCAATCCCAGCCTATGAGGTTCTGTTCAACATCGGCGCTTCTCGGTATCTTCCTTAAAGGCGAAGGCATAACTTTCTTTTTCGTGGGTCAACAAAGAAAAATTATATTAAATGAGACACGGACGAGGGAATTAGAGAGAGGGAGGTGGTGGGGCCCGCCAGACTCAACGAGCTCGGCTCGGGCTTCTGCGCCGGGAAAAACAAGCAGATGCCACCCGTCAACACAAGAAAATTTTTTATGATTACATGCGATCACGATTCTTCTGATCGATTCTCTGATTGATTGGTTTCTGGGAAATAGCTGTCATCTCGTTAATCTTCGTTTCTCTTTTTGTTATATGAAAATATAAAAAAATCTCATCTCTTTAGTCCGGACTTGAATAGGTCCTATTCAAAAACTCAAAAGTAAGAAAAAATAAGGAGAAACTCTCCAGATGTCTTTTTTTCTGTGGTGGTACAGTGTGCACCAATATCGCAGGTTTGACGGTCAAAGATCTTCGGTATCCAGCGCAGCGATCTTTCTTTAATAAAGAGCCACTTGTCTGTTCTCTACTAGCCTTTACCGTCGATTTCTTTCCGCGTTGCGCTGATCGAAGAGAGATGGAATTTCCAAGTTTCTTCTCTCTTTTTTTTTTTTTTAAATAATTATTCGTGTTCCAGTAGTTAGCGTGAAAAGCGGAATTGATTGGGTGTGGCGTTTGTGCGAACGTGGCGGTGGTGGTGGTATTGCCCAAAGTAATAGAGAAGACAACAGGGATTTCCTGTAGTAGATCGTTGTATCGTTCCCCCCGTTTTCAAAGCGGCAAATGCTCATTGCCTCAATTTTTTTGGAAAGATTTTACGGCATTAGGATTGTAAACATGATGAGAACGTCGTACAAATCATTGGATTTACAATAAATTTATCCTTAATTACGACATAGCATCATAAAATTTTGTTAATTTGCTATTTTCATAAATGTGTTATGAATAATTTCCATCCAACTGAAAAATGACATTTATTGAAAGTGACATATGATTGAACACTTTTAACATATTTAAATTAAATATTGTTATGTACGAAAATTCTGCAAATGTTATCTACATATATTTATCGATTTGTGTCACGTGCAATAATAATAGCCAGCATAATTAGTTAACATATATAGGTATGCATGATAAATTCGTGAAAATAGTTAACCTAACGAGTCGCCATTGTTGCATACAAGTGGTCAGAACTATTCATTGAAAAATCCTTAGTTCTTACTTTCATCCATCTACAAAGTGTACTTGCAATAGTACATAAAGAGATCTATCCAGATACTCACACGGTGTGAAACCAAGACAAACTCGTGAATTGCTTGGGCTTGACTTAATGACTACTTGAAATCGGTTTGCTTGGTTTTGAGTCGAGCTCGATTGTGACCTACTCAAGTATTTTGTCAAGGCGAGCTCGAACTTATCAATATTCAGCTCAATAGACTCGTGATCCTAATTGAGCTTTCATTATCTTTTAAAAATATTTAAAAGTTAGAAAAATAGACAGAAAATACTATAAATCACATAATATTCAAGCTTATAAAAGCCAAGATCGAGTCTTATTGATATATTGATTGTGATTGAGTGAAATCGAGTTGAGTTCAAGTATCTCGATTTTCTGCTCAAGTTAATCAAGTCGAGCTCGAGTAGGAATTGGATAACTGATTGAGCTCGAGTAGATTTTTGAGTACTGAGAGATAGATTTTCCAAAGTACAAATCATTCATTTCTTTATTAAATTAATGTAAAATCGTGAGTTTAAGTGATAGATTTTTTTAAGTGTTACTCACGTTGGCATTTAAACACCTCTTAAAATGAAAGTTGGTAAAAATGGGATCCAACATTTGCCCCTAACATTATTTTAAATGGTTTACTTAAAAGTAGTGTTAATATATTAACCCGTTTTTATCATTTCAACATCCACTTGGATCTTGATTCGTATTTGATGAACTTGGACCACGTAATATATGCTTAGACTTGACGATATTGTACTTCACTCGTGTTAACTCAGTCCTCATGATATCTCTTTATTTTCTTTTTTCTTTTTTTTTTTTTTTTGGCTTAGTCAAGAGTCCAATTGAATATTTGCTCGTCACTTTCGTGGTAATGTCACCCACCGCGAGATAGCCGGATGCGATGCCTGGTGAGACGGAACGCCAAACAAGACTTCCCTCGATAGGTCATCCGCGCAACTTCGCCCTGCATTTCTTCTAATATAACAAGGCAAGCCTTCGGAAAGAAAAATGATTCGGGAGACTTTGATGGGCAAGTGGCCCCCACTACATTGTTCCTACTTTTAAAACAAAACGCGCTCATATCTAGAGCAAATCCCGGGCGACACTCTCAGCCCATTCTCATCAGTCGTCCATGCTACGACACTGAGGAAGACCACAAAGTAGATGTTGTTAGCGGCCGGTCGGGGTGCGACGAAACTATGAGGATTGCGCTTCCAATATTCAGGGAATAAGAGTTGATTTTTCGTGACGTTTCATATTCTCTTCCACAAAACCAATGAATTTATTAGAGAATTATTGCACTTTGATAATCGTAAATATTTACCTCCTTAAATCTAAAAAATCAAGTGAATTTCTTGGTGGAAATATACTTGAATATATTGCAATTCGGTGTTTAAAAGTTATTCCATTAAGTCTATAACGTACGCATCAATGGGACAACAGATTTTAAAGGGTGGTTACATAGTACTGTTTTGATAGCTAAAATTCTCATGACTATGCCTTCATGCAGAAACTTGGTGCTTCCATTTTATATAATTGTTTGCTAAATTAGTCTCTCGTGATTGAAGAAATCCAAATTTAGAGTGGGGCCTATTGTGATTTCGACCAAATATTTTTGGGCGAGCTTCCCGAAAACGAGACCCAGTGCAGGTGTCACTTCTTTTGCTGCAAAATAATCGACACGGTCAATTTCTTTTGCAGGACTTAAATATAATTTTAGCATTTCGTTAAGAAATATTCTTCATGAAAATCGAGCAGAACTTGCCCCCGAGTGCGTAACCAAGCCACTTGGACAGTGACGGTCCTTGCACTTCAAAGCATTCATCATCACCATTCGCCATTTCATATCTCCTTGAGGCTCCAATGGATTAATGTAAATCAAACCATGCAAATATTTGCACTAAAAGTCTCCTGCACGTCATATTCACCTGAACCAAACATTCACAACCATCCTTAAGAATTATAAAACTAGGTCTATGTCGACCCTAATCTGTCTATAACAATGTGAGTGTGGGATGTGTAACTTTTCAGCCCCTGATTGTCAAATTACGCCAATTTCTTATCGAAAAAGAAGATAGGAAATTATGTTGTGATTGTGTAATAGACACTAAAATACATCCAGATTATCTCACCATACTTCGGGACAAAAAATTCTCAATCAACAAAATGATGAAAGATATCAAAACAAAGATTATTAATTAAACAAAGTAAGTAGAATCTACATGGTCACAATTTGTCCACTTGCACGTGCTTAAAAAGTCTTGGTCCTGAAGAACTTATTTCGCAAGCCACACTAGTAACCACCTTCCAGCCCACTTTCCTTCAATTTGGTCTTGACATCTCCAAAGTGAAAAATTGCTTTTCTTCGATCATTGATTTATTTCTACAATTTGGTCTTGACATCTCCCATGTTCCTTCGTGGATCTAAAAGCCAAACGATTCAATCAAACATAATGTTGGCATATATAGTTCTAGTTCCAAGATCACATCCAATGTGCCCGTTCCAGTTGCACTTACTTTTTCTCCAAGACCCCCACCATCAACTTTAGCCCTACGCTTCGGTAGCCAAAGGTCTACAACATTCAATCGTAATCAATAACTTAATGCCGCAAGTTTGAATATTTTTTTATTTATGACAGTTTACAAAGGTTTGCAATACTTCGTGATAACCAAGAACATGATGTAGTAAAACGTCATTAAAATATGACTTTTGCTAGCTTGGACGTCCATTTGTTAGTGTGTAAAGTTTTGTAAATTTTCCGACGAAAAAAGGAAAGTTATGTAAATTTCACGTCCATTTTATTGGCGGGGAGAACATCAAATCTTTTGCCTGGTGGATTGCAACTGACTCAAATTCTACAGCTGAAGCTTTCTCATCTCAACATGACAACCGATATTTATGTGGTATGGTACAGCATTGTGCCTTGAAAGTCTCCTCTCTCTTCTCTCTTATTTTTTCATTTTTCTTCTTTTTCGGGGTAACATCTCTTTCCTTTCTTTTATTGGTATTCTTCTCTATTAGACATCTCCATTAATATTCTTTGTTTAGCTCCTTTCCTTGGTCTTATTTATAGATAACTCCAGCAAATTGAGTAACGTCGGCCAGTGTCCCAAATTATGTTTCCCACATCATGACTAGACAAAGGTTGTTCGATCCTTTGTTTGAGACTTCAAGTATAGTTTATTAGGCATAACTCTTAAACAGTCTCTGGAAATTAAGTGGGCACCCATTTGGACCACTATAAAATGGTTCCACACTATCGCTACTCCTTTTTATTTATATGCATATAACGTATTTAATAAATTGCTTAACTTATATTTGTGCGTAAATACTTAATACTATGGAGCATATTCAACATTTGGGCAAAAATATTGCTCATGTTTATTTGAATTTTTAGAGCTAAATATGACAGCATCATATGTTGATATATTAATAGAGTTGATGATACATTTTCATCACAAATACATAACTAAACAATAGAATGATCAAAAAGTTTTGAAGAAGGAACCTGATACATTTTACGTGCCAAATGCAAAGAGGCACATGTATACTTTTGCCCTTTTCCCCACATTTCATAAAGCAATAGTCATTAGACAATTTTATGACCTTTTGTAATGGAAATAGATTGAGCTTTTTATCCAGTTGAAAATAATGCAATTGGTTCTAATGTATAAATTCAAAGAAATGAGAAATTTTCTAGAAGAACACCTTTAAATGATTAATTGGTGTGTCAATAGCTTATTTTCTATTACTTTGGAGCGAAGGATCTTTTGCTCGGGTGGGGCCTTTTTCATTGGATGCTTGTTTTGGAATTCACTTGCTTAGTGGTGTTATTCCCAATAAAATCAAAGTGCAAGTCATTTTCAAAAGAATTGGATACTTCATGCGAAAGTTCATAACAAAGACTTCGACTAAGTGTGAAGAATACATATTCAAATTATTTAGTCCAAATGAGGATTTTCGCGTTTGGACTCTGTTGAAAAAGGCACTTTAAAAGTATAGTGTCCACTAACGTTGGATGTTCCGTGTGATTTGATGATATCTCAACTTTTTTTTTTTTGTTTTATCTTTTTTGCTGAGTCAAAAGCACAAATATATATATTTGATATTTGCTCATCACTTTCGTGCTGGCTTCACTCCACGCAACTTCACTCTCGAAAGAAAAATTACGAAAGTTGATTTTGATGGCCAGGAGGCCCACCACCTTTTTCCTTCTTCATGCTCATCTCTAGAGCGAATCCAAAAGCTTGACTGAGTGGTTCATTTCCATTACAATTTTTATTCTCTTTTTTTTTTTTTGTTATTAACAGAAAGAAAGACTTGATAATTACTATTTGGAAATATTCCCAAAAAGAACATAAAGTAGAGTCATTTCATCAAAAAGTAAAAGCCAAAAAGTGGATATTATTTGAAATAATGATTTAAAATGTCGAAACAATCTCACATAAGGACCTAAACTCACCAATTGGCCAAATGTTTGCCAGCTAGCAAGCATAAGCGGCCGAAATATGGATACTTTTGTCCAAAAAATACTTCTTTATTTTTTTGTTACTTCGCTTACCTTTCTTTTATATATGGATTCTTCTCTATTAGATATCTTCATCAACATCCTTTGTTTAGCTCTTTTTCTTGGTCTTATTTACAGATAACTTAGGCAAATCGAGTAACGCCTGAGTCAATCCTCAACTGACATTCCTTGAAGCAAACTCTACTGCCATTTTATTAACCAGGCTTTTAGATCCCACAAAAGGGGGTTAATTGTTGCATAAATATGACCATGTGTGGACGAATAAATCTCAACTTTTTTTTTTTTTTGGGTGGTAAATCTCAACAATCTTGTATACACTTTGCATTCAAATTCTTGAGAGATCAATCTTTTGAGACCTCACCATGTTTATAAATAAATGTTGGCTCCATACGAGAATTCAAGTATTGTTGATTAGGTATAACTCTTAAACAGTCTTTGTAAATAGAGCTGGCACCCATTTGGACCGGACCACTATAAAATGGTTATGCATTCCTCTATTGCTACTCCTTTTTATTTATATTCATATAACATATTTAATAAATTGCTTGACTTATATTTGTGTGTTAATACTTCATTCTATGGAGTATATTTTACATTTGGGCAAAAAATTCTCATGTTTATTTGAATTTTTAGAGCTAAAAATCATGGCATCACATGTTGATAAATTAAAAGAGTCGGTGATGCATATTCACAACAATACGTAATGAAACAAAGGTACGATCAACATGTGTCAGGAAAATCTGACATATTCATGCGCCAAATGCAAAGTGGCACATGCATCCTTTTGCCCTACTCCCCACATTTCATACAGAGGCACATGCAATTTTATAAGCTTTCGTAGCTTTGCCAGGGTCCCACATTAAATTTCTCCCAGGTCACTGCATGACAAAGGTTGTTTGATCAATAAAGCTGATAATGCACGGATACTCCCACTTTCCACACACCACATGCATGAACCTCTCCCCGAATTCAGACCAGAAACAAACAAATGATGTTCCCACTGCACTCTCGACTTATGAAGGTTAAAGTGTTTTTTTTTACCTAATCTGTCGCTGCAATTGGTGTCCTTAGTCTATTCTTGACTTGGGCGGAAAGATACATTTACTACTTGGTGGGGAGCTGTATTAGTAAATTTCACTTTAATGAATCTATTACTCCTAGCTACTTTGACTACAATCGGGTCATTGGACTGCTAATGAATTTATTATGCTGGTCAATTACGACTTATTTGCATTGTAATACCCATAATTGTGAACTATTGCTGCAATATTTTCATCTTGCCCAAGAGAACTAATAGAACAAATTGAGCATAAGTGTGATGCTTTCTTTTGGAAAAGCTCTACTGTGCATGGAGCATACCTAAGAAGCAAGCAGGCTTGGGGTTAAACGAAATTTACTGGAATGGACTAATGCTTGTATCCTGATGTATAATTTCGAGCATTTTCTTGAAATTCAATTACTTGTGAACATCTCTGATTGAAATTCATAAACTAAAAGGGAAGATTTTTAGGTCTTTAAAGTTGCGCTCTGACTCTTTCTATAGCTGAATAAGTGTTAAAGCTGTGTAAAATAGCCAAGTAGTTAATGAACTATACATTGAGTAGTGGAGAGTACATTTTTGTTATGGTTTGCCTTGGCATCTTTTGGCCCTTTGCTTGATAAATATCCAACAAGAAATTGTCTATGGTTCAGGTCTATCTCTTGATCTGATGATTTGCTGCAAGTGCTAGCTGCTTTATGTGGAATCCCTTTTCCTTCATCCTGCCATTGTTGCTTTGATGGAAGGTATAGTTCTGCTGGTACATGGAATGCAATTAGAGAGGAAAAGCATGATAGTTGGCATGAATGTGTTTGTATAAACCATGTAATCTTAAGAATTGTTTCAATATTTATGTTTTCCACGCGTGCTCTAACTTTGGTTGCATCGATCCAAGTGCGTTCACATGCCATATTCGAAAATCCTCTGCTCTCTTATTCCACATGTGCTCTAACTTTGCCTGCATTGATCCAAGTGCATTCATGCGCCATCAACTTTATCTCCGAGCTTCGGCATCAACATCTACATGGACGTCGATAGTGAATTCTGACAAATAGAAATAATCTTTTCTTGTTAAACATTTTCACAGATACGAAAGTCTTTTGCTTTCATATTCTCTCTCTGTCTTGGCCCCCTCAATGGAAAGGCTTGGAAATAGAATTCTAATAAAAAGAAAAAACCTTTCGTCCCTTGTTTTTCTTCTTCTTATAAGGCAAATAAAGCATCTCATCACATGAGAAAAAGGTTAGCTACTTCATCGGCTTCCCAATAAATTACTTAGCCGTGGCTTCCGGGAATTGGCATTCCCAACCGTTGAATTTTGTCTTTCTTTTCTTTCTTCTTTTGCGTATTATAAACAACATTTTCGTGGCTACGCGACAGATATATCATTTCGAGTTTGTTTCTATTTTTCCTTTTCTTATGGCATATTAAAATATACTAGCACTCACACGCTTTTGTTTAAAAAATTGGTCATTCATATTTTTCATTTTCTTTTAGAGTGACCAAAAAGTGAAGTCCTTTAACGCATGTTGAACAATGATTACTTGTCTCACCCCAAAAAAAAAAACAATTAAAAATATACTAAACATAAAAGAAATTTGTAAAAGAGAAATTACTAAGTATATATCAGAGTAAAGTTGGAGTAAAGTCCGAGCAAAATATATCAGGCTCCATGAAAGAATCTGATTTAAATTCGAGAAGACATTCACTATATATCGAAGAACGAAAAAGTGAACCGCAATCTAATTTCTTGTTATGGAATTTTTCATCGATTCATCCCTAGAATCACTAATCCATGATTCAGGACTTTCCTCTTCGTAGGTCAATAAAATATATTATTAGGTCTTTTTTCAAATGCATGACCTCCATTGGCTCCCCAATATATAAATAAATAAATAAATAAAAACTTAGCTGTGGCTTCCAGGAGAAGGCATTCTTTGTTTTCAATTTTTTTTTTTTTGGGATATTATGAATAACAATTTGCGACTACTCAAAAATGATTCAAAAGAACCACCGTCTGTGGTGGCCACGGATAAGCCTCCCATGATCCTTTGTGAGGAGGAGAGGAGTTAGTTCAAATCCCGCTTACGGCCACACGGATCTTAAGTGCGACGTTGGGGTGGTGGGTCCTCCGTTAGCGTCGCCCCTGCTGGTTTCTTGCCCGCCACCGCCGGCTACGGGGTTCTCCCGGTCATCAAAAAAAAAAAATGATTCAGAAGAAACTTTTGGCCTTAGTTTGAACTTCTCTTCTTCCGCTGAGGTCTATCCTTCCATACTCCCGAAATTTCCTTCAACGATTACTGGAATTTGCGTGCAATTTTTATCTAACTCCTTAGCGTCTCTATGTTCTTCGCCACTTGCAAGACTCCAGTGATTCTCAGAATGATCGTGTCTTGCAGCAACTTGCTCATCTCACGCAAGCTAATTAAATTTTGTAATCGTTCCCGCTCTTAGCGCAAGTAGATCGAAGTGCTCTTGGTCTTACTCTCACCGAAGTAGTCCTTAGATCGAGATCAATCATCACCAGCATAAGGTCGAAGTTAGGCTGGATGAACTCCATGTCGGTGTTTCAATGGATTCAATCTTGATTCTAGCATTTTATCTTTTCCTCGACCTAAGCTTTGATCTTTGAATCTTATTTTGATATTTGGGCCATAAATTTACACCACAAACGACAACTAATCATTTTTTTTCCTTTTTGTAAGAAACTGTAACACCATGTGGATTCTCTCTCTCTCCTCTACGCACAGATAATTGTTAAAAGTGTGGAAACAGCGATTTATGAAGTTCTGAGGAGATGATGATTGCTGGATATGGATATCTAGAAAAGAAAATATCTCCTTAATCTAGCCTGTTTCAAACTCAAGCAAGACAAAGGTCCCGTGACTTGTTCCATGGATCAAACCGCAGAATCAAATCAATATTTTTAATGAATTCCAATTGCAATGGGACCCCTCGCTTACTGAAGATGGACAGGGACGTCCCATTCCGGTGGCTTCGCCTATTCCCCTTTCATTGTCATCCCCTCCTTCTCTGCACTTTATTTAAGTCCTGAGGTCACGGGAGATTAGCATGTTAGCTAGGGAAGCCTCTAACTTAGGCACCAATTAACTGCAATTATTCAAGTCATTGTTGTTGTTGTTTTTTCTTTTTGGGTAAGTACAAGTGAATTCAACTGGAAAAAGCAGGGGAGTAACTAACCTACTAGATGCTCAAAGTTAAATCAAAGAATGAGTTCATATGAAACGTAAAAAGGACAATAAACAGCATAAGATAATATGTTGTTTGATCTGTTCAACATCAAAAGACTTATGTTGATGAAGCTTCTAATCATGGAATGCTTTCCCTTTCAGATGTTTCATGGCCCAGTGAAACTCCGAACACCAACTTTGTTATTGCCTGTCAGTATGGAAGTCATGGAGAAATACCTAGCCAACAACAAGCAGAAACGAGTGGGACATCCAAAGAAAAGGTGTTGAGCTTTATCTGCCCCGACTCTCTTGGTTATATTTATATCAGTCCCGATACACGGGCCATCAGAATTAACCGGTTAGTGATTTGTTTGGTCAAAGCTTTGGCAAAAAATAAAAAAATTATTTGGTCAAAGCTTGTCTATTTCACCGGTCAATGGTCGTGGGACCGGCCACTTTTTTTTCTTTTTATTTGCATTTCTTTCCCTTCTAGTATATTATTAAGTGAGGATTTAACTCAGTCAACTTATACTCCATTGGCTCCCCAATAAATGGGAATCGCAATCAATGAGTTGCTGTCGCTCTTTAGTTCTTTATTTCTTTCTTTCTTTTTGCATATTATAACTAAGACTAACTCGATAGTTCTTTTTTTTTTTTTTTTTGGGGGGGGGGGGGGGCGAATAACTCGATAGTTCTATCAGTTTGAGTTTATTTTTGTTTTTTCTTGTGTGCACATTAAAGTAAACTAGCCTTCACGCGTGCGCTTTTCTTTAATACGTCGGTCAAATCATATTCTTTTTAATTTTGTTAAGTAATCAAAAAATGAAATCCTTTAACTCCCGTTCAAGAATTGAACTCTTGTCTCACTCAAATCTATACTAATTTCGCCGCTGGAGAGCCAAGATACTGCGGCGCCGAGACAAACAACCAGATGTCGCTGGCGAGCATCATGACAAGCCCGATCTTGATCATGGCGTAAAGGAAGCTGATCAAGAACCCAACACCTACTCGCACCTCATTGGCTTCACATGGTTCTTGATTACCTTTCTGCACACTTTTCTTCAATTTGGTCTTGACATCTCCGAAGTGCAAAATTGCTTTTCTTCAATCATTGATTTATTTTCTTTAATGTAAAATCATGTGCTTACGTGATAAGTCTATTATATGTTATTCACGCTGACATTAAAATGAGAATAAAAAATGTGGCCCTAAGATTACTTTCAATGATTTACTTTAAAGTAATGTTTATGTCTTAACCCATTTTTACTTGTATCAGACACACACGATGATCTCGATTCGTACGGGATGGAATTGAACATTGTAATACGTGCTTAGACTTTATGACTTTATACTTCACTTGCATTAACTCTGTCCATATTATATCTATTTAATGCTTAGTCAAAATCCCAAGTGAATATTTGCTCATCAATTTTAGAAAAAATGAAGAAGCAAAAAACAAAAGAAGATAATTCGTGTTAACTGCACCCTGACTAAATGATAGTTTTTGATAGCTCTTTCTTTTTCACCTGCTCGGAGACGTAATTCTTTGCTCTTATCGTTAGCTTATGAGTGTAGACCTTCAGCTGAGTAACATAAATTTCTTGTATTGTCACTTGGCTCTCAATTCTATTTTTAAGGCTTTTTCCATAGCACAAGGTTTTATTCGAGAAACTCAGTTTGCCGATGGTGGTATGTTGGGAAGTTCGAATTGCTATTTGTCCTAAGTCGCGACATTCTTTTTTGGAACAAAATTTATTCGATGGAATACAACATAACACATGGCCCCTACCATATTTTTTTCGTGCCTCATGTGATGTGGTTCTTATGATCACTTCAACGGTTATTACTTGCTGAGTTGCAATGTCAGCAGCTCGTCTTTACAATGAGTATGTGAAATTGTGAAAATTGCTAATTAAAAGTGCTTTACCTTGTCTATTTGCCCGTTACTTACAAATGACATGTATGGAAGATTCCGGCCAAGAGCTTGATAATTTCAAGTGGTCCTTTGACACAAATGCTTTCACTTTTCCGGAGTAAAAGTCGCATGACTCTTTTTGACCCGTGATTTCCACTGAAGCAACTTTGAAAGACTTACGCGTTATATTCACATGAAAGAAGCTTTCACAACTATCCTAAAAAATTATAGAACTAGGTCTCTGTTGACCCTAATTCAATTTTGATCATTGTAAAGCTCACTCAAATATGCTATTTATAATTTAAAATTATATCTGTTGTTCTTAAGTATTTTTTAAAGGATTTCCAAAGGGTGAAAAAGCTAAAAGCCAAACAATTCAATCAAACATAATGTCATCATATCTGGTTGCAGTCCCAGCATAACATCACATGTGCCGTGTCAGCTGTACCTACTTTTTTTTACGAGACCCCCACCGACAGCTTTAGCTCCATGCTTCGACATTTAAAGGTCTACAATATTCAATCGTAATCAATAGCTTAAGGCCACAAGTTTGAATGCTTTTAATTATTATTTATGACGATTTACAAAGATTTGCAATACTCTATTGTAATCAAGAACTTGACGTTGTAAAACGTCATTAAATATGACTTTACCATGTTGGACGTCCATTTGCTAGTGCATAAAGTACTTTAAATTTCACTTCCAATTTATAGTGGGTAAAACGTCTAATCGTATGCACAATCGATCAAATTCAACAGCAGAAATCTTCTCATCTCATCATAACAATTGACATCCATGAGGTATGATTCAGCGTTGTGCATTGAAAGTCTCCCTTCTTTCGTTTTTTTTTTTTTTTCTTCTTGTTTTTTTTGGGTTACATCTCTTTCCTTTCTTTCATTTGTATACTTCTCTGTTAGATATCTCCATTAACGTTCTTTGTATAGCTCTTTTCCTTGGTCTTATTTATAGATAACTTCAGCAAAATTGAGTAATGTCGACCAATGTCCCACATTATATTCTTCCACGTCACGACAAGATGAAAGCTGTTCGATTGAGAAAGCTGACAATACACCGACACTCCACTCTACACGCACCAGAAAAAGGAGTGGAGCAACGACAAAACTTGAATTAATGGACAGCACTTCCATTCACATGTTATATTCAATGGGTGGGGACTCCATCTATCCAAACTCAAATGTACGTGAATGTATGATTCCACGAAGGTCCAATGCGTATAATCATTTTATTCATGTATTACATTCTATTTAATTAAGCAAATTATACACATTATTTTTTTAACACAAAATTTGATGGAAGCATACCATATATTTCATGAAAGTGTCAGTGACTCCATACTGGAAAATCAAGTGATCGGTGACATTTTTTGCCAATAGTTTTTTGTTTTTGTACACTACTAGTACTTGCAATATCCCTCTTGTATACACTTTGCAATCAAATTCTTGAGAGATCAATCTTATGAGAGCATTTCTTTGTAAAAGAGTGCACCGTGTTTATAAATGAATGTTGGCTCCATTGCAAACCAATCCTTGTTTGAGGCTTCAAGTATAGTTGATTAGGCATAACTCTTGAACAGTCTCTGAAAATGGAGCAAACACCCATTTGGACCGGACCACTATAAAATGGTTCCGCATTCCTCTGTCGTTACTCCTTTTTATTTATATGCATATAACATATTTAATAAATTGCTTAATTTATATTTGTGTGTAAATACTTAATACTATGGAGCATATTCAATATTTGGGTCAAAATATTGCTTGTGTTTATTTGAAATTTTTAGAGCTAAATATCATAGCATCACATGTTGATAAATTAAGAGAGTTGATGATATATTTTCATCACAATACATAATTAAACAATAGTATGATCAACAAGTGTTTGAGGAGGAATTTGATACATTCACGTGCCAAATGTAGAGAGGCATATGTATCCTTTTGCACTTTTCCCCACATTTCATAAAGCAATAGTCATCAGACAATTTTATAACCTTTTGTAATGGAAATAGATCAAGCTTTTCATCCAATTGAAAATAATGCAATTGGTTCTAATATATAAATTCAAAGAAATGAGAAATTTTCTAGAAGAACACCTTTAAATGATTAATTGGTGTGTTAATAGCTTATTTTCTATTACTTTGGAGCAAAGAATCTTTTGCTAATGTGGGGCCTTTTTTGCTGGATGCTTTTTTGGGGAACCACTTTTTAGAGGTGCTACTCCTAGTCAAGTCAAAATGCAAGTCATTTCCAAAATAATTGGATACTTCATGCGAAAGTTCATAAGAAAGACTTCATATAAGTGTGGAGGATACATATTCAAATTATTTAGTCCAAAAGAGAATTTTCGAGTTTGGATTTTAATGAAGAATACACTTTAAAAGTCTAAAGCGTCCACTAACGTTAGATATTCCATGTGATTTGGTGATATCCCACTTTTTTTTTTCTTTGTCTTTTTTGCTTAGTCAAAAGCGCAAGGAAATTAGTCAAAAGCGCCCCAAGGAAATATTTGCTCATCATTTTTATTTATTATTAACATAAAGTAGTCATTATTTGAGAATATTCTAAAAAAGCTTTCCAGCTTCATGGGAAAGTTCATAAGAAAGACTCCACACAACTTTTCGGTCTGAAGATACAAAACGAAAATTCCACTAACGTTGGATGTTTCATGTGATTCGATCAAAGTTGATTTTGATGGTTTGAGGTGGCCCCCACCACCTTGTTCCTTCTACATGCTCAAATCTAGAGCAAATCCAAGGCTTGACTCCATTGGTTCATTTCCATTACATTTTTTTTTTTTTTTTTATTTTTTTTATTATTAACAGAAAGGCTTGATAGTTATTATTCGAGAATATTCTAAAAAAAAGCATAGAGTAGAGTCATTTCATCAAAAAATGACCTAAAATGAATATTATTTCAAATAATAATTTAGAATAACTAAATTAATCTCACATGAGGACTTGAACTCATCAATCGGCTAAACGTTTACCAGCTAGCAAGCATGTGATTTTTTCAATGGCCATACATATCTTCCCATGTTCTTCCCTTGCTTTTGGTCTTTGTTTCTTTCGATAGAAGTAGACAAAGCTCGTATAAGGACCACCTCTTCATTAATCAAACGCTCACATGTGACAGCAGTACAAAGGCTGTTTGATTGATAAAGCTGACAATACACGGACGCTCCACATTCCATGCACCGCACATGCATGGACCCCTCCCTCATTTCAAACCAAAAACAAAAAGATGATGTTCACACTGCATTCTTGACTTATGAAGGTTGAGGTTTTTTTTTTAAAAAATTTTTTTTTAATCTATTGATTGCAATTCATGTTCCCACTGAATTCTTGACTTGAGAGGAAAGATGTAATTACTACTCCTAGCTACTCTATAATTGTTGGTGTGGAGCTGTAGCAATAAATTTCACTTCAGTGAATTTACTACTCCTAGCTTCTATATAGTTGTTGATTGGAATTGAGTCATTGGATTGTTGATGAATTTATCATGCTGGTCAATTACGACTTATTAGCTACTATAATTGTGAACTATTGTTGCGATATTTTCATCCTGCACAAGAGAACTAATAAAACAAATCGAGCAAAGCGTGATATTTTCTTTGGAAAAGCTCTTCTGCACATGGAGCAAAAGGTGTATCTACCTAAGAAGCAAGTATGCTTAGGGTTAAATGATATTACTGGAATGGAATAATGCTTGTATCCTGATGTATAATTTGAGCATTTTCTTGAAATCTAATTACTTCTGAACATCTTGGATTGAAATTCATAAACAAAAAGGGAAAAGTTTATGGCCTTTAAAGTTGCGCTTTGACTCCTTCTATTGCTGAATTAAGTGTTGAAGCTGTGCAAAATAGCCAGGTAGCTAATGAAGTACACATTGAGTAGGGGAGTACATTTTTCTTATGGTTTGATCGTGGCATCTTATGGCCCTTTGCTTGATAAATATCCAACAAGAAATTGTCTATGGTTCAGGTCCATCTCTTGATCTTAATCAGTAGTTGTTTGGGAAGCATGGATTCAAGATCTGACGATTTGCTGCAAGTGCTGGCTGCTTTATGCAGGATCCCTTTTCTAGCATCCTGCCATTGCTGCTCTGATGGAAGGCATAGTTTTGCTTGCAAATGGAATGCAATTAGAGAGAAGCAGCTTGTCAATTGGCATAAATCTGTTTGGTACAGCCCATGTAATCGCAAGCGTTGTTCTATAACCTGGCTGTTGAACTTGGAACGAGTTGGGCCATTCTTTTTTTTACAAATGTAGGACAAACAAATACATATTTGAGCACACTCCCAATTGGGCCCTCATAATTCCCACCATCTATAAGAACACCATAATGTGCCCTTTTTGCCAGTCATGGCCCTTCACCTTTCTCAGTTGTATGTGCCAATACTAGGATGGCATACCAACTAAGATAATCAGACAAATTAGAATGCAAGATGTTGAATTCAATCTGCAAAACCTTAGTAATAGAACTTTAAGGCAATGTGAGAGGACACTCAGTTGCATTATAGCTCAAACTTCATGACACAAAAGATAACCAAAAAAACTTAAAGAACTTGGATACAAACATTGATGGGATTCTACCCAGGAATCTAACTTGCAAATGCAATTGAAACGTCAACTCTGTTCTAGATGCCTCCTACCTTCATAGGATATCCTCTAACATAACTAATGCCACCCTTTGTCACAGAAACAGAAACAAGGCAAGAAAATGGCAAATAGAAGGGCAATCATTTGGATGCACAGCGAAATACCATTTTGAAAAATAGGAAGGTATATATCTCTGAGCATTCGAAGGTAAACACACCATGAATTTGTTAAAAAGCAGAGAGATTTCCAACAATTGATACTTGTAGCATAAAACATATGGAACTATTTGCTTGTTCAAACTTTCACAGAGACAGAACAGCCAAAAGCTCTGCAGAAGAGTAAAATTAATACTTGCCAGCTTAATTTGGTTAAATGCAGACAGAGAGCTACATCTGAAACTTGGAAAAGCTAACCTTCACATCAATTGTATTGCTTATACAATCCTGCACAATAAGCATTCCAACTAGTATAAAAGGGGGAAACTTAAAGAGATTAATGGATGCATAAACATAAAAGAGAGAGCAAAAATCTAGAACTTCAATAAGAACTTCAGTATCCTTGTGTTTTGACACTGATACTTCGTATTGTGATGCAATAAGCAATCTGGAAAAAATTATAGGATCCACAGGAGTAAAGCGCAAGAAGCAATACAAATCTAGCATATTTTAAATCACAAAATCATAGTGACTCAAACAATACTTACATTGAGGCCAAAAGACAAGATCTACATAACTTCTTTCAACTCCATTTACATCTCAGCATTTGGGCTACTCCTACCTGCCTAAAGCAAAACTTAGCTACAAAAATTTCGAATTTATGGCTGCTAAAAAATATAAATGGTCCACATTTATAATTTTGGACATCTAAAAAGTAGTCCCTTGCAACTCAATTTCCACAACTTTGCGTTAGCACTCGCCAAAATCAACAAATGTCCCATCCATCCATCTTTTGTCACAAACCTAGATGAAGTTGCTTGAGGTGACAATCACTGTGGTTGTCACATATCCACAAAAGAAATCAGGCAATGGACAAGAGGGTCATTCTTGCTAGGAAACAGCACAAAGTGCTAAAGTTGCTGAAAGCAGAGTGCAAGAAATCATTTAGAAAATGCGACAAGTTAACAGTAAGCATTATATCAAATACTCAAATTAATTGCAATCCATAAGTGGACATTTTTGCCATGAATCAAGAATATATCTGACAATTGAGATTATCTTAGAAGGTTGAGGTGCTTCCTCAAGCCATTCTTTGCTTGCTTGCATATAAGGCCAAACCTACACCTTCTTAGTGTTTCTTTTGATACTTCAAATGAAACCTAGAAGAGACTCCACTCAGTCTCTAACATCTCATCCAGCTCATCAAATGAACGGCATGTAATATATTTAAACCACAAGTGATCAAACTGTAAAAAGAGAATGTTCTTGTATCATAATTACTATGAACATGATTCACCAATACCCAAACCTCAAATGAAAAATTAGCCTCATTTTCTTCCTCCAATCCAAAAGCAACACACAAAACCCAAGGTTACTCCCCTGCAAATCTCGAGGTACCCAGAAAGAGACAGAACGCTCTTGACTTTGGATAAACCAACATGCTATCCCTCTCCCAGGAAATATAGTATCCATGTAGTGACCAATCTCACCAACATCCGGCTATAGCAAATCTATTAAATCAGAAATCACATCAGCTCATGCACATGTATAATGTTAGCTAGGTCGATACCTTCACGAACCAATCCATGACAAGAATCTAAGCGAACATACACTGACATGGAGGACTGAATGCACTGAATAGGCAATTTTGGAAATCTGGACAATGCATTGCAGCCATTTGCTTCAAGGGTGCAAATGTTTGGTGGAAGCTCCAAGATCTCCTGCAACTGCTTATAGTCATCTAATTTTTAATGGACCATCAACTCCTCAAACTTGCTAATGCATGTAGAAAGACTAACAAAATTATTTCCATAGAGATGCAAAATATTTACAGTAGAGAAGCAGGTAAGACTAAAGAAATTCTTCCTCTGACAGCTTGCACCCACTAAGCTTCAGGGAGACCAAATTTGGAATCCAAGTCTACCATTAGGGAGATTGGAGCTCTCACTGCTCCCTGAAACAAGCTAAATAGTGAACAACTCTTCAAGAGGAAGGTGCTCTAGATTTTGCATCTCGTAAATGCTACTAGGAAGATTGATAAGACTTTTCCACAATCCTCAACAGAGATAAGGTTTCCAATTGATGCAGGAAGTTATTTAATGGAGATCTGAGATATATGAAGTTTTGTTAAGCTCTCCATATCCTTAATATCAGGAAATTTATCAAGCTTAGAGCAGCCGGTTATATCAAGTTTTGAAGATATTTTAGCTTCAGTTTGCTTGGAAGCTCCTTGAGGTTCGAGCACCTACTTAAGTTCACTGTCTCCAATTGGCACCTTTGAGATGTCCAGAACACTAATCAAAGACTTACAGCAACTGTGAATTAGGAACTTCAAATTCCTAAAATGCTACAAATTAAAAAGAATAGTTGAACAAGGTTTTGATAAATTTCACTTTGTGAAAGGCACGAAAATGGAAACCATCAATATAAGAATGTATGATGTACCTTTAAGTTATCTCCTAATTCTTTAATTTGGTTATTATGTACACCAAACCAAACAAGTTTCTTTAGACCAGCACTAAACTTCAGAGTTGATAAAGGATACTCAGGCCATTCAAGCCACCTTAAATCTTTTAGAAGACATATGGGAACTCTGTTGAGCTGTGCATTCAGGACTAGGAGCAATCTCAGTCTCCTCATATATGTGAAAGCACTGGGATTGATGTCTAGCTCTTCTTGTGTTGGTAAGTCCAACACTATGCCTCTAACAACATTGGTTCCCCATCAAGGAAAACAAAATAATCATTATTACCCAACCCGAATTAGGGAATAGTGTGTAAATTAAAGAAGACAAGATTATCAATGATGTCATGAGAAGCTCTCACAATATCCTCCAAAAATACTTCAAAAACATCATCGTAGCACCATAATCTACTCCATTTCCCAGGTCATCTGGATACTCTTGTTTCATGATATCCTGATCCATCAGCCAAATCAAGTCATGCATTTGTACTGTTCTCTGATTCTCAACGTTTATTAAAGATCTCTCTATTAAAGTTTGAATCCCAATTAATGTCTTTAAACCACAACTATCAAGAACTTTGGTTACATAATCACTATCCCTCCCTTTAAATAAGCAAGCAATGTCAAGAAAAATGTCATTCTCATTGTCCCCCAATGTATCAAAACTTATCTTCAGAACACTGTTTATATCTTTATTAGGACTTTCGGCAAGTTTACCCAATGTACTCTCCCATTCCCCTCTGCTTCTACCACATAAAAAGGGACCCAAGACCAGAACCGTTAAGGGATGGCCATTAGCCTAGCCCAAAATATTATGTATGAGATCACAATGTATGTCTTCCTTCTGGTTTCTTGGAAAAGCATATGAACTCAAAGTTCAAAAGCTTCACCTTGATCTAATGATTTAACTTCATATACCTGATCTATCCCGTGAGAAGTCAGTACATGTTTATCTCTTGTCGTAATAATGATCGTGCTCCCTTTTCCAAACCATTCACATTCTCTAGCTAATGCATTCAACTGGTCCCCATGATCCACATCATCAAGCACAAGCAGAATCTTCCTGCAGCAAAGTCTATCTCGTATTAGGTTAACGCCCCCATCCACACTGAAGACCACTAAATTTTCTTTCCACAGTATCTCGGAGAAGAGTGCTTTTTGCAAATGAACCAGGCCATCAGGTTTACTGGAAGTTTCTATAACATTTGCAAGAAAGCTACACCCACCAAACTGACCAGTTATACTGTTTGACTAGTGATACTCTTATAGACAGCTTTAGTGATAGTGCTCTTCCCTATACCTCCCGCTCCCCATATTCCTATCAACCGAACCTCATCCAAGCCCATACTTAACTACGATCTTACTTTCTCTACCCAGCAACCTACACCGACAGGATGCTTGGCAACACTCGAGGGTACTCGTCTGACTACAATCGAGATCTCTTTGACGATGCTCTCGATGAACTTGGTCTCATCTCCACCAAAACAATAATGGCAATATACGATCCATTGAACTAAATAAAAACTAACACGAAGAAAACAACCACTCCGTAACATTCCAAAAATGACTCCATCGCACTAATCGATCCCATCAAGTATCAACAGATTAGAGAATTCCATATTCTTTTACAAGGTCGAACAGGAATACTGCGCTTACCCATGGTCATAATAATGCCAACCGGACAAATCGGCGACTAGCCAATGCCTTGCCATAACCCTCTCTCTCTGCCATCGAATCTCCCTCGGCTCCACGCTGTAGAACAGGGGCAACACCAGCTGTCCCCTTGAGCCCCTTCCACTCCATCACCTTCCTTCACTGAGCTCGTCCAAGCACCACCCAGACGAAGCGTGGTCCTCGGAGAAGACGAGCACGGCGATCCGCGACTCCTCGGCGGCCTTCGTGAGCGCCCGGCAGGATCTCGCACCTCGGGCCTCAAGCCCTCGCCGTCGATGTAGGCGTCGATGCCGCCGTGAAGGGAGGAAGCCGGGGCGGACGTCCTCGCCTCTGAAGCGGAGGAAGACGTCGAACGGCCATCTTGCTGCGGAAGAGGAAGGAGACGACGACGACACACTGAAGATTGAATGTGATGCTCTTTCCTCTTCAATTTTTTCCAGAAACGACGACAAGTTAATTTTCCATTCAAGTTTATTTTAAAAGGACCGAGAAATATGAAATAAAACAATCGGATAAGTTAAGCTTAATTTTTATTCATACTGTATTATTAAATCAAGGGAATTAAGTATAATTTTATCAGTTAATATAATAGGTGCACTTTTATTACACTTTTATTGGGAGAATTTCTTTTTTATTTTCATATGACTATTTTAGTATCTTATAAGTTTTATCTTTTAAATATTTTTTTAATTAATTTTCTTATCATCGCCAAATAAAGCGATTTTAATTGTTAACTGAATTTGATCATGTAAAGAGATAAGATATAATTTTAGTTTCAAATAACTTGATAATTTTTTTTATTTGTGCTTGATTTTCGTCCTCTTTTATAAATTTAATTGTTCTTTAACTAATTTCATTGTAATAGTTCAATTAAGCTAATACCTAATGAAGTTAAATCACATTATTTTCAATTAGGACTAGATTATCTATGATTTATTTGTACTGTCTACGTACTTATATATAGTTGGGTATCATGATTTATATTCACAATAACCTGCATTATCTATATTATTGAGTCAAATTTCTCACACTTTAAAACTTAACATAAGTTTGAAAAAAAAAAAAAAACCTAAGTATATGTTACTTAAAATTTTATTTCAAACAGACACATATTTCAAAATGTACTCTAAGATTATGAGCCAAGTGGAACAATTATGCCATGTGCCTTACCAAGTGACAATAATAGAGCACATTTTGAACAATTATGTGGCGAGTACAGTAAATATTCTTTCAGCTTTGATTATAACTATGTATAGGAAATATAGTATATAGATATAGGTTAATATAGGCCAGATGATTATGTAGTGTCTTTGATATTGACTACACTTAATCATTTGAAATTTGCGCAATTTTTCTTTTAACAAATATCTCAATTCGCATGTTCAGAATTTTGAGTTGTGGATATATATACAAAATCTGAATTTAATTTGTTACTTTACGCTTAAAAGCAACTTAAGTTTCCCCCGCCCCTTTCGCTTCTCCCCGCTGCCTTTGCCACTGCTCCGCCATCGCCGTCATCGTGTTCGCCCCACCATCATGTCCTCGCCACCGTGGCGTTCCTGTCACCATCGCCTGTCCTAACTGTCGTTGCGCCTCTCTTTCTCTGTTTTGCGTTCCCGTCACCATCGCCTGTCCTAGCTATTGTTGCACCTCTCTTTCTCTGTTTTTGTTCCTCTGTCACGGAAGACAAGCGGAACGTCTCGGCCGTAGCCAGCCTCAGGTGACCACTGCTCGAGGGTCGCGAGCCTAGATTCATTCCCCAAAGCCGATGGACGTAGAGAGATAGAGGGGGGTTGAGGTGACGCGGCTGGGGCGGCGTGGTGAATCGACGGAGGCTTGGAGAGGAGGTTCTCTGTTTCTTGTGCAGCGTAAGTGTGCTCCGTGCTGTGTGAGCGTCGGATGAGAGTGTGTTGAGAGAGAGAGAGAGAGAGAGAGAGAGAGAGAGAGAGAGAGAGAGAGAGTTAGTGGCAAAATTACTACTTACTCATCATCATCCAAGTACCGCCTGGACAAGCTACCCGCCTCCTGGAGAGTGTCCTTCCATCTCATCAATCTCCTCACATCCTTACAAAGCCTCTTTTAAAAATATTCAAGACCAGTTCGGTAACTCCCTTTCAATCCACTTACCGTATCTAATTTCACTTTGTAAAACAATGGAAAGAACTTGAGGTCTCTTTGCTTCTTGCACTCCATGATCTTCGCCACCTCTTCCAAACACAACTCCGAATAGATGTTGTCCTCAGAGAAAATGATGATTGCAAGGTCTGATTCCTCGATCATCTTTGGAACCGTGACCATTAGATTCTCTTCATCTTTCCCCCTTCGTTGAACATGGAAGTAGGATGTTCCAGCATGGACTGCGTATAGATGTGTGACAAAGTTGTCGCCAACGTTCTCTTCTCTGAAACATACAAAGACTTTGAAACTCGTTCTAGAATTGAAAGAAGAAGAAGATGCCATTAGAATCAGGAAACGTAAGTTAACAATGAACAATGAGTTGCCCAAGATTTGGTACTTTGTTTGGGTGGTTATTCCCATTTGATCTTCTCTATATATTTTAATGAGCTGCCTAAGATTTGGTACTTTGTTTGGGTAATTTATTCCCCATTTGATCTTATCTATATATTCTCTAACACCCAGTTGCATGACTTTCTTCAAGAAAGAGTATTATTAGGTGTTTTAACAATATTAGCATGTGCATAGATCTAACCTATTTGTGCGTGAACCTTTTCTACATTAATTAGATGTCTTGATCGACATTATATTACATCAAGGTGGAAAAACAAGTATCATCTATGAGAAAATCCACTTCTAATAGATTGCAATTTCTTAGATCCAGATGAATTAGATTTAGCAATCTGATGGCGCAATCTGGAATGACTGAATTATTCTCCATCTTATGCAGAAACTTACGAAGTTTTGAGTAACCATTTGCATAAATATATCTAAAAGCTCGCAACCTGTGGATGCAACCTGATCAAACACATAGCTGGAAAAGAGGGGAAGCAGTTCTTCATCACACTGGAGGGCATAACAAAGCAAAGAGGAGGTCGCGTCGACTGCTCTGCAAGTTGGGTTCCACGAATGGAACCAAGCTTGCTTCCATAGATATCACACATTTGTTGCTAGAAGTGTGTTGGAAGAGACAAGTATAGACTTTTGAGTTTTTTCACATGGGAGAGATTTCCGTTTAGGCAAATGGTTTAGCCGGTCGGGTTGGATTTGGTTTTCTATCGGTGTCCATGGAGATTTATCTTGAAGCTATGAATGGTTTTATACTCATTTGATCAAAGGCGAGAATGATAAGAAGAAAATAATTTACAAGTCTTTTGTGGATGGAATGTTGATTATTCTCGACCATTAATCCTGAGGGTGATTTAGAGGCGTTTAGCCATCGATGATACTTACATGACTATGAGAAAAATGATGATTTTTTCCAAACAAGTTAGGCGACCTCCAAAAGGAGGGTAATCGCCTTAACTTGATTTTTTTGAAACTTTTGACGTCGACCTCGGGGGTGAGACGCCTAGAGTCCTAAACAACCGCCAATTTATTGGAGAGTCCACGCTAAAAGGTATGGACATCACAAGAAGAAAGGAGAAGTTTGGATAAGGAAGAATGCTTGGGATGGCCAAACCAAACTCAAGGGGTATAGCCACCGTCACTATATGCGGCTAGCTATCGGAGTTTATATTAGGATGAAAATGAAGGTGATCCGTTGGTGGGGCTCTCTCTACCGAGCTTACTTGGCTTTGAGGGGAGTTTTACATGGTCTGCAATGAGATGAGACAAGGATTTGCGGGAAATTCGAGAGGAACTTCAATTGTTCAGTTGATTTGCTTCAATTTTCCTCCAAAATTCTCACTTCTTTCCACAGTATCCTCCTCCTCCAGCAAGTTTATTAGAGTTTTTACGTGTTGTCCGTATTTTTCAAGAACACTGTGGCTTACCGACCTAATCAAGGTCTATGTTTCTAACCATATTTCAATTTTTTTTTTTATTTTTTATATTTTTATATCATTAAATTTTATTCATTTATTATTATTCTTATTATATATTTCGAAAAAAGGGGTCTAGGCTGGGCCTTCAGACCCGGCACAGACACGGGCTGACACATATCAGATCTATGGGCACGATTCATTGGGCTTATTGCCTTAAGAGGGTTCAATCAAAAACTCAAACTGGGCTCAAATCATAGAATTGAGCCCAATTCCCTCTTGAAACTAATCAAACCCAAATTCGCTAAAAAAAAACGAGGTCTATAGCCCAATCAACAGTAAAACCGATATTGAACATAACGGCACTAACCCAACTCTCTCATGCTAAGCCCACAATGAATTCATTGTCCATTAAGAGGCCCATTTTCCTATTCATTCTCTCTCTCTTCCTTATTCTTCTTTTTGGCCCTGCCGTCTTCTTCCTATCATCTTCCTCGCGCACATCCTGGGAGCTCTGCTCTGCTAAAGAAACCAACTCAACCTCATCAACGATCGACGTATTCAAGCATTGAATGTAACGTCGCCGTTGTCTGGCTTCAGTCGCCTGGAGCACGGCCATCGTCCGTTAATCATCATGCATAAACCTAGATTAGCGGAAAGACACGCAGGATATGAGCGTAAAGAACTGGACCTCATCCAGCGCGAGATTTACCCAGCTAATCAACGTATGGGTCAAAGATTTCGAGCCACGTTTCTCACCAAGAAAAACGACCACACCATGTGG
Organism: Eucalyptus sideroxylon x Eucalyptus melliodora; assembly: GCA_016097485.1. NCBI lineage: Eukaryota > Viridiplantae > Streptophyta > Magnoliopsida > Myrtales > Myrtaceae > Eucalyptus > Eucalyptus sideroxylon x Eucalyptus melliodora. The sequence goes on along the minus strand of CM027831.1, from coordinate 19,564,883 downwards.
CCATGGAGATGCAAAAAATAGCAAAAATAGATAGCCGGTGACATATTGGGAGACCACAAAGTGTACTGGAAAGCAGATCCGTAGCAAATGGGGAAAAAATTTAATCCACGATGCTTAGACTAGCAACCACATCCCATAATCAGTATCTTTCAACAAAATCAATCCGAATGTGTCAGTTTTGCTTCCTAATCAATCAACAACACGAGGCGAGGGTCACAGATTTAACTCATGCATTCCATCAAACAGTTGGTGAGCATCTCAGGAAAAAAGACATAATGAGTGTATCAACACCACAAAACAATCCAAATACTTCTTCTTTGCAGAAAGGGTTTGATTCATCGAGGCAAAAAAATGATTTCAAACCTGGTCTCTTCCCAGACATACACCAGCGTCGACTACAAACTAAATCTTCATTTAAGAAATGACCATAAAAATGTTGCGAAACCAACCTTGTCGAGGAGGGATTTTCAACCACGAGTGCTGATTAAACTCGTCCATGGAGGTTCAGGTAAGTGTCGATCAACGAACTTGAGATGGATACGTGGAGATCGAGCGGGACTTGACAGCTTCAGAGTTTTCGCCTCCAAAACGGGGCAAGGCAACGGTCCTCCGGATACTTCACAGAGGCAAGAGATCCAAAGCGACGAGCAATGATCGAAAGCCAGAATGGGGACTCCAAGTACGCCGGCTACACTGATCGGCGTAAAAACATAGGATGGATTGAATGTTAAAACAGAGGATAACAGAGAGTTTTTGGGCCGTGGTAAGGGAATGGCCGCGAGTGATGACGGAAGACGTCTGACCGCGAAGGAAGGAGTCTGAAAATCTCCCGGAGTGCTCTCAAAGTTTATTTTCATCCCCACTCTGTGTTTTTTCTTCCAGAGTAATTTCTATCTCCCTTTCTTACCTCACTCTCTCTCTGACATTCCCCCCAAAACACGATCGTCAGTCCCGTCCTACTCAGAAAAAAACCGACAATCCCACCTTTGCATTGCGTCCTCTGCGCGAGCGGTTATGGAGAGAGAAAGGTCTGAGAGAGAATTACCAATGATGATGAAGATGACGATGAATATTATCCGGTCTCCCCCTCAGGTTTGGAGGGAGGAGACTGTATATGGAAGAAGATTTTTTTTTCTCCTTTTTTTTTTTCACGTGTTTTCCCCCAATCCCCCTTAAAAATGCTGAAATGGGCAGGCTTTATAGATGGGCCGCTGGTGCGCGAATAGGGCCACACGAAATGATGGATAGGGCTCTTTTCTTTTCTTTTTCTCTTTCTCATTTTTTATATTTTTTATTACTTAAATGCATATTTGATTTATCAAGTAAAATTCAAGTGTTAACACCCGTGTCTGGTTAAGCTTACTGTAGTGACATGTAAAATTGCGAAAATTGCTAATCAAATGTATTTGTCTACGTTTGCTGCTAGAGGTGTGTTGGAAGAGATGGGATATAGACTTTGAATTTTTTTCACACGGGAGAGATTTCCGTTTAGGCAAATGGTTTAGTCGGTTGGGTCAGATATTTAGTTTTCTATCGGTGTCCAAGAAGATTTATTTTGAAGCTATGAAAGGGTTTTATACTCATTCGATCAAAGGTGAGCATGATAAGAAGGAAATAATTTACGAGTCTTTTTGTGAATGAAACGTTGATTATTTTCTAACATTAATCTCAAGGATGATTTGCGGCGTTTAGCTATCCATTTACATGGGTAAATGGTTTAGCCGGTTGGGTTAGATTTTTGGTTTTCTGTCGGTGTCCGAGGAGATTTATTTTGAAGCTGTGAAAGGGTTTTATACTCATTCGATCAAAGGTGAGCATGATAAGAAGGAAATAATTTACGAGTCTTTTTGTGAATGAAATGTTGATTATTTTTTAACATTAATCCCAAGGATGATTTGGGGCGTTTAGGTGTCCGTGATACTTACATGACTATGAGAAAAAAATGATGCTTTTTTCAGAACAAGTGAAGCGATTAGTTCATGATCCTAACACGCTGCATTTGAATGTCAATATGCAGCAGTAGTCTCCATACGATTGTGATATACTGCCTGCTTCTCGTTTCTGGTCTCAAAGCTGATTTGTTCGAGGAAAAAATCAAGCTAACGTTCAAGGTCCAAGAATGGTTTTGAGGTCTCCCCAAGTGACCTCCAAAAGGACCGAATTTTCCGTGGGGGATGGCCTTAACTCGCATTTTTGGAACTTTTGATGTCGACCTCGGAGGTGAGACGCCTGGAGTCCTAAGCGACCGCCAATTTAATGGAGAGTCCACATTAAAAGGTATGGACATCATAAAGAAAGGAGAAGTTTGGATATGGAAGAATGCTTGGGATGGCCAAACCAAACTTGAGGGTTATAGCCAACTGTATAACACGAGCTGCCGGAGTTGATACTATGACGGAAATGAAGGTGATCCATTGGTAGAGACCCTCTTTACCCAGCTTACTTCGCTTTGAGGGAGATCCCACATTGTCTGCAATGAGATGCGACAAGGATTTGTGGGAAATTCAGGAGGAACTTTGTTCAGTCGATTTGCTCCAATTTTCCTCCAAAATCCTCATTTCTTTCCACAATATCCTCATCCTCCACCAACTTATTAGAGTTTTTATGCGTTGTCTTTATTTTTCAAGAACAATGTGGCTTGTTTCTTACTTGAAGAAGTGTTTTAAGATTCTTCTGATCATGTTGCTTTGTGAGCTTATGTATACACTTGAGCTGGAGCACGTAAAATTGTTGAAAGCACTTGATCTGCTTATTTGCCCCTGAAGCCCTTTTTGATGCTATGACAAAAAGAGGGAGGATGCGTGTGACACTTGATTGGATTAATGAGCATTCTCGTAGGGGAGCTTGTGAATTGAAGTTGCATCATGAGATTCGAAGCTTTCATGAGATTTAGAAAGAATTTCAGTTCCATTGCTGCAACAGTTACAGAATGCTTAAAAGGAGAGAGTTTCGGGAGTTTTGAACCCTTAAAGAAGAAATTAACTTAAGCTCCTGTGTTAGCACCACCGAACGTTGATTTGGTTTTCGAGGTTTATTGCAATGTGTCCAATGTTGGCATTGGTGTTGTTCTCAATCAAGAAGGTCGTCCATTTGTCCCTGTCAATTAAAATTTGAATGATGCCGAGCTGAAGTATTCGACCTATGATGAGTTTTATGCTACAGTCCGTGCACTCAAGCAGTGGAGGCACCATTTGCTAACAAAAGAGTTTGTTTTGTACTCTGATCATTAACCACTTAACAGATACAACTCTCAACAGAAGCTTAATCGCCCACTTGCAACTTGGAGTGAATTTCTGCAGTCCTTTCCATTCCTTTCTCAAACATAAATCTGGCACTTAAAATCCAGTTGAGGACACTTTACGCCACTGCTGATATGCGCTCCTCTCTTCTACTATGTAAATCAATGTTGGTGGATTTGAAGTTGTGATAAATTTGTATGAAGAGGATCCAAGTTTTGGAAAAAAAATGGGAGTTGACTCTTGAGAGTTCATATGGAAGGTTTCACCATCTAGATGGTCTTCTGTATATTGAAGGGCGGTCAATTAATTGTGCATTCTGCAATGTTCATGTCGTTAAAGTTCCTGATGGTGGACTAGCTGGTCAGTTTAGTCGTGACAAAACATTGGCGCTTATTAGAGAGATTTTCATTTTCCAAAGACGCGTAAAAAGACCAGGCAGCTAATGACCTATAAATTGAGTAGTGGAGAGTTCTTTTTTCTTATGGTTTGACCTTGGCTTCATCTGGCCCTTTGCTTGATGATTCCCCAACAAGGATTGTCTATGGTTCAGGTCTATCTCTTGATTTTAGTCAGCAGTTGTTTGGGAAGCATGGATTCAAGATATGATGATTTGCTGCTAGTGCAGGCTGCTTTATGTGAGGCCTTTTTTCCTCATCCTACTGTTGCTGCCCTGATGGAAGGTGTAGTTCTGCTAGTACATGGAATGCAATTAGAGAGAAGGGGGCAGTTTGTTAGTTGGCATATATGTGTTTGGTATAATCCATGTATTCTTAAGCATCATTTTATAGCCTGGCTGCTAATCTTGAACAAGTCGTCTGATGGAGAGTTCTTTTTTTTTTTTTTTTCTTTTTTTTTTTTTTTTTATGGTTTGACCTTGGCTTCATCTGGCCCTTTGCTTGATGATTCCCCAACAAGGATTGTCTATGGTTCAGGTCTATCTCTTGATTTTAGTCAGCAGTTTTTTGGGAAGCATGGATTCAAGATCTGATGATTTGCTGCTAGTGCAGGCTGCTTTATGTGAGACCTTTTTTCCTCATCCTACTGTTGCTGCCCTGATGGAAGGTGTAGTTCTGCTAGTACATGGAATGCAATTAGAGAGAAGGGGGCAGTTTGTCAGTTGGCAAGTCGTCTCCTGGCTGCTAATCTTGAACAAGTCGTCTCCTCAAGCTCTCCTGATATTGCTTATCTTCTATCCCTTCCTTTTTTCTTGCCCATGTATTCCATGTCCTTATGTCTTGTTTGCTTGGAGAGTTATATAAGGGCAATGGTATAATTGAAGACAGGCCATGTCATTCAGACGGAGAAGCCGGCTTACTCCTTCTGCATACGTATCATTGCTCTATTTATACGTACCCAAACAAGTGTATGCCAATCAATTAAATCTCCCAAATAGTTCTCTCAGTTATGGAACCGACCAGGTCCTCAACATAATTTCAACACAATTTAGTTGATCTCTACAGTAACCGTAGAAGTGGGGGAACTTCTGCAGCAGCTGCTCACAATTCGACCAATCAAGAATATCCAACTAGTCAAACTTACTGATGCTTGCAGGCAAAGTAGTAATAGCATTACCTGCTAGGGACGAGGAGAACAAGGTGGAAAAATAGGTAACATCCATGAGAAAATCCACTTCTAATAGACTGTGATTGCTTAGATCCAGATGAATTAGATTCGGCAATCCGATAGCACAATCCGAATCGACTGAATCATTCTCCATCTGGTGCAGAAACTTACAAAGCTTTGAGCAACCATATGCATAAATATACCTAAGAGCTCACAACCTGTGAATGCTGCTAGGAAGAACTTAAAAGTTCCTTGCAGTCATTCATAAACAGAATTATGAGAAAAACAAGACTCCTAATTGAATCCGGCAATTCTTGAATTTTGTTGATGGCAGGCTAACGCTTAACTGAATTAGGGATGTATTCTGCACAAATTATCTTTTCTGGCGAAAATCAGGTAATCAAACAATTACCTTTATTTGGGAAACGAGAAGACATAATTATTAAGAGTGAAATGAAGTAGCAACATTTGTTGCAAATGTAGAACCAACAAATACAGATTTGAGCACGCCCCCCATTAACTACTCATCCAGAGATAGAGAAACAGACCCTGCACAGGCTCAACCAACCACTTCCTACAAAACACATCTACTTCGAGAACATCAGAATGCACCCTTTTTGCCGGTCATAGCCCTTAACCTTTCTCGATTTAAGTTGCACGTGCCAACACTAGGATGGCATGCCAACTAAGATAATCAGACAAATTAGAATAAGTATGCAAGATGCTCGAACTTCATGATGGGTGTCTTCTACCCACGAATGAAACTTGCCAATGCAATTGAAGGAATCGACTTTGTTATAGATGCCTTTTTACTTTCAAGCTCTTTCTTCCTATCCTTCATAGAATATCCTCTTACACAAGTAATCCCACACTCTTGTCTCGAAAACAGAAACAAGATGAGAACGGCAAATAGAAGGGCAGTGATTTGGATGCACCACGGAATACCATTTTGAAACAATAGAAAGGTACTTCAATGTGATATAGCGTGTTCGAAGCTATACACATCATGAATTTATGGAAAAGAAGAGAGATTTCACACAATTGATAATTCTGGGATAAAATATATGGAACTCGTCAAGCTCATATTTGCTTAAACTTCCATAAAGACAGAACATCCAAAAGCTCTGCAAAAGAGTAAAATTAACGCGTGCTGCATTAATTTGGTTAAAAAAAAGACTCAAGGATACATCTGACAAACTTGGAAAAGCTCACCTGCACATCAAATTGGATTACTCCTATGATCTTGCATTATAAGCACTCCAACTAGCATAATATGGGGAAACTGAAAGAGATGGTAGACACATAAATAAGAAAGAGAGAGGAAAGAGCTAGAATGTTCAGTCTGCTTGTGTTTTGACATTGATACTTCGTTTTGTGATGCAATAAGCAATCTGGAAGAAATTATAGGATCCCCAAGAGTGAAGCGCAAAAAGCAATAAAAATGAAGCAAGTTCTAAAGCACAAGATCATAGTGACTTGAACAATACTTCCAATGAGGCCAAAAAACAAGACCTACATAACTTTTTTTAATATCCCTTTATATCTAAGCATTTGAATAATTCCCAACTACCTAAAGCTAAATTCAGCTGCAAAAAGTTTCAAATTCGTGACTGCTAAATAACATACATGGTATATGTATACTTTTGGACATTTGCAAAGTAATCCCTCACAATTAAATTTCCAAATTTAGCATTAGCACCAGCCAAATCAACAAATGTCCCATCCATCCATCTTTCGTGACAAACCCAGATGAAGTTGCTTGATGTGACAGCCACTGTGGTCGTCACATAGGAGAATTCCATTAGAAACCCATCAGAAGATGGACAAAAGGGTCACTCTCGCCAGGAAACGGCACAAGTGCAGAGATTGTTGGAATTGAAGTGCAAGGAAACATTTAGCAAATGCAACAAATTACAGTAAGCATTATGTCTAATATTCAAACTTGGCCGCAATCCAGAGGTGGACATTTGTGCCATGATTCAAGAATGTCTCTGATTACTAAGATTATCTTTAGAGGCTTGAGGCACTTCCTAAGGGCAATTCATGTTGGCATAGAACCCTTAGACCATCCTCTATTTGCTTGCATATAAGGTGAAACCCAAACACCTTCTCAGTGTTGCTTTTGATACTTCAAATGAAACCTGGAAGAGACTCCACTCTGTCTCTAGCATCTCATCCAGTTCATCAAATGAACGGTGTGGAAAATAGTTAAACCACAAGTGATCAAACTATAATGAAGAGAAAGTGCTTGTATTGAAGTTACTTCAAATATAGTTCACCAATACTCGAAACTCAAATGAAACGCTAGCCTTAATTCCCTCCTCCAATTCAAAAGCAACACAAAAAGCCAATTCAAGGATATCCGCATGCAAATATTGGGGTACCCAGAAAGAGACAGAACACTCTTGACTTTGGATAAATCAACATAGAATCTCTCTTCCAAGAAGTATAGTATCCATGTAGTGACCCACTCACGAACATCCTGCTATAGCAAATCCATAAAATCAGAATCACACCCGCTCATGCATGGGGTGGAAGTTTCTAGCCATGCATAGTGAGGAAAAAAAAAATCAAAACGAACAAGATTACCTTCTCAAATGGTACATAACAGGAACTTGACAAATTTCCAAATACAAATGGAAACTTCCCCCATGCTGTGTGCCTCTCTTGCGATTTGTTAGGCTCGATTAGATTCTTTCACTTAAGTATTTTTAAGAGTGAACTTCAACTTTCCATCCATACTTGGTACTTTTAAACCTGTGAAGAACTTAAGTCCTTACTAGACTTGTGTCCCAAACACAATAGGAACAATTCTCATCCAGGACGAGTCTGAGAGTAGTGAAAATGGAATAAACTCATCCATCTAGATTGACCACGACATCAACATAATAGAAAAATAACTAAAAGAAGAGAGAATAGAATTTCACAAAACTAGTAGTCAAAACATTTAAATCCGTGAATTACGCAATGGATACAATTGGGCAAATTCACAAACACCTGGTGGACGTCACAGAGGTGGGGTTCCTTCAAACGAAAGAGAGAAGGGACAAGCACTGGAGGTAGGGAATAATCTCGTTCACGCGGATGCCAATGGCTTTGGCAGCTCTAAATTCTCACTCCACGACTAAGCCATCATCCAAATTCAAGGATGATTTCCTTCATTCTTTTATCCTTGGGGATGCCTAGTCCTCTACAAGAGTTTCGAGCTTTCATAGAACAGAAACAATGGAAGGTTAAAAAGGTGCATGAACGCGAAAAGCAATCAACTCACAGAACAATCCATATGCCTCCAACCAAAGGTATTGAACCCCACAACAATCCACACACAAGCACCATTACCTGCCGAATCCAATGCAGAACATCTCCCAACTGATCCTGCAACAGCCACGGACGCATGTTATCATTAATAACTCGATTATGCCAATGGAAAAGCTGACTTCCGGACCCAATCAAATCGTTCAAAATCAAATCGAGTCCACTTAAAATTGCACTTCAGCTAATGAATCTATAGCACTTTAATAATCTAAAATGGCAAAAGAAGCAAACGCTAGAGCGATTAAATGAAAGATTGTCCAATCTTTAGTTGAAAACTAAAGCCACATTAACTAAAATCTAACATGCTCCTCTGAGCATAAGACAGCTCCGGGCGTAACACCTAATCAAAACATAAAAGTGCAGATGGGCTTTGGTATTTTGTGGTTCAGAACAAATTATCATTTTTACAATAGATTAAAAATTGTCACTTAATCATTTCTCATTTTGGATTGAACAAAGCAGTCCAAGGGACTCTATCAATCATCAATCACTAAAGAGATTGGCGTGTGACACGGCTGTGAGTGTTTGTTTTTCCATCTTTACAAACACTTATAAGGGATTGCAACTAGACTCGTCAAAAAACAAACTATAAAATCAGTAAATGATATGTAAGTAATCATGTTGAGTAGAATATGACGTTTATCAATGAAATCACGATTCAATTGACAAGGAAACATGAAAAACAAACACTTTGCTATGAATTTGCTCTTTGAGAACTGCAGTAGTAATTCATTGCCGTAAGAGTGTCTTATGATTGAGATATCGCAAAGGAAATTTGGTTGTCAATCTTATGCAATAAAGAAGCATACGTCCCAACTTGAGTTTAGTAAATATACTCATAAAATCACCCAAAAAAAGGGAAAAAAAGTTTGGAACGTCACTTTCACTTTTAAATCAAATGAAGAAGGCATAAAGCAAATACTTACCATTACAGTTCCAGCAAAATAAAGTGCTTACGTCGAACACTCCATGACAATTAGAAGGAAGTAGTTGCCATCCCTCAGAAGTCGTGATCAAACTATCCAACAAAATCGGTGCAAATTCGTTCCAAGTCGCTCAATGATGGTGATCGTGCCTTTGCTGAGGAACAAAATGATCTTCCCTTGCATCTATTTTAGATTAACCATGCATTCCTATGTATCCTCAATGGATGTGCAACGACTTGGACCCTACGGCTTTCATGTGAATCAGACAGTGAAGACAAGAAGAAAACACAGATCCGAGTTTCTTCTCTCTTTCTTCATTTTTGCTATTCACTCTATTTTCAGAGAAAGAATATTATCCGACTGTTTATATCGCGTGCCTCCATCTAGCTCCTTTCTTGATTCTTCATTTAATAAGAAGCTTTCATGATCGCCCTTCCTCTGTTACCTCCTCTATTTTGCTTTCTTCATGCATTGTGCTCTCCTTTGTACTAGTCTCACCACCTCCCTCTAGATCCATTTGCTTAGACCATGTTCCCAGTGAAGCGCACTATTCCTCCAAACCTCTTGATCCAAGACTGCTGTCATGGACTAAAGCTGGTTCTACTGGCAAAGTGTGAGATCACAACCCTCAAATCACTCTCTTGTTGCTTGCATATCAGATGGATTCCCCAATTCTTCACAATTCCATGGGATGGTCTGAGGCTAACGTGGAAATAACTGGAATCTTTTTGCAAAACCTCACTTACCTCCCACACCATGCCGGAGATACCTGAGCCAGAAATGATGCTTTTCTTATGAATCAAGCGTCTTGTGTGTCAAGTCATCCTCTCTCCATTCACAGATCTTTTAATCTCACGAGAGACTGAACTGAAAGCCATATGTTACTTCAACACAATTCTAATAATAGGATTTCCCCATACATGTCCCAGGATAAAAGGAAACATATGCCACCCCTAATATGTTTTGCTAGCTTAATGATTGCTTTCTTAAGAACTGCAAGCCAACACTACTACACTTGCCTGTTCCCATTCATTCTTCTTCACTTTCAATGGATTCCGATTCACTTTCTGTCTATTCCAGGTTCTCTATAGGAAGGTGACATTTCTTAAAGAATTCCATTAAACCTTTTGATCCATCAAGATCCTCACAGAGTGCAGCTGGATCCACAAATTGAGTGTCTTCAAGCACAACCTTCAAATCATCCTCTAGTTGTCCGAACCTTAGCACATAGCCCAACTTTTTCACGGTTCCACCCGATACTCCAATTCTAAGGCTAAATCGTAAATAACTCTCCTCAAATTGATCAAAATCAACTCCTCCCTCCAACAATCCCCACAACACATTTGGTTTGAGATATTGAATCCACATATGATCCGAATCAAATGAATCGAGAGTTCCCGATAGCACATTCCGCCTTTCGCCATTAACATGTGGCACAATGTCAAAAGATATTTCCTTTTTTCCATCTTCTACACTGAAAACAACACATAGAGCCAATCCTAGGAACTTGTCATACAAGTCTTGTGAAGCCATGAAAGATATGGTACCATCTTCAACAAGCACAAACTCCTCTGGCATCTCTCCTCTAGGGACAACATTTTGGTAATCATGATAATTAGGGAATAGCGATAGTTCTGTTAAATGAGTAAATAGTTAGAAGAACCCAAGTTTATAATTAAGTTTGAGTAGAAGAGCTTGATTTGAGCATATTCCTTGTAATTCAACCTAAGCTAGTGTTCTATAATAATTAGATGCATTGATCCTTGCTTTCGTTATATTACATATAGGTGCATAATCACCCTAGATTAATTTGTTTATCTAGCATTTTCAGCTTTTGCATTATAAAAACACACAAAGCACTAAACATAGACTCTGTGTGTTTCTCTCTCACCCACACACAGACACAACCACGCACAGAGAGAGCCCCCCCCCCCGGGGGGGGGGGGGGGGGAGGGGGGGGAGAGAGAGAGGACCTGGATTGGGAAGTCAGTCACGTTGGATCCTTCGAGTATTAAATCACTTGAACTATTTTCCTCTCTACTGTTTTATTATCTAGTAAATCTTCTATTTCACTTGAACTTTCTTCCACCATGCTCGTCTGATTATCTTCATGTCGAACCTCATACAATAAAGCTGGATCCAGGGACTGATTATGTTGAAGAAAAATCTCCAAATCATTCTCTAATGGCTTGCATATTAATCGGAATCCACATATTTTCACAATTACATTACCCGTTGCTCTAATGGTTAACATGAAACAATTCCAGCCATTTGGACCAAACGAGACTTGGTCCCATAGTAGCCTTGGTTCGTAACACTTAAGCCACACATGATTGAAATCATGTTGGAAACAAGGCTTGTCATGACCAAAATCTACGTTGACCATTAATGGCTGGCCGAATGTTCCAAATGGAGCCATCCTTTTTCCACATTTTGCTCGGACTACGACACAAAAAGCTAATCCTAAGAATTTTTCAAACAAGTCCTTTGAAGCCATGAAAGAAATATGACCATCATTATTAGGGAGCAACCATTCTGGCATCTCTCCTCCAGGCATAAAAGTTCTCGGCAACCATGAAAATGATGAAACATCTGTCATAATGCACACTGTTAGATAGTTTTTTTTGAAATTGGCACCTAAAAAGAGGAGTTTCAATGAGTTAAGTGGGTAGTCTTATAGTTTAGCCATAGTTAGCAATAGCATTACAAAGATTTTTTGTACTTAATTGGTGGAAACATAGATATGTATTGTTGAAGATTTTGTAACTAGATGAACATATATTGTTGAAGTTTTTCATTGGGTGATCCTTGTAATGACACAGAGAACTAGAGTTCTATAGATAGAGAGAATATCATTTGCATTGCCTTATAGCCACCTCCACTACATATACATGCAGAATCACTTTCAAAATGTTTGCTTTTGTTAATTAGCCCACCAATTCAGGATTTTCGGCCTTTCACAGTATACAAACACTCAATGCAGCCAACATGTACACGGTCTCATATCAATCAAAGAGAGAGGGAGAGTCTAACCTTATAATTCAAAATAACAGTATACTGGAACGTCACGGATCCCTCATGACATGAAGAAAGTCAACATTGTCAAAGTCACATATGTTTGAGGGCTTTTCACTCAGAGATTCGCAGCCAATTGCCCATTGACGTTGAAATTGCCCTGGAATATCGAGGATCTCTTGTATTCTTTGACAATACGAAACAGGTAAATGGGGCAACTTATATTGTTGCTTGCATGTAGGAAGGTTAGTAAAATTGTTTCCTTCCAAAACAAATAATTTAAGGAGGGAAAACAGGAAGGATTCTCCAGGAATTCTATTTCCGATAAATTGCATTTGCAAGTTTAGCAACCATAACTTAGGAAATCCCATTTTTGTATGGGGATCACTCGAATCCCCCTCCCTCTTTGGAAACTTGACTAGTTTTGAGCAGCCATAAAGTGTCAAGAATTCAAGATTTGGCAACCTGTAAATGCTAGACGGAAGGATTGTCAATTTCTTGCAATTATATAAATCCATTTCCCCCAAAGAGACAAGATTTTCTATGGATGCAGGAAGTCCCTCAATTGAAGTCCCTTGTAAATTAAGTCCTCGCAAGCCTTTCATTTTATCCGAAAAATCAGGGAGTCTTTGCAACTTTGAGCAATCATTAAGATTGAGAAGTTGAAGATTCTTGGACTGGAGCACATCAGGGAGATGATGGAGTTTTGAGCACTCACCTAAATTCAAAAACTGTAACTTGTTGTGATATGAAACTGATTCGTGGGCACGCTCCAAGTTTTTGCACCCATAGAGATCCAATATCTCGAGATTTGGAGTACAATCGAGGTCCGGCATACAAACCAATGATTGGCATCCACTGAAGTTAATGAACTTCAGTTTTATGAAGTCCTGCAAGAACAAAGAAACCAACTTGGGTAGACATTCCGGATGAAAAAAAAAAAAAAACTGAGATAAGTATTTAATTCAAAATTTGGCTCTAATGAACAAGTAATTATTTCTATCTGTCCAGAGGCAAATAAATGGTTCTTATAGTTTTCCTAAACAAATTACATAGGGACGATTCTGTTGTCCCATTGTGTAAAATTGGAACACCGTTCGGTGCTGGTAAAAGTTGAAAGACATTGTCAATTGTCAAATTCTGTTGCCAACAAAATTTTGATTGAAAACTTGTTTAACAGTAATGCTTTGGTAAGTAACCAATACTTTTAAGTTACTACATAGTTTTAAATTACAAACTATTTCATTACGTAGCTTACAATAAGTTAATGGTACTAACTTATATAGAAAACTAGTATGATGCCTGTGCATTGCATGATAAGACTATATTTACTATTCTGAATGTTGATATCGACGTGACTTTTTCGCAAGAGAGATAAAACATGTGCAGAAAATTATAACAAAATAAATATACACATCAATGAAATTCTTTCTAGAGCTTATATGGAATTAGCAGGTTTATCCTCTGATTAATAGAGAGGGTTAATATCATTAAAGACCCAAAACTGGTCCCTCATGACACATTTACGACTAATTTCCACCTCACAAAAATCTCAAACTGGTACCCCTAGCCCAAATTGACCCTCCCTTATTACAATGCATGTATGTCAACACACGTGGTAGATGGTTGCAAGATGGATTTGATGTAGATAATGACAAATTCAACGCAAAAAATTTACGTGTGATGATATTAAATCCAAACATAAAATAGTAAACATTATTGGAAAAACTGAGTAAGACTTTGGTTTTTGACACATAATATCAATGAGTACTACTCCTAATTCTTCGTGCCCCGAAGGACTCGTCCATCACTTGGATGCACTTGGGCAATAGCCTTTGCCCACCGTGCATGGCCTGAAAAAATGAGTAACACGTTGGTTTGGGTCTCCCTTAATGGAATCTGACCAAAGCCCAAAAACATGTATCTTCTTCAATAGATTTTATGTGCAAAAGCCCCCATTAAAATGAAAAGCACTAATTGAGGAATTACAATGAATAATTTTCACCATTAGAAACTTTAGTATCTGTAAGTATTGTCTTCTTCATGCGTTCTAATCGGACGGACCAGTTGCCCATTTCTTTTGGTTTAGTATGACCCGCCTATGAATAAATCCGACGAGCCAAGATTCTCGGATGGATTTTCGTTTTTGAAAGGGCACTTTTCTTTCTTAGGTCCAACAACATGTAATAGGCCGTGGGCTGTAGTTAGGATTAACTAACAAATACGAGATGGACCGAAAGTGGGCCTCGGGATCATTGACTGGAAGGCCATGGAATGGCCGAAGTGATTGGGCCAAGAAAGTGGTCATGGTAGACTCATCCCCGGGATCAATAAAATTGGGCAATCAGTTTTTACCCAACATAAACCCCACAAGGAGTTTGGATGGATGATCCACTAAACATCCGGGGCCTTGCGATTATTTCTCAATTATGAATTCAATGATTTATTTGTAAAATATGAGCCAAATATGAATTTGATCTTTTCATTTATTATTGTTTGTTAAATGTAAGTCAAATATGAGATGGGTCAGATTCTTTTCAGACCTCATCATAAACAATCAAATTTAAGCATATAATAATATACATATTTTTAAGTAGAATCTATATATACATAAAAAAATATTTTTAAACATTTATTACCAAAATTTGCATTATTCGATTAGAGAATTATGCAATAGAATATAAAGTAATATCAATTATTACCGAAATATGTGTAACAATTAGACATGTAGAATAGAGATGTGCTCGTGAATGCCTTCTTGTACTTTAAATTAAAATTTTCAATTACTCTAACAATTACCAACATTTATTTTTAAAGTTGTTAACTTGTTAAAGTTATTAACTCAAATAGGAAACTACCAACTTTGATTTTGGTGGTTTACCAACTTTTCACGAGTTAAATTACCATCATTAATTGGTTAAAGTTTTTTTTATTAACTCTTATAGGAAATTACCGACTTTTATTTGAGTTGCTACCTTTAATAATCTATCAATGTTTATTTGCCAGCTTACCAACTTGTTTAAGTTACAATCTCTTTTAGAAAATTACCAAATGTTAGATGAGTCCACTTGTTTTTGGAGTTAAAGTCGTTCCTATATTTCATAGACATTTATTTGTTGCAATTACCAAAGTATTAAAGTTAGTAACTCTTATACTAAATTTCAAACAGCTTCCAAAATTACCAACTAAACCAGTAATTTACCAATATTTATTTGCATAGCTAATTATAATTTCTTATGTGAAACTGCCAACTAATATTTGAGTTATTTAACAACGTATATTTGATTATTTTGGAAGTTTCAATAATATAACAACGTTTGTGGCAACTTACCAACTAGCAAAGGTACTAATACCCAAGATTATCAACTCTTATTTTCGTTAGTTACCAGTGTCTATTTCATAACCATCCACTATTTTAATAGTTTACTTATTTTTGAGAGCTTACTAACATATTAACGTTGTTATTCTTACAGAATTACAAATTCTTTTGAAATTGGCTAACACCATTACACTAATTTACTATCATTTATTTGCAAAATTTAAGTTACACACTCTTATTTGAGTCACTTACCAACTTTTATTTGATAGTTTCAAAGTATCAACTATTCTGTTAATATGCCCACATTTGTTTGGGGAGCTTTTCTAGCACGTTTAAGTTACAATCAATTAAAAATTAGTAAATGGACTCAAATAAACATCGGCAATTTTTTTTTTGTAAGAGTTCGTAATTTTAACATGATGAAAACATCGACAAATAAATATTGGTAATTATTAAAAAAAAAGTGATTTCTAAACAATTAGATAAACGTTAGTAACTTAATCAAATAAGAGTTAATAACTAAAACAAAATGGTAACTTAACTTATGAAGAGTCGGTATATCACTCAAATTAATATTGGTAACTTGCTATAAGAGTTAGTAACTTTAATATGATGCTAATTTTAGCAGTTAAATATTGGTAAGTTCTTGAACCAATTGGTAATATTTATAAAGTCAAATAATAGTTGATATATAGACTCAATTACGAGTTGGCAATTTTCTTTAAAATTAGTAACTTTAATACGTTGGAAGCTACGCAAGTAATATTGATTATTTACAAAAATATTGGTAATTGAAAATAATCAAATAATTGTCGGTACTTTCACAAAACTTTTGGTAACTTCTAGCACGTTTATAAACTAAATATTTCTTGATTCTGCCATAAAACTATCGGCAACTTACTAATTACCCGCCAAATAAGTTGCTGATCAAAATTTAGTTATCGATGATTTTGAAATTTACCTATGCTCTTAAGAAATTACTAGCACCAAACAGTGTTGAGTTTTTTACGCACGAAACTCTAGAAATCTACGGTACATAGCGATGCAACTACTTCTTAAGAATTGGGAGTAAGTAATCAAAACTGAATGATGACTTTTCTCTGAAGGTTCTTTTTTGTACTTAATTATGAATAAAGCATTTTTATTTTTTGTAATTTTCGAACACGAGATGGATAACAACCTCTTGGGTTTAGCATGAAATCAAAGCCTTAGTCAAGCTCAGTCACATTGATAAAATTGTTAATTCTCTATGAATTAGTTAAATTATTTTGACATTCTAATATTTTATCTTGTACACCACTTGAAACTTAACAAGTAAATTAGATTTATCTATTACCATCCATAGAGTAATGAGTACGTGGCTTCTCAATTCTCTCATGGGAGGGGCCTTTAAAGATATTGGGACTATTACATATATCAAAAGCCTACAAATCAAATAAAAAGTCTTCTCGTATAGCTTAAGCACATTCTACGTTCAAACATTAAATTGCATATGAAGAAGTATTTGTTTCAGTTTTCAGCTCAAAGTCATGATGGTTTGAGCTCACTGTTGTTTTTTTCAGTATATGTACGGAAAACTTCTACTTTTCATTCCTGCACTTTCACAACCTTTTTAATCAAGTACTTATACTTTTAGTTTTTCTAGTCAATTCCTTTTACTTACATAAATTTTCTAATCAAAACTCTCCCGTACCAAATCTAGCCAAACCTAGCTGATGTGGCCATTAGACTGATTCCACAATATAACGTAGATTAAATATCGCACATACGTTAGCAGTCATAACATTAGCTTCAACAGAAGCTAGTCAAACAGGTTATGACTTTGACACCCAAAAAAAAAAAAAAAGCAGGTTGTGGCAACTACCACCATTCACTATTTACAAAAGGGTGACCATATGGATCATATTCAATTCACATCATACTCCGACATCCCCGACGACAACGTCAGTTGAATTTGACCAAATTTGATGCTAATGAAACTTGATTAAACAATTTGTGTAAATAAAATGACTCAGTTAGAAAAATTAAAGCCACATGGACGTGATTAGGAAAGCAGTTAAAGTACAAGAATAAAAAATGAAATCTTTGCTATATATGTATTTCAAGTATGATCAAGTTGTTAGTTATAAGGTAGACTATTTACAAACGGAAGATTTTAGCCGCATTGGTTCTATGTACTAGATTGCTAGCCTACATTTGATGCTTTGATATGTATAAGGAATATAGTAATTGTAGATGTTTTCCTAGGAAAATAACAAATATCATTTGATTTAACACATACAGGAATAAGTCATGAAAAAAGGAATGCGCACCTTAAATTTCGGCAGTTCCTTGATCTTGCTATTCGGCATATCAAGTCTAACTAATCTCTTTCGACCATAGCCAAATTCTGGAATCAAGGCACAATTATGCAATTCCAAACACCTTAATTGACTAGGGAGATGGATGGGACCTTGGAAAGAATTACCTACGTTATGCAGGATGAGCAACCTCAACTTTCTCATGTTTGTGAAAGCATTAGGACAAATGTATGTCTCTTCAAACTTTGGTAGCTTCAAAACTATGGCTTTTATTGCATCTGTTCCCTGTATATTTATTCGAATACACTTAGGTTACTTTGTAACTATAGTACAAAGTCAATGATAAGAATAGAATTTGAATTCTTATACACTAAAAGTCTTACCGCATCTCCTGATAGAACATCAAGAACATCATCATAAAGCCATAACCTACTGCGTTTGCCGGCATCATCACAACATTCTTCTTTAACAATTTCCATACCCATCCATTTTATCAAGTCATGCATTTGTAAGGTCCCGTCCTCTTCACTAATCAAGGAGCGCTCAATGAGAATTTCAACCCCAATAGTCGTGTCAAAATCACAACTATCAAGAACTTCCTTAATGTACTTTGTCTCCTGCCCCTTGAAGAAACAAGCAATGTCGAGAAAAATCTCCTTTACATAGTCCTCCAATCCATCATAACTTACCTTTAGCACATCGTTGATTTTTTTGTGAGGACTTTTGGCTAGTTTTTCCAAGGTACTTTCCCATTGATGTTCTCCTCTACCGCACAAGAAAGAACCCAACACCTCAAGTGCCAAAGGAAGGCCTTTGGCATAATGTAAAACACTATCAACAAGATTGCTCCTTATTTCTATTTTTTGACTTCTTAGAAAAGCATGCTTTCTAAAAAGTTCAAGAGCTTCACCACACTCGAGAGCTGTAACTTTATACAACTTATCCGAATATACTCCATGAGAAGTTAGCAGATGCTTGTTTCTTGTTGTGATAATTATCCTACTTCCTTTACCGAACCACTCGCAATCTCCAGCTAAAGCATTTAACTGGTGTTCATCATCCACATCATCAAGAATAATGAGAACTTTCTTATTGGAAAGTCTATCTTGAATCAATTGACTTCCTTCATCAACACTAAAGACTATTAATTCTTTTCGTAGTACTTGCGATAGCAATTTTTTCTGCAAATGAACCAAATCAATGAAACTTTTGGAATTTTCACTAACACGGTCCAAGAAACTAGAACCTTGAAACTCTCTAAAAATAGCATTATAAATGGCTTTAGCAAGGGTTGTCTTGCCTATGCCTCCTTGTCCCCATAATCCTACCATAAGAATATCATCCTTGGACTGTAGATTTAGGATTGTTTGAAGCTCTTGTACTCGGGAATCTATCCCAACCGGATACTTGGCTACATTTAATGGCGTTCGATCTAGTTGAGTTGAGATTTTCTGTACAATATCTTGTATAAGCCCCGCTTCATATCTAACAAAGGTAAATTCATAGAAAGTGCTTTTAGAGTAATCCAAAGAAAGGAATAAGTATTCAAAGAGAATTGCCGAATAAGAAGCTAGTCCTCAATATATATGGAGATGAATGTCCAAATATGTTCAATTAGCATCTCACCTGAGTCTAAGCAGAACTAAAACAATATTCTTCATGTTATTTTAAATGTTGTATGTTAATCTATTTTGCATTTATCAATAATTCAAGTTAATTATTGGATATATTAAATCATTGATAGGCATTGTTTTCATCTCTTTACAAAGTTCATTGAAATTGTCTTGTCTTTCTTTAATTGTCCAAATGCCAACCCATTTATCTGGTATATTCCTTTGCGAAGCAATATCTGTGATAAAAATAGCCGACGTGAAGTCTAAATTAGCATTTCCAATAAGGTAAATCCTAATTAAAATCAAGTACTTTATCCTTTGAGACAATTGTAGGCTCACTTCTGAAAGTGGAAAAATAAAGAGCCGTCTTTGGCTGTTTGGACAAACACGGCCTACTGTTGGTTCCAGTAGAAATCTGTCATATTATTACCTTTTTGCTCTTTACTGCTTCAAGTATTTACAAAAATGCCATTAGGCCTGTATTTTCTTTAAAGAAAAAAATCCTAGCTTTTCATTCTTTCTAAGAAAATTAAATAAACATTTCTAATAAACAAAACAGGTTGATAGAATACCAGATTTATCTTCTCCTATGTATAATGGCTTACACAATGTAAACGACTATGTAGATACAAGGGAGAAATGCTCTTGCAAGAGAGGTATTTTTATTGGTCAATGAAAGGCATGATGTAATGGAAACAGAGACTAATTAAAAGAAGCCTGAGGCACGAGATTCAAATCAAGTCCTTCAAGTCCAAAAAATGTAGCAAGGAAAGGTAACACCATTCATTTTAGGTCCCGTAAAAAGAGCAGCTAACCTTAATGGTAATGATACTAGTAAGTTAGCCCAACATCTTCGGCAATCTTTAGGGTTGGCTGAAGAATCTCCAATACTATTGATGATGGAATATTTATTGAGCTTTTAACAGCGAAATGGACTTTATATAAGCCCGATTATCCACATAGAACAAGCCATAGTTTGTTTAATGAATAATCCATTAAGGCCTGTTATTAGTTCTTGGTGCTCTTAATCTTGATACTGGAAAACATGTGTTTGAAAGGATAGATAAATGGGTCACAGCCATTGGTATGATGACAAATGCAGGAGGATATAGTCCAACACTACGTATGAAGTATGTGAAGCCACTCTTGTCGGTAACGCTCAGAAGTTTAGGAAATTCTTATTATCTCAAACAGATTTAAGGTATAAACTAGACAAGAGTTTACTGTAAAGGGACTAAAAGCCATCGTAACAGATGTCTTGCATAGAGAATTCTGTGGTTTATTGCTTTCTATGGAAATAGTAGAGAGAGTAGCCTTTAAATGCTCTAATGAAATTATAGACTTTTGATATGTGCTATTTTGACGCTGTGAATTTCAACAATCTCAAAGACTTTCTTTGACAGACTTCCGGAGCCATGGCTAGAGGTCACAAAGAAGGCTTACGACTTGCTCCGTTGAGAAAAAAGAGGTAGTAGAAGGTCCGGGTGGGTGAATCCAAGCAAAAAAGTATACGATGAGGAGAGTGAGTACTGACCCCTAAACGAAGGAAGCAACTAAATAGTTTCCTTATTTAAACAAGAGTTGTTGCTCTCACATTGAATATGTGCTGGGTAGAAATGGCTGTAACATCCATCGAGAAGCCAAAAGTGCAAGACACTTTCCTAAGGGATCGAAAAGAAGAAAGTTAATTTGATATGAAAAAAGTGTACCAGGGGAAAACTAAGGCCTTATAAATCTGAAAAGTCATCCAGACTTACAAAGAATTGAGGCCTTTAAAAGGAAACACAGAGGTTCTAACCTCGTTGTCCTCAGGGTAAACCCTGTTAAGTAGTTGTAACTTTTGTTCGATTTTGTGGATTGAAAGCCCACAAGCCTCATGATTGTCAATAAATGTATCAACAGAAAGATAATATTTGTGTAGTATTTATCGAAGATGTCACTCTTCATGACGAACCTGCTTATAAACCTATAGATGAGCAGGAACTAGAAAATTTAGACTTTGAGGTTTAATGTCTCTATGAAGTTTTCTCAGAATATGAGACTGACGAAGAACATTCAACATAGTGTAGTGAACAATTATCAGCGACGAACGCATGTGATGATATAGTGCCCTTAAAGTCAACATCTTAGGTATTAGAAGAAACTTTCCGATAAGATTATCTGTCGGGATCAACTTTGGAGCAGAAATAGCTCGAAGTAGATGTTAGTGCTGTTTATTGATTATTAAGATTTAACTTTAAATAGGCCATAGATTTCTCACAATCGATGTCAATGGCATAGGTGTCGTATAGGGAACTTCAAACCTTAGATGTACCTATGCTAAATCTCCAAAAAATTAGAGAGACAAGAGAAAGAACAAGAGGCACATGTCGTTATATACATATATAGGGTTAATCAGAATAGGATAAGTCCCGCTATTTCATCTTCCTGTCGCCAATTTTGTGATTGCAACTGTATTGGATCAAAGATGTACGGGTTTTAGAGATTAATTGATATCAGGAATACTAGCCAAGCTAGCACATGGGCTAGTCTGCTTCCAAGCCCATCCAAATTATTTGATGGCTCTAAATGATATTTGTTTGGGGAATTCATGAACATTGAGGATTGATTCTTTAAACATGGATAGGATGAACCCGTAGGTCAAATGTTTGGTGTATCACACTGGGATGATTTATAGATTCATTAATACCACAAATCCTAGAGGATGGAAATTAGATAGCAAATTTGTTTGAAGAGGTTCACACGATTACAGACAATTTTGTAGGTAAAAAATTAATCCCTAGAATTACAAGGAAAAGTGTTAAAAAAAGTCTCAAACCTTTACATTTGTGCCAATTTAATCTTAAACTTTTTTTTTGGTGCCAATTTAGTCTAAACATTTTTACGAGGTGCAAATTTAGTCATATTCAGCTAATTGTGGCTGATTTTGGCTAGATTGGCACCGGCCGGTGACGTGGCACGATCATCGGTACTAATGTAGACAATTTTAATAATATTTTAAATTTTTGAATTTTTTTTTTTTTTTTTTTTTTTTCTCCTTCCTCCTCCTCCTTCCTTCGAGCTAGCAGCCTTGCACTTCTTGGCGACCTCGGGCCATGAGGGCAGCCTCGCGTTGGGCGGCAAGGCTCGCCCATGGCTGGCGAGCCTCGACCCTTGCCAACTCGATGCAACGCCGCCCTCGTGGCCTAGGCGCCTCAAGTGGCCTCTCGATGAGGCTCAACCCTCACCAACCCAACGGTGAGGCCACCCGCCGCCGTGCAAGGCCACCCTCGCCCGGCGGCCTTGAGCTAGCCTCATGGGCTTGGCGAGGCCCGACCCTCGCCAGATCGAGCAAGCCTCACCGAGGTGCCGAGCTCAAACCTCGTCAAATCCGGTGAGGGCAAGCCTCGCCGCCCAAGCCGCAGGGCGGCCTCGCGCCGGTTAGCGAGGCTTGCCCCTCGCCTCCGCTAGTTGCCTCCAACGACTGGAGGAAGGAGGAGGAGAAGGAAAAAAGAAAAAAGAAAATAAAAAATATTAAAATATTATCAAAAATTGTCTACGTCAACGCCGATAGTGCCACATTAAATTACCAGTGCCCAGTCAACAAAATCCGGCTACAATTAGCCAAAAAGGACTGAATTGACACTTAGTAAAAATGTTTATGACTAAATTGGCACAAATGAAAAATGTTTAGGACTTTTTTTAACACTTTTCCCTAGAATTACATGGCCTAGGAGTTCGACTATGGTGGAACCTATTGGAGCATCTAGAGAGATTAGTGCGTCTCAGGTCCAATAGAGGGGAGCAAAAATAACCTTATGTTTGGAACACTATCTACACCCTCTTTGCTAGGAAATTAAGGACTTTTGAACCTCTTACTATAACACAGGATACAGTACAACAAGTCAATCGGGAAGAGATTGCATCTCAAAGATCTGTAAACTTAAGAACTTTAGAAGAAGGATCATAGGATACAAACAAATTAATATGCCTGTATATGAAGAAGAGGATACATAGTCAAGAGAGAACAATGTTGTAATGGTAATGCACTCCGAAGGAGAAAAGATCCGCATCCCAAGACATACATGAAGTTTTCCGAGCTTTAGGAATACAGCAGGGCAATGGTCCATAGCCATGGACAAAATTTGGGATATGATCGAACCCTCCCAAATGGCACATCAAGGAAGCTGGGTTAAGCACTTACGTGGTTGTGATGTTTAAATTTCCCGGGTGTTATCCATATTCATTAGAGACACTGGAGCTTGTACTAATTGTGCAAGACCTAATGCATCACCAGATGAATGGTGGAGACCATTAACAAAGCCTATTGCATTGAGAATGGCAGGTGGGAATCAATGTTTATTTTTAGACGGATCTTTCCTTTCCCGACACTGGATGAGGATGTCATTCTTGGTAATGCATTCTTAATGGGACAAAACGAAAATTGGTCTTTTGTGCAAGACAGCACCACGATTACTATAGCAGGTGTGACTCTTCAAAATCCTTGGTTAAGACACAAATTTGAGGTTTATCCTGTGAAACAATCAGAGTTTTGTGGAGACTGTCCATGTGACCAAGCATTTAGAGTGTGAGCTCAGCGTGGCAAATAATGGGAGCATAAGCTATTTGGATGCGAAAAATCTTCATTTCCAAATGATACCTCCTAGTATCAAAATTTGTTCTGCCTAGAACAAGGAAAAATTCGGAGTATCCAACTGCCAGGAACGAAATGGAATAAGTTCCTGCTAAAACTGAAAAGTAACTTTCGTGACGATCCACAATGAGTCTTTTTTCTTTTTTTCTTTTTTTTATGTGTGTAAAATGTAAGTCAAACTGTGGAGTCTTAATGGTGTAAAAGCCAGACTAGAGCTAAAAGATCCAATTACCATCATTTGAGCAAAAACTGTGAGATGGTAGAGGTATTTGAAAAACAAATTCCTGATCTGTTCTCGAAAGGTTTTATTAGAGATGGTTTTAGTCCGCATTCTAGCCCAACCTTCATGGTCATTAACCATGCAGAGCAGGTACGAGGAATAGCGTGAATTGTTACAGACTATCTTCAGCTTAGCAAACCAACAAAGATAATGACTATAAGATAGCTGCAGCAGGAGATCTCATAGACAGAATGCCCTAGGCAATTTTCAGCGGGAAATGGATGATGCCTTCAAGTATCTACACAAGTTTTGTGCTGTGTATATACACGATGTAGTGGTCTTTAGCAAAAGCGAAGAGATGCAAATGAATCACTTATAACCACTGACAAATATCTTTAAGAAAGAAGACATGATCCTATGTAAAAGAAGGTAAAATGGATAAAGGAAAAAATTAATTGCTTGCGTATGGGGCTAGTATTGCAAACCTAAATTTGCGAGATATAATAAACTTTCCTGACAAAGTAGAAGGTAAAAAGTCCAGAGGTACTATAGATCTGCTAACTAGGCCAGACAATTTTAAAATATCTTAGTAGGCTACCCAAGAAAGCTCCAAGTAATACATCTCGATTTTGGGATGATGAAGACACTCAAGCAGTAGGTTAAAGAAAAGGTAAAGCATCTGCCACCATATTATCACCTTCTGATGCATCAAATGAATACTAGGGAGAAGTACAAAAAACTAAATGAAGAAAATCAGTAAGACTTCTATCAATATTGGTCTGCCACATTTAATTGGTCTGAACTCGATTATTTGACACAAAAAAGGATGTACTTGCCATGAAAAATTTGTATAAATTTTTTTTTACATATTCCTTACCCCAAAAAGGTTTGTAATGAGAACCAACTCTGAATATGTCGAAAGATTCTTGTATCTGAATCTGAAAGAAGCTCAGCAAACTAGGCTTCTCATTATACAAGAATGGTATAGTTATTACAACTTTGACATAGAATATATTCCTCCAGATAAAAAATCTTAGCTGCTTCTCTCTCTCTCTCTCTCTCTCTCTCTCTCTCTCTCGTAAATTGTCTTGTTGTGCAGATAAATCCTACAGCAGAAAGAAAAAAAATTTCGGGTATGCAAGCAAGAGGGGCATCCAAGGAAGAAGTGCTCAAAGAGACAGAAGGAGAATGAGAGCAAAAGCTATGCTTCTATTAGAACGAAATCAAATATTAGTTGGCCATGCAAAAGACAGTTATTTTTTCTCATTTTAGAATCATAGAGGAATGGAAAAAGCCTTAATATCATCCGTTCAATGAATGTGGTGAATGAATACTGTGAGAGACTTGCCAAGAGAATGAACTGGTTGGTTGAAAAGACAGTCGAGTTCACAAGCCTCTTTTGATTTAGTCCCAAAAGAATTAAAGGAGATATCCTTGAAGATTAAAATCAGGTAGAAGATGATATGTTTGGCAAACAAACGCACACACCAAGTATAATCTGATTCAGAAATGGTTATGTGTTTTTTAGGTGAACTATCTGGCATATATGGCTTCAATAAAGTTATGGGAGCAAGATCTTGACAATGAAGCTCTTGGAAAGTTTGTACCAGATGATTATAAAATAATCACGAGGAAAATATTCCTGAGAATCATAATCCTATTCCTGAAGATTTTGACATTGAATCTGGTGATAAAAACCTCAAAATAAAAAATTTGAATATGTTAAGTTTGATATCTACATATTGATTCCATCAATCACGGCCTTCATGGGAAGGGTACTAAAATCTATGCAGAGTTGCTAGTTAGACTTGAGAAAGAGATTTCCAGCAACTTCAATGGTTCATAAAAGATCCTGCTTCACACATAAAGATTCTAGAAGTTGAGTTAAAATTTTACAAAAAAATCGGAGAAGAGTTCCTTGAGTAATGGAAAGTTAAGGTGCGTATTCTCTAAAGCTCTACTACCTGGAGATTTGACGTTAATAAAGAAATATAATAGGCTCAAAAAGACACTTTTCTTTAGAGGAACTCTCTGCTCTAAATCCTTATCTCCATTGGGAAGGACAAGGATGACTAAGCTAGAAACTTCACACAAGCGTAGCAGAAACTGGACTCCCGCTTGTAGAAGCAGGGTTTGCAGACTCGATCAACATTGACAGAGGCTATCTACACCTTGTTAGTAAAGTTAAACCGTTGGTACTACATGCTTGAAGCTGCTTAGGATATGGTCCTAGATTTTCTACAGTGATTGTTACCAGCACGATGAATGGAACTGGCTGATGAAAGGAAATAGATCATGTCTAACAGATCTGGGAAATTCAACAACTTGCAGAACCAAACAAAACCAAGAGAAACATAAAAATGCGGTGAGACATATTATTTTTATCACTAAAGCCACTGAAATCGAATTCTTTAAAGCCGTCCTAGAGCATGCAATAGGCAACAAACAAAAGTATTATCTGCGAGGTGATGGAAGAATTTTCATCATCATTCTCAAGGGTTATATGAGCTTTAAATAAAAAGAAGTTCGAGAGAGAAAATGACAGAGCTTATATTTCAGGGCTGATGGTTTTGAAGTCTGGACGATCTCCCAAACCCAAGATCAGCGACTTGAAGAGAAAAGGGAACGAAATAATCACGCCCAATTTAGAAGAAAAGACCCAGGGCCAGCCTTCAGATGAGTGATTACTACGTCAGCACTCAGCAGTACAAGACGTCAAAAACTAATTTTCTCAGAAGAAGAGAAAATTCATGGATTAGAAAGGATAATCCCCATGGGTTAGACGAGGTATAATGTCTTATAAGTACAGGCGTAGGCAGCTCACTTTTGTTCCTGTCCGATTGTAAATGTTGAAGAGAGCTGGCAACATCCCACAGGCACCAGCTTTTGTATGTATATAGCTGATCCCTCTTCAGTTGAAAGGGGAGGCGAAATCAGTAGAGAAAGCTTTCTCTACAATTCTTACTCTCTAAGTAATTCTAGTCTGGGTCTGCGTCCGTGAGAGACTGATAGCTCAAAACCTCAACAAGAAGCAGAGGCATGCCAGCAGTACAAGAGACCCTCCAACTAACAGTAACGGGGGTGGAACATGGGAGCCCAAACTTCCCGCCCGAATTGGAAAGCCGAAGTCCACGAAGATATACTTCTATAGATCTTTTTCTTAAGATTGGTCTGAACATGAGGGTGCCATTCGCATGAGTCTTTCATGAGTGATAGCCTATTTCAGATTGCCAAGTGTAAGCTAATACCATATGAAGTTAGATCACATTATGAAATGATCTGTATTTCCAATTAGGAGTAGCTTATCTATGGTTTAGACATATTATTTACATAATTATATACAGACTAATACCATGGTTTATAATGACAATAACTTGCATTATCTGTGTCATTGATTTAATAACTTATAATTCTCATACTTTAAACCAAATGGATATTTGTTTGATCATGAATTACATTTGATAATATATGCTAGTTAAAATGTTTATTTCAAGATATTTTATTTTTGTGTTATTTTTTCGAATTTCAAATTATTAGAATTTAAACTTTCAAATTAAGTCGATAACTTTACTATCATGATTTTTTGTAAACAAACATATATTTGTTAAAAATGTATTTCAAGATAAAGGACAAATCACTAAAATGAAAATTGACCGAATACGGGTCGTATGACACAACTATGCCATGTGGCAATGACAGAGCAATGTTACCTCCCATGTTGGTGAGCATAGAAGGAAACTTTCTCTTAAACCTGGCTTGAACTATATCCAGTAGACATAGAATATAGATTAGTACACGTGGTTTTAATGTATTATGACAGTTTTTGATATCGAAGAAACTTATTATATTTGAATATTGTGCACCTTTTCTTCTAACCAATATCTCAATTTGTGAATTCAAAGTTTCAAGTTTTTTTAATTTTCTTTTATAGTTTCTAGATTTTTTTGTTAAATTTTACTTGAAAAATAAGAAAATGCCTAGGCTCAAAACTCAAACCCAAATTTCCCCCACCCCTCTCTCTCCACTCCCCTCCGCATTTGCCACTGCCCCGTGGCCGCCCTCATCTGTTCCCCCCGCTGCCATGTCCCCGCCACCATCGCCTGTCCTAGCGCAGTTGGTGCGCCCTCTTTCCGTGTTCTTGTCCCTCTGTCACGGTAAACAGGAGAGTCTCAGGTGACCACTGCTCGAGGCTAGCGCTGATCTGGGCTTGAAGCCCCAGATCCGGGGTCGCAAGCCTAGATTCGTAGCCTAAAGCCCCTAGACACGAAGAGACAGAGACGGGCTGAGGTGGTGCGGCTGGGGCGGCGTTGGGACGTAAGCAATCGGACGGCGGCGTGTCGAGAATCGGCAGGGGGTCGGAGAGGACGAACGGGTTACCCATGGTACTCTGTTTCGTGTTCTGTGCAAGTGTTTTCTGTGCTGTGTCTAATGCGAGAGAGAGAGAGACGAGGCAAATTAGAGAGAGAGTCGGGATAGATTACGCCGAACTTTAGAGGATCCCAAACCTTAAAGAAGATCAAATATCAAAAGAATTACACTATTTGAAGCAGTAGAAGTGTTTTCACGTACCCATCCATAAAATGCCATCCAGACAAGCTCCCAGCATCAAGAAGAGCTTTCTTCCATCGCTTTACTTTCTCTGAATCCTTCCCAAACTTGACCTCATGTTTGGCCATAGCTTCTGCATAACCCTGTCTCTGCCCTCTCACTTCTCTAGGTTCCACTTTGTAAAACACCGGAAAGACCATGAGGTCTCTTTGCTCCTTGCACTCCATGATTTTCACCACCTCCTCCAAACACCACGGTGATGAGGCATAGTCCTTGGAGAAAACAACGATCGCAATTTGCGATTCCTCGATTGCCTCCATGAGTGCGGGTGATATTTGCTCTCCCTTCTTTAGATCTTCACTGTCCATGTAAGTGTTTATTCCACTTTGAACAAGAGCTGTGTAGAGATGACCGAGGAAATAGTTGCGGACGTCCGTGCCTCTAAAACTCAGAAAGACATCATAGCTCCTTCTGCGCTTGGAAGAAGAAGAAGAAGCCATTAGAATCAGAAAACAGAAATGGTTAACAATAAGCAATGAGTTGCCTAAGATTTGGTTTCTCTGAGTTGCGGTCTGTTCGCCATTTGATCTTCTCTATATATGTTGATTCTCAGGTGCATGACTTCCTTTTGATGTGGGTCAACAAAGAATATTTTAATAAAAGTGCTCAAGGATGAGCCGACACTTTAGCATAGGAGTGCTCTTCACGCACATGAAGTGTTGACAATATGCACATTAAACTTTTCTTCATGGAAGATCACATTTGTCACATTAGTTAGATGTGTCTTCGCCACATACCTTTGGTTAATGTTGAATTTATTGCTAAATTGAATTGTTAATAAATTTAACTATTCAACATAGGATAAATTTCTATGACCATATTATCATACTATCCTAATTAAAGGCCAATTTTCTGATTGATTTATTTGGCTTCGGGGAAATGGCTTTAATTTTTTTAGTCCTTCATTTTCCTTTTTCTTATATTGATAATGAAGTGTCAATCACATTAAAAAGATACTTTGCTGTGGCTATATGGTAAATTTGTGAGTGATGATTGATGCACCTCTAGATTAATCGATCAGATACTAATCAATTAATTTCTTGTCATTATAAAATGAAAAAGGTGATATGAGATCTGTGGTGGCACCATGTGTTCTAATCTTTGTTGAATGTGAATTGAAAGTGGTCCATGAATGTCATTGAAGTATGTGTTACTCTAGATATGATTGCAAAAGCAACTTGGATTTTTAATCTGGAATAACCTTTACACTCCAACTATATAATGAAAAACCTTATATCCCGTGACTTGGAAGTCTATCCACAAGATAGGCCATATATTACTTATTCTAAAGGATTATATCAAATTGAACAAAAAATGCATATTTGGATACATGTTGGAAGTTATAATATTATTAAAAAAAAAAAAAAAAAGGAGGAGGAGGCTATTAGGTTCAAGCTCCAAAATTAGTGAGGACATAAAATTAGAAGGTCAAGTTGCAAATAAAAACTTCAATTGCTAGAGCATGAAAGTCGTTCCATCATTACACAAGGCAGAAAAATTAGAGACAATGTGAGTGTGGGGCGTGACTTTTCACACGGTCATAACCAAGAACATGACATCATAATATGTCAATATATATGACTTTTACTGCGGCGAACATCCATTTGCTAGTGTTTAAAGAATTGTAAATTTCACTTCCATTTTCTAGTGGGTGGAACGACGGATCTCGGCCGAAATCTTCTCATCTCAATATTACAACTGTCGTTTATATGTTATGGTACAACATTGTTGTACCATAAAAGTATCCTATTTTTCCCCCGCCCTCTTTCCTTTCTTTTATACGTATTCTTCTCTATTTGATATCTTCATCAACATTCTTGTTTAGCAATTTTTCTGAGTCTTTTTTTACAGATAATTTCAGCAAATTGAGTAACGTCTGAGCCAATCGTCAACCGACATTCATTGAAGCAAACTCTACTCCCATTTTGTTAACCAGGCTTTTAGATCCCACAAAAAGGGTATTTTGTTTCATTAATTTGACCGCGTGTGGACGAAAAATTCTCAACCATTTCTTTTAAGCTTCACATAGGCCAATTTCACCGCAGCATTAACTTCGCACGTGAATAGACAGCATATTGCAATCAACAAATTCATGTAGGATAAGCCTAAGAAGACAGTGACGATCCGATCCATAACCCACGACTGCCACAGGGAACAATCAAAATCGCGCGATCAGCATAACAATTTTATCCGATACAACGAAGAAAGTCGCACAACGAAGAAAGTCGCAGCATACCTGCGCTGAGAGACATCGTAAATCTGCCCCCTGTTGGCCATCAAGAGAGACTTCTTAGGGTCGGTGCCGTCGTACTGCTTGAGCTCGTCCTCGGAGGTCTCGACAAGCTGAACAGGAGGAGGGAGAGGCTGCATCTGCTCCTGGTAGTCCCTCGGCCTCTGGTGGCGGTCGCGTAACGACCCGAAGAGGCCGGCGAGCCCGAGGGCGAGGACGGTGAAGAAAGTCGCCGGGGACAGGCCCGTGAAGGCGACGATGGATTCTTTGAGGGTCTCCCACAGTTGCAGAGCCATCGCCAAAGTGCTTTGGAAGAGAGAGAGAGAGAGAGAGAGAGAGAGTGAGAAGAATTCTAGTGTCGTCGATTCGGAGGCCACAGGTTTGGTCCGAAATTTGGTGCGCACGCAAAGACAGGCAAATGTTTTTATTTATGCAAATGGAATAACGCTTTGAAACTCGTTATTCCATTTTCCATAGTGATCCTGCTGATCTAAAATCACCCTTTTCAACAGCTATTTACCTATTCAAAGTCTCTAACGCGTGGAGGAAGCTTCAAGGGCTATATGTACGTGTCAAAGTGAGACTTGAAGGCGGCCGAGGGATCAAAACGCTCTAAAACTAAAACTTGTTCTTACTTTTTATACTTACTTTTTAATAATTAAAAAAAAATTCTGAAATCCGAGTGTATTCTCTAAGAAGTGCTGGTGTAATCATTTTAAAAGAGTTATTTTGAGTATAGAGTGAAGTAACGTGTACTTATAGAGTGAGCTACAATCCTTTAGTGTAGAGGCAACTTCATTTGTAAATGTTGTTAAAGACTTCAAAGATCGCTGGAGTGCTCATCATTTTGAAGTAAGAAGTGAAAAACAAAGGAAGATAATTTGCTGAAGAGCTCACACGTAAAGACAAGTTCATGCACTCTAAGATAATTTGCCGGAGAGCATGGGAAATTGTGAAGATTGCTAATTAAATGTAATTGTCTCATTCTCAATCCAATTCCAATATATTTCATTCCAATATTTCATCTTCTATGGATGGCAACATATCTTGCACATCGTTGATGGCACAATCACTGAACCAAGGGTACAATCTTGGCCAGTCAATTCAATGATCGTTTGCCATTCACCCACCCTCACTCTCCCCAGGCGCGATAGATTATTATACATGCCTACTCGGTGGTAGTTAGGACCGAAATCCTGACGTAGTGTCTACCTTCACCATCGTGAGACCCCATAATTCCCTGTCTATCAGAGAGGGAATACGGGGATGATATTGCAAGGTTTCTCACCCCAAGGCGATTCTCCCGCGGTTTCTTCCCCTCGAGCCTTTTAAGAACTTGCCCAAGTTCGATTCTTAGGAATTTGTATAATAGCTAAGAAATTGTTCAAATTTCGTACTTATTCAAAAAAGGCTCATTGTGTCTTCAAAAGATGAGTGATAAAATAGATCTTCAAAACATGTACCACATACTAGTTTTTTTTTCCCATTAACTGGTTTTGATATTTTTAAGTAACCATCTTTTGTTTAAGAATGGTATGGGGGAGTCATTTGCATTTTCACATTAATTTGTCTACTTATGTTTTCCTTGCTTGCTCTATTGTAAGTTGCAATTATTCAAGTGCATTTACTCGTCAAATTTAAAAATTTTCTTTTTTTGTCTATATAATTATTTTTTCTACAAAAAAATATGTAGAAGCTTTCCGAAAACGAGACCTAGTGCAGTGCAGGTGTCACTTCTTTGGCTGCAAAATAATCGACCCGGCCTATTTCTTTTGCAGGACTTAAATAAAAATTTACCATTTCATTAAAGAAATATTCTTCATGAAAATCGAGCAGAACTTGCCCCCTCGCGCCAAACCAAGCCACTTGGCACAGTGACGGTCCCTGCACTTCAAAGCATTCATCATCCCCTTGAGGCTCCAATATTGGATTAATGTAAATCAAACCATACAAATATTTGCACTAAAAGTCTACTGCACGTTATACTCACCTAACCAAACATTCACAACCATCCTCGAGAATTATAAAACTAGGTTTATGTGGACCTAATCTGTCTATAACAACGTGAGTGTGGAGATGTAACTCTTCAGCCAATGATTGTCAAATTACGCCAATTTCTCATGGTTTTGCATTTCTCTATCGCTACTCCTTTTTGTTTATATGCATAAAACATATTTAATAAATTGCTTAACTTATATTTGTGCGTAAAAACTTAATACTATGGAGCATATTCTATATTTGGGCCAAAAATTCTCATGTTTATTTGAATTTTTAGAGCTAAATATCATGGCATCATGGCATCACATGGTGATACATTTTCATCGCAATACATAATTAAACAATAGTATGATCAACAAGTGTCAAAGGAATCTGATACATTCACGCGCCAAATGTAGAGAGGCACATGCATCATTTTTCCCCTTCCCCACATTTCATAAAGCAATAGTTGTCAGGCAATTTTATAAGCTTTTGTAATGAAAAAGGATTACCCTTTCCTTTCATATCTCGGCATGAAAATATATGAAGTTTTTTGTTTAGTTGAAAATAATACAGTTGGTTCTAATGTATAAATTCAAAGAAATGAGAAATTTTGTAGAAGAACACCTTTAAATGATTAATTGGTATGTTGATAGCTTATTTTCTATTACTTTGGAGCAAAGGATCTTTTGCTCAGGTAGGGCCTTTTCAATAGATGCTTTTTTGGAATTCACTTGCTTAAGGATGTTATTCCCAATCAAATCGAAGTGCAAGTCATTTTCAAAAGAATTGGATACTTCATGCGAAAGTTTATAAGAAAGACTTCGTCTAGGTGTGAAAGAATACATTTCATTCAGATCATTTAGTCCAAAAGAGGATTTCCGCATTTTGGACTTTAAGGAAGAATGGCACTTCAAAGGTGTAAAGCTTCCACCAATGTCGAATGCTCCATGTGTTTTGACGATGTCTCTCCTTTTTTTCCGAGTCTCTTTTTGCTTAGTCAAAAGTGTAAAGGAGTATTTGCTCATCACTTTCGTGCTAGTTTCACTCCACGCAACTTCGCTCTAGAAAGAAAAATTATGAAAGTTAATTTGATGGGCAGATGGCCCCACCACCTTTTTCCTTCTTCATGCTCATATCTAGAGCGAATCCAAGGCTTGAGTCCAGTGGTTCATTTCCATTACATTTTCTATCCTTTTTTTTTTTTTTTGCTATTAATAGAAATGGCTTGATAGTTATTATTTGAAAAAATTCTAAATAAGGACATCAAATAAGGCTATTTTATAAATAAAAAATGGGCCTAAAATGGACATTATTTTAAATAATAACCTAAAGTGGCTAAATCAATCTCACATAAAAACCTAAACTCACCGATCGGCTAAATGTTTGTCAATCGGTGAGCATGTGATTTTTCCATTGGCCAGAATATGGGTACTTTTGTCCAAGAAAAATTGAGTAAAAAATTAAAAGCCCTAAAAAAAAATACTCAAAACACTTCTTCCTTTGTTTCTTCACGTGTTGTTTCTCTCCTTCCGGTCTTCGTTTCTATTGAGAGAAAAAAACTAAGCTCAAGTAAGACCCACCTCTCATTAGTCAATACTCACGTATAATACAAGGGTCTTGATTCTCCATCATCTTTTCCCAAGTTTGTGATTTACTTCAATCTCCACTTATGTTTAATTAAGGTCAATTTTATTCAAATTGGTGCAATTGATCCTTCAATCATCCAAGAGAAAGCAATTGCATTTTGTTGAAGCAACATGTCGACAAGGTGTGGGCATGTAGTGGAATATCACATCGATAGGAGCGATGACAATAGCAGGAGAATTTTTTTTGTATTTTAAAGAATTGTTTTTGCTTGTTTTGTTAGATTTGTTGATGCATTATGTCTCCTTTCGTACAAATTAATGCATATTAGTTGCATCCACTGCATATTTTTAAATTGGATTGGCTGCCGTCATGGTCCTACATGTTGGTAGTGGTCCCTATTTTGCAAATTTGTTAATGCTTTTTTTTTTTTTTTTCTAGCGTATGTTTTGTCATTAATGACCAAAACTCGTGAGCATGGCATGGAATTTAAGTGTTGGTTTTTTTTTTTTTTTAATGGTTTTTGAGTTATAGCACATTGACGATGCCAAGGATAAGATCCCTCACCTTAGCAGCAAAAATTGTTGGTTTTTGATGATGTTCTTGCACCGGAGGCCTCATAAACATAATGATTGAGCTTATTGACCACACCAACGATGAGGTCCCTCACCATAGCAAGGGCACTTTTGTGTCCACACAGGAATCTGAATGCAGATTACCAAACAACTAGCACATAAAACATTTTAAGTCCACTGTGCTCACTTTTCATGACAAATAGTAAGAGGAAGAGGGTATATAGTCACTTGTGTGAAAGTTTTCGTTCATAGCTCGCGCATGAAAATAGATCAAGCTTTTTGCTCAATTGAAAGTAATGTGGTTGTTTCTAACGTATAAAATCAAAGAAATGAGAAATTTTTCTAGAAGAACACCTTTAAATGATTAATTGGTATGCGAATAGCTTATTTTCTTTTACTTCAGAGTGAAGGATCTTTAGCTCGAGTGTGTCTTTTTCATTGGATGCTTTATGGAATTCGTTTGCTTAGTGATGTTATTCCCCATCAAAGTGCAAGTCATTTTCAAAAGCATTGGATACTTCATACAAGAGTTCGTAAGAAAGACTTCACCTAGGTGTGAAAGAACACTCAGATTATTTAAGCCATGTTTGGTAATCATCCCAATAGTAACTAATTCTGGTTTTTTGTTCCGGGAACAGAATCGCGTTTGGTAAAATTTTTGTTTCCGGGAACAGATTTGGAGTAGAATCAAGAATAAGAAAAAACTTGATTCTTATTCCTGGAACAAAAAAAAAAAAGAATAAAAAAAAGTGAAACTCCTCTCTCATATGTTGTCTCCCTCCTTCTTCTTCTTCCTCCATTTTCTCTTCTTCTTCTTCCCTTTTCTTCTTTTTCATCTACCACCGCCGCCCACCACCTCTAGTTGCCGGCAACTAGTCCGACAAGCTCATCGGATGCTCGCGAGGCCAGGGCGAGGTCCGACGATCTTGCTGGTGACTAGGCGGGCCTTGCCAAGGCTGGGTGAGGCCCGCCTGGTCACTAGCGAGGCCGAACCTCGGTGGGGCTGGGCGAGCCTCGCGATCTGGTGAGGCCGAGCCTTGCCCAACCCTGCCGATGGCCGGCGGGCCTCACCTAGCCCCAACGAGGCTTGCTTGGCCATTGGAGAGGCTCGGCCCCGCCAAATCTGTTGAGGTCGAGCCTCGGCGGGGCTGGGCAAGCCTTGTTGGTGGCCGGGCGGGCCTCACCCAGCCTCGCCAAGGGCGGCTTGGCCACTTGTGAGGTCTAGCCTCGGCGAGCTACGCAAGCCTCGCCCAACTACGGTGAGGCTTGGCCAACGAAAGCCGGCGACACTCCGGTGAGGTCGTTGGCCCTCATCTAGCCAGTCCACCGATCCAGCGACCGGCCATTTGAAGAAGAAGAAAAAGAATAGGAGAGAAAGGAAAAAAGTAATATATATATATATATATATATATATATATATATATAAATTAAAAGAAATTGAGTTGGAATAGAATCACCGAACACGGTACCAAACGCAATTCTATTTCGAAACAGAAATTTTGGACAATTACCAAACAGCTTAAAATGCTTAGAATCCGTTCCCGGAAATATAATAAAAAAGAATTATTTCGATCGAATGTTCCCGTGGGAATAGAATCGTTACCAAACACATCCTTAGTCCAAAAGAGGATTTCCGTGTTTGGATTTTAATGAAGAATGGCGCTTCAAAAACGTAAAGCGTGAAACATCCCCTAACATTTAGGATGTGATAGATATTACGTTTGGAGTTTAGCTTATTTTAATAATATCCAAATCGATGTTGCAAATAAACATTATTAATATTAATCAAGCACACTAACTACACCGACCATTATGAATTCCATGTGATTAGACGATATCTCTCCTTTTTTTCGTCGTCTTTTTTGCTTAGTCAAAAGCGCAAAGGAATATTAGCTCATCACTTTCATGCCAACTTCCCTCCACGCAACTTCGCATTAGAAAAAGAAAAATGATAAAATTGATTTTGATGGGCAAGTGGCCCCAGCCTTGTTTCTTCTACATGCTTATATCGAGAGTGAATCCAAGACCTAAGTAACACTGACACGAATACGCGACATGACATGACATGCGACACAACACAACACAACACACCGACACGTTGTTTCTCAAAAAATAAAGAATTTTGATATGTTGAGACACGTTGTATATTAAATGTAGATTTTATATATAAATAATGAATTATTATTTTAATGATTATTTCAATTGAATTAATCTGATTCAAATTGACAAATAATTAAATAAAAATAAATCCTATAATAAATTTACACTGAAAACATTGATCCATCATTTATTAATATCATTCATTATTTCAATTTGACAAATTCAACTCCAATTCGATAAATCCATAAAAATTTGAAAGAAAAAAATAAGTAATTCACATTCTAGACTTGTGTATCAGACGTGTTGAAAAAAGAAAAAAGAAAAAACTTGAGGGTAAATTGTGTATCACGGAAAGTGAGAGTCAAAACAAAAAAGAAGAAAATATTAGGTTTTTTTTGCTTTACTAATTCATTATTTTTATTATTGATTTTTATTATTTTCACATATATATTTTGACCATTCATTTATTGAAAATTTTTAAAATTGACCTCGCGTGTCGGAATTGTGTGTTAAAAACTCGCATGTCGAAATTTTGACTCGAGTGTCCAAGTGTGTCGGAAAAATTGACCAGGTATTAGATTTTCCAACACGTGTTAATTGAGTATTGGAGAGTATTAGAGAATGTTGGAGAGTGTCGAACACATATGTCTAACACGATACGAAGACTTCCAAAGAATGTCAGTGCTTCCTAGTCCAAGACTTGAGTCCACTAGCTCATTTCCTCTGCATTTCCTTACAAAAATACCCTTATTCTAATTGTCGGAAATATCACATGCTCGTCAACCAGCAAATATTTGGCCGCCAATAAGCTCAAGTCTTTATTTGACACTAATTTAGTTACTTAAAGCTTTTATTGAAATAATTTTCACTCATGGCCCTCTTTTAAAAAAGTGACCTCATTTTAGGTCCTTATTTGAAAATTTTCCTCATTATTTTTTTTAAGAATGCTCCGTGATTTAAACCGTGACTACTTAAAAAGCTGCAATAAGTTGTGATTTCGATCAAATACCTTTGGCGAGCTTTCTAAAAACAAGCCCCAATGCTAGGGTCGCCTCTTCAGCCACAAAATAATCAACTCATCCTAATTCATTTTCGGACTTAAATAAAAATTTGCCATAGCGTTAAAGAAATATTCCTCACAAGAGTCAAGTGGCACTTGCCCCTTAGCGTTAAACCAAAACATTTTGGGACGGTGATGGTCCTCGCACTTCATACCATTTTCTCATAACTATCCTCAAAGTTATGAACTAGATCTATGTTGAGCCTAATTTAATTTTGATTATTAGGAAACTCACTCAATTATGGTATTTTTTTATTTGGAATTATATTTGTTGTACTCAAGTATATTTTGCAGGATTTTGGAAAGTGTAAAAAAAAATTGTTCCTACCCAAAAACACAAGGCCAGGTACCCGATAAAGTAATGGCCTGACATCCGGCCGGCTAGATATATCACGGTTAACCTCTGGATAGCTCCTGTAGTTTTAAATTTGGGGTTTTCCACCAAATCCAGCAGGTGTCCGAGTCATTTTTAGCCGGACATTCAGAAGTCTTAATGGTCGAATTTTTAGCTGTTTGAAGTGTTAGTAACGTCTATTTTGAGTTTATATAGGATAACTCGTTGTTTTGGATAATTATGTACATAAAAAATTATTTTAAAAAGTCATAATTTTATTACAATTATATCAATTCAATCA
This sequence comes from Eucalyptus sideroxylon x Eucalyptus melliodora, assembly GCA_016097485.1. Classification (NCBI taxonomy): domain Eukaryota; kingdom Viridiplantae; phylum Streptophyta; class Magnoliopsida; order Myrtales; family Myrtaceae; genus Eucalyptus; species Eucalyptus sideroxylon x Eucalyptus melliodora. The sequence continues at coordinate 19,525,968 of CM027831.1, read as the reverse complement.
TAAATATTGTTTTAGTTAATTGAGTCATAAACCTTTTTATATTTGTATCAATTCAATCCATTTGACTAATTTTGGCCGATCGACGCTAGCATGGATGTTGGCCATCCTACATCAAGCCACCAACATTAACATGGATAATTTTTAATCATATTTTAATATTTTTCAATTTTTTATTTATTTATTTTTCTATTCCTTTTTTTTTCTTTTTTTCCCTTTGTATACTCTTCACTTCCTTCTTCTTATAGTCGAGTTGCCACCAACAAGCCTAACCATGGTTCGACAAGGCTTGACCTCACCAATTGAGCCTTGCCTAACCTTTGGCCTCTCCATAGGCTCCAGCTGTCTTCCAGGGCGCCTCACCAAAGCCAATCGCTAAGCTAGCTAGGTTCTGGGCTGATAAGAGTCGAGCCTCACCCAGCAATGGCCAGACTTCCTCGAGATTGGCAAGGTCTCTCACCAACCTTGCCTCTAGCCAGTTGTGAGTCAACAATCGGTTGGAGGAAGAAGGAAGTAAAGAAAGAAAAGAAATAGGAAATAAAAGATAAAAAAGATTGTCCGCGTCAGCGCCCGAGACACCATGTAGGACAGCTAACATTCGTGTCAGTGCTGACCGGTCATCGGCCAATCAAAATTTGTCGGATGGACTGAATTGACAAAAATGTAAAAAGTTTAAGATTCAATTAGCAAAAATATAAAGGTTTAGGGCTAAATTGGTGTAATTACAATAGGTTTAAGATGTTTTTAGTAGTTTTCCCTCATAGAATCCCTCTTGTGTACAATTTGCAATCAAAATTTTGAAAGATAAATCTTGTAAGAGCATTTCTTCATATAAGAGTGCACTCCATATGTTAGAGAATGTTGGCTCCGTCATAAACCAACCTTTGTACGAGGCTTCAAGGATATAGTGAATCGGACATACTATTGAACAGTCTCAAGGAAACTATAAATCAGCAGAGCATTTATCTATTTACTCCCTGTATAATATAGTGATCACTTGTTTAACAAATTGCTTAATTTCTTTTTGTGCCTAAGTACTTGATATTGCGGCGCATATTCTACATTTGGGCATTGGTATCACAACGGTTTCTCAATCAATTCTTCCTTAGTATTTATTGTGTTTATTTGAATTTTTTGAGCTAACTATCATGGCATCATATGCTGTTATTTTCTGCCCGAAGGTTATCTATTGTCGAGTGCCTTTGTTTTTTGGAACAAATTTAAATTATTTGAAGGCTCATATGAGAATTTTTGTTCAATCAATTAGACTATGAATTGTGGTGGCAACGCATTACTAATGGCCCTTATGTGCCTAGTAGAACTGCAGGTGAAACTATCATATATTAAAAGGAAAAAGAAAAATGATACAAATGGTTTTTGGATTTTTGTTCAATGTTCAATGTTATTCCTTAACTTTCGTTCAATGTGGTCCCCAAACTTTGGTCAATATGTAATGTGGTTCTTGAATTTTTAATTTGTCTAACGCAGTCCCTAAACTTTGGTTTAATGTTTGATGTGGTCCTTGAATTTTTAAATATTTTCATATAGTCTAGGGATTATATTGAACTTTTACCAATACTTTAAGGACTACATTGAACAAATTAAAAATCTAGGGATGACATTGCACAATAGTCCAAAATTTAGGGATCACATTGGACAAATTAAAAATTTACAGACGACATTGCATATTGGATGAAAGTTGAAGGATCATTTGTGCTGAAATGAAGGGAGTGCTAATAATATTAAACTAGTTCGATTAAATGCTAGGGCAATGAACATGTTGTATTGTGCTTTGGATGCTAATTCATTGAATCGTGTTCTAGTGCCAAAGAGATATGAGAAAAACTGGAAGTCCCTTTTGAAGTGACCGATCGCGTTAAAAAGTTTAAAATTAGCATGCTTCCTCATTTGGAGGAGCTATCTACTATGAATATGAGGGAGTCCATCGTTTGATATGTTTACTCGTTATACAAATCTCTTGGCAAGGTTTATCCTCAAAGGGAGCTAAACCAAAAGATCTGAATAGCTTTGCCGGAAGTTTGGGAGCCTAAAGTGTCAGCCATTAATGAAGTTCATGATCTTTCCATGGTGTCTCTTGATGAGCTTCTCGAAAGCTCATTACACATAAAATCAAGTTAAAGGCTCGATTTGAGGAAGATTCAAAGAGGAACAAGTCAATTGCTATTGGATCCGCTAACTCGGATGCAGAGCCGAAAGAACGCAGTGACGAGGATGTGATTATGATCGCGCGGAAGTCCAGCATTTTCTCAAGAACAAAAGCTTCAAAAATGATGAAAGGCGCACATAGGGAAATCTGAATTGGAGAAAGAACATCAAGTGCCACGAGTGCAACATGTCAGGCTATCTACGCTACAAATTACCAAGACTTGCCACCTCCAAGGACAAGAGGGACAAGAAGGGGCGATTTGAGAAAATGGATAGAAGGGATAAGAATGTAAAGAAAATTTATAGAAAGTTGGTGAAATGAAAGAAGAAGGCATTGACATCTTCAAGGAGCGAAAGCGTGGTCGATGCTACCTCTAGTGATCAAGAGGTTGCCATTCTATGTCTCGTGGCTCACAGCGATTGAGAAAATGAGGTAAATTATCCTACTTTTGTCTATACTTTTGAAGAGCTTCAAGGTGCCTTGGATGATCTTGTGGTAAATTTTGAAAAATTAGTAAGAAAATTCTCCGTTAAAGAAATCAAATGATTCTCTCATTGATATAAACAAGAGATTGATGGGTGAATTTGAATCTTTGAAGAAAAAGAGTGATGGCCTCGAAAAAGAAATGATGGCTTTGAAGCATGGCAAAAAGGAGATCAAAGAAAATGTCGAGAAGCTGCAAAAGAAATTGGAGGATTTGAAAAAGAAAAATTATGAATTGAATGCCAAATGTTTGAGACATAAGTTGCTTAATATTGGTCATTTATTTGATGAAGGCTTTCGAGTTAATTTTAATCTTCTTCTTCCTCTATTATTGATACTGCATATAGTATTGCTCGGGTTATTGCAAAACAGCAGGGAAATGTGTATGTGATTAAGCCAGAATTCTTAGACTCAAATGATGTAAGCTGTCTGTTGTTTCTATTCTTAGTTTGGTTCGTGGCTTACCTAATTCTAAATTTAATAGAGATCAAGTTTGCGATGCTTGGTTTAAAGAAAAACAAACAAAAGTGTCTTTTAAATCTAAGAAGCACGTTAGCACCTCTTAACATTCGGAATTGCTTCATATGAATTTTTTTCATCCTTCAAAATCTTTAAATCATTGGCCTTAACTCATAACCTTTGAAACTTTTTATATCAATCTTGAGGGTGGGACTCCTGGAGTTCTAACCAACTGCTAATTTATTGGAGAATCCACACTAAAAATTTGAACATTAAGGACACAAATGATAACCATTTTATTTTAGAAGTCAGTTTCTAGTCAAAATAGATTTTTCTATGTTTATTACATACCCAATTTTGTAAGCAAAAATATGCGTTTAATAATGACACAAAATTTCTCCCTCTCGAGTGGCAGACGATGGAAGGCAAACATCAGCAAGCAACGAACTGCAATTGGGCAGCTAGCTAGTAGCAAGGGTGAGTGATAAGAAGAGTTTTTATTTCTCATTTTTGTTCTAGAAATATAAAATTAGAAAAATCTTACTTCTAATTTCTATTTCAAATCTATCTATGGATTAAAAATTTATTTCAGAAATAAAAAATGAAATTAAACGGTGAAATGGATTTTTATTCCAAACATATTTCAAAGAATAGAAAAAAAAAATAAAGAAGTAGAATAATTATCATGTACACCCTAAGAAGAGTGGAGAAGTTTGAATAAGGAAGAGTTGCTTGGGATGGCCATCCTGAACCCAAAATGTATTGCCATTATCGTCGTATTAGGCGAGGTGTCAATGTTGATATGAGGACAAAATGAAGATAAGGGTCCCGCTACCGGGCTTATTTTGCTTTTGGGGGCGAAGCACACTTGGTCCGCAATGAAATGCAACAAGGAATTGCGGGAAATTCAAGAGGAGCTTCAATTGTTCATCCAGTTTGCTCAAATTTTCCTCCATAATCCTCCTTTTTTTCCGTAATATCCTCCTACTCCGCCACCACCTTACAAGATTTTTCATGTGTTATCATATTTTTCAAGAACATCTGGGCTTGTTTCTTCCTTGAAGATGTGTTCAAGATTCTTCTCATCATGTTGCGGTTTCAGAAGGGTAAAAAATATCGTCTCTGCCTTGAAAAACAAGGCCGGCTACACTGCTAGCCGGATACCCGGCCAGTTTACCTCCAAACTCTGGGCTCCTATGCCATTGTAACTTGGATTTGTCTGCTCAATCCGACAAGTGTCCAGGCCATTTTTAGTCAGACACCCGGAACTCTCGATTGAAGAATTCTTAACCATTTGATGTGTTAACCACTTGATGTGCTAGTAACGACTGGTTAAATCAGTTTTCTTTTTCCCTAAAAATAGGGTAGCTCAATGTTTTGGGTAATTATGGAAACAGCCGATAGTTGCAAAATCCCTCTCGTATACACTTTGCAGTCAAATTCTTAGGAGATGAATCTTGTGAGTGTCTCTTTATAAAAGAGGCGCCCTATATGTAAAGGAGTATCGGCTCCATTGTCCAGTGACTTTTGTATAAGACTTAAGTGTGGTGGATGGAGCATAACTCTCAAGCAGTCTTATGGAGTGGAGTAGGCATTGGTTTGGGTCGACCCATTGTATGTCAGCTAAGCATTCCTCTATTCCTACTCCTTTTATTTACATGCACATTACATGTTTCACATTGTGTGTAAATACTAGATATTGTTCTGCATATTCTACATATTTGGGCCAAAAATTTATACATCCCATCAATGAAATTCTCGTTTTTAACAACAATTTAAAAAAAAAAATTCTAAGTCATAGCCTCATTAGAAAATTCATGAAATCAATCAAGCGACTTACCGAATGAGGCGTTTTAAGGTGTTGAGCAAGCAAGTGGATACATATTTTCCTCTATCATGATATGCTCACCACCAGGATCAGAGTGAAAAAATAATGTTGACGAAAAATTATATGGGGGTGTGTCAAAAAGATATTGACCCAAATCAATGTGTGCCAAGATGGTCGAAATTCAAATAATTAGAGAGCCATCAAGATCTCCAGCCTCTTTAACCTTCTTCAAAAGAAGATGCACCTGTTTGTTCACTTTGCTTGAAGTTTTCCTATTTTGTGGGCAGCCACTTGATCCATGCTGTTTTGCCTCGATGCCCTCCACATTAATTCAACTGCTTACCAACTTACTTGCATTGCATGTCTTCCACTAGCCATCATGAGAAACCATCTTGCTTTTAATAGTTTGTTTGTTTGGTTCCTTTTATTTCGCGAAAAATGAATTATTTAAGTAATATATTTTTTTAAAATAATCATCTATTTTGTTTATAAAAATAAATGAGTGAAAAGTATTTTTCATTGTCTACGGAAATATCTAAACATAAATAGTTGTTGATAGTAACAACTTTAAGGGACATGATTATTTTTAGAAAAAATATTTTCCAATCAATTATTTTTTGTGAAACAAATGGAGCCCTTATTATTGTTGCATTTCTACTAAGTCGAACTTTCTCTTCATGGCAATAACTCATCTTCATTATTCCACATTACAAGGTCATAACATGATTGAATGAACAAGCTTAAAATACTTCAAGAAAAAATAAAAACAACATGTAAGTTGGGTACTAACACAAGTTTATTCAATCATTTTCTCAACATACTGTTCTCGATATAGGAAACGTAAGAAATATAAAAGCAATAATTCTAAGGTTGTAAATTCATTATTAGAAGTCTCAAAGAATTGTATCTACCTTTTCCAAAAAATATTTATGTCACTAGAGTTTCCGCCAATTTGTCACGCATATTAAGTAGATATAAATCGTCAATTTTTATTTTTTTTGGTCGAAATATAAATCGTCGATTCCAGCCTCAATATTTTGCAGCCCTATCACGCTTTCCTCTGCACTGGTTGGGCCACTTTCCTCTTGATCCGTTTGACTTGGGCCACTTTCCTCTTGATCCGTTCGATTTGGGCCATTTTCGCAAAGTGCGATATCCTACATAGCTCTTGATGCAAGATTGTATTTCATTGACTAAAGTTGGTTCTGATGGCTTCTCCCGTAAATCTGCTTCTCTTGAACTCTCTTCCTTTGAATTTGGTTGATACCGAACATGATAAACCTCGGAGAATGTAGGTTACTGAACCAATCACACAGAGGAAAGTAGGATCGAGTTGAGTCATTGGTTGTTTGGAATCACAGCCTTTAAATCGTCCTTTAATTGCTCACACATCATTTGGAATTCCTGCTTTGTCAAGACTTCTCCCATTACTCTATGGCTATAAGCTGAAAATGATTCAAATCATCTTGACCAAAATTGACTTTTTCACGGCGATCTTGATTTGGAATATGCAAGCCACATATGATTAGAATTTGCTTGATCATATGGTGTCTATGGAGCAATCCCTCTCCCCTTCTTGCCATTAATGTGTGGTAGGATCTGGACTGTGGCAACCTCTTTTCCTCCTTGTGTTGAAATACAGAAAGCTTATCCTAAGAACTTGTCATCCAACCATGTCAAGTCATAAGCAACCCCTCCGGTATCTCTCTTTCAAGAAAAAAGATGGAGCCTTCTCAACAACAATCTTCCCACAACATTTTGATAAGTGCCAATGAAGTACACATCTAACAAAGGAACAAAAATACGAGCCTATTCGAACGTTAATAGAACTACTTATGTGCACAAAATATATTTTCTTGTACTATGTTCTGGCAAACAAAACAGTAAAGAACAACCTCGGATTCAGAGTCATGTTCTTCTTGAGGTGTCAGATCAAATTCCCATTATGGGTGATGCTATGATGTCATTAGCTTAGAACTGATGGAATTAATGCCCTTTTTACTGGCTATTGCTGTATCATTGAAGTTATTGCAGTTGTATAGTTACTGACTACATAAATATATTTGGTTATCCAACGTTTCAGAATAATTACTACTTGTGAATGTTACCAACTCTTGCTATACTAGTTGGTATTTTATAATATTACAATAATTAGCCATACCCACTAATTACTAATTCAATCAAAGTTACGACTTTTGTAAATTAATAATTACTAACTACTAACTACTTGGAGAAATTAATTAGTTACTAAAAGGTTTTAAGGTTACTTTTAAACGTGGAAAGTAAATATTGATTTTCAAATTTGCTAGATCTCAATGACTTGAAAGTTTATCTTTCCCTAAGATAAATTAAAAATCAAACCAGGAAATTACTAGCTATTGTGAAAGGAACGTACTTCCTTTTTTCTATATAAACGTTATCAATTGAATAAAAAGTCACTTTTTTGTATTATTATACATTTTCCCGCGGAAGGTTACTAATTACCAATTATATGGAAATATGCTACTTACTAACATTTTGGAAACTACTTATCCGGCTAAAAAAGTTACCATGCTTGTAGTAAAATCACTACTTTTGAAGATAAAAGAGGGGAGCTAACCTCAATGGGCCTGTGTATGATAATCTTCCTGTGTTGGTTGAATCTTAAAAGGGCCATTTTTGCCGCATCTAACTAATCTTCTTTCATTCCAAGTAGCCAAAAAGGATATTGTTGCTGACCACCGCTAATCCTACCATTTTTTTCATTAGCAATAATCTTCCTCCGCTTGCGTATATCTCTGTTTATTCTCCTCCTCTTCCTCTTTAGATACTCTTTTTTCATTATTGTCGCACCCCATCTCCGCGACTAGATTTCGACCAAGGAGAGAGCGATCCAATCTTTCTCTGACCGGCACTAGCAAAAAGCATGCTCACTTACTTTTCCGATATAGAGATTTACTCTTATTGCGCAAAGAAGTTACTGAGTGTAATTACATTGTATATTGACACTTACTATTTCAATATTATAAGTTACTAGCGGAATGAGGAGTTTATGATTATTGGGTTGTCAAAAGTTGCTCAATGTCTTGAAAAATTACTGATAAAATGAGATGTTACTTATTACTAATAGAAGCACACATGCTTTTTCAGTATAAGAAGTAACTAATAAGGATAAGAAAAGTTGCTATAAGTACTTTTGGTATTTTGGTACCAACTAAATTAGATGAAAGCTTATTCACCAAGTAGAGAAGTTAGGTGATAATAATAGCAAATAATTGTGCACTTCAACTTTTCATGATCACAATTATACAACCTTATATTTATCATTTTACATGAATCATAATTCGATGTTAAAAAATCTATTGCTCAATGCGATTGTGTCATGCATGTCATAATTTGTTATGGGTAATTGTGCACTTCAATTATGATCGATCAAACACCTTATATTTATCATTTTACATGAATCATAATTCGCTATTGGCCTTAAGATTTTACTCCCAAGTCAGCCTCACACGTACAAACATGAACACGAGGGTCGTATGAACAAAGGGGCAAGTGTATTTGCTATGGACGAGTTGAATACAATAAGGGGGAGAAATCCCGATTTATACAAATTCATGTCTCATCTCATATGTTGATCTTCTCTCCGATCCAATGGATGTGTTTGAACAAAAGCCATTATTACAAGTCTATACACAAGGCCACTCGATTGCTAAGCCTTGGGAAAGCCTAGGGCATATATCAGAAGTAAGGGCAAGGCCACCTGACATGGAATAGGTGAATGGTCATGGGCTTTTGTCCATATTGCGCATGGGCCAATTGTATGTTGGTCATGGGTCGTTCATGGATCGATCATGGGAGCCCTTGTGTGTAACACAACTCCATTATTGACGGTCTTGGATCATGCTTCATCTGTGGATCGTGTCACATGCCTCTTGAACCAACCATTGAGTTGATCAAGCATTGATTTGCTGCAGGTTTCACTCAGAATCGGGCCCTCATATCCGGTTGATGCTTTGCTTCTTCCACAAATCGAACTCAATTTGCATCGAATTTTGGATAGTTCGGGTCAAATGTTCAATGATATGACTTGCTTTTTAACGACCTCGATGTCATCAAATCACATATACCACTCAAACCAACCATTGGGCCGAATGGGCCTAGAATTGATTCGATTTTTAGTCAAATTCGGGCCCTAAAATCAGGAGGTTGCATCACTTCTTCGACAAAATTTGAATTCATTAGCGTCGAGTTATGGACTGATGAGGTCAAATGTCCGGCAATGCCGAGCCACTGTTCTTAACGACCTTGATGCTCACCCAGAGATCGACAACATCAAAACTCTTGCTGGGGAGCAATGTCGATACCACAAAGACAGTAGTAGCCCGAAAAAGGAGTACAGTTGCGCTGTTGTCTGCAAACCTTTTCCCTTTCTTTTTTCTGTGTTCTCTTTCTTTAAACGGAAATGCATTCGGTTCTTCATACGTACACTCTCTGTATTTCTTGTACGTAACATTTACGGAAAAGTTGAGTATATACACTTATGAGATACACTTTTCATGTGCACATTTTTTTCATATTAATTACTAAATTTCATGCACGTTCTACTTATGTGAGCGATTATTTTATTCCTTGCACAACGTCATAATATGTTAATAATTTTATAGAATAATTACTAGATTTTTTTCCTCATTGTTACCGCTATATGAATTCTTGTCAAGAAAGCAAACACCAAATGAACATTTTTGGTATATTTTTAGAAAAAGCAAACCACATTTTTTAACAACAGTTTTTAAAAAATTAATGTACTTGATTTAATAAAAGTTCATGTGATTAGATTGAAAATCAAGTAAATGATTGATGTCATTATCTAAAAAGAAAGAATGCATTAATATCATAAAAAATCATAAATCCCAAATTCTATCAAAAAATATTTGTGACAAATTTATCTTCTATTAGTTTCTATTAAATTGGATTAATATTATGAAAAATCACAAATTAGTGAACATGTGACAAATGAAAAGTAAAACTATCAATTAGTACATTCATCAATTGTCGTGTGTATTCAAAATTCAACAAATTGATAGTAATATCTAACAGAAATTAACGGGGTTAAATTTGTCATAAGTTTAATAGTTTGAGATTTTTTTTTTTCCGGTGGCATTAAAAAAAAAAAAGTAAGAAATAGTCTCAAACACTAGCAAAAAATAATCCATAATACTGTCTTCCCAGCAGCGACGTTCGAATTCAAAAAAAGTCACTCACATTTTCCACCATATTCCCCACTTTCACGTGACCTTTTTCTCAGTCCCCCATGACCCCAAACTCCCACTCCACTCCCACCAAGCAATGACGCTCCGCACCGCCGCCCTCTCCCTCCTCCTCCTCCTCCTCCTCCTCCTCCTCCCGCCGCCCCCCGCCGCCGCCGCCGACCCGCCCCTCGACTCCCTCCTCCCCTCCGACGCCGTCGCCCTCCTCTCCTTCAAGTCCAGCGCCGACCTCGACAACCGCCTCCTCTTCGCCCTCAACGAGCGCTTCGACTTCTGCCAGTGGCGGGGCGTGAAGTGCGCCCAGGGCCGCGTCGTCCGCCTCGCCCTCCCCTCCTCCGGCCTCCGCGGCTCCCTCGCCGCCGCCACCCTCTCCCGCCTCGACCAGCTCCGCGTCCTCTCCCTCCGCAACAACTCCCTCTCCGGCCCCCTCCCCGACCTCTCCCCCCTCGCCAACCTCCGCTCCCTCTCCCTCGGCCTCAACTCCTTCTCCGGCCCCTTCCCCTCCTCCCTCCTCTCCCTCCGCCGCCTCCGCGTCCTCGACCTGGGCCACAACGCCTTCGCCGGCCCCATCCCGGCCCAGATCAACGCCCTAGACCGGCTCGACACCCTCCTCCTCGACGGGAACCGGTTCGGCGGGGCGCTGCCGCCCCTCAACCAGACCCTGCTCAAAGCTTTCAACGTCTCCGGCAACAACCTCACCGGCCCGATCCCCGCCACGCCGACCCTGTCCCGGTTCGACCCGTCGGCGTTCGCCGGGAACCCGGGGCTCTGCGGCGAGGTGATCAACAAGGCGTGCGCCTCGGGCGCCCCGTTCTTCGGGCCCACCTCCTCGTCCTCCGGCGGCAATGGGAGCAGCTCCGTGCCGGCTCCGCTGGCGCAGAGCGCGCAGTCTCAGAACGGCGTCGTCGTGTCGCCTGCGTCTTCGTCGCGGACGAAGCCCAAGAGAACCGGCGCGATCCTGGGCTTCGTGCTCGGGGTCATACTGCTGGTTTCGGCATTGTTGATCGTCTTCATCCTGTGCAAGACCCGGAAACGCCAGACCCGCGCAAGCCCGAAAGGGCCCGCGGAGCCCGACGAGCCCGTTGTTCAAGCGAGAGCCGTGAATTCTGCGGCTCCGAACTTGATGACGGAGCTGCGAGAGAAGTACAACAGCAAGATTCAAGAGGCTTAGCAGAGAGTTCAGAGGAGCGGGTGCTTGGTGTTCTGCGCAGGAGAGTCGCAGCTGTACACGTTGGAGCAGCTCATGAGAGCGTCCGCCGAGTTGCTCGGCAGAGGCACCATCGGGACGACGTACAAGGCCGTGCTCGACAACCAGCTGATCGTGACGGTGAAGCGGCTCGATGCCGGCAAGACGGCGGGCACGAGCGAGGAGGTGTTCGAGGGGCACATGGACTCCGTGGGCTGGTTGAGGCACCCGAATTTGGTGCCCATGAGGGCTTTCTTTCAGGCCAAAGGGGAGAGGCTTGTGGTCTTCGATTATCAACCCAACGGCAGCCTCTATAATCTCATTCATGGTATGTACATTTTACTTATTTTGCGAATAACATTTTGATCATTGATTCGATTCTTTTAGCATGTATCGGACGCTTTGCTTTGTTCATTGAGCATCAATGAGTTTGGCTTTGTTTCTTTTGAGGTATCTCTTTGATGGGTTTCTCGGATGTGTTGTACTGGGGAGACTTCATGGGTATTCAATAACATCGAGGGGCCTACTTGGGAAGATGGGTTGGTGTCTGCATGCGGTTAGAGCCAGTCGTTTGTTTGTTGGTACAGTAAGTGATTCCCGGGTGCTATCTTTGCATTATTGGCCATGTTTTGGAGTAAATGCTGCAAAAGGTTGCAGCTTTTTCGAACTCTCATTTATGCATTTTCCTTCTCAGTTGTAAAGTAGGGACATTTCTTGTTGACTTCTTGAGAAATGCTGGAAGAACGGAGTAGATTATCAAATTCAGTTAAGTAATGAGGTGCACTCACTAGTGTTGTCGCCTTTAACAACTCGAGCTTGAGCTTTGGTTTGGTAAGATCAGCAACAGCTGAAACTTATAGCTCGTTGATTAAATTGATAAAGAGTGGCCTTTTGTATTGTGGTTGTATCAAGTAAAAAATCTACTGACAGTATCTAATAATGTGAGGGGATGTGAACAGCCAGTACAGATTGAAATCAACTTGTAATCAATGCATCACGGTCCATGATTTGTTAAGTTTGCTGTTATTCTTTAATGGAAGCTCAGACATCCATTTGCTATTTCCTATTCAACTGTGAAACTGAAATGGGAATACTCTTAAATTATGCAAGATGGAGCAAAAGTCAATTTGTTACGTGGTTCGGTTGATGTTTTGCCTGCTTGTTCTTTGCAATCCCTGTGTTGGCCAACAGGGAGACTTTGAGTTATGTCTCATGTTAGGATTAACACTGGGATTGCTTAAGCAATCTTAAGACTGACTTCAATTGAGAACAAGTGTGTTTTAATTTCTTGTGGCCGTCTACTTTGTGAGCTTGTGATACATTTTTTTTTTTTTTTAAATCTTATGGAGTTCTTTTGACACTTTTGATTAACAGGAAGTTACTGGAGGCGTTTGCTCTAGATTATTTTGATTTATTACTTCTAACATCTTGTTAGGCGATAAAATACTCTTCAATTTCCTCAAAAAATCCTTGAGACGTAGAGGCTTAGACAATCTCTACTCTGTTGGGACCGTGAACTGGCTGCTCTGGTGGAGTGCTTTCCAGCATTTTTCCTCGAATTAATGTTGAATCTACCACACTTTATCTATTATCTAGCAAGTCGACATTTATCAAAGCATAGTAACTCACACGTCCAGGCCCAGATACTCCTAGCCTTTGAAAAAATAGCTTTTTGTAGGCTTGCCTACTCCAATTGTGTCAATTCTGGCCTAGGCATATGAATATAGCTCAAGCAGACCAGCCTGAAGAACTTATGATCACATACATGTCCATTTCTTTAATGCTTTGGAGATCTTATTTGCAATACAGGTTCAAGATCAGCAAGAGCAAAGCCTCTTCACTGGACATCATGCCTAAAAATAGCAGAAGATGTAGCCCAAGGCCTTGCGTACCTTCACCAAGCATCAAGACTTATACATGGGAACCTGAAATCCACCAACGTTCTTCTCGGCACAGACTTTGAGGCCTGTCTCACAGATAATTGCCTTGCAGCCCTCGCAGAATGCCCTCTAAATGAAGATCCTGATTCTGCTGCTTATAAAGCCCCAGAGTCACGAAAGCCCATCGGTCGAGCCACTCCAAAATCCGATGTGTATTCCTTTGGTGTCCTCTTACTGGAACTCCTGACCGGTAAACACCCGTTGCAACATCCCTTCCTTGCACCTAGTGAAATGCTGGATTGGGTCAGGGCAATGAGGGAAGAAGACAGTGAGGATAAAAGACTCGGGATGCTTGTTGAAGTAGCTACTGTCTGTAGGGTAACATCGCCCGAACAGAGGCCGGTGATGCGGCAAGTTTTGAAGATGATACAGGAGATAAAGGAGGATGTGATGATGGAGGAGAATGCTTCTGTTGGATATGCGTAGATTTTTGTCTGCTCACGAGATTTCTCAAGATGAGAAAACACGGGATGTAGGGATTGAGCGTGCATTAGCAGCTTGTTAGAAAAATTAAGCCTGAACGAGGTAAATTTTACAAAGGATATTGGATATCGTTGGCCGGTGAATTAAGGGGTATGTTTTGACTTGCAGAGATTTCTGCTGTACCCATGTGATGGTAGATAAGTAAAGTTTCATTTGTTCTGAGCCAATTTTGTTTAGATCTATATCGTAGACAACATTCTCCCTGATTTGAAGGGTCGTGCTTTGACATGAACCTGTTAATGTGCATATTCTCCTCAATGGGTTCTTCCTGCAAAGTCTATACTCAGGATATAGGCATACTTCGCTAGAAGGTGTGAGTTTTGACATGTAGAGAGTACTTTGCCGAGCTCGTCCCTTTACCGGTTCAGCTGGGGTGGGCCCAGCAGTGCGCGGGCCTCACTGTCAGACCTAGTCGATGACTATACTGCGTCGGGCGAAGTTCGTGCCAGCACATAAATACATGTGCTCACCACTTGGAAAAAGTTAAAAACACTATGTTGGGGTCTTGGATTTGGAACTTCAAAAACTGTTCTCGTCTTTCCTCGTTTGTCTCTTTGAATGAAAGGCATCGAAGTTTTCGCTCTGCTTTAATAAAAACAGAGCCGTGTCCCGATGTTTCTCATCAACTTTCACAAAACAAAAGAGTCCTGAAACTTCCTCCCCATTCGCTGCCTTCGTCTCTTTATCTTTTCTCGGGGATTAGGAAAGGTAAAGAGCGATAGCAACCATGCAAGGACAAAGCTAAACCGGACAAGACTGGGTTAATGATAGGAGATGCTGATGCATAGGGCATGAAAGTGTGAAAAGAGTTAAGCAAAATGGGAGGGAGAAACTTGGGGAACGAGACTGCTTTGTCAAAAGCGAAAGGTCAAAAAAGTTTTGGTTTTTGGAAGGAAAAGGGAGAGAAATTGGAGGGGGATTTGACAGTGTGGGGGTGTAGGACATGGCAATGAAAGAGGGAAGCAGCGCAGCACATGATGTGGGCGTCCCCATGTTCAGGCGACGATGGTGGTGGTGAAGTGGTGGTACTGGTGGACCACTCGGGCGTCGCCTTTTTGTCCGAGTGGGGTTTTCAATCAAGGGCACTCGACGACAAACTTGGGGGGCCAGGTAATTGAGCGCGGTGCTGAACGGGGTGGGTTGCTGCTGTGGAGACCCGTGGCCACTTCAAGATGATGGCTTTATCACGTTATTGATGAAGATCATGACAAATAGTGAGTAAATCATTGCATTCAAATCAAGCATGCTCTCAATTTTGGAGATAAAATTGAAGGGTATGCATGTAAGGGTCTATGGGGAACAGTTCGACAAGTTCGGTGCTCTTTTCAGTTGGCCAATGTTTGATGTGTTCGACGTACCACGTATGGCCATAGTAATTTCGTGTTCTAAATTTTCCTACTGTCGACCGTTTGTCCGAGACTGGGACCTCATGGAATTTAATTGCGTTGCATGTGAGGTCTGAGGCCATCTATGGCCCAACCTACAGCAAGGGAGCATTGATCCGTCAATCTATCACCAGCATGACATCAGGAGATTCTCATGCAGCCGTAGAAATGCAAGAGAGACTCAAATTTCTTTCCAGCCAAAGCTCATCTTTGCTTCTCACGCGGGATGAGAAATGCCTTACGCAATTTGTGCTTTCGGCCGATGTCCTCGTCCATCATCGAAGGGCATCATTTGGACGTGATGTGCATTTTGCTTTCGATGGTTGTGATCAGTACACGTGGGAAGGCTGCAGAAATGTTGGATGCGGTCTTGCGACATGGTTGGCAATACTTTCCGTTCTTTCTTCACTCGTAACGCTGACAGAGATCGATTGCAATACAGTCAAAGTGACAATGTGTATGCACGCTTTCCGCCAACCATAGTCGCAGGCCGAAATCAAAGATCGGGTGAATTGTTGTCCAGAAGTAGCTGCTTTTGCTATAGCCCACGTGCTCAACCCAAGCCCCCTTCATTTATCAGCTAGAAAAGTCGTTCAAAACGTTCTAAAGTTAATCTATGGCGGCTAATTCAATCATTAACTATTTCAATTATTTTAATTTAATTCTAATCATTTTAATAATTTATCAATTTAGCTATTCTAGTTAATTTAGTCAGAAATTGATGAAGTAATGGTTTAGTCAATATTATTATTCTATTTAGTACGGTTAGTGTTGACATAAATAATTTTTTTATAATTTTTAATTTTTTTGAATTTGTTCTATTTTTTTTTCCTTTTATTCTTTTTTTTTTTTCTTTTTTTTCCTTTTTTTTTTCTCTTAGCTTGTGGCCAATCTTAACGATGGCTGGCGAGGAGGGTGAGGTTTGCCCTTGCCCAGCATCACTCCCCTAAATCGGCCAAGGCAAGGGTCATGGGCCTTGCTTGTGGGTGAGGGGTGGCCGGTGAGGCCACGACGTCCTCACCTAGATTTGGCAAGGGTGTTGCAACCCTCACCCAATCTAGCGAGGGCAACCCTCGATGGCCATAAGCCATGATAAAAAAGAAAAGGATAAAAAATTAAATAAATTCAGATTAAAAAAAAAAAAAAAAAATATATCACTACCAGCTATGCCACATAAGACGTTAGGCAATGGCTAGACTGTTGTATCAATTATTTCCGATAAGTTGTCCAAATATTTAAGATTGAATTGAAATAATTGAAAAAATTTATGACTGAATTGATAATCGTACAATGAATCTAGAACTTTTTGTACAATTCTTGCTTCAACAACCACTCTCCAGTTTCCACGTTAGTCACGTGAAGATTAAGAGTGCTTTGTGAAGGCCTCTACCCACTGAAAACAAGGAAGAAGGTTTTGAATCGGCTCAACCTAATTGCTATGGTGAGCGCACAACTACGTGAAGTTGCTTCTAAGCCGAGACTTCTAAGATTGTTCAGGGCCTTTCCTATCAACCTTATGGCGATCTGTAGAAGCGTGGCGCTTCTAACTTCCTCCCCTAAGCAGACGGCCTAATCAAGATGGTACCTTGACGTAGGGAAGAACACTTTGGAATTGGTCACGTTTATGTGAATATGGTGAATGTGAGTTATTTCGTAAGGCACAGATGCTACAAATGAGAGAGGCATCAAGTTTGCTACACTAATATTACAAGCTAAAGCCTATATTACAAGGAAAATGCCCTAGTTTTGCAAGGCTAGGTGCGTGTATTGGTTCGTTTGCACATGTCAGTTGATCGAAACAAGAGACCTAGGAAGGCTCAAACTTGTGATATCACCCACAAGAATCACGATACATCGCAAGTCTAGTGTCAGGCTTGCATCAGTTTACGATCGTTTGTCATTGAAGGACGGTTTGATAAATAAAGTACTCCAGGTGGTAACAAGGCTGATACCACATGTGCCTACAAAGTGGAAACATCGTCACGTCTGATCTTTAAATGTGAAAACTGAGTGTGGAGCAAAGGCATAACTACATCCGTTAAACCTTCAGTTTGCTTCCGCGTACGAAGAGACGAAATTATGTAGAGCAACCTATAACATGCAATAACATTTTTGTATAAGAATCTGGCAATTTGAGAGATGATTTATCCTAGTTTCTAGTCAAAGCGGCCAATTTATCATAATACTTTACATGCCACCCAACAATATGCCATCAGCATTTGGTTTCGATAATGTGCTTTTTTGAAAAGCCAGTTAGTGCCAACTTTTGCATTGTTATGACTACCTTTCCCGGACAGGAAAGTGTTGTAGTCCAACCACCAAATATTTTTCTAAAGCAGTGATAATTGCACATTACCATAGAATATGTCATTGAATTCTAGATCGAGAAGTATAATCCCCTTCACATTTGGAGGCTAGGAGCCAATGGCTGGCGAAAACTAGTGCAAGCGATAACAGGGAAATCAAACCAGGCCTGCACGCGAATCCACCTAACAAATAGGTGCTTCCGCTTATTATTGATTAGTTTACTCAACATTTGCAGCAGAAAATATCAGAAAAGAAACTTCACTATTCCATTTTTCCCCAGCCAAGGAGATTTTGGTGGTTGTAAATCTCCGAAAGAGTTACCATTAAACAAGCAATGGCTCCCCTGGGATTGACGAAAAAAACCAATCAAGCCAAAACCATAAGTGCATAAAAACTATTGCAAAATAACAGTCAAGCCTTCTAGTACTAAGGACACGCTGCAATAGAAACAACAACTTCAGGAGCACTGCAAACATTTCTATAATGAGATGTGGTTGTGTAAGCAATGTGATATCGGTAATTTGACTATGTTTAGCGACAACCAATGATAGGAAGGACATGATTATGCAAATGGGTAAAGCTTGAAAATTTCATTTAACCAAAAGAGAATTAACGGATCAAATCACAAAACGGACGATAGTTAGAGGTAAAACATGAGATTATCCTAGCTAATTTGGTCTTGCCTTGAAGCATGTATGCCCACAAAGAATGCCATGGCAATCGCCACTAATATTGGGAGTTGTTAAAGTTGATGGGGTTGTTGATGTGAATGGAAGTTGACAAACTTTCTTGAGGGTTCGAGTGGAAATCGAGGTTGAAAGGTCATTGCAAGTAGGAAGTTGGGTTAGTGGTGGCGATGAAAAAACTTACTAGGTGAACTTTCTCTATGAAAGACTATTTGATTAGTGCAATGCCTATAGAAGATTAAGGCATATCGAAGGGTTTTGTAAGCAAGAAAGCTGATCGGGTTAATTGTTTTCAAAGCTTTTGTTTCCACAATGATAATGAATGGGAGGGCATGGCAAGAAGATGAGATGGCTAGGGAGGACACGGGGAAGGTTTGAAAGATGAAGAAATCAAATTACCTTTCAATTGTTTTTTCTTTTTGGGTAAAAAATCACCTTTCAGTTGTTGTGAGGTGCATTAGTGGAGAATGCTAATCCTAATGTCATTTCCACTTTGGATGAAAGAACCTGCTCCATTTTATTTAGAAACTACAACGGCAAAAGAATCTACTCCAGTTAGCTTGAAGATGTATAATATTGACTAAGGGTTAACCAGAAAGTTATTCTTTATATGCTCCTAATTCAATGTGTCTCATATTCTTTTATATGTCCCAACACAACAACCCGCTGATGAATAATTTGGTCATTTCTCTCGGGAGACCCTACATCTTCCTTCTGACCAGGGCTTAGACCATATCTTAAACTAATATTCTGATCATATCCAAAGCCAGCTACCAATATTTGGTGGAAAGAATACTGGTGAGTCATTCAGAGACACTAGTGCTATCAAGATTGCTTTGACAAATATCTCTAATATGCAAAGAGGGAAAGAGCTAGCTAGGGAGAAGAATCGGGAGTTATAATTTGGGGAGGTTCCCTTAGATTATTTGGAGGGGATAGCTATGAGGCTCTAGTATTTTATAAATTGGGAAAACAATTTGAAGGTATGAGTTAAAAAAGGAAAAGAGGGGTGAGAGGATTTAGACAACCAAGAAAAAATTTAGAGATGAGAGAGTTGAATTGGGAAACGGTAATCAGGGTATTAAGGGGGACAAAAGAAGCTAGGAAGAGATAGTAGAGTCAGCGAACGGGTGAGAAATAATGATGATGAAGAGGGTGGGTTAATGAATACCGGTGTATAAATGCTAGACCTTGTTGAAGGGGGATAATTTAGGCTTTGGTGGCTAGCCTCAAAAAGTCATCTAGTTGGTTGGAATTGTCAAGAGTTGGGGTCTCCTTTCACAATTAATGCTCTAAAAGACCCAAAGAGGAAGTATAATCCATCAATTATATCTTTGATGGAGACAAAAAAAAAATAAATAGAGAAGGGAAATGGAAAAATTGTAGAGAAGTATAGAGATGAGATATGCATGTTATGTAGATCCTCATATGCTTTCTGGAGGGTTGGCCTAATGTTGGAGGGATGACTTCTGTAGACAAGAAGCAAGGAGGAAAAATCGACTGGATTTATGAACTTAGATTTCAAAGAAGAATGGAGAACTGATAAGCCACAAGAAGAATTGCATAGAATGTAAGGGGGCCATGGATGTGAATGAGAGATTTTAATGAGATTGACAACCATGATGAAAAACAGGGGGAAAGGAGGAAGGCAATGAGGAATGTAATAAATTTTCAAGATCTTCAATCTGAGGCTGGTTTGGTGGACATTGACTTTCCAGGGTAGGAATTCACTTGGTGTAATAACAAAGATGGGAGCATAAGAGAAAAGGAAAGATCGGATAGGAGCTTAGTTTCTTCAGATTGGGTGAGTCAATGGCTTTGCACACTACTTTTCCAAAACCTACAATAGATCAGATAATAGTCCAGTGTTAGTTCAAATTGAGCATCAAGATTTTTTTTTTTATATTTATTTTGGGGTTTATCTTATTCTAGCTCTCAATTTACTCTTACATTTTTGCTCTACGTTTTTACAAAGCATGAGAGTTGAACTCCACACAAGAAACTAATCATTTTTACTCCAACCTCCCAAAAATATGAGGAATCAAACTCCTCACCTCTCCCTTCCCATGTAGGAAGGGTGGCCGCTAGGAACAGTCCTAGTGGTTAGCATCAAGACTTGAAAGGGAAGAGGAAGGATGCTTTGATTTGATTAAAGGTGGACTATAGTAGGGGGATTTAAAGAGGTTATAGAGAAGGCATGGTGTGATTCAATTGGCTATGCTAATTTGAGAAATATCATGAGAAAGTTGAACTTTTATGGGATGCTTTGAGAAAGAGTAATGATTTTTTTTCCAAATAATAGAGGAAGAATCAATCAAATCACATGGAAATTGAGACATATTTAGAAAGATGAAGAGGGGAATGATGAACTGGAGAGGGAATTGAAAAATGAATAATGATATATGGATGAGGGAGATGTTCTGGCATCAAAGGGCTAGAATTAGTTGGATTAATTATAACCATAGAAATGCAACTTTTTTCCACCAACCAACTTTGCAAAGAAGGAGGATTAAAATTCTGAGGTAAAGGATGTTGAAGGAAATTGGGGAGATGATGAAAGGGAGATTTCTTTGATGTTCTAGGGATGTTATGAAGCCTTACCACTTCAGGAGTAAAGGACTGGAGAGAGGTTGTGGAGACCATACCTATGGTGGTTACTGATAATATGAATGTTGAGTTGGTTAAGGAAGACAAGGATGAGGAAGTAAGGATGGCTATGTTGCAATTGGAAGCCTCGAAAGCACCAAAATTGGATGGCTTTTCTTGGGTCCTTTATAAAAAGTTTTGGCGTACAACTCTATATCTCAAATTTCTTGTTCCTTATCCCATACTTAGGTTGTTCTTATAGCCAAATAGACTAACCAAAGGAAGTTGCTTACTTCCATCCTATAAGTTTGTGTAATTTCTTGTATAAAGTGATCCCCAAAATGCTTGTAAATAGACCATAGACTTTCTTGGAAACTCTTATTTTCCCAAATCAAATCGCTTTAATTTCTAGTAAGTGGATTGAAGATGATATAATCATTGCTCATTGGGTGTTTCACCACCTTACAACTGAAGAGAGGAACAGAACACTTTTGTGCCCTGAAAATTGATATTAATAAGACTAATCACAGGGAAAATGAACATTTGAAGTGTCAAAACTTAGCACAGAATGACACTTAAGTATCAAAAGTTACAAAAGTGATACTTATGGTGTGTTTGGTAACTATTCTATTCCCGAGAACAATTTCTAATTAGAAATGATTTTTTTTTTTATTCTCAAGAATAATTTCTAAGCATTTTAAGGCGTTTAGTAATTATCCAAAATTTTTATTCTCATAATAGAATTGTGTTTGGTATTGTTCTAAAAATTTCTAATCCAAATCATTTTCTTTTCATTTTTTTAATAATTTTATTTTTTTTTCTTCTTTTCTTTCTTTGCTTCAAGCTTTGTCGGTCGTCAGCCTTTGGATAACCGGCAATCGGCTAGACGAGGGCTGGCAACCTTGCCGGCCCTTAACGAGGTTGCACCTCCTCGATCAAGCCTTGGTTGGGCCAGCAGTCTCGCCCAGATTTGGCGAGGCTGAGCTCACCCAACCATCGGCCGAGCTTGACCTCGCCCAGCCATTGCAAGGTCGGCTTTTCTTTGGTTGAGTGACACCAACCTCGCGGTGGCCCGGCGAGATCGAGCCTCGTCGATTGCTAGGTGAGCTCGGCCTCGCCAGATCTGGGCAAGGTCGAGCCTCACCCAACCATGCCTCGCAGGTGGTCAAGAGAGGCCTAGGCAAGGCTCGCTTGGCCACTGGCAAGCTCACTAGACGTCGCCCAATTGGTCACCGGCGACTTGTGGCGGCAATTGAAGAAGAAAAGAAGAGAAAAGAGAAAAAAAAAAATGGGTTGTCTTAATTTTAGAATTGTTTCTAAGAACAAATAATCAACTTTTTTTTTTACTCCTTGATTTTGTTTCAAATCTACTCCCTAGAATAAATTTGTTCTCGGAACAAAAAATTTACCAAATGGATTTCTATTCAAAATTTACTTCGGTAACAAAAGATTAGAAATTTCTATTGTTTGTCAAGTTGCCAAACACAATCTTAAGTGCCATATTTTTTTTATAAAAAAAAATGGGGCACCTAAGTGTTAAGTTCGATGAAGGTGATCGGAAATCCTACATTGCAATTTTTTAATAATATAATGCGACTACGTGGTACGCCAGAGAGCTGAGTCAGCAATGAGCAACCAAAACGATGTTGTTTTGTCTTGTTTTGAATTTTAACATAAATATTAATTAAATTAAAATATTCATATTTATTTTATATTTATTTAACAAAGAGAGAGAGAGAGAGAGAATGCAGAAGGCGAGGGCTTAGTCTTGAACCTCTGTCTTCCTATCGTTGTCAGCCCTCAGCCGCCTGCAATCTTCATTTTCTTCCTCTCTCTTTTTTTAATTAATAAATTTAATTAATATTTATATTAATTATCTAGCTATGTCAGCAAAACGAAGTCGTTTTTGCACTTGTCTAGCCACATTAACTTGCAAAATAATGTCATTTTGTACTTATCTCACCAGAAAATTGTCACATCAACATTTTAGTTGGATTTTCTTGTCATTAACACTTACTTAATCCATTTTGCTCCAATTTTGACACTTAAGTGTTATTTTCGTAACTTTTGATACTTAGTGTCTCCTGTATTAAGTTTTGGTGCTCCAGATGTCCATCACTCCTAATCACGAAGTTGAGTGAGATTTTTGAAGAACATTATGGATAAAAAGGGGTTTGATAGGAAGTGCATTAGGCGGGTTATATTTTGTGTTAAAATTGTCTCTTGTAGCTCGTCTTAGAGGCACACGACTAAGGCATTCCCCCTCTTTATACTTTTTCTTATTTGTTGCTGATGTGCTATTTGTCAACCCGAAGGGAGTAGTGGAGAATAACAAGATTTGAGGCATAAAAATTAGAAGACAGTGGCCTATTTATTTCCACTTCATCTTTTGTCGACGATTATATTCTCTTTACGGAAGCTCCCAAAGACAATTGCAAGAGAGTAAAGCAGGATTGGGAGGAATTACATTAAAGCTTCAGGTCAAAGAAGAATCTGTGAAAGTGGAGCATTTTCTTTAGTTCTAATGTGGAGACAAAAAAAAAAAAGGAAGAGATCGTAATGTTTTTTGGGTTACAGAAACTTTGAACCCAGGGAAATACCTTGGTTCGCCAACAGTATGGGGGAGATCCAAGGAGTCTCTAAAGATGGTGAAGATTAGGGTGGCCAAGAAGTTACAAGGGTGGAAAAAATTGTCATTTATCTTTAGTTGGAAGGGAGAATTTAATCAAAGCCGTGGCTAGTGGTTTGGAATAATGGGTTTGTATATTGCCCGGCAGAATGTGACTACCTTTGGTAGGTGCCTAGTGCAGATCCTAAAGCAAGCTACTAGTCTTAGTAAAGAATGTGTACAAAAGTAGCTTTTACATGCTGGTATATGTGGAAAGATAAGAATGAAGCCGTCCATGGAAAGAGGGAAGCAAGGCCTACTGAGAGTCTAGGAAGACTTGTGCTTTGGAGGAATATATTAAGCAAAGGGAGTCAATTATTGGAGGGAAGATTACGCTGTTATTGCGGGGAAAAGAACTGAAGAAGGCTCAATATGGAAGTGTTAAAGTCAATTGCGATGGTGCTTTCCAAGGAAATGCTGCTGCAACTGGGATTTGTGGCCAAAGATGAAACTAGGCCACTAATAGATGGAGTTGTTCAAGATACTGAGGTTGAAGCTTATGCTATAGAGGAAGAAATTGATAGCGTCGAGTTGGAATCCGATTCAAAATTGTGCAGCTTTATCGAACATCAATCAAATCACTTGTTCAACACATTAAAGACCCAATGAAGTCTCTACATAGTGTTAAGTTGTTTCAACCAAAGTGGGTGTCGACCCATGTAGTGAAAAATCTTTCACCAAAAAGTTAGATATTTGGTTTTTTATGAAATAATTTTAGTAGTAATATTGGACAAGAATTCAATTGGTGTAACTAAAAGAAGATCGATAAATTTTAAGGTAAACGACTATAAATGATGAAAACCAAAAAAACATTAGCATTAATAAATTGACAAAAGTACGTTGGGGATGAATCTCTAGGTAATTACATGCCACCACATATATAACTCTTCATTATAATCGTCCATAGCAATAATAATACTAAGCACAATTAGAACTAGAACTATATTTTCGAGGTTCCACGCTTCCTATTTGTACGCCGATTTTATCCATGGATGATTACAACCCCCAAGGCCACTAATTACTTAATCATCCATCTTTGTCTTCAATCGGCGCCTTTATTCGATCTCCTTTCTCCTTCTCCCCATGTCCACTCAGCCAAATTCAATAACCGGCTATATCAAGCATTGGCCTTCCAGTTCTAAACCCACCTTCACTTTTTGCTAAATTTCATAGGCAATGACGCAGAAACTCTTTCCTCCATGGATTTGGACATGCATGATGCACTTTCTTCTTCCTTTTTTTTTCCCTTTTCCTTTTTGTCAACAGTTACGGAATCTGATTCCCTGATGGCCCAAAAAAAAAAAAAAAAACTAAAATTAAAAAAAATACGAAAAATAAATAAAAAAGTAAAGGGACAACCTTAGCTAACTTTCCATTTCATTCCATGTCTGCCATCCTCTTCCTCGTGAATTGCCCCGGGGGAGAGAGAGATCAACGCGGTAGCGTTTTCCCCACGCGAGCATCGTCGAGAATATTTTTAAAAAAAAAAAAGGAAAAAGAAATGCGCCACCCATTGACTTACTGCGGTCAGCGATTCCTTTCCCACCCCGGCCCCCATCCCCGTGGTCGCTCCCGTACCCGATCAAATCTGGACCGTACGATCTTCCCCCCTCGCCTCCCTTCGCAAGGAAGAAATAGCGCACCCACTCTGCCCCGAGGGCACATTTCAGCTGCTGTAAAAGAAGAAGAAAAAAACAAGGGAGCGGACAAAGACGCAGTGCAGAGCCCAGAGAGAGAGGAAGAAGAAGAAGAAGAAGAAGAAGAGGAGGAGAGAAGATAGGAGAGAGAGAGAGAGAGAGGGAAGATGTCTGGCATTGCGAGAGGGCGTCTCACCGAGGAGCGGAAGGCGTGGCGCAAGAACCACCCCCATGTCCGTACGCGCTTTCGTTTTTTTTGCCTTTTCCGTTTCCCGATTCTTCGATTTTCCTCGTCCTGTCCTTCCTGCTGTTCTCTCGTTCGGCGATTCTGATGTTTTTTTTACGTGTTCGGGAAGTTTAATCGATGGGTTTTTGATGGTGGGTTTGTTTTTGTTTGGATTCTAGGGTTTCGTCGCGAAGCCGGAGACTTTGCCCGACGGCACGGTGAATCTGATGATCTGGCATTGCATAATACCTGGGAAGGCCGGGGTAAGTGCCGTCTCTCTCGCCCTT
The DNA here is from genome assembly GCA_016097485.1 of Eucalyptus sideroxylon x Eucalyptus melliodora. Taxonomy (NCBI): domain Eukaryota; kingdom Viridiplantae; phylum Streptophyta; class Magnoliopsida; order Myrtales; family Myrtaceae; genus Eucalyptus; species Eucalyptus sideroxylon x Eucalyptus melliodora. The sequence continues at coordinate 19,500,394 of CM027831.1, read as the reverse complement.
TTGATTCTTGAATTGAAGTGGAAGGAGGTGCCGATTGGAGCCCGATTCCGGGTTCGTTTTGGTTGTTTTTTTGGTGGGTTGGTGGGTGTGAATATGATGACCGGCGTGATTAGTTTGTTCCGTGATCGCTTTTGCGGGCTCCGGCTTGCGGGGTTTTGGTGGAGATCGTTTGCTGTTGTATCTCGTGTTGTGTGAGAGTTGGGGGGGGGGGGGGGTGTTTTTCGATGGAATTGGAGTCTTGTTGCTTATGCCTATGATTGGACTTTCTTGTGGTGAGGTCGAGTTGGACCTGTAGCCTTAGGGATGCAATTCGTGGGGTGTTGCTGTTCGATAGGATGGATTTGCATGACTGATTTGTTTGGGTGAGGCACTGCCTCTAGTTAGAGAGTAGCGCCTGTGGGGTGATGAGAGGGAAAATGACAAGTTCGAGGAGATTCACGGAAAGGGGGGAAAGGGAAGAATTGTGGTGTTGCCATCTTGATGCGGAATTCAGAGGGAGCACAACTGTAAATTGGTCGATCTGCCTTTCGAGTTCGGCTGATTATTATCCTTTTTGTTTTTTCCCATAGTGTGAATATTGCGGAGTTTTGCTTTTGATTACCAATATCACCCATTTTTCCCAAGCACCTGTTTAAGCAAGCATTTTTTTCTATGAATCCATGATGACTTAACTAGGAAGGGATATCTAACTTGTAACAAAAGCTATAAACATTAAAATATTTTATTTTGTATGTTATGTGGATTAAGTTAATGATATTCTAAACCTATGGCAGTGAGTTAGATGTTTGTTCTTAAAACCTTTTATGAAATTCCACCTGTTCAATTACCACTAACTTTTCCACTCCACAGACATGCAGAATTCTTATGTACTCTTACCAATCTTGAACTGTAACTAAAAGCATGGTTTCAAGACATGATAAATTCATTCCTTATTCAATCAACGGCAGATTGTTGAAAGATGTGGTTGCGACCATTCATGCTGTAATTAAAAGTCCTTTTTTTTTTTTTTAACGAAGAACTATTTCCAAGAAATTGTTTCTGATTTTCCAGTGTTTGGATGACGAAAAAATAATCGATTAACGGAAAACATGGACTGAAAACAACAGGCTTAAATTGGGGGAAACCAACTTTCCCTTTTGGCAACAAGGAAATCACTTCCCATAAACCACCAAAAAATGAAAATTAACAATTTTCCTTGAAACCTTTATCATAAAGTTTTTAGTGAAACAAGCACTCCTTAAGAAAAGTTTGAGCATATTTCAAATTGCATTTCTTCCTAACACATCTAGATTGCTACAAATTTGCAAAGCTTTTGCACTCTCAATAGCAGAAAACACAATTAAACAGTAAAAATTCAACTACGAGTGACATGACTTAAAGGATGGGATTGGACAGTCTACTCATTCTTTTATGTATCTTTGTTCATAAAGAAAAGTATGCTATTCTATAAGATAGGGTGTCTAGGGACATCCACTCACTGACCTCTTCTGCAAGAATTTTTTAGGCTTTACAACACTTTGCTTGAGCTATCAAATCAAGTTGTTGCTTAAATAAGTAATTATCTGCTCTTTGTTGTGACATATTTGCAGATTTAGCTTAGGTTGCTAGTATAGGTCATGTGCTCGTACTTTTTCTTTAGGTCACTGTTGAGGTTGTTTTATACTGGGGAAATATTTCTCTGCTTGGTAAAGGAGGATTGTTAGCTTTATTCGTTGTGGTTTGTAGTAGATGTTATACTGTAAACTTAATGTGACAGACAGTGAGAAGTTATTTCTGGAAATTTTATCTTGTAGCTGATATGAAGAATTTCTATCTGTTGTTTTGCAGACTGATTGGGAGGGCGGCTTCTACCCCCTTACACTTCATTTCAGTGAAGACTACCCAAGCAAACCTCCTAAGTGTAAATTTCCTCAAGGGTTCTTCCATCCGAATGTGTACCCTTCTGGAACTGTTTGCCTATCAATCCTCAATGAAGATAGCGTGAGTCATTTTGCTTCTTTTGATTAAAACATAGTTCATGTAAATGTCCATATACCATGTCATGTCTTTCCATTGAGTTTATTTAAGAATTTAACTTATGTGCAGGGTTGGAGACCAGCTATCACGGTAAAACAAATTCTTGTTGGCATTCAGGACTTACTAGACCAGCCAAATCCTGCAGATCCTGCGCAGACTGAAGGTTATCACCTCTTCATCCAGGTATTCTCCTTCAGTGATGCATTTAATTTCCACCGATCTGTAAATAACTGCCAGATCCTTGAAGAGCCTCAACAGTCAGTCACGCCACCCTTCTAAGATTGCAAAAGGCTTTGTCTGAATCACCTCAGATATTACATAGTACAAGAAAATTTATTTGAAGTGGCCATATATGCATTTGCTAGAGCATATAGCAGTCCTTTAGTCCCCTCTTCCTGATAAAGCTTAATGCAAGAAATAAATGGGATTATGTTTTGTTCTACTACATATGACTGATGATGCTCCAAGGATAACCATTACTCTTACTGCTGTATTTTCTTGTTCCTTCTGAGGAAAAATGCTCTGAAGTAGTTGATTTCTAGTTATGCCCGTGTAACTCTAGTCAACATTGTATTCGATCTCTCACAGGATGTCACCGAGTACAAGAAGAGAGTTCGACAGCAGGCCAAGCAATATCCTTCACTCATCTGACATTGGCCTGCTTTCTGGTGGTTCTTGATCTCTGTCAATTTCTCGCCCATGTTTGTCTGCCTTTTACTCCAGATTGTACTTGGTAATTGTTGGTTACCTTATATCTAGACTTGTACTTCTGAGCCATATCATCTTTTTACATAGTGCTGGGGCTTCAACTGCTATAGAAGACCACTATAAACAAACTGTTCATTCTGTTCACATCGATGAAAGGTGGCTCAAATGTCGAATGTTGGAAGATCTTCCTTGTCTGTCTTAGGTATCTCATTATGGATGAGTATCAATGAGTTTCAGGGAGAAACTTTACTTTTATGATGGATGCAAGAATCATTTATGATGACAATGTTATTGGCTTCGCTAAATTATGCCTTTTTTCCCATGTGGTTGACTAATCTATATTTTCATGGCTTTGCACAATGTGGGAGAAAGATAGCAAAGTCAGTTACTTTTGCTGAGGAATTATCAGCAAACTTGAAGAGAGATTTCACTGAGCTGCTGTTTCAAAGGCTTAGGTACTTAATCTTCATTTCTATGCAAGAAGAGTGCTGTAAATCAAGATTTGACTCACTTTGGCACTCGATGTAAGAGTGCTACAAGGGAGTTATTTATATCGTTCGTTCATCAATTTTGAGGATAGAGTTACATGTGTTGCCTATCATAGACAGCCAGCTCCTTTTTCGAAAAGATGGAGATTTCCTCTACTTAGAGTACATTAGCCCGCTCTTACATTAATTCTCATGTAGATCCAATGCCCACAATTGATCTTGACTTGCTAGTCATATAAAAAAATCCCCAAGCGTGACAGATCTCCGGAAGGGGGAGGCTAGGGTGTTGACGAGGGAGGTGGGAAAGGAAGAAACTTGGTGATGTGCTTTAAAGCCTTGAGAGAAAGGCCCTTTGATGCTGATCCTTTTCAAAATTACTTTAATAGGATCATGGGATGTCAGTTTTGTGAGTGTAAGGATGACGGTAGTCCTTCTCTATTTTAGTCTTTAGATCTCTAGACACCGCACGCTAGCAGGATGCATGACACGAGGATGGAAATCACGAATAGTATGGAGAAATTCGAATATCACACGACACGATAGATGCATGTGATCTCATGTATTGTCATGAGAGACGACTACACATTTTTTGTCATAATTCAATTATTTATCACAAAATAAAAATTTTGCCTTTCCATACTGACACCAGTTGATTCAATTGCAAAACAATTAGGACACATCAATGCGAATTCTCAATCAAATAAGTTCTTTCAAGTTTGAAATTAAAAAAGATTTTAGGATGGAGATCGGGTTTGCTTTCTTAAGCTTGGAAAATTAGCTCTTATCAAGTCCCTTTAATGAGGCCATAGTTAATTACAATAAGCAAATACAGTAGTTCCCGGTTAAGGTATATGAGAAACAGAAAAATGCACTCCGTCGCTGGAAAGGTCTATTACGGTGGCCGAGGAGTGCTCTCTGGGCATTGATAAGCTTTGCTTTCATCGGAGATTGGTTGGGCACAAGGAGGATTTCTTGCCCAGAGATGGTGGTGGCTGATACGTAGTTCCCCGTTATGGTGTTTGATCGGTTAGATTAGTTAAACAAGGACTTTGTTGCTTAGGCCTTGCTAGAGTCGAACCCGCAAAGAAGTTCTTGCCAAATTTATGTGGCGGGTCTGCAAAGAAAGATAGGATCCACCAAGTACTTAAGTGAGGGATCTGTCACTGAGATCTTATAGAACTGACTTTTGGAGAAAGAATTTTAAGGAATGCATTAGACAACCTCTTCGGAACAGTGACAGTGTGCTGTTTTAGAAACATAACTGGACTGGTTTGGAATGATCGTTGCAAGATGTCGTCCACGGTCCTTTGCCTCTGGAAGAAGGGGAGAAAAAAGCGAGTTACTATTAAAATGCTTATGATCTTTCAAATCTCCCTTTTGTTTTACTGGAAGAGGTTCCCACCACCGTCGATTTAATGCCGAACTCTATATTGGGACACTTATCGACCCTTTTTTGTTGGAATAATACGACGGACGGAGATTTGAATCTCCAGATGGAATTGCATGCCAAGATTATCTAGACAAGTCTGCTAGGCCGATTTGGTCGTTGATCTAGAAAAATGGAGACGACACCGAAAACAAAACATTTCATCTGGAAATGTCTCAAATAGGGGATTGCTCTGTTACAGAGGACTTTAGTATCAGACACCCCTTGCAACAAGCGTCAGCAAGGACAGAAGCCTATCGAGCATACATTAAGGGACTGTCCTAAAGCAAGAAGTGTCCGGGATGAAATCAGAACTTCCCCTTCTCTTCAAGCATCATTCATCAAGCATCTTCTACACGAGTGGATCAAGAAAATTTGCTTCCTCGGAAGTCTGGTATCATCATCCGCATGTCCCTTGAAGAGTAATATTTCCCATTAGGCGGTGTTACTCTGGCTCAGACAGAGATCTTCAGGGGCCGGAGGAATTGTCAGAAATGATCGAGGATTCTGAATTGGTTGGCTTCCGTCGCAATTTGTACTCACCTTAAAACGCAACATAGAACACCTCGATATTGGAGCGAGCCGAGCTTCGGTCTGTGCATCCGCACTCTCGAATGGCTTCATATCTATAAGCGTGCCGTTCGCATATGTCTCAATTCTATCTTTCGCCTTTTATGGCTATATTTGTGGTCATTGCTGTGAGGCTCTATCCACAACAACAAGCCAAGCTTGTTTAGAGGTAGACATGAATTTTATTTCCTAACAATTTCGATAATTTTTTTATTCTAAGAACATCAATTGGTATCACAAAATATTGGTAAGATTTTCTTCATTGTCATTTTAAAAGGGATTTTTCATTGCAAAACACCAGCAATTTCATACATATCGTCACTAGTAAAATGGAAATCTTAATATTTTAGCTATTCAGCTGTTACAATTGTAAAGCATTGCTCTCATCTTAGTGAAAACGTAAAGGAAAATTTACATCATTCCTTCAATGACTCTAGAATCATTTATGATTTGTAATTCAAGATCTCAGTGTGACATCCGCACATTAATTGGCCGTTTTGAACCAATCGCATTTGTTGATATTCAAGGTCTTCTCCTTGATCACAAGAATTAAGGCCTTCCAGAAGTTGCATTCTCCGTGACAGAACAGCTCCTTCACAACAAAGACATGGCACAAGCGAGCTTGTCAACCATCGATCCTTTTTCTCCTTCAAGAATCCTTGGAATCCAAAGTGCCTAAGCAAGAGGTAGAATTCTCCAACTCGAGCAACCTTACCCCTAATTTGGCTGGATTCAATGTCTTCACCTACATAGGCATATATTAGATGGCGCACCTTCCACAACCCCAAGATTCGCATCATCACCAACGTCGACCTCAACTCGTCAAACCATCTTCATCCACGAGGCTCCAAATGGTTCGTGTCGGAATTTTGATTTCGAGGAAGAGGTTGATATGAAGCCCCAATTTTATTTTTCCTTTCTCTAATTAAAGAAGCAGACGAACTAACTCTTCATTCTTAAAACCTTTATCTTAATCTATAACATTTCATGTCATCAGATATTTTTTAATTAGTCGTTTAAGCAAATGAAAGAATTATATCAAATATTTAACGAGAGTTCAAAAATCGCATTGAATATATTGTAAATTTGAAAACATTATTATATATCGAGGCAAAATCAAGTGATTATTAATTTCCATCTTCTTTTTGTGAAACTTGGATTATAACGATGACCAGAACAAATGATCAAACGACTAGTCCCCATGCCATCATCTTTTGCACTCGAGATGATTGCTAGAAAAGCAGCGGCCATCCGCTGAAGCCAAAAAGGGCCCTCCGCCGCCGCCCTCCGCTGGTTATCTCCGATGGACGAGATGGCGGCCTACTACCCTCCGCCGCCGGGGACCCTCCCCGCCTACGCATACTACCAGGCGCCGCCCCCTCCCCAGCCCCCCGCCGCCGCCGCCGCCGCCGCCGCGGGGCCGCCGACTCAGCCCTACCTCCCGCACCTCCACCAGTCTCCGTTCCCCTCCTACGGGGCCCCCGTCGTGCCGCACGGCGCGTACGACGAGGTCCGGACGCTGTTCGTCGCCGGCCTGCCCGAGGACGTGAAGGCCCGCGAGATCTACAACCTGTTCCGGGAGTTCCCCGGCTACGAGTCCTCGCATTTGAGGAGCCCTAGCAAGAATTCCCAGGTGCGGCGGCTTCCGTCCTGCTTCCTCTTCTGCGAGGCTGTTAGTTTGAATTTGCTGCTGTGCTGTTATCGGTAATCGAGTTTGATTCCTTCGTCGAGTATGAATTGAAATGAATGAACTTGCCGAAGCAGATTGGTTGACTGGAGTAATGCGCGCTCTCTGTTTTCTGTGTGGAATGTTGTAATGGAGTGTCTACATTGGAACGGCTAAAAAAAAAAGGGATATTTCTGTTGTGAAGGTCTAAAAGGTTGGAACTTTGATTCGTGGTTGTATCTGTCTGTACTCATTCTGAGCTTATTCGATTGTTTCCATGGAGCTCGTTTGATGAACTCGAATGGATTTTTATCATTGATCCTGAATCCAGTTGAAGACTTAAGTAGCCATACAATCGAAGTAGATTTCGCATGGCGTGTGTTGTGTGTGGACAGAAGGGGACTTGATAGGATATTACTGGACTGGGTAATCAAGTGCCTTTGTCGGTTCAAGTCGGGGTATACCTTCTTCTCACTCAGGTCAGGATGGGAGTAGACTCTACCGATAGGGATGGGAGTGTTTTATGGGAATCGAGTTGTCCTCAGCTAGCTGTTAAGAGGATTATGTTTAAACCACTCAGTTTTTAAAGTGGATTTTGTTTTCTTTATGCTTAATGATCACGGCAATGTAGCAGAAAGAAGCAGCTTTTGAAAAGAAATGTTTTTCTGAAGCCCCCACTTTTGTTGAGGTGGTTTTAGACTAAGCTTGCTGTTTTCCTAGGAACCAAGTCCTTATGGTTACTCAATTTTTGCATGTGATGATTAGATTTCAAACTTCCCCTGGAAATGGATTGAGAATCTACTGCTGTTGCTGTGTTCACTTTCCGCATTAACAGCTTCCTTCTCACTTAATATAATAATGATGAAAGGCAATTCAATACCATAACATTTACATCTGTTAAACTTTCATGAATAAAAACATTGACTCTAATGCTTGAGGTCTCCGTGACTCTATCGCATTCCTCTGAGAGTATACTGTGGGTTATGCATAAATAGTGAAAAATCTACTCATAAGTTGGAACTGGTTTGTGCTGGCTCGAAAATCTCTTTATGATTAAGCATTGGTTTGGCTCTACTCCCCGGCAATGAATTGAATATACACTTGGGGAAGATGAAATGCTTTTAGTGATAGGATCGTAAATATCAATTCCAGCATACTCCATAATCAACTATAGAGTAGCAAGCAGTGACTGGATTGAATGAAAGCTGGGAGGAAGAAGAATTCTTTTAGCAGATAAGCAACTCCTCACTATCCCAACTCGTACCAAAAGATTGTACAGAAAGTTAATCAAGTTTGCATCAAGGAACATGTTCTACAGTTCTACAAATAGCAATTAACGGCTTCCATCACATGTAAAGGGAGGAGGCTTCACAATCTTCAATATGTACTCCCTAGTGGTGTGTAAATGGATAGAGTCCAAATCTCTTCTAAACTTCCCCCAGTCTACGGAAGGAGAAAACTTAAAAGCTTGCTAGCTGGGCCACAATACAAAGGTCTCTTACAAGACCCCCCCTTCCCCCTCCTCTTTTCCACAACTGAGGAAGTGAGTAGTCCTGTAGTCCCATAAAACATGCTTCTATTTATTTTAGCAACGACTTGTAAGATCTCCTCCTCTTTTGCATCACAACTGATAGCAGGAAGTGAGTAGTCCTGTAGTCCCATAAAACATGCTTCTATTTATTTTAGCAACAACTTGTAAGATCTCCTCAAAGAAAGCAGGAGTTGTGCATCACCCACCTGAGCCTAATTAATAGTGTATAACAGATGTCACAAGAATCATAGATGAGTTTTAGCATTTTGTGAGGAGCATTCTTTTGAGGGACAGAAAGTGTGTTTCAAACCAATTTTTAAGGGCGCTCTGCGCCCACCTAAAGCACAGATATGCCAACTTTTACCTGAGAATGTATAACCGGTTGGCTGATTAAATGTCAATCCATCAGGCAAGTAGGTATTTTTGGTCCTTTGTGGCATGGTAGTAGAATTATTACCAATGACATTTGACCAGTTTATACTGTATCGGCACTTTCAGTAAAGGTATTCTATTTCATTCCCTTCAGGTCTCCAGTAATGTCCCCTAGACTCTGGTTTGTTCCCTTCTATTTATTATTTAGACCTTAGTTTTTGGTCCGTCTTGGTCAATGACTCTCTCTTTGGTTGGCTGTTATGCAACACTGTTCTCATTTCTCTTTTAGTTGGGTCTTATGCTGGTCTTCTCCTTTTTTTTTCCCTTGAGTGCTATTAAACTTATTTTTCCACAATATAGTATCCTTATTAAGGAAGAATCGCTGCTGTTTATAAACAATGAGGATGCATAATAGCAAGCTGATGAGCTTCTCTTTGATGGAAGGATAACCAATTTGAGATCTTGGTTCGTCATTGTGTCTGTATGATTATGTGTGTTGTTATATGCATCTGCTTGTATGTTGAGTGCACGCATAGTGCATTTGGTTGTGTTTATGTGCACTTTCTTGAAATAAAAAATAGTGAATTCTTATGTGAAGTGCTCTATCCTGATGTGGTATCCTTGTAATGGCAGCCATTTGCTTTTGCTGTATTCTCAGATCAGCAATCTGCAGTTGCAGCAATGCATGCACTGAATGTAAGAATTCTTGCCTTCTCTGTTGCAGTTTGTCTTCTGCTTTATAATTGGTTTTTTCTGCCAAATTGCTTGATACTTACTTTTTATAATAAAATAAGTACTGTATAGGTCTTGAATATTTATGTCCCTGTAATGACTCACTATCTGAGAACTGACCCAGTATTTAATGCCATTTAGGCACATAATTTGAACTTTTCACATTATTACCTGTTCAAAGGGGAAATTTCAAACATTTTCAGTCTTTAACATTAAATAGGAAGTGGAAATTTTTTTTGGTGTAATATTTTAATGTTTGCTTGAATGGTAACTTCCAATTCATTGGTGGAATAAAAGAACATTTCTTAGTGTCTTGGCAAGCAAGGTGCATTCATTCATTGCAGAATAGTCATATGCGTTTACACAGTTTGTGGCCCCCGGTGTTGTGGCCTGACTGTTTGGAATGACATTTCAGGAAGCTTGTGACAGGCATTGTTGGATTATTGGATTTAATTTTAATTTTTCATTCTGAACAGTCAGAGAATTTTCTATGTCTATGATATCATCTCAAGAGCCATCCTGACAATGCTTTCTCCTGAAAATGGATCTACTATTATTGCCCAAAGTAGCTGATGTTGAGTGGCCTCCTTGGCATACCTTACTGTGACTTATATAATTCTTTGACTTTCAATAGTCACTAATTTCCTTTTATTATAAATTGGAGCTTTTGAGCCAATTTATGATGTTTGTTCCTTCAACCTCTCACCATGATGTTATGGGTGCACATCAATTTTTTCAAAGTGAAAACACAATTGATATATGATAATGAAGTAGATAGCATTTCTTTTTTCTTTTTTTCTTTTTTCTTTTTTCCGTTTATTTAATCCACTATTGCTTATGAACTTAAATCTTTTTAATATTTTTATTTTGAATTGCAGGGCTTTCGCACAAGCATAAATTTGGCAATATTTCATGAACAAAAACTAGTTTTCGGTGTTATGAATTCATCAGTTAACTCATGGTGTATTTTATCCTCTCATGTTGAAGTCATGATTAAAGGAATTCTAGTTTTACTTGAAATTGAAAGATATGTCCAGACTAAATTATGTGTCCTAGAATTGAACATTGCAAACAGCATTATGGAACATTCTGTGGTGAATGTCTTATGGGTGGGATTACTTGGCTGCTGCATATTGGAAGTTATGACATAGTCCTCTGATTTCTTTTATCAACCTTATATGCAGGGGATGGTGTTTGATCTTGAGAAAGGATCAACACTATACATTGATCTTGCAAAATCTAACTCCAGGTCTAAACGTTTGAGAGGTACGATAATGATTGGTTTTGCTCGTGTAAACTTTGCTTTTGATGTTCAGTGTGCTTGATATAGTAATTTTGCATGGCCTTCTGATTTTGAAATTCAGATGATGACAGACATGGCTCAGATAAGAGAGCTAAATTATCGTCCCCATTTTCCTTCGGCGCTCTGGATTCTGGTAAGAAGATTATGGAGTCACTTGTTAATGAAGGCAGATACCTGCAGTTTCACTCTTAAATCTTTTATTCTGGATGTCATCATCATTGATTTGCTTAATCTGATGATATGTTATTTTGATACAATTTATCATGGTCACTTCAAAGGCACATGTTCCTGAAAAAGCTCACATTGCACATGTTTTGCACTCTTGGACACTAGCAGGTGTTGGCAGCCCTCACATGCCTGGAATGGGTAATTCTGCTTACAGCACGATTGGTTATCCATCTACACAAAGGTCATTGGCACTACTTAAGCACATTCTGATTACTCGAAATCATATACTTCAGCAATCACTAGATGAGATTATTGCCTCTAGTGGAAAGGTTGAGAGGGCTTCATAGAAGCCATTATTGCATGCCCTATTTCCTGCAAGTTGGAGCACAATCTTTCTCTATTTGTTTGCTTATGCATGTTTTTTCTTTGGTCATCTTGTCGTGTAAATTTTTAATTTGTAAATGTTCAGTCATGGAAGTTCTGATAGCAGAGGCATGAAGGGGATGACAGCTGCAAAAACGGTAAGGTTACTCTCACTTCTGCTTTTACATTTGAGTCAGAATTTATGTTCTTTCCCAAAGTAACATGATTTCTTAATACTTCTATTAGCCTAAACTTGTGTTGAGGAGCTTCTTGAATCACCAATATTTTTATGAATTTTAACTTTATAGAAATACTCTCTTTATGTGTTTGAGCGCGCGCAAGTGTAACTGCATTTTTTCATGTCCTGGTGATAATACCAGTCATCATGAATAGATATTGCTATATTTTTGGGATGAAGTTGACATTTCATCAAACAATCTAGTGTTTGACAAAACATGATAATGTTCAAAGTATTGCTGGAATCGTGAATTATCTTGTCCAGTTTTTTGCTTGCATGCAAATAGATCAAGCAGTCATACACTTGCACTTAACTAAACAAATAGAGACTGGACTGTCATAAACTTACTGGTTTCATGTATGGTTATTGATTACTTAAGTAGGGTGATCTGTGTTAACATGGATGTATATCTCAACTTGTGTATTGTGTAGAACTTGTATGCCTCGTGGGTTTTACCTAAGTGGGTTTATTATCACATCGCAATTTTCCCTTTGCACATAAATTATTGAGGAGCTCACTATCTTGACAATTTTTCCTCTTACAGTTATGTTGCCCATTTTGTCTGTGTATCCGGCCTTATTATTGACTAACAGCCTTTTGTGGATCATTCTAGTCTGCGCTTAAGAAATGTATTGTCTCTCCTTTTCTTAGTTTTTTGATAAGTTCTCTCATTTTGTGTGTTGACAGGGTAATTCTACTGCACCCCCATGTCCAACACTTTTTGTGGCTAATCTGGGGCCGAGATGTACAGAGCAGGAGCTTATTCAAGTCTTTTCACGGTTGGGAGATTTTTATTAAGATCTATATGTGCAATATGTTGGCTTTTCCGAAGAGAGTTGTAATTCCCTTTTGATATTTGTGTTTCTACCAGATGCTCTGGGTTTTTGAAATTGAAGATGCAGAGTACTTACGGTGCTCCAGTTGCATTTGTGGACTTTCAGGTACCATGTAACTCTATTGCTGCCAATGTGTTTTTCCTTGAAACAACCTTTTAGTAGTACCTCTTTATACATGGAAGAGATGCATTTTATCATTATTATTTTTTTTTTGAGTTCTTATAAATGAGGTATTTTGTTATGATAAATCAGCAACTTTTTCAGAATGAAACCCTAAAAGGATATCATTCAAATAGGTTAGCCACCGTCTCTATCAATTGTGTTAAAGCGCAGTTTGTGTGTGCAGGACACTGCTTGTTCAACTGAAGCTCTAAATCAACTTCAGGGCACGCTTCTCCACTCTTCACCAGCTGGAGACGGCATTCGGTTGGAGTATCCTTCTAAATACTGCTTCCACCAATTCTTCCTGAACCTTTTATTTCTCTTTTATCCCCTTAGGTTGGTCAACCTCCTTTTTTTTTTTTTTTTTTTTTTAACAAGCAAGCTGGACTCTACCGCATGAAATGTTTCCTTAATAAGAAATTCAGGTTCGCGAAATCACGGATGGGAATGCGCAGGAAGGGGAAGTAATAAAAGGCCTAGATGTCTTGGAGCTTCCCTCATGTTGGTGGATGCACATCGCTAAAAATCACTGCTGTCCGCCTAATAATTTCTTCGCCGCGCTCTCAGTTGATGTTGTATTATGCTCTCATAATTCTTTTAGCTTTCGACTGGCCTTTACTGCGACACAGCGCTCTCATGTTGGAAATGGCTAATCTAGGAGTTCTAGCTTAGGCTTCTTTTTCTTATGTATTAAAAATTATACAGGATATTGATTGCTTGGAGATAGGGGTATAATGAGTGCCTGTTTAGATCTTCTCTCCTCTGTACCAGGGAGCAATAAGTAGATACAAATCTTGTTGTAGTGAGAAGCTAGCCTTTGGAGATCCTTTAAGTAGTTATTTGCAGCAAAAGTGCCTGTGAAGACTTTACCTTCTTCCGTTGATTATATAGGTTTCCAAAGTGCAACATTTATTTCCCTCTTAGTATGCAAACCACAGCCTCGTGTGCCTGTCCTGCCCTTGATGGTTACCGTACTGGTGCACATTTTGTTTTAGGAGTCACGGAGTATCAGACTGTACTTGCAAAACTTCCTTTTTGTTAAACCAAAAAATGTTCAGAAGAGGCGATCCATCGTAGTCACAAGACTTGATTAAAATTGACACTGTTCTTTTTCCAGTGTTGGACTAGAACGACTGTGTGCTTAGTATTGAAGTGATCATGTCATAAGTCAAGTTAACGGTGATATGCCATGGATGGCGACGCACTTGAACCGATATTGAGATGAAAACTATAGCAGTGCATATCTTGGGAAATAGCGTAATGAACTGTGTGGTACGGGCTGTAAAGCTTACCTAGGAATTTGGTACATAAAACATATTTGATGACAATGAACTGGAGATCCAATCATTCGCCACCAACAACAATGAATTTTACATGGGATTTCACATGTTTAATAAATCTCATGTTATGCACTTAAGTAGCCCTAAGAACTACCTTTCCTCTGCCTAGACATTTCGAAACGATCGAAATGGCATATTCTCCAAGAAAGCCAATTTCAATGGTGAATTTCACATTTCCGAATAAATCAACGAGTGCCCGCACCCATTAAACATATTATATAATATGGTTACGTGGGTAATGTGCATACTTGCTCCTCGATATCCTCGAGAAAAGGACAGCCAAGTGTCAATGAACGCAATGTGCTGTGCTGGTCGAAAGTCAAACCAAACAAAAAGTCCACACATCATAATCATCGTTAGAAAACAAATCTTACTTTGACTTTGTCGACCAAATAATTGCGCGGCGATACTGGCTTGTGCGCTGTGATCGCATCTTTAAGGGGGGGGATGCGTTCATGCATCTGACCCTTTTCTCCTGCTGCTCTGATTCGAGTAACTTAGTGATTCTGTCCCATATTTTCCACATTCATTCACGACTCGGTTTCCAGTCAAGATGTCGTTTCGAGATGGTTCGGAATGTTGATCGGTCCTTTGCCCCCACGTGCTGTCGTATCGGAGGTGCTTCAGGTCCTGTGACTTTAGCATTGCATGGGTTCATTTTCTCCTTGGGTCCGTAGAATTTTGAACCATGCCCAGCCTTTGTTTGACACCAGATTTCATGTTCTTGTGCACTCCGATGGCGTTGGACTTACGGTGTTACGAGCCGCCGCCGAGATTCGCGCCGCCCTCCTGGCCCACTGGTTTTAGCATACGTTCTTTTTTTCTTATCAAGGACATGGACCTATCATGCTAGTTGTCACCTTTTCAAGCCACCATCTTATCAGAGAACGAGTTATGTATGGAATATGTGCATGCCACACGACCTCTAAGAGGACTAGATTGGCACTCTAATAACTCATAGCGACCTTTATTCTAAGCATATTAGCCTTGCCCGATAAGGGATATCAACATTTAAATTAGGCTATTATAAGCAAGGTTTCTTCACTTTTAGTGTCAAGACTTAAAACTCTTTCCCACTGTTTTGGCAAACTTGCATTGGCATGAGTCTAGGATGTGGCATTTTAAGCAGAAATCCATCATTCTCTTTAATTTTCGGTTCTATGGTCAAGTTTTACATTTCAGAGAAATGTCCCGCGATGCACATCAGTACACACTTCCCTTCTACCAATTAGCCTCACCCTTTTCAAAGTCTCTGCTGAACAACCCACACAAACGCTTCCACTATTCCATCAACTGCATGAGAAAAATGTGAATGCGTCATTTCATATCCTCAGCCATAAATGACATTTCCCGGTTGCTAGTCTAAGCTGCAGCCTATGAAAATCAGCAAACTTGTTCAAGTATCTTATTTCCCCAACTAAACTCAATGTCCAACTTCCAACCACTCTATTTATTGTTAGACCATAACTCTCGAAAAAAAAAATGCATGTCAAAGTTGACTAAGAAGTCGCATCCGAAGAAGTAAGTGACTCCTGGTCTTGTTCTCGTGTGCAAAACACACATCAAAGACCCAGAACGAAGTATGAAACCATCTGCAAAGTCTTCAATGCCAGAGCGGAAATTCTGTCCAGAATCACCAACCAGAAAACTAAACAAGATTTAGGAACATCGGGAGAGAAAATCAGATACAAGGCCATTCGCAAAGATAAGCAACTTCTGCAATTGAGCGACCGACTCTCATCATGCCATCGTCATCATGCACCCTTTCTTCCTTTTGTTGATCACCTTCCTTAACATGCGAGGGCCTCTTTCAACGAACAACGCATAGCAATATGAAAGGTCCCGACCCGTCCGGGACACAAGATGTTACAAAGTCGCGTTAGTTGACTATCGTTCTCCTAAAGAAAGGACATAAATCTTCTCGGCTGAGAGCAGCAAACAGAAAGTTAAACCCACAAAGCACACCGCTGCGCAGAAGAGTTTGACTTTACTGGTTCTACGGTCTGCGAACGAACTCGCCGGTACAAGAACTGTATAGCACACGATTCTGCTCGCATTTCTATGGGAAACATGAGGTTCATTGATGTGTTATAAAATGAGTTTTTGCTTTAGCATGAATTCCGCCGAAACAGATTAACCAGCAAAGAAACGTGGAGGGAATTGATTTGACGTGACAGTTGTTTAATAATCTGTCTCTCTCTTTCTCCCTATCCCGGTTGGAGGATTTGATTAACAATTCTCACTGATTGCGGACAAAAGTTTTGCTGGAAGCTCGAACCCTTCCGAAATGCATTAAGGAAAAGATTGTCAAAGTAGCCAAGACACATCGACATAATTTGTGGAGGGAATCTTGGGATGCATGATTGAGAAACCCTAGATTATATTAAAAAAGAAAAGCAGGTTGTCTGTCTGTCTTCATCTGACGCAATACTTATCTTTAAGCGTAGCTACGATCCTACGTGGGTTGTCTTGCTGTTCTAGCCTTTGTTTTTTTATTCATCTTTATTCTTTTTCTTGGATTTATTTATGTTCTTAAAATCGCATGCTATGTGGAGGTGCCCATCGATTCCTTTTATATTCTTGAACTTGCCTTTGCACGAAAAAAAGGTTTAGACAGGATTGAGTCATATCTTACTCACCGTTGAAAAGTTCGCTTCAGGGAGCTAATGAAACATCAACTGCCCCCTGTGGCGAGCGGGGAAGTCCAAACCGGCAATACACCTAAACCAAGGTCTGCTATCCATTGATTGATCAAAACCCTAAACTCGATGATGGACTAGGGAAATTGGTCCTACAACATTCGACTTGCGAACCAAATCTTAGATCATTCAGCCAATCACGTAATTTGTAATATTCATTTGATTTATTTCTTTTATTGAGTTTGATTGTGAGTGACGTTCATAACTTTTTTATTCCTCAAATAACTTGCACAAATAGAATCATTCAGGCACTTCACATTGCATAGAATTCTATCAGCAAATTTGCTAATATTCATTCCATCTTCAATTCCACTGTATAGGAAGTTCCTATAGCTATATTCGTGCAGTGATTCCCTCCTTTACTGATATACTACCGAACAGAATAATTAGACATCTTTTCCCAACTATTTATTGGGTAATCTGCACCCTAATTCTTAAATTTTGCGGTGCTCCCGCTTGAATTATTATTATTATTATTTTTTTTTCTTGCAAAGGGAACCTTATTAGCATAAAATTAGAAATTTTTACTTTTGTAAAATTGTTTATAATATTCTAAACGCAAGTGAACGTGTCAAACAAGTAATATAATGATGATAAAAAAATATTGTCCCATAGAGATTGATGAATAACAAACCAATTAAATATAAAAATAGATTAATTCTAAAATTTATCTAACGGATCAAAATAAAATAAAGAATAAATTAAAAAAATATTTAAAAAAATTGGAAACTAAATGTAAGTATATCAATCAGATAAATATGTTAGAGAATTTGATTTCATCATAACCACTAAATATGAATTTCAGATTGTTACGTGTACAAGAACAATATCAAACATGCGATAGTAGAATTTCTTAATCTATTAACCATCTTATCTCTAGGTATAACAAACCTACTCAATTTAATAATCCACTATATCTTTATGTGAATTTAAATAAATATAAGTGTATTAAAATTCATGAATATTCCCAACTTACAATGAATTTTTTGGATCACCTTATCACCGAAAGCTACACAAATAATATAGTATATATCTATTCATGTTTAATTCATGGTTATATATTATAAAAAGCAATTGCATATTATCACTTCTAAGTCTCAAACATGCACATTAGATTATTTAAGTGGTGGCTAGTCATTTAAAAGTATTAAGCACAATAATATATAACTCACATAAATGAAATCACTTGCACGCAAAAAAAATAATTATGAAATTTCATATTTTCATGGTCAAGCTATATCATAATCCTAATAAAAGAAAATGAGAACATGGTAAAAGAAGAAACAAAATTATAAAAAAATATAATATTTTGAATCAAAAAATAAGAATTCTATCACCACTTTTGTCTTCTTTCCAAACTGCTTGAAAAACTCTTAGAACAATAAAAAATGATCTAAATATAAAAATCGAGTCATCCCCCTAGGCATTTAATGTTCTCTTATTTATATGAGACATCCAAGACCCTTATTCCCAGACAATTACTTATTTTTGAATAAATTTGTGGAGTAAATTAGAAAATCTTTGATTTGATATTCATCTTTCAAGGTTTTATAATTTGAATCCTGATTTTTGTCATATTTTCCTTATTTTCTACAAATCTCATTATGCTGCATGAACAAGGAAAATTTGAATAATTAGAAGGAAATTTAAATATTTTCTTATAGATATTATACTATTTGTTGTTAAAATAGGTAAAATAACTCTATAAAAGTAGAGTCATAAAAAATCCTCACCGTTTTTCCACATTAGGTGCTTTATTGGTCTCTATTTGTGTTTGAGCTGAGGCCACGTCTTCCTCCATTTGATGTGAGTGATACCAAAAACTTCGTAATCTACCAATCAGAGTTGAAGCTGAAGCAAATCTCCTCCAACCAGAATTGGAGCAAGATACAGCCATTTCAATTAAATCGTTGTCACCAGAAATTTCTCAGTACACACGAGTACCTAAAACAGTGTCAAGCTCCGCTAGAGCATTAGTTGCAAGAAAATCGTGACGCGATGTGGAAAAATTCCAAGTCATCCTCACTTCCGACAGCTGCAGATACCGACGGACGATTGAAAGACTTGCCCAAAGGTATAGGAGCGAAATAGCACCATAGCTCATGAATCATTCCATTGGGCAAGTTGGAGATGAGAGTGGTTGAACCCCTCGCCTCCCTGTTCCCAAGAGGGAACCTGTCAGCCATGCTTTCTTTGAGATTTTATGACTATGTTTGAAGATACAATTTGGCACTTCGCCCAAACTCGATTGAGCTAGATTTTCCAAGTTCGAGCTTATGAATTCAGTTTTAGTTTAAACTCTAGTTAAACTCATACATCCTCAAGTTCATTTAGCTCGAGTTGAATTGAGATTCATAGTCTACTCAAATTAAATATTTTAAATTTTGAAATTGATGCAATAGAGTGATCATGGACAAAATCTAGCTCACTTTGAGTAGCCTAGCTATAAGCTTAGCTAGAGTAGCTCTACATATGGTTGGACTTTTTCATTTTTCTTTTCGTTTTTTTCTTAGTCTTTCTTGTGACACAATTTGATCCTATTTAATCCAAAATGTTTAACAAGTTTGAAACTGAAAAATTAACAAATATTGACTTCCACAATAAGAAAATTTGATAATTATTTTCATTTAAAAATTGATGAGGACTCATCTAAGTGTCCACCCTCTTGGATTCATGATTCAAGTTAGAGGGGCTCGAAACTCTCCTTATTCTATATTATGAAAATTGTGGCATGTGTATAGAGAGAAATTGGCTTCAGAAGATATATGTTGCATATGCTAGTCGATTCAATATCATGAGTTCCACCCTATGAACACGGATGGCGCCATCATTGAGCATGCCCAGAAATCTGTATAATCTCTACTTCGTTGAAGAAGAACACCTTACAGTTACAGCTTTCTGGTAGCTCTTCGTCTTAACATAACAAGAATTGTCGAAGATAACACTGACTTTCTGATTTGGAGGAAGAGGAGGGCTGCCCCTTTCGATTCTTTGTGACTTGTTGACCCCGCTAGCGTCTATGGTACCATCGTAATCCGCGCATACTAGTAGCCAACAGATTTTGAATGACAATAAGTATAACTGGTCCACAAAAAATTTAGAAATGATTGTCGTAAAGTATGATCAGTTTTCACTAGAATTGACTCCGATTGAACGTGCCCGACACAAATAAGAGAACAACGATTCTCTACCTTTTAAATCACAGTGAGAGACACGGCACCGAATACACTGAATCTATCTAACTTTATCACGGGTGTAATTTTCGCATTAGTTATTGAGGCACCTTTACGCGTCATTTTTGTTTCAAATTGTTCGGAAACATACTCACACACTTCATTCATGTTCAATTGAACAAGCCGTTTCTCATCAATTCACGTACCATTTCCAATACTCGAATGAGAAACCATTTGAAAGCTTTTGACCTTTTTCCAATAAAAACAAAATAAATCAATGTAAGCAACCAGGACCGGGGCTGGCCAAGGATGGGGCCGTCGGTCGGTCCTAACTCTGTCCATATTAGAAAACGTCAAATTACCCATTATGTCAGCTATCCTTTTCCTATCGATATTGTTTCTTTTTTCCCCCTCATCTCTCGCACGGTCGTTCATCAGTTTGGTAATCTAATGTGAACCCCCACATACCACATAATCAAAAAAAAAAAAAAAAAAAAAAAGCAAGGGAATTTTTTCGGTGATTAGAAGTCCCATCTGCTGCTTACATTCACAAATAATAATCTTCCGGACGGACCATGAGCAAGGGACTTATCATAGGAATATCGATGGAGTGGCCCCATGGCCGTGAAATGACAATCCCGCCCCTCGCGTGCCTCGACCGGATCCCCTCGGACGAAGGGCAAGAAATGGAATTCGGGTGCGATTAAAGAAGAAATTCTCGTCGTTGCGTGGAGGGAAAGTCAATTCCTAACGGTATCCATCCACCGACCACCGACCTGCCCATCTCTGTCGCTCTCCTGCCTCCTAGTCCATAGAAAAATTTTATCAAATTATAATCAAACTTAAAAAAATGGTAATAAAAGTTAAATTAAAAGTAAATAATTAAAAAAAAAAAGGGGGCAAGAAAGAGAGAGAGGGAGCATCAATCAATCAAACCCTAATAAAGAAATCCCGCGAGAATCGCAGAAAATATGCCAAGAAAAATTTAATCTCCTTTTCCCTCTCGTGCTCCTCCTCCTCCTTTCCTTTTCCCCATGACGAGTGGCATGACCCCTCTTTCAAGTTTTTCTTTCCCCAAAAGCCCTTCTACCTTTCCACTTTTTTTTTTTGGAGCAAACTTCTACCTTTCCACTTCACTGGAACCACCACAGACGGACTGCACATCACCACCACCAACGCCGACCCACATATTATATAAACTGCTCGAGAGAAAAAGCAAGAAAGGAAGCAGAAAACCCATTTTGCTGATGAAGTCCGCGTGAAGCCAAAGGCCATCCTCCGCCCGTGCGCGACCACACGATCGCTACTCGTTTGCGTATTTAAGGAAAGGGGAACAAGCCCCCCGCCCGCTCGCTTTCGTACAGAGATCACCGAGATCTTGTCGGTGAAAATTTTTGCGTGTTTCAATTATTACAGATTTGTTTTTGTTTTTGTTTCTGTCAATAAAGAAGAGAGAGAGAGAGGGGGAGGATTATATCGTTCGGTGGAATTCAACCGTGCGTGGCGTTACCACACCCTCGATGACAACCTTAGTTGCCAAGATAGCCGGAGTCTCCAAGCCAAAAAGCCCTACCCTCTTTAGCTTGGCGTGTCTCTGATTCTTGGTAGCGCTCTCTTTCTCTCTCTCTTTTCGGTTTCTTTTTCCATGAAAATTCGCCTTTTCTCTCTTCTGCATCGCCTTCTGCAAAAGGTTTCGCCTTCGGCGAGATAAATATCCGGAGACCCTTTCTTCTTCTTTAGGAGGTGTGGTCGTCATGGAAGGTGAAGGAGGTGGGGAGAGGAAGAGGGGCGTGGCGGTGGAGAGGGAGAGGCCTTACAAGGGAATAAGGATGAGGAAGTGGGGCAAGTGGGTGGCCGAGATTAGGGAGCCCAACAAGAGGTCCAGGATCTGGCTCGGCTCCTACTCGACCCCGGTCGCGGCGGCCAGGGCCTACGACACGGCGGTGTTCTACCTCCGGGGCCCGTCGGCGAGGCTGAATTTCCCGGAGTCCGTGGCGGCGGCGGCGGCGGCGGCGGAGGAGGACGGGGAGGCGGGAGGGGGCGACATGTCGGCGGACACCATCAGGAAGAAGGCGGCGGAGGTCGGGGCTCGGGTCGACGCCGCGCTGATAAGCAGCGAGCTGAAGCGAGAGGCTGACGACAAGGAGGGGGGCGATGATGATCAGTTCAAGAAGTGCGTTGGGGTTTTGGAGAGGGTTGATCTGAACAAGATGCCGGAGGATCCTGAGGACTCGTGATGATCGCCAAAAGGACGTGCTGGGGTTAGAGAGTAAGAGGATGATCTCTCTCTCTCTCTCTCTCTCTCTCTCTCTCTCTCTCTCTCGAATTACGATCACGGGGCATGCGCTTGGTTTAGGTCAGCCTTCTGCATGCAGTTGTAACGAGGGTTTTAGATGCTACTTTGCTGCTAGTAATTCACTGGGTTGTGAATGGCTTAAGGAGATGATGAGGCTTATATTAGATGAGTTAGATAGTCTATAGTAGTACTATAATCAATCTTGTTAGCCCCTTTCTAGTTAGCTTTTTGGGGTTCTGATCATCAAAGAATTTTGATGGTGTAAGAGGGAAAGAGAAGGTGAAATGTAAATTAATTAGCTGGGTTTGATGCAGAGCCATCTTCTTCCTAATCTATGCCTCTCTCTCTCTTTCTTCACTGATCATGATTTTGTCTGCGGTATACAGTTCTTTAGGCGGTATCATTCTATTTTCTCTCTCTTGCTTGCTTCTTTTCGGTATGGATGTGCCTAAACATCAGGTGAGAGAGAGAGAGAGAGAGAGAGAGAGAGTGGCCTACTAAGGAGCAGTTGGAAGCAAAGTGGGCACGCCTCAAACTGCTAAAGCAGAAAAGGATGTGAGAAGACCTTTTGTAACTGCTGCTAATGATGAGTTGTGGGCACTGGTTGGTGCATGGGGCTGCGTTTCTACTGCAAACCCCAAGATTGTCTTGTCTTCTTTTGTTTCTTGACCTATTTGCAAAGGGGACTGATGATGGTGCTGCCAAATTTGAATAACCCGGGCTAATATGAACACGTTAAACAAAAAATTTTACTGTGGCGATCCGATTAGCGACGTCTTTGCGTCTCTAGCATTACTCGAATCAAAAACTCGGTATATCTAGAAGATTTAGCTCCTGTGATTGCAACATCAGATGGGTGGGTTGCGGGCCACTCGACCTGAATAATTTGGAGAAGACATAAGGTAAATATCCGGATTGAGTTCATATTAGTATAACGAATGTTGGACTTCATATGTTTCTGCTATGGGGTCCAATGTGAACCTTGCTTTTCCTTGAAGTATTACTAGACTTGATTTCTCTGAATTTGTTTGTGGAGTGTGTACTATCTTATTTAATTGGAGGGAAGATCCGACAACATGAGCTGTAACAAAAGTTCCCAGTTGTTTTGCTATTGGACAAAAACTTTGGGGTACGATGAGAACATGGTATTGTATTTAGTATGAAACAAGTTGGGATATGAGACAAACCTCGACTTTCAAGAATCCAATAAAGAGGACCAAAGTGTATTTATGCAAAATGTGATTACTTTAATACCCATTATATCCTATTTCTTTAAATTTAAGAAAAAAATGGGCTTTTCCCCATTTGTGACGGCTCCTCTAGTGTGTCATTTGTTTGCTTGCAACAAATGTTTTGTTTCTCGTTCAACAACGGATATCAGTTTGGAAGGTTTCATCCAAGCATTTGCTTTATACTGTGCAAGTGATCAGAGTGCTGTCGTTAGTTGCTGGTGTTTGAAACAGGAGCATTGTCATTATCTTGATATTGCCATCCGCTGAATGCGAACGAATGGAACGTACATCACGACACCCTCCGATAGATTCGGGGCCAAATTCCCCAAAAGAGCACCAACTTATGAGTAATGTGCCAAGAAGAAAAAGGCATCGATATCTTAATCGAGATCCAAAGCCGGGACCTATTAAGCCGCCATCCACTTTCGACGTTAACAGATCAACATGTCATCTGATGTGCGGCGAGCAACTCACGGACGCAGCTGACGTGCATTGCTGAGCGGGAGACCACATCGTTCATTGTGGAATTGGGTGATCCCTTTGCTCCTGGGAACGATCTCTTGACAGTCCCATTTGTAGTTTAACGATACGACAGTCTCTCCAGCCCAATAGTACACTTCGGCAACGTCCATGAGGTGCACAGTGTGCATCAGATGACAGGTGGTTAGTTTTTTAACGTTCATGGACAGCAGCTTAGCACCCGCAAGGTCAGACCTGGACTAGAAATTGGTGCTTTATTTTGACACGTTCGAAAGTTGGTGCGGGGTCAAACGCATAAATTTGTGCTTTCGTAGGAAATTTGGTCGTTTGGTTGAAGACTGCCGGTCTTTTTACAGCCTGGAGCAACCAACCCACATATTGTCGGTGTTCACCAATGTCGTCAAAAATCACGATTCAGATCGTGAAATAGTACGATTCTTGCCTCAAGTTTGATTAAAACGAATTTACTCGCACCCACAATCAAAACACTAGTCAAATCATAAGCAAATCGCCAGTTGAATTGGTCATGTCGATGAAATCAGTAAAATCGTGTGGAAACGTTGGATTTCATCAATTTCGCAGCCGGATTGATTTTGGATCTGCCTTGATGAAGGAGTGGATAAAAGAACAGGCAGATTATTTGCTCATAAGTTATCATTTAGTGATTTTATGTGTCCTTGTTGTTAATGGACTGTTAAACCTAATTGGATTGCTGCTAATGTTATTCCTTCCCTATTTCTTGTTTTAACTGTGTTAGGAACCGTAGACTATGATTGACTTATATTTTCATTAGGTGCTCAATCTAATCGCTACTTAATTCCAATATTGTCTTAACATGTTTATGACTCAAAATTACAGGGATGAATTTCCAAGGTTCCTTGTACCGATAGTTAATCCAGATTTTGACAACCTTGGTCTTTACAAACTCTTACCCAAAGCAACCCAACCCCTTCTGACTGACTTCGCAATGACATTTCTCAATTCCATAAGTACTTCCACGAATTCCTCGATCTTTCACCATAGAAAAGATTTAGAACCATTTCGCTGGTCTCACGCTCTTACTAAGACCAGCTACAAGGTAAGAAAACCTCATGCCTAAGTTCAACGAGCAGACAAAGGCTAGGAGATCGAGTAGTCCTACTTCCGTTCAGCCACTACCAACTCCAGCAGTGTTCTCAAGCTAAAATCTGTCATTTCTTTCCTTTACCTTTCCTTTTGTCTTTCAAGAACACTAACCAAGAACGCTGCATGCGGTGACAAACACTTATCAATTCCTGGTTGATACTCTTATATATAATATTTATATGATTCCAATCAGGTCAGTTCCTATCATACAAAGCAAAACTTGGTAAGTAGAAGCAGCATTGCTTTTTGATCCTGCGGGAGAAACCGAATCCTCCTTTTCACCCCAGCTGCCTCAAATGCTTCAATTGATCTCCAGGTACTAAGCTTACACTTCATTGGCACGTTTTATTTGAAGGGCGGCTCTTACAACATTCCCTCTCGTGATGATGCCGACCTTCATAATAAGAAACTGGGTTAATAAACCCAAAAACCATAATCAATACGACATTTTGAGAGGCAACAAATTATCTCTTACCAGCTTTCCCTCAGCATCTACAACTGGAAGCCGTCGGTATTTTGTGTCAAGCAATATCCTGACATTGAACGCATGGCAGAAGAGTTAAAAACGGAAAAACACCAGCAAGAGGCAGAGAGATTGACGCAAAAGATATAGACAAAACCTGGCAGCATCCTCGAGATTTGTGGTTTCACGGGTGACTACAGGAGCTGGTGTCATCAAATCACCAACTACCTGCCCATTGGTCTTGCTGAGCAACTTCTGCACTTGATTGAAGGTCTGCAAGATCAATGTCAATATGTGCGTATATCATCAGGTACTCCCAAGGCAAATATGAAGAATGCTTCATCCATATATTAGCAGCAGCAGTTCCTCAAAAACTGCTTCCTGGATACCCTCCATAAATGATGGGGGAGGATCTGACAGGGGCAGTTGTGCTGACTGGCCACTAGATGCTCAGGGAAATTTTTTGATGATTAAATAATGTACAATGAAATTTGATGTGGTTTCTCTATTTGCTAAATGAATTGAGATGTTGCCAATTCTTTATCTCCTCTCCCCGCCTGGCGAAGATTTCACGTCCGCCACAACCCTATATCATTATATGCTCAAACCTATGTAATTACAGAGTGCTCTTACTCACTTTCCATGTGCTGTCAACTTCAGGGAACATGCTGTTGTCAGCTAGCCCACCACCTAATGAAAATGTGCAGATGACATCAGTCACTCACTAAATTCATGAAGCATCGAAACGTCTGCAGATAGTCAACATTTCTACAAACAACCACTGTTGCTAAGTCGAGATTCAAATTGTGAATCGCAAACGTTATTTTCCGTATCGTGAATTGTTACATTCAGTAAAAATTGTAAAGGAACTCCAAAAAATAAGCATTTCTCACTATAAAGAAGCTACTAGTTGCAAAAGCACACAAAAAGTATGTTATAGTAAATACTGTTGATAAAATTATACCCAAAACTGACACTACTCTATTGTCAAAACCCACTTTAACTTCTGATTGCTGAAAATTATAGAGGTGCAAAAAGGAAACAAGGCATCCAACAGCCTCAAAACACTTAAAAAAACAAAAAAACTGTCAACCACATTTATAAACCTCAACATAGACAAGATGATAAGGACTTAATTATAGTCTATTTAAGCCAGCTAAAAAGACGAGAGCAATCTTAAATACTCAATCAGTGACTTTTGTCCAAGCATGCGATTTAAACAAGCAAAATAGGATTGACAGAGACGTGATGGCCAGTGCCAGAGGTGGTGATGGCTGGCATCA
The DNA here is from genome assembly GCA_016097485.1 of Eucalyptus sideroxylon x Eucalyptus melliodora. Lineage (NCBI taxonomy): Eukaryota > Viridiplantae > Streptophyta > Magnoliopsida > Myrtales > Myrtaceae > Eucalyptus > Eucalyptus sideroxylon x Eucalyptus melliodora. The sequence goes on along the minus strand of CM027831.1, from coordinate 19,473,724 downwards.
TCGCCAGAGGTGGCAACGGTTGGTATTGAGCTGGTGACAGCCAGGTGAGAACCAACAAAGAGCAGTCTAGCAGCTTTTCAAGTTTCTTCGCTAACCCAAGGGCTGAGAGAACAAACGTCTTCTGGCATGTTTGCACATTTTCTCTTCTTTTTTTTTCTTCACTTGTTCTTTTCAATTTTCAAAAATTTCTCTCCTTAGAACCCAATACTTTTGAGCCAAACCACTATTCCAAAGCCCAATAGCGCAAATTGTGGTTGTTCTCCTGAACTGTAGAGAATTGCAGAATCCTATGATTTGTATTGAATCTGAGACGCATTGGACAATTCACTGACAATTCATCCACTCTTATGATTAATGAGTGCAAGACAAATCGTTCGAAGGGTGCACTAAAATGAATTGTGCGGTTCAAATCGTGAATCCAGTGATTTTTACAATGGGGCTAAAAAATAGTAACAACAAGGTCCCAATAACAATAATCGCAGAAGTCCAGCAGAATCATTCTCAACTCAAAGAGAGAGCATCTATATGCACGGCCATAGAGACATACACAAATTACACCCATATGAGAGGAACTAGTAAGTTAAGTATTTCAATAGTTTTACAGATCATCTCAAGGCTTTGATTTCTATCTCTCAACTTAAGAATATCATTGAGTCCCCTTAAATACCACATTAGCATGACTACCTCCTGTCATTTTTCCTTTGATCAAGTTAAGGTATAGGCATTGTAGAAAGATTATAGATGCAGGCTCAATACAATTTCAGATATTCTTTTTGCAAGAATTAAGTTCTCTGAATCTGTTCCAAGCAAGTTTCTTGCAAATACCGAGTTAACATTACATCACTGATGCCAAATGCAGTTTGCCTTATAAAACTCGCCAGATTTAAAAATTTAACGTAAAGGAGAGAAAACACAAATTGCCAACAGCTTAGAAGGACCTCATGAAATTGCTAATGATACACATGAATTTCGATGAGTTTCTTAAAATGTCTAACAAAGACGAAGACAACAAAAAAACATAAATAGTACCTGATATAGAGTCCAAAGCTAACAAATCATAATCAGAAACAAGACCAACCTGCCAAAAATAGCCATTCATGAGCAGTTATTATGGGAATCTAATGAATAACCTATCACAGGGAATGGATGTCACAGAATGAGCAACCAGACTTAGAAGACAGATCAACACAGTAGCAAAGAGGCATACTATCATACATGCTATACTCACAAAAGTGCTGATTGTTAAATGCAATGTAAAGAAAGAAATAGATCGATAATTAGAAGTCGAAGATTTTTGTTGTAAAGAAGCTAGCAGCTAACGCCATACTTGGGAAATAAGTGGAGGGAAAATGGGTACAGAGAACATATAAATGATATTTGAAGCCTATTTAAGCTAGCAGAAGCACTAGGCATGTGGGTCAACAAAATCAGGAAATAAACCACGCTCTGCTCTCTCTAAATCCAATGAATCTAGCTTATCTGCAAATGAAAATATGGTGCCAAGCCTCACCCACTAAGCACCATTTTTAGTTTGATTAAAGCATCTCAAAACTTGCCTTTCTAAAAATAAACATGGCCATAGGCTTCTGATCAGTGAGCAGCAATATTCAAATCAATAAGGCCACAATTAACGAAAAGGATAGAACAAGAAGCATACCAATTTCCAGTCATCATCAATTACAGGAAAACCAGTGATTCTGTTCTCGACAAGTATCTCCAATGCTGATAAAACAAGATGAGTAAAAATACTGACTTCTTCAAAATTTCCAGAAACATGATATTCAGAAATACCTTCATCTACAGTTGTGTATGGCTTTACCACATGCAGATCCTCTTTTCTTGTCATGAAGTCACCAACAGTGTATATGCTACTTTTTGGCTGGTTGAAACAGGAAAACAAATATGTAAATACTCCACAGAAATTCTGGGATGACACATGACATAAGCCGTCTTATTGGATAGTATGATTCCAAAATGCACTTGTTGAAGACATGGGAATCCATAATGAATTCCGAAAATGTAGTGTACTTTGCATGAACTAAAACATTCATGTCTAGCAGAAAGAGGACCAGATACAAAACATTATGGGATTCACTTCATGTCTAGCAGAAAGAGGACTAGATACAAAACATTATGGGATTCACTATGTTCATCTACTTATGGAACTTCTGTTCCCATGTCACAACTCACAAGGTAGATTGACGGGCAGGGTAGTGCATTTAATCGAACATTAGTAGCCATCAAAGATGAAAATGGAATTACGATACAGAAGATTAGCAAATGTTACAAAAGCTAAAGGAAGCCAGAAGATTTATCAATCTCTCCTGTTTTCATAGTTTCTCCTACCACAGAACAGCACAAATGAACTAGTTCCATGAAACTCTGAAGGTCATCATGGGAAAGCTAAAGATATATAATCCAAGATGCCTCTTTAGAAGATGCGTGCTTTTGAAAACTTTCTTTCTTTAATAGGTAAATGTGTGATTTGAAAACTAAATTCCAATTTTTTTTTCAACATTTTTAAGTTCTGCATTGATCCTCTGTGCATGGTGCTATAGTAGTTCTACTGAGTTCCCGCAGCCAAAGGAATAGAAACCCAACTTGGCTGATGCCTAGAAGGTTTGTAGATATGACTCCAATTAATAAGCCAAAGGTAAGAACAATGGGGCTCTGAAATAACAAACCAAATCAGAAGGAGATTTCTCGGTAACAAGATGTCACGCACAATCTATTTTTCCAAAGATGGTACAAGCAGAACAATTGTATACCTTGAAGAATCTCCGGGATAATATGATAAAAGAAATGCAGACACAACATCCTCCATCTTGATCACGTAAACCGAAAAAAAAAAGAAAAAAAAAAGGAACACCTAATCCAAGTATATTATATACATGGTTGATTGAATTCCTGGACCCGGACACAAGCATTCAATTACTGATTTCTAGCAAAACTGTGCAAGCTAGGCAGCTCAATCATTCTCAAGATCCGCTTGGGGATAGCTGCTACTTATGTTTTCATGTGTTCAACTGATTCTGTTCCTCTTCCAAGAAAAAAAAAGGCATAAGCTCTGGTGCTGTATCAAAACATGCTGCAAAAAGCTTCCGGAGTTGATCACAAAGTATGCATTAATCAAATGTAGCTTATTGTTCTATTTGTGCTCCAATCCACAACATATGAATATGCCTGCCCTCAGCTGCTAAAGCCATCCCGACACAGCAACTGAAGACAACATTTACCAGAGGAGGAGACCATCTCGATATAGCCACTAAATCAGCTCTAAAAGAGGGGGGGAGGGGGTGGCGCTCATCCATGAAAGCTGACCATATTTCAGAGTGAAAAGCTTGCAATCCCAGCAAATTATAGGAAGAGAAACTTAGTATAGTCATTTGCAACGCTCAGTGAACTAAAGGAAGCAACTTTTTCCGATTGCTGAACGAGAGAGACTCACTAATCCCCTGTAGCACATCACAAGCACAGCCCCAGCAAGAGAGATTACAAATACATTCCACCAAAGAATCACGAAGCACAAACAACATCAAGAGATTCCAAACCGATCGCAAGCACCAAGTACCAGAAACACAAAACAAGAGAGGGGGGAGAGAGAGAGAGAGAGAGCGAACCGGCACGGGATTGGCCGCGAGAGCGCCGCCCGCGGCGGCGGCGAAGGCGACGGCGGGGGATTTGCAGGGACCGGAAGCCCGATTCGCGGAAACTGAAGCCGGATTGAGAAGGAGGCCGGGCCCGGCGGACGGGACGACGGAGGGCGGCGGCCGGTGAACCGGACAAGCGGCGGAGCGGAGGCGAGGGAGAGTCGGCGAGAGCGACGGAGAGAGGAGCGCGTCCATCGCTCGCAGGCGACTCTGCTTGAAGTGAGAGAAAGAAGGGAGAGAGAGAGAGAGTTCTCTGGTTTCCGCCGGAGTTCGGAGAAACCGTCGAGAGCGGACGGCACAGAGGAAGGAAGATGATCTTTATACTCTTCTTTTATCTGTTTGCACGAGAAAACAGATATTTCAGCGGCCGACCCTGCGGTGGCGACGGCGCCAATGCTGCCGCCAATTTTAGGACCCGTCGTATATCCAAATTTCATCAATCGGTTGCGCCACGATTATCACAAATAATTATCGTGACTTATCGAAAAATTACTATGATTGTACGAATCTTATTTTTAGATTAGATGGTCCCCTAGATGTACAGTTAAAGATAATTGGTTTAGTTGTTTAGTTTTTTTTTTTTTTTTTTTTACGTGAAATTTTACAATATCAATCTAGGATCGGTTTTTGTGTTTTTTCCAATTAACTTTTGGAATGGCAAGCACAAAGAAAATATTTTCATTTTATTTATTTCTTTATCAGTGATTTTCCAATCAAAGAAGTAACTGATTATGTACATAATTAGGATGGATGATGGATTCGATAATCTTAACAGACATTAATTGAATTTTTTAGATACACTCTAATGAAATAATGTATACTCCACATAGGCATATTATTTAGATGTACACTCTTCCCTATGTTGATAGCATGAAATGATTTAGGCTTCGTTCGTTTTGCGGAAAACGTTTTTCTGGAAAATGTTTTTCGGATTTTTCGGCATTTGTTTCACGAAAAATAAATTATTGGGGGAAAATATTTTCCATGAAAGGGAAAAAGTATTCTAAATTGGGGGAAAATGTTTTACACTTTTGAAAGGTGGAAAACATTTTCCTTGCTTGATCTCTCTTATCCCACACCTCTACAAATCCTCACTTCCTCCTCCCATTTATTCTTCTTCTTTTCTTTTTTTATTCGAATTATTTTTAATTTCCTTTTCTTTTCTTTGTTTCTCATCTTCTTCTTTCTTGGCTAGTTGTCAGCCATCACCAGGTAAACTTCAAGATCGTCAATCTCAAGCTCACGCTCGTCGATTTGGCGAGCCTCGAGCTTGACGATCGCGCCGCCAATCTGGGGAGCGGAAAATATTTTTCTTACCGAACATCAGAAAATATTTTTCAAAACATTTTCAAGTTTTAGTTGAATACCAGAAAATATTGTTATTTTCTTAGAAAATGACTTCTGGAAAAATATTTTTCAGAAATGGCTCATTTTCCGCGAAACGAACGTATCATGTTGGAGCATGTGAGTGGCTTGGTAGAGGGAAAAAGGATCATATTTTTTTTTTCTTTTTTCCTTGAACCTTTTAGTAAGCATGCTTTTCTAAGAGGTGAGAGCCTAGAAATAAAGAGGAATCTCAAGGGATACCATTTTGCATAATGCTAAAAGCCTTCCTTTTGCACTCGAGGTGTCTGGGCTCGGTTTTGTGCAGTACAAGAGAAGGTGAATGGGACGTGCACTGAATAAACTTATCAAAACTCCTAAAAAAAGCATCAATGATGCGCTTAAGATGGCCTGGCTGGAGGAATACGCAAAGGAGATTTTTCTAGTCAGTTTCCTCAAGGGGCAGACCATTGATTACATTAAGAAAGTTCTTAATTGCTGCAATATTCATACGGTCATTGAAGTACATGTTCTTGTTGTCAGTAAGTCCTTGACAGGTGAAGAGAAAGGGCTACAAATGCACGAGTTCGTAAGTTGCGAAACATTGAGTACCCGACTCTCGAAGGTTGCTCTAATCCTGTCGAGTTTCCATAGCAAACAGGGGGATTTAACTGATCACGTATGGACATTGGACATTAGAATTTGAATTGGTTGGACCTTGGGGCTGTGTTCTGTCTGGATTAAGGTTCCTCCAGAATCTTTCTTGATATCTCCAGCCAGGAATGTTCATATGTATCTGGGAAGTGGAAACAATCTTACTAGCTTTCCAACATGCGTCAGTGAGCATGATTATTTATAGGAACCGCGAGTGTGAAAATGCGAGCAACTACTGGAAATCCTGCAGCTTCCATCAAGTACATGTATTCTAAAAGCGGCTAGCTGCGAATCTCTGCCAAAAAAGTCCCGGATTTATCAAGCCACTCCACATAGGGTTGAACGTGGAAGATGTGTCGTTACATGAGATTAGTCTCTCCCTCCATACCTCCCTCCCTCCACCTTATTTTTATCTTGATATGGATGTTACCTGCAAACCAGGAATTCCCTAACATGGGAAAAGCGCGCATTGTAATTGCTGGAAGATAGATGCTGGAATGATGGCTCCATGGTAAAGAGGATTCGATATCTTTCATGATACCCCAGGACATGTGTGAAGAATTCTAGGATTAGCAGTCCATCTTGTTTTTGGATTGGAGGGGGGAGTTGAGCTCGGCCTCTCTTGCAAGGTCTGTCGAAAGGTGATTTGGTACATAGGATGCTTCTATTCATTAGGAATGGACCATGTGCTGCTCAAGCATCCCTCGCATAGTACGCTGTGGGAAGTAGAAAGCTCCTGTGAAATGATGGGAGTCATTTTCGGGTTGTCTTGAGGCGTCAAATTGAACAGTAAGAAACTGCGGGTTCGGACTAATATGCAAGCAACAAGAGGATGATCCGAGGGTCTTTGCTTCATGACAATCAGTCACTGGTGTTAAATTTGCTTTATCAGGATTGTCTTGAACTAGCACAAACTCAGAGGAAGATGATCAAACAGATTCAGAGGAAGAGAACACACTTACATAGGAAGATGGTCCAAGTCAAACAGATCTGGATCAAGATGATCAGCTTGTCCAGCAAGATGGTCAGATGGCTAGAGTCACCGATAGTCAAACACTATGAAAGGAAAATTATAAGCTCACGCTCCTAGAAGGCGTCGGAACCATGACTCCCGTGGCCCCGAGTTCTATGGCACCAAAAACTATGCCAGTGTCAGCTTGCAACTCTTGCTGTCGAATTGATCACAACTTAACTGAGGGAGCAACTATGAGGTCTGCTGACCAGTAGATTTTACTCACCATGCCTTCCTTTTCCGTTCATCTTTTGCTCTCATTTCTAGTTGAACTTTCGAGTCGTTGCTTGCTTGCATCATTTGACACCAAGTAAAAATCACTGTGAAATGCGGGCTACCTTATCATGCTACTGACATGGCACAAGTTCATCGAGAGAAAATGGTGGCGGCAAAAATTCTCAGAGGACGCATCCCTTCTTCCCCTTTATATAGTGTAAGCCGAAGCGTACTGAGCTTAAATTAGATGGATGGTTGTTTCAAGACTGCCAAAGATGGCTCTTGTAGTCTCTCTGTGAGAATTAGCACAGAACGACAATTATGAATAAACATTATATGTATTTATCTAAAATCTGAGATAATTGGTAAGTTGAGTTTTATTCTTTGTTTAAATGAATTGAGTATTCTCCAATTCCCTTTTGATGATGGCAAAGTTTGCAGTACAGGACCAGTTTTATTCATGTTAAACAATTTGTATAGTATTTGCCTCATAAGGGTCCTAGCCACATTGGACTGAATCACAGGCTGATCACACTAAACCCCTGTCGAAGAAAAGGTCTTTTAGGTCATGAGACCCTAATCTCTGTAGAGTGTCATAGACTGGTAGATTGTTTGTGAAGTTGAACTGAAGAAAAACTATCAACTTGTGCAGCTGAGGTTGAAAGACATTTGCTTGTCAAGTTGCTTGGTCTACTTTCTTTTAAGATTCTTAATGGCATTTTCGTCCCTTTCACGCATGAGTTCAATATCAGGTCAGCTCCCTTTTAATTTAGGTATTCTTCTGTTTTGAGGTAACTCAACTTAAGTCTCCAACATCCCCTTCAACCCTAGTCTTTTTCTTTGAATTGAACCACAAAAGCTGGCATCAGAGCCACGTTATTACACCACAATGCGCATCTTCACTCTACGTTTTTTCTGAAGAAACAATTTGGGTGGGGCGGGGGGGATGGGTTGTTTGGGGAGAGATGTAGAACTAGAAATAGACAGTTGCGCAGAAACGACGGCCAAAAACACAAAACATAGGTATGGGCCTCGACCCATATGTCACAACATGGCTTGGCCCATAAAACACATCACCAACTTAATTATGCTAGTTCTTCGCCAGCTTTGTCGTACCATAGCCGACCACCATTATGGCGTGATTTAAATTGATCTCGCCGTCTTGAGACGGCGGTGGAGTAGAATTGGAAATTACACCCTCCGACATCAATGGACACCAACGCCGGATGATTTGCCACGGGCTTCAACAACGTGGCCTCGTTGTTGGCAGGCATGACTTTGTTGCCCGTGCTTTTCAGCCATGTGGGAGGCTTCTTTTGCGGTCTTGCAAGTTCCGTCTATCCCGTCGTAAATAATTAGCCTCAATAGTGAGGCCTCTACTGTTTATGATGAATTAAAAACCATATTGCGTGAGACCACCTTCGCAACCTTGGTCCTCGCCGTTAACATCGTAATCTATGAGTTCTTGCTCCGATAGGGAGGTTAGCTTGCCCCCTTTGTAGCTGGCGGATGCCCTCAGTGGCTGCCACGGCTGAGAAAGGCCAACGAGTTCCTATTTGATTAATTGAGAGGCAGCATAATAACACATGCCATAAAAGTCAACTAATCCGAGACTCATTTTTTTAGGGGAAATAAATGATATATTAAAAATGATCGTTTATAACACTTATATAAATAAATAGAAAATAAAATTTTCACCGTTCATGAAAATATTAAATTATTGTGCATGATGAATACCTTTTCCATTAACTCATTATTTCAAGCTACAATTTTTTTTTTTAAAAGTACTTTTCTAATTATTTATATTTCGCGAAATAAACAATGTAAATGCTATTAGAAACTTCGGAATGTACTAACTACACGTAGCTACGATCATTCAATCATGTGTGTTGGACCTAGAACATTATAGCAATATGCATTGATTACACACGTAAACGTGAATATCCGTAGGATCAAAACATCAATCCTATTTTCCTTACAATGACTTTCTCGGTCCTTGATGCCCATGACAGCTCCTTTCTTCCTCCATTCCAGGGCCGTGGGCACCGCATTCGCATTCTCGTACCTGGACAAAGCATTTTTACCAGTCCTAGCGGTCCTTAAACTCGTCGTTGGTTATGTCAGCAAATGCGTCGGCGCTTAGCTTGTAGGGCTTGTCACCTACGGCATTGAAAGTGGAATTCCTCAATGCAAGATGCCTAGCAGCACGGTTGAGCAATTCATTTCATGTTCAGCATGCAAAATGAAGCGGGTGTCTAGCACCCCGCCAACCGACGGTTGGGGTTCGTCCCTCCGATCAATAATTTTCCCTTCTTCTATCTTCACCTCCGCTAAGAAACATTAATTAGACAGAAGCATAAGACATGGAAAACACTTGCAATGGATCCAGCATGTGTAGAAAATTTCTCTGCATGAGAAAGATCACTAGATGCCATCTGGTAGATGGGAGAACTGGAGACCTTCTTGCCATTCTCAAGTTTGCAGCAGCTGCGACAGTGGGTGCCTGCATTCACAGAATATGTTCTATCAGAATCCAAACATAAAGGAGTGAATCTTAGAGCCACTGAGGCTGAGGCTAAGATTTTCATATGCGGCATTGAAGACAGTCAAAGGAGAAGCTATAGAAGGCTAAGAGAAGCCAAAATAGGAAACTGAGAGCAAACCTTCCCCAGAAGAGTGAGCAATTTGTTCATCCCTCGCTTCGATTTGTAAAGATCTTGGCCTGGTAAACAGAAATAATGGAATAATGGCGGTATACTTAACTGAAGAGCATAACTTGTGCGATAATTTCGTAAATTTGATGAACAACTGAGTCTTGTTCGTGCGTAACTTGTTCACGCGAGAAAAGGAGCTCTTGCATAGGCAAGCAAACCAAACCGCCTTCAACCCCCTCCCCTCTCCCTAAAGAAAAAGAAAATTGCCTCGAATTAATATTCAGATAGGAAAAAAAGTATTACAATTTAAAATGAAATGTGAGTGAAGAAATGTACGATCAGGTAATTCAGATTTAGCAAACCGCGTAGATTGATAGCTTTTTCACTGGATAAACAAGGTCTTGACACATTGGTGCATACTTCTTTTCTCAACACATCTCTTCTCAACCACCCATGCAGCGGGCTGCCCACTTCCGCATGTTGTTGAAGGATTGGAATAGGAACTAACATAGAATGATCTCTATTCTTAAAAGACAAATATGCCTTTGCCTAACTAGGCCGATATGACCAAAAGAAGTATGACTAGGCTGGGAAGCAGAAGCTTAGTTGGCCTCCACGAGCGAGGAGTCCAGCCCCTTCTGGCAACCAACGTTGCCGAGTTCATCGCTGTCGAGGTTACCGCTATCATTAAAGCTTGTCAGTATTAACAATGAGAATATCTCTTCTTCATCTAATGTATTTAGCAACCAAAACCCCATGCAACTTAATTAAAACTATGATCTCGTCGAGATCATTTCGGGCTGCCTCTAGCATATCTTAAAACTGTTGGTGTTCATTCCTCAGAAGACGATAAAAAGATTATAAAGAAAAATGATTTTCAGAAAGAAATTGCAACACTCATATGATTGTTAGTCTATGTCCATTTCTATTCCAATCTTCCACGTTATCCAGAAGGCTTCAAACCTTGGGAGAGGCGGGCACCAGCAACATAGGGGTCAAGAAGAGATGTATTGAGAAGTGATGTATGCACTAGACTGGTCGAGAAGACAGGAGATGTGTGGGAACTAGGAAGAGCGCACAAATCTATATGTTCACCATCCCACGAGAGAGATGATGAAAAGAGAGATGAGAATGATGAAAGATGGCTGTAAGAAGTCGCTCGACAAACATTTACTTCTATCGCTCTCTCGGCTATCGCATTAACAAGCAGTGTAATAAAGGCGTATGTAATATTAACATCGTGATGGGCTCCTTTCAAGAAGAGAAAAGAAAATGTAAGTTCTGACCGGGGATTTGACCAGTCTCTCTCCGGTCTTCTTTTAACATGCCGGTTGAAGCTACCACCCACCAAACCCCCTGCAAAAACGAACCAACACCTCTCTCACATTCAACATACGACCGCAAACCGCTGGAAAACGACAACCCTTTCTCTTCTCTCTGTCCTTCGCCTTGTTGGCTTTGACTACGGCCACTCACGTTTTTTCTCGTCTGACATTTCTTGTGTGCATGAAAGAGAAAAGGGCCTTAACTTCCAACCTTTTCTCTGTGTGATTCCCAGCGCCAAATGCGTGGCGCCGCGTGGACTTCTATCCTCGAAGTTTCAAGGCTTTTCTTTCTGGAGGGAGTCGATTCGGGGGAATCAAAGTTAAATCCATCTCATAAACAATGGGAGAAGCAAAAAAGAAGACAGACGAGAGTAAAAATAAGTCATTAAGCTGATAAAATCGAATAATAATTGTGAGCGAGGAATTTCTCAAGCTAAGAGAAATTGAGAAAAAGAAAAACAAAAAACAAAAGAACGATGACCGAAAGCGATTTGCATGCATGTAATCGAGTTTAAAAATCCAACGATTGACATTGATGATATTTGTTTGTGTCGGTAGTCCTTATGGCTCAAGGATGGAGTGTGCTTATGGTTTGATTGCAAGTTTTTGTCCAATCATGGTGTATATGTATGCACAAACTTTTTCATAGAATTAATAAGACCCGATGGTTAATCATAACATACATCATTGCTGTTAAAAAATACTTCGATAGATGATTTTATCCATCATTAATTTGGGGATTGTAAATTTTCATTATTTCACTAACCCTCCTCACATTAGCGGTAGTTGGGTAAGACCACTTGCGAACAAAATTTACACCAACGATATTTGCTTTAATTTTTCTGTTCTTTATCCAACCTTGGCAAATATGATTTTTTTTTTTTTTTTTGTTAAAGAGGTTTTCCCATGTTCTTTACTTGATCTATCTAGGATTTATCATTGGCCTAAAAGTAAGCTTCTAATTGGGGGAGAATATTTGAGAGGAGATAAAATTTGAGATGTGCAGTGGGTGGAGCACAAATCTTGCTTTATTGCACGAAATAAGGGTGTGGCATCAGTGTATCTTGATATGAATTAATAAATTTGATGGTGACTTGGATAAGTTAGCAGAAGATCTTTCCAGGAAAAAAGAACATATATATTGAAAAAAAAAAAATACGTTGATCCTGAAATTTTTACCCAACATTCGAAAAGGATGCTATCCCATCATAATAAGATCAAGCCGCTCTAAGCAAAGTTCCTTTTGGATAAAAAAATTTCAATATATTATATACACTTCTTAAATAGTAATGATTATACTAAAGTTTGTTGCTACTCTATTAAAAAATATGGTGAATAATATACATGGGAGGTTTGGTCACATTGCCTTCCAAAATCCACATATTTGAACATATGATAGCAATCGTGCGTAACTAGCTATAAACTTGGTTTAGGAGGGTCTCTGTAAGACTGTAACATGTAAAGACTCTTTGATCAGCCTAAAGGCTCGACAAAAGGTTCCATCGCCGGTGTTTGCCGCAACTTCTCGGGCAGGATCATATGGGTTCGTTAAATTGGTGAAGGAAAGTTCAACTATGAATGTTGAAACTCCTAGCTTGCCTTGAAACTCTGAAGCTACTTTATGCTCAAAGGGAAGAAGACAAAGTGAAGTACTTGCCATAATCCGACAACTTGACCTTGATAAATTGTCTTAGATACTTCTCCGTGGGAAGCCACTTCGCTTATTACTGAATGCAGCCTCCGCTGGCCCATTTTCTTAATGTTCTTTTGGCCCATTGTAATACGAGTGTAAATCAAGTGGCAGCTAGATTGTTAAGGCCTAAAGATGCAAATCTTTGCCCTGGAATTGGGTCTTTAACCCTCCCGAAACCCTTTGGAATCTTGTATGTGCCGAAGCTTAATGAGCTCAACCTTGATAAAATGAAATGGCTTTGTTTTCGACAAGAAGACACATGAACTTTTTTAAGGGTTTCTAAATTATTGATGAAATTAGTGTTGTACGTAATTTTATCATCATTGCATGGGTGCTTCTTTAAGGCAAAGATACATTATTAGAGTGACATCAATGTTCCATATTGAGAAAATTGTCCACAAGTCTTGCACTTATTATACGGCGACCAATTTAGTTCTAAATTGTGCCAATTTAATCCTAATTTATTTCTAAATTGTGCCAATTTAATCATAACCCTTTTGACATTTGCTAGTGTAGTTCCAAACCTTTCAATTATATCAATAAAGTCAAAAATTCTTTAACAATTTGCCTAATCCTAAATCTTTTGACGATTTGCTAATGTAATTCTTTTGACCAATTATCCAAAAAATAGGTTTAGGATTCAATGGACAAATCTTCAAAGAGGGGAAAATACCAAAAAAGTCCTAAAGCTATTGTATGGGTACCAATTCACTCTTAAACTTTTCAATTGAATCAATTTAGTCATAAACATTTTCATATCGGTACCAATTAAATTCATCTAACCAATTTAGGGTGGAAATTATTGACCTAGACGCCAATTATCATATATGGTACAACCAATGTTAATATGGACAATTTTTTATTTTTTTCATATACATTTTTTTTTCTCTTTTTTCTTTTTCCCTTATTTCCCTCCACCGCCAATCGCCACCTCCATGGTGGCCAGTGGAGATCCCTGATCGCCGACGAGAGCAAGGGCCAAGATGCCCTCGCTAACTTTTGGCCAAGGTTAGGGAAGCTGTCCTACACCAAATTTGGCGAAGGGAACCTCACCTGACCATTGCTAGAGGCTGCCCCTTATAGGCCTTTGGCGGTAGCAAGGGCTCTCACCCAAGCAAGGTGTACAATGGTGTCCTAGCCCTTACTGACCCTCACCAAAAGGCTTGCAAGGTGTCTCGGCCCTTGCCCTCCCTGGTCGCTGGCGATCTCCACCAACCCTCATGGATGTGGTGACTAGGGATGGAGGAAAATAAGGAAAAAGAAAAAAGAGAAAGGAAAGGAAAAAAATTGAAAAGAGAAGAAAAAATTAATAAAAAATGAAAAATATAAATAAAAAAAAAAGTGTCAACATCAGTGCCAACTTGCTAAGTAGGACTTTCAGCATTTAAGTCAGTAATTTTCTACCTAAATTGGCCGAAAGGACTAAATTTGTATCAATGTGAAAATATTTAGACTAAATTTGTCAAATTAAAAAGATTACAACTAAACCGGTATTAATATAATAAGTTTATGACTTTTTTATATTTTTCCCACATGCATTGAACATTCACATTTAGATAAAGTACTCTTTATAATTAATAAGTTATTTCTTGGAAATGAAGAGAGAAAAAAGGATGAACAAATTAAAGCAAACGAAGGTGAGGTGGCAACCATCAAATGAGCCACACGTGAACTCTCCATAACGCCCTCTACGAAGCACCAAAATGATATATTAGTACTAGATGAATTCAGTAACTCAACCCAAGTTCAAACGCACAAACTATATATCAAATGATTTGGTAATTCGCATTTGATATGAAAGGAGAAAAAAAAAACAATTGAAATCACTCATAGATCGCAAGTTCTCACAGCATCATCCAACAATCAAACGGGAAAAGTATAAAAAAAAGTTCTAAATTTATGATATTGGTATCAATTCAGTCTTAAATATTTCAATTTGACCAATTTAATCTTAAACATTTTCACATTAGTATCAATTCAATCCATTTGGCCAATTTTGGCTGACTGACACTAATGCGGATGCCAACCGGCTGGCAAACGCTAACAAGACAATTTTTAAATAATTTTTTTATCTTTTCAAAATTTTTCTTTTTTCTTTTCCTTTTTTCCCTCTTTTCCTCTTGGCCTTCTTCTTGCACAATGGCCGGTGAGCCTCTGACGACTTGCCAGTTGCTAGCAAGGGCTTCACAACCTCGCTTGACCTTGCCCAAGGCCGCGGGCAAAGCTAACCTCGCCATGGCCTAGCTACAAGCGAGGCAGCCTCACCCACGGCCTTGGGCGAGGGCCTCGATCCTAATCGACGAGCAGCAAGCGACGAGGGCTTCGCAGCCCTCGTCTGGAGGCTCGTCGACCATTGTGGGAGAAGAAAGCCAAGAGGAAGGAGAGGAAAAAGAAAAGGAAAAGGAAAGAAAAATGAAAAAATTAATAAAAAATTGGAAAATTTTGGAAAAAATAATATTTAAAAATTGCCACATTAGCGTTCACCGACTGGCTAACATCAGTTGGCATTTACGTCAACATCGGCAGGCCAAAATACCAATGTGAAAAATTTTATGACTATATTGGTCTAATTGAAAGATTTTGGACTGAATTGGTACCAATGTCATAAATTTAGAACTTTTTTTTTATACTTTTCCCCAGTCAAACTATAACCTATGCAAAATAAAAATCTCAACCTTTCGAGATCCTTTTATTAGCAAGAAGTGTCCAAAAGTTCCCACATAAGAACGTCGCCGAGAAGCAGTTGTACATACACTAAATAATATCACTAAGATATTGAAGTAGAAAATCTCATTACACGAATCCTCTATATGTCATTGTTATTCAAAGTCACAAAGCTCCATTTTTTAAGATAAGGCTAATATATAAATATAATTGGTTCATAATATCCGATCACTAATGACAAACACCTTCGGATGAATAAGTGATAATTTTTACTAAGAAGTTAAGAAAACGGATAGTGTTGAGATGGAGTTAAAGGTTCAACAAAAATGAAATAAAAAGGAAAAAAGTATTCCCTAAATAATTATTCGACGTGGATAACCCATTAGCTGAGAAATTTTAAATGTGACAATAAAAGTATAAAATAAATGTAAAATGTCGAAAGCAAAAATAATTTAAGGAGTGACATCAAAGTGACTTGGTGAGGGGGTAGTAAATGACTTGTTAATTTTTAGGCAAGATACGGTATGGAAAATTTTAGTTTGAAAAGTGAGGAAAATTTATTTTGGGATTTGCTTGTCTAGGATCCCTTCTGAAACAGAAAAAGTCAGATTTTTCATTATAAATAATAATACAATGGGCGATGTTTTTGCGATTGACTCATAAATATTAGCACTAAGAGCATGGGAGTATTAGGAGTGATCGGTTCTTGGTCCAATCCGATTCCATCCAAGAACTAGGAATTGGACCTAGAGGACTGGTTTCCATTTTTTGGGACAGCGGATCAGATCGATGGGTCCAAGAACCGAGAACCGAACCGATCAATTGGTCTGGTTCGGTTCGATCCGATTCCAATGAACCAAATCACTTGTTGTCATTACATTGACAAGCGAGCTATGAGGTGAGAGGGAAAGGTCAACAAGCGAGACGTGAGGCGAGGCCGTGAGAGGACGTCAAGCGAGGCGAAAGGTGAGGCCACGAGAGGGAAATGAGGCCTGAGGTGAGGCCGCAAGAGGATGTCGAGTGAGCGGGAGGCGAGGTCGCGGGAGGCAAAGTCGCGAGAGTCAAGCAACTCACATGGACCAAGGCGTGAGGTGAGGCTACGCCTGCAAGAGGGAAACTAGGAAATGGTCGATTTCACACGGTTAGGGTTAGTGAAAGAGAAGTGGAAGGAAAAGAAATGAGGAAAGTAACAACATAATGGAAAGTAACGGGAAAGTAATTGGCCTAATGGCAGAATGGTCATTCAGAAATTTAAAAAAAATTAAAATAATACACGAATGGTTGATTTGGTTCTATTGGTCCAATTCCTACCTTAAAAATAGGAACCAAATCAACTAGCTATCAGTTCCAAAAATAAGAATCAGGGACTAAACCGAACCCTTAAAATGGTCTAGAACCGATCGATTTGGTCCGATCTCTATTCAAGCGATTCTTGTTGCATACCCATAGGGAGTATTGCTAGTTTCCCTTTTTTTTATTTCTTTTATTAATATTAAAGGCAAGTCAAGTCAAGAAGCACTCGCATGGGATGGTTTCATGTACCTTTTGCAAAATGCCATGGAAGTGACGCGTTCATTGATTGTCCTTTGGTTTTCTTTTCCATCGCTATCTGCTTTTTATTAAATTATGTGGTGGAAAATGATGGTTGGTTTTCGTTTCTATTTCTTTGTTAGTGAAAAAAGCAAAGTCAAGTCAACAAAGTAAAAGAACGAAAGGACCCGCGAAAATTTTTATGCACCTTCGGCGGAAATTCCGCGTCCAATAATTCACCTTTACTTCTCTTTTCGATGGTTTTCTTTGATTATCACTGCCGCGTGATTTGAGAAGGTCATGGTCAAAAGAACAAAGTGATATATACATGATATATACATGAGAGATAAAGCTGCAATCCGACCAGCATTGCGGAAGCCCGTCGACCTTCATCTCCTCTTATGGCTGCTTGGGAGTGGCCAGCATGACCGTCCACTTCAGAATAACGCTGGAACGGTCAACGGCTAGCCGCAAATCCTTTGGAGGAAACCGGTAACCGGTTTTAATTTGTGACCCCATATTTCCTTTTTTTGGTTTTTTTTTTAATTCTATGTCAAATAATTAAATACGACAACAAGCTCAAATTTAGAGACAAAATCAAAAGAAGACCCACGAAATCAAATTTTTGAATATGAAAACAGAAAAAATAAAATAAATACCAAAATATAAATTATTATAAGTAAAAAAATTACAGCTTACTAAAATAATAATTAATGCCATTACAAAAATCTATTAATTTTTTTAAAAAAATTAAAAAACTTAAAACATTAACTTCGCAACTAATAATAAAATCATTGTGCAATGAAATAGCTCATCATTCCTTTCGCTCAAACCAAATTGCTTTTGAAGGACTCTCTAACGACCTAAAATTTATACAATTGATATCGATTATGCATAAAAAAATGAAGTAAAGAAAAGATCAAAATAAGAATAATGATTTAGTAGAGAATTCCAAAAACAATTAGTAGAGAAAAAAATGCATTCACCATATAAAAAAGCCATAAGAAGAGAATGATTTTCTTGTCTTATTTAAAGAAACAAATGAAAGTCATAATCTTCAAGAAAAATGATTCAATGTGGCCTTATGATTTTGTCTCTGAAATTTGAGGTTGCCGTAAGGAACAAAGAAGTCAAAAAAATGAAGAAGAACAAAACATGGAGTCAATGATTAAACCGGTTCAAGAAGTCCACTGGTTTCTTCCGAAAGGATATGTGGCTGGCCTTTGACAGTTCTATTGTCATTCTGCTGTGGATAGTCACGCAAGCATTTTCCTAACCTGTCAGCTAAAATAAATGTAAAATGTCGAAAAAAAATTAAGGAGTAAGATGAAAGTGACTAGGGTGAGGGGGTGATGACTCAATAATCTTTAGGCAAAATATGGAATGGAAAATTTTAGTATGAAAAGTGAGGAAAATTTATCTTGAGATTTGCTTGTCTAGAAACTCTTCTGAAAGAAAAAAGTCATGTTGCTTATTATAAATAATATTCCAATAGGGGACATTACCAAAATAATATATATATTCAAACGGGATCTTTTTGCAATTGACTTATGTATATTAGCACTAAGGGCATGAGAGCATAGCTAGCTTTCTTTTCTATTTCTTTAATTTATGGAAAAGGCAAGTCAAGTCGAGAAGCACTATATAGGATGGTTCCTTGCCCCTTCTGCAAAATGTTGCTTTTATTAAATTAGTTGGTTCCTGACTGGGAGCATCAGAAATGATTCGTTGGTTTTTGTTTCTATTTTTTTATTAGTAGAAAAAGTAAGTCGAGTCAACAGAGGAAAAGAAAGAAAGGACACACGTAAATTTTATGAACCTTCCGTGGAAATTACGCGGGCAATAATGCACCTTTACTTTCTTTTCTATGGTTTTCTTTGATTATCACTGCCGCGTGATTCGCGAAAGTCATGGCAAAAAAGAATAAAGTGATATACACATGGGAGATAAAGCTGGAACCCAATCAGACAGTAGCATTCTGCGGAAACACATCGACTTTTATCTCCTCTAGTAGCCGCTTCTTCAAATCTGAAAGGGAAGTTCTTTCTAAGGATCTCTCACGCTCTCTTAAAAGAGACAATTTCACATAAAAGAGAAAAAAGGCAGGGCGTTCACTTCAAAATAACGACATGGGAAAGAATAAAGGGAGGCAAGGCTGCGAGAGTCGAGCAACTCACTCGGACCAAGGCGTGAGGTGAGGTTGTGCCTGCAAGAGGGAAATTGGGAAAGGGCTGATTTCACACGGTTAGGGTTAGCAAAAGAGAAGTGGAAGAGAAAGAAATGGGGAAAGTAATGCCGGAAGGGAAAGACACGGGAAAGTGACGGTATGATGGGAAAGAGTTGGGAAAGTAATTAGCCTAATGGCAGGATGGTCATTCAGAAATTTTAAAAAAATTAGAATAATGCATGAATGATTGGTCCGGTCCTATTGGTCCAATTCCTACCTTGGAAATATGAACTGAATCGATCAGTCATCAATTCCAAAAATAGAAATTGGGGACCGGACCAATACCCTTTAAGATCGTCCAAAACCGATTGCTCCAGTCCAATCTTGATTCGAGCGATTCCCATTACATATATCTAGATAGTATTGTTAATTTTGCTCCGATCCAATATTGATTCGAGTGATTCGCGTTACATATCTCTAGATAGTATTGTTAGTTTTTTTTTCCTATTTCTTTTATTAATGTTAAAGGCAAGTCAAGTCAAGTCAAAAAGCACCACATAGTACCTTCTGCAAAATGTCAATAAAGTGACACTGCATTGATTGTCCTTTGATTTTCTTTTCTATCCTATCTACTTTTTATTAAATTAATTCTACCAACCGGTACCGTTTAAGATTGTCCAAAACTGATTGCTTCAATCCAATCTTGATTGCTCCAATCCAATCTTGATTCAAGCGATTCCCGTTACATATCTCTAGATAGTATTGTTAGTTTTGCTCCGATCCAATCTTGATTCGAGCGATTCGTGTTACATATCTCTAGATAGTATTGTTAGCTTTTTTTCTATTTCTTTTATTAATGTTAAAGGCAAGTCAAGTGAAGTCAAGTCAAAAAGCACCGCATAGTACCTTCTGCAAAATGCCAAGAAAGTGACACCTGCATTGATTATCCTTTGATTTTCTTTTCCATCGCTATCTACTTTTTATTAAATTAATTCTACCCACCGGTACCCTTTAAGATCGTCCATAACCGATTGCTTAAGTCCAATCTTGATTCAAGCGATTCCCGTTACACATCTCTAAATAGTATTGTTAATTTTGCTCCGGTCCAATCTTGATTCGAGCGATTCGCATTACATATCTCTAGATAGTATTGTTAGTTTTCTTTTTTATTTCTTTTATTATTGTTAAAGGCAAGTCAAGTCAAGTCAAGAAGCACCTACATAGGATGGTTCCATGTACCTTCTACAAAATGCCATGAAAATGACATGTGCATTGACTGTCCTTTGGTTTTTTTTTTCTATCGCTATCTACTTTGTATTAAATTAATTCTACCGACCAGTACCCCTTAAGATCATCCAGAACCGATTGCTCCGGTCAAATCTTGATTAGAGCAATTCCTATTACATATCTCTAGATAGTATTGTTAGTTTTGCTCCGATCTAATCTTGATTCGAGTGATTCGTGTTACATATCTCTAAATAGTATTGTTAGTTTTTTTCTTTCTTTTATTAAAGTCAAAAAGCATCACATAGTACCTTCTGCAAAATGCCGTGTAAGTGACACCTGCATTGATTGTCCTTTGATTTTCTTTTCCATCACTATCTGCTTTTTATTAAATTAATTGGTAGAAAATATGCTAATCGACTCAGAGCATCACCGTTCAAAAAAAAAAAAAAAAAAAAAAAAAAACTAGAAATGATGGTTGGTTTTCGTTTTTGTTTCTTCGTTAGTGGAAAAAGCAAAGTCAAGTCAACAAAGGAAAAGAAAGAAAGGGCCCGCGAAAATTTTTATGCACCTTGCGCGGAAATTTCGCGTGCAATAATTCACCTTTACTTCTCTTTTCGATGGTTTTCTTTGATTATCACTGCCGCGTGATTTGAGAAGGTCATGGTCAAAAGAACAAAGTGATATATACATGATATATACACGAGAGATAAAGCTGCAACCGACCAGACAGCAAGCATTCTGCGGAATCCCGTCAACCTTCATCTCTTCTGATGGCTGCTTGGGAGTGGCCAGCATGATCGTCTACTTCAGAATAACGGTGGAACGGTCAACGGCTAGCCGCAAATCCTTTGGAGGAAACCAGTAACCGATTTTAATTTGTGACCCCATATTTCCCTTTTTGTTTTTTTTTATTTTACTTCTATGTCAAATAAGATTTTTAATGGTATTAAACTTATGAATTTCCACATAACTTGCCACATCGCAAGATTAATGGCAAATTCGAACAAAAGTTAACGGATGGTAGATCTATCACATATGTGCCAGGTTTGGAATTTTTGGTGGTCAAAATAATAATTTTGGGTAAATTTATCACAAAAAAGATTAGTTTGGAATTTTTTGGGGTATTAACCCTAAAAAAAATGAAGTAAAGAAAATATTAAAATAAGAATAATTAGTTAGTAGAGAATTCCAAAAATAATTAGTAGAGAAAAAAAGCATTCGCCATATAAAAAAGCCATAAGAAGAGAATGATTTTCTTATCTTATTTAAAGAAACGAATGAAAGTCATAATCTTTAAGAAAAATGATTCAATGTGGCCTTCTGATTTTGTCTCTGAAATTTGAGGTTGCCGTAAGGAACATAGAAGTCAAAAAAATGAAGAAGAACAAAACATGGAGTCAATGATTAATCCAGTTCAAGAAGTCCACTGGTTTCCTCCAAAAGGATATGTGGCTGGCCTTTGACAGTTCTACTGTCATTCTGCAGTGGATGGTCACGCAAGCATTTTCCTAACCTATTAGCTAAGAAATCCTAAATGTGACATTAAAAGTATAAAATAAATTGTAAAATGTTAAAAAAAAATCAAGGAGTAAGATCAAAGTGACTAGGCTGAGGAGGTGATGACTTAATAATCTTTAGGCAAGATATGGTATGGAAAAGTTTAGTATGAAAAGGGAGGATTTTTTTTTTTTTGCTTGTCTAGAATCTTTTCTGAAAGAAAAAGTCAATTATTCATCATAAATAATATTTCAATAGGTAATATTTTTGTGATTGACTCGTGTATATTAACACTAAGGGCATGGGGGAATAGCTAGCTTTCTTTTTTATTTCTTTAATTTGTGGAAAAGGTAAGTCAAGTCGAGAAGCACTGTATGGTGTACAGCATGGTTCCATGCCCCTTCTGTAAAATGTTGCTTCTTATTAAATTAGTTGGTGGGCAATATGCTTACCGACTCGGAGCATGAGAGATGATTCGTTGGTTTTTCTTTCTATTTCTTTATTAATAGAAAAAGCAAATCAAGTCAACAGAGGAAAAGAAAGGACACGCGTAAATTTTATGCACCTTCCGTGGAAATGACGCGTGCAATAATTCACCTTTACTTTCTTTTCTATAGCTTTCTTTCATTAGCACTGCCGCGTGATTCGAGAAAGTCAGGGTCAAAAAGAACAAAGTGATATACACAGGAGAGATAAAGCTGCAACCCAACTAGACAGTAATAGCCGCTTCTTCGAATATATAAAGCATTCTGCGGAAGCACATCGACATTCATCTCCTCTACCACCATCTTCAGGCAGCATTTTTCTGGAAAAGAAAAAAAAGCATTCCCCACCCTTTCTCCTGAACTCAACCGGCCAGCCACCTCCACCATCTCCGTCCGACTACGTCCGGCCACCGACTGCTCTCGCATCCCATTCCCGGATTCCTTTTTCATTCCTTCCTTCACTGTCACCTACTTCTTTACTCTCACGAAAAAGGGGAAGAAAAAAAAAAAAAGCATCTTGGTCTTTCCCTGCTCCGTGAACGGTTGCCATTGAAGCCCCACACAAAACCTCGGAGCCACAGCCGATCTACGTCGTCCGCCCGCTGCCATTCGTCGTCGCCGTCCCTGACCTCGGTGGAGTCGACTGAAGCCTGACACGAGTTTGGAGTCGCTATTCTCAACCTTCGCCGCCGACGATGCCCACGGAATCCAAGCGAGGTAGGGCCCCCACGATTGAGTTCTCGTTCCTTCTTCTTTTTTTTGCCTCGTCCTGCTTGATTTTAAAAGAGCAAAGCAAGCTCGATTTCTTTAGTCCTCACTCGCGTCGGATCTGAATGAGTCGGTTTTTCTTAAGTTTGAACGTTGCTCGCTGATTTCTCTTGAGTTTAAGTGTGAGCTCGAGCTCCGAATAGGTCCATATTCTCTCTCCAACTCGCTGCCCACTTCGTGTTTGAAGAAATGCCTGAACAGATTCGAATTTGTTCTGTTCAATGCAAGACATGGTATGGAAAAATTTAGTTTGAAAAGTGAGGGAAATTTATTTTGGGATTTGCTTTTGTAGAAGCCCTTTCGAAAGAAAAAAGGCAGATTTTTCATTATAAATAATATTCTAACAGGCGGTGTTATGCGATTGACTCATGTATATTAACACCAGGAGCACGGGAGTGTTGCTAGTTTTCTTTTCTATTTCTTTTATTAATGGAAAAGGCAAGTCAAGTCAAGAAGCACCTATATAGGATGGTTCCGTGCACCTTATGCAAAATGCTGCTTTCTGTTAAATTAGTTGGTGGAGTATATGCTTATCGACTCGGAGCATCAGAAATGATCTTGATTTTCGTTTCTATTTCTTTATTAGTACAAAGTGATATCCATATGAGAGATAGAGCTGCAACCCGACCAGACACTAAGCATTCTGAGGAAGCACATCAAACTTCATCTCCTCTAATGGCTGCTTCTTCAGATCTGAAAGGGAATTATGACGTCTTCCTGAGTTTCAGAGGTACTGACGTTCGAAACAACTTCCTTGGTCATCTCTATACGGCTCTTGACCAGAAAGGAATCTACACTTACGTTGATAGCGAGGAGCTTCAGAAAGGCGAACAAATAACACCGGCGCTTATTAAGGCGATTGAGGACTCGCGCATCGCGATCATCATTTTCTCCGAGGACTATGCTTCCTCGACATGGTGTTTGGAAGAGGTGGCGCAAATCATGGAGTGCAAGAAGCAAAGAGACCTCGTGGTCTTTCCAGTGTTTTACAAAGTGGATCCCAGAGAAGTGAGAACACCAAGAGAGAGCTACCGAAAAGCTATGGTTAAGCATGAGAGAAAGTTTGGGAGAGATTCGGAGAAAGTGAAGAGATGGAAGAAGGCTCTCTATGATGCCGGTAGCTTGTCCGGGTGGGATTTGAAGGATAAGTAAGTACTAAGTAGTGATTGATGTGACACTGCTTTGTTTTTTCTTTTTTATATGCTGAATCTCTTCTTCTTTTTCCATGAAAGTGAATTATCTTTGGAAATTGATGTATCTAGTACCTTTCCGGATTTTGTCAGAGTTGAAGCAGATCTTATCAACAGAATTGTGCGGGAGATCTCTAAGCAGCTGGACCGAAAACCGTTACACGTTGCCAAGCATCCGGTTGGAATACATCGACAAGTGGTAAAGCTGGAATCTATGTTAAATCTCGAGTCTCGTGATGATGTTCTCATGATAGGATTATGGGGACAAGGAGGCATAGGAAAAACAACATTAGCCAAAGCCGTTTACAATGATATATTCAAAGGATTTGAGGCTTCATGTTTTTTGGCAAACGTTCGTGAAACTTCAAAAGATTCCAAGGATTTAGTTCATTTGCAAGAAAAATTGTTGTCCGAGATATTAGTGGGAAAAGAATTAACAATGTTTAGTGTTGATGGAGGTATTAATTTGATGCAACATAGACTTTGCCGCAAAAGAGTCCTCCTTGTTCTCGACGATGTCGATGACGTAAAACAATTAAATGCTTTAGCTGGAGGGCGTGAATGGTTTGGTAAAGGAAGCAGAATCATCATCACTACGAGAGATAACCATCTATTAACTGTCCATGGGATAGATGAAGATCATATCTATGAAGTTAAAACTCTATGGTATCAGGAAGCTCTTGAACTTTTCAATAAACATGCTTTTCTTAGAAGTGAGGAAATAGTGATAGGGACGGATCTTGTGGATAGTGCTTTGCATTATGCTAATGGTCTTCCTTTAGCGCTTGAGGTATTGGGCTCTTTCCTATGTGGTAGAAGAGAACGGGAGTGGGAAAGCGCATTGAATAAACTTGCTAAAAGTCCTGACAAAACCATCAATGGCGTTCTCAAGTTAAGTTACGATGGACTAGAAGACTATGCAAAGGAGATTTTCCTTGATATTGCATGTTTCTTCAAGGGGCGATCTATAGAGCACATTATGGAAGTCCTTAACAGTTGCGACTTTGACACGACTATTGGAGTGCGAGTTCTTGTTGAGAAGTCCTTAATAACTGAAGAAAGGGGGATGATACAGATGCATGACTTGATTCAGTTGATGGGCATGGATATTGTTAAACAAGAATGTCACGATGATCCTGGAAGACGCAGCAGGATATGGCTTTGTGAAGATGTCTGTGAAGTTCTATCAGGGGAAATGGTAAGTTTTGGTGGTTTAAACACTGATTTTACTCTCTTCTTCTCTGACTTCGTATGCTAATTGCAATGCAAGTTCTATAAATGCAGGGAACAGATGCAGTAAAAGCCATAGTTTTGGATTTACCCAAGACAGAAGTAATATACATAGGTCCCAATGCTTTCACAAACATGAGAAGATTGAGGTTGCTCATCATGATTAATGTGCATAACTCTTTCCAAGGTCCCATCTGTCTTCCTAACGGACTGAGATGTTTTCGATGGCCTGAATGTCCTTCTTCAGTTCTCAAATTTCCCCCTGGCCCAAAGAAGTTAGTCAGACTTGATCTGTGCAAAAGCAACATTCAAGTCCCGGTGGACCAATTTAAGGTGCGCATTCAAATGAATTTTCCTTATCTCTTACATATCTATATCTGTATGCATATGATTATGATTATATATATGTATGTCTTATTGAAAACTTTGAATGCAATAATTACTATGATGATGCTCGTTAATTGTGCTTAAGAATCATCTGCATCTATTAAATTGTTTATATATGATTAAAGCATTAAAAACAAGATGTCGATCTACTGCATGAACCAACATAAGTGGATTCTTCCCGTTTCAGGGGAGTATTAAGCACTTTCCTATGTGAATTTTAATGTCGACTCAAACAGAAGATACTTGCTAAAAAAGTTCAATCTCATTTTCAAATGTTAGAAATACTGAAATCATAAGAAGAATGGACTTATACGGTTGGTAACTTTAATACCGAAAATTGGAACAAGAACTTATTGGTGACATAATTTAACGATTGAATGATGAACATGCTTAGTATTTTAATAAACATGAACTGAGGATTCAATTTGTATGCCTTTGAAATGATAGATACTGAAAATGCTATCAAAGATTATATATTTTACATAAGAGATGAGCTTACTAGATTCTTTTCAAAATTGTATATGAAAATAGAATGAGATTTTCTGTGCTCATTTGCTTTATCGTTGAAGCGAATGCACGCTAAGTACAGTTGATTGAACCTTCCGTTAATGTTTCTATGATAGAATGCAGCCGATAATGAAAAGAGATATATAGAAATCATGCAGTAAAGGATCTTTAAAGGAGTGAAGTCTTTAGTGTAAGTCAGCCCCAAAAGTCCTGTCTATTTTTATTGTACCGACCTAACCAGAGATTTCTGGCAAGTACTTCTTTATTTTTAGGAGGAGGAATAAGCGGAACTCCAAGAAAGTTATCTTCATCTTTACGGATAAAATATTCATTTTCAAATATAACTGGGAGTTTCTCCTTCTCCTTCCAAGTATGTAACACGTTCCCCTCCTTTCCTTTCAATCGGGCCATTCGGTTGCGCCCTTACTCCATTTATTCCTAAGTGAGAAATCACAAGATGAAAAGCAACTCTCAGGGGAGATAGATTGACCAGCCATTCCTTCTCCCGCTATTTTAAATAAAAGCTTGTGGAGTACAATTCCATGGAAGAGTCTTACTTTATAGACGCGCTAGCGCACCACATCTAGGATGCTGGTAGCAAGTAATGGCTTTCACACATGACTAATAAGGCTTTTTAAAAAGAAGTAAGGGGCTCGCTTTGCTAATTAAATATATTTTAACTTAAATCTAATCTTAAGTTATGTATATATGTGTTATATTTATATCCATATAAATACTACTGTACAAAGTAAAGGTGACCTTCTGCAGGATTTCAATTTAATTCCTTCCCCAAAATGTCTCGATTACTTATTTTACAAATATTGTATTTATTGAGAGGTGCGTAAACTATTAGTCTATTTTATCTCTCACATGTTTCACAATCTAAATTTTAATCTTTTCTATCCCATAACAAATTTCTTATTGCAAATTTTAATCTTGAAATATCCTACATTCATTCTATGTTTGTGTATTGTGTGTTTACCAACAATTTCTTTCCATTAAATATTTCTAATTTAGTGGTTCTGCTCAATTTTTCAGATATCAATTTTTTTTCAAATCTTGTGCATACTCTTTCAGTTTTCTCTTCCTATGCCTCAAAAGAGACAAACTTCGTGGACTTTCAATTATGCTGTCATGCTTGTCGGCCACATTGACGCCGGAATGTGTTGAGCGAACAAATAAATAGAAGGGGTTTTTCAATCTAAATGAAGTGGAAAAACCCCACTATGGAGGGTAGGAAAGAGACAACATACACTAGGTCTCCCTTGGCCAAATCACCGCCTTTGTAGGCCAGTCCAAGGATCGCTTAATAAACTCATATTTAATAAGGGAGTGGGAGTGCTCTGTATACACCACATGATCAACTAATTTCTTATCACACGGGTCTTGAATGATGATCAAGTATTTTTCATTAAATATTTTTATCTTCATTTTATTTCCATGTGGATATTTCTTGCAGGACTTTAAAAATTTGAAGTTCCTTTACTTCAGTGAATGTCTGTCCATGGTTTGTATGCCAAACCTCGATTTTTGTCCCAATCTCGAGGAATTGGTTCTCAAAGGGTGCAAAGGTGACCTTACACAGGATTTCAATTTAATTTCTTCCCCAAAATGTCTCAAATACTTATTTTACATATATTGTATTCATAGAGAGGTGCGTAAACTATTAATTTATTTGATCTCTCACATGTTTCACAATCTAAATTTTAATCTTTTCTATCCTACAACAAATTTCTTATTGCATATTTTAATCTTGAAATATTTTACATATATTCTATGTTTATGTATTGTGTATTTACCAACAATTTCTTTCCATTAAATATTTCTAATATGGTGGTTTTGCTCAATTTTTCAAAAATCAATTTTTTCAAATCTTGTGCATACTCTTATATCTTTCTCTTCTTATGCCTCTTATGAGACAAACTTTGTGGGCCTTCAATTTTGCTGTCGTGCTCGTCGGCCACACGGATTTCAGAACGTGTTGAACGAACAAATAAGTAAAAGGGTTTTTTCAATCTTGATGAAGTAGAAAAACCCCGCTATGGACGATAGGAAGAGACTAGATAATCTAGGTCTCCCTTAGCCAAATCACTAGGCCACTCCAAGGATGCAACACTCTCTTGATCACTCATGAATTCACCAAAAAGACAGAAAGAAAGACAAAGAAAAAGATAGAATGAAACTTCATTTTAAGGGGGGGAGGGGGTGGTTTATTTCAAGGAAAATAAATGATTCGATAAATATTTTTCTAAAAATAATTGTTTGAAGTAATTAGTCAATGAAATGCATTTTCATTATCGACAATAGTTTAAATTTAAATATTTTTTGTAGACAATGAAAATATTTTTCATTTATTCATTTTTGTAAGCGATATAAGCGATCATTTTATGAAAATATTTTTCAAATCAATAATTTTTTGTGAAATAAATGAAGTCTTAATAAATTCATTGTTTACAATGAGACTGAGAGGGCACTTATAACTAGAAGCCTAAGATACCTTTGAGTAACCCTCAAGTGAAGTAAAATTATCCTAAAATACAAAATTCAAATAGGCAACGGTATTATCAAATTGCAATCAAGACAAAAGCAATTCTAAAAATTATAAACAAACTCACGGATCAAGAAAATATATTCTATTCACAAGAGAGGATCTTGAAATCTTTGAAAATGGATCCAAAATATTTCCCATATCATATTCTCCCTTGGAAAGGACTCATCCTCGAGGCCAACTTCGGGGTGATGGATCAGCAACATGGAAATTGGCAGAAACACCATTCTATCCACAAAGCTCACTATTGTAGGCATTATTGTCAATGCGTTCCAAAACTAGAAAAGAACCATTTGCTTGTGGAGATAATTTAGCACGACCACTAGGTGGAAAGCGCTCTACTCAAATGAATCCAGACAAGATCACCTTCTCTGAAAACGGCAGGCTTTTCTATGTTGGTTTGCTTGACGGGGATATTTGTCAGTTTGCTTCAAAATTCTCCTCCTCACTTCCTCATGTAACTCCTTGATTGTCTCAGCTTTTTCTCCAGCATCTCCACTAAATTGACACCTAGTGGATAATGGTGTAAGATACAACTTCAAATTGGCATTTTCCTTGCCATATTATTATCTGCAAACTCAGCTTGAACCAATAATAAAATCCATTGTTTAACATGTTATCTAATAAAACTCCTTAATAAGATGGGTAGCAGAACTAAACTGAGGCCA
The DNA here is from genome assembly GCA_016097485.1 of Eucalyptus sideroxylon x Eucalyptus melliodora. NCBI lineage: Eukaryota > Viridiplantae > Streptophyta > Magnoliopsida > Myrtales > Myrtaceae > Eucalyptus > Eucalyptus sideroxylon x Eucalyptus melliodora. The sequence goes on along the minus strand of CM027831.1, from coordinate 19,444,329 downwards.
ACTCCTAATGTGGGCCAAAAGTGACTAATGAACTTGACATAAGGGGTTGTCTTTGGAATACCACGTAGGTGCACAATTTCACTAATATAAAGTTCGGCAACACGTAATGCATCAAGGGTCTACTGCGTTCAACAAAAAGTGTGATTCTTAAAAATCGATCGACCAATTACCATGACCTAATAAGTGATGACGAGAGATTCCCCAGCTTCCACCGCCATTACAGCAGGTTTGCGTATCTCTACATAAGATTGTAGATCTATCAAGTGCCACTTATGTTAGCTTGAATTCATGTCATGAATTAGCTGGCAAAGGATTTAAACGTGGCTTGTGTGCTCCCACTTGAGGTTACACTCTCTCTCTGTAAATTACATGTATTGTTTCTAAATTTATACATAGTGGCCACACCAATTAGCATTGGAATGATTTCTCTTGTTTGTCGCTCGATAGAGCTCTAGTGTGTGGTGAAATTACGAGTGTTGTTCTTTTTTTATCTTCTCTTTTGGCCAAGGATCGCTCAGTAAACTCGTATTTGAAAAGTGAGAGGGAGTGCTCCGTATACACCATAGGATCAACTAATTTCTGATCACACGGGACTTGAATGATGATCAAGTGTTTTTCATTAAATATTTTCATCTTCATTTTTTTTTTTTCCGTATGGATGTTTCTTGCAGGACTTTAAAAATTTGAAGTTCCTTAACTTCAGTGAATGTTCATCAATGGTTTGTATGCCGGATCTCAATTTGACTCCAAATCTCGAGGAACTGGATCTCCATAAATGCAAAAATTTGGAGCGTGCTCACGAATCAGTTGCATATCACACCAAGTTACGGTTGTTGAATCTAGAAGGGTGCTCTAACCTTCAGCATCTCTTTGATGTGCTCCAATCCAAGAATCTTCAACTTCTCAATCTTATTAATTGCTCAAAGTTGCAAAGATTCCCTGATATTCCGAATAAAATCAAAGGCTTGCAAGAACTTTATTTAAAAGGGACTTCAATCGAGGAACTTCCTGCATCCATAGAAAATCTTGTCTCTTTGAAGATTTTGAGTTCAATTAATTGCAAGAAACTGGCAAACCTCCCATCTAGCATTTATAAGTTGCCAAGTCTTGAGAGATTGATACTTGATGGTTGTTCAAAACTAATCACGTTTCCAAAAAAGGAGGAGGATTTGAGAGATCTACATAGCAATATAGGATTTCCTAAGCTACTGGTCTTAGGGCTTGGGGGATGCAATCTACTAGAAGTAGAGTTCCTAGAGAATCATTCATGTTTTCCATACTTAAGAAGTCTAGATTTGGCTGAAAACAATTTTGCTAAGTTTCCGACATGCGGGCAGCTAAATAATTTACTCCAATTGGATGTTTCGGAGTGCCGACAACTAGAAGAGATTGGCAAGATTCCAAGGCAATTGCAGCAGTTGCATGCAGAGAATTGTGAATCTCTAAGTAAAATTCCCTCCGACATATGGGCCAGTAATGATATTGACTTATTATGTCATGGACCGGTCCATAGTGAGGTTAGACTCTCTCTCTCTCTCTCTCTCTGAAACTCCTCTTTTCTATGTCAAATTCGAAATGTTATCTTAACAATTTACATCTATGACAGCTATGTTTTCACATGTGGAGTCGCTTGATTCTTCTACCTGGAGGAGAGATGCCGCAATGGTTGCTCCCGAATAAAGAGGGTTATATATCTTTCATGGCTTCAAAGGATTTATATAAGAAGTTCCTAGGATTAGCTATCTGCGTTGTAATTCGAGCAAAGAAAGGGAAACAAAATTTTGGATTCTGGATCTATTTATACATTAATGGCAAAAAAAAAGGTTGTTTCAGATTGATTCGATATCCATTTCATTCGAGTCATGTGTGGTTTACTACTTTTAAAATGGAGCAGCTATGGGGAGTAGGTGCTTTTGGTCCAAATGACTCAAGTTCTTTCCAGTTAGGCATTAGAGCAGAGGATGGTATAATTGTAAAAAAGTGCGGATTTCGATTAATATGCAAGCCACTAGAGGATGATTTGGAGGCTTTGTATCAAGACGACGAGTTACTGGATCCAGGTTTGTTCTATGAGATTTGGCACGATGATAAAGAAGTGACCACAAAGGAAAAAAGTTTGGACGATCTCTTAATGCAGGTCTCCTTCCCTCCTCCCTCCCTCTCTCCCTCCCTTCACGCAATTATGGTGTGTGTTTGATTGAAATAGGTGCATTGTGTTTGTATAATGCAAAAGCTGCAAATGCTAGTAAACAAAACAAGCTAATGTATTGTGATTTTGCACCTACATGTAATAGCGGTGGCTACAAAATCTAGAAGATAACAAAAGGAGGTCAAAGGAAGACGGTGAAAGGGAAACAGAAGACGACCCCGATACGATGTCATGGCTGGCCATAATATCATGGCTGACTTCTCAGTTGAGGTCTGTCTCTCTCTCTCTCTCCGGGTGCGCCATAAGTGCATGTGTTGATTTGTTGGAGTGTATGTCGGGCACACTGTGTTTGTATAATGCAAAAACTGAAAATTCTGTACAAACAAGCAAATCTAACGTAAAGTGATTCTGCATTTACATGTGATAGGGTTGGCTACAACACTCGCAAGTGAATGATTCCATGAGTATTACATATAAGGCAATGAAGGATCGATATGTTTAATTATTATAAAACTCTAGCTTTGGTTGAATTACAAGAAAAATTCTCAAATCAAACTCTTCTATTTGAGCTGATTATCAACTTGAGTACGTCTAACAATTTACTGGTATGACAGAAGTATCGCTATTCCGGATTTCCTTCTTACTATAGAGATATTCTCCCCGGAGGAGATATGCCAGAGGAGTTTGTGCTTGTTGAAGGCGGTACCATATCTTTCATGGTTTCACAAGATTTCTATGATAAGTTCCTGGGATTAGCTCTATGTGTTGCTTTCAGCATAGAAGATGGAGAAAAGGAAGTATTTTTTGACATCGTGCCCCATGTTAACGGCCAACGACGGAATGGGCTATCAGGATCTCTCGGTTCATTTGATTCAGATCACATGTGGATTCAATATCTCAAACCGAATGTGCTGTGGGGAGTGTTGGAGGGAGCAGTTGATTTTCTTGAATTTGACGAGGATTGCTTACGATTTAGCCTCACACTCAGCGTATTGGGTGGAACCGTGAAAAATTTGGGGTATGTGCTAAGATGCAAGCACATGGATGATGGTATGAAGGTTGTGCTCAAAGACAATCAATTAGTGGATCCAACTTCAATTTATGAAATGAAGTTGAGAGAATTCTTAGACAAATTTCTCCCACGCCAAATGGAAGCATGGTGAAACAGATTTATGGGAAGAGGTGAGTGCAGTAGCGCTGGCATGCAGCTCTGAAGGAAGCAATCTTTAAGCCAGCGAAACAAATTGGGCCAGCTAAACAAATTGGGGGTTGGCATATGTTTCTTGATACGCTGGACATCTGTATGTTGTTTAAGTAAGAGATGGCGTTCAATTTAATCTCTAATGTCAGATTAGGAAAATGGAGAGAGGGTGACTGGCACACAAGACATTTCAATTCAGTAGAACGTGGCATGGTGTTTGGCTCAAATATCTCCACCACGTGTAGTCAAATCATATCAATAAATGACATGTCAGTTTCTTTTGTTACTCATATTGGGTGGAGCTAACAAAAAACTTAATTATATTGATTGAACAAATTTTAAGACTTGATTTCACTTTTCGAAAGTTTTGGAATTTAATTCTATTTTCGCAACAAGTTTTACGACTTCTAGAGTACTTATTTATAAACAAATTGTATTCATGTTTCATTTCTCCCAAGCATTGTTTCCCTTTACTTGGGTAATTTCAATTTTTTTATGTAGTTTATAGATGAAGCAAAAAGGTTTGCGGCACTAATATGTATGTTAATCTTTGCTCATTGCCAAAAATAATCTTTGTTATGCCCTTGTGTTAATGTTAGTCATTAGTAAACTTAAATTAATATAGTAAATTTCATCAAATAGTCATAATAAATAACGAAATTTCTCGGTAGATACTCCTGAGCAAGTGTAAATCACCCGAAATCCTCGAAATATGATTATTAACTTTGCAGTATAGCTTTCCACCATGAACGTCCCTTTCGTTATACTTAATATGTGCGCATCATCATTATTCAATTCTCCATTCATATAGTAATTCTCCTCTTTATTTGTAAATGATAGTATTTGTATATTGTAAGTATTTTTCCGACGGTCATAAGTCTCGTGAAGTTTTCATGATCATCGCTACCTCTCTAGTTAGTAACTTTCTTTTAAGATTAGCAATTTGATTGTAGAGTTTATATCTTGATGATCCTATCACTTAGGAATTATCCAATACCATGGTAAATTCCTTCATCGAACTCATAAGTGACGATATGGATATTTAGTAACTACAAAGTGCCATCAACAGCGGTACTTTCTAGAGATTCCTTGCAACTTTAGGTGATGATGAGTAGCATTTCTTCAAAGAGAGTAGGTTTCCTCAAAGTTCTCGTAAGCTTGGGAGTTACTAGCATTCGAAAACTTTTCGAGGGACTATCCCCTTATTTGAGAAAATTATTTTATTCGGCAATCAAATTGCTAATAGCTAACATGATGTGGCCAGCCAATTAAATTGATTGTATAAAATGATGGTCCTCTTACTTGACGCTTAAATTTTGAAACTGATTTGCTTGCTGCACCACACGTCTTTTTTGTGGTGATTTTAAGCTTGATTAGCACTCTTAACTAAACTATCCTTAATCTAATACTGGCCCTTCTATACTCTGATTGGAATGACCCCGGCAGAGCCAATCTACAAAATCAACGGACCAAAGATTTGAAAACAATGCATCATGCATTTCCTGATAAAATCCTTCTCAATTTGTAATGCAAAATGGTTGAACATAACCATAAGATAGACCTTAAACACATGGCTAACAACTATATCGATTATTTTAAATCAGAACTCTATCAAGTATTTAGTAAGAAAGTCTATTATACTAGACACTTAGTTAATAGCTAGGTACACTTATCTCATGGAAGGGACTTAGGTCTGGTCTCCCGGCTCTTACAGACCACCTTCTCGAGGACAATGAAGAAACAGGTTGACCAATATCGTTCAACAATGGCGCACGATGGGAAAAGTCCACTTACCGGCCTAGACATCCACTGAATATCACGGCATAGGCCAAGCCAAAGATGTTTGTATCGCATCAAAGTTCTCGCCATGTCTACATTCTCCCATATCATTGGGCAATTATGCCCTCCCATATGTCGGATCACCATTTGAATGAAAATGGGGCTCACAAGGCACACCTTGCAATCTTGCAAAAGTATCAAGTGTTTTTGACTTCTTACACGGAATTAATGAATCTACGGAGAGTTTATTAGTTCAACAGATCGCTTAACTACCTGCGTTATTAGAGCTGCATCACCATGCAAGGTTCAATGCTTGTTAAGCTGTTAGATGAAGTTAGGATCTTTTATGTCCCCATTTTGGGACAAGGTAGTATACAAGACTTATAAGGTACAGGCCTTTGAAGACAGAGGATAACCTCAGACTAAAATGCACTCCATGTTGCAGCTAATAGAGAATGAAAAGATTTATATTTGAGGCAAGCCAAGAAAAAATAATGAGTAACCTCATAAGTTGCTCCGGGAAGTGCTCCGGGAAGAAGCTCAGGTGCATCAGTTTCCTGCTCACAATTCGACTCTCTCCCCACTCCCTAGTGGATGCAATGACAAAGCCGCAAGATTGTTGTGATTTTTGAGGACTGGACAAGCCATATCTGACACAATGCAATTCCACAAAAACAATAAGAAAAAAATTCAGGATTATTGTGGGATAACTGGAAAATCTATTGCTAAAACTTTGCAGGTGCTCGTGGTTTCTACACACCATCCATCACTTAGGAGCTTTGGAGACTTAATTCGTCTAAATGATGTTATGATGATATAACAACTAATGACAACCAACAGAAGATCTATAATACTTTTTTGCCAAAATAACCAAAGATAATTGTCAGTCAAAGTTGTTTAATCTTAGAAATCTGCACCAATTTGAATGGAAAAGCTAGCAAATGTACTATCCGTGTCATCTCCAACTGCAAATGGATTGCATTCGGGTCCTTATAGATGGAGCTTAAGTGCATTTTGGATCTTACGCGTCTTTTATCAATTACAAGAAGTGGTGTGCGTAAATGCTTAGTGCCTTTTTTGTCAAAGAAATAAAAGGAAAAAAGAATGACATCTTCACAGGAAACCCAAACTACAGTTACAACGAAACCATTACTTTGGAAGGGAATTTAGAAATTAAACTTTAGCGCTGGGACAGCAATATCTGAATTTCCTTATCCCCTTCCCCCTTTGGCTGCTCACCAAACGCACTTATGCCAATGCCAACAAATCTACCAGGGTAGGTGTTATGTGCATGCGCATCAGTTTTGTGAACAAAGAATCTTTAGATTACAATTGCCAGTTTAAAATGCATCAGATGGGCAGACTATCCAAGAAAAGTAACACCATTGAAAATTTTGTATCTATAGATCTTTCTAAAGTTGGCAACAGGTGGAAAACTAGAAAGTGCACTTATCCCAAAGATCAAACAAGAGATGCATGCATCAAATTCATGCTAATATAAGTAGAAAAAAAAATTGTGTCTAATCAAATATTTGAAAGACAGCATACTGATATCTGAAATTCAATAGATGATGGTGCACGTACTTTAACAAAAGATCAGATACAAAGAGCCCCCATATCAGGTGGCCCTCCATCAGATCCAGTAGAAAGTGCAGATGTGTCAGACCCTCTCTTGCCTCGCTTCTTTTCCTTTCTGCCTTTTCTGGATTCAAGAGCTTGATCACTGCAAAACAACATTTAGACATAAAAAAAGGAGAAATCTTCAGTGCAGTCTTTGTTCTTGTAAGTATAAATTTATACTACTCATGTATGAACATTTTTCCAAAGTGAACCCATTATCCGACAAAGCGTTGGAGAGAAAATATTCCAGACTTGAAGTTAAGTATGATACAATGTTGGATACATACGCCATAATTTCAAGATACGTATAGGCTCCAATCACATGGTAACAGGAAAGATACTTCAACAAAAGACAAGCTTAAACTATAACTTGACATATAAAGCACAGAGAGAATGATAAATACTTGGAAATTGCAGGGACTTTCCCTGTCCCTGACCCACAACAGGACTTATATTTCTTTTTTGAACCACATGGACAAGCCTTGTTTCTTGAAATTTTCTGCATTTCAAGATAAAACAAGCAAATAAAAATGAAAGGGCGCATCACCAACAGTTCTCATGTTTGAGCTTAAACCAAAATGGTAAAAGAGGTAACATAATCATCTTTTGCGGAAACCTTGTCTTCTCGTTGGGCACTGCCACCATGATGAAGCTCATAAAACAACAATCAAAACAGAAAAATTTCTGTTGTTTGAGAGAGAGAAAAGATTAAAAAAAAAAAAAAAAAAAAACAGAGCATAGCACTTCATACGTATTGTGCAAAGGAAAAAAAAAAACTGTCGAGTACAACAACTAAATGCAAAGTAGAAACTGCTCACGTACGTGCAACACATAACTGCACACAAACATGCTATTAACTTCCTAAAAAATAGCAAAAACACTAAATGCATAAATAAATGAACTTGGCTATTTTTTAATAAAAAAACAGAGGAAAACAGAGGAAAACATGACAGAAAACAGCAGTTGAACAATTCCAACAAACTCCTCCTTGGATCAGTTGCTGCTGTAGATTCCTATTTTCTCTCTTAACAGCTCAAATCTTCCAGCCTGAAGTGGTTTTGTGAACATATCTGCAAATTGATCTTCAGATCTACAATAGACCAACTTAATTTTGCCACTTTGTTGCACCTCACGCAGAAAGAAAATTTTGACTTTGAAATGCTTGGTTTTGCCATGGAAAATTGGATTCTGAGATATTGCTAAAGCAGCCTAATTATCCACATTAACTTCAATGCAATGACTAGAATTCAACCACAGACCCTTCATTATCTTTTTCAGCCACAAAGCTTGATTTGCAGCTGCAGTAGCTGCTATAAACTCAGCCTCTAGTGAACCGAGTTACATTCTCTTGCTTTTTGGAACACCAGGAGAAACAAGCAGAACCAAGACTGAAACAATACCCAGACGTACTTTTCATGTCATCCACTGAACCAACCCAATCACTATCAGAAAATCCTTGTAAATTAAACTTCTGACATTTCTTAAACTTCACACCAAAGAACAATGTTCCTTTGAGATATTTCAATACCCTTTTTGCTGCAATCAAATGTAACTGACTAGGACTATTCATAAACCTGGATAAAACACTCACAAAGAAATAGAATATCCGGTCCGGTTGCTATAAGATACATGAGACATCAAATCAAACTTCTATACATAGAAGCATCTATCGCATCTGCTCCATCATTCTTCTCGCCTTCTCTTTAACAGCCATAGGAGTGCTTACACTTCGACAATCTTCCATTTGAAACTTCTTTAGAATTTCCTTCATGTATTTTTTCTGACAAATGAAGATCTCATAAGAAGCCTGTTTGACTTCCAGACCCAAAAAATAAACCATCTTTCCCAAGTCTGACATTTCAAAAACTGCAAATAGATCTTGCTTCACCTTCCCTATCAATTCCATATCATTCCCCATCACTAATAGATCATCTACATAAAGTGACAAAATTACAACACCGTGATTCACCTTCTTGACATAAAGAGTGAACTCACTTAAGCTTTTTACAAAGCCAAAATCCTACAAATATCGATCTATCTTCCCATACCAAGCTCTTGGAACCTGCTTCAATCCATATAGAGCTTTCCTCAACTTGTATACACTCTCTTCTTGGCCTTTGATACTGAAGCCTTTAGGTTGTTCAACAAAAATCTCCTCCTTAAGCTCTCCATTCAGAAATGCAGACTTAACATCTAACTAAAATATAGGCCACCCCTTCTCTGTTGCAATAGCTAACAGTAACCTTATTGTATCAAGTCGTATAATATGAGCAAATGTTTCAGAATAGTCTACTCCCCATATTTGTGCATAGCCTTTCACCACCAATCTAGCTTTGTGTTTATTGACAGAACCATCATCATTAAGTTTTGTTCTAAACACCCATTTAACCCCAATCACATTCTTATCAGATGGTTTGTCAATAAGCTCCCATGTGTGGTTTTTCTAGATCATTGCAATCTCCTCCTGCATTGCTGCAATTCACCTCTGATCCTCCTTAGCTTCCATAAAGTTAGATGGTTCGAGCATTGCCACATTGCTTCTTTCATAGATTTCAGCAAGTGACCTTATGCCTCTCACTGGTGAATCATCCACACTGTCTTTCAATCTATTTATAACTTTATCAACCTCTACATCTGTTGTAGGTTTTTTTCGAACTGTTGCTATTCTGTACTATTTCCTTCCATCCAATTCCACTCATCTTCCTCTAGAAAAACAACATCTCTCGCTTACGTTACCTTCCCCGTCATAGGGTGAAAAATTCTGTAAGCCTTTGATTGGAGACTATACCCAATGAAGATTCCAAGCTCGCTTTCTTATCCAACTTGTCCCTCTTGATCTCGGAACATGAGGGTAATACAAACACCCAAAAACCTTCAAATTTTTCATAGAAGGTTTAACACCATACCAGACTTCAAAAGGTGTTGACCTCTCTAAGGCCTTTGTGGGCAATCTGTTCAACAGGAACACTGCAGTATTAGCTGCTTCAGCCCATAATTTCTTAGGTAACTTCTTCTCCTGCATCATACATCTAGCCATCTCCATATACTTCTGTTTTTCCTCTCACTAACCCAATTCTGTTGAGGTGAATAGGGAGCAGTGAACTGCTGCACAATTCCTGCTTGCTCACAATTCAACTTAAACTTGTGAGCAGTATACTCAGAACCATTATCAGACTTGAGCATTTTAATTTTCTTCCCACTCTGATTCTCAACTAAGGCTTTAAACTTCACAAACACATCAGCAACTTCAGACTTGGCTCGCAGAAAATAAATCCAACTCATCCTAGTCATATCATCAATGAAGGTAATGAAATACCTACTACTATTGAGAGAAGACTCAGACATAGGTCCACATAGATCTGTGTGGACTAATTGCAGCTTCTCACATGCTCTCCAGCCTCCTCCTTTGAAAGGAAATCTGGCTTGCTTGCCAAGAAGACAAGTTCTGCACTGTGGAAATTCATCCTCTAAACTTGGCAAATTATCTGCCCAGCTATTTCTCTACATAAACGACATGCTCTTCCTGTGAACATGCCCAAGTCTTTTATGTCATAGCTCTGCATTTTCTTCTTTGCACTTTAAAGCCATTTGTTGCATCTCTTGTGGCTTGAACATGAAACTCTTGTCCTTCATTGGGATTCTTAGCACTTCTTTGCTATCTGCATTATTAATAAGACATTCATTCCCTTCGAACTTCACTTTATAGCCCTTCTCAACTAATTGACCAACACTTAATAGATTCTGGTCAATGTTTGGCACAAAAAGAACATCACTGATCAGCTTCACCTCCTAATTTCCTTCAATAGCCACTGTACCCTTCCCTTGCACTTCGATATACTGTTCATTGCCAATTTTGACTCTGGACCTGATTGACCTGTCTAGACTCCTAAACAACTTTGAATTGCTAGTCATATGATTGGTACAACCACTATCCACCAGCCATGCATCATTCCCAATAGAAGATTCAGAAAAAGAAAATACAAATAAGTGCTCTTCCTCAGTTTCATTCAATGCTACCTGTGCTTTTCCTACTTGCTGGTAATTTTTTTCTTTGCAAATGGCTTTCATGTGACCTAACTTGTGACATCTTCTGCATCTAGCATTAGGCTTTCTCCAACATCTAAAAAACTGATGATTAGTTCCACCGCAGTATTGACAAGGCTTTTTGTTCATCTTTCATTTGCTAGACCCACCAAAATTTCCTTCTTTTGCTATAAACTTGGAGTCACCAGCATTTTCTTTGGACTGAATCCATTTCTTCCCTTTGCCTCCATCATTTAACTTCACTTTAGCTTGCAGCGCACCCTCTACAAACTCTTCTATTCTCATCAGTCTTCTATGCTCCTGTGCCTGCAGAGCATTTAACAATTCTACAAGTTTTATATCAGCTAAGTCTCTTATATTTTCCAGAGAAGCTATGGTGGCTTCGAACTTCTCTGGAAGAGACACCAGGATCTTCTGAACAAGCCTTTCATCCTTCAAGTCAATCCCTAAAACTTTGATTATTTCAGCTATCCCAACCAACCTATCGGAGTACTCCTTCATTGACTCTGAATCCTTCATCTACCGTCTCTCAAACTCCCTCAAGAGATTCAGCACCTTCATGCCTCTTATCTTCTCATCTCCCTCATATTCATCCTTCAAGAAATCCCATATTGCCTTTGCAGAATCACATCTCATGATCCTTGTGAAGATAGTGGGTGAAACAGCAACATACAAGCAAGACTTTGCCTTGGCCTTCCTTGTGATTCTCTCTTTATGGTACTTTATCTGATTCAAGGTCGGATTGTCTGGAAGTGGAGCAACCTCATAATCATTCTCCACAACCTCCCATAAATCATGACCCTCCAAGAATGCCGTCATCTTGATAGCCCAAGCCTGATAATTTTCCCTAGTAAAGACTGGAGCAGCCATTGCAGAGAATCCACTCAATCCTGCCTCCATCAGCTTTTTTCTTTGCAGATTGGAAGCAATCTTCACTCACTTACCCTCACTTCACAGTCCCTTAAGATCCCACAAATGCTCTGATACCACTATTAAAGCTCATAAAACAACAATCAAAACAAAAAAATTTCTGTTGTTTGAGAGAGAAAAGATAAAAAATAAAAATAAAAATAAATAAAAATAAAAAAGAGCTTAGCACTTCTTCATACGTATTGTGCAAAGGAAAAAAAAAACTGTCAAGTACAACAACTAAATGCAAAGTAGAAACTGCTCACGTACGTGCAACACATAACTGCACACAAACGTGCTATTAACTTCCTAGAAAATAGCAAAAATACTAAATGCATAAATAAATGAACTTGGCTGTTTTTTAATAAATAAATAAAAACAGAGGAAAACATGACAGAAAACAGCAGCTGAACAATTCCAACAAGCACTATTGCTGGGTGGCTTTTCTTTATTGGTCTCTTCCACAGGTTCCTCTCTCTGTTCCTCAGAATTTCCATTGGCATCATCACCTAAATACCACAAAGAATTATGAGATAGTTTTGGGCGTAGCATGTTTGACTACCCCAAAAATCCACGGTTGACAAGACAAAGTACGCTAATCCTACCACTTGCATCAAAATGGCTCCAAACAAGCTTCTCGTGAAGCTCAACGAGGTATCTCTGAAACTGCGAAGTTAAATTATTAAAGAAAATCTAGAGAGATAAATACTGACCGGCCATTACCATGAGAAGCATCTGCATTGCAGGGAGAACGGACAGTTTCCTCTGAAAAATCTTCAATGCCTTTTTCTGCTATCAAATACTCTATGGCGGCATCAACATCCCCATACATTTGCAGCAATGTCTGTAAAAGTATCACATGTCACACCGAAGTCAGAGAAAGGTCCAAAACATTGCATTCTAATTCTAGACACCCAGCAAATGAGAGGAAAGAATTTAATGTAAACAAGCAAGCAGAAGAAGAGAGGACATAACCTGCTCAACTTTCTTAATGTTCTCACAACCACTTCCAGCCATGACTAGCTTGATGGATCCTGTATCAGTAATATCCTTACCAGCTCCTGATTTAGACCTGTTTGACCCAGCTTTTGCTTGGCAAGACGACGACGAGAGATTAGAATCAGCCTTTCAGCAAAAGAAATTATCAAATCACATACTTAAATTCACAAGTTTGTCCAACTTCCCTACTAACTTAGTAAACTAAAATTAAATTCCAGTAGCAACCTTTATTGTAATTGGCCTAGCTGGCCCATCTCCGGTGTCTTCCTTCAATCTCACACTGTTGTAATGTTCCTCATCATGATAAGATCTAATAAAGCAAAGCAAAATATATGAGTTCAAATAATGAAACACCATCAGTACAAAAAGAATATAAGATTTTCCCTATCCACAAAACAATAATGGCACAACGCACATTTTTTATGCTTACTGGCTTCGCATTATGACACTTATCGAAGATGGTAAAGTGTGGAACATCATATATCCACTAAATTTCATGACGCTCGTGACAATCCAAAGTCACGATGGCTACCTAGACAGATCCAATCCACCTTAACTTAGAATATCCAGCGATGCCATCATTGAAGGATTATGCGTGGAAATTTCAATAAAATAAATTATTGAAGAAACAAAAGCTAAGTGACATTTCGGTCTGCTACCACATATGCTTAGCCAGTAATTTATCCCCCTATGACCACACCAAAACATTTCTCAAACTAGCAAAAGAACTTCCATGGTTAAATCTAACAACACTGCAACTACACTCGTATCTGCAACTTATGGGAGGTTGTCCTTGCATGCCAAAATAATTTCACAAATCAGCAGTCTCCCTGAACAAGCTGCAGTACCTTTCTTTCATGTAATGAGCCGGTTTGTTTGGACAGCCTGTACTTATAGCTTTTTGTGTTTTTTTTCTTTTTAAATCTTGTGGCTCTCGCAATTTGACTTTTAGAAAACCTAAAACCATTTAAAAATAAACAAAATTGACCAGGAGAAATATATAATCTTTTCATAATCTCTTCAAAAATAAAAACATTGTTTTATTTTCAAATCTTTTGAGGGAAAGTAAAATGTAAGAAAAGGTAATTTATTCAAGTGTATACAAACAGAGCCAGATCTCATCCTAATATTTGAGCACTTGCTTAGCAAAAAACATCAGTCTCTGGATTCAAAAACTCACAAATGGATCATACAAGCACCAGTCTGATCAAAATTGTGTATGTACCACCGAGGTGACATGTCCTGCATCAAGTAAGGAGTGAGATAAATTGTTCCATTTGGAGTCAACGAACAGATATTTGCATGCACAGCATGTATCAAAACTAATTAGTGCTGTGTAGATTCATCAAGGACATATAGAACACTCAAAAAGCCAGCAATTTTGTAACAAGTTCGATATATTAAGTCTTCTTTGAATTAGGATTATATGCACCCATCGGAACTCCTTGTGCTAAAAGGTGCAATATATCTCTGAAAAAATCTTTTGCACATCACTATCAATGGTTCTTCCACATGCTTTCGCCACAATAGACATCACGAGACATGCCGGATATCATTGTGCTTCAAATGAGTCAATTTTTCAGTCTAAAGAGTAACAAATTATAACCAGACAGAAAAGAACAAGCTATAACCATTATGAGAACAACATCCTAAGTGGTCTTTTGATCTAAACAATGATGGGGGAACAACTTCTCAGATAAAGGAGGGCCATATTGGGGAAGAAAGCGGTTATATGATTAAGTGGAGAATGAGTCTGGAAACCAATAATCATGGGTTCTTCAATGGTCATCGAATTCTAGGATGCATGCTTAAACAGCGAAACTTCAAATCCAGTAGCAAGGCTAACAATTGACGAGTCTAATGACATCCTCATTTAGTCTGGATGTTTCTCCCAAAGGAATGAAAAGACCGTAACCAACAAAACTTCACGTAGGTGATGGTTGATGACTTCATTGTCAGTCTTACCCGATGAATGCAAATGTTACTCCGTGTAACAAGAGAAGCTGCTTGCAATTCCATATGACCAGCCCACGTGCCATCATTGTCCATGGTTTTGCAATACTCCTCAAATGGCGCATCGTCCTCAATAAATGGTTCAAACATTTCACGATTTTTCTGTCATTAACAATTCCCATCTTAGATGCATATATCAGGTCCATTCTTCAGACGAGGATTTTATTTCCTTGAACACATCACTATGAGAAAAAACCAATGAAAATAAAGGATTCTGTTGAAACTTGAAACAAGCAAAACTGCCAATTTGTGCCATTGCAAAACATTAAAGTTTTATCATGCATGCTAAAAAGTTAACATCAGTATCAATTCTCTAATTTTTTATTTTCTCAATATCTCCTCCAAAAATATGTCAGTGTGCATAATATTGGCACCCTAAAGTGGCAACCGCACGTTCCTGTAGGCTAGAACAATGCGGGTAACTATAAAGTCCAGCTTCCTCCTGCACCAGTCAGTTTAGGCCAAGATACACCATCCAAATCACAGTTAACACTCAAAAGGTTTTCCTCTCTAGTAAAATAAGAATGTCAAATTGCTCAGGTGATCCTTGTGTTGGTAAAACTCTACGCAACTGTGACTGAGCTGAATATCACCAGGAATAACCATTGGCAGCAGAAATGTATGCTTCAATGTATAATACACATTTTAACTTGGTTTTTTCTTCCAAAGGCATGCTATTTCAGTGTCTATATAAGTGTGAGATCCATCAATACTTACAGAAAAAGTTCAAGAACAAAATGCACCGAATAAAGTTTAGATTCGGATCACTGAGGACTAATACAAATGAGGACAACATCACCATGTAAAAAAACCCCTGCACACATAATTCCTACAGTTTGAAAAAGAGAAATCTGCCCTCCACATACCAATATGTACTGAACAACCATACTCTGGTACTTCCCATGTTCATCTTCATTGCCTTCCAACTGATCTGCAAGGGCCCTGATTAACAAGAGTGGACAACTATGAAAATTCCAACCATAGCAAAGGCGTTCCTATAAACAAAAAGCTCCATACAAGACTGCAAGATTACCTGGACGATGCATTATTCAAATATGTGGAATGAAAACAGGAATGAGGAACATGGTTCCTTTCTCTAGGCGTTGTACGATAGTGATACCATAGTGATAGAATTTTATGAAGTTACTTAGGGTGCGTTTGTTTGCGTTTCTGTTTAAAAATTGTTCTAGGGAACAGAAATAGAAAAAAGTGTTTCTGCTTCGGGGAACAATTTTTGAACAAAAAAACGCATTTGGTAAACTTGTTCCGGGAATAAAAAATAAACAGAAACACGTTTGGTAAATTTGTATAATTTTTTATTTCTTTTATTTTTTCTATTTTTTTCTTATTTTTCCTTTTTTCTTTTTCTTCTTTTGGCCGGTCGCCGGCCTCGGCCATGGCCGACGACCGGCCGACGAGGGCCGGCGGCCTCGCCTTAGCTGGGCGAGCTCGGCCTCGCCGGATCTGGGCGAGATCGAGCTTGCCCAGCCCGGTGCGAGGTCGGCCTCACCGGCCGTCCGGGCGAGCTCGGCCTTGCCGGATCTGGGCGAGCTCGAGTTAGCCCAGCCAAGGCGAGGCCGCCGGCCCTCGTCGCCGGTCGCCGGCCATGGCCGAGGCCAGACCGGCGAAAGAAAAAAAGAAGAAGAAAATAAGAAGGAGAAGGAAATAGAAAAGTGTTCCTCAAATGTGTTTCAGAAATAAGAAACACAAATTTGTTGTTTCTTATTTACTGTTTTTTTTTGTTCCCTTTAACAAAAGAACAAAAAAATAGAAAAAGTGTTCAAAAACAAAAAAAAGAAACACAAACAAACAGAGCCTTAGTTGGATAACGGAAAAGTTGATCTAATATCCTCGAGACCAAGTTAAAAGAGCTACATTCCCTGAGCATTAGAGCTCTTCTTCAAGATATATTTCCAGATGCAGTGTCTCAAGCAGAATGATACATTATACGAAATGCAATAATTTTTCCAACTGAGGAATTTCTAGTACATCGATGATAGTGTTCCAGAACCAGTGTACCATAAAACGCACTTTGTGTTGTGTTCTGACGATAGAGTGGTAATGCAATGAGCATACCAAAAATCTTCCAAAACAGAGAGGAATACTGTTATCTAACCAAAAAAAAAAAAAAAAAAAAATCAAACCCTGGAAACATTCAACAAAATCATGAACAATACGGTGATCTTTTTCTAACAAGGAACACACACCTGAAAAAGCAATTACCATCTGCAGTCACCTGGACAATTTTCAGGCCCAGAGCATCAAGCTGAGCTCGGAACTGCGTGTTATCCGCTTGCTTACCCTGCTTTTTGACCTGTTCATCAACGCATACTACATTCACGTCCACTCGGATTCTGAAAAAAACCACCGACGAACACTCCAACCAAGAACTTAGCCAAAAACACCTCCACGAAAGCTCAATTTCAGAGGCCTCGCCACAACAAACAGATTATCACAGCAATTGAAACTTTCGAATTTGTTAGGAGATCGAAGAGCAAGCAATAGTCACGAGTGCCCAAATAGATGCAAACTGCAACAACCATGAGAAACGAAGGACATGGCTTACGTGAGGCTGCTTCTTGGCGTTTGACTTGTGGTGCTGCTTCTGCACCATCGCTGCGGAGAGAAAACGATCAATGCCGCCGGAAATGATAGAGCGAGGCAGAGATTCGCTGCCTGGAGACGCGCTCGAACACCAGAGCAAGGATCGCCCAGCGAAGAAGATGGAGACGAATGCCATATGGGCCGACACCGTGTAAGCTTGCAAGGAACCTAATCTATGTGAAGTTATATGCTTTTGTGGAAGCATCTTCCAGGAAGACCAAACTCGTTCGAAAATGCTTAGGTAGCGGGATCACCGCCAAGTGTGCTTTTTGGTGGAACCGTATAAGTGGACATGAATCAGATTGATTTTCTTCACACACACTATCTCTCTCTTTATTTGATTGTTGAAGAAAAATTGCAGAAAAACGCCATCAGATCATCTTAGCTCAATCCATAGTCCCAAAGGGGACATGTAAACTGTTCGTTTTCCTATTTTTCTTCCGAAAATCCATGTTTCTATGAAATTTTCATCATAACATCGGCTTTGTGATGGAACACAATCTCGTTGTCCTAACAACATTCTAATCGTAAAGCTACTCTGCTCATAAACACCGAAACAAATCCAATTCCAGCAATCAAGAATTATCTCAGATCAACAAATTGAGAACAACTTACCACCACGTGGCGAAGCAGCAGACTGCGGTCACATGCAACGAGAAGCAGAGCAACCCCATCAGAGAAAAGGAAGAGAATCAGATGACGCATTACAATCATTTCCTTTTGAGAAACGACCAAGTATTGGAACAGAGAGACGCAGAGAAAGGAACCGTACAGGGAGTGTCGGCCTTAATGGTGTGCACGAGGTCAGTGCGCCAGATATTCCTGTAATTCTTGCGGGCTTGCAGACTCTCCAGACGCTCCCGAGACGCCATGGCCGCGAAGCTCAATCACCTCTGCACGAGAAGACGAAGAAGAAGAACCGGCGAGCCAAGAAAGCTTGAACGCGACGGCCCAAGAACAACAACGGCCGGCTTTTTTATACTACGAACGCGGGACCGAGACAAAGGCCGGCTCAAGGAGAGACAGTGTCATGCCCCGAACCCCGAGCGCGTCAACATCCCACTACGGTCATTCAAATGCGACATTCCCAAGTAGTGTCGCCGACCCCATTCATTTATTATTGCGCAAGCGGAACGTATTATAAAACCCCTGACAATAAAATACGGGATAGAAAAGCAGGAAGCAAAACCACAACATAACACTTCCATAATTCAACAGAATTACAAACAGAGGTCTACGGCCAAAAGTCTACAAAAGACCGGCTCTTAAAAATGAATTGTCCTACGACCTACAAGTCGGACACGTTCTCCGATCTTATGACTTCATCTCTGCAACCTCTCAAGGCCAACCAAAGCTATCTGGCCACTTCGTCCACCGGGGACCTGAAATTTTAATCCCACAACCGGGATGAGACGATGTCTCAAAGTTCAACCCCCCTAAACCCCTATTAGAAAGAAAATACGCCTCGGGTGGCCTAGCCACATCACACGTAAGACTTACCTCGCCTCGCCTTTTATCTCAGGTTAGCACAATTTATATAAACCAACCACGTGCAATTATGATAACCAAACAACCATGGCACAATCACATTATCAACCAATTCAACCACTTGGATCGTCTCAGCGATCAATCGACTCGGCCGATTACATGTCATTCTAGCAAATCAATCATTGCTCTCAACTACGGCCCTACTCGGCAAATTTAAATCGGTGGCATCACGGCCCCACTCGCGCGACCTTTAACAGTGGCAATTCACGGCCCCATTGGGCGCGACCTCTAATAGGTGGCATATAACGGCCCCACTGGGCACGACCTCTTGTAGGTGGTTTTTCACGGCCTCATCGGGCACGACCTTTCCAAGGTGGTTTATCACGGCCTCTCTGGGCACGACCTCTCAGAGGTGGTTTATCACGGCCTCACTGGGCACGACCTCTAATAGGTGGTATTTCACGGCCTCATCGGGCACGACCTCTCATAGGTGGTTTTTCACGGCCTCATCGGGCACGACCTTTCCTAGGTGGTACATCACGGCCTCACCACCGCACGACCTCTAATAGGTGGTCAATCACAAACAATCTCCCATCAATTTCTACACTTAGGATTTCATAAAGAATCCCTATAAATCGCAATCACACTCAATTCATCACAACCAATCATCAATTTGAGATTCTACTAGCACAGCAACGATCGGCACGAAATTCTGAGCAAATAAGGTCCCAATGAAAATTTTCGGAATTTAATAGATAATTAAATTTATTCCGAAAATTAATTAAATAATAATATCCATAGTTTTCGAAATCCACACTCAATTTATAATATCCAATCATCAATTTCAAAATCCGACTACACAAGAACGACCAAAGACGAAATTCTGAGAATTTAAGGTCTCGACAAAATTTTCGGAATTTAACAAATAATTTAATTTATTCCGAAAATAATTAAATAATAATATTTTATTAATTTCGAATAAAATATATTATTAAATTATATAATAATTTCGAGACATTTAAATAAATCAAAAGTAAATTCATTTATGTCACATCAATGTTTATATTAATATAAACACCCACTTAACTTTAAATTAAACACAATTTAAGTTAATCAAGCACATTAATATAATCTACACTTAAATAAATTAAACTAACCACCTAATAACACTTAACATAAACTAAACACACTTAAAGCATCATTAACCCTCTAAGCGAGGTTTAGTGAGCTAAACTCACCCGATTAGCGAGCCGAGCGGACCAAAATGACGGGGACGACGCGAGGATCGACTTTCCTCAAAGCGAGCCGAGCATCCGGGCTCGGGAAGGCGGCCAAAACGGGCCAAACACCCGCTGCCATACCCATTTTCCAACTCTCTGTTCGCTGCTGGTTGGGGCCGAAAATGAGCAGATCCGGGGCTGGTTGGGGTCAGGAATGGGCGGAGGAGCTGAACCGGACCTAGGCGGGGCTTCACGGTGGCCGGAGGTGAGCTGGACGGCTCCGGTGGAGCTCCACCAAATCTGAAATCGCTTTTGGACTCGCGAAACAGCAAGGACGACGGTGAGAGGAAGACGGAGGCAGGCGGAGCCGTGGCGGTGCACAAGACGGCGAGCTGGCTGGGCGACGGCTCCGGCAGTCCTTGCTGGCTCCAATGGTGGCCGGCCCATCTTGCACGACGGCTTGGACGAGCAGATCCAGGCGGAGTAGCGATTGGACGAGCTGGGGAGGCGCGACGGCAGCAGCTGGTTCCGGCTGGCTTCCATGAGCAAGCGACGGCGAGGACGGCAACGGGCGGGGCTGCTGCTCCAGGCGACGAGCAGCTTCCCTTCTACAGTTTCTGGGCTTCGAAGAAGAAGAAGATGAAGAGAGGCTGAAGAAGTCGCACGGTAGGGAGAGGGAGGAGAGAGACAACCGAATAGAGAGAGGGAGGAGAGAGAAGGAAGATGGGACCACTTTTCTCTCTCTCATGGCCCACCATGACCTCATGGATGATGTCACCTTCCACTATCTCCCACAACCTCATTCCAATGGGTTCAATTTCATTTTCCGCCGGGGTCCAATTCTTGTACATCCAATTTCTTCAATTCTCATCGATTCTCTTCCAATTGAGTCCAATTGAAGTCCATAAAATTAATCCAATGTCACCACACTTTAATTCACATCTTCACTTGTCTATAGAACCAACTTAAGTCTTAATAGCAATACCAAAGGCGGGCCTACTAATTTCTCGGGTCAAATTAACCATTTTCTGATTTAATTGCTGAAAAACTCGGCTTGCATGAAAAATCTTCCGAAGATTAGTCAATATTCCTAAAATGATTTGCGACACACCCAGACTTCCAATTTCTGAATTCGATCTCAATTTCACGGTTAATTTCACTTTGGCACGATACTAGCGCGGCTTAACCTTCCGGGTAGCCTTTAGAAATTTTCATGCATTTGACCTGTGGTTGATCATCTCAAGCCACAACGTACATCTTTGAAACATTGGCGACTTTCGGTTGTCGGGGTAATCTCAAGGTTTCAAATACGAACACAGGGTACCCAATCGATAGAAAAGTCGGTCCAGTGCCTATCGACAAGAATTGTGTGATTTGGTGGAATCACCCACACCTGATCACATGCCTCTGTCGAGTCGACCTATCTCCGATCTCTAATCGATTTTTAATTGTCTTGTAATGACCAGAGATTAGCTCGATCGAAAGATCGCTTACAATCAAATTCTCGAGTCGATGCATTAGAAACTCTTAACAACCTTTCACCGATAGACTAGTTTCCACGATGAGTGGCCAACTCGAGAAAGAACTACGCGTCTGCTAACGAAATCGCCTCTCAATTTATTGAAAATAGAATCGGAAAAATCGGAATGTCACAGACAGAGTGCGAACCGTAGATGGAGGAACATGACGACTGGACTTGGCCAAGCACAATCTTATTCAGGGAAGGTCGTCGAGTCAACGAAGTGGAGCCAGGACCGCTTCACCATCTTCCGCCAATTTAACAAATGGAAGGAGGGGCAAAGCGGCACCCCAATGAAGAAATCTTCGTAAGGCTTACCGCGTGGCGTTAACTTCGGAGCAGATTGACAATGGTGATGTAGAGACAGGTCAACGGCGTCTAGGTACATCCTAACGAGGATGGAGAAAATACAATAAAACCCAATGAGAGTAACTCATTGGCTAATGAAGACAAAAGACTTAATGAGTACGAGTATTTTTGTTGGATCGGAAAATTCCAGGTATGATAGTGTTTTATCCTATTTGTTATTTAGAGCGGCGAGATTCGGATAAGTTTGTATATAATTTAAATAATAGAACGAAACTATACACGGGGCGGAATACGGATAAGATATTTGCTATCCCGTTAGGAGTTCAATTTGTTCTTCTTGAAATGGTAAGGATGGAGCAGAAACGAAAGAGGAAGAAGAAGAGAGAGAGAGAGAGAGAGAGGGGATCGGTTCGGAGGGGTGGAGCCGGAGGTGTTTAGAAGAGAAATCTGAAACCGAGAGGAGAGAATTCTTTCGGCTTGTCGGTGGTCCGCCTCATCACCCTCGTGACCTTCCGGCGTCGCCGTTCGTCGCCGTCGTTCGTCGCAGCAAGCTCTCGAACCTACAGGTGGTATTCCGAACTGCACATGAACTGTTCGACGGAATGTCTCAATGAAAAATCGAATTCAATTTTAGCGAGATGCTCGAAATGTTAATTTTTCGTGCTCTATTCGTTATGGAATCATTAAACGGAGACTGAATCGGCGTTTTCTTTGATTTTTTGGTGGCATATTTCTCATCGTCCGAGTCTGGCCGTGAACGCTTCGCCGGAGATGCCATTCCTTTAGCCGGAGAAGCCCACGGTTAGAGGCCGCCGTAGTTAGTTTCCCATCCACTCCATATGTGTGCCTGTTTCTCTTAGAATGGATGCAGTTTTGTATTACGTGTTTCGGTGACATTAAAGTCGCCGTTGAGGTTCGGTTATGGCCCGCGAGAGTGACGACCGGCGACCAAGTGATGGCCGGCGGTGACTGGCGTTGTCGGACTGAACGACCGACGCCGGGTGGTGGCTTGGCAGTGGCCTGAGCGCCGGCGAGGGCTCATCGGACAATGGTGGGATTAGGTTGAAAAGGAGGTCGCAGGGAAGAAGTCGTTCTCGGGAAGAAGATGATGAACAGTGGAAGGGAAGAGAAATGGAAAATAGAAAATGAAAAATAAAAAAAGGGAGAGAAAAGAATAAAATAAAAAATAAAAAAAGAGAAGAAAATTAGATAAGAAAAGAGGAAGGAAGCGTGAATGGATTGTGTGGATTTGGTGCTTCTTAATTTCAACGAAATGGGCTTGGTGATTTCTAATCGAATGGGCTTGTTTCGAATAAGCCCATTTGTGTCCATGGCCAGACCTCCTAGGCCAGAGCCAGCCCGAAATCCTTGTCTGAATTCAAAAATATAAAAAAATTTAAAAATAATAATAAATTATTTGAAAATAAGGCATCATGCATTTACTATTAAAATTCTTCTCATGATACAAAATGGTTGAAGATAACAAAAAGATAGATCTTAAATACGTGGCTAACAATTATATCAATTATTGTAAATCAGAACTTTATCCAAGTATTTAATAAGAAAGTCTATTATTCTAGACACTAAGTGGCTTAGGTACACTTATCTCATGGAGGGACCACCTTCTCAATGACAATGAAGACACAGGTTGACCAGCTTGTTCGACAACAGTGCATGATTGGGAAAGTTCACTTATGGGGCTAGGCATCGGCAGAACATTATGGCATAGGTCAAGCCACATATGCTTTTATTGCATTAAAGTTCTCGTAATGTCTACATTCTCCCATATTATTTAGCAATTGTGCCCTCCCATGTGTCCGATCACCATTTAAATGCAAACGGGGCTCACAAGGCGCGCCTTGCTATCTTGCAAAAGTAGCAAATGTTTTTCAATTCTTACATGGAATAAATCAATCTACACACCTAAGTTTTATTAGTTTAACAAATCTCTTAACTACCTACATAATTAGAACAACATCACCATGTAAGATGCAATGCTTGTTAAGCTGTTAAATGAAGAAGTAACAAATTTTTATTTCCGCATTTTGGGACAAAGTAGTATACAAGAGTAATAAGGTACCAGCCTTCGAGGATAGAGGATAGCCTGATACTAACATCCGCTCTATGTTGTTGCTAATAGGGAACATGAAAAGATTTATATTTGAAACAAGCCAAGAAAAATAGTATGTGACCTCAAAAATTGGTCCAGAGAGAAGTTCGAGTTATAGACTACTTTCAACATCAGTTCTCTGCTCAAAATTTGACTCTCTCCCCGCTCCCTCATGGATGCAAAGATGAAGTCACAATATTGTTGTGATTCTTGAGGACTAGACAAGCCGCATGTGACACAATGCAATTCCACAAAAACATTAAGAAAAATTTAGGATTTAAATCGTGGGATAACTGGAAAATCCACTATTAAAACTTCACAGATGCTCATGATATCTACAATTATCCATCACTTATGAGCTTTGGAGACTATAATTCGTCTAAATGACGTTATGATGATATAACAACCAATGACAACCGACAAAAGATCTACAAGACACATTTTTTTGCCTAATTAAGCAAACATAACAATCAAAAGTTGTTTAATGTTAGAAATCTGCACCAATTTGAATGGAGGAGCTAGCATATGTAATATCTATGTCATCTCCAACTACAAATGCATTGCTTTCGGATCCTTGTAGATGAAGCTTAGGTGCGTTTTGGATCTAGACATCTTTCATTAATTACAAGAAGTCGTGTGCACAAATGCTTAGTGCATTTCTTGTCAAAGAAATAAAGGGGAAAATAATGACATCTTAAGAGGAACCCCAATCTACAATTACAGCAAAACCAATACTTTGGAAGGGAATTTAAAAATTAAACCATCACTCGACAAATTCATGTGAACATCTCTTTTATATTCATGAAAAGGTTTAGCCTTGGGATAGCAATAGTTGAATCTCCTTATCTTCTTCCCCCTTTGGTTGTTGACCAAACTCACCTAATGTCAACAAATCTACCACCTTTGGTTGCTGACCAAACTCACCTACACCAAAAAAAAAAAAAAAAAAAAAAAAAAAAAACCTCACCTACGCCAATGCCAACAAATCTACCAGGGTAGGTGTTATGCGCATGCACATCAATTATGCTTACAAAGAATCTCCTAATTACAATTGCCCATATAAAATGCATCAAACAGGTAGACTATTCAAGAAAAGTAACACTATTGAAAAATTTGTATTGGTAGATCTTTCTAACAACAGTTGAAAAATTAGAAAGTGCCAAAGACCAACGTATAGATGCATGTGTCACGGCCAAAAGGTTTCCAGAGTTAAAGGGCCGTGCCTTGCCGCGGAGGACAAATCACGATCCCAATCGATCGGCTCGTGACATATGCATTAAATAAATGCTAATATAGATAGAAATTTTTTTTTTTTTGTCTAATCTAATCAAATATCTGGAATTCAATAGATGATGGTGCACGTACATTGGGGAAAGATCTGGGGATTAAGTGTACCTAGCCATTAACTCAGCGTCCAATATAATAGACTTTCTTTGTTTCGCAAAGACATAGTGAAGATTTCTCCTTCTTTTTTTTTATGCCTGAATGCTGTTTTGCAGTGATCGAGCACTTGAATCCAGAAAAAGTAGAAAGGAAAAGAAGTGAGGCAAGAGAAGATCTGACACATATGCACTTTCTACTAGATCTGATGGAGGGCCACCTTATGGGGGGCTCTCTCCATCCCATCAAGGGGTCAGGGAGGGGGCTAGGTTTGGTCTACTAGCTTTTACGAGCCACCTTCTCTTGGAAATGATGAATAAATTAGAAAACGAAAGGGAGGTGGCAACAATTAAATGAGCCACATGTCAACTCTCCATAAGGCCCTCTATAGAGCATCAAAATATATAATAGTACTAGATGAATTCAGTAGTTCAACCCAAGAGAAAACGCACAAACTTTATATCAAAGGATTCAATATTTCCCATTTGATATGAGTGGAGAAATAAAAACACTCAAAATCACTCATAGATTGCAAGTTCTCTCAAAATCATCTACTAGTCAAACTATAATCCATGCAAAATAAATATCTCAACCTTTCGCAATCCTTTTATCGACAAGAAGTGTCCAAAAGCTCCTGCATGAGAACATCATCAAAAGGCAGTTATACATACACTAAAAAATATCACTAAGACATTAAAGTAGAAGTTTCCATTTTATGGATCCTATATATGTCATTGCTATTCAAAGTCATAAAACTCTAGTATTTACAGGAAGATAAAAAGGATATAAATATAGTTAGTTCATAATATCCGCTCACTAATGACAAACACTTTCTAATGAATAAGTGATAAATTTTACTAAGAAGTTAAGAAAACAAATAGTGTCAACATGAAATAAAAGGTTTGACAAAAATGAAATAAAAAGGAAAAAAAAAGTATTTCCTAAATAGTTATACAATCGCAGATAATCTATTAGCTAAGAAATTCTAAATCTGACATTAAAAGTATAAAATAAATGGAAAATGTCAAAAACAAAAATAATTAAGGAGTGAGATCAAAGTGGCTTCACTAAAGGGGGAAGACTTGATAATCTTTAGGCAAGATATGGTATTGAAGAAATTTAGTTTGAGAAGTAAGGGAAATTTATTTTGGAATTTGCTTGTCTAGAATTCCTTCTGATAGAAAAGGAAAAGTCCCATCATTCATTATAAATAATAATCCAATGGCGATGTTTTTGCGATTGACTCATGTATATTAGCACCATGGGCATGGGAGTATTGCTAGTTTTCTTTTCTATTTTCTTTTATTAATGGAAACGGCCAGCAAAGTTAAGAAGTAGGTTCTATGCAGCAGCATTGATTGTCGTTTTGTTTTCTTTTATATTGCTATCTGCTTTTTATTAAATTAGTTTGGAGAATATGCTTACCAACTTGGAGCATCAAAATCGTGGTTGGTTTTCGTTTCTGTTTTTTTATTAGTAGAGAAAGCAAGTCAATACAAGAAAGGAAAATAAAAAAAATAAGGATTCGGAAATTACGCGTGCAATAACTTCGGTTTTCCTTTTTATGGCTTTCTTTGATTGTCGCTGCCGCATGATTCGAGAAAGTCATTTTCAAGAACGAAGCGATATACACGTAAGAGGTAAAGCTGCAACCCGACCAAACAGTAGGCATCCTGCGGGGGCACATCAACTTTCATCTCCTCTAATAGCCGCCTCTTCGAATCTGAAAGGACAGTTCTTTCTAGGATCTCGTACGCTCTCTCTTAAAAGAGACACAATTTCCCATAAAAAAAAAAAAAAAAAAAAAAGGCGGGGCGTTCTCGAAAAGGGAGGAAGGGGAGGCCACCATCTTCAGGGAGGATTTTTCTGGAAAAGGGCAAAAAAACTAAAAAAAGGCATTCCCCACCCTTTCTCCTGAACTCACCTGACCAGCCACCTCCACCATCTCCGTCTGACTACCTCCTGCCGG
Source organism: Eucalyptus sideroxylon x Eucalyptus melliodora (assembly GCA_016097485.1). NCBI lineage: Eukaryota > Viridiplantae > Streptophyta > Magnoliopsida > Myrtales > Myrtaceae > Eucalyptus > Eucalyptus sideroxylon x Eucalyptus melliodora. The sequence continues at coordinate 19,417,016 of CM027831.1, read as the reverse complement.
TGACTGCTCTTGCATTCCATTCCCGGAATCCTACCTCACTCCTTCACCGTCACCTGCTTCTTTACTCTCACGAAAAAGGTGTTGGGGGGGAGGGGGAGGCATCTTGGTCTTTCTCTACTCCGGGAACGGTCGCCATTGAAGCCCCACACAAAACCTCGGATCCACAGCCGATCGACGTCGTCCGCCACCTCCAGAGCGTCGTCCGTCCGCTGCCATTCGTCGTCGCCGTCCCTGACCTCGTTGGAGTCGATTGAAGCCAGACACGAGTTCGGAGTCGCTATTCTCAACCTTCGCCGCCGACGATACCCACGGAATCCAAGCCAGGTAGGGCCCCCACGATTGAATGCTCGCTCCTTCTTCTTTTTTTCCTTTTCTTTTTTTGCCTCGTCCTGCTTGATTTTAAAAGAGCAAAGCAAGCTCGATTTCTTTAGTCCTCACTAGCGTCGGATCTGAATGAGTCGGTTTTTCTTAAGTTTGAACGTTGCTCGCGAATTTCTCGAGTTTAAGTTTGAGCTGGAGCTCCGAGTAGGTCTATATTCGCTCTCCAACTCGCTGCCCACTACGTGTTTGAAGAAATGCCTTAACAGATTCGAATTTGTTCCGTTTAATGCAAGATATGGTATGGAAAAATTTAGTTTGAAAAGTGAGGGAAATTTATTTTGGGATTTGCTTTTGTAGAAGCCCTTTCGAAAGAAAAAAGTCAGATTTTTCATTATAAATAATATTCCAACAGGCGATGTTTTGCGATTGACTCATGTATATTAGCACCAGGAGCATGGGAGTGTTGCTAGTTTTCTTTTCTATTTCTTTTATTAATGGAAAAGGCAAGTTAAGTCAAGAAGCACTTATATAGAATGGTTCCGTGCACCTTATGCAAAATGCTGCTTTCTGTTAAATTAGTTGGTGGAGTATATGCTTATCGACTCGGAGCATCAGAAATGATCTTGATTTTCGTTTCTATTTCTTTATTAGTAGAAAGTTATATCCATATAAGAGATAGAGCTGCAACCCGACCAGACACTAAGCATTCTGAGGAAGCACATCAAACTTCATCTCCTCTAATGGCTGCTTCTTCAGATCTGAAAGGGAATTATGACGTCTTCCTGAGTTTCAGAGGTACTGACGTTCGAAATAACTTCCTTGGTCATCTCTATACGGCTCTTGATCAGAAAGGAATCTACACTTACGTTGATAGCGAGGAGCTTCAGAAAGGCAAACAAATAACACCGGCGCTTATTAAGGCGATTGAGGACTCGTGCATCGCAATCATCATTTTCTCCGAGGACTATGCTTCCTCGACATGGTGTTTGGAAGAGGTGGCGCAAATCATGGAGTGCAAGAAGCAAAGAGACCTCGTGGTCTTTCCAGTGTTTTACAAAGTGGATCCCAGAGAAGTGAGAACACCAAGAGAGAGCTACCAAAAAGCTTTGGTTAAGCATGAGAGAAAGTTTGGGAGAGATTCGGACGAAGTGAAGAGATGGAAAAATGCTCTCTTTGATGCCGGTAGCTTGTCCGGGTGGCATTTGAAGGATAAGTAAGTATTAAGTAGTGATTGATGTGACACTGCTTCGTTATTTTTTTTTTTTATATGCTGAATCTCTTCTTCTTTTTCCATGAAAGTCAATTATCTTTGGAAATTGATGTATCAAGTACCTTTCTGGATTTTGTCAGAGATGAAGCGGAAGCGGATCTTATCAAGAGAATTGTGCAGCAGATCTCTATGCAGCTAGACCGAACACCGTTACACGTTGCCGAGCATCCAGTTGGAATACCTCGACAAGTGGTAAAGCTGAAATCTATGTTAAATCTTGAGTCTCGTAATGATGTTCTCATGATAGGATTATGGGGACAAGGAGGCATAGGAAAAACAACATTAGCCAAAGCCCTTTACAATGATATATTCAGAGGATTTGAGGGTTCATGTTTTTTGGCAAACGTTCGTGAAACTTCAAAAGATTCCGAGGGTTTAGTTCATTTGCAAGCAAAATTGTTGTCCGAGATATTAGTGAGAAAGAAATTAACAGTGTTTAGTGTTGATGGAGGTATTAAATTGATGCAACATAGACTTTGCCGCAAAAGAGTCCTCATTGTTCTCGACGATGTCAATGACATAAAACAATTAAAGGCTTTAGCTGGAGGGCGTGAATGGTTTGGTAAAGGAAGCAGAATCATCATTACTACGAGAGATAGCCATCTATTAACTGTCCTTGGGACGGGTAAAGATCATATCTATGAAGTTAAAAATCTAGATGATTTGGAAGCTCTTGAACTTTTCAATAAACATGCTTTTCCTGGAAGTGAGGAAATAGTGATAAGTAGGGATCTTGTGGATAGTGCTTTGCATTATGCTAATGGACTTCCTTTAGCACTTGTGGTATTGGGCTCTTTCCTATGTCGTAGAACAGAACAGCAGTGGGAAAGCGCATTGAGTAAACTTGCCAAAAATCCTGACAAAGACATCAATGATGTTCTCAAGTTAAGTTTCGATGGACTAGAGGACTATGCAAAGGAAATATTCCTTGATATTGCATGTTTCTTCAAGGGGCGATCTATGGAGTATATTATAAAAGTCCTTGACAGTTGCGACTTTGACACAATGATTGGAGTACAAGTTCTTGTTGACAAGTCCTTAATAACTAAGGAATGGGATACAATACAAATGCATGACTTGATCCAGTTGATGGGCATGGATATTGTTAAACAAGAATGTCGTGATGATCCTGGAAAATGCAGCAGGTTATGGCTTTGTGAAGATGTCCGTGATGTTCTATCAAGGGATACGGTAGGTTTTGGTGGTTTAAACACTGATTTTACTCTCTTCTTCTCTGACTTCATATACTAATTGCAATGCAACTTCTATAAATGCAGGGAACAAATGCAGTAAAAGCCATAGTTTTGGTTTTACCCAAGACAGAAGCAATATACATAGGTCCCAATGCTTTCACAAACATGAGTAGATTGAGGTTGCTTATCATGATTAATGTGCATAGCTCTTTCCAAAGTCCTATCTGTCTTTTTAATGAACTGAGATGGTTTCAATGGCCTGAATGTCCTTCTTCGGTTCTCGAATTTCCTGCTGGCCCAAAGAAGTTACTCAGACTTGATCTGCGCAAAAGCAAAAGCAATATTCAAGTCGTGGTGGACCAATTTAAGGTGCGCATTAAAATGAATTGTCCTTATTTACTTTATCTCTTACACATCTATATCTGTATGCATATGATTATGATTATATATGTGTATATGTCTTATTGAAAACTTTGAATGCAATAATTACTAACTCTGATGATGCTCGTTAATTGTGCTCAAGAAACATCTGCATCTATTAAATTGTTTATATTTGATTAAAGCATTAATTGTGCGGATTCTTCCAGTTTTAGGGGAGTATTAAACACTTTCCTATGTTAATTTTAATGTTAATTCAAACAAAAGATACTCACTAAAAAAGTTCAATCTCATTTTCAAATGTTAGAGTTACTGAAATTATAAGAAGGTGGGACTTATACGGTCAGTAACTTTAATACCGAAAATTGGAACAAGAACTTTATGATGACATAATTTAACAATTGAGTGATGACGTGCTTAGTATTTTAATAAACATGAACTGAGGATTCAATTTGTATGCCTTTGAAATGATAGATAGTGAAAATGCTATCAAAGATTCTATATTTTATATAAAAGACGAGCTTACTAGATTCTTTTCTAAATTGCATATGAAAATAGAATGAGATTTTTCTTGCTTATTTGCTTTATCATTGAAGCGAATGCATGCAAAGTACTTTTGATTGAACCTCACATTGTTGTTTCTATGATAGAATGCAGCCGATAATGAAAAGAGATATATAGAAATAATGCAATAAAGGATCTTCAAAGGAGTTAAGTCTTTACTGTAAGTCAGCCCCAAAAGTCCCGTCTCTTTTTATTGTACCGACCTAACTAGAGATTTCTGGCAAGTACCTTATTTTTAGGAGGAATAAGCGGAACTCCAAGAAAGTTATCTTTATCTCTATGGATAAAATATCCATTTTCAAATATAACCGGGAGTTTCTCCTTCTCCTTCCAAGTGCGTAACACGTTCCTTCCTTTAAATCAGGCCATTCGGTTGCGCCCTTATTCCATTTATTCCTAAGTAAGAAATCACAGGACGAAAAGCAACTCTCATGGGAGATAGATTGACCAGCCATTCCTTCTCCCGCTTTTTAAATCAAGGTTTGTGGAGTACGATTCCATGGAAGATTCTTACTTTATAGAGACGCTAGTGCACCACATCTAGGACGCTAGTAGCGCGACACGGCTTTCACGCATGACTAATAAAGCTTTCTAAAGAGAAGTAAGGGGCTTGCTTTGCTAATTTAAGTATATTAAAACCTAAATCTAATCTAAAGTTACGTATGTATGTATCTATTATATTTATACTACTGTACAAGGTAAATGTGAGCTTCCACAGGATTTCAATTTATTCTCTTCCCCAAAATGTCTCGATTACTTATTTTACAAATATAATATTCATAGAGAGGTGCTTAAACTATTAATTTATTTGATCTCTCACATGTTTCACAATCTAAATTTTAATCTTTTCTAACCCTACAACAAGTTTCTTATTGCAAATTTTAATTTTGAAATATCCTACATATATTCTATGTTTGTATATTGTGTATTTACCAACAATTTCTTTCCATTCAATATTTCTAATTTGGTGGTTTTGCTCAATTTTTCAAATTTCAATTTTTTTTTTCAAATCTTGTGCGTACTCTTATAGTTTTTACTTCCTATGCCTCAAATGAGCCAAACTTCGTGCGCTTTCAGTTTTGCAGTCATTCTCGTCGGCCAGACTGACGTCGGAATGTGTTGAACGAACAAATAAATAAAAGGGGTTTTTCAATCTTAACGAAGTGGAAAAACCCCACTCCGGAGGACAGGAAGAGACTACATAATCTAGGTCTCCCTCAGCCAAATCACCACCTTAATAGGCCACTGCAAGGATGCAGCACTCTCTTGATCGCTCATGAATCCCCCGAAAGGACAGAGAGAAAGACAGAGAAAAAAATACAATGGAACTTCATTTAATAAATTCATTGTGTTTACTATGAGAGACCGAGAGGGCACTTATAAGTAGGAGCCTAAGATACCTTTGAGTAACCTACAAGTAAAGAAAAATGAACCTAAAATACGAAATTCAAACAAGTTACAATATTATCACATTGTAATCGAGACTAAAGCAATCCTAAAAAGTATAAACAGTCTCGCAGATCAAGAAAATATATTTTATCCCTATTATTCTATTCACAAGAGAGAATCTTGAAATCTTGAAAAGACTTCTCCTCGAGGCCAACTTCATAGAGATAGATTAACAACATTGAAACTAGTGGAGACACCATTTGTTCCACAAAGCTCACTTTTGGGGGCACTATTGTCGATGTTTTCCAAAACTAGAAAAGAACGATCCGTAGCACGACGACTAGGTGGAAAGTGCTCTTCTCAAATGAATTCCAGACTAGATCACCTTCTTAAAAAACAGCAGGCTTTTCTATGTTTCTTTTTGCTTGAATGGGATCCTTACTTCCTCATGTAACTTTTTGTCTTAGCTCTTTCTTCATATTATAGGAGGATAATGGTGTAAGATCCAAAGGACTTAAAAGATGCTTTCGTTACACGACATCAAATTGGCATTTTCCAATAGTTTGACTCGTCAAATTATTATATGCAAATTCGGCTTGAACCAATAACATATCCCAATGTTTTAGATGTTTTCTACTAAAGCTCCTCATAAAGATCATCTAGCGTGTACTGGAATTACGAGTGTTATTCTTGTTTTATCTTCTCTTTTGGCCAAGGATCGCTCAATAAACTCATGTAAAAAGGGAGAGGGAGTGCTCTATATACGTCATAGGATCAACTAATTTCTGATCACACTGGGCTTGAATGATGATCCAAAGTGTTTTTCATTAAATATTTCTATCTTCATTTTTTTTTTCTATTTTGTTTCTTGTAGGACTTTGGAAATTTGAAGTACCTTAATTTCAGTGAGTGTCCATCGGTGGTTTGTATTCCGGACCTCAATTTGACTCCAAATCTCAAGGAACTGGATCTCCATGGATGCAAAAATTTGGAGCGTGCTCATGAATCAATTGCATATCACGCCAAGTTACGATTGTTGAATTTAAAAGGGTGCTCCAACCTTCATCAGCTCCCTAATGTGCTCCAATCCAAGAATCTTGAAATTCTAAATCTTACTAGTTGCTCAAAGTTGCAAAGATTCCCTGATATTCCGGATAAAATTGAAGGCTTGAAAGAACTTTATTTAAAAGGGACTTCAATTGAGGAACTTCCTACTTCCATAGAAAATCTTGTCTCTTTGGAGAACTTGAGTTTAATTAATTGCCTCCCATCTACCATTTACAAGTTGCCAAATCTTGAGAGCTTGATACTTGATGGTTGTTCAAAACTAATCAAGTTTCCAAAGGAGGGGGATTCTAGTGTTCTGCATGGCAAGACAGGATTTCCTAAGCTACTGATCTTAGGGCTTGAAGGATGCAATCTACTAGAAGTAGAGTTCCTAGAGAATAATTCATGTTTTCCGTACTTATCACGATTGTATTTGTCCAAAAACAATTTTGCTAAGCTTCCAACATGCAGGCGGCTACATAATTTACACTTATTGGATGTTTCAGAATGCCCACAGCTACAAGAGATTGGTAAGATTCCAGGGCAATTGGAGGGTTTGAACGCAGAAAATTATGAATCTCTATGTAAAATTCACAGGGCAATTGCGAGTTTGAACGCAGGGAATTGTGAATCTCTAAGTAAAATTGACATATGGGCCGCTAACCATATTGACTTATCATGTCATGACCCGGTCCCTCAAGGGGTAAGACTCTGTCTCTCTTCCCCCTCCCCTCCTCAACCACACCCCCCCCCCCCCCCCACCGGCGGATTAATGCAGAGTCATGTACATATATTGTTAACCATATCTAAACTCGTCAATCCACTTAACTCATTGAAACTTCTCATTTTCGAGTGCCAAATTCGAAATACTGTCTTAACAATTTACATCTTTGACAGCCCTTTTTTTCCAAATCGTTTTGCAACACTTTTCTGACTGGAGGAGAGATGCCGCAATGGTTGCTCCCGAATAAAGAGGGTTATATATCTTTCACGGCTTCAAAGGACTTGTATAAGAAGTTCTTGGTATTAGCTATCTGCGTTGTATATCGAGCAAAGCGAGGCAAACGAGAGGGCCGTTTGAGGTCCTATCACTACGTTAATGGCAAAAGCCCGACTTTAGGCTATGGCAGCATATATTGTCCATGGTATTCAAATCATGTACAAATTTCGTATCTTGAAATAGAGAAGCTATGGGGAGTAGACCCTTTTGGTCCAAATGACTCGAGTTCTTTCCAATTTGGTGTTAGAGCATCGGGTGGTGCAATTGTAAAAAAGTGCGGATTTCGATTACTATGCAAGCCGCTAGAGGACGATTTGGAGACTTTGTATCAAGACGACCAGTTGCTAGATCCAGCTTTGCTCTATGAGATTTGGCATGACAATAAAGAAACGACCACAGAGGAAGAAAGTTCGGCCCATCTCTCACTTCAGGTGTCCCTCCCTCCCTCCCCGCGATTGTGATGTGTGTGTGTTTGATTGATATGGGTGCATTGAGTTTGTATAATGCAAAAGCTGCAAATGCAGGTAAACAAAACAAGCTAATTTATTGTGATTTTGCACCTATATGTAATAGCGGTGGCTGTACCATGAAGATAACAGCATAACAAGTTCAGAGGAAGACCGTGAAAGTGAAATAGAAGAAGAAGACCGTGAAAGTATAGAAGAAGACGACGCTACCCGGGATGTACTCGAACACGCCGATATCATGGCTGACATTTCAGTTGAGGTATCTCTCTCTCTCTCTCTCTCTCTCTCTCTCTCTCTCTCTCTCCGTCCAGATGCGCGCGCATTCATAAGTGCATGTGTTGATTTGTTGGAGCGGATGGGGGGCGCACTGTGTTTGTATAATGCAAAAACTGAAAATTCTATACAAACAAGCAAATCTAACATAAAGTGATTCTACACTTACATGTAATACAGGTGCTACAACACTCGCAAGTGAATGATTTCATGAGTATTACATATAAGGCAAGGAAGGATCTAACATGTTTATTTATTATAAAACTCTAGCTTTAGTTAAATTACAAGAAAAATTCTCAAATCAAACTCTTCTATTTGAACTCATTATCAATTTGAGTACGTCTAACAATTTACCGTTATAGCAGAAGTATCGCTATTCCGGAATTCGTACTTCCTACAAAAATATTATTCCCGGAGGAGATATGCCAGAGGAGTTCGTCTCTGTTGAAGGCGGTACCATATCTTTCATGGTTTCACAGGACTTTTATGATAAGTTCTTGGGATTGGTTCTCTGTGTTGTTTTCAATGTAGAAAATGGAGAAAAGGAAATATTTTTCAACATCGTGCCCCACATTAACGGCCAAAGACGGAATGTGCTATCAGGAACTCTTGGTTCATTTGATTCGGGTCACATATGGATTAAGTATCTCAAACCAAATGTGTTGTGGGGAATGTTGGAGGGAGCAGTTGATTTTCTTGAATTTGATGAGGATTACTTACGATTTAGCCTTACACTCATAGTGTCTAGTGGAACCATGGAAAAGTTGGGATATGTGCTAAGATGCAAGCAACTAGATGATGATTTGAAGGCTACGCTTGAAGACAACAAATTGGTGGATCTAGCTTCACTTTGTGAATTAGAGTATAGAGAGTTCTTACGCAAATTTCTCCCGCGTCGAATGGAGGAACTGGAGGCATATGAAAAAAAAAAAAAAGAGTGGAGGAATCCGAGGCATATGGAAAAAAAAAAGAGTGGCGAGTGAAGTAGTATTGACTTGCAGCTCTTAAGGAAGCGGTCATTAAGAAGCCAGCGAAACAAAGTAGGAACTGGACATCTGTCTTGTAGATGGAGCAACAGATGGCGATCGATTCAATCTCACATGCCCTATTCAAATATATATGAAGGAATAGAGGGTGACTTGGCACACAAGACACTTCAATTCATTAGAACGGGGCACCAAGTCTGGCTCAAGTATCTCCGGCATGTGTCCTCAAAACATATCAAAAGATGAGATGCAAGTATTTTCTGAAACTAAAATTGGATGGAGCTGACCAAGTTCTTGATTGTACTAATTAGATAAATTTTTTGACTTAATTTAAAGTTTTAGGACTTGATTATATTTTCACAGAAAATTTTAAGACTTATGGCGTGATCTATCTTAGAAACCATATTCATATTTTATTTCCCAGGATCATTTCCCTTTGCTTTGGCAATTTCAAGTTTTTTTCATGCAGTTTATAGAAGAAGCAGAAAAGGTTTGCGGCATTACACGTGCTTCTTACGTATTCCTATTAGACCCGTATATTGATCTTTGCCCATTGCCAAAAAATAATCTTTGCTATACCCGAATGTTAATCTTAGTCGTTAGTAAACTTAAACTTAATATAGTAAATTTCATCAAATGGTCATAATAAATGATGAAATTTCTCATTAAATATTCTAGAACAATTGTAAATCACCTGAAATCCTCGAAAGTAATACTGCGCCTATGATTATTAACCTTCCATTGCAAGCATCTATTCATTGTTCTTAAGTTGAGGGTGCTATCATTTTGCAATTCCCATTGATACAGCAGTTTCCATCTTTATTTGTAACTGGTAGTATTTGTACATCGTAATAATTTTTCCAACGGTCGTAAGTCCCACGAGTCCTCATAATCATCGCTACGCCTGTAGTTAATAACTTTCTGTTAAGGTTAGTAATTTGATTGTAGAGCTTATATCTCGATGATTCTACCACTTGAGAATTATACAATAGCACTGTAAATTCCTTCATCGAACCCGTAAGCGATGCACGGATATATAGTAACTACTAAGTGCATATGTCAATAGTGGTACTTGCTAGAAAGTCCTTGCAACTTCAGATGATGATGAGTAGCATTTCTTCAAAGGGAGTAGGTCTTCTCAAAGTTCTTGCACGCTTGAAATTCTAGTCAATAGTCAAATCACTAATGACTACTATGATGTGACCAGTCAATTAAATTGATCTTATAAAATGTCGGTCATCTTACTTGACACTTAAATTTTGAAATTGATTTGCTTGCCGCACCACACGTCCCTACCGCGTCGTATAGCGTCATGACCTTGTCCCTTGTACTGACACCTCTTTTTTGTGGTGATTCTAAACTTGATTAGCACTCTTCGATGATCATCCTCTTACACTATCTATATTCCAACTAAACTATCATTGATCTAATACTGGCCCTTTAGTACTCAGATTGGAATGAACCTGGCAGAGCCAATCTACAAAATCAATGGACCAAAGATTTGAAAACAACGCATCATGTATTTACTATTCAAGTTCTCAATTCATAATACAAAATGTTTAAACATAACCACAAGATAGACCTTAAATACATGGCTGACAACTACATCGATTATTGTAAATCAGAACTTTATCGAAGTAATTAATAAGAAAGTCTGTTATATTAGACACTAAGTTAGTGGCTAGTTATACTTATCTCATGGAAGGGACCTAGGTTTGGTCTACTGGCTTTTACAGACCACCTTCTCGAGGACAATGAAGAAGCAGGTTGAAAAAGCTCGTTTGACAACGGCACATGATGGGAAAAGTCCACTTACCGGCCTAGACATCCACAGAACATCGCAGCGAAGGCCAAGCTGAAGATGCTTTTATCGCATTAAAGTTCTCGTGATGTCTTCCTTCTCCCATGTTATTTAGCACTCATGCCCTCCCATATGTTGGATCAACATTTGAATGAAAATGGGGCTCACATGGCACACCTTGCTATCTTGCAAAAGTATCAAGCGTTTTTGACTTCTTACATGGAATTAATGAATCTACACATGGAGTTTTATTAGCTTAACCAATCGCTTAACTCCCTACATTATTAGAGCAGCATCAACATGTGAGATTTGAAGCTTATTAAGCTGTTAGATAGAGAAGTGCGGATTTTTTATTTCCCCATTTTGGGACAAAGTAGTATACAAGAATAATAAGGTGACGGCTTTTGAAGACAGAGGATAACCTCTGACTAACGTATTCTATGTTGCAGCTAATAGAGAGTGAAAAGATTTATGAGGCAAGCCAAGAAAAAATAGTAAGTAACCTCATAAGTCACTCCGGGGGAGAAGCTAACTTATAGACTTCTTTCAGCATCAGTTTTCTGCTCATAATTCGACTCTCTCCCCACTCCATCATGGATGCAATGATGAAGCCGCAAGATTGTTGTGATTCTTGAGGACTGGAAAAGCCACATCCGGCACAATGTAATTCCACAAAAACAATGAGAAAAAAATTCAGAATTTAAATTGTGGGACAACTGGAAAATCTACAGCTAAAACTTCACAGATGCTCATGATGTATACACATTATTCATCACTTACGAGTTTTGGAATTTGCAATTGGTCTAAATGACGTTATGATGATATAACAACTAATGACAACCAGCAAAAGATCTCTAAGACACATTTATTTGCCAAAGTGACCAAACATAACAGTCAAAGTTATTTAATCTTAGAAATCTGCACCAATTTGAATGGAGGAGGTAGCATATGTAATATCTGTGTCATCTCCAACTGCAAAAGGATTGCATTCGGATCCCTATAGATGGAGCTTGAAGTGTATTTTGGATCTACAAATCTTTCATCAATTACAAGAAGTTGTGTGCGTAAATGCATAGTGCATTTCTTATCAAAGAAATATAAAGAAAAAGAATTACATCTTCACAAGAACCCCAAACTACCAATACAGCAAAACCAATACTTTGGAAGGGAATTTAAAAATTAAACCATCACTTGTCAAATTCATGTGAACGTCTCTTTTATATTCATGAAAAGGTTTAGCCCCGGGACAGCAATCCAATAACTAAATTTCCTTATCTTCTTCCCCCTTTGGTTGCTGACGAAACTGACCTACACCTGTGCCAACAAATCTACCAGGGTAGGTGTTACGTGCATGCGCATGAATTATGTGCACCAGACGGGCAAACTATCCAATAAAAGTGACACCATTGAAAAATCTTGTAACTGTAGATCTTTCTAAATTTGGTAACAGGTGGATAACTAGAAAGTGCACTTATCCCGAAGATCGAAGAAGAGATGCATGCATCAAATACATGCAAATATAGATAGAAAAAAATTGTGTCTAATCTAACCTAATATTTGAAAGACTGCACACATACTGATATCTGAATTCAATAGATGATTGTGCACACACACTGGCAAAAGATCGGATACAAAGAGCCCCAACATCAGGTGGCCCTCCATCAGATCCAATAGAAAGTGCGGATGTGTCAGACCCTCTCTTGCCTCGCTTCTTTTCCTTTCTACTTTTTCTGGATTCAAGGGCTTGATCACTGCAAAACAACATTTAGACATAAAAAAGGAGAAATCTTCACTGCTGTCTTTGTTTTTGTAAGTAAAAATTTAAATTACTCATGTATGAACTTTTTGTACACATTATTCAACAAAGCACAGGGGTGACAAAATGTTCCAGAATTGAATTTAAGGAAGGTAATAGATACCATGTTGGATACATAAGCCATAAACTTTCAAGACAAGTATCAGCTCCAATCACAGGGAAACAGGAAAAATACTTCCAACAAAAGACAAGCTTAAACTATCACTTGACATATAAAGCACAGAGAGAACGAGAAATACTTAGAAATTGCAGAGATTTTCCCTGTCCCCGACCCGCAACAGGACCTGTATTTCTTTTTTGAACCACATGGACAAGCCTCGTTTCTTGGGATTTTCTGCATTTCCTAAATAAAAAAAAGGCAAATATAGATGAAGAGGCGCATCACCGATAGTTCTCATGTTTGAGCTTAAACCAAAATGGTAAAAGACATAAAATAATCATCGTTTGTGGAAACCTTGTCTTCTCGCTGGGCACTGCCATCATCATGAGTCCGTTTAGCACTACTGCCAGGTGGATTCTCTTTATAGGTCTCTTCCACAGGTTCCTTTCTCTGTTCCTCAGAATTTCCATTGGCATCATCACCTAAATACAACAGAATTATGAAATAGTTTTGGTTATAGCATGTTTGACTACCCCAAAAATCCATGGCTGACAAGACAAAGTATGCTAATCCTACCAGTCACATCAAAATGACTGCAACAAAGCTTCTTATGAAGCTTAACACAGTATCTCTGAAACTGCAAAGTTAAATTATTAAAGAAAATCTAGAGAGATAAATACCGACCAACATTACCACGAGAAGCATCTGTGTTGCAGGGAGACCGGACAGTTTCCTCTGCAAAATCTTCAATGCCTTGTTCTGCTATCAAATACTCTATGGCGGCATCAACATCCCCATCTATTTGCAGCAATGTCTATAAAAGTATCACATGTTATACAGAAATCAGAAAAAGGTTCAAAACACTGCATTCTAATTCTAGATTCGCCCAGAAAATGAAAGGTAAACATTTAATTCAAACAAGCAAGCAGAAGAAGAGAGGACAAACCTGCTCAACTTTCTCAATGTTCTCACAACCACTTCCAGCCATGACTAGCTCGATGGATCCTGCATCAGTAATATCCTTACCAGCTCCTGATTTAGATTTGTTTGACCCAGCTATTGCTTGGCAAGAGGACAATGAGAGATTAGAATCGGCCTTTCAGCAAAAGAAATTATCAAATCACATACTTAAATTCACAATTTGTCCAACTTCTGTACTAACTTAGTAAACTAAAATTAAATTCCAGTAGCAACCTTGATTGTAATTGGCCTAGCTGGCCCATCTCTGGTGTCTTCTTTCAACCTCACACTGTTGTAATGTTCCTCATCATGATAAGATCTAATAAAGCAAAGCAAAATATATAAGTTCAAATAATGAAACACCATCAGTAAAAAAAGAATATAAGACTTTCCCTATCCACAAAACAATAATGGCCCAACGCACAATTTTTATGCTTACTGGCTTCGCATGATGACACTTATCGAAGATAGTAAAGTGTGGAATATCCTATATCCACTAAATTTCATGATCCTCATGACAATCCAAAGTCAAGATGGCTACCTAGACAGATTTCATCCATCTTAACTTAGAATATCCAGGGATGCCATTCATTGAAGGATTACGAATGGGAATTTCAATAAAATAATTTATTGAAGAAAGAAAAGCTAAAGTGACATTTCAGTCTCCTACCACATATGCTTAGCCAGTAATTTATCCCCCTGTGACCTCACCAAAACATCTCTCAAACTAGCAGAAGAACTTCCATGGTTAAATCTAACTACACCACAACTAACATCTCTCAAACTAGCAAAAGAACTTCCATGGTTAAATCTAACTACACCACAACTACGCTCGTATCTGCAACTTATGAGATATTGTCCTTGCATGCCAAATTTGTTTCACAAATCAGCAGTCTCCCTGAACAAGCTGCAGTACCTTCTTTCGTGTAATGAGCCAGTTTATTTGGACGACTTGTACTTATAGCTTTTCGTGTTTTAAAAAAAAAAAAAAATCTTGCAACTCTTGCAATTTGACATTTATGAAACTCGAAACACTTAAAACCTTTTAAAAATAAACAAGCTTGACCAGGAGAAATATGTCATCTTTTCATAATCCCTTAAAAAATAAAAACATTGTTTTATGTTCAAATCTTCTGAGGGAAAATACAATGTAAGAAAAGGTCATTTATTCAAGTGTATACAAACAGATCTCATCCCAGTATTTGAGCACTCCCTTAGCAAAGAACATCAGTCTCTAGATTCAGAAAACTCACAAATGGATCATACGAGCACCAGGCTGATCAAAATTGCTTATGTACCACCGAGGTGACATGTTCTGCATCAAGTAAGGAGTGAGATAAATTGTTCCATTTGGAGTCAACGAACAGATATTTGCATGCACGGCATGTGTCAAAACTAATTAGTGCTGTGTAGATTCATCAAGGACATATAGAACACTCAATGAGCCAGCAATGTTGTAACAAGTTCGATATATTAAGTCTTCTTTGAATTAGGATTATATGCAACCATCAGAACTCCTTGTGCTAAAAGGTGCACTATATCTCTGAAAAAATCTTTTGCACATCACCATCAACGGTCCTTCCACATGCTGTTGCCACAATAGACATCGCTAGACATGCCAGATATCATTGCGCTTCAGATGAGTCAATTTTTCAGTCTAAAGAGTGACAAATTATAATCAGACAGAAAAGAACAAGCTATAACCATTATGAGAACAACATCCTAAGTGATCTTTTGATCTAAACAATGATGGGGAATAACTTCTCAGATAAAGGAGGGCCATATTGGGGAAGAAAGCCGTTATATGATTAAGTGAAGAATGAGTCAGGAAACCAAAAATCATGGGTTCTTCAATGGTCATCGAATTCTAGGATGCATGCTTAAACAACTAAACTTCAAACCCAGTAGCAAGGCTAACAATTGACGAGTCTAATGACATCCTTATTTAGTCTGGCTGTTTCCCCTGAAGGACTGAAAAGACCGTAACCAACAAAACTTCATGTAGGTGATGGTTGATAACTTCACTGTCAGTCTTACCTGACGAACGATTTTTCTGTCATTAACAATTCCCATCTTAGATGCACATATCAGGTCCATTCTTCAAACAAGGATTTTATTTCCTTAACACATCACTTTGAGAAAAAACCAATGAAAATAAAGGATTCTGTTGAAACTTGAAACAAGCAAAACTATCAATTTGTGCCATTGCAAACATTAAAGTTTTATCATGCATGCTAAAAAGTTATTTTTTAATTTTGTCAAATCTCCTTCAAAAAATATGTCGATTTGCATAATATTGCCACCCTAAAGTAGCAATCACACGTTCTTGTAGGCTACAACAATGCGGATAACTACAGAGTCCAGCTTCCTCCTACACCTGTTAGTTTAGGCCAAGATAGACCATCCAAATCACAGTTAACACTCAACAGGTTTTCCTCCCTAGTAAATAAGAATGTCAAATAGCTCAGGTGATCCTTGTGTTGGTATAGCTCTATGCAACTGTGACTGTGAACTGAAAATCATCAGAAATAACCATTGGCAGTAGAAATGTAAGCTTCAATATAAAATACCCATTTTAACTACTTCCGAAGGCATGCTATTCCGGTGCCTATATAAGTGAGAAATCCATCAATACTTACAAAAAGGTTCAAGAACAAAATGCACAGAATAAAAGTTCTGATTCGGATCGCTGAGCCCTAATACAAATGAGGACAACATCACCATGTAAAAAAAAAAAAAAAAAACCCTTACAGACATAATTTCTACAACTTGAAAAAGAGAAATCAGCACTCCACATACCAATATGTACTGAACAACCATACTCCAGTACTTTCCATGTTCATCGTCATTGCCTTCCAACTGATCTGCAAGGGCCCTGATTAACAAGGGCGGACAACTATGAAAATTCCAACCATAGCAAAGACATTTCTATAACCAAAAGCTCCATACAAGGCAGCAAGATTACCTGGAGGATGGATAATTCATATACGTGGAATGAAAACAGGAATGAGGAAGATGGTTTTTTTGTCTAGGACGTTGTACAATAGTCATGAAATTTTACAAAGTAACTTAGTTGGATCTCAGAAGGGTCAATCTAATATCCTCGGGACTAAGCCCCGACAAAGAGAGCTGTTCTTCAAGATATGTTTCCAGATGCAGTGTCTCAGGCAGAATGATACATGATACGAAAACGCAATAATTTTCCCAGCAGAGGAATTTCTAGTACATCGATGATAGAATTCCAGAACCGGTGCACCATAAAATGCAATGCGTGTTGTGTTCTGACGACATAGTGGTAATGCGATGAGCATACCTTTCACCTTCTAAAACAGAGGGGATTACTGTCATTTTACAAGACAAACCTATTCCCGGAAACATTCCCAAAAAAAAAAAAAAAAATCATGAAAACAAGTCGGCGATTTTTTTCTAACAAGGAACACAGACCCGAAAAAGCAATTACCTTCTGCAGTCATCCGGACAATTTTCAGGCTCAGAGCATCACGCTGAGCTCGAAACTGCATGTCATCCGCTTGCTTCCCCTGCTTTTTGACCTGTTCATCAACGCATCCCACATTCACGTCTACTCTGATTCTGCAAACAACCACTGACGAGCACTCCGACCAAGAATTTAGCCAAAAGACAATCAACGCCGCCGGAGATGATCGAGCGAGGTACAGATTTGCCGCTGCGAGACGGCGCTCGAGCGCCAGAGAGTCGCGGCGATTCGAACCGGAGCGAGGATTGGCCAGCGAAGAAGATGGAGACGAATGCCGAATGGCCCATGGACTTTCCCGTTAGGAGCCCAATTTGGCACTTAATAAGGTACCAGTCTTTGAAGACAAAGGATAGCCTTATACTAACATCCGCTCTATGTTTTTGCTAATAGGGAATAAAAGGATTTATGTTTGAGGCAAGCCAAAAAATAATAATAATAAGTAACCTCATAAATTGCTCTAGAGCGAAGCCCGAGTTATAGACTTCCTCCCCTCTCCCTCGTGGTATAAGATTGTTGTGACTCTTGAGGACTGGACAAGCTGCATCTCACACGATGCAATTCCCCAAAAACTGTGAGGAAAAATTCGGGATTTAAATTGCGGGAGAACTGGAAAATCCACTGCTAAAACTTTACATATGCTCATCGTGTCAACAAATTATCCACCACTTAAGAGCTTTGGAGACTATAATTCGTCTGAATGATGTTATGAGGGAAAATTGCTAAAAAAGTCATAAATTTATTATAAATGTGCAAGTTTAGTCCTAAACTTTTTTTTTTATTAATTCAGTCCTAGATCTTTTTCATTTGTGTCGGTTCAATCAATCTTACCAATTTTAGTCGGTCGGCACTAACATGACACTTTTTAGATAATTTTTGAATTCTTTTAATTTTTATCTTTTAATTTTATCTTATGTTTTATTTTTTTTATTTTTTAAAAATCTCCCCTTCCCCTTCCCTTAGCGGTGAGGGTCGCCAGCCAACCCTCGTTGGCTAGGGTGCGAGTGCGCTGCCTCTTGCTTAGATCTAGCAAGGGCCATGACACCCTCACCAAATTTGGCCTAAAGAGGACACTACGGCCCTCGCCCAAACAAGGTGAGGGCTGCAACAGCCTCGCTTGATTTGGGCGAGTGAGGCAGAAAGGCCCTAAGTAAAGGAGAAGAGGACAACATTAAAGAAAAGAAAAAAAAAAGAAATTTACAAAAATTTTCAAAAAATTATTAAAATATTATTTAAAAAGAACCAAGTCGACGCCAGTTGAGCAAAATTGATGAAATGGATTGAACAAGTGTAAATGCCAAAGTTTTAGGTCTGAATTGGAAAAAAGTTTAAGACAAAATTAATACAATTGCAATATATTTAAGATTTTTATGATATTTCTCCCAATGTTACGATGATATAACAATTAATGACAGCCAACAAAAGATCTCTATGACATGTTTTTTTGCCAAAATAACCAAAAATAATTGTTACTCAAAGTTGTTTAATCTTAGAAATCTGCATCAATTGGAATGGAAGAGCTAGCATGAGTAATTTCTGAGTCATCTCCAACAGCAAATGGATTGCATTCTGATCCTTGATTCCTTGTAGATGGAGCTTAGGTGCATTTTGGACCTTACACGTCTTTTATCAATCGCAAGAAGTTGTGTGCGTAAATGCTTAGTGCATTTCTTGTCAAAAAGATAAAAGGAAAAAGAATAACCTCTTCACAGGAGCCCCAAACTACAGTTACAACAAAACCAATACTTAGGGAGGAAATTTATAAATTAAACCACCACTAGTCAAAATCATGTGAAATCTCCTCTGTATGTAATTTTTTTTTTTCGTTTTCTTTTTCTTTTCTTAAACTTCCTCCTTCTTGGTTTGGCAAGATGATGATAGTGGCAATGATGACGGAAATGGCAGCGGTAAAGATGGAAGAGGAGGGATATAAGGAAAAATAATTTTAAAGGATGATAAATGTACGTTGTTTTTAGGAGATTTTTGATATCATAAAAAAAAAGAATTGGAATTAACGTGTCATTTTTTTTTTTGGTGGTTATTATCCAAAATTAAAAGCTGAATAAAGTTGAAAGAAACGGGCCGTTCGATTATGTCTTACCATGTCGTCTTCTCCTTCTCCTTCTCCTTCTCCTTCTCCTTCTTTCGAAGCAAAATGGCCGTTGGACATCTTCCTCAACTTCAAAGGCGGGGACGTCTGCCACGGCTTCCTCGCTAACCTCCACTGGACTCTGCTTCACAGCGGCATCAACGCCTACATCAACAACGAGGTCTTGAGCATCATCACAAAGATCTCCATTATAGTTGGACAAGTACCCTTGAGTGTTGCCAAGCATCCCGCTCGGTGTAGGCTGCCGGGTAGAGATAGTTATATCATTGTTAAGTACGTGCTTGGATGAGGTTCGGATGATAAGAATAAGGGAAGTAGGAGGTATAGGGAAGACCACCATCACTAAAGCTGTCCATGACAGTATCACTAGTCAGTTTGATGAGTGCAGCTTTCTTGCAAATGTTAGAGAAACTTCCAGTAGACCTGATGGCCTGGTTCATTTGCAAAAAACACTCTTATATGAGATATTGTTGAAAGAAAATTTAGTGGTCTTAAGTGTGGATGGAGGCGTTAACCTGATATGAGATAGACTTTGCTACAGGAAATTTCTGCTTGTGCGTGATGATGTGGATCATGGGGACCAATTAAATGCATTAGCTAGAGAATGTAAATGGTTTGGAAAAGGTAGCATGATCATTATTATGAATGATTAGAGATAAACATGTACTAACTTCTTACAGGATAGACTAGGTATATGAAGTTAAAGCATAAGATCAAGGTGAAGCTTTTGAATTTCTAAGTTCATATGCTTTTCCAAAAAAACAAATACAAGACATAAGCAGGGATCTCATAGATGTATTTTGGGCTATGCTAATGGCCTTCCCTTAGTGATTGTGGTCTTTGGTCCCTTTTTATTTGGCAAAAGCAGAGGGGAATTGTCATGCCCCGATCCTCCAAGCGAGTGCCCATCCCTCTGTGGTCGATTAAATAGCGACGTCCTAGGACGTGTCGCCGACCCATTCATTTTAATTCGCATGTGGAAGCGAATAATTAATCCCCAAACAACACAAATATGGGATAGAAAAGTAAGGCTATAATTTTTCGAAAACCACATCACGCCTTTATACATATCAAACCTAGTCATATACAATACTAGTCGACTATACACAAAGTCTGCAAAACAGGTGGGGTAGAGGCTATAGAGCCTCAAGCATGAGGGTTAACGAAGAAAGCCAGCCACTAGGGAGGGCAAGGGCCAAGACACCTCGCGCTCCTTTCGATGAGGGTCGCCGAGGGATAAGACACCATCATAGGCCTTGCCTGGGTGAGAGCCCTCGCCATTGCCAAAGGACTGCAAGGTTGCCCCTCGTCAGCCTCTAACAATGGTCAAACAAGGTCCCCATCGCTAGATTTGGTGTGAGGCAGTTTCTCCAGCCTTGGCCAAAGGCTGGCAAGGGCATCTCGACCCTTGCCCTTGTTGATAGTTAGGGATTTCCACTGGCCACTAGTGGAGCAAAAAATAAGGGAAACAAAAAAAAAAAAAAGAGAAAGGAAATTGAAGAAAAAAAGAAGAAAATAGAATAAAAAAGAAAAAAAAACATTGATAAAAAATATGAAAAAGTAAATAAAAAAATTATCCATGTTAACATTAGCCGTGCCATATAGGATAACCATATAGGACAATCGGTGTCCAAGTCAATAATTACCAGCCTAAATTGACTGAATGAATTCAATTGGTATCGATACGAAAATGTTTAAAGCTAAATTGATCCAATCGAAAGATATAAGAGTGAATTGGTACAAATGTAATAGATTTAGGGCTTTTTTGGTACTTTTCCCCCTTTTGAAGATTTGTCTATTAAATCCTAAACCTATTATTTATATAATTGGTTGGAAGGATTACATTGGCAAATCGTCGAAAGATTTAGGGCTAGCAAATCGTTGTAAATTTTTTTACTAAATTAACATAATTAAAAGGCTTAGAACTAAACTAGCAAATATCAAAAGGTTTAATTTTATGATTAAATTGATACAATTGAAAGATTTAAAATCGAATTGATTGCTGTACAATAAGTTCAAATCTTTTTAGATAATTTTCTCGATATGGAACACTAATGTTATATTAATAACGCATCTTTGCCTTGAAGAAACACCCATGCAACAAATATGAAATTACGTATAGTGCTAATTTCATCAATAATTTAGAAACCCTTAAATTTTTTTTTTTTTTTTTTTGGGTAAAGGTAACGTATATATTAACTTTCACCCAAAGTGGGAATATACAAAAGAAAGGAGACCTGAGGAGGCCTTGCGCCCAATATGACAAAAGGGTTGTCAAGAGGGGTGTAAGGTTGTCATGGTAACCCAATGAAGCACAAAAGAAGGGGAACACCCTCTGCAAAACAAAGACAAAGCACAAAGAAGGAAACAGATCAATTCGAGAAGATAGACGAATTGAGGCTCCAGCTCTGCTGTAATCTTCAAAGCCTTATCCCTAACAACCTTATCAAGCCGTTTCTTCATAGTAGGCACGTAGAGAGTCCGATCACGGAAAAAGATATTATTCCTTTCATTCCAAATAATATCACATAAAGCTGCAAAAGCGAACCGAGAGATGGTAATGTGAAAGGAATCACCAAATAAATACTTGATGGCCCATTGGAGGTTATCCCTCCACAAGTTGTTTCGCCAAGGAAGATTGCTTCTAGCTGCCCAAAAAAGAGCCAAAGCCCTAGTGATATGACACCCAAAGAAAAGGCGATCTACAGAATTGGGACGACAAGAGCAAATAGCACATTTAGCATCAGAAATCCTACCATAAGCAAGAAGCAAAACCTGAGTGGGCAGTCTATTTCTGGAAATCAGCCACAAAAGGAATCAGTGCCGGGGAATTATTGAGCTATTCCAAATAAGAGGGGCCCAAACCATGGATTGACCTATCGGCCGAATAACATCCCAAGCCGAAGCAACAGTGAAAACTCCGGACCGATGGGGCAAGCAACAAAAGCGATCAGGGTCTTGATTAAGAACAGGTGAAGGCTCGTTCACTATGTTCATCTACTCGTGGAACTTCTGTTCCCATGTCACAACTCACAAGGTAGATTGACAGGCACGGTGGTGCCTTTAATCATACATTAGTAACCATCAAAGATGAAAATGGAATTATGATACGGAAGATTAGCAAATGTTAAAAGCTATAGGAAGCTGGAAGATTTCTCTATCTCTCCTGTTTTCATGGTTTCTCCCACCACAGAACGGCACAAATGAACTAGTTCTATGAAACTCTGAAGGTCATTATGGGAAAGCTAAAGATATATAATCCAACATGCCCCTTTGGAAGATGTGTGCTTTCGAAAACTTTCTTTCTTTAATAGGTAACTGTGTGTTTTGAAAACTATATTCCAATTTTTTTTTCAACTTTTTTAAGTTCTGCATTGATCCTCTTTGCAGGGTGCTGTAGTAGTTCTACCGAGTTCCCACAGCCAAAGGAATAGAAACCCAACTTGACTGATGCCTGGCAGGTTTGTAGATACGACTCCAGTTAATAAGCCAAAGTTAAGAGCAATGGGGCTCTAAAATAACAAACCAATCAGAAGTAGATTTCTCGGTAACAAGATGTCATGCACAATCTATGTTTCCAAAGATGGTACAAGCAGAACAATTGTATACCTTGAAGAATCTCAGGGATAATATGATAAAAGAAATGCAGACACAACATCCTCCATCTTGATCACATGAACCGAAAAAAAGGAACACCTAATCCAAGCGTGTTATGTACATGATCGATTGAATCCCTGGACCAAAGCATCCAATAACTGATTTCTAGCAAAAATGTGCAAGCTAGGCAGCTCAATCATTCTCAAGATCTGCTTGGGGATAGTCCGAAATTCTGCTACTTATATACTCATGTGTTCAACTGATTCAGTTCCTTTTCCAAGAAAAAAATAGGCATAAACTCTGGTGCTGTATCAAAACATGCTGCAAAAAGCTCCAGAGTTGATCACAAAGTATACATTAATCAAATGTAGCTTATTGTTCTATTTGTGCTCCAATCCACAACATATGAATATGCCTGCCCCCAGCTGCTAAAGCCATCCCGACACAGCAACTGAAGACAACATTTACCAGAGGAGGAGAACATCTTGATATAGCCACTAAATCAGCTCTAAAAGAGAGGGGGAGGGGGTGGCGCTCATCCATGAAAGCTGACCATATTTCAGAGTGAAAAGCTTGCAATCCTAAGAGAAACTTAGTGCACGTTTGGTAACAATTCTATTCTCAGGAACAAATTCTGATAAGAAATGATTATTTTTTATTCTATTTCTAGGAACAGATTCTAAGTAAAAGAACATATACAAAATTTATAATTTTGGAATAGAATTGTGTTTAGTACCGTGTTCATTGATTCTGTTCCAAATTAATTTATTTTAATTTTTATATTTTTTTCCTTTTTTCTTTTATTTTTTTCCTTTTTGTTTTTAATTTTTTTTTCCTTTTTTCTTTTGTTTTTATTTTTATTTTTTTCTTTTGTTTTCCTTTATTTTTATTTTTTTATTTTTTCTTCTATTCTTCTTTTTTTCTTCTTCTCCTATTCTTCTTCTTCTTCTTCTTCTTCTTTTTTCTCCTATTCTTTTTTTTTTATTTTTTTATTTTTTTTTTCAAGCGAGACAAGAGCTTCCGGTGAGCTCGTCGGACCACTTGCCGGCGACCAGCGGCGACCGACGGCGGCAAGGCAAACGACGGTGGGTGGCAGCGAACGACGGCAGGCGGCAATCGCAAGATGGCGGTCAATGAAGAAAAAGAAAAGAGAAGAAGAAGAGTTTTGATTCTTAATTTTATTCCCGCAACAAGAATCAACCTTTTTTTTTTTTTTTTTGGATTCTCTTCCCAATCTGTTCTTGAAAACAAAAATTTTACCAAACGCGATTCTCGTCCCAAACTAATTCTGGAAACAAAAAATCAAAACACTAAATGGTTACTTTTTCCGATTGCTGAACGAGAGAGACTCGCTAATCCCCTGGAATGCAACGTCATACGATCATAACTGCAACAAGAGAATCGACTTCCCAACAAACGCCAGCGGCTCAAACTCATCCGAGGTTGCACATCACAAGCACAGCGCCAGTAAGAGAGATTACAAATACATTCCACCAAAGAATCACGAAGCACAAACAACATCAAGAGATTCCAAACCGATCGCAAGCGCCAAGTACTAGAAACACAAAACGAGAGAGAGAGAGAGAGAGCGAACCGGCACGGGATTGGCCACGAGAGCGCCTCCGGCGGCGGCGGGTGATTTGCAGGGACCGGAAGCCCGATTCGCGGAAACTGAAGCCGGATTGAGAAGGAGGCCGAGCCCGGCAGACGGTGGCGGCCGGTGAACCGGACAAGCGGCGGAGCGTAGGCGTGAGAGAGGCGCCGAGAACGGCGGAGAGAGGAGCGCGTCCATCGCTCGCAGGCGACTCTGCTTTAAGTGAGAGAAAGGAGAGAGAGAGAGAGATGTTCTCTATTTTCCGCTGGAGATCGGAGAAACCGTCGAGAGCGGACAGCACACACGAAGGAAGATGATCTTATACTCTTCTTTTATCTGTTTTCTCGAGAAAACAGATATTTAGCGGCCGACCCTGCGGTGGCGACGGCGCCAATGCTGCCGCCAATTTTAGGACCCGATTTATATCCAAGTTTTATCAATCGGTTGCGCCACGATTATCACAAATAATTATCGTGACTTATCGAAAATTTACTATAATTGTACGAATCTTATTTTTAGATTAGATGGTCCCTAAGATGTTAAAGATAATTCGTTTAGTTGTTTAGTTTTTTTATGTGAAATTTTACAATATCGATCTAGGATGGGCTTTTGTATTTTATCAATTAACTTTTAGAATGGCAAGCACAAAGAAAATATTTTCATCTTATCTCTTTCTTTATCGGTGATTTTCCAATCAAAGAAGTAATTGATTATGTACATAATTAGTACAGATGATGGATTCGGTGATGTTATCAGACATCAATTGAATTTTTCAAACGCACACTAATGAAATAATCTATACTCCACATAGGCATATTATTTAGATAGTAACTCTTCCCTACCTCGATAGCATGAAACGATGAAATGATTTAGTTGGAGCATGTGAGTGATTCGGTAGAGAGAAAAAGGATCGTCTTACTTAGGGGGTGGGATGAATATAATAGGCCATTGAACCTTTTAGTGAGCATGTTTTTCTAAGAGAGGGGTGTCAACGGTTCGGTTCGGTTCGGTTTTTCAAAAAAACCGAACCGAATCGAACCGTTGGAAAAATTTTCCGAACTGAACCGAATGAGATCCGAACCGAACCGAATCGAACTAAAATTTCGGTTCGGTTCGGTTTGGTTCGGTTCGATTCGGTTTTTCGGTTTTCGGTTTTTAGCTTTTTTTTTTTTCCCGTTCAAAATCACCCTCCTGCGACCTTCCCCTCCCTCCGGGTCTCCGCTTTCCCCTCCTTTGCCTCCGCCGCCTCCACGACCACGTTCCCCTCAACGGCCTTCTCCTCCCACCCTCGCTCATTATCCGCCGGCACAGCTCCAGTCGCTCCGATTGACAACTGAACAGTCCTCGGAATCGAGAAGGAAATGGACAAAACCCCAGCCTTTCTCTGCTTTCACTCCGATCTATGACTGACCAGTCCCCCAAAAAGGCCCCCCCAAAAGAAAACCAACGAATCGGCCAAAGCGTGACTGAGAGAGAGATTATAGCGGAGGGAAGAAGACGATGTGATCGAGAGAGAGAGAGAGTATTTTATGAAGTGGAGCGATGGAGGAGGAAGACGACGAAACGGGGAGGGAGAGCCTCTCCAGCTGATGATCAAGGCTCTCTCACGCTCGACTGAAGCACGCCGAACGGAACGGCGACGAGTCGGAGCGGGGGAAAGAAATGGGAGAAAACAGTCGCGATTCACTCTCCACAATCTGCAAAACTGGTAAAGGCAAAAACAGGGGAGTAAAGGATGAAAAATCGAGCAAACAATATTGGTTTGTTTATCGATTTGTGGTTCGGTTCGGTTCGGTTAACCGATAAAAACCGAACCGATAAAAAAAATTTCGGTTTTTAATGAGAACCGAACCGAAAACCGAACCGAACCGAAAAAACCGAATTTTTCGGTTTTTTCGGTTCGGTTCGGTTTTCGGTTCGGTTCTTGACACCCGACTCTAAAGGGATACCATTTTGCATAAGGCTAAAAGCCTTCCTTTTGCACTCGAGGTGTCTGGGCTCCGTTTTGTGCAGTAGAAGAGAAGGTGAATGGGACGTGCACTGAATAAACTTATCAAAACTCCTAAGAAAAACATCAATGGTACGCTTAAGATGGCCTGGCTGGAGGAATACGCAAAGGAGATTTTTCTCGATATAGTCAGTTTCCTCAAGGGGCAGACCATTGATTACATTAAGAAAGTTCTTAATTGCTGCAATATTCATACGGTCACTGAAGTACAAGTTCTTGTTGTCAATAAGTCCTTGACAGGTGAAGAGAAAGGGCTACAAATGCACGAGTTCGTAAGTTGCAAAACATCGAGTACCTGACTCTCGAAGGTTGCTCTAATCCTGTCGAGTTTCCATAGCAAACAGGGGGATTTAACTGATCACGTGTGGACATTGGACATTAGAATTTGAATTGGTTGGACCTCGGGGCTGTGTTATGTCTGGATTAAGGTTCCTCCAGAATCAATCCTGTTATCTCCAACCAGGAATGTTCATATGTGTCTGGGAAGTGGAAACAATCTTCCTAGCTTTCCAACATGCGTCAGTGAGAATGATTATTTATAGGAATCGCGAGTGTGGAAATGCGAGCAACTACTGGAAATCCTACAGCTTCCATCAAGTACATGTATCATATGAGCAGCTAGCTGCGAATCTCTGCCAAAGAAGTCCCGGATTTATCGAGCCACTACACATAGGGTTGAACGGGGAAGATATGTCGTTACATGAGGTTAGTCTCTCCCACCATACCTCCCTCCCTGGACCTTATTTTTATCTTGATATGGATGTTACCTGCAAACCAGGAATTCCATAACATGGGAAAAGCGCGCATTGTAATTGCTGGAAGATAGATGCCGGAATGATGGCTCCATGGTAAAGAGGATTCGATATCTTTCATGATACCCCAGGACATGTGTGAAGAATACTAGGATTAGCAGTCCATCTTGTTTTTGGATTGGAGGGGGGAGTTGAGCTCAGCCTCTCTTGCAAGGTTTTCCGAAAGGTGATTTGATACATAGGATGCTTCTATTCATTAGGAATGGACCATGTGTGGCTCAAGCATCCCCCACGTAATACGCTGTGGGAAGTAGAAAGCTCCTGTGAAATGATCGGAGTCATTTTTGGGTCGTCTTGAAGCGTCAAATTGAACAGTAAGAAACTGCGGGTTTGGACTAGTATGCAAGCAATGAGAGGGTTCAGACTAGTACGCAAGCAACGAGAGGATGATTCGAGGGTCTTGCTTCATGACAATGTCACTGGTGTTAAATTTGGTTTATCAGGATTGTCTTAAACTAGCACAAACTCAGAGGAAGATGATCAAACGGATTTAGAGGAAGAGAATAAACTTACAGAGGAAGATGGTCCAAGTCAAACAGTTCTGGATCAAGATGATCAGCTTGTACAGCAAGATGATCAGATGGATAGAGTCACCGATAGTCAAACACTATCTAAGGAAAATTATAAGCTCATGCTCCTAGAAGGCGTCGGAACCATGACTACTATGGCCACGAGTTCTATGGCACCAAAAACTATGCCAGTGTCAGCTTGCAACTCTTGCTGTCGAATTGATCACAACTTAATTGAGGGAGCAACTATGAGGTCTGCTGACCAGTAGAATTTACTCACCATGCCTTCCTTTTCCGTTCATCTTTTGCCCTCATTTCTAGTTGAACTTTCGAGTCGTTGCATGCTTGCATCATTTGATACCAAGTAAAAATCACTGTGAAATGCAGGCTACCTTATCATGCTTCTTACACGGCACAGGTTCATCGAGAGAAAATGTTGGCGAAAATTCTCAGAGGACGCATCCCTTCTTCCCCTTTATATAGTGTAAGCCGAAGCATACCGAGCTTAAATTAGGTGGATGGTTGTTTCAAGACTGCCAAAGATGGCTCTTGTAGTCTCTCTGCGAGAATTAGCACAGAACGACAATTATGAATAAACATTATATTTATTTATCTAAAATCTGAGATAATTGGTAAGTCGAGGTTTATTCTTTGTTTAAATGAATTGAGTATTCTCCAATTCCCTTCTAATGATGGCAAAGTTTGCAGTACAGGGCCAGTTTTATTCATGTTAAACAATTTGTATAGTATTTGCCTCATAAGGGTCCTAGCCACATTGGACTGAATCATAGGCTGATCGCGCTAAACCCCTGTTGAAGAAAAGGTCATTTAAGTCATGAGACACTAATCTCTGTAGAGTGTCATAGACGGGTAGATTGTTTGTGAAATTGAACCGAAGAAAAACCATCAACTTGTGCAGCTGAGGTTGAAAGACATTTGCTTGTCAAGTTGCTTGGCCTACTTTCTTTTAAAATTCTTAATGGCATTTTCGTCCCTTTCACACACGAGCTCAATATCATGTCGGCTCCATTTTAATTTAGGTATTCTTTTGTTTTGAGGTAACTCAACTTAAATCTCCAACGTCCCCTTCAACCCTAGTCTTTTTCTTTGAATTGAACCACAAAAGCTGGCATCAGAGCCACGTTATTACACCACAATGCGCACCTTCACTCTAGGTTTTTTCTGAAGAAACAATTTTGGGGGGGATGTAGAACTAGAAATAGACTGTGGAATTGCGCAGAAACGATGGCCTTGGGCTACAAAGACATTAAACAGAGGTATGGTCCTCGACCCGTATAACACAACATGGCTTGGCCCATAAAACACATCACCAGCTTGGGCCTCAATAGATTTTACTTTCTATGCCTCCATAGATTTTACTTACTGTGCAACTATGCCACAACATGGCTTAGCCCATAAAACACATCACCAACTTAATTATGCTAGTTCTTCACCAGCCATTGTCGTACCATAGCCGACCACCATTATGGCGTGATTTAAATTGATCCCGCCGTCTTGAGACGGCGGTGGAGTAGAATTGGAAATTCCACCCTCCGATGTCAATGGACACCAACACCGGATGATTTGCCACGGGCTTCGACAACGTGGCCTCGTTGTTGGCAGGCATGACTTTGTTGCCCGTGGTTTTCAGCCATGTGGGAGGCTTCTTTTGCGGTCTTGCAAAGTTCCGTCTATCCCGTCGTAGGAATAATTAACCTCGATAGTGAGGCCTCCACCGTTTATGATGAATTTAAAACCATATTGCGTGAGGCCACCTTCGCAACCTTGGTCCTCGCCGTTAACATCGTAATCTACGACTTCTTGCTCCGATAGGGAGGTTAGCTTGCCCCCTTTGTAGCTGGCGGATGCCCTCGGTGGCTGCCACGGTTGAGAAAGGCCAACAAGTTCCTATTTGATTAATTGAGAGGCAGCATAACCACACATGCCATAAAAGTCAACTAATCCGAGACTCATTTTTTTAGTGGAAATAAATGATTTATAAAAATATTTTATTAAAAATATCGTTTATAACATTTATTTAAATAAATAGAAAATAAAATTTTCAGTGTTTATGAAAATATTTAGACATAAATTATTGTGCATGATGAATACCTTTTCCATTAACTCATTATTTCAAGCGATAATTTTTTTTAAAAAGTACTTTTCTAATTATTTATATTTCGCGAAATAAACAGAGTGTAAATGCTATTGGAAAATTCGGAATGTACTAACTACACGTAGCTATGATCATTCAATCATGTGTGTTGGACCTAGAACATAATAGCAATATGCATTGATTACACACGTAAACGTGAATATCCGTAGGATCAAAACATCAATTTTATTTTCCTTACAATGACTTTCTCGGTCCTTGATGCCCATGACAGCTCCTTTCTTCCTCCATTCCAGGGCCGTGGGCACCGCATTCGCATTCTCGTACCCGAACAAAGCATTTTTACCAGTCCTAGCGGTCCTTAAACTCGTCGTTGGTTATGTCAGCAAATGCGTCACCGCTTAGCTTGTGGGGCTTGTCACCTACGGCATTGAAAGTGGAATTCCTCAATGCAAGATGCCTAGCAGCACGGTTGAGCAATTCAGTTCATGTTCAGCATGCTATATGAAGAGGATGTCTAGCACCCCTACCTGTAAGAAAGTGAGAAACAGAGAGAGAATTTCTGTCTTGTTGTATTCAATGTAACACAATTCGTGTATTTAATTACAAGAGATGAATCAATAAAAGGAAACTAGATATTCTCCTATTCTTCTAGTCCTAAAATAGACAAAGATTACAATCAATTACAATATGATACGATTTATAGAATCATATCTTCCAACACTCCCCCTCAAGCTGGTGGTCTGTATATGTCCAAGACGCCAAGCTTGTTTAGAAGATATGTATGTTGTCTTTGACACAATGGTTTAGTGAACATGTCCGCAGGTTGCTCTGAGGTTCTGATTCCTCTTGTTTCGACAATTCCTTCTTGGATTTTTTCTCGGGTAAAATGGCAGTCAACCTCTATGTGCTTCGTCCTCTCATGTAATACAGGATTTGCAGCTAGCTTGAGTGCTGAATCATTGTCACAAAAGAGCATAGATGGTCCTTTAACTTCTGTACCAAGATCTGAGAGTAATCCCCTTAACCAAACTATTTCACAAACTGTCTTGGCCATGGATCGATACTCGGCTTCAGCTGAAGATAAAGATACAGTAGATTGCTTCTTTGTCTTCCATGAAAGCAATGACTCCCCAAACTTGATACAAAAGCCGTGATGGATCTCCCCGCTCATTGGACATGTAGCATAATCCGAATCGTAATAGGCTGTCATTTCCATGTTGCATCTTCGGGAAAGAAGAATCCCTAATCCTGGACATGTCTTTAAGTATTTCACGACCTTCAAGGCTGCACTCATGTGAGATTGCTTTGGCTTGTGCATAAACTGACTGAGAGTCTGTACTGCATAGCAGATATATGGTCTAGTCATAGTAAGATATATAAGCTTTCCCACAAGTCTCTGATATCCTTGCGGATCCTCTAGCAATGGATCATCAGAAAGAGATGATATACCAGCATCGTAGTCAAAAGAAGTCAGTTTGGCATTCTGCTCAATAGGAATAATCGCTGGTCTACAGCCTGAGAGTCCTGCTTCTGATATGATTTCCATAACGAATTTCCGCTGACTAAGAGAGATTCCCTGATCTGAACGAGCTATCTCAATTCCTAAGAAAAACTTAGGTGACCCTAAATCTTTAATATGAAAAGTGGAATGTAGATACTCTTTAAGTCTTCTTACAGCAGAATCATCATTTCCCATGATAAGTATGTCATCTACATAAATCATCAAGTAAATAGATGACATACCTTTTGTCCAGGTGAATAGTGCATAATCATATTTGGACTGTTTGAAACCAGCAGCCATGAGTGCATTGGTGAATTTGGCGTACCATTGTCGAGAGGCCTGCTTTAGTCCATAGAGAGATTTGCGGAGACGACACACCTTAGACTCCCCCTGTCTCCGTAATCCTGGTGGAAGATCCATGTAGATTTCTTCATCCAGGTCACCATGTAGAAAGGCATTATGAACATCCATCTGATGTAACGGCCAGTCACGGTAAGCAGCAACCGATAAAAAAGAACGAACGGTCACATCCTTCGCCACTGGCGAAAAAGTTTCATGGTAGTCAAAACC
Source organism: Eucalyptus sideroxylon x Eucalyptus melliodora (assembly GCA_016097485.1). Lineage (NCBI taxonomy): Eukaryota > Viridiplantae > Streptophyta > Magnoliopsida > Myrtales > Myrtaceae > Eucalyptus > Eucalyptus sideroxylon x Eucalyptus melliodora. The sequence goes on along the minus strand of CM027831.1, from coordinate 19,385,141 downwards.
TTCTCGCTGTGTGAACCCTTTGGCCACCAATCGGGCCTTGTACCGTTCAACTGAACCATCTGCTTTGTATTTAATCTTGTACACCCATTTACACCCAATGGGTTTTCGATCAGTAGGTAAAGGTACAACATCCCAGGTGTGGTTTTCCATTAATGCATGTAATTCAGCTGCCATAGCCTTTTGCCAGCGAGAGTCATCTCGTGCTTCATTATAACTAGACGGTTCTCGTTCTTCAGAAATGCGGCTTATACAGCATAAATGTTCTGGCGACAGCCTATTGAATGAAATATAGGACGAGATAGGATAACGAGTACCTGATGACCTCAAGGAACCACATATGTAGTCTTTGGTCCAAGTCGGTGGACGAGTAATGCGACTAGGACGTCGGGATGACTCATTTTGTACTGGCGGTCCATGTGGCATTGAAGGCGAGTCTGCATTAGGACTTGCTTCTGAGATATCAAGTGATTGAACTGGTTCTGCTATGATATTTCCTGTTGATTCTGTTGACTCTTCAGGAGGTTCTGTAATAGCATGACCTATAATATTCTCAATCGGTGTTGAAGGAGTGACTTCACTTGTTCTTGGAGGAGAAGCAATAATAAGATTTCCTTCATAAGGCAAATCATCTTCTAAGAATCCCTCATGAGTTGTCTTGGTTTCTTCAGGAGAAGGAGTTATGGTATTGAAGGGAAAAATATCCTCATGGAAGACAACATCCCTGCTAACAATAAATTCTTCTGTGGATGGCATGTAAATACGATATCCCTTTTTTAAGGCCGCATAGCCCATAAAGATGCATTGATGAGCACGAGGAGCCATCTTATCCTTATGTCCTACTGTAGTTACATAACATAGGCATCCAAAAATTCTAAGATGACTCAAATCTGGTTTCTTTCTATACAATAGCTCAAAAGGTGTCTTTCCTTTCAGAATGCGAGATGGCATGCGATTGATCAGATATGCTGCCGTGACCACACAATCCCCCCAAAAGATTTCAGGAACAGATGCTTGAAACTTAAGAGCCCGAGCAACTTCTAAAAGGTGACGATGTTTTCTTTCTACTACACCATTTTGTTGTGGTGTATAAGTACATGAACTCTCATGCAATATTCCATTCAGGGAAAAAAAGGAGGCACACTCATTATTAAAGAATTCTCTACCATTATCAGTCCTAATCCGACGGATGATTTTGCCGAATTGAGTCTTTGTCAGGGATAGAAAAGTTTTCAGATGTGAAAGAACCTGATTTTTGGACTGCATGAGGAATATCCATGTGGCACGGGAGAAGTCATCCACGATTGTTAGGAAAAATCGGGATCCATCATGATTCAAAGTATGGTAGGGCCCCCAAACATCAACATGTATTAAAGAAAAAATTTCATCTGTTCTAGAAGTGCTATTAGGGAAAGGAGCACGAGTTTGTTTTGCCATGGGGCAGATGGGGCACCGAGGACAAGGAAAAAATGCACTTTGTGGCCCAATCTTTTATGATTAAGAAAATTCATATCATTGGTAGTAACATTACACAATGACTTATTGAATTCAACTGAAGATAAATATTGTGGAAGATTTTCCCAAAAATACAGCCCTTGATTGACTCTACCCAAGCCCATCAGTTTGCCAGTCGAAAGGCCCTGAAAGAAACAATTATCAGGACGGAATAGAATGCGGCATGAATTCTCTTCGCAAACTCGGGAAACTGATATCAAGTTGAAATGGAAATTAGGAACATATAGCACATTTCGAAGAGTAATGAGTGAGCTAAGGTTCACAGTGCCAGACATGACTACTTGAGTAGTATTTCCATTTGGGAGTTGTATTGATATGGGACAAGACAATTTTCTAACCTCACAAAAGAAGGATTTATGGCAGACTATGTGGTCACTAGCACCTGAATCAATAATCCATGCATTCTGAGAAATTGCATTCATCAGGCAATAAGATGTACCTGTAAAGCTCCCAGTTTTATCAGAAGCATCCAATTTCTTCAATGTCTCCATAAGTTCTTGATATTGATCATGGGTGATTGACTTTCCCATTTGTTGACCTGATACCTGAAAAACTGAGGAAAATTTCCCCTTTTCTTTTTCTCCTGGTTTTCCATGTAATTTCCAGCAGTTTTCTATGGTATGGTGTGGCCTCTTGCAATAATCACAATATAATTTACCTTTTCCTTTGGGCCCACCAAATTTTGAAGCTGAGGAAGACCTGTTCATGGGCTGAAAAACTTGTGCCGAGGTTGGGCCGAATAAATTGGGCCCATCCGAACCTCCGAGAAAGAGACCGCGCGAATGAGGCCCATCCATTCCTCCAATAAAGGAACCGCGCGGGCCGTCTGGCCCATTGAAGCGCGAGCCGTCCGATCCACCGAAGCCAGATCCTCGCTGGCCGTTGGATTCGCTCGCGCCTAAGATTAGACGCGAGCCGTCCGATTGGGTAGTCTGATCCGGGCCGTTCGTGAATCTTCGGATATCTCTAGGGTTCTCGTCGAGGAACCCTAGATCTGCCCCCGCCTCTCTTCCTCTCGCGATGCTCTTCTGAGAGAAACGGGGATGGCCCCTTGCTGCCAAAACGATTCCTTCTCCTCCCCGTCCATGATCCACGGTTCGTTGTTGACTTTCCTCCTGAACAGCTAGTTGATAAATCCTACCGAGGCTCGGCATCGGCTCCATGGTAAGGATTTGGGAGCGAAACGTCTGGTAAGCTTCGTTGAGAATGAGGAGGAACCTCGTCGCTTTCTCCCTCTCCCTCATGTTTCGTACCGTTCTTGTTGTATCGTCGGCCAATCGAATTTCTCTTCGACGGCTTCCATTTCGTTCCATAGTGCCGAGAGTTTATTGTAAACTCCGGCCACTGTTGAGTTCCCTTGCTTCAGATTTGATATCTGCTGTGTGAGATAAAAAATTTTCACTTGGTCGAGCTTTCCGTACATCTCCCTTATGTTTTCCCATAATTTTTGTGGGTCTTCTGTCGGCGGAAGTCCGGCCGCGACTTCGGTCGAGATGCAGTTTCCAATCCATGTTCTGACTAATTGGCTGCATCTCTTCCAAAGGCGCGCCGATCTTTCGTCGGCCGGAATAGGGAAAGTTCCGTCTATGAAAACTTCTTTTCCCTTTGTGATCAGTGCGCGCCGGAACTCACGCGACCAAGTTGAGTAATTGTCTACGCCTGTTAACTGTTGGCTGATGATTTTTAGTTCAGATCCTTCGGCATTTGTTGTATAAAGTGGGTCGCCGGGTTCCGGCCGACCACTGACAGCAGGAAATTGATACGGAAAGAAACCCGGATAGGGATTTGCATTCTGACCCGACCCTATTGCAGGCCCCGCATTAAGAAAACCCGGGTAGGGATTCGTTCCCATACCCGGTCCAGTCGATCCGCCCGTCTGCTCCGCACCGATGGTTGAGCTTGCCCCGTCAATGGTCGGTGGGCCTCCATCGATTCGCACATTCCCTTGGTAGCTCGGCGATGATGCACTGGGGCTTGGTCCCTGATACCATGGATATGGTATCCACCGGTAAGGAGGCCACGAGAAGGGCAACCCCGTTGGCTCGAGCCCGGTATTGCTTGCCATTGTGCGAGTTGCGGATGCAACGCAATCCGACCTCGCTGCTGTCCCGATTCGGAGACCACAACAGGAGAATCTTGATTCTGTGGAGTGTTTCCAGCAGACTGGTCGACTGGATTCATGGTAAGGTCTTCTGGCTTTGACATGGTAAATGGAAATTGATTCCTTCGGTAACTCTTTTGTAGGTTGAGTTCTTCTGGAAATAATTGAAGCTTTGATTCCTACGGCAACTCCTTTGAAGATTGAAGTTCCTTAATGAGGCAATCTGAGCGGAAGCAGAAAAAAGACAGAACCCGTAGGCTCTGATACCATGTAAGAAAGTGAGAAACAGAGAGAGAATTTCTGTCTTGTTGTATTCAATGTAACACAATTCGTGTATTTAATTACAAGAGATGAATCAATAAAAGGAAACTAGATATTCTCCTATTCTTCTAGTCCTAAAATAGACAAAGATTACAATCAATTACAATATGATACGATTTATAGAATCATATCTTCCAACACTACCAACCAAGGATTGGGGTTCGTGCCTCCGATCAATAATTTTCCCTTCTTCTATCTTCACCTCCGATAAGAAACATTAATTAGACAGAAGCATAAGACATGGAAAACACTTGCAACGGATCCAGCAAGTGTGGGAAATTTCTCTGCATGAGAAAGATTACTAGATGCCATCTGGTAGATGGGAGAACTGGAGACCTTCTTGCCATTCTCAAGTTTGCAGCAGCTGCGATGGTGGGTGCCTGCATTCACAGAATATGTTCTATCAGAATCCAAACATAAAGGAGTAAATCTTCGAGCCACTGAGGCTGAGGCTGAGGCTGAGATTTTCATATGCGGCATTCAAGACAGTTAAAGGAGAAGCTATAGAAGGCCAAGAGAAGCCAAAATAGGAAACTGAGAGTAAACCTTCCCCAGAAGGGTGAGCAATTTGTTCACCCCTCGCTTCGATTTGTAAAGATGTTGGCCCAGTAAACAGAAATAATGGAATAATGGCAGTATACTTAACTGAAGAGCATAACTTGTACAATAATTTCATATCTTTGATGAACAACTAAGTCTTGTTCGTGCAGATTTTGTTCACGCAGAAAAGGAGCTATTGCATAGGCAAGCAAACCAAACCGCCTTCAACCCCCCTCCCCTCTCCTTAAAGAAAATGAAAATTGCCTTAGTAACGAATATTGAGACAGGGAAAAATTTATTACTATTTAAAATGAAATGTGAGTGAAGAAACGTCTGACCAGGTAATTCAGATTTAGCAAACTGCGTAGATTGATAGCTTTTTCAAGAGATAAACATGGTCTCAACACATCGGTGCATACTTCTTTTCTCAACACATCGCTTCTCAACCACCTGTGGAGCGGGCTGCCCACCTCCGCCAAAGGTTCGAAGCCTTCTGCATAGTGTTGAAAAATTGGAATAGAAATTAATAGACTGAACTCTTTTCTTAAAAGAAAAATATGCCAATATAACCAAAAGAAATATGACTAGGCTGGGAAGCGGAAGCTTAGTTGGCCTCCACGAGCGAGGAGTCCAGCCCCTTCCGGCAACCAACGTTGCCGATTTCATCGCGGTTGAGGTTACCGCTATCATTAAAGCTTGTCAACATTAACAATGAGAATATCTCTGCTTCATCTAATGTATTCAGCACCAAAACTCCATGCAACTTAAATTAAAACTATGACCTAGTCAAGATCATTTTGGGCTGTCTCTAGCGTATCTTAAAACTATTGACGTTGATTCCTCTAAAGACAATAAATAGATTAAAAAAAAAAAGATTTTCTGAAAGAAATTTCAATACTCATGTGATTGTTAGTCTATATTCGTTTCTATTCCAATCTTCCACGTCATGCAGAAGGCTTCAAACCTTGGGAGAGGTGGGCACCGGCTACATAGGGGTTGAGAAGAGATGTGTTGAGAAGTGATGTATGTTACGAAATCGCACGCCGATTCCAGAAAAATAATGCTCGCAAACAATTCACCAAGCAAAATATAATAATAAAATAACAAAATCAGATGAACACACCCGAAAATTTATTAACGAAGTTTACCAAAACTTGGACTACTCTCCAGGCAAAGGCATTCTGCGAATCCACTAAACTTTGAAAAAAGTTAGAATATAACGATAATCTTCTCTCAAGATCAGGGTACAAAGAAATTGAAAACCCTCATAAAGAAAAACTCACTTTTTTCTTCTCTCTTTTTCTTGCCTCTCTATTTTCTTTTTCAACGTCTTGACGGCCAGCATCTTGCTATCGTTAATATAAAGGTATCACTTTTAACCTAAAAGCAAATCTAATGGGAAAGACAAAAAAGCCCCTTAAAATATTTGGCTTCATCTATAACAATCTCCCACTTGAAGACAAATATACAAAAGCACCAAGCAACTTTACATCCATCTTCTTCAAAAAATTAGTACTTGAAAAACTTGTGCCTCTGCGATACTCCTCATCAATCAACGTGGAGTAATACCAATGGTAGTAGTACAGAAAATATGCTTCTCTCTGTCTACTACATTGGTTAACATGTCAACTGGATTCCTTAAGCCATCAATCTTCTGTAACTTTAACTTATTATCTTTCAATGCTGATCTGATAAAGTGATAACACTTCTTGATATGTTTAGTTCTTAAGTGATAAGCTGCATTCTTTGCTAAGTACACTGCACTTTGACTATCACTCTAGAGTGTACTGACTGGCTATTTCGTGTAATCTTGTAACCATATGATTTCCTTGGAGGCTTCTATGATCGCCACGTATTCTGCCTCTGTCGTCGATAAAGCCACTACTTTTTGTAGTTGAGATACCCAACTCACTGCTATACTTGCAACTGTAAAGACATATCCGGTGGTACTTTTACCATTATCTCGATCATCCGAATGATCTACATCTACATAACCCTGTAACTCTAGAGATGTACCACCATAACAAAGTGAGTAATTGGAAGTATCTACTAGATATTTCAATATCCATTTCACTGCATTACAATGCTCTCTACCTGAGTTCTGCATATATCAACTCACAATTCCTACTACATGTACAATGTCTGGTCTCGTGCTCACCATGGCATATATCAAACTCCCCACTGCTGATGCATATGAAACTACCGCCATCTCATCTTTCAAAACCTGAGTACTCGGACACATATCCTTAGAAAGTTTGAAGTGACTCGCTAGAAGAGTTGCAACCGATTTTACCTTGTCCACATTAAATCTCTTTAACATCTTGTTCACATAGTCTTCCTACGACAGCCATAATTTCTTATTTTTCCTATCCCTAATGATTTTCATGCCTAAAATATTCTTGGCCTCTCCTAAGTCTTTCATAGCAAATTGTGATGATAACATCTTCTTCATTTCTATGATTCTCTTCATATTGGAACTAGCCACTAGCATGTCATCCACATATAAAGAGAGATACACAATGTTACAATCATCATACTTGCGAAAATAAACACAGTGATCAGACTCACAGTGTGCAAATCCTTTTTCTTTCAAATTTTAAGTACCATTGCCACGGAACTTGTTTTAAGCCATACAAGCTTTTCTTCAAGCGACATACCGTGTGCTCTTTACCTTTGACTTCAAAACCCTTAGGTTGTACCATGTATAGTTCTTCATCTAAGTCACTACGTAAAAATGCTATTTTTACGTCTAACTACTTAAGATGAATACCCTCCACTGCAATTATACTCAGCAAAATTCTAATTAATGTCATTTTCACTACAAGTGAAAATATCTCAAAGTAGTCAATCCTTCTTTTTAAGAAAAGCCCTTGACTACAAGTCTCGCTTTGTATCTAATACTACCGTCTGCTTCATTCTTAATCTTGTACACCCATTTGTTTAATAAAATTTTTTTACCTGTAGGCAACTTGGTCAACTCCCAAGTTCTGTTTTGAAGTAACGAGTTCATCTCGTCTTTCATAGCACACTCCCACTGCAAGTGAGACGTGTCTACCTTTGCCTCATCGTAAGTTTTTGGTTCCCCTGAATCTGTATATAAGACATGGCTCAGAACAATATTAGTTGATTGATCAAAAATTACCTTTGGCTTTCTCACACATGTAAACCTTCTCAAGACAAGTACTTTAGGGTCATTAGTTTGCTCCGAATCACTGCGTTCCTCTTGAACTATCTCTCCACTGATAATAGGCTCATCTTGAACCTCTCTTTCAAGTGCACTTTGATCTACTGAAAATTTTTTCACGAGCCTTGTGTCTAATTCAATATATTCTGGTTCTACTACATTCTCATGCTCTGTCTGACAATCCTTGTACATCTTTTCTTCATGGAATACCACACTCCGACTGCGGATGACTTTGTTATTCCCATAATCCCAAAGCCTATAGCCATACTTGTTGCCACCGTATCCGATAAAGGCACACTTCTAGGACTTAGCATCAAGCTTTTTCCTATCCTCCTTGTCAATCAAAGCATATGCAATACAACCAAATACCTTTAGATGTGAATAATTAATCTTTTTACTTGACCACCGTTCTTATAGTATTTCTCCACCCAATGCACTAGATGGACTTCTGCTAATAAGATAAACAGCTGCATCAACTGTGGCAGCCCATAAGTGTAGTGGGAGACCTACGTGTAGCCTCATGCATCTCGCACGTTCTAGAATAGTTCTGTTCATCCTTTCAGCTACACCGTTCTCTTGAGGAGTTTTAAGAACGGTCTTTAACCCGTGTATGCCTTCTCGACTCAAATATTCTGCAAATTCCTTACTTGTGTATTCACCACCATTATTAGACTCCAAAGCTTTAAACTGATAACTTGTCTCTTTTTCTACCATGGTCTTCCACATTCTGAACATCCCGAAAACTTCTGACTTTTCTCTAAGAGTATAGACCCAAGTCTTCCTTATTGCATCATCAATGAAGGTGAGAAAATATCTCTTACCACCATAAGAGAGTTCTTGAGCAGGTTCCCACACATCGGTATGAACTAACTCTAGCTTCTAGCCTTTATTTTGTCACCCATTCATCCATAAATGCAACTCTTACAAAAATCTAACTTAACTTTTTGCAAACCTGGAAGTAATTTCCTCGAGTGTAACTGCTTTACACATTTTTCACTAAGATATCCCAAACGATAATGCCAAAGAGTAGACAAATTACCTGTAGCCATTGTAGTTGCAACTATATTACTGATATTGTCTCTTTGAAGAAGGTAAAGTGTACCCGTACGCTTTCCCTTTGTTATTACTCTTGCCCCTGAAGTTATCTTCCACTCTCCCCATCCAAAGGTTATTACCAAACCTTCTTGGTCAAGTTTACTGGTTGAAATCATATTTTTCTTTAATTCCAGAATTTGCTCAGTTTCACGCAAAACTAGACATCCTCCACCTGAGATGTTCACAGTCACAGTTCATTTCCCAACAATGGGACACATGTGGCCGTTTCTCACAACCACTTGTCCAAAATTTCCATTGGCATAATTATTAAATATGTCTCTTTGCGAGGTGCAATGAAAAAAAGCACCGAAATCAATAAACAATTTATTTGTCGTCAAGTCAAACCCTGTAGACAAACACAAGTTATCTAAGCAAAGATTCATCGCTAATCACATTAGCCCATTGATTCTCATCTTGCTGCTTCTTTTTGTAGGCTTCACACTGAAACCTCTGGTATCCGATTTTGTGATAAAACCAACACTCATCTTTTGCAACTTGCCTCTTACCCCTTGATTGTGATCTGCCACGCCCACTGAATTTTTCTCTACTTTTACTTATTCCACGGTTCTCCACTGCAAGTGCTATTGAAGATGTAGATGCAGAAAAATTATCTTCACTCGAGACTTTCCTTCGCATCTCTTCATCCACGATACTACTCACAGCATCATCAAGAGTTAAATCATTCTTCATGCTGCTCGAAATTCCCTACACTACGGCATTATAGCTTTTTAGAAGAGAACATAAAAACAATAAAGCGTGAAGCTTCATATCTAAATTTATGCTTGCGGATTCCAATTGACCCTTGACTTGCGTAAAACTATTAATATGCTCTGCCATAGAATCTATATCATATAACTTCATATTAACCAGTTTCTTCAACGAAAATACATGATTTGATGTGGACGGCTTTTCATAAATATTCGTTAGAATATCTATGGCTTCTTTTGTAGTTTTTGCTTTCGCGATGTAATACCCTGTCTTTTTTCATCAACCCTAGATGAGTTGCACCTAATGCCTTTCGATTAAGAATTTTTCATCCGGTTTCTGCTGTCGGATCCACTTCCGCCATCTCGGTTTTCCAACCCTCAAGTGGTGCATAGAGATCTTTTTGATAAAGATAATCCTAGATTTGTAGTTTCCACCATCCAAAATCCTACCCATCAAACTTATCGATTTTGATTTTATCTTCTGTCATACTATTTGCTTTCAATCGAACGTCACTGAAAAACCCTCGTTGTTCTCAATTAGCCAACCAAGGCTCTGATACCATTACGAAATCGCACATCAATTCCAGAAAAATAATGCTCGCAAACAATTCATCAAGCAGAATATAATAATAAAATAACAAAATTAGATGAACACGCCAGAAAATTTGTTAACGAAGTTTACCCAAACCTAGGTTACGTCTCCTCGCAGAGGCACTCTGCGAATCCATTAGACTTCGAAAAAAGTTGAAATACAATGATGATCTTCTCTCAAGATTAGGGCATAAATAGATTAAGAACCTTCATAAAGAAAAAATTCACTTTTTTCTTCACTCTTTTTCTTACCTCTCTATTTTCTTTTTCAGCATCTTGTCGGTCAGCGTCTTGCCATCGCTAATATAAATGTATCACTTTTAACCTAAAAATAAATCTAATAGAAAAGACAAAAAAAGTCCCTAAAAATATTTGGCTTCACTTATAACAATGTATGCACTGGACCGGTCGAGATAATGAAAAGAGAGATGAGAATGATGAAAGATGGTTGTAAGAAGTCGCTCGACAAACATTTAATTCTATCGTTCTCTCGGCTATCGCATTCACAAGCAGTGTAATAAAGGCGTATTTAATATTAACATCGTGATGGGCTCCTTTCAAGAGGAGAAAAGAAAATGTAAATTCTGACCGGGGATTTGACCAGTCTCTCTCCAGTCTTCTTTAACATGCCGATTGAAGCTGCCACCTAACAACCCCACGTGGACTTCTATCCTCGAAGTCTCAAGGCTTTTCTTTCTGGAGGGGGTTAATTGGGGGGGTTCAAAGTTAAATCCATTTCATAGACAATGGGGGAAGCAAAAAAGATGACAAACGAGAGTAAAAACAAGTCATTAAGCTGATAAAATCGAATAATAATTGTGAGTCGAGGAATTCCTTAAGCTAAAAGAAATCGAGAAAAAAGAAAGAAGCAAAAAAAACGATGACCGAAAGCAATTTGCGTGCATGTAATCGAGTTTAAAAATCCAACAGTGGACATCAACGATATTTGTTTGTGTCGGTAATCCTTATGGTTCAAGGATAGAGCGTGCTTGTGGTTTGATTGCAAGTTTTTGTCCAAATCATGGTGTACGTGTATGCACAAAATTTTTAGTAGAATTAATAAGGCCCGATGATTAATCATAATATACATCGTCGGTATTAAAAAAATACTTCGATAGATGATTTAATCCATCATTAATTTGGAGATTGTAATTTTTCATTATCTCACTATCCCTCCTCACATTAGCGGTAGTTGGATAAGATCACTTGTGAACAAAATTTACACCAACGATATTTGCTTTAATTTTTCTGTTCTTTATTCAACCTTGGCAAATTTGACTTTTTTTTTTTTAAAGAGGTTTTCCATGTTCTTTTCTTGATCTACCTAGGATTTATCATTGGCCTAAAAGTAAGCAGAAATTGGGGGAGAATAGTTGGGAGGAGATAAAATTAGGGATGTGCAGTGGGTGGAGCACAAATCTTGCTTTATTGCACGAAATAAGGGTGTGGCGTGAATGTATCTTGATATGAATTAACAAATTTGATGGTGACTTGGATAAGTTAGCAGAAGATCTTTCCAGGAAAAAATAACATAGATATTGAAAAAAAAAGAAAAAGAAAAAGAAGACGTTGATCTTGAAACTTTTACCCAACATTCGAAAAGGTTGCTTTCAGCCATCATAATAAGATCAAGCCGCTCTAAGCAAAGTTCCTTTTGGATAAACAAATTTCAATATATAATATACACTTCTTAAATAGTAATGATTATACTAAAGTTTGTTGTTACCCTAATATAAAATATGGTGAAAATATACATGGGAGGTTTGGTAACATTGCCTTCCAAAATCCACATATTTGAACATATGATAGCAATCATGCGTAACTAGCTATAAACTTGGTTTAGGAGGGTCTCTGTAAGACTGTAACATGTAAAGACTCTTTGATCAGCCTAAAGGCTCGACAAAAGGTTCCATCGCCGGTGTTTGCCGCAACTTCTCGGGCAGGGTCGGATGGGTTCGTTAAATTGGTGAAGGAAAGTTCAGCTATGAATGTTGAAACCCTGGCTTGCCTTGAAACTCTGAAGCTACTTTATACTCAAAGGGAAGAAGACAAAGTGAAGTACTTGCTATAATCCGACAACTTGACCTGACCTTGATAAATTGTCTTACGTACTTTTCCCTGGGAAGCCACTTCGCTTATTACTAAATGCAGCCTCCGCTGGCCCATTTTCTTAATGTTCTTTTGGCCCATTGAAATACGAATGTAAATCAAGTGGCAGCTAGATTATTAAGGCCTAAAGATGCAAATCTTTGCCCCACAATTGGGTCTTTAACCCTCCCGAAACCCTTCGGAATCTTGTATGTACCGAAGCCCTGTAGTTGTCACTGAGCTTAACCTTGATGAAATGAAATGGTTTTGTTTTCGACAAAAAGACACATGAATTTTTTTAAGGGTTTCTAAATAACTGATGAAATTAGTGTTGTACGTAATTTTATCATCGTTGCATGGGTGCTTATTTAAGGCAAAGATACATTATTAAAGTGACATCAATGTTCCATATCGAGAAAATTGTCCACAAAGTCTTGAACTTATTGTACGATGACCAATTCAGTTCTAAATCTTTCAATTATGCCAATTTAATCCTAAACCTTTTGACATTTGCTAAGTTAGTTCCAAACCTTTCGATTGTGTCAATTTAGTAAAAAATTCTTTAACAATTTGCCTAGTCCTAAATCTTTTGACGATTTGCTAGTGTAATCCTTTTGACCAATTATCCAAATAATAGGTTTATGATTCAATGGACAAATCTTCAACGGGGGAAATATACCAAAAAAATCATAAACTGATTGTATTGGTACCAATTCACTCTTAAACTTTTCGATTGGATCAATTTTATCATAAATATTATCATATCGGTATCAATTAAATTCATTCGGCCAATTTAGGTTGGAAATTATTGCCCTGGATGCCGGTTATCCTATATGGTACAACGGATGTTAACATGGACAATTTTTTTATTTTTTTCATATATTTTTCTCATTTTTCTTTTCTTTTCCTTTCTCTTTTTTTCTTTTTCCCTTATTTCCCTCCCCCACCAATTGCCACCTCCATGGTGGTCAGTGGAGATCCTTGATCGCCGACGAGAGCAAGGGCCAAGATTCCATCATTGGCCTTTGGCTAAGGTTGGGGAAGTTGTCCTACACCAAATTTGGCAAAGAGAACCTCACTTGACCATCGCTAGAGGCTGCCATGGGGCAACCTTGTAGGCCTCTGGCGGTGGCAAGGGCTCTCACCCAGGCAAGGCCTATGATGGTGTCGCCGACACTCGCCAAAAGGCCTACAAGGTGTCTTGGCCCTTGCCCTCCTTGGTCGCTAGTGATCTCCACCAACCCTCATGGAGGTGGTGACTAGTGATGGAGGGAAATAAGCAAAAAGAAAAAAGAGAAAGGAAAGGAAAAAAAAAATGAAAAGAGAAGAAAAATTAATAAAAACTTGAAAAATATTTATAAAAAAAATGTCTACATCAGTACCAACCTGCCAAGTAGGACTTTCGGCATTTAAGTTAGCAATTTTCTACCTAAATTGGCCAAATGGACTAAATTTGTACTAATGTGAAAATGCTTATATTAAATTGGTCAAATTGAAAATATTAGAACTAAGCCGGTACTAATGCAATAGGTTTATGACTTTTTTGATACTTTTCCTTACATGCATTGAACATTCACGTTTAGATAAAGTACTCTTGATAGTTAATAAGTTATTTCTTGGAAATGAAGAGAAAAAAAAGGATGAACAAATTAAAGTAAACAAAAGTGAGTTGGCAACCATCAAATGAGCCACATGCGAACTCTCCATAATGCCCTCTACGAAGCACCAAAATACTATAATAGTACTAGTTGAATTCAATAACTTAACCCAAGACAGAACGCACAAACTTTATATCAAATGATTCAGTAATTATCATTTGGTATGAAAGGAGAAAAAAAAACCAATCGAAATAACTCATAGATTGCAAGTTCTCACAACATCATCCACTAGTCAAACGGGAAAAATACAAAAAAAGTCATATGGCATTAGTACCAATTCAGTCATAAACCTTTTAAGTGAACTAATTTAATCTTAAACATTTTTACATTAGTACTAATTTAATCCATCTGACCAATTTTGGCTGGTCGATGCTAATGTGGATACCAACTAGCTAGTGAACACTAACGTGGCAATTTTTATATAATTTTTTATCTTTTCAAAATTTTCCTTTTTTTGCCTCTTCCTTTTTTTCCCTCTTTTTCCTCTTGGCCTTCTTCTCCCGCAATGGCTAGTGAGTCTCCAACAACTTGCCAGCTGCTAGCAAGGGCTTCGCAGCCCTCGCGACCTCGCCCAAAGCCGTAGGCAAGGCCAACCTTGCCATGGCCTAGCCGTGGGCGAGGGTGCGGGAGAGGCAGCCTCACCCATGACCCTAGGTGAGGGCCTCGACTCTCACTAACGGGTGGCGAGGGCTTCGTAGCCCTCGCTTGGAGGCTTGTCGACCATTGTGCGAGAAGAAGGCCAAGAGGAAAGAGAGAAAAAAGAAAAAAAAAAGAAAAAAAAATTTAAAAATTGCCACATTAGTATTTGCTGGCCAGTTAGCACCGGTTGGCATTTACATCAACATCGAAAAGCCAAAATTGGCTAAATGGCTGAAATGATGCCAATGTAAAAATGTTTTTAAGTACATTGGTCTAATTGAAATGTTTAGATTGAATTAGTACCAATGCTAAAGATTTATGACTTTTTTGATACTTTTCCCCTAGTCAAACTATAACCCATGCAAAATAAAAATCTCCACCTTTCACGATCCCTTTTTTTTTTTTATGGTGACCCGAGAACCCCCAAACAGTCAGCAGTCGGTGGGGTAAACCCGGGGCGAACTGGGCCACCACCATAGACCCAGCCGTGGGTGAGTCGCCCAATGGGGACGCGGGGTTTCGAACCCCTCCCCCCTCGGTGGGGGAGAAAGCGTGAAACTATCGTGGCCACTGCGGGCGGTGGTCACCTTTTGCGATCCTTTTATTAGCAAGAAGTGTCCAAAAGCTCCTACATAAGAATGTTGCCGAAAAGTAGTTGTACATACACTAAATAATATCACTGAGACATTGAAGTAGAAAATCCCATTTCACGAATCCTCTATGCATCATTGCTATTCAAAGTCATAAAGCTCCAATTTTTACTTGAAGATAAGGCTGATATATAAATATAGTTGGTTCATAATATCTGATCACTAGTGAGTAATGACAAACACCTTCAAATGAATAAGTGATAATTTTTACTGAGAAGTTAAGAAAACAGAAAGTGTTGAGATGGAATAAAAGGTTCAACAAAAATGAAATAAAAAGTAAAAAAGTATTCCCTAAATAGTTATTTGATTGTGGATAACCCATCAGCTGAGAAATTCTAAATGTGACATTAAAAGTATAAAATAAATCTAAAATGTCAAAAACAAAAATAATTTAAGGAGTGAGATCAAAGTGACTTGATGAGGGGATAATGACTTGATAATTTTTAAGCAAGATATGGTATGGAAAAATTTAATTTGAAAAGTGAGGAAAATTTGTTTTGGGATTTGCTTGTCTAGGATCCCTTATGAAACAGAAAAAGTCAAATTGTTTATTATAAATAATAATCCAATGGGCGATGTTTTTGCAATTGACTCATGTATATTAGCACCGGGAGCATGGAGTATTGGGGGTGATTGGTTCTTGGTCCAATCCAATCCCATCTAAGAATCGAGAATTGGACCGAGAGGATCGATTCCCATTTTTTTTGGGACCGTGGACAGGACCAATGGGTCCAAGAACCGAGAACCGGACCAGACTGATTCCAATGGACCAAATCACTTGTTGTCATTACATTGACAAGCAAGCTATGAGGTGAAAGGGAAAGCTCGACGAGCGAGGCATGAGGCAAGGTCGTGAGAGGACGTCGAGTGAGGCGGAAGGCGAGGCCACAAGAGGGAAAGGAGGCCTAAGGTGAGGCCACAAGAGGATGTCGAGCGAGTGGGAGACGAGGCTGCGAGAGTCGAGCAACTCACTCGGACCAAGGCGTGAGTTGAGGTTGTGCTTGCAAGAGGGAAACTGGGAAAGGGATGATTTCACACGATTAGGGTTAGCAAAAGAGAAGTGGAAGAGAAAGAAATGGGGAAAGTAATGGCGGAAGGGAAAAACATAGGAAAGTAACGGCATAATGGGAAAGAGTTGGGAAAGTAAGGCTGCGTTTGTTTTGATTTCTTTTTCTGTTTTTAAATAATTTTTTTGTTTTTTTTTGTTCCTGGGAATAAAAAAAGGAACAAAAATGCGTTTATTTGCATTTTTGTTCCAAAATAAATTTTTTGTTCCCAAAAACACTTCTGAAACAGAAACAAGAAACAAAAAAAAAAAGTTGTTTCTTGTTTCTGGAACAAAATTTATGAACACTTTCTTCTTCTCTCTTTTTTCTTCTTCTTTTTTCTTTCTTTTTTCTTTGGCCGGTCGCCGGCCTCGGCCATGGCCAGCGATCGGCCAAAAGAAGAAAAAAGAAAAAAAAAAAGGAAAAAGAAAAAAGAAAAAAAGGAAAAATAAATAAGAAAACAAGAAAAATAAGAAAGAAAATAGAAAAAATAAAATAAAAATATTAAAAAATTAAAAGAAATAAAAAAAATTATACAAATTTACCAAACGTGTTTCTATTTTTTTTTTTTTATATTTCTGGAACAGATTTACCAAACGCATTTTTTTGTTCAAAAATTGTTCCCTAAAGCAGAAATACTTTTTTTTTTTTTATTTCTGTTCTCAAAAACAATTTTTAAATAGAAATGTTATCAAACGCACCCTAATTGGCCTAATGGCAAAATGGTCATTCAAAATTTTGAAAAAAATTAAAATAATGCATGAATGGTTGGTTCGGTCTTATCGGTCCAATTCCTACCTTGGAAACGAGAACCAAACTGACCAGCCATCGGATCCAAAAATATGAATTGGAGACCGAACTGGCACCCTTTAAGACTGTCCAGAACTGATCGCTCTGGTCCGATACTAATTCGAGCGATTCCCGTTACATATCTCCAAGGAGTATTTTTAGGATGGTTCCATGAAAGTGACACCTGCATTGATTATCCTTTGGTTTTCTTTTCTATCGCTATATGCTTTTTATTAAATTAATTGGTAGAAAATATGCTAATCAACTCAGGGCATCAGAAATGATGGTTGGTTTTCGTTTTTGTTTCTTCGTTAGTGGGAAAAGCAAAGTCAAGTCAACAAAGGAAAAGAAAGAAAGGACCCGCGAAGATTTTTATGCACCTTTCGCGGAAATTTCGTGCGCAATAATTCATCTTTACTTCTCTTTCCGATGGTTTTCTTTGATTATCACTGCTGCGTGAATTGAGAAGGTCATGGTCAAAAGAACAAAGTGATATATACATGATATATAAATGAGAGATAAAGTTAGGGGTGTGCAATCGGACCGGGTATACTCGAGAACCGGACCGGCCCACCCTGAAAATAGGGTCGAGAACCGGTTCCTGTTGAAACTTGTTCGAAAAGTGATTCTCAAAATTCGGAACCGGTTTAAATGGGTCCGGGAACCGGATCCGATTGATTTACCCACCCAGGAACCGATTATCGAATCGGTTTTGGAATCAGTTTGGGAATCGATTTTGTAAGTATAGGTCTAAAATTCTATTTTTTCCTCTTATTTCTATTCTTACTCCCACAATCACATGACGTTTTTCCTCTTGGCTCTCTCAAACACGCATGGCACTCTTCCTTCATCGTTCCTCTTCCTCACTTGCTTCCCTGCTCCCTCTCGCACCATCTGACGGACGGATGGTGTTTATCGCTACCAAATTATTATGTACCACGTGGATTGACTCTCCTAATTTCTCTTTTGTAGTAGGATTTATGCTTGCATAAATGAGTAACTTTATGTAGTAGTTGTAGGAATAAGACTAATATTAAACCCATGTTTGTTGCTAATTTTTTGCCTTAAGATTTTATTTATTACAATTAACCCTATAGATCCTTAATTTTTCATTTATTCAAAAAGTTTATGTATTTATTTATTACAAGTGTTTAATGTTTCGATACAAATTATGAGGATTACATTATTTTCTTGCGTATTAATATAAAATTCGAAGTCATGTAGGATATTAGGAGATTGCAAAACAAGTTTCAATGGAAATAGGATTAACCCTGGAACCGGATCGGAAAAATTGGGTGGGTTGGGTACAGGGTTCAAAACAAACAAGGTCGGTACAAAATCCAAAAAAGGGAGAATTAGTTATAACATGATCGGGTACATGGTCCAAATCTAGATCCTACCCACTCTAGACTCGATCACCCCTAGATAAAGCTGCAATCCGACCAGACAGTAAGCATTCTACGGAAGCCCGTCAACCTTCATCTCCTCTGATGGCTGCTTGGGAGCGGCTACCATGACCGTCCACTTCAGAATAACGGTGGAATGGTCAACGGCTAGCCGCAAATCCTTTGGAGGAAGCCGGTAACCGGTTTTAATTTGTGACCCCATATTTACTTTTTTGGTTTTTTTCTTTGTTTTTTTTTTTTTTAACTTCTATGTCAAATAATTAAATACCGACAACAAGTTCAAATTTACAAACAAAATCAGAAGAAGACCCACGAAAGCAATTTTCTTGAATATGAAGAAAGAAAAATAAAATAAATACGGATTTCACCAAAAAATAAATAAATAAATATGGAAATATAAATAATTATAAGTAAAAAAATTATAGCTTACTAAAATAATAATTAATGTGATTACAAAAATCTATTAAATTTAAAAAGAATGAAAAAACACTTAAAACATTAACTTCGCAACCAATAATAAAATTATCGTGCAATGAAATAGCTCATCATTTCTTTCTTTTAAACCAAATTGTTTTTGCGGGACTCTCCGACGACCTAAAATTTATACAATTGGTATCGATTATACATAAAAAAGAAATGAAGTAAAGAAAAAAATCAAAATAAGAATAATGATTTAGTAGAGAATTCCAAAAACAATTAGTAGAGAAAAAAATGCATTCGCCTATAAAAAAGCCATAAGAAGAGAATGATTTTCTTGTCTTATTTAAAGAAACAAATGAAAGTCATAATCTTCAAGAAAAATGATTCAATATGGCCTTCTGATTTTGTCTCTGAAATTTGAGGTTGCCGTAAGGAACAAAGAAGTCAAAAAAATGAAGAAGAACACAACATGGAGTCAATGATTAAACCGGTTCAAGAAGTCCACTGGTTTCCTCCAAAAGGATATGCGGCTGGCCTTTGACATTTTTGCTGTCATTCTAAGCATTTTCCTAACCTCTTAGTTAAGAAATCCTAAATGTGACATTAAAAGTATAAAATAAATGTAAAATGTCGAAAAAAATTAAGGAGTAAGATCAAAGTGACTAGGCTGAGGGGGTGACGACTCAATAATCTTTAGGCAAGATATGGTATGGAAAAATTTAGTATGAAAAGTGAGGAAAATTTATTTTGAGATTTGCTTGTTTATAATTCTTTCTGAAAGAAAAAAGTCAAATTGTTCATTATAAATAATATTCCAACAGGTGATATTTTTGCGATTGACTCATGTACATTAGCACTAATGGCATGGGAGCATAGCTAGCTTTCTTTTCTATTTCTTTAATTTTGGACGCGTTTGGTAACGTTTCTATTCAAAAATTATATTCAATAATAGAAATAGAAAAAAACTATTTTTATTTCGGGGAACAATTTTTGAACAAAAGAACGCATTTGGTAAGCGCACAAAATTTCTTTTTCTGGAATAAAAAAAAAGAACCGAAACACGTTTAGTAAACTTGTATAATTTTTTTGTTTCTTTTAATTTTTTAATATTTTTATTTTATTTTTCCTTTTTCTTTTTCTCTTTGGCCGATCGCAGGCCACCGGTAAGGCTTGGCCTCGCTAGGGTTAGGCTGGCCTCCAGCGAGCTCGCCGGAGCCTCGCCAAGCCAGGGCAAGGCCCGGTGAGGTGGCTTGGCAAGATCGTTGCTGGCCAGGCGAGCCTCGCTAGGCCAGGTTGGCCTCACCCAGGCCGTGAGAGGTTGGCCTCGCCCTGGCCTGGCGAGGCTCGGCCTCATGTCGGCTAGGGAGGCTGAGCCTTGCCGTGGCCATGCGAGGCTCCGTCTCGCCGGGCCACCACCAGGCGACGCCATCTTGGAGGTGGCTTGGCGAGGCCAAGCCTCACGCGGCCACTACGAGCCTCGTTGTGGTTCGGCCTCTTCGAGGGTTGGTGACGCTCCGGCTAGATCACTAGCCATCGTTTGGCCGGTCGCACCATGGTCAAGGCCGATGATCGGTAAAAGGAAGAAGAAGAAGAAGAAGAAGAAAAGAAAGTGTTTCTCGAAAGTGTTCCCGAGAACAAGAAACAAGTTTCTTTTACTTCTTATTTTTTGTTCCAAATCTATTTCCGGAAACAAAAAATCTATTTTTTTTTTTTGTTTCCGAGAACAAAAGAACAAAAATTTGTGTTCTGAGAATAGAAATTTTTTTAAACAAACATACCCTTAATTTATGGAAAAGGCAAGTCAAGTCGAAAAGCACTGTATAGGATGGTTCCTTGCCCCTTCTGCAAAATGTTGCTTTTTATTAAATTAGTTGGTGGACAATATGCTTACCGACTCGGAGCATAAAAAATGAATCATTGGTTTTTGTTTTTATTTCTTTATTAGTAGAAAAAGCAAGTCAAGACAACAGGGGAAAAGAGAGAAAGGACGCGTAAATTTTATGCACCTTCCGCGGAAGCGGAAATTAGGCTTCACCTTCCGTGGAAATTACGCGTGCAATAATTCACTTTTACTTTCTTTTCTATGGCTTTCTTTGATTATCACTGCCGCGTGATTCGAGAAAGTCAGGGTCAAAAAGAACAAAGTGATATACACATGAGAGATAAAGCTGCAACCCAACCAGACGGTAAGCATTCTACGCGGAAACACATCGACTTCCATCTCCACTAAGGTCTTGTTTGGTTCAGCATTCCCAAGGGGCTTTCAGCCCCGAAAGTCCATTGGGAAAAAAATTAGGTGTTGGTTTAGCATTTGAAGGTGTCCTTGGCCAAATGCTGGCCTTTGAAATACTGAAAGCCCAAAGCAGGTGGGGACCTGCTTTGAGCTTTCAAGCATTTTAAATGCAAGTCCACCTCTACTATTCATTCGATGACTTTTTTTTTTTTTTAAACCGATCATCTTCCCCACATCCCAACCACGTTGATTGGCGACGGAGTTTTATCGGATTTTATTTTTATATTTAAAAATAATAATAATAACTCTTAGCAAATGTTGGGTTCGCCTTTTTTTTTTTGTCATTTTTATCTTTTGACAATCAATAGCCCAATTTTTTACCAATACACTAAAATGATCATTAATTAACGAAGATGATTAATACTACAATAATTAAAAAAATTATTCAAAATTGAAAACAAATCTAAAAGAACCCTAGGCCAAAAGTTGAGTTTTGCATCTAATCTATAATCAAATTATTTTAATATAATTTTTAAATAAATTTACTAATATATATCTTTTACATCACTCTTAACATGAAAATGTAAAAGGTTATATAGTCATTGTTTCTTTTTTGTAATTTTAAAAATACTAAAACTAAAAAACTTAATTTGGTTACACTAAATGGCTTTTCAAATATATATTTATCAAATAGCCTTGCATTTTCCTAAAACACTTTTCAGTTATAATTTACCAAATAGTCTAATATTTTGAAAAATTCTTTTACCTTAAAGGTATTTGTATTCTTTCAATGAGATTTCCTCATAGAACGAAACGGGCCCTAATAGCCGCTTCTTCGAATATGAAAGGGAAGTTCTTTCCAGGGGTCTCTCGCGCACTCTCTTAAAAGAGACACGATTTCCCATAAAAAGGAAAAGGAAAAAAAAAGGCAGGGTGTCCACGAAAAGGGAGGAAGAGGAGAGCACCATCTTCAGGGACATTTTTCTGGAAAAGAAAAAAAAGGGTATTCCCTACCCTTTCTCCTGAACTCAACGGACCAGCCACCTCCACCATCTCCGTCCGACTACCTCCTGCCGGCGACTGCTTCGCATCCCATTCCCGGAACACTACCTTACTCCTTCACCGTCACCTACTTCCTTACTCTCACGAAAAAGGGAAAAAAAAAGCATCTTGGTCTTTCTCTACTCCGGGAACGGTCGCCATTGAAGCCCCACACAAAACCTTGGAGCCACCGCCGATCGACATCGTCCGCCACCTCCAGAGCATCGTCCGTCCGCTGCCATTAGTCGTTGCGGTCCCTGACCTCGGTGGATTCGACTGAAGCCAGACACGAGTTTAGAGTCGCTATTCTCAACCTTCGCCGCCGACGATGCCCACGGAATCCAAATCAGGTAGGGCCCCCACGATTGAATGCTCGTTCCTTCTTTTTTTCCTCTTTTTTTTTTTTTGCCTCGTCCTGCTTGATTTTAAAAGACCAAAGCAAGCTCGATTTCTTTAGTCCTCGCTCGCGTTGGACCCGAATGAGTCGGTTTTTCTTAAGTTCGAACGTTGCTCGCTGATTTCTCGAGTTTAGGTGTGAGCTCGAGCTCCGAATAGGTCCATTTTCGCTCTCCAACTCGCTGCCCACTACATGTTTGAGGAAATGCCTAAACAGACTCGAATTTGTTCTGTTCAATGCAAGATTTTTCTTGATTATTGAGTGCGTAAGTTAAAAATTTCATTTCCATCGAGTCCGAATCTCTTAAAACTTTCAGTCGCCGTTGCTTGGTGCTTTGATACTGTCCTTGCGAATATTCTTGGATTGCTCTGGCGGCAAGGTGGCGGTAAACGACGGTGAGGTTTCGTTTAATGCTGGAATGGCCGTCCATAAGCGGCGCTTTCTTTTGTTGATCGCAAGTTTTAATATCAAGCAGTGACGTATTTACGTTCTGGGGAGTGGGGAGGATGAAGAGAACAAGAAGGAAGTTCTCCGTGTCGTGGAAGT
Source organism: Eucalyptus sideroxylon x Eucalyptus melliodora (assembly GCA_016097485.1). Classification (NCBI taxonomy): domain Eukaryota; kingdom Viridiplantae; phylum Streptophyta; class Magnoliopsida; order Myrtales; family Myrtaceae; genus Eucalyptus; species Eucalyptus sideroxylon x Eucalyptus melliodora. The sequence goes on along the minus strand of CM027831.1, from coordinate 19,362,177 downwards.
AGGGGCCGAAGCTGGATTTTGATGACTTTGGGCTCATTTGACCTTAGCATGTTTTGGGTTCTGGATAGGTTAGATGACTTGATCCGTTGGGATTGGGCTTAGATTTTGGTCAAAAGATTGGGCTCAGTTAAATGCCAGAGGAATTGGGCTTAATCTATGAGCTGAGCCCAATTAGTTTTTAATCGATTAAAGCCTTGTAATGTGTAAAGCCCATTCGTGTCCTTGAGCCCAGATTCGTGTGACCTGCAGAAGCCCATTTTCGGGCTGGGCCACGAGGCCCGGCCCGGGGTCCATATTTTCGGAATAATTTAAAAAATTAAAAAAAATTAAAAAAATTCCGAAAAATTCAAAAAATTAGAATTCCTGGGAAAAAGCTTAAAATATATTATTAGTTTTGGGTGGTTTTCTCTTAAAGTGTGGGAAAATCATTCATAAAAAATCATGTTAAAAAAATAGTTATTCGATGGTCGATAATCCTTTAACTGAGAAATTCTAAATGTGGCATTAAAAGTATAAAATAAATGTGAAATGTCAAAAACAAAAATAAATTGAGTGAGATCAAAGTGACATGGCGAGGGGGTAATGACTCAATAATTTTAGACAAAATATGGTATGGAAAAATTTAGTTTGAAAAGTGAGGGAAATTTATTGTGGGATTTGCTTTTGTAGAATCCCTTTTGAAAGAAAAAAGTCAGATTGTTCATTATAAATAATATTCCAACCATATTCTTACCTTTTACCCAAAAAAAAAATAATAGTAATATTCCAACCAGCAATGTTTTGCGATTGACTTATGTATATTAGCACTAGGAGCATGGGAGTATTGCTAGTTTTCTTTTCCATTTCTTTTATTAATGGAAAAGGCAAGTCAAGTCAAGAAGCACCTATATAAGATGGTTTTGTGCACCGTAAGCAAAATGCTGCTTTTTGTTAAATTAGCTGGTGGAGTATATGCTTGTCGACTCGGAGCATCAGAAATGATCTTGGTTTTCATTTCTATTTCTTTATTAGTACAAAGTGATATCTACATGAGAGATAAAGCTGCAACCCGACCAGACGCTAAGCATTCTAAGGAAGCACATCAACCTTCATCTCCTCTAATGGCTGCTTCTTCAAATCTAAAAGGGAATTATGACGTCTTCCTGAGTTTCAGAGGTACGGACATCCGAAAGAGCTTCCTCAGTCATCTCTATGCGGCTCTTGATCAAAAAGGAATCTACACTTACGTTGATAGTGAGGATCTTCAGAAAGGCGACTATATAAAGCCGACACTTATGAAGGCGATTGAGTACTCACGTATCGCAATCGTCATTTTCTCCGAGAATTATGCTTCCTCGTTGTGGTGTTTGGAAGAGGTGGCGAAAATCATGGAGTGCAAGAAGCAAAGAGACCTCGTGGTCTTTCCAGTGTTCTACAAGGTGGATCCTAGAGAAGTGAGGACACCAAAAGAGAGCTACCAAAAAGCTATGGTGAAGCATGAGAGAAAGTTTGGGAGAGATTCGGATGAAGTGAAGAGATGGAAAATTGCTCTCATTGAGGCTGGTAGCTTGTCTGGGTGGGATTTGAAGGATAAGTAAGTATTACTTAGTTATTGATGTGACACTGCCTTATTATTTCTTTTTTATATGCTGGATCTATTTTTCTTTTTCCTTGAAAGTTAATTATCTTTGGAAATTGATGTATCAAGTACCTTTCTGGATTTTGTTAGAGATGAAGCAAATCTTATCAAGACAATTGTGCAGAAGATCTCTATGCAGCTAGACCAAACACCCTTACATGTTGCCAAGCGTCCAATTGGAATACATCCACGTGTTGTAAAGTTGGAATCAATGTTAAATCTTGAGTCAGATGGTGATGTTCTCATGATAGGGTTATGGGGATTAGGGGGTATAGGAAAAACAACATTAGCTAAAGCTCTTTACAATGATATTTTCAGACAATTTGAGGCTTCATGTTTTTTGGCAAATATTCGGGAAACTTCAAAAGATTCCGGGGATTTAGTTCATTTGCAAGAAAAATTGTTGTCAGAGATATTACTAGGAAAAGGATTGACAGTGTTTAGTGTTGATGGAGGTATTAATTTGATCCAAGGTAGATTTTGCTACAAAAAAGTTCTCCTTGTTCTCGACGACGTCAATGACGTAAAACAGTTAAATGCTTTAGCTGGAGAGCGTGAATGGTTTGGTAAAGGAAGCAGAATTATCATAACTACAAGAGATAAACATCTATTAACTCTACATGGGTTGGATAAAGATCATATCTATGAAGTTAAACCTCTAGAAGATCGGGAAGCTCTTGAACTTTTCCATAAACATGCTTTTCTTAGAAATAAGGAAATAGTGATAAGGAGGGATCTTGTGGAAAGTGCTTTGCATTATGCTAATGGACTTCCTTTAGCACTTGAGGTATTGGGCTCTTTCCTATGTGGTAGAGGAGAACAGGAGTGGGAAAGCGCAATGAATAAACTTGCTAAAAGTCCCAACAAAACCATTAATGATGTCCTCAAGTTAAGTTATGATGGACTAGAGGACTATGCAAAGGAGATATTCCTTGATATTGCATGTTTCTTCAAAGGACTATCTATGGAGTACATTATGAAAGTCCTTAATAGTTGCGACTTTGACACAATTATTGGAGTACAAGTTCTTGTTGAGAAGTCCTTAATAACTAAAGAACGGGAGACAATACAAATGCATGACTTGATTCAGTTGATGGGCATGGATATTGTTAAACAAGAATGCCACGATGATCCTGGAAAACGCAGCAGGTTATGGCTTTGTGAAGATGTCTGTGATGTTCTATCAGGGGATATGGTAAGTTTTGGTTGTTTAAACACTAATTTTACTCTCTTCTTCTCTAACTTTGTATACTAATTGCAATGCAAGTTCTATAAATGCAGGGAACAAATGCAATAAAAGCCATAGTTTTGGTTTTACCCAAGACAGAAGCAATATACATAGGTCCCAATGCTTTCACAAACATGAGAAGATTGAGGTTGCTCATCATGATTAATGTGCATAACTCTTTCCAAGGTCCTATCTGTCTTCCTAATGAACTGCGATGGTTTGAATGGCCTGAATGTCCTTGGTTTCCTGAATTTTCCTCTTGTCTAAATAAGTTGGTTGGGCTTGATCTGCACAAAACCAACATCCAAGTCGTGAGGGAGCAATTCAAGGTGCGCATTTGAAATTAATTGTCTTTATTTACTTATCTCTTATATATCTATGTTTGTATGCATATGATTATTGATATGTTCATGAATTATTGAAAACTCTGAATGTAACAATCACTAGCTCCGATGATGCTTGCTTATCTGATCTATTAAATTGTTTATATTTGATTAAAGCATTAAATACAAGATGTCGATCTACTGCATGAACCAACATAAGTGGAGTCTCCGTTTTAGGGGAGTATAAAACACTTTCCAATGTGAATCTTAAAGTTACTTCGAATAAAAAAACATTCACTAAAATGGTCCCACCTCAATTTCAAAATGTTACAAGCACTAAAATTATAAGAAGAATGAACTTATAAGGTCAGTAACTTTAATACCAAAAATTGGACTTATTGGTGACATAATTGAATGATGAATATGCTTAGTATTTTAATAAACATGAGCTGATGATTCATTTTGTATGCCTTTGAAATATAGATAACGAAAATGTTATCAAAGATTCTATATTTAATACCAGAGACAATCTTATTATACTCTTTGACATTGCATATGGAAATAGATAGAAATTTTTCTTACTTATTTGCTTTATGATTGATGCGAATACACGCTAAATGCTTTTAATTGAACCTCCTGTTGTTCTTTCTCCGATAGCATGCAGCTGATAATGAAAAGAGAAATATTAAAATTTGTGTAGCAAAGGATCTATAAAGGAAGTTAGTCTTCACTTTAAGTAAGTCGCAAAAGTCGTGTCTTTTTTCATTGTACCAACATAACCACGGATTATAAAAAAAAAAAAACCTAACCAGGGATTTTTCAGAAGTACTTCCTTTACATTTGGAAGGAGGAAGAAGCAGAACTCGAAGAAAGTTTTCTTTTATCTTTATGGATAAACTATTCATTTAAAAAAAAAATAGTTAGGATAATTTACTCGAGAAATCTCTCATTGCTTTCAATCGAATTATTCGGCAGCACCTTTGCTCCATTTCTTCCTAAGTAAGAAATCACGCAATGGAAAGCTACTTTGCACATCCCCATGTTGGGGGTCCGCTCGCCTAGCTGTAGAACAGTAGGGGAGATACATATATTGACCATCCAACCATCCAATTCCTCCTCCAGCTTTCTTAAACAAGGCTTGTGGAGTACAAGTCCATAGAAGAGTCTCACTTTCTGAAGGCGTTGCATCTAGCACGCTAGTAGTGCGTAACAGCTTTCACGCATGACTAATAGTGCTTTCTAAAGAGAAGTGAGTAAGGGGTTCGCTTCGCTAATTAAAATATATTTTAACCTAAATCTAAGATAAAATTATATATGTACGTATGTTGGTATACGTATTATTGTTGTATTCATATTTATTTTACTGTACAAATTAAAGGTAACCTTCCACAGGATTTTAATTTAATTTCTTCACCAAAATGTCGTCAATTACTTATTTTGCAAATTTTGTATTAATAGAGAGGTGCGTAAACTAATAATTTATTTGATCTCTCGCACGTTTCACAATCTAAATTTTAATGTTATCTATCCTAGAAAAAATTTCTTATTGAAAATTTCAATCATAAAATATCTTTTCCTTTCTACATATATTCTATGTTTGTGTATTGTGTATTTACCAACAATTTCTTTCCATTAAATATTTCTAATTTGGTGGTTTCGCTCAATTTTTCAAATATCAGTTTTTTCAACTCTTGTGCATACTCATATTTTTCTCTTCCTACTCCGCCCATGAGACAAACTTTATGGGCTTTCAATTTTGCCGTCGTGCATGTCGGCCACACTGATTTCGGAATGTGTTGAACGAACAAATAAATAAAAGGGGGTCTTCAATTAACGAAGTGGGAAAACCCCACTATGGAGGATAGGAAGAGACTAGATACAGAAGGTCTCCCTTAGCCAAATCACCACCTTAGTAGACCACTCCAAGGATGCAGCACTCTCTTGATCACTCATGAATCACCCAAAAGGACAGAGAGAAAGACAAAGAAAAAGATAGAATGAAACTTCATCTAATAAATTAATTGTGTTTATTATAAGAGACCAAGAGGACAATTATAAGTAGGAGCCTAAAATACCTTTAAATAACCTCCAAGTAAAGAAAAATGAACCTAAAATACGAAATTCCAACAGGCTACAATATTATCACATTGTAATCGAGAATAAAGCAATCCTAAAGAGTTTAAAAAGACTCACAGATTAAGAACATATATTTTATCCCTATTATTCTATTCATAAGAGAGAATCTTGAAATCTTGAAAAGACTCCTCCTCGAGCCAACTTCATAGTGATAGATCAGCAACATTGAAACTAGTGAAAACACCAATCTCTCCACAAAGCTCACTTTTGTAGGTATTATTGTTGATGCGTTTCAAAACTAGAAAAGAACAACTTGTTGCATGACGACTAGGTAGAAAGCGCTTCTCAAATGAATCTAGACACGATCACCTTCTTTAAAAACAGCAGGCTTTTCTATGTTTTTATTGCTTGACTGGGATATTTGACAGTTTGCTTCAAACTTCTCTTCTTCACTTCCTCATGTAACTTATTGATTGTCCTAGATTTTTCTTCATATTATTAGTGAACAATGGTGTAAGATCCAGAGGACTTAAAAGATGCTTTCGCTACACAACATAAAATGGACATTTTCCAATAGTTTGGCTCATCAAATTATTATATGCAAATTCGGCTTGAACCAATAACATATCCCAATGTTTTACATGTTTTCTAATAAAACTCCTTATAAAGATGGCTAGCAGAACTAAACTGAGACTAAGTCCCCATTTTTCGCAATATATGCCAAAAGTGACTGATAAACTCAAAAAATGGAATTGTCTCTGGAATACCATGTAGGCACTCAATTTCACTAATATAAAGTTCAGCAACATGTAACGCATCAAGGGACAACTACATGATACAAAATGTGCGACTCTTGAAAATCGATCAACCAACCAACATGACCTAATAAGAGATGACGCAAGAGATTCCAGAGCTTCCACCACCTTTATGGCCATTGCCTATCTCTACATAAGATTGTAGATCCATCAAGTGCTGCCTATGTTAGCTAAAATTCATGTCATGAATTAGTTGGCAAAGGATTTGATCGTGGCTCATGTGCTCCCACTTGAGGTTACCCTCTCTCTCTTTACATGTATTGTTTCTGAACGTACACATAGGAGAAGTGGCCACGCCACTTAGCATTGGAATTATTTCTCTTGTATGCCTCTTGATAGAGATCCAATGCATGTCGGAATTACGAGTATTATTCTTTTCCTTTTTTTTTTTTTTTTTTTTTTATCTTCTCTTTTGGCCAAGGATCACTCAATAAACTCATATTTGAAAAGGGAGAGGGAGTGCTATGATCAACTAATTTCTTATCACACAGGGCTTGAATGATGATCAAGTGTTTTTCTTTAAACATTTTTATCTTCATTTTTTTTCTGTATGGATGTTTCTTGCAGGACTTTAAAAATTTGAAGTTCCTTAACTTCAGTGAATGTCCGTCAGTGGTTTGTATGCCGAACCTCGATTTGACTCCAAATCTCAAGGAACTGGATCTCCATGGATGCCAAAATTTGGAGCGTGCTCACGAATCAATTGCATATCACACCAAATTACAATATTTGAATCTCAAAGGGTGCTCTAACCTTCATCATTTCCCTGATGTGCTCCAATCCAAGAATCTTCAACTTCTCAATCTTTCTGGTTGCTCAAAGTTGCAAAGATTCCCTGATATTCCGGATAAAATCAAAGGCTTGAAAGAACTTTATTTAAAAGAAACTTCAATAAAGGAACTTCCTGCATCCATAGAAAATCTTGTTTCTTTGGAGAATTTGAGTTTAATTAATTGCAAGAAATTGGCAAACCTCCCATCTTGCATTTACAAGTTGCCAAATCTTGAGAGCTTGATGCTTAATGGTTGTTCAAAACTAATCAAGTTTCCAAAGGAGGAGGAGGATTTGAGTAATTTGCATAGGAAGACGGGATTTCATAAGCTATGCATCATAAGGCTTGGGGGATGCGATTTACTAGAAGTAGGGTTCCTAAAGAATCATTCATGTTTTCCTAAGCTATTATATTTGGATGTTTCGGGATGCAGACAACTACAAGAGATAGGCAAGATTCCAGACCAATTGCGGGCTTTATTGGCATTGAATTGTGAATCTCTAAGTAAAATTCCCTCCGACATTTACTCATTATTTCATGCACTGGTCCATAATAAGGTTAGACTCTCTCTCTCTCCTCCCCTCTGATTATACGGAATCGTGTATATGTATTGCTAACTGTAGCTAAACTCTCCTATTTTCCAAGTGTCAAATTTAAAATACTGTTCTAACAATTTACATCAATGACAGCAATTTTCTGCCAATAATTTTTGCCATATTCTTCTACGTGGAGGAGAGATGCCAAAATGGTTGCTCCCGAATAAAGAGGGTTATATATCTTTCATGGCTTCAAAGGACTTGTGTAAGAAATTCCTAGCATTAGCTATTTGCATTGTATTTCGAGTAATGGAAGGGAAACAAAATGTCAAATTTAAGGTCTGTCCATACATTAATGGCAAACCCAGCCTTAGGTTTGCAAACCTATCATGTCCATCGCATTCGGATTATGTGTGGCTTTATTGTCCTGAAGTAGAGGATCTATGGCAAGCAAGCACTTTGGGTCAAAATGACTCGAATTCTTTCCAGTTACGCGTTAGCGCATCGGGTGGTGCAATTGTAAAAAAGTGTGGATTTCGATTAATATGCAAGCCATTAGAGGACGATTTGGAGGCTTTGTATCGAGATGACAAGTTGTTGGATCCAGGTTTGCTCTATGAGATTTGGCATGACGATAAAGAAACAACCACAGAGGAAGAAAGTTCGGCCAATCTCTTAGATCTGGCATATGAGGTCTATCTCTCTCCCTCCCTCCCTCTCGCCCAACAACCCAAACCCCCCCTCCCTCTTTCTCCCCTCCGTGATTGTGGTGCGTGTGTTTGATTGATATGGGTGCATTGTGTTTGTATAATGCAAAAGCTACAAATGCTAGCAAACAAAAAAAGCTAATATATCGTGATTTTGCACCTATATGTAATAGCGGTGGTTTGACCGTGAAGATTATAGAAGCTCAGAGGAAGACCGTACAAATGAAACAGAAAAAGACGACGATATCATGGATGGCTTCCCATGCGCCAATATCATGGCTGACTTCTCAGTTGAGGTCTCTCTCTCTCTCTCCCTCTCTCTCCCTCTCCCTCTCCCTCTCCCTCCGGGTGCATGCGCATTCATAAGTGCATGTGTTGATTTGTTGGAGTGTATGTCGGGCGCACTGTGTTTGTGTAATGCAAAACTGAAAATTCTATACAAACAAGCAAATCTAATATAAATTGATTCTGCACTTACATGTAATACGGGTGCTACAACACTCGCAAGTGAATGATTTCATGAATATTACATATAAGGCAAGGAAGGATTGATATGTTTAATTGCTATATAACTCTAGATTTGGTTAAATTACCAGAAAAATTCTCAAATCAAACTCTTCTATTTGAACTTATTATAAACTTGAGTACGTCTAACAATTTACCGGTATAACAGAAGTGTCACTATTCCGGAATTACTCCCTACTATAGAGATATTCTCCCCAGAGGAGAAATGCCACAGGATTTCGTCCTTGTTGAAGGCAGTACCATATCTTTTATGGTTTCACAGGACTTTTATGATAAGTTCCTGGGATTAGCTCTCTGTGTTGTTTTCCGTGTAGAAGATGGAGAAAAGGAAATATCTTTTGACATCGTGCCCCGTGTTAACGGCCAAAAACGGAATGTGTTATCAGGAACTCTTGATTCATTTGATTCGAGTCAAATGTGGATTCAGTATCTCAAACCGAATGTGCTATGGGGAGTGTTGGAGGGAGCAGTTGATTTTCTTGAATTTGACAAGGATTACTTACAATTTAGCCTTACACTCAGAGTGTCGGGTGGAACCGTGGAAAAGTTGGGATATGTGCTAAGATGCAAGCGAATGGATAATGATTTGAAGGTTGTGCTCGAACACAATCAATTAGTGGATCCAACTTCAATCTATGAAATGGAGTGGAAAGATTTCTTACGCAAATTTCTCCCACGCTGTTTTGAGGAATGGAGTCGGCGAGTGAACAGATAAAATAGGAATAGGGGAGTGGAGTAGTGTTGGCATGCAGATCTTAAGGAAGGAATCTCTAAGTAGTGTTGGCATGCAGATCTTTAAGGAAGGAATCTCTAATAATATGTTTCCTGATGCCCCGAGACATCTATGTTGCTGTTGAAGTAATAGATGGCATTCAGTTCAATTTCTAATGTCAGAACTGAATTTATAATTTCAGATTCAACATATATGAAAATGGAGAGACGGTCACTTCAATTCATTAGAATGGGGCATCATGTTTGGCTCAAGTATCTCCGACGTGTGTAGTCCAATTATATCAATAAGTGACATATCAGCATTTTCGTTTCTCAATTTGGATGGTGCTAACATTAGTACTTAATTGCACTGATGGGACAGGTTTTAAGACTTGATAAAGTTTTGGAACTTAATTACACTTTCGTAACAAGTTTTAGGACTTCTGGTATATGTATTTCTTAAATAACTATATTCATATTTCATTTTTTCCGGCATCATTTCCCATTACTTGGGTAATTTCAAACTTTTTACATGCAATTTATAGATGAAGCAAGAAAGGTTTGCGGCACTGCTTATATGTTTCTATACACGTATGTTTTTTTTTTTTTTTGGTAAAATCTATACACGTATGTTAATCTTTGCTCATTGCCTGAAAATGATCTTTGTTGTACCTGTATGTTGATCTTAATCGTTAGTAAACGTAAATTAATATAGTAAATTTTGTCAAATAGTCATAATAAATAACAAAATTTTTCAGTAAATATTCCTGAACAATTTTAAATCACCTGAAATCCTGGAAAACTATACTGCACCCATGGATATTAACTTTCCATCACGAACATCTCTTCATTATTCTTAAGTTGCGGGAGCCATCAATTTGAAATTTTCCATTAATATAGTACTTTCCCTCTTTATATGTAATCGACAGTATTTGTACATTGTAATTATTTTTCCGATGGTCATAAGTCCCATGGGGTCCTCATGATCATCACTGCGCATGTAGTTAGTAGCTTTCTTTTGAGGGTTGTAATTTGATTGTGGAGTTTATATCTCCATGATCCTATTATTTAGTATTTATCCAATAGCATAGTAAGTTCCCTCAATGAACTGGTAAGTGACGGTATGTCTATTTAGCAACAACTAAGTGCATATAATCAGTGGTACTCCCTGGAATGTCCTTGCAACTATAGGTGATGAAGAGTAGCATTTCTCCAAAGGGAGTAGGTTTCCTCGAAGTTCTTGCAAGCTTGGGACTCCTAGCATTAGCAGTTTTCGAGGGACTATCCTCTTGTTTGAAAAAAATATTTCATTCTGTGGTCAGATTACCAACAACCAACATGATGTGACCAGCCAATTATATTAGTCGTATGAAATGCCGATCGTTTTATTTGACGCGTAAATTTTGAAACTGATTCACTTGCCGCACCACACATCCCTATCGCATCCTATAACATCATAATCTTGTCCCTTGTACTGACACACCTCTTTTTTGTGGTGATTCTGAACTTGATTAGCACTCTTCGATCTCTTACGTTATCTATATTACAACGGGAAATGAGAAGCTGACGGCCCAGTCGTTGATCTAAAATTCCAACTAAACTATTGTTGATCTAATACTGGCCCTTCAGTACTCTGATTGGAATAAACCCGATAGAGCCGATCTACCAAATCAATGGACCAGAGATTTGAAAACGACGCATCATGTATTTCCTGTTAAAGTTCTTCTCAATTCATAATACAAAATGGTTGAACATAACCACAAGATCGCTCTTAAATACATGGCTAACAATTAAATCAATTATTGCAAACCAGAACTTTATCTAAGTATTTTTCTTTGGTAGAAAAACAAAGAAAGTCTATGATACCAGACGCTAACTTAATGGCTAGGTATCCTTATCTCTTGGAAAGAACCTAGGTTTGGTCTACCGGCTTTTACGGACCGCCTTCTCAAGGACAGTGAAGAAGCAGGTTGACCAAGCTCGTTTGACCACAGCGCATGATGGGAAAAGTACACTTACCGGCCTAGACATCCACGGAACATCACGGCGTAGGCCAAGCCGAAGATGCTTTTATCGCATTGAAGTTCTCGTGATGTCTACATTCTCCCATATCATCTAGCAATTGTGCCCTCCCATATGTCGGATCACCATTTGAATGAAAATGGGGCTCCCAAGGCACAACTTGTTATCTTGCAAAAGTATCAAGTGTTTTTGACTTCTTCCATGGAATTAATGAATCTACATATCGATTTTTATTAGCTTAACAGATCACTTAACTCCCTACATTATTAGAGCAGCATCACCATGTCAGATTCAATGCTTATTAAGCGGTTAGATGAAGAGGTAAGAATTTTTTATTTCCCCATTTTGGACAAAGTAGTATACAAGACTAATAAGGTACCAGCCTTTGAAGACAGAGGATAGCCTATACTAACATCCGCTCAATGCTTTTGCTAATAGAGAATGAAAAGATTTATATTTGAGGCAAGCCAAAAAAAATAATAAGTAACCTCATAAATTGCCCTGGAGAGACGCTCGAGTTAGAGACTTCTTTCAGCATCAGTTCTGTGCTCACCATTTGACTCTCCCCACTCCCTCGTGGATGCAAAGATGAAGCCGCAAGATTGGTGTGACTCTTGAGGATTGGACAAGCCACATCTAACACAATGCAATTCCACAAAAACAATGAGAAAATATTCAGGATTTAAATTGCAGGATAACTGGAAAATCTGCTGCTAAACCTTCACAGATGCTCATGGTATCTACCCACTATCCATCACTTAGGAGCTTTGGAGACTATAATTCGTCTAATTCATGTTATGATGATCGAACAACTAATGACGACCAACAAAAGATCTATAAGACATGCTTTTTTTGCCAAAATAACCAAAGATAATTGTCAGTCAAAGTTGTTTAATCTTAGAAGCACCAATTTGAATGGAAGAGCTAGCATATGTAATATATGTCATCTCCAACCGCAAATGGATTGCATTCGGATCCTTGTAGATGAAACTTAAGTGCATTTTGGATCTTCACATCTTTCATTAATTACAAGAAGTTGCGTGTACAAATGCTTAGTGCATTTCTTGTCAAAGAAATAAAAGGCAAAAGAATGACATCTTCACAGGAACCCCAAACTACAATTACAGCAAAATCAATACTTTGGAAGGGAATTTAAAATTTAAATCATCACTTGTCAAATTTATCTGAACATCCCTGTTATATTCTTGGAAAGGTTTAGCCCGGGGAAAGCAATAACTGAATTTCCTTATCTTCTTCCCCCTTTGGTTGTTGAACAAAGTCACCTACACCAATGCCAACAATCTACCAGGGTAGGTGTTATGTGCATGTGCATCAATTATGTGTAAAAAGAATCTCCAAATTGCAATTGCTAGCATAAAATGCATCAGATGGGCAGACTATCCAAGAAAAGTAACACCATTGAAAATTTTGTACCTATAGATCTTTCTAAATTTGGCAGCAGTTGGAAAACTAGAAAGTGCACTTATCCCAAAGATCAACGTAGAGATGCATCATCAAATAAATGCTAACATAGATAGAAAAATTTTTGTCTAATCTGATCAAATATTTGAAAGACTGCACACATACTGATATCTGAAATTCAATATATGATGGTGCACATACATTGGCAAAAAATCAGATACAAAGAGGCCCCATATCAGGTGGCCCTCCGCAGATGTGTCAGACCCTCTCTTGCCTCGCTTCTTTTCCTTTCTACATTTTCTGGATTCAAGTGCTTGATCACTGCAAAACAACATTTAGATATAAAAAAGGAGAAATTTTCACCACTGTCTTTGTTTTTGTAAGTGTAAATTCATATTGGTCATGCATGAACTTTCTTCCAACGTATACACATTATTTAACCAAGCGTAGGAGTGAGAAAATGTCCCAGACTTGAGTTTAAGGAAGGAAATTGATACCATGTTGGATACATAACCCATAAACTTTCAAGATAAGTATCAACTCCAATCGCAGGAAACAGGAAAAATATTTCAACAAAAGATAAGCTTAAACTATAACTTGACATATAAACCAAAAAGAGATTGAGACATACTAGGAAATTGAAGAGACTTTCCCTGTCCCTGACCCACAACCGGACTTATATTTCTTTTTTGAACCACATGGACAAGCTTTGTTTCTTGGGATTTTCTGTTATTCAAAATAATAAACAAGCAAATAAAAATGAACAGGCGCATCACCAACAGTTCTCATGTTTGAGCTTAAGCCAAAATGGTAAAAGATGCAACATAATCATCATTTGTGGAAACCTTGTCTTCTCACTGGGCACTGCCGTCATCATGAGTCCGTTCAGCAGAATTGCTGGGTTGATTCTTTTTATAGGTCTCTTCCACAGGTTCCTCTCTCTGTTCCTCAGAATTTTTATTGGCATCATCACCTAAATACCACGAAGAATTATAAAATAGTTTTGGGTATAGCATGTCTGACTACCCGAAAAATCCAGGGACGACAGGACAAAATATGCTAATCTGACCAGTTACATCAAAATGACTCCAAACAAGCTTCTTGTGAAGCTTCGTATCTCAGAAGCTGTGAAATTAATTTATTAAAGAAAATCTAGAGAGATAAATACTGCCCAGCCATTACCATGAGAAGCATCTGCATTGCAGGGAGACCGGATAGTTTCCTCTGAAAAATCTTCAATGCCTTGTTCTGCTATCAAATACTCTATGGCAGCATCAACATCCCCATACATTTGCAGCAATGTCTGTAGAAGTATCACATGTCACATAGAAATCAGAAAAAGTTACAAAACATTGCATTCTAATTCAAGATTCACCTAGCGAATGAGAGGTAAGAATTTACTACAAACATGCAAGCAGAAGAAGAGAGGACATAACCTGCTCAGCTTTCTCAATGTTCTCACAACCACTTCCTGCCATGACTAGCTTGATGGATCCTGCATCAGTAGTATCCTTACCAGATCCCGATTTAGACTTATTTGACCAGCTTTTGCTTGGTGAGACGACGGCGAGAGAATAGAATCAGCCTTTCAGCAAAAGAAATTATCAATCACATTCTTAAATTCACAAATTTGTCCAACTTCCCTGCTAACTTAGTAAACTAAAATTAAATTCCAGTAGCAACCTTGATTGTACTTGGCCTAGCGGCCCATCTATGGTGTCATCCTTCAACCTCACACTGTTGTAATGTTCCTCATCATAATAAGATCTAATAAAACAAAGCAAAATCTATAAGTTAGAATAATGCACATACAAACACCAATCAGTACAAAAAGACAAATATTATCCCTATCCACAAAACAATAAAAGCACAATGCACATTTTTTATGTGTTAAGTTACTTTAATTGAGTTTCCTTTATTATCAAAGATTTATTTCCTTTTTTACTTACATAAGGGTATTATTGTCATATACAGTTTATATTCAATATAAATACAATGGGTTTAGGGTTTCTGTTACTACAAAAATCTACAGCCCCTCTTTGTTTCTTTCTTTTACATTCTCCTTCTTCCTCTTCTCTATTCCTTCTCTCTTCTTCTTTCTCTCTTACTATTTGCTGCGGGTTCTCTAATCAGCTTTGTGACATGGTATCAGAGTAGATCTAACTACCTAATTACTTGATCATATTGCTGGTTTGAGAGTCCCCTAATAACCCTACTTCTTCTTCAGGGCGTAACCACCTAAAGCTGCAATTTTTATCTGTTTTCTCTTCAAGTCTTGATACATATGAGATCAGAAGATATCAAATTCATCAGGTTCGGTTTATGAACATGGATTACAACACTTACTGATCAGCGGATTCAAGAATCAGAGTACTCTATTGATTATGATTGACTGGTCTTGCTGGTTTTCTGTCGAACATATAATTATTTGAATCGAGA
Source organism: Eucalyptus sideroxylon x Eucalyptus melliodora (assembly GCA_016097485.1). Lineage (NCBI taxonomy): Eukaryota > Viridiplantae > Streptophyta > Magnoliopsida > Myrtales > Myrtaceae > Eucalyptus > Eucalyptus sideroxylon x Eucalyptus melliodora. The sequence continues at coordinate 19,346,983 of CM027831.1, read as the reverse complement.
TTTCTGGTCAGATATTTTCTTCTATACAGCAGTCTCTATTTAAGAGTTTTCAGCATCCCTTTGGTTAATTGATGGAGCCAATTACATCTGATTATACATTAGTGTTGCTGCTTTGTTTCTTGTACTAAAGTTTCAGCTTTCTTGATTAGTATGTTGGAAAATCTCCTATAATCTCTCCCAAATCATTTAGGATATTGTGGGATATTATTTGATTTGATTTTGATTTGATTCCGTTAGCTGTAAATTAGCTACTGACACAGATTAGGTCTTCTATTCTTGATTTTCTGACCTAATTTAAATCTTCTATTATATATATATACACACCGTGTAATCACTTGATAAATATATGAGAAAATACATATTCTTTTCTTTTCTACATGGTATCAGAGCCTAGTTTTTTGATCTGTATTTCCTGCCTCTGTTTCTTTTCTTCTACTACTGCTTCATTGCAGCCTTTTTTTCAGCCTTATTGCTGACTTAACCAGCCTTATTGTTGGCCTCCAATTGTGTGATAACCACCCTTGTCTCTCGATCCCTTCTTAGTCTTCTCCTATAATCTGTCCTTAAAGTTGTTGGAATGGAAGATTTTGGGAAGGCTATCTCTGGCCAAACTGGGTCCTCTGTTCAGAATCAATCCAACTCATCAGTCAGAGATTTTCCCAACATGAAGGAGTACCGATTGGATGGAAAAAATTATCTTCAGCGGGCACAGATTGTGAGGACATTTCTTAAAGGAAAAGGGAAGCTCAATCATCTAGAAGGCACTGGTCCAGGATAAGGTGATCCCAAGTTTTAGACATGGGATGAAGAAGATTCCTCAATTATGTCATGGTTGTGGAGCTCAATGCAACCTGAAATCAGCAAAAACTACATGTTTCTCCCTACTGCCAAGGAGATATGGGAGGCTGTTCATCAGTCTTATTCGAAAGTCCAAGATGCAGCAGTAATATATGAACTCAAGACAAAGGCTTCAACAACAAAACAAGGTAATCGTTCCGTTACAGAATACTACAATTTGATGAGAGGTCTTTGGCTTGAAATAGATCACAATCTAAATATCCAGATCAGGTGTCCTGAAGACACTAATACTCTCCAAAACTATATGGAAAGAGATAGGATCTGTGAGTTTTTGGCAGGTCTGAATGCAAACTTTGACCAGATTCTAGTTTAGATTCTCAGAAAGAAGCGGCTGCCATCCTTGAATGAAGTTTTTTCTACTATAAGAGGAGAAGAAAGCCGAAGAACTGTAATGCTTGAAGACCAACACACCGAAAGATCCGCCATGAAAGCAAGTAAGGAGGAAACAAATCCTTACAAAAACAAGAGACTGGATCCAATTAAGACAACAGGCAGCGAAGGTTTATGGTGCAGTTTCTGCAAGAAACCACGCCATACAAGAGAAAATTGCTTCAAGCTTCATGGAAGAACGCAGGTGCTTAGCAGAGCTAAAAGACAGCCGCAAGCGTACATGACCAGTGAAGGTGATGCTGCTTCGATGGTACAATACAAACCTATTAATGAGGAGATATTTAACAGAGAAGAAGTTGGTAAAATCAAGGCTCTCCTTGACTCCCTATCTAAGTCTTCTGATATGTGTTCATTGGTTCAATCAGGTGCGTGTCTAATTTCTGAAAACTCAACAGCTTCTCAATACCCTAATTCATGGATTCTTGATTCAGGAGCAACCAACCATATGACATATGATCCCACTAAATTTGAAACTTATAAACCATTACCAGGAAATAGGAGTATTACCATAATAGATGGATCTCCTGTTACTGTAGCTGGCCAAGGAACCATAACTCTAAAACCCTCACTTAAATTTAACAATGTCCTTCATGTTCCTAAATTGTCTACCAATCTCCTTTCCATTCATCAACTTACCAAAAATCTAAATTGTAAGGTTCTTTTCTCTGCTGATCATTGCATTTTACAGGACCTGAAAACGGGGAGGATGATTGGATTTGCTAAGGAACGGAATGGGCTCTACTACCTTGAGGATTCGAGCAGAAGTGGTCGGTCTCTTGTGGGATATAAGATCTCTTACAACTCTTGTAATTCTATCCACTTATCTCAAATTTGGCTTCATCATTTTCGATTAGGACATCGACCTTTTAGTCTTCTTAGGACTATGTTTCCTTCCATCTTTAAAGACGTTGCTGTTGAAAATCTTCATTGTGAAGTTTGTGAACTCGCAAAACATCATTATGTTTCATTTCCTTCGAATAATAATGCTAGAGTTTCAACACCATTCTCTCTTATCCATACTGATGTATGGGGTCCATCTAGAACTGCTAATTTTACAGGAGATAAGTGGTTTGTCTTTTTTATTGATAATTGTACTCGAACTACATGGCTATATCTTATGAAAGACAAATCTAATGTTTAATCTATTTTTCAGAACTTTCATAAGATGATAGTCAATCAATTTGGGGTGTCAATTATGAGACTTAGATCTGATAATGAGAAAGAATATTTCAATCAGTATCTTGACCATTTTTTCCAAACTCAAGGTATTATTCATGAGTCTTCTTGTGTTGATACTCCTCAACAAAATGGAGTAGCCAAAAGGAAAAATAGGCACCTCCTAAATGTTACTCGGGCTCTACTCTTTCAAATGTCTGTTTCAAAGCATTTTTGGGGGGAAGCTGTTTTAACTTCAGCATATCTTATTAATCGGGTTCCTTCCAAAACCTTAGGAAATAAAAGTCCCTTACAGCTCCTGTCTACCTTTTATCCTGATGTCTCCCATAACTATCACATTTCTCCTCGAGTCTTTGGCTGTGTTGCATTTGTGCATATTCATAATCACAACATAAACAAACTCGACCCTTGTGCTCTAAAGTGCGTCTTTATTGAGTATTCTAATACTAAAAAGGGTTATAAATGTTATGATCCTTTAACACGTCGAGTTTTTATCTCTATGGATGTCACTTTTAATGAAAACCAATCATTTTTTACTTCCCACCACTATCTTCAGGGGGAGACTCCTAATGAAGATAGTGGGTTTAAACCACTGCCTTCACTACCTTCACTACCTAGTTCGTCGCTCAATCCTACTTCGTCGAATCCAACTTCGTCTCCTTCACCATTTCTATCAAGTCCTAGCCGTCTTAGTCCACCTAGTCCTTTGTCAAGTCCATTGAGTCCTTTGACTGGTCCTAGCTCCCCATCAAGTCCTCTGCTTAGTTCATCATCATCTTCATCTAGTCCTCCTAAGAATGAACCAACCAAGCTACAAGTTTACTCAAGAAGGACAAAGCTCAATCCAGAACTGAATCAAGTCCCGTTATTCGAACCGTTATCAGGTAATGAAATCACTCACCCTTACCCTTCTTCTAATGAACTTGAGTCAAGTGATTTGGATTTACCTATTGTCTTGAGAAAAGCTACCAGGAAATGTACTCAACACCCTATCTCCTAATTTGTGTTATACCATAGACTATCTACTCAACACAAAGCCTTTATTACTGCTCTTGATTCAATTACTGTTCCTAACTCGGTACATGAGGCTTTTGAGGATAGGAATTGGATACAAGCTATGACGGAGGAAATGAATGCATTGAAGAAGAATGATACGTGGGAAATTGTGACTTTACCCAAAGGCAAGCAACCAGTGGGATGTAAATGGATTTATACCCTTAAGTACAAGGCTGATAGCACCTTGGAGAGGTATAAAGCGAGGTTGGTTGCAAAGGGATATACCCAAACCTATGGGGTGGATTATCAGGAGACCTTCGCACCAGTAGCAAAGATGAACATAGTAAGGATACTACTTTCTCTTGCAGCTAATTTTGGTTGGTCTTTGTAGTAATTTGATGTGAAGAACACGTTTCTACATGGAGATTTGGAGGAGGAAGTCTTTATGGAGCCTCTGCCAAGTTTTGATAAGGATTTTGGAAACAATTAGGTGTGTTGACTTAAAAAGGCTCTATATGGTCTCAAACAGTCCCCAAGAGCTTGGTTTGGAAGGTTCACGAAGGCAATGCTTGAGATGGGTTACAAACAGAGTAGAGGGGATCACACCCTCTTCATCAAACACTTAAAAGAAGGTATGGTCACAACTCTACTTGTATATGTAGATGATATAGTTGTGAATGGTAATGATGAAGCTAAACAAAATTCTCTTAAGAGCAATCTTGCTCAACAGTTCGAGATCAAAGGACCTTGGAAAGTTAAGATACTTCCTTGGTATTGAGGTGGCCTATTCTAATAAAGGTATTTTTATATCCCAAAGGAAGTATGTACTTGATCTTCTCAAGGAAACAGGATGTCTCAATAGCAAGGCGATGAGCACTCCTATTGATGCAAATCATAAAATGGATGGACACGGAGAGAGTGGCATTGTTGATAGAGGGAGATATCAAAGGTTAGTGGGAAGACTTATTTATCTATCTCATACTAGGACAGACATAGCCTATGTTGTGGGAGTTACAAGTCAATTCATGCATGATCCTAAAGAAGAACATATGCAAGCTGTCTACCGGATTCTCCACTACCTCAAAGCTACTCCTGGAAAAGGTATTCTGTTTAAACGAGGTGACAAGTTGAATCTTGAAGTCTATACTGTTGTAGATTATGCTGGGTCACCAATAGATAGAAGGTCCACATTTGGCTATTGCACTTTTCTAAGGGGAAATCTTGTTACTTGGAGGAGTAAAAAACAAAATGTGGTTGCTAAATCAAGTGCTGAAGCTGAATTCAGGGCGATGGCGAATGGGATATGCGAACTTTTGTGGCTCAAAATTGTCATTGAAGACCTCAAAGTGGAACACGAAGGAACTATGAGACTTTATTGTGATAATAAATCGACAATCAACATTGCTCACAATCCAGTTTAGCATGATCAAACCAAACATATTGAGATAGACAAGCATTTTATAAAGGAGAAGCTTGAATCTAGTTTGATCAGTACTCCCTACACTCCTAGCAAAGATCAGCTAGCAGATGTACTAACCAAAGGTCTACCAGTGTCGAGATTTCAAGAGATTATTAGCAAGTTGGGCATGGAAGATATTCACTCACCAACTTAAGGGGGAGTGTTGGAAAATCTCCTATAATCTCTCCCAAATCATTTAGGATATTGTGAGATATGATTTGATTTGATTTTGATTTGATTTCATTAGCTGTAAGTTAGCTACTGACAGAGATTAGGTCCTCTATTCTTGATTTTCTGACCTAATTTAAATATTCTATTCCTGTATATATATACCGTGTAATCACTTGATGAATATATGAGAAAATACATATTCTTTTCTTTTTTACATAGTGGTAGATATATTTATATTGAGATTATCATCATGAGTGATACTAAGGCTCCTACAGATAGTGTCAATGTTCAAATTACCACTATTAAATTAAATGGATCCTCCAATTACTTGTTATGGGCCCAAGCTATGAAGGTCTATATTAATGCCAAAGGGAAACTTCATTATCTTACCACAGACCCTCCTGCTGAAAATTCTAGAGACTATAGTGATTGGATGAAAGAGAATGATACACTTCGATGTGGTTATGGAATAGCATGGAACCATCCATCACTACTAATGTCATGTTCCACACAATTGTTAAGGGAGTATGGGATGATCTTATGGAGAATTACTCACAAGACAAAAATATGTCTAGAGTTTATGAACTATATGAGAAGATCTTTAATTTTAAACAAGGAGACAAGTCTCTTGGAGAGTATTATAGTGCTTTGAAAGGTATGTGGGAAGAACTAAATCTTTATTAGCCCATCACTACTGATCTTGAGAGACTAAAGACACAACGAACTGAATTTCAAGTGGCCAAGTTTTTATCTGGCTTGAATGCTGACTTACAGCCTGTGAAGAGTCAGCTTCTTGCTGGAGAGAGAGTTCCTTCTATGAATGAAGCATTTTGTCGAATTCAGCGCATTATCCCTCCGTCTTCTACGTCATCTAAAGACAATTCAGCATTTATGGCTGGTAGTCGTGGTGGTGGATGTAGTGGACAAAGTTCTAATTGAGATAGCCGTCAGTGTATACACTGCGGCAAATCCGATCATATTGTTGACACTTGTTGGGCCAAGCATGGCAAGCCTGAGTGGGCTCAACGATTAGTTACTACAAATACTGTTGTGTCTGAAGGGAGTGCTCGAAATGTGTCTTATAGCGACATGAACCCATCTATCCCACCTGCGGGTAGTTCTTTTGAGTCTACGGCTCGAGATGATATGGTTGCACAACTCATCAAGCGTGTCCAACAACTAGAGGCTTCCAATTTCTCATCCACTGCCACTCTTGCACGTACAGGTAACATGGCCTCTTTCTCTACTTCGTCTCCTAACACCTCTTGGGTCATTGACTCGGGAACTTCTAGTCATATGACAGGTAAGCAAGAACAATTTTCTTCCCACACTCACTCTAGTCCTTTATCCAAAGTTATTTTAGCTAATGGTTCATCGACTCAAGAGGTTGGATCAGGGACTTTCACTTACATCTTCCTTATCTTTGTCTTATGTTTTACATGTTCCCCAATTTCCTTTAAATTTGTTATCTGTTAGTCAGTTAACTAAAACTCTTAGTTGTTCAGTTACATTTTACCCATCTCATTGCATTTTTCAAGACCTTCAGACAAAGAAGATGATTGGTGGAAGGCATGAACGTGATGGACTCTACTATCTCAATGGTGTCTCCACTGCTGACGCCAATGATCTAGCTACTAGTTCTATTACCCCCTATTATGGCATTCTCGTTTAGGGCATTTATATTTATTTAAGTTACAACAAATAATTCCCGAGTGTAAATCAATTTCTACTCGAGTGTGAGGCTTGTGAACTTGGGAAACATCATCGTAGTTTTTTTCCTAGTCGTAATGATTCTCGTGCATCTACTTTACTTGAACTTGTTCATTCGGACATCTAGGGACCTTCCCGTATTGCTAGTAGAAATGGTTTTAAGTACTTTGTTACTTTTGTGGATGATTATTCTCGTTTAACATGGTTCTATATGCTTCATGACCGCTTTGAATTTTTACATGTTTTTCAATTATTTCATCGTGAGGTTACTAATCAGTTTAATACATCCCTTAAAATTTTGCGAACAGATAATGCTCTAGAATATACACAGAAATCAATTTCTTTGTTTTGTTCTAATCTTGGCATTATACATCAAATAAGTTGTACTTATACCCCTCAGCAGAATGGTGTGGCCAAGAGAAAATACCGTCACCTTCTAGATGTTGCTCATTCACTCTTATTTCATATGAATGTGCCAAAGTCATTTTGGAGTGATGTTGTCCTTACCACATGTTACCTCATAAATCGTATGCCTTCCACTATCCTCAATCATCAGTCACCAATCAGTGTTGTATTTCCTGACAAGCCGTTATTCTCTCTTACTCCGCGCGTCTTTGGGTGTGTTTGTTTTGTTCATAACCTACGTTCCAGTTCTGATAAACTGTCTCCTCGTGCTACTAAACGTATTTTTCTTAGGTATTCACGTACACAGAAGGGATATCGGTGTTATGATCCTACAACTTATACCCAATATGTTAGTGCTGATGTTATTTTTTTCGAGGGCATACCATACTATTCTACTGAGGGTAAAGAGTTTTCAATTGACATTGTAGCTGATCCTCCTATCCCACAACAAATCCCCCTAGATTCTGTTAGTCCATCTCTAGTATCTCCTCCCTTGTAGGTGTATCAGCGGTGAAAGCAGTCTACGGCACCACCAGTCTCCAGCTCTTCAATGCCCTCCAATCAATCTTCCTCCTTGTCTCCTGGTTCGGATGATCTTCCGATTGCCCTTCTTTGGCTTACCCTATTTAGCATTATGTGTCTCTCTCACATCTTCCTTCTCCATAACATGATTTTGCTCTATCATTACAAACTCACACAATTCCTACTTCTACCACTGAGGCTTTGTCTTGCCTTGAGTGGAAGAAAGCTATGGATGTGGAAATGGAAGCTCTAGTGTCTCGCTAAACGTGATCATTGGTTGATCTTCCCCTTGGGAAAGATGTGGTGAAGTGTCATTGGATGTACACTATCAAATACAATCCGGATGGCTCAATCGAGCGTCTTAAAGCTCGACTCGTTGCTAGAGGTTTTACTCAAACTTATGAAGTGGATTATTTTGAGACTTTTTCCCTTGTGGCACGTCTCAATTCTATTCGTGTTATTATTTCTCTTGCTGTGAATTTCGATTGGCCATTATATCAATTAGATGTCAAGAATGCTTTTCTTTATGGTGATTTGTCTGAAGAAGTATATATGGAGCAACCTCTTGAGTATGTTGCTCAGGGGGAGAATCGTAGTAAAGTATGTCGGCTACATAAGGCCATTTATGGGTTGAAACAGTCTCCAAGAGCATGGTTTGAAAAATTCAGTTAAGTGATTTCCAGGTGTGGTTTCCACCAATGTTATTCTAATCATTCTGTTTTTGTTCGCAAGGAATCGGGGGTAGTCATTCTTGTGGTATATGTGGATGATATAATTGTCTCCGGTAGTGATATGACCGGCATTTCTAAGGTTAAGTCCTTTCTTCAGCAACAATTTTAGATTAAAGACTTGGGAACTCTTAGGTATTTTCTGGGTATTGAAGTTTTATGAAGTAAAAAAGGTATTAATTTGTCTCAGCGAAATTATGTTCCTGATCTTTTGTCTGAGACGGGTACACTAGCTTCCAAGCCAATTGATACCAAATCAAAAGTTTGGAGTTGATGATGGAAAAGAAATTGAAGACAAGCATCAATATCGATGTCTAGTTGGGAAACTAATTTATCTTACTATTACACGTCCCAATATTTCTTTTGCTGTTGGTGTGGTGAGTCAGTTTATGGAGTCACCTAAGAAGGCTTATTGGGATGTTGTATGTCGCATTCTTCGATATCTTAAAAGCTCTCCTGGTAATGGACTAATTTATAAATCTAATGGTTCTTCCACTTTGGTTGGCTATCCTGATGCTGATTGGGCTGGGTCAACATATGATCGACGGTCTACAACTGGGTATTGCACCTTTATTGGTGGTAATTTAGTTACTTGGAGAAGCAAGAAACAGACTACCATTGCCAGGTCTAATGCGAAGGCTGAATATCGTGCTATGGCACATACTGTGGCTGAATTGTTATGGTTGAAATCTCTTCTCCAGGAGCTTGGATTTTCTATTAATTAACCTATTGATATGATGTGTGATAATCAAGTAGCTATTTATATTGCTGGGAATCCTGTTTTTCAAGAGCGAACTAAGCATATAGAAGTTGACTGTCACTTTGTTTGTGATGCTATGAAGCGGAAGCTAGTTGCTACTCCTTACGTTGCCTCTAGAGATCAGTTTGCTGACATGTTTACCAAAGCATTATTTCGTCCTGCTTTTGTTGCTAGTTGTTCCAAGCTGGGCATGGGTGACCTATATGCTCCAGCTTGAGAGGGATTGTTAAGTTACTTTAATTGAGTTTCCTTTATTATTAGAGTTTCATTTCCTTTTTTACTTACATAAGGGTATTATTGTCATATACAGTTTATATTCAATATAAATACAATGGGTGTAGGGTTTCTGTTACTACAGAAATTTACAGCCCCTCTTTGTTTCTTTCTTTTACATTCTCCTTCTTCTCCTCTTCTCTATTCCTTCTCTCTTCTTCTTTCTCTCTTACTATTTGCTGCGGGTTCTCTAATCAGCTTCGTGACATTATGCTTACTTGGTTCGGATGATGACACTTATCGAAGATAGTAAAATGTGGAATATCATATATCAACTAGATTTCATGACCCTTGTGACAATCCAAAGTCACAATGGCTACCTCGACGGAGCCAATCAATCTTAACTTAGAATATCCTGGCATGCACTCATTGAAGAATATCTATACAGGGGAATTTCAAAAAAAAAAAAATTATTGAACAAACAAAAGCTAAAGTGACATTTTGTTCTCCTATCACGTATGCTTAGCCAGTAATTTATCCCCTCATGACCACACCAACACATCTCTCGAACTAGCAAAAGCATTAAATCAGCAGTCTCCCTGAACAAGCTGCAGTACCTCCTTTCATGTAATGAGCCGGTTTGTTTGGAAGACATGTTCTTATTGCTTTTTGTTTTTTTTTGTTTTTTTAAATCCTGCGGCTCTTGCAATTTGGCTTTTAAGAAACTCAAAACACCTAAAACTTTTTAAATAAAAAAAAAAACTTGACCTGGAGAAACATATAATTTTTTCATAATCTCTTAAAAATTAGAAACCATCTTTTATTTTTTATTTTTTTGAGGGAAAGTAAAATGTAAGAAAAGGTAATTTATTTAAGTGTATACAAATAGAGCCAGATTTCATCCCAGTATTTGAGCGCTTGCTTGGCCAAAAACATCATCAGGCTGTAGATTCAGAATACTCACAAATGGATCAGACGAGCACCAGGCTGATCGAAATTGCATATGTACCACCGAGGCGACATGTTCTGCATCAAGTAAGGAGTGAGCTAAATTGTTCCAACCGGAGTCAATGAACAAATATTTGCAGGCATGGCATGTGTCAAAACTAATAAGTGCTAATGTGTGGACTCATCGAGGACATATAGAACACTCGATGAGCCAGCAATGCTGTAACAACTTCGATATATCTAGTCTTCTATGAATTAGGATTATATGCACCTGTTGGAACTCCTTCTGCTAAAAGGTGCAATCTATCTCTGTAAAAATCTTTTGCACATCATCGCCAATGGTCCTTCTACATGCTTTTGCCACAGTAGACGTCGCGAGACATGCCAGATATCATTGTGCTTCACAGTCAACTTTTCAGTTTAAAAAGTAACAAATTATAACCAGACAGAAATGAACAAGCTATAACCATTACAAAAACAACATCATAAGTGGTCTTTCATCTTATTATGATGAGAAATAACTTCTTAGATAAAGGAGGGCCATTTTGGGAAAGAAAGCCATTATATGAAGAAGCGAAGAATGAGTCTGGAAACCGATAATCATGGGTTCTTCAACGGTCATTGCATTTTAGGTTCCATGGTTAAACAGGGAAACTTCAAAATCCAGAAGCAAGGTTAACAATTGACAAGTCTAATGACGTTCTTATTTAGTCTGGATGTTTCCCCCAAAGGAATGAAAAGACCGTAACCAAAAAAACTTGATGTCGATGATGGTTGATGACATCATTGTCAGCCTTACCCAATGAATGCAAATGTTACGCCGTGTGACAAGACTAGCTGCTTGAAATTCCATACGACTAGCCCATGTGCCATCATTGTCCATGGTTTTGCAATACTCTTCAAATGGCACATCACCCTTGATAAATGAGTCAAACATTTCACAATTTTTCTGTCACCAACAATTTCCATCTTAGATACATGTGTCAGGTCCATTCTTCAAACAAGGATTTTATTTCCTTAATTGCATCACTATAAGAAAAAAAAACCAACGAAAACAAAGGATCCTATTGAAACTTGAAACAAGCAAAACTATCAATTTGTGCCATTGCAAAACATTACAGTTTTATCATACATGCTAAAAAGTTTATTTATTTTACGTTAGTGTCAATTCTCTCATTTTCGATTTTGTCAATATCTCCTCCAAAAAATGTCGGTTTGCATAATATTGCCACCCTAGCAATCGCACGTTCCTGTGGGCTACAACAATAAGGGTAACTACATAGTCCAACTTCCTCCTGTACCAGTCAGTTTAGGCCAAGATATATGATCCAAATCACAGTTAATACTCGATGGGTTTTCCTCTCTGGCAAAATAAAAATGTCAAATTGCTCACAAGATACTTGTGTTAGTAAAGCTCAATGCAACTGTGAATGTGAGCTGAATATTATCAGGAATAACCATTGGCAGCAGAAATGTAAGCTTCAATTTATAATACCCATTTTAACTTGGTTTTTTCTTTCAAAGGCATACTATTTCAGTGTCTATACAAGTGTGGAATCCATCAATACTTATAAAAAAAGTTCAAGAACAAAATGCACCAAACAAAAGTTCATTCAGATCGCTGAGCACTAATACAAATGAGGATGACATCACCATGTAAAAAAAAAATCCTTCCTACAGCTTGAAAAAGAGAAATTTGCACTCCGCATACCAACATGTACTGAACAGCCATACTCCGGTACTTCCCATGTTCATCTTCATTGCCTTCCAGCTGATCTGCAAGGGCCCTGATTAACAACGGTGGACAACCATGAAAATTCCAACCATAGCAAAGGCAAATCTATAAACAAAAGCTCCACTCAAGGCAATAAGGTTACCTGGAGGACGGATCATTCAAATACATGGAATGAAAACGGGAATGAGGAACATGGTTTGTTTATCTAGGATGTTGTACAATGGTGATAGAAATTTTCAAATTAACTTAGTTGGATCTCAGAAGAGACGATCTAATATCCTCGAGACAAAGGAAGAAGAGCTACATTCCCCGACAAATAAGGCCCTTCTTCATGATATATTTCCAGATGACAGTGTCTCAATCAGAATGATACATTATACGAAATGCAATAGTTCTTTGAACAAAGGAATTTCTAATACATCGATGATAGTATTCCAGAACCAGTGTACAATAAAATGCAATGCGTGTTGTGTTCTGACGACAGAGTGGTAATGCGATAAGCATACCATTGACCTTCTACAACAGAGAGGAATACTTTCATCTTACAAAACAAACCAATTCCTGGAAACAATCAAGAACAAGTCGGTGATCTTTTCTAACGACCAATTACCATCTGCGGTCACCTGGACAATTTTCAGGCCCAGAGCATCAAGCTGAGCTCCGAACTGCATCAGCTTGTTTCCCCTCCTTTTTGACCCGTGCATCAACGCGTACTGCATTAACGTCTCCTTAGATTCTAAGAACAACCACCTACTAAGAATATAGCCAAAAACACGTCCGCAAAAGCTCAATTCAGAGGCCTCGACGCAACGAACAGACCATCGCAGCAACTGAAACTTTCGAATTTCTTATCCGGAGACAAAATACGCCGCCTCTCATCGAAGAGCAAGCAATTTTCACGAGTGCCTAAATAGATGCGAGCTGCAACAACCATGAGAAGCGAAGAAGACTGCTTACGCCGGGCTGCTTCTTGGCGTTGGACTTGTGGTGCTGCTTTTGCACCATCGCTACGGAGGGAAGACGATCAATGCCGTCGGTGATGATCGAGCGAGGTAGAGATTTGCCGCCGGGAGACGGCGCTTTTGCACCATCGCTGCGGAGAGTCGCGGCGGTTCGAACCGGAGTGGGCATCGCCCAGCGAAGAAGATGGGGATGAATGCCGAATGGGCCATGGGCTTTCCCGTTGGGAGCCCAATCTGCTCTTCGTGAATCACCAAACATAACAGTCAAGAGTTGTTTAATCTTAGAAATCTGCACCAATCTGGCAATTTGAATGGAAGAGCTAGCATATGTAATATCTGTGTCATCTCCAACTGCAAATGGATTGCATTCGGATCCTTGTGGATGAAGCTTAAGTGCATTTTGGATCTACACACCTTTCATTAATTACAAGAGGTTGTGTGCACAAATGCTTAGTGCATTTCTTGTCAAAGAAATAAAAGGAAAAAGAATAATATCTTCACAAGAACCCCAAACTACAGTTACAGCGAAACCAATACGCTGGAAGAGAATTTAAAAATTAAGCCATCACTTGTCAAATTTACGTGAACATCTCCTTTATAATCATTGAAAGGTTTAGCCTTAGGACAGCAATAATTGAATTTCCTTATTTTCTTCCCCCTTTGGTTGCTAACTGTCGCGACCTACCCCTCCGGGAAGGGAGCAGGTTTAGAGGTATTGCCTAAAGGACGGGCCTAAGGCCCATGATTGGGCGTGGACTCCCCCAAGCCCATACCCCGCATGACGTTGAGATATTCTTAAGGAATTTTGCACAAAAGGAGTCGCCACTAACCTATTGGGATCGGCTAGAAATCAAGTGAGACATGGGAGCATGCCTCACTTCCTACGCAACCAGAGAATCTAGGTTCGGGGACTTGATTACACTAAGGCTGCACATGATAAAATTTTTGTTTCTTGATTTCTCTATTTCTCTGTACCCCAAAACAGGTTTGGAACAGAAATCCGTTTGATAACACAATTTGATTTATTTATTTCTGAAATAGATTTCTATTCCAGAAATAGATTTGAAGAAGAAATCAGAAGCTAAAATTTTTAGCTTCTCAGTTTCTGAAATAGAAATTGAGAAATCAATTTCTGGCTAGAAATTAATTTCTGTTTCTGAAATTTTATCATGCGCACCCTAATTAACCAATTAGTACCCTTTCGGTACCTAATCTTGTTCATCTTATCAAAATAATTTTTAGCAGACAGCTTGAATTGATTTTATGCTTATCCACTAACATGTGAGGTGATCTTGCAGGTGCGTAATCATTAAAATAATAATCATAGCTACCAAGACCCTAATTGCAGTAAAATTGAGCACGTGCGATTAAACATCCATGAACGTAATCGAATATGCGAATTAAACATGCAATAAAATCTAGGTACAAGAAAAGAAAGGCATAATTACGCTAAAAAGGCAAGACACAACAATTCCTAATCAAACCCTACGTTTTCTATTTTTCGAATTTTTTTTTGATTTTTTTGATTTTTTTAATTTTTTAATTGATTAATTAATATTTTTTAAAAATTAATATATATATTAAAGGGTCGAAAATTTTTAATGCTTTCTGAGTTTTTGAATTTTTTTTGAATTTTTGTTATTTTTGAATTTTTTTTTGTTTTTCTTCTAAGCTTTTCTTTTAGGTTGTCTTCTCCGGATGCTTTCTTCTCCGCTCGAAGCTTCCATTAAACACCCGAAGCTCCCTCTGCCATTTCATAGTTTTCTTTTATTATTTTTTATTTCGTTTTTTTATATTTCTTTTTCTTTTCTTTGCTGGTTTTTCTTCTTTTTTTATTTCTTTATTTCTTTCCCTCCTCCCTTCTGACTTTCTTCCTCCGTGCGTTTTCACGCCTTACTCTCCAGCGACGTCTTTTACCGAAGCCTCCCACCGATGAACTTCACCCTGGAATTTCGCCCCACGGACCCACAGCAAAAATTTAAACGAATCGACAACAACACCCAACGCTGCCGGCTGTCATCAAGCCATCTTGGCTCACCACCGCAAAACCAAATTCGCCTCCAACGTCTATCATCACACCAGCCACCACCACTCGTCATGTTCAATGAAATATGCACAGCGTATCTCAAACGAAATGCAAAGATGCAGTGACTTCATTGCTGGTGAAAATCGAGCTTAACAACTAATAAACGCACAAATCGCATTAAATGGTACCTTCGCGTTCGATCAAAAATAGGGGCCATTCCTTAAACAATTTTCTCATAAACATTTCATCAAGTCTTAGGCGTTCGACTAAACTAATATAGCATACCGATGAACCACCGCTTTGGTATCTAGCCCGTCCTACAACATCTCAAGTCGATGAAAATTTGTCGAACGGATCCGTGGTGCGCTTTCACGGAAACAAACAAAACCTCGGGCTCATTTTCAGAACAACACTAACGCCGAGGCATTATATATGTGATGAGCACAGGGTAAAGAGAGGTCGTAAGCCCATCCTAGACTCTAGCTCGGGTCTAGATGCAAAGAGGGCCAAGCGACGCTCAAACTCGACAAAAGGAACGGCTCATTCAAACAGAGCATGCTCGTAGACCAAGAAAAACGAGACCCATCCATCGTTTTAGTTCCATTTTAAATAAAAACGAGCAATGGAATTCCCAGAGAGAAGTGCTTGACCACAGACGTCCCTACCCGGCTCGAGGGTGGCGAACGGTGGGCGAGATCGATAGATCGGACAATGTCCAATCGCCTCGCACACCCCCGAGCCGGAATCCTTGGGAAATTGACACGAGTTGAACCAAAAACCAGGAAACTCACCGCAAAAACTCGAATTCCAGGAAGAGGAAGCCGCGGCTTGGTGGTTCCGGCTAGGAGGCGCAGGCTCGCGTCGGGGGTGGCTAAGCGATGTTCGACTGAGGTGGGTTCCGGGCCTCCTTCTTCCTGGTCACTCTCCGTTTCTACCACTCTCCTTCCTTCAAGTTCTCTTGCCAAAGGCCGTCTCCAATCTCTCTCCGCCAATCTCCTGTCTTTTTTTTTTCGTTTTTTTTCCCCTCTTAATAAATCTGCCGTAGGTTGCTCCCTTTTGGCATCCCTCCAGAGCGGTTCCGGATGGCCAGCGAAGCCAGCTGCCTTTTCCTTCCATCTCCATCTCAAGACTGTCGTTAATCAGCCTCCTCTCCCTGCCTGTGTATGTGCCTGCAGCTATTTCGGTTCTTGGGGGCGAGTTGATGGTATTTTCGGCTAAGATGGCAGCAAGTTCTTTTGGGTTTTGACAACTGCAGGCATCGCCATGCTGCAGCCGTGTGTCATCGCTTCCCCTTCTGCTCCCTCTCCTGCCGCTCCCTCTGTTCTGTTTCTTTCTTTTTTTGCAGGTCTTCGAAGACCGACACAAAGGGAGGAAGACCCTCACTCGCGGGTTGAAAGGGAAAAAGGGGGCTGGGCCGGGCCCAATGCATGGAGAGAAAAGAAAAAGGGGTGGGCTGTTGTTGTTTCTTTTTTTTTTTTTTTTTAAACGACTAATTCCTAATTCGTAGACAATTAAATCCTAAATGAAAATTAGGAAAATTTAGGTGTTAACACTAACCAAACTCACATACACCAATGCCAACAAATCTACCGGGTAGGTGTCATGTGCATGCGCATCATTTATGTGTAGAAAGTATCTTCAAATTACAATTGTCAGTATAAAATGCATCAAATAGGCAGACTATCCAAGAAAAGTAATGCCATTGAAAATTTTGTACCTGTACATCTTTCTAAATTTGGCAACAGTAGCAAAACTAAAAAGTGCACTTATTGCGAAGACCAATGTAGAGATGCATGCATCAAATAAATGCTAATACAAATAGAAAAAATTTCGATGTCTAATTTGATCAAATATTTGAAAGGCTGCACACATACTTATATCTGAAATTCAATAGATGATGGTGTGCATACATTAAGAAAAGATCAGATACAAAGAGCCTGCATGTCAGGTGACCCTCCATCAGATGCAATAGAAACTACAGATGTGTCAAACCTCTCTTGTCTCGCTTCTTTTCCTTTCTACTTTTTTCTGGATTCAAGTGCTTGATCACTACAAAACTACATTTAGACATAAAAAAAAAAAGGAGAAATCTTCACTGCTGTCTTTGTTTTTGTAAGTATAAATTTGTATTACCCATATATGAACTTTTTTCCAACGTGTACAGATTTTTCGACAAAGCGTAGGAGTGAGAGAAAATGTTCCAGAGTTGAATTTAAGGAAGGAATTGATACCATATTGGATACATAAGCCATAAATTTTTAAGATAAGTATCAACTCCAATCACAGGGAAACAGGAAAAATACTTCAACAAAAGACGAGCTTAAACTATAAATTGACATATAAAGCACAGAGAGATCGAGAAATACTTGGAAATTGCAGACTTTCCCTGTCCCTGACCCGCAACAGGACTTATATTTCTTTTCTGAACCACATGGACAAGCCTCGTTTCTTGGGATTATCTGTTATTCAAAATAATAAACAAGTAAATAAAAATGAAGAGGCGCATCACCGGAAGGTGGTCTCGACCTAACTTCCGATGCTTTTGTAATGATTATAAGACAACTCTTATCCAAACCTCCAAGGTAAGACCCCTTTGGTAGTGATGGCGCTTAACTCCTAAATGGCTACCAAAATAAAAAAATTTGTCTGCATTTACCAAAAAGCCTTCTTACACAACTTGGACCTTCTGTCGCCTTGGCCCGTTCTTTTGTAATGAGTTAAGGAATCAAGATTGTGACTGTGTATTGGTGGTGACAACGTATTGAACTGCACGGTATGTGTTAATTAAAATGATGATGTTTTTCGTGGGGAAATTTCAGAGTTACATTAAAATATTCATCTTATATTATACACATGAACCTACTTTAATTCATCCATAACACCTTCAAATGGTTACAATCCTTGGGAACATCAATTCGTGAAATAGTTAAAATCGAAGATGTGAGATTTAGGATACACCCTAATGAATTTGTTAGATATGATATGCTATGGCAAAAATCAAAGTAACTTAAATAAAGCTCTTATCTGGTCAAGTCACATGACACATGACGCACAGGCAAATGTCATTTACATGCATGCATGTGTAGATGATTCGATCAACTTGACCATGGCTCCCTCCTAAGGTTGCATGGTGCAGTGCCTTTCACGCATCACTTCAACTTAATGTTTATTGTGCACGCTATATATATAGACTACTATTGAGCATGAGTTCCGCATGCTGAATTTTCTATTCTATGTAAGCTAGTTTGGACGAAATAATGTGATCTCTTCTTTTCGTTTACTTCAAATTTTATAGAGAGCACATGGATGAATTTCTCGTATTCTATAGTTAGGATTAAAGCAAGCTACAAAATTAGACAATGACAGTCACCTGTAAATTTAACGAGTTGTCAATAACTTCACAGCCAAAGTCAAAATTGGTTGGGGAAGTAAGAGATCTTGTTATGGCTGATGCGGAAACTACAACAATTTTAAAATTGAAAAGAATAAAAGAACATGCAAATTTAGGTGGAAAACCTTTGTGGGGAAAAATCACGGGGAGCAAATAAACAAAATCCATTGTTAAAATTCAAGAATCACAAGAGGTGGCCTAAAAACTTAAGACTCTTTCTGTCTTAACTTATTAACCTTACAACTTGAGAAAAATATTATCTAAATTGCTCCCAAACCCCTAATGTTAGCTTATGCCCATAGAGAATTCAAGACATACCCAACTGATCTCTAACTCTGGAATTAGAGGTTACCTATTCAAGTTCCCCCAACTTCCCCACAAACTCCAGTGGATTAACTTAAAGTCATCCTGATAGGTCAAAGGATTGGAATTAACCAGATTACAGGACTTTTTAAGTATGTTTAACGAACCTCCGGTGGTTGGCTTCTGTGCTCACGCCTCTTAAGTTATTGAAAAAAAAAAAAAAGTCAACTATCAGAGAGACCGACTTCCCGACAGCAGCGGATGATTTGCCAAATCCTAGGATCCAATAAATAGAGAGGCGCAGAACCCAAATTCTCGCACACATCTTTTGCAAAGCCCGACGTCTACTAAAGTTTCAAAACGATGCTTCAGTTCTCTGCCTTTTCCTGGATCCTTTCTTCTTCCCTCCTGTTGATATTGTTTAATAAAGTGATCTTCAACACACCTGCGACAAAAGGCTCAAATCCTAACCTACCTTCGAGTCCAAGGAAGTTGCCAGTTATCGGAAATCTGCACCAGATGATAGGCGAATTGCTGCACCATCGCCTGGACAAGTTGGGCAAGATACATGGACCGATCTTCTATCTTCAACTCGGTAAGGTTCCTGTCATAACAATCACAACCCCTGATGCAGCCGAGGAGGTCCTAAAGACCCAAGAGCTCGCCTTCTCGGACCATCCACAGTACCCACTCGCTCAAATGATGGGTTACGAGAACTTGAGTATTTTCTTCGCTCCATCTGGAGAACTCTGGAGGCAAATCCGAAAGATCTGTGTCCTAGAACTCCTTGGGGTTAAAACCGTGCGATCATTCAAATCAATAAGACAGGATGAGGTAAGCAACTCACTGGACACATTGAGTCTTCATCCAGCCTCCCTTTCGATCTTAGCAAGAGGATTTCTGCATGCATGAACTGCATTATCTCCAAGCCGTCCTTTCGGCCAGAAGTGCAAACAACAGGATGAGTTCATTTCATCATTTCATGAAGTAATGACGCTGGCGAGCAGGCTCAGGGTAGCCGAGGTTTTGCCTCCACTCAGGATTCTTTATTACCTCAGGGGGGTGACACTTAAGATAAATGAGTTCAAGTGAAAAATTGATGAAATCTTGAACACTATTCGTGCTGACCA
The DNA here is from genome assembly GCA_016097485.1 of Eucalyptus sideroxylon x Eucalyptus melliodora. Classification (NCBI taxonomy): domain Eukaryota; kingdom Viridiplantae; phylum Streptophyta; class Magnoliopsida; order Myrtales; family Myrtaceae; genus Eucalyptus; species Eucalyptus sideroxylon x Eucalyptus melliodora. The sequence continues at coordinate 19,327,100 of CM027831.1, read as the reverse complement.
CAAAATGCAAAGAGAACACTTAGGTGGCCAAGCAGGTATGCCAGATAAAGAAAATTCAGTCGATCTCTTATTACGTCTTCAAGAGTCCAACGAGGACGGATTTCATCTTGCTACTGATAACATTACAGGCATCATCATGGTAAGTCATCTAATTACTTCTCAAAACATATCGCTGGTTCTTTCATGAAAATTCACCTAAGCGCAGATCCTTTTAACGTACTCCATCCATCGCTTTTTTGCTTAATGTATGCAATCTTTGCAGGAATTAATTTCTGCTGGAACGGAATCATCATCGACAACGATTGAATGGGCAATGTCCGAAATGCTTAAGAACCCGAAGGTAATGGTGAAGGCACAAAATGAGATACCTGAAGTGTATTGTCAAGGAAACACTCCAAATGCACCCACCATCACCAATTTATCGCCAGAGCACCAAGGCAAGGATTCAAAATCAACGGATGCGATATTCCTATGAACGCGAGGGTCCTTGTCCATGCATATGCTATAGGCAGAGATCCGAGATATCGGACAAATCCGGAGAAATTTGAGCCAGAGAGGTTTATGGAATCTTGGATTATAAGGGGAAGCACTATCAGCTTCTTCCATTGGATCTAGTCGGAGGATTTGTCGATGTATAGCATTTGCCACAGCCAGCGTTGTACTTGTTGACACATAAATTTTTCCCTTTTTATTTAGAACTTAATTGCATAAAAAATTAGTGATTAGTCTCTAAAAAAATAATAAAAAGTAAAGTAAATAATTTTCATTAAAATGCATCGCACTTTCATCAAATTGCATCGCATATAGACATTAGGAACATTACTAGTATCAAAAATTAAAAAATTAAAATTTTTTAATTAAAATTTTATTAAAAAAGCAGCTGGGCCGGGCTAGGGCCAGCCTTAGCCTGGCCCCTCCCTCTTTTCCCTTCTCTTTTTCCCGGCCTGGGCCGGCCCAACCCACTTCTTCTTTTCCTTTTTCCCCGGCCCGGCCCTCCGTTCTTCTCTTCTCCTTCTCTCCACTTTGTCTGTTGGCTCGACAACAAACAGGGAAGCAAAGACAGAGGACAGGCCACCAAAGAGAGGACGAGGGGAACGTTGCACGGACATTCAGCCAAGACGTTCGGTCGGGGGCGAGCTGGCCAACGGCAGCTGGCGTTGTCCTCGAAGAGAGAGAGAGGGAGACGAGATAAAATGGGAGAGGCAGCTCATTCGATAGAGCTTGGTTTTCGGCTGGTGGGAGCTAGTCGAGAGAGAGAGAGAGAGAGAAAGGGATTTTGGGGAGGTCCGACTGAGAGAGAGGAGGACAAAAAGGGGAGAGAATGGAACCAGAGTGTGAAATACACGAGCTCAGTGTCGCCGGAGCCCCTTCCCGACAAACGTTGATGCTCGCGCGTTCCGTTTTCAGTGCCCATACCTCCAGTAAGCCCCTGTTTCGTTTGTTTCAAATCTGTCCTCCCGAGGATCCTGGTTTCGAGACTTGCGAGGCGACCGGATTAAGTCCGACATATCTCCAGTTCACCATCCATTCGCCGTCGCTGAACTGGGTAGGGTCATCTCTGGCGACAACGTCTTCAGTTGTCCTTATAATGTGCTTTTTCCCTACCTCCGCGTAGCCGAGGTCAAGACTTGTCGTTCGTTGTTCATGCTCGTGTTAATGTGGAAGACTCGTTCTACCTTCAACATTATTTGTTGGCCATATGAATATCCTAACCTGAGTTTTTTGTAAGAATTTTTTTGACATGGGCTACATTAATTGAAATTATATTTTATCATTTTACAGGATTGATTTAATAATGTAAGACGTAAGATTTCTTAATAGTTGAATATAGAGCTAGCTTGTGAAGGCCGAGTTAGACTCGATCCGTGATAAGAGGGCTTGGTTGAAAACTCTAACTCTCCTACTTCCACGAACACACTATCACCTCACATAAGGAAAGCTATGAGGAGCGGTCTCATCAAGCCAGGATCCGAGAGTGATAGAGGAGAAGAACTAAGCGTCGGATCATCGCCATTTTGCATAAAGAACAACGAATTCTAACTCAGGTGTGCAAATCTCCATCTTATCCTACACTCTGTTTGAGTATCTAGCTATGTTGATCCGAGATGCCGTTTCGACAGCCAACATTTAGTGTTAGAACGTTCATAGCCTAGAACTTGAACTGTTGTATTTAGCCCGTTTGGGAAATTTTATCCATTGAAAGGTGATTTTGAACACATTCAGATTCATCTTGTCAAGTCGAGCGTTTCGGTGGTTGGCACGCCTCCAACAAAGGCCAAATGCACTGCCCATGAGCATTTTAGGTTTGACCTACTTTTGGACCGTTTTGCCCGTTTTCTTGATTTTTGGTCCAGTAAAAGTGACTTTTGATCACATATTTGGACTCATTTTGACAAGACAAGCATTTTGATGGGTGGCAAGCCTCTAGAAGAGGTCAGATGCTCCCCCAAACACTTGTCCACACCACAGGGGCTCTAGCAAGCAGTGCCACGCGCTGCCAAGCACTTTCACACGCTTGCACGAGCAAGCACGTGAACCACCTTAGGTGGTCGATGACGTCATCAGTGATGTAACCCTGTCGACTTGGCCACCTCCTTGTCACGCTAACGTCACCGATGACGTCATTCGGTAGTCGACCTTGACCGGGTTGACCCAACCCACTTGGACCGGCTTGATCGACCCAATTTGACAATTGACCTGACCCAGTTTTATTGGGTGGACCGTTGATTGATCGAATTGGTCAAACTCGATCAGACCGACTTTCAGATCGATTCAAGCATGCTAGGGAATGAAGCTCACTCATCATGCATTCCAGCGGTGCATGAGGGCACATAAGGTGTCTGTTCGATGTGTGCTTGGTGCCAGTGTGCTCGTATGGAAATTCTTTATATTGTGATGTATTTATTTTATATTTTTTATGCTTTTAATGATGTAAAAATACACGTGGAACCTCAAACACATGTATTTTTGGTGTAATTTTTGCATATTTTTCATGTATTTCGCCATGATTTTGGAAATACAGTTGCAAGCTCACACGTATACCATCACATAGAGAATGCATAGAGTATTGATTCATTAATTATATGTATAAGGTTTAACATGTATTAATGAATGAAGCAATATAATTGGCATAACATATGATTTTAGTGACAAATTGCCCATGTCATCAAGTCTAAAATCACATATATGAGATAAGGTTCTCAAGTTACATAGTACTCATATGATGCCAATTGGATACATTGCTCATTATTAAGTCACATTTTCTGTAAATGGCAATTCTATTATGATTGAGGTTCTTATTAAGTCAAATTTTAAGCAATGAAAAGAGGATTTTCTATTCAGGATGAAGCTGGTAGATGTTCATATTGCTTTTATTAAGAATAAGATGGCAATCCCACTGTTGGCAATATGGAATTAGAAAACACATTTTGCTGCTTGGGAAAAGAGCAATCAAATTTGTTCGTTATCCATAAAGCATTCTCGAGTCTTTTTAATGGTCTGCATCCGCTGTTGTTCTTGGCCCTCGGGGAGAACTTGAAGCAAGGATGCTTCTGTGAGGTCGCAAGGGCGAGAGAGGGGAGATGGGCGAGAGACGTGCGGGGTGAAGAGAAGGGAATAAAAAGAACAAGAAAATGAAACAAAAGGGGGAGGGGCAACAAGATTATAGAATAAAAAAAAAGGGGTCTTTCTATTGTCTCTTGCTCAATAAAAAATACAAAAAGGGGGGATTCTCTACTTTAGTCCGACCACACGCAGAGAACAGGACAAGAGAGAGGGAAGGAGAAAGAAAGTAGAACTAGAAAAGTCAAAAATTTGAAATGACAAATGGGGGCGGGGCTCTTCTCTGGCCATCCGGAGGCGTGACCCAGGTCGGCCGGGCTCTGGCCGACCAGGTCAGTTTATATTACATTGTTATTTTAATTTCTTTTATAAAATTATGGAAAGGCCTAAAAATGGTTTCGAATATATTTCTTCTAAAATTGCATAAAAATCATTCAAAAAAAATCATCAAATCTCAAAATTTAAACAAAATTAGGTCACGAAAGGGCAATAGTTGATTAATTAGAGTAATCAAATTCTCGATTCTAATTTATTTAATTTCTCTAGTTGCAGAAGTAAAGTATTTCTTCTAATGTTTTACTTAAGTTTCTGATCTACCTATCACAATGATTAATGGTGACTCATAAATGAAAATGATTTGTTGGTTAAAAATTCGGACCATAGGTCGCGAATTGATGTACAATGGAGAGTACGGACGAAGCCAAGTTTATTTGACCTCTCTTATGTTTCAATATCAAAATCTGAACTTTTTCTATTCGACAACAAGTTTTTTTTATTGAAATCTTGAAAAGCCTTTCTTTCTCCACTAACTTTTTTCTATATGTGTCTGTGTAGTGTATATTTTATCAACAATTTCTTTCCATTAAGTACTTCTAATTTAGTGGTTTTGCTCAATTTTTCAAATATAAATTTTGTGCATACACTTAACACGTGTGCATATAGTACTATATATGTAAAAAGTCCCTTAAATTTTTCTCTTTTTGTGCCTTATATGAGACATACTTTTTGGTCCTTCAATTTTCCAGAAATGCTTGTCGATTCCATTGACGTGGATTGTGTTGAATGAACAAATTAGGAAAAGGTTGTTTAATCTTAGTGAGGTAGAAAACCCCACTGCGAAGGATAGGAAGGACAAGGACGAGATTAAATAACCCAGGTCTCCCTTAGCCAAATCATCATCTTGGTAAAGCCACTCCAAGGATATAGTACTCCCTTGATCACTAATGAACTCTAGGAATCTCTTTTTGTCTGAAATCACAAGAGAGGATCAAGAGAACATATTATATACCTATTATGGAAATCACAGGAGAGGATCTTGAAATCTTCCAATACAGATACGATACTTTCAATGTCATTCTCCCTTTGTTGGAAAAGATTGTCCTCAAAGGCCAATTCCATGAAGTTCTTGATCTTCATGATGTAGTGATAGATTAGCAACACTGAAATTATGTACTTTTTATGAAGCTCACTTTGATAATTGCTTGATTTCCTTTCCTCTTTCTTTGGACTCTTCCTCACATCCTCACATAACTGATTGATTCCTCTCGTGATTGCTCAATTTCCTTAGCTATTTCTTTGACATCTCCACTAAATTGATGCTTAGTGGGTTATTAAAAGACCCAAAGGATTGGAAAAATGAGTTTTCAGTGACTCATTGAATTGTCACATGCAAACTAATTTTTTAAAAATGATTAATCAACCACCACTTCCTAATAAGTGATGACTAGAAGTGATTCCCGAACTTCCACCGCCTCTACATAAGATTCCATATGTTAACTTAAATTGATGCTATAAATTAGTTGTCCAAGGATTGATTATGGCTTGTGGGTTCCCACTTGAGATTTACTCTCTCTCTCTCTCTCTCTCTCTCTCTCTCTCTCTCTCTCTCTCTCTCTCTCTCTCTCTCTCTCTCTCTCTCTCTAGTGAAATCGATAACACTATGGCAACTAGTTCCAAATCTCTAAGTAGAATTCCCTCCAACTTATGTGATATGGAGTCATGTACATGTTGGCTACATTGAGTGTTTTCGTATTATAAAGGGCTGAAAATCCTGAATTGGTGGGCTAATAAAAAAAACCAAACATATAGAAAGCGATTCTACATGTATATGTAGTGGAGGTTCTATAAGGCAACGCAAAGGATATTCCTCTTTATTTATGGAACTCTTGTTCACTGTTGAATTACAAGGATCACCTAGTGAAAAACTTCAATAATACATGTTCATCTAGTTGCAAAATCTTAAATAATTCATGTCTAGTCTCCACCAATTAAGTACAAAAAAAAAAAAATCTTTGTAATGCTATCGCTAACTATATCTAAACTATAGGACTACCCACTTGACTCATTGAAACTCCTCCGTTTAGGTGCTAATTTCAAAAAACTAACAGTCTACATCTATGACAGACATTTCATCACAATATATATTGCCAAGTTATTCTACTTGGAGGAGAGACATCAAAGTAATTGCTCCCCGAGGGTTATATATCTTTTGTGACTTCAAAGGACTTGTATAATAAGATTCTAGGAGTAGCGTACCGTGTTGTATTTCAAGCAAAGGGTGATCTCCACTTTATGCTTACGGGATCCATTAATTGCAAAGAGAAGGTAAACACCAAGTATCTCGGGATGTTTGATCTTTCCTTGTCAATCACATCATGATGTCACTAATAAAATGTCATGTTCTGCACAACATGCTTAACTACATATAGTTTACTGATTTCAATGGCGTTAGCGTATCATTGTAATAGTCATTAGCAGCGAGTACTTTTAATTGGACTCTAGATCATTTTATGATAATTGCACCTACTGGCTACCAGGAAAAAATGTTCCGAGCATGGTTAATTCCCTAATATGGCTCGTAGATTTTTCCTGTTGGCGAAATCATATAACTAGCAACCTATTAATCAGGTATACTCATGGTAATTTATCAACAAAAAATGCAATAATTAACAATCAACTTTTTCATAGATTTATCACTCAAAACAAAAACTTAACGCTGAACATAGTAATTTACTGATGAAATTAATAACTCACCGACATAGTTCCATTTTTTAAAAGGTAACAAAGGGATTGCCAAAGTAAGGAATTTAAGGAATTTACCAACTTTGAGTGGAAAGTAAATTATCATATATGGAAATTACCACTCAAAGCATAAACTTAGCAGTGAAATTAGCAACTTACCCACATAATCTGCTTACAAACTAGTTTTTTTTTTTTTTTTGATGACCCAGGAACCCCCGTACAGCTGGCAGCCGGCGAGGTAAACCCGGGGTGACGCTAGTGAAGGACCCACCACCCCGACGTCACACTTAAGACACGATGGCCTGCCAGCCTCCCTTCAACTTGCGTTGAAGGGGCTTCGAACTAGTTAGTTATCACTAAAATAAGGAATTTGCCATTATGGATAAAGTAGAAGTTAGTAAAAATATGGTTGGATTAGGCAACTTGCCAACATAGGCCCATTTTTACTGTAGCACATCACCAATAAATTAAGGAATTTATAGAATCCAAACTCAATGGTAAGTCACCAAGCTATTTAGAAATGTGACATTAGAAATAAGATATCAAGATCCAAGTTAGTTTTGTTACGGAAAAATTAGTAACTCATCATACCAATGAAGGGTGCCTCGGGTGGTGGGCTTGGTGAGAGCAAAGAGAAAGTACAAGGAGTTACGGGACCCTTAGCTGGACCGTCTATTGGGTGTGGCGATTGTATGGGGTATACTGCAATACTACCCTCTGCTATAAGCCAATCGTATCACGGAAAAAACATAATATTTGTTAAGGATTTCTACTCAAAAGTTCAAATCATTAGAAAGTAATTTGTTTGAGGGCAATTGGTCAGGTTCCTTAAGAAGCGAAGCCCGCGTGAAGAAGCTACAGAGACTCTTGGCTTGTAATCTTATTTTGCCTCTCTCCTTGAGCGGCTGAGCCCAAAAAAAAAAAAAAAAAACTCTCAAGAGAAAAATAAACGTTGCGGCTAATACAATATATTTAAATGGTAATAAAATGAGTCTATCTATTTTTTTTTTTTTTTTGAAAAGAACATATGCTATAGCCTATATGTTAAGATGGGGATTCATTTCTTTGAAATTCCACTTGCCTACAGCCCCTTTTTACTCCTTTAAAGTATCAGAGTGCTCTCTGCCTCTTTTTATGTTCGGGATCTTCAAGAATACAAGAGGAGGGTAAATAGCCAGCCATCAGCTGGATTGGACGGACAAATCTATAAGTGGGGATGAAAACAAATTTTGAGAGCACTCCGGGAGATTTTCGGACTCCTTCCTTCCCAGTCGGACGTCTTCCGTCGTCACTCGCGACCATTCCCGTACCATGGCCCAGAAACTCTCTGTTATCCTCTGTTTTTACATTCATTCCATCAAAGGGAGTTGAGCCTTTTGCCCAAAGCCTCTTCCATCGACACCGATCACGGTAGCTGGTGTACTTGGAGTCCCGGTTCCAGCATTCGATTATTGCTCGTCACCGCGGATCTCTTGTTTCTGTGAAGTATCAGAAGAAGCGTTGCCTTGCCTCGTTTTGTAGGCGAAAACTCTGAAGCTGTCAAGTCCCGCTCAATCTCCATGTATCGATCTCAAATTCGTTGATCGACGCTTACCTGAACCTCTTTGGACGAGTTTACTCAGCAGTCGTGGTTGAATATCCCACCTCGCTAAGGTTGGTTTTGGAACATTTCTTTCGGTCATTTCATGAGTGAAGATTTAGTTTGAAGTTGACGCTGGTGTATGTCTGGGAAGAGACCAGGATTGAAATCATTTTTTTTCCTTGATGAATTAAACCCTGTGTGCAAAGAAAGAAGTATTTGGATTGTCGTGCGGTGTTTCATTGAGTCTATTTCCTGAGATGCTCACCAAGTGTTTGATGGAATGCGTGGGTCAAATCTGTTATCCTTGCCACATGCTGCTGATTGATTAGGAAGCAAAACTGACACATTCGGATTGATTTTGTTGAACGATACTGATTATGGGATGTGGTTGTTAGTCTATGCATTGCGGATTAAAATGTTTTTCCCCATTTACTACGGATCTGCTTTCCTTTCCAGTACACTTTTTGGTCTCCAAATATGTCACCGACTATCTATTTTTGCTATTTTTCGCATCTATCCGGCCCCCATGGTGATTGTTCGTTTTGCTTGGCTGGAAAGTGGCTCGAAATCTTTGCCCCATACGTTGATTAGCTTGGTGAATCTCCCACTGGATGAGGTGCAGTTCTTCCCCTCATATCCAGCGTGTCTTTCTGCAAATCTCGGCTCATGCATCATGGCTGACGGAGGATGTGGTGCTCCAGGCAACTAAAGCCAGACAACGGTGATGTTTCATTCGATGCTCGAATACGTCGATCAACGATGAGGTCGAGTTTGTTTAATTAGTAGAGCAGAGTTTTCCGAGATATGCGCAAGGAAGATGATAGGAAGAAGATGATAGGGAAAAAAACAAAAAAAGAGGGATAAAAAACAAGATAATTCATTGTGCGCTTAGCATGAGAGGATGGGTTAGTGCCGTTATGTTCAATATTGGTTTTACTGGGCTGGGATAAGTACACTAATGATGCCATAAGTTGTGTACGGCACTCACTTTGGTGCCAAAAGTTTCCGTCGGATCACTTAAATGCCAAATCGGAGGAAAAACGCTCACTTTGGTGCCATCGGCGAAAGATTCTAGCCTCCGGCGAAAGATTCCAGCCTCCGACGAAAGATTCCGGCCAAAATGATTTTTTTTTTTTTTTAAAAAAAATCGATAAGCCTTTAAATGACGTTGTTTTCGGTCCTCCTTAAGAAAACGATGCCGTTTTGCCGTCCTACGTGGATGGCTTCATGGAAATGACACCGTTTAGCTCACATGGGGAAAAATTAGGGTTTTTGCCGCTCGGCCACCGTCGTTCGCCCGCCGTCGCTCGGCCACCGTCACTGCTCGGCCATTGTCGCTGCTCGGCCACCGTCGCTTAGCCACCATTGTAGTTGCTTGACCAAGTGAGCGAGGAGAGACTGAGATTGCTGCAGGAAAAATCGAAGGCGAGGGCGAAGGAGGAGGAGGAAGAAAATGGGTCGATGTCGTTGCTGGTGTGCTGCCGGTGCTGTTGCTGGTGCCGTGCCGGTGCCGTTGCTGGTGTGGGTCTTCGAGGAAGAAGAAGACACGAAGACGAGCTTCCCTCTCTCTCAATTTGGGGATTAGGGTTTCAAAGTTGGGGGAAAGATGCCAAACGGCGTCATTTTGGTATTTGGATGCTGACTCAACTCTCCAACGAGCCACGTTGGCGTAAAAAATTAATAAAAAAATGCCACGTCGGATTTCCAACCAATTTCATCGGAGTTGGCACCAAAGTGAGCGTTTTTCAAACTTTGTGGCACTTAAGTGATCCAACGGAAACTTTTGGCACCAAAGTGAGCGCCGTACACAACTTATGACACAATTAGTGTACTTATCCCTTACTGGGCTCTAGAGGGAATTGAGACCACTTTGGTTTTTTTATCGAAGCCTCTTAAGGCAATAACCTGATGACCAGTCCCCATGGCTTTCATACGTGAGGTAGGTGTCCGGCCATGTTTGTTTAAATCTGTTTCTGTTCCCCGGAACACAAATTTTTGTTCTGGGAAAAAAAAAAGAATAGAAATGCGTTTGTTTATACTTTTGTTCACGAGATTCTTGAGAATAAATTTGGAACAGAAACAACAATTATAAAAAACTTGTTTCTTGTGAAACAATTTCAAGAAACAATTTTTTTTTTCCTTTTTCTTCTTCTTTTTTCTTTGGCCGGTCGCCAGCCTTGGCCATGGCCGGTGACCGGCCATTGAGGGCCAACAACCTCATTGGAGCGTCGCTGGGGGCTGGCGAGCCTTGTTGCGGCTAGGCGAGACCGCCGGCCCTCGCCGACGACCGGCAGGTCGCCGGCCATGGCCGAGGCCGACAATCGGCCAAAAGGAAGAAAAAAGAAAAAAAATTAAAAAAATTAAAAAAATTAAAAAAATTAAAAAAATTAAAAGAAATAAAAAAATTATATAAGTTTACCAAACATGATTCTATTCTTTTTTATTTCAAGAATAGAAATTTTGTGCAGTTACTAAACACGTTTTTCTGTTCAAAAATTATTCTTTGGAACAGAAATAATTTTTTCTATTTCTATTCCCTAGAATAATTTTTGAATAGAAACGTTACCAAACGCGCCTTAAGTTAATGCAAATATAAATCGAGGTCCAAGTATGATGTCAAAAAGTCGAAGCGCATATTACACAGTTCGATTTCATCAAATACGAATCGACGTCCAAGCATGTGCCTACACAAGTAAAAATAGGTTAATAAGTAAATGTCACTCTGAAGTAAAATCATTTAAAGTAATGTTAGGGGACACATTTTGATTCCCATTTTTACGACATCTCATTTTAAATGGCACTTGATGTCAACATCAGTAATATTTAACTTGTCTTTCACTTATACTCACGATTTGCCTTCAACATCAGTAGAATTGGAAATTACACCCTCCGACGTCAATGGACACCAACACCGGATGATTTGCCACGGGCTTCAACAGCGTGGCCTCGTTGTTGGCAGGCATGACTTTGTTGCCAGCGGTTTTCAGCCATGTGGGAGGCTTCTTTTGCGGTCTTGCAAGTACCGTCTATCCCGTCGTAAATAATTAGCCTCAATAGTGAGGCCTCCACTGTTTATGATGAATTAAAAACCATATTGCGTGAGACCACCTTCGCAACCTTGGTCCTCGCCGTTAACATCGTAATCTACGACTTCTTGCTCCGATAGGGAGGTTAGCTTGCCCCCTTCGTAGCTGGCGGATGCCCTCGGTGGTTGCCACGGTTGAGAAAGGCCAACAAGTTCCTATTTGATTAATTGAGAGGCAGCATAATCACACATGCCAAAAAAGTCAACTAATCCGGGACTCATTTTGTTTAGTAAAAAATAAATGATTTATAAAAATGATCGTTTATAACACTTATATAAATAAATAGGAAATAAAATTTTCACCGTTCATAAAAATATTTAGACATAAATTATTGTGCATGATGAATACCTTTTTCATTAACTTATTATTTCAAGCGATAATTTTTTTTTAAATTACTTTTCTAATTATTTATATTTCGCAAAATAAACATAGTGTAAATGCTATTGGAAAATTCAGAATGTACTAACTACATGTAACTACGATCATTCGATCATGTGTGTTGGACCTAGAATATAATAGCAATATGCATTGATTACACACGTAAACATGAATATCCGTAGGATCAAAACATCAATTTTATTTTCCTTACAATGACTTTCTCGGTCCTTGATGCCCATGACAGCTCCTTTCTTCCTCCATTCCAGGGCCGTGGGCACCGCATTCGCATTCCCGTACCTGAACAAAGCATTTTTACCGGTCCTAGTGGTCCTTAAACTCGTCGTTGGTTATGTCAGCAAATGCGTCGGCGCTTAGCTTGTAGGGCTTGTCACCTACGGCATTGAAAGTGGAATTCCTCAATGCAAGATGCCTAGCAGCACGGTTGAGCAATTCATTTCATGTTCAGCATGCAATATGAAGCGGGTGTCTAGCACCCCTGCCAACTGAGGGTTGGGGTTCGTCCCTCCAATCAATAATTTTCCCTTCTTCTATCTTCACCTCCGATAAGAAACATTAATTAGACAGAAGCATAAGACATGGAAAACACTTGCAAGGGATCCAGCATGTGTAGAAAATTTCTCTGCATGAGAAAGATTACTAGATGCCATCTGGTAGATGGGAGAACTGGAGACCTTCTTGCCATTCTCAAGTTTGCAGCAGCTGCGATGGTGGGTGCCTGCATTCACAGAATATGTTCTATCAGAATCCAAACATAAAGGAGTGAATCTTAGAGCCACTGAGGCTGAGATTTTCATATGCAGCATTGAAGACAGTTAAGGAGAAGCTATAGAAGGCTAAGAGAAGCCAAAATAGGAAACTGCACAATACATTAGTTGCATGAAGTCTATGAGTTGCTGAGATCATTTTTTGGGTTTTGTGGTGCGATGTCTAGTTTCAAAACGGAGTTGTATACCGATTAAACAACCTGATGTCGCTGTAAATAGAGGCAAGGGTACGGGTTCAAGAGAAATAGGGACGATACTTGCAGGTTTATACTTTACTTTTGGGTTTAGACATGTTATCAATGGAAAGAACTAATTTTCTTAAGAGCGCACCAACAATTTTAAGCTTTGACGTGCTGGTTATTAGAGTTTTCTTGCGAGAATTAACATGTGTGAACATTATTTTCCTTAGAATAGCAAACTAACTTGTAAAAACCAGCAAAACCTTGGGTTGTTCTATGAATTTTCTGTATTTTTCTAGACGTAGTTGGACCTTAAACCCTCATGAAAGTTGTAGAACACATCTTTAGGAACAAATATATCAAAATTTGAGAACAAATGATCCATGTTCAAATAGTGAAATGAATTTTCTTCAGTAGGTGCATAAGTTGGAAGTTGTTGCAGAATTAAAAAGGTCTATGTAGCAAGTTACTGCTCTTTATACAATAAGAAATAGGCTTAGTTTCTTCATGGAAAATGTTAGTCTGCGTCTCTTCTATAATATATTAAAATTTCGTAGAATTTTGATGAGATTTGATGCACTTTCTGCTTCTATGATTAAAGCTGCTCATGTCAACTTTTATTCTACCTTGATTCAAGATTGAGCAATAGATGCTACTCTTCTTGTACCTAATTTTCATGGCATATACGGAGTCCAATGATTTTGTAATAGTAGCTAGATTGTACATGAGCATGTCTCTTCCATAATTCAAAGTGTGGTCATTGTATGGTCACTAATTGTGGTTTATGTGTGCAATGAGTGAGACATGAATGAAATGTTGTGTGAACACTGAGTGCTACTTGAAGTGATCGTGTTTTCTTAAGGTCATATGCACGCTGTGGTGTGATATAATTTGAAAATGTGATGTCTGAAATGTGTGAATTACATGAGTAAGAGATTTCCATCGATACTAAGATATTGGTGATGCTTCAGGGAGTGAAATGCTCATGCTGTGTGATCTTGGATGCCTTTGTTGAGTGAGATACCAAAATGCCTTCAAGTTGAGATGCCCATGTGTGTGATCAGGGATGCCTCGGTTGTGGGGGATACCTCAGAGTGAGATGCCCCATGCTGTGTGATCTTGAAATGCCTCAGTTGTGTAATACTAGGATGCCTAAGAGTGAAATGCCCATGATAGCAATATTGTGGAAGTCTAGATGTGCGATTCTATAAGTGACTCAATTGGGCTGGCTTGAGTTTTGGTGGGTAAATCAATCGAGGGTGAATTTGATATACACAGTATTATATAATTGCACTTGGTGTGTGAGTTCATCTATTATTGCATTTCATCTTAGTTCTGGTTAGAAACAGGAGGCATATATGCATATTTAGTGTGTTTGATATAAAGTGATTATTCATGTGATATCTTAGTGTTCACTTAGTTATACTCATAATGATTCTATCTTAGAACGTATGCGCTATTTGGTTATATTCTCTTGTTTTCTTTAGCGATTGTGGATTGTTTAGTTTAGGGTTTTATTATTTCTTTACTGGGCATTATTCATTCCTTTCTATTTTTCAGATCATTAGTATGGACGTGCCACCGATCGCACGATACAAGGTGATAGCATACATTGATGTTTCATTTTACGATGTATATGACCTCAATATCGAGCTAATATGAGACTACATTATGGATGGACGATGTCAGGATATACTGGATCTGATGAGGTTTGTTGCATGGTTCATTAACCATGAAGGGGAGCTCTTTGGCCTCTTCAATTTAACTCTAGAGGACCTAGAGTTGGGATAGGTGGTGCATAGGCACCTAATCATGATGTAGCTGAAGAAGACATCTTTTTTTTTTTTTTTTTTTTTAATGGGCGTGGGTTAGTATGGGGGCAGTGAAGTTATGAACCCCTCTTACTATTTTCCCTGGCTGATTACTTACATTTTTGTTTGTGAACTTGTAAATATATGTTGTACATAGTTGCAAATCTTGTAAGTAATCTAGGTCGACGTATGTAAGCTCGAACGAATTCTTAAAGAAAGCTAATAAAGCCCTTTTATGACCTTCATATGTGCTCTTGATTGGATTGTATAATGTTATGTGACAGGACCGATATAGGATGATCATGTATTAGAATGGTTTTAGATCATAAAATATCCATGTTATACATGCTAACTAATTAGGTTAGGATACTTTAGTGTGATAATTGAATTAAACAGGTGCTGTCATGACGATAATCTATATAGTTTTTGCTTGCACTTAGTATGTGACGCTGTTGGGATGTCATAAGAATCCCTTCTGAAACTGAAAAAGTCAAATTGTTCATTATTAATAATAATTAAATGGGCGATGTTTTGCAATTGACTCGTGTATATTAGCACCAAGAGCATGGGAGTATTAGGGATGATCAATGGTTTGGTCCGGTTCCAATGGGCCAAATCACTTATTGTCATTACATTGACAAGCAAGTTGTGAGGTGAGAGGGAAAAGTCGACAAGCGAAGTGTGAGTGAGGCCATGAGAGGACATCAAGCAAGGCGAAAGGCGAGGCCATGAAAGGGAAAGGAGACTTAAGGTGAGGCCACAAGAGGACATTGAGTGAGTAGGAAGCAAGGCTGCGATAGTGGAGAGACTCACTTGGACCAAGGCGTGAGGTGAGGTTGCGCCTTCAAGAGGGAAACCAAGAAAGGGTTGATTTCACATTGTTAGGGTTAGCAAAGGAGAAGTGGAAGGGAAAAAAAAATGGGGAAAGTAACGGCAAAATGGGAAAGAGATGGGAAAGTAATAGCCAATGGGAAGGTATTGGTAGAATGAGAAAGTAATGGGAAAGTAACGACAGAATGGGAAAGAGTTAGGAAAGTAATTGGCTTTAGAATGGTCATTCAAATTTAATTTTTTTTTTAAATACATGAATGGTCAGTCCTGTCCTATTGGTTTGGTTCCCACCTTGGAACCGGACCGACCAGCCACAAGTTCCAAAAATAAGAATCGGGGATCAGATCGGCATCCCCTAAGATCACCCAAAATTTACCTGTCTAGTTTGGTCTCGATTGGAATGGTTCTTGTTGCATACTCCTAAAGAGTATTGTTAGTTTTCTTTTCTATTTCTTTTATTAATGTTAAAGACATGTCAAGTCAAGTCAAGCCAAGAAGCACCTCTATAGGTTGGTTCCATGTACCTTGAAAATGACGTGTGCATTGATTGTCCTTTGGTTTTCTTTTCCATCTCTATATGCTTTTTATTAAATTAATTAGTGGAAAGTATGCTAATCGACTTAGAGCATCAGGAATGATGGTTGGTTTTCATTTTTATTTCTTTGCTAGTAGAAAAAGCAAAGTCAAGTCAACAAAGGAAAATAAAGAAAAGACCCGTGAAAATTTTTATGCACCTTTTGCGGAAATTTCGCATGCAATAATTCACCTTTACTTCTCTTCTCGATGATTTTCTTTGAGGGAAAATTCCAAATAAGAATCTGAAGTAGACCAATTTTCTTAAATAAGGACCCGAAATTAATTTTGTATTAGATAAAGACCTAAAGTAGATTTATTGTCTCAAATAAGGACCCGAAGTGGTTGAATCAATTCCAAATAAGAACCTAAGCTTGTTGGTCAGCCAAATATTAACCGGCTATCAAGCATGTGACATTTCGGATGACTAGAGTTTTGGCAATTTTGTCCAAAAAAAAATATATAAGGAAAATTAACAAATCCTAAAACAGAAAAAAAAAAAAAAAACCCTATGTTTTCCACGGTCTCCTTGCTTCTTGTACCTGTCCTCTACAAAGTCAAAGACGAAGTTCTCCCCATTCTTTGTACCCATCCTCTGCAAAGTCGAAGACCCAAATTCTCCGCCGGTTGAGGCACGAATTAAAAAACAAGAAGGAAACCATATGCTTCTTTGTTTGTTTGCAGAGACCCAAATTCTCTGCCAGTTGAGCAAGGCGAGGAGCGACGATAATCGAATAACGACGACAACTGGGCAGCGATTTGGTTGAGGAACAGTGAGGGAGAAGAAAGAAGAAAACGTAAACATCTAAATGAATAACCTAAACTTAATTAATTTAGAATTTTTCATTTTTTTTCCAATCACAAATTTCTGACAAAATTGGCTCTATTTTAATCGATGGAAAATGTCTGCTCAGTGAGCTAAGGTCCTTAATAGAGATTAACTTGATCACTTCGGATCCTTATTTGACACAAAATTCACTTTAGGTCATTCTTTGAAACAATGGGTCTACTTCGGGTCCTTATTTGACACAAAGTTCACTTTGGGTCTTTATTTGAGAAAATAAATTTACTTCAGGTCCTTATTTGAAATTTTCCCTTTCTTTGATTATCACTACTACGTGATTTGAGAAGGTCATGGTCAAAAGAACAAAGTGATATATACATGAGAGATAAAGCTACAACCTAACCAGACAGTAAGGGTGCAAATGATAATATTTTTATTTCGGAAAATAATTTATTTTTAAAAATAATTATTTTCTATTTTTACTCCCGAGAACAATTTTTTGAGTAAAATAATGTGTTTGATAATTATATAAAATTTTTACTATTGGAATAGAAAAAGAATATGAATATGTTTGGTACGATCCACAAAAAGAATAAGAAGGCGTTTGACTATCGTTGCCGATTGCTACTTTTGCCGTTGCTGTGCATGGCCAGCGGCGAGCAACCGGTAGCGATGAGCGGCCGATCAACGGTTGGCAATGGCGACCAATGGTTGGAGAACGACCGATCAACGGTCAATAGAGACAGCAGCAGTTGGTGGCCGATCGACAAATAGTGGCCCATGGAGGGCGGCAAGGAAGAAGAAGAAAAGGCAAAGAGAAAATTAATAAAAAAGACTTATTTCAAGAAATTATTTCCAAGAATAAGAAACTACTTTTTTTTACGTTTTGTTTTTGTTCCAAACCTATTCTCTAACTACTTTTCTATTTTTAGGAATAGAAAAATTTGTTGACGTTACTAAATAGATTTTGTTCTTTTTTTATTTCGCGGAGCAAAAGAATAAAAGAAGAGGGGAATAGAAATGTTTCCATGCAACCCCTAAGCATTCTGCAGAAGCCCCTCAACCTTCATCTCCTCTCACGGCTAGCCGTTGACCGTTCCACTGTTTCTCCTCTCACGGCTGCTTGGGAGTGGCTAGCATGACCGTCCACTTCAGAATAATAATGGAATGGTCAACGGCTAGCCACAAATCCTTTTAGAGGAAACGGTAACCGGTTTTAATTTGTGACCCGTGTTTCCTTTTTTTTTTTTGTTTTTTTTTTACTTCTATGTCAAATAATTAAATACCGACAACAAGCTCAAATTTAGAGACAAAATCAGAAAAAGGCTCACGAAATCAATTTTCTTGAATATGAAGAAATAAAAAAAAAATAAATACCGAAATATAATTAATTACAAATAAAAAAATTATAGCTTACTAAAATAATCATTAATGTCATTATGAAAATACATTAAATTTAAAAAAAATGAAAAAACACTCAAAACATTAACTTTGCAACTAATAACAAAATTATTGTGCAATGAAATTGCTCATCATTCCTTTTGCTCAAACTAAATTGCTCTTGAAGGACTCTCAAATGAACTAAGATTTATACAATTGATATCGATTATGCATAAAAAAAATGAAGTAAAGAAAATATCAAAATAGGAATAATGAGTTAGTAGAGAATTTCAAAAACAATTAGTAGAGAAAAAAATGCATTCGCCATATAAAAAAGCCATAAGAAGAGAACAATTTTCTTGCCTTATTTAAATAAACAAATGAAAGACACAATCTTAAAAAAAAAAAAAAAAAAGATTCAATGTGGCCTTTTGATTTTGTCTCTGAAATTTGAGGTTGCCATAAGGAACATAGAGGTAAAAAAAAAAAAAAAATGAAGAAGAACAAAACAGTTACTCAATGATTAAACCAGTTCAAACCAATTTAGTAAATCCACTGGTTTCCTCCAAAAGGATGTGTGGCTAGCCTTTTGATAGTTCCACTGTCATTTTGCAATATGGTAACACAAGTATTTTCCTAACCTGTTAGCTAAGAAATTCTAAATGTGACATTAAAAGTATAAAATAAATGTAAAATGTTGAAAAAAAAATTAAGGAGTGAGATCAAAGTGATTAGGTTGAGGGGGTGATGACTCAATAATCTTTAGGCAAGATATGATATGGAAAAATTTAGTATGAGAAGTGAGGAAAATTTATTTTGAGATTTGAACTCAGATTATTCATTATAAATAATATTTCAACAGGCGATGTTTTTGCGATTGACTCATGTATATTAACCCCAAGGGCACGGGAGTATAGCTAGCTTTCTTTACTATTTCTTTAATTTATAAAAAAGGCAAGTCAAGTCGAAGGATGGTTCCATGCCCCCTTCTGCAAAATGTTGCTTTTTATTAAATTACTTGTGGATGATATGCTTGCCGACTCGGAGCACTAGAAATGATTCGTTGGTTTTTGTTTCTATTTCTTTATCAGTGGAAAAAGCAAATCAAGCCGACAGAGGAAAAGAAAGAAAGGACACGCGTAAATTTTATGCACCTTCCGTGGAAAGTACGCGTGCAATAATTCACCTTTACTTTCTTTTTCATAGCTTTCTTTCATTATCACTGGCGCGTGATTCGAGAAAGTAAGGTCAAAAAGAATAAAGTGACGTACACATGAGAGGTAAAGCTGCAACCCAACCAGACAGTAAGCATTCTGCTGAAGCACATCAGCTTTCATCTCCTATAATAGCCGATTCTTCGAACCTGAAAGGGAAGTTCTTTCTTGGGATCTCTCACGCTCTCTCTTAAAAGAGACACAATTTCCCACGTAAAAAAAAAAAAAAAAAGCAGGGCGTTCTCGAAAAGGGGGGAGGGACCATGTTCAGGGAGCATTTTCTGGAAAAGTAAAGAAAAGCAGTCCCCACCCTTTCTCCTGAACTGACCAGCCACCTCCACCATCTCCGTCCGACTACCTCCCGCCGGCGAGTGCTCTCGCATTCCATTCCCGGAATCCTACCTCACTCCTTCCTTCACTGTCACCTACTTCTTTACTCTCACGAAAAAGCGGAAGAAAAAAAAAAAAAAAAAAGCATCTTGGTCTTTCTCTACTACGTGAACAGTTGCCATTGAAGCCCCACACAAAACCTCAGAGCCACAGCCGATCTACGTCGTCCGCCACCTCCAGAACATCGTCCGCCTGCTGCCATTCGTCGTCGTGGTCCCTGACCTCGGTGGAGTCGACTGAAGCCAGACACGAGTTTGGAGTCGCTATTCTCAACCTTCGCCGCCGACGATGCCTGCGGCAGCCAAGCCAGGTAGGGCCCCCGCGATTGAGTGCTCGTTCTTTCTTTTCTTTTCTTCTTTTTTTGCCTCGTCCCGCTTGATTTTAAAAGAGCAAAGCAAGCTCGATTTCTTTAGTCCTCACTCGCGTCGGATCTGAATGAGCCGGTCGGTTTTTCTTAAGTTTCAACGTTGCTCGCTGATTTTTCTTGAGTTTAGTGTGAGCTCGAGCTCCGAATAGGTCATATTCGCTCTCCAACTCGCTGCCCGCTACGTCTTTGAAGAAATGCCTGAACTGCTTCGAATTTGTTCCGTTCAATGCAAGATATGGTATGGAAAAATTTAGTTTGAAAAGTGAGGGAAATTTCTTTTGGGATTTGCTTTTGTAGAAGCCATTATGAAAAAAAAAAGTCAGATTATTCATTATAAATAATATTCTCACAGGTGGTGTTTTGCGATTGACTCATGTATACTAGCACCCGGAGCATGGGAGTACTGCTAGTTTGCTTTTCTATTTCTTTTATTAATGGAAAAGGCAAGTCAAGTCAAGAAGCACCTATAGAGGATGGTTCCGTGCACTTATGCAAAATGCTGCTTTTTGTTAAATTAGTTGTTGGAGACTATGCTTATCGACTCTGAGCATCATAAATGATCTTGGTTTTCGTTTCTATTTCTTTATTAGTACAAAGTGATATCCACATGAGAGATAAAGCTGCAACCCGACCAGACACTAAGCATTCTGAGGAAGCACATCAACCTTCATCTCCTCTAAAGGCCGCTTCTTCGAATCTGAAAGGGAATTATGATGTCTTCCTGAGTTTCCGAGGTACGGACGTTCGAAACAACTTTCTCAGTCATCTCTATGCGGCTCTTGATCAGAAAGGAATCTACACTTACATTGATAATGAGGAGCTTCGGAAAGGCGAACAAATAACACCGGCACTTATTAAGGCGATTGAGGACTCGCGCATCGCGATCATCATTTTCTCCGAGGACTACGCTTCCTCGCCATGGTGTTTGGAAGAGGTGGTGAAAATCATGGAGTGCAAGGAACAAGGAGACCTCATGGTCTTTCCGGTGTTTTACAAAATGGAACCCAGGGAAGTGAGAACACCAAGAGAGAGCTACCGAAAAGCTATGGTTAAGCATGAGAGAAAGTTTGGGAGAGATTCGGACAAAGTGAAGAGATGGAAAAATGCTCTCTTTGATGCTGGTAGCTTGTCCGGGTGGCATTTGAAGGATAAGTAAGTATTAAGTAGCGATTGATGTGATACTGCTTTGTTATTTGTTTTTTATATGCTGAATCTCTTCTTCTTTTTCGATGAAAGTCAATTATCTTTGGAAATTGATGTATCAAGTACCTTTCTGGATTTTGTCAGAGATGAAGCGGAAGCGGATCTTATCAAGAGAATTGTGCAAGAGATCTCTATGCAGCTAGACCGAACACTGTTACACGTTGCCAAGCATCCGGTTGGAATACCTCGACAAGTGGTAAAGCTGAAATCAATGTTAAATCTTGAGTCTTGTGATGATGTTCTCATGATAGGATTATGGGGACAAGGAGGAATAGGAAAAACAACATTAGCCAAAGCCCTTTACAATGATATATTTAGAGGATTTGAGGCTCCATGTTTTTTGGCAAACGTTCGTGAAACTTCAAAAGATTCCAAGAATTTAGTTCATTTGCAAGAAAAATTGTTGTCCGAGTTAGTGAGAAAAGATTTAACAATGTCTAGTGTTGATGGAGGTATTAATTTGATACAACAAAGACTTTGCCGCAAAAGAGTCCTCCTTGTTCTCGACGACGTCAATGATGTAAAACAATTAAATGCTTTAGCTGGAGGGCGTGAATGGTTTGGTAAAGGAAGCAGAATCATCATTACTACAAGAGATAACCATCTATTAACTATCCATAGGATAGATGAAGATCATATCCATGAAGTTAAAACTCTAAAGGATGGGGAAGCTCTTGAACTTTTCAATAAACATGCTTTTCTTAGAAGTAAGGAAATAGTGATAAGGAAGGATTTTGTGGATAGTGCTTTGCATTATGCTAATGGACTTCCTTTAGCACTTGAGGTATTGGGCTCTTTCCTATGTGGAAGAAGAGAACAAGAGTGGGAAAGCGCATTGAATAAACTTGCTAAAAGTCCTAACAAAACCATCAATGATGTTCTCAAGTTAAGTTACGATGGACTAGAGGACTATGCAAAGGAGATATTCCTTGATATTGCATGTTTCTTCAAGGGGCGATCTATGGAGTACATCATGAAAGTCCTTAACAGTTGTGACTTTGACACAACTATTGGAGTACAAATTCTTGTTGAGAAGTCCTTAATAACCAAAGAACTGGAGACGATACAAATGCATGACTTGGTTCAGTTGATGGGCATGGATATTGTTAAACAAGAATGTCGCGATGATCCTGAAAAACGCAGCAGGTTATGGCTTTGTGAAGATATCTGTGATGTTCTATCAGGGAATATGGTAAGTTTTGGTGGTTTAAACATTGATTTTACTCTCTTCTTCTCTAACTCTGTATACTAATTGCAATGCAAGTTCTATAAATGCAGGGAACAAATGCAATAAAAGCCATAGTTTTGGTTTTACCCGAGATAGAAGCAATATACATAGGTCCCGATGCTTTCACAAACATGAGAAGATTGAGGTTGCTCATCATGATTAATGTGCATAACTCTTTCCAAGGTCCTATTTATCTTCCTAATGAACTGAGATGGTTTGAATGGCCTGAATGTCCTTGGTTTCCCAAATTTTCCTCTTCTTCAAATAAGTTGGTTGGGCTTGATCTGCACAAGACCAACATCCAAGTCGTGAGGGAGCAATTCAAGGTGCGCATTTGAAATTAATTGTCTTTATTTACTTATCTCTTATATATCTATATCTGTATGCATATGATTATGGATATGTACATGAATTATTGAAAACTCTGAATGCAACAATTACTAGCTCCGATGATGCTTGCTTAAGAAACATCTGATCTATTAAATTGTTTATATTTGATTAAAGCATTAAATACAAGATGTCGATCTACTGCATGAACCAACATAAGTAAAGTCTCCGTTTTAGGGAGTATAAAACACTTTCCAATGTGAACCTTAAAGTTACTTAGAATAAAAAAAAAAAAAAAACATTCACTATAAAGGTCCCACCTTAATTTCAAAATGTTACAAGCACTGAAATTATAAGAAGAATGAACTTATAAGGTCAGTAACTTTAATACCGAAAATTGGAACAAGAACTTATTGGTGACATAATTGAATGATGAATGTGCTTAGTATTTTAATAAACATGAACTGATGATTCAATTTGTATGCCTTTGAAATATAGATAACGAAAATGTTATCAAAGATTCTATATTTAATACCAGAGACAATCTTATTATACTCTCTCATATTGCATATGAAAATGGATAAGAGATTTTTCGTACTTATTTGCTTTATTATTGATGCCAATACGCGCTAAATGCTTTTAATTGAACCTCCTGTTGTTCTTTCTCCAATGGCGTGCAGCTGATAATGAAAAGAGAAATATTAAAATTTGTGTAGCAAAGGGTCTATAAAGGAAGTTAGTCTTTACTTTAAGTAAGCCACAAAAGTCCTGTCTTTTTTATTGTACCAACCTAACCAGGAATTTTTCAGAAGTACTTTTTGTACATTTGGAAGGAGGAAGAAGCAGAACTCGAAGAAAGTTTTCTTTTATCTTTATGGATAAACTATTCATTTTCAAAAAAATAAAGGATAATTTACTCAAGAAATCTCTCATTGCTTTCAATCGATTCATTCGGTAGCACCTTTGCTCCATTTCTTCCTGAGTCAGAAATCACGGAATGGAAAGCAATTTTCCACATCCTCATGTTGGGGTTCCGCTCACCTAGCTGTAGTACAATAGGAGAGATGTATATATTGACCATCCAACCATCCAATTCCTCCTCCAGCTCTTTTAAACAAGGCTTGTGGAGTACAACTCCATAGAAGAGTCTCACTTTCTAAAGGCGTTGCATCTAGCACGCTAGTAGTGCGTAACAGTTTTCACGCATGACTAATAAGGCTTTCTAAAGAGAAGTGAGTAAGGGTTCTCTTCGCTAATTAAAGTATATTTTAACCTAAATCTAAGATAAAGTTATATATGTATGTATGTTGGTATACGTATCATTTTTGTATTCATATTTATTTTACCGTACAAAGTGAAGGTGACCTTCCACAGGATTTTAATTTAATTTCTTCACCAAAATGTCGTCAATTACTTATTTTACAAATTTTGTATTCATAGAGAGGTGCGTAAACTAATAATTTATTTGATCTCTCACATGTTTCACAATCTAAATTTTAATGTTGTCTATCCTAGAAAAAATTTCTTATTGCAAATTTCAATCATGAAATATCTTTTCCTTTCTACATATATTCTATGTTTGTGTATGGTGTATTTACCAACAATTTCTTTCCATTAAATATTTCTAATTTGGTGGTTTCGCCTCAATTTTTCAAATATCAGTTTTTTCAACTCTTGTGCATACTCTTATTTTTCTCTTCCTACTCCGCCCATGAGACAAACTTTATGGGCTTTCAATTTTGCTGTCATGCATGTCGGCCACACTGATTTCGGAATGTGTTGAACGAACAAATAAATAAAAGGGGGTTTTCAATCTTAATGAAGTGGGAAAACCCCACTATGGAGGATAGGAAGAGACTAGATACAGAAGGTCTCCCTTAGCCAAATCACCACCTTAGTAGGCCACTCCAAGGATGCAGCACTCTCTTGATCACTCATGAATCACCCAAAAAGACACAGAGAAAGACAAAAAAAAGAATGAAACTTCATCTAATAAATTAATTGTGTTTACTATAAGAGACCAAGAGGACAATTATAAGTAGGAGTCTAAGATGCCTTTGAGTAACCTCCAAATAAAGAAAAATGAACGCAAAATACAAAATTCAAACAGGCTACAATATTATCATATTGTAATCAAGACTAAAGCAATCCTAAAAAAATATAAAACAGACTCACTGATCAAGAAAATGTCTTATCCCTATTATTCTATTCACAAGAAAGAATCTTGAACTCTTGAAAAGACTGCTCCTTGAAATCTTGAAAAGACCAACTTCATAGTGATAGATCAGCAACTTTGAAATTAGTGGAAACGCCATTCTCTCCACAAAGCTCACTTTTGTATGCATTATTGTCGATGTGTTCCAAAACTAGAAAAGAACCACTTGTTGCATGATGACTAGGTGGAAAGCGCTTTTCTCAAATGAATCCAGACAAGATCACCTTCTTTAAAAACAGCAGGCTTTTCTATGTTTTTTTGCTTGACTGGAATATTTGACAGTTTGCTTCGAACTTCTCTTCTTCAATTCCTCATGTAACTTATTGATTGTCTCAGCTATTTTTCTTCATATTATTAGTGAATAATGGTGTAAGATCCAGAGGACTCAAAAGATGCTTTCACTACACAACATCAAATCGACATTTCCAATAGTTTGGCTCATCAAATTATTATATGCAAATTCCGCTTGAACCAATAACATGTCCCAATATTTTACATGTTTTCTAATAAAACTCCTTATATAGATGGCTAGCAGAAC
Organism: Eucalyptus sideroxylon x Eucalyptus melliodora; assembly: GCA_016097485.1. Classification (NCBI taxonomy): domain Eukaryota; kingdom Viridiplantae; phylum Streptophyta; class Magnoliopsida; order Myrtales; family Myrtaceae; genus Eucalyptus; species Eucalyptus sideroxylon x Eucalyptus melliodora. Next base: position 19,301,647 of record CM027831.1, on the reverse strand, counting down.
CAAACTGAGACTAAGTCCCCATTTCTTGTAATATATGCCAAAAGTGACTGATAAACTCAACAAAAGGGGTTGTCTTTGGAATACCATGTAGGCACACAATTTCACTAATATAAAGTTCAGCAATATGTAACGCATCAAGGGACTACTACATGATACAAAATGTGCGATTCTTGAAAATCGATCAACCAACCAACATGACCTAATAAGAGATGACGCAAGAGATTCTTGAGCTTCCACCACCTTTATGGCCGTTGCGTATCTCTGCATAAGATTGTAGATCCATCAAGTGCCACCTATGTTAGCTAAAATTCATGTCATGAATTACTTGGCAAAGGATTTGACCGTGGCTCATGTGCTCCTACATGAGGTTACCCTCTCTCTCTTTACATGTATTGTTTCTGAACGTACACATAGGAGAAGTGGCCACGCCACTTAGCATTGGAATTATTTCTCTTGTATGTCTCTTGATAGAGATCCAATGCGTATTATTCTTTTTTTTTTTATCTTCTCTTTTGGCCAAGGATCGCTCAATAAACTCATATTTGAAAAGGGAGAGGGAGTGCTCTATATACACCATATGATCAACTAATTTCTGATCACACAGGGCTTGAATGATGATCAAGTGTTTTTCATTAAACATTTTTATCTTCATTTTTTTTTGTCTGGATGTTTCTTGCAGGACTTTAAAAATTTGAAGTTCCTTAACTTCAGTGAATGTCCGTCGGTGGTTTGTATGCTGGACCTCGATTTGACTCCAAATCTCGAGGAACTGGATCTCCATGGGTGCAAAAATTTGGAGCATGTTCACGAATCAGTTGCATATCACACCAAATTACAACATTTGAATCTAAAAGGGTGCTCTAACCTTCATCATTTCCCTGATGTGCTCCAATCCAAGAATCTTGAACTTCTCAATCTTACTGGTTGCTCAAAGTTGCAAAGGTTCCCTGATATTCTGGATAAAATCAAAGGCTTCAAAGAACTTTATTTAAAAGAAACTTCGATAAAGGAACTTCCTGCATCCATAGAAAATCTTGTTTCTTTGGAGAATTTGAGTTTAATTAATTGCAAGAAATTGGCAAACCTCCCATCTAGCATTTACAAGTTGCCAAATCTTGAGAGCTTGATGCTTAATGGTTGTTCAAAACTAATCAAGTTTCCAAAGGAGGAGGAGGATTTGAGTGATTTGCATAGGAAGACAGGATTTCCTAAGCTACTCATCTTAAGGCTTGGGGGATGTGATCTATTGGAAGTAGAGTTCCTAAAGAATCATTCATGTTTTCCTAAGCTATTATATTTGGATGTTTCCAATGTGCAGCCAGCTACATAATTTACGGATGTGGACAACTACAAGAGATTGGCAAGATTCCAGAGCAATTGCAGTGTTTATTGGCATTGAATTGTGAATCTCTAAGTAAAATTTCTTCTGACATTTTGTCATTATTTCATGCACTGGTCCGTAATAAGGTTAGACTCTCTCTCTCCTCCCCTCTCCCCCCCCCCCCCCCCAATTATACGGAGTCACCCTGTATATGTATTGCTAACTGTAGCTGAACTCTCCTCTTTTCCAAGTTTCAAATTCGAAATACTGTTCTAACAATTTACATCTATGACAGCAAATTTTTCCGGTAAGTTTTGCCATATTCTTCTACCTGGAGGAGAGATGCCAAAATGGTTGCTCCCAAATAAAGAAGGTTATATATCTTTCAAAGCTTCAAAGGACTTGTGGAAGAAGTTCCTAGCATTAGCTATCTGCGTTGTATTTCGAGCAAAGGAAGGAAACGAAATGCCAAATTTATGGTCTGTCCATACATTAATGGCAACTCTGCCCCCCTTCAGATCCGATCCCTTCATGTCCATCGCATTCGGATTATGTGTGGCTTTATTGTTATGAAGTAGAGGATCTATGGCATGCAAGCACTTTGGGTCAAAATGACTCTTGTTCTTTCCAGTTATGTGTTAGCACAATGGGTGGCAGCGCAATTGTAAAAAAGTGTGGATTTCGATTAATATGCAAGCCATTAGAAGACGATTTGGAAGTTTTGTATCAAGATGACGAGTTGCTGGATCTAGGTTTGCTCTATGAGATTTGGCATGACGATAAAGAAACAACCACAGAGGAAGGAAGTTTGGCCAATCTCTCAGATGTGGCATATAAGGTCTCTCTCTCTCCCTCTCTCCCTCCCTCTCCCCCCAACAACCCCCCCCCCCCTCTCCCCTCCGTGATTGTGGTGTGTGTGTGTTTGATTGATATGGGTGCATTGTGTTTGTATAATGCAAAAGCTACAAATGCTAGCAAACAAAACAAGCTAATATATCGTGATTTTGCACCTATATGTAATAGCGGTGGTTATACCCTGAAGATAATAGAAGCTCAAAGGAAGACCGTAGGCATGAAAGAGAAAAGATGACGATATCATGGATGGCTTCCATGCACCGATATCATGGCTGACTTCTCAGTTGAGGTCTCTCTCTCTCTCTCTCTCTCCCCCTCCCTCTCCCTCTCCCTCCCGGTGCGCGCGCATTCATAAGTGCATGTGTTGATTTGTTGGAGTGTATGTCGGGTTCATTGTGTTTGTATAATGCAAAAACTTTCTGCACTCTACATGTAATACGGGTTGCTACAACACTCGCAAGTGAATGATTTCATGAGTATTACATATAAGGCAAGGAAGGATCGATATATTTAATTATTATAAAACTCTAGCTTTGGTTAAATTACCAGAAAAAATTCTCAAATTAAACTCTTCTATTTTAACTAATTATCAACTTGAGTATGTCTAACAATCTATTGGTATAACAGAAGTATCGCTATTCCATAATTCCTTCTTACTATAGAGATACTTTTCCCGGAGGAGATATGCCAAGGAGTTCATCCTTGTTGAAGGCAGTACCATATCTTTCATGGTTTCACAGGACTTTTATGACAAGTTCCTAGGATTAGCTCTATGTGTTGTTTTTAGTGTAGAAGATGGAGAAAAGGAAATATTTTTTGACATCGTGCCCCATGTTAACGGCCAAAGACGAAATGTGCTATCAGGAACTCTTGGTTCATTTGATTCGGGTCACATGTGGATTCAATATCTCAAACCAAATGTATTGTGGGGAGTGTTGGAGGGAGCAGTTGATTTTCTTGAATTTGACGAGGATTGCTTACAACTTAGCCTTACACTCAAAGTGTCGGGTGGAACCGTGGAAAAGTTGGGATATGTGCTAAGATGCAAGCAAATGGATAATGATTTGAAGTTTGTGCTCGAACACAATCAATTAGTAGATCCAACTTCAATCTATGAACTGGATTGGAAAGATTTCTTACACAAATTTCTCCCACGCTTGTTTGAGGAATGGAGCCGGCGAGTGAACAGATAAAATAGGAATAGGGGAGTGGAGTAGTGTTGGCATGCGGATCTTAAGGAAGGAATCTCCAAGTAGTGTTGGCACGCAGATCTTTAAGGAAGGAATCTCTAATAATATGTTTCCTGATGCCCCGAGACATCTATGTTGTTGTTGAAGTAATAGATGGCATTCAGTTCAATTTCTAAATGTCAGATTCAACATATATGAAAATGGAGAGAGGGTGCACACAGGACACTTCAATTCATTAGAAAGGGGCATCATGTTTGGCTCAAGTATCTCCGACATGTGTAGTCAAATTATATTAATAAGTGACATATCAGCATTTTCGTTTGTCAAATTGGATGGTGCTAACATCAGTACTCAATTGCACTGATTAGACAGGTTTTAAGACTCGATTACACTTTGTAAGAATCTTGGAACTTGATTATACTTTTGCAACCAGTTTTAAGACTTTTGGTGTACATATTCCTTATATAACTGTATTCATATTTCATTTTTCCCAGCATCATTTCCCTTTACTTGGGTAATTTGAAACTTTTTTCATGCAATTTATAGATGAAGCAAGAAAGGTTTGCGGCACTGCTTGTATGTTTCTCTACATATTCCTGTTATAATCGTATGTTAATCTTTGCTCATTGCCAGAAAATAATCTTTGTTGTACCTGTATGTTGATCTTAGTCGTTAGTAAACTTAAATTAATATAGTAAATTTTGTCAAATAGTCATCATAAATAACAAAATTTTTCAGTAAATATTACTGAACAATTTTAAATCACCTGAAATCCTGGAAAGTTATACTGCACCCATGGATATTAACTTTCATCACGTTCTTAAGTTGCGGGAGCTATCAATTTGAAATTTTCCATTAATATAGTGCTTTCTCTCTTTATATGTAATCGATAGTATCTGTACATCGTAATTATTTTTCTGATGATCATAAGTCCCATGGGGTCCTCATGATCACCACTGCGCCTGTAGTTAGTACCTTTCTTTTGAGGTTAGTAATTTGATTGTGGAGTTTATATCTCGATGATCCTATTAGTTAGTAATTATCCAATAGCATAGTAAGTTCCCCCAATGAACTGGTAAGTGACGGTATGTCTATTTAGCAACAACTAAGTGCATATTGTCACACCCCGATTCACAAGAAGAAGGGGCATAACACGGCCGTCCTTTTTCCAAAGGACGCAGCCTCAACGTAACCAAAATTTCAACCCGATATCAACATATATACATCCACATATATATATTTGACAAAAAGGGCACTTGGTTACAATATCGAGTATATCTATAATCCACAAACATCAAAACATAAACCTTCTACACTATGCATAAGCCATACCCAAAATTTCCACCAAAAAGTCCTCCCCGAACGAACGCTCACGCCTATTCGTGACTCGCTGAAGAACCTGAAAAACAATTAGATGAGAGGAGTGAGCTACCACGGCTCAAATGAGTAACACATTTCTTCTAAGCGGATCGAGAAATCACTATGCACATTTAAAACATAACTCAAATACATAATCATAACTCAAATACCAAAATACCAATGATCCAATCCATTAGTCAATCTCATAAAACATGCATCAATGGTCTATTCCATTGATTAATCTCATCAAATCACATCGATGGTCCATTCCATCGACCAAATTCAAATCACACATCAATGGTCCACTCCATTGACCAATTCATGCTCAAATGTCTAGCCATGGTCACGCGTAACGCCCGTGACAAGACGACCAAGATTCCTTCCTTGGCAAGGGCTCCACTTATTATTATTAGCCGGTGGCTCGGCCCACAAGGATATCCTAGAATAGTATGCGCATACCCACACCCCTCAGGGTCCACAGAGACATTGAGCACCAACCGCCAATTACAATATCCAGTAATCCAACATCAGAAAGAGAATCATACCACAACTCCAAATTTGATATATATAAATATCAAAACATTTTCTACAACATTTCAAGATTCTTTCACAAATATTTTCACAAATCCCTTTTTCACACAATCATTCAAATCAACGTCAAAATATAATTCCTTTCGAACAACAAAAATGTCAGTAATAGCTCGATCCTGTTTTATGCAACAAAACATGCTTTTTTTTATCAACTCATAGAGCATTTAATCCACCATGTTTCTCAAAACATGAGTTTAAAATACAAAGAAGAAATAGTGTCACTCACCTGGGAAAAGCCAAAAATCAACTACGTCGCTCACACGAACCGACGCATTCGGATTCCTAACAATTAACGGGAAAATATTAAAAAGCCGAGTAAAAATGATATTCTTATAACGACTCGCCTATACTAGGCCTATTAGTCGATAAACGACACCTACGCGCCCCAAAAGTTCACAATTTAGCATAAACCCATCATTTTCAGCTAGGTGCGGCCCATGCGCCAACTTCGTCACGCCATAACTTTCTCCACAAAATTCCGTTTCGAGCCATCTTATAGTCTGTAGAAAGCTCTCTTAACGTACAACAACAACCCCAACTTGGCCGCTCCAAAACAGTACCGGAAATAACAAAAAAAGAGACTCGAAGCCACTGTTCGCTACAGTACCAGATTGCGCCTCCAACTTCAAAAATCCATTCCGAACAAACCGCAAGCTCAAATCACGATCCGAAAGATGCTATAGCTTCACAACATCCCAAAGTGCCATTTCTAAAAAATTTACAGCTTAACGACTCAAAAATTGGGCTTCGCCACACAAATACCCATGAAGTCCGAATTTCGAGCCCTAATTGCGGCAATTGCTTTAAGCAAGTAATTAAAGGCTTCAATTTCTTACCGGCCTTGCAAAACACACTTGAGTCGGCTTGATGAGGCGTCCGGGTCACGAGCGCGCCAAAATTTTTTTTCCTTTTTCCCTTTTTTTTTTCTCTCTTCTTTCTCTCTTCTCCCCTGTTTTGCGTTTTCCCCTGTTTCTGTCCGCTGCTCTTCTCTTTCTCTCCCTCTTTCTCTCTTTTTAAAACACTGCCGAAGCTTCCACGGTTCTCTTCAGCCTCCCCTTTTTGACTTTTCAAACTTTTCTTTTCTTGTTTCAAACCCCATATATTACACATATAATCAGTAGTACTCCCTGGAATGTCCTTGCAACTATAGGTGATGAAGAGTAGCATTTCTCTAAAGGGAGTAAGTTTCGTCGAAGTTCTTGCAAGCTTGGGACTCCTAGCATTCAAAAAGTTTTCGAGGGACTATCCTCTTGTTTGAAAAAAATATTTCATTTGGTGGTCAGATCACTAACAACCGACACGATGTGACCAGCCAATTATATTAGTCGTATGAAATGCCGATCATTTTACTTACTTGACGCCTAAATTTTGAAATTGATTCACTTGCCACATCACACCTCCCTATCGCATCCTATAACATTATAACCTTGTCCCTTGTACTGACACACCTCTTTTTTGTGGTGATTCTGAACTTGATTAGCACTCTTTGATGATCATCCTCTTACGCTATCTATATTCCAACGGGAAATGAGAAGCTGACGGCACAGTCGCCCTTGTTAATCTAAACAATCGTTGATCTAATATTCCAACTAAATTATCATTGATCTAATACTGGCCCTTCAGTACTCTGATTGGAATAAACCCGATTCTCAATTCATAACACAAAATGGTTGAACATAACCACAAGATAGCTCTTAAATACATGGCTAACAACTAAATCAATTATCGCAAACCAGAACTTTATCCAAGTATTTTTGTTTGGTAGAAAAACAAAGAAAGTCTATGATACTAGACTCTGACTTAATGGCTAGGTACCCTTATTTCATGGAAAGAACCTAGGTTTGATCTACCGGCTTCTACAGACCGCCTTCTCAAGGACAGTGAAGAAGCAGGTTGACCAAGCTCGTTCGACAACAGCACATGATGGGAAAAGTCCAATTACCAGCCTAGACATCCACGGAACATCACGGCGTAGGCCAAGCTGAAGATGCTTTTATCACATTGAAGTTCTCGTGATGTCTACATTCTCCCATATCATCTAGCAATTGCGCCCTCCCATATGTTGGATCACCATCTGAATGAAAATGAGTCTCCCAAGGCACAACTTGCTATCTTGCAAAAGTATCAAGTGTTTTTGACTTCTTACATGGAATCAATGAATCTACATATTGGTTTTTATTAGCTTAACAGATCACTTAACTCCCTACCTTATTAGAGCAGCATCGCCATGTAAGATTCAATGCTTATTAAGCTGTTAGATGAAGAGGTAAGAATTTTTTATTTCCCCATTATGGGACAAAGTAGTAGACAAGACTAATAAGGTACCAGCCTTTGAAGACAGAGGATAGCCTTATACTAACATCCGCTCAATGCTTTTGCTAATAGAGAATGAAAAGATTTATATTTGAGGCAAGCCAAAAAAAATAATAAGTAACCTCATAAATTGCCTTGGAGAGAAGCTCGAGTCAGAGACTTCTTTCAGCATCAGTTCTGTGCTCACAATTTGACTCTCCCCACTCCCTCGTGGATGCAAAGATGAAGCCGCGAGATTGTTGTGACTCTTGAGGATTGGACAAGCCACATCTAACACAATGCAATTCCACAAAAACAATAAGAAAATATTCGGGATATAAATTGCAGGATAATTGGAAAATCTGCTGCTAAAACTTCACAGATGCTCACGGTATCTACCCACTATCCATCACTTAGGAGCTTTGGAGACTATAATTTGTCTAATCGATGTTACGATGATCGAACAACTAATGACGACCAACAAAAGATTTATAAGACATGCTTTTTTTTGCCAAAATAACCAAAGATAATTGTCAGTCAAAGTTGTTTAATCTTAGAAGCACCAATTTGAATGGAAGAGCTAGCACATGTAATATCTGTCATCTCCAACCGCCGATGGATTGCATTTGGATCCTTGTAGATGAAACTTAAGTGCATTTTGGATCTTCATATCTTTCATTAATTACAAGAAGTTGTGTGTACAAATGCTTAGTGCATTTCTTGTCAAAGAAATAAAAGGCAAAAGAATAACATCTTCACAGGAACCCCAAACTACAATTACAGCAAAACCAATACTTTGGAAGGGAATTTAAAAATTAAACCATCACTTGTCAAATTTATCTGAACATCCGTTTTATATTATTGAAAAGGTTTAGCCCGGGGACAGGACAGCAATAACTGAGTTTCCTTATCTTCTTCCCCCTTTGGTTGTTGAACAGACTCACCTACACCAATGCCAACAATCTACCAGGGTAGGTGTTATGTGTATGTGCGCCAATTATGTGTAAAAGAATCTCCAAATTGCAATTGCTAGCGTAAAATGCATCAGATGGGCAGACTATCCAAGAAAAGTAACACCATTGAAAATTTTGTACCTATAGATCTTTCTAAATTTGGCAGCAGTTGGAAACTATAAAGTGCACTTATCCCAAAGATCAACGTAGAGATGCATCATCAAATAAATGCTAATATAGATAGAAAAAAATTTGTCTAATCTGATCAAATATTTGAAAGACTGCACACATACTGATATCTGAAATTCAATATATGATGGTGCACATACATTGGCAAAAGATCAGATACAAAGAGGCCCCATATCAGGTGGCCCTCCATCAGATCCACTAAAAACTGCAGATGTGTCAGACCTTCTCTTGCCTCGCTTCTTTCCTTTTCTACATTTTCTCGATTCAAGTGCTTGATCACTGCAAAACAACATTTAGACATAAAAAAGGAGAAACTTTCACCACCGTCTTTGTTTTTGTAAGTGTAAATTCATATTGGTCATGCATGAACTTTTTTCCAATCGTATACACATTATTTAACCAAGCGTAGGAGTGGGAAAATGTCCCAGACTTGAGTTTAAGGAAGGAAATCGATACCATGTTGGATACATAAAGCCATAAACTTTCAAGATAAGTATCAACTCAGGAAACAGGAAAAATATTTCAACAAAAGACAACCTTAAACTATAACTTGACATATAAACCACAAAGAGATTGAGACACACTTGGAAATTGAAGAGACTTTCCCTGTCCCTGACCCACAACCGGACTTATATTTCTTTTTTGAACCACATGGACAAGCTTTGTTTCTTGGATTTTCTGTTATTCAAAATAATAAACAAGCAAATAAAAATGAATAGGCACATCACCAACAGCTCTCATGTTTGAGCTTAAGCCAAAATGGTAAAAGATGCAACATAATCATCATTTGTGGAAACCTTGTCTTTCACTGGGCACTGCCGTCATCATGAGTCCGTTCATCAGAATTGCTGGGTTGATTCTCTTTATAGGTCTGTTCCACAGGTTCCTCTCTCTGTTCCTCAGAATTTTCATTGGCATCATGACCTAAATACCACAAAGAATTATGAAATAGTTTTGGGTATAGCATGTCTGACTACCTGAAAAATCCATGGACGACAGGACAAAATATGCTAATCTGACCAGTTACATCAAAATGACTCCAAACAAGCTTCTTGTGAAGCTTCGTATCTCTGAAGCTGTGAAATTAATTTATTAAAGAAAATCTAGAGAGATAAATACTGACCAGCCATTACCATGAGAAGCATCTGCATTGCAGGGAGACCAGATAGTTTCCTCTGAAAAATCTTCAATGCCTTGTTCTGCTATCAAATACTCTATGGCAGCATCAACATCCCCATAAATTTGCAGCAATGTCTGTAGAAGTATCACATGCCACATAGAAATCAGAAAAAGTTATAAAACATTGCATTCTAATTCAAGATTCACCTAGCGAATGAAAGGTAAGAATTTACTACAAACATGCAAGCAGAAGAAGAGAGGACATAACCTGCTCAGCTTTCTCAATGTTCTCACAACCACTTCCTGCCATGACTAGCTTGATGGATCCTGCATCAGTAGTATCCTTACCAGATCCTGATTTCGACTTATTTGACCAGCTTTTGCTTGGTGAGACGATGACGCGAGATTAGAATCAGCCTTTCAGCAAAAGAAATTATCAATCACATTCTTAAATTCACAAATTTGTCCAACTTCCCTGCTAACTTAGTAAAACTAAATTTTAATTCCAATAGCAACCTTGATTGTACTTGGCCTAGCTGGCCCATCTATGGTGTCATCCTTCAACCTCACACTGTTGTAATGTTCCTCATCATGATAAGATCTAATAAAACAAAGCAAAATCTATAAGTTAGAATAATGCACATACAAACACCAATCAGTACAAAAAGACAAAAATATTATCCCTATCCACAAAACAATAAAAGCACAATGCACATTCTTTATGCTTACTTGGTTCGCATGAGTACACTTATCGAAGATAGTAAAGTGTGGAATATCATAAATCAACTAGATTTTATGACCCTCGTGACAATCCAAAGTCACAATGGCTACCTCGACGGAGCCAATCAATCTTAACTTAGAATATCCTGGCATGCACTCATTGAAGAATATCTATACAGGGGAATTTCAATAAAAATTATTGAACAAACAAAAGCTAAAGTGACATTTTGGTCTCCTATCATGTATGCTTAGCCAGTAATTTATCCCCTCATGACCACACCAACACATCTCTCGAACTAGCAAAAGCATTAAATCAGCAGTCTCCCTGAACAAGCTGCAGTGCCTCCTTTCATGTAATGAGCCGGTTTGTTAGGAAGACACGTTCTTATAGCTTTTTGTTTTTTTTTCTTTTTTCAAATCCTGCGGCTCTTGCAATTTGGCTTTTAAGAAACTCAAAACACCTAAAACTTTTTAAATAAACAAAATTGACCTGGAGAAACATATAATTTTTTTCATAATCTCTTAAAAATTAGAAACCATCTTTTATTTTTAAATTTTTCGAGGGAAAGTAAAATGTAAGAAAAGGTAATTTATTTAAGTGTATACAAATAGAGCCAGATTTCATCCCAGTATTTGAGCACTTGCTTGGCCAAAAACATCATCAGGCTGTAGATTCAGAATACTCACAAATGGATCAGACGAGCACCAGGCTGATCAAAATTGCATATGTACCACCGAGGTGACATGTTCTGCATCAAGTAAGGAGTGAGCTAAATTGTTCCAACCGGAGTCAATGAACAAATATTTGCAGGCATGGCATGTGTCAAAACTAATAAGTACTAATGTGTGGACTCATCGAGGACATATAGAACACTCGATGAGCGAGCAATGCTGTAACAACTTCGATATATCTAGTCTTCTATGAATTAGGATTATATGTACCTGTTGGAACTCCTTCTGCTAAAAGGTGCAATCTATCTCTGTAAAAATCTTTTGCACATCATCGCCAATGGTCCTTCTACATGCCTTTGCCACAATAGACATCGTGACACATGCCAGATATCATTGCGCTTCAGATGAGTCAACTTTTCAGTTTAAAAAGTAACAAATTATAACCAGACAGAAATGAACAAGCTATGACCATTACAAAAACAACATCCTAAGTGGTCTTTGATCTTATTATGATGAGAAATAACTTCTTAGATAAAGGAGGGCCATTTTGGGAAAGAAAGCCATTTTATGAAGAAGTGAAGAATGAGTCTGGAAACCGATAATCACAGGTTCTTCAATAAAAATTGCATTCTAGGATCCATGGTTAAACAAGGAAACTTCAAAATCCAGTAGCAAGGTTACAATTGACAAGTCTAATCACGTCCTTATTTAGTCTGTATGTTTCCCCCAAAGGAATGAAAAGACCGTAACCAAAAAAACTTGATGTCGATGATGGTTGATGACATCATTGTCAGTCTTACCCAATGAATGCAAACGTTACTCCGTGTGACAAGAATAGCTGCTTGAAATTCCATATGACTAGCCCATGTGCCATCATTTTCCATGGTTTTGCAATACTCTTCAAATGGCACATCACCCTTGATAAATGGGTCAAACATTTCACAATTTTTCTGTCGCCAACAATTTCCATCTTAGATACATGTATCAGGTCCATTCTTCAAACAAGGATTTTATTTCCTTAATTGCATCACTATAAGCAAAAAAAACCAACGAAAATGAAGGATCCTATTGAAACTTGAAACAAGCAAAACTATCAATTTGTGTCATTGCAAAACATTACAGTTTTATCATACATGCTAAAAAGTTTATTTATTTTACGTTAAAGTCAATTCTCTCATTTTCGATTTTGTCAATATCTCCTCCAAAAAATGCGGTTTGCATAATATTGCCACGCTAGCAATCGCATGTTCCTGTGGACTACAACAATAAGGGTAACTACATAGTCCAACTTCCTCCTGTACCTGTCAGTTTAGGCCAAGATATATGATCCAAATCCCAGTTAATACTCAATGGGTTTTCCTCTCTAGTAAAATAAAAATGTCAAATTGCTCACAAGATACTTGTGTTAGTAAAGCTCAATGCAACTGTGAATGTGAGCTGAATATTATCAGGAATAACCATTGGCGGCAGAAATGTAAGCCTCAATTTATAATACCCATTTTAACTTGGTTTTTTCTTTCAAAGGCATACTATTTCAGTGTCTATATAAGTGTGGAATCCATCAATACTTATAAAAAAAGTTCAAGAACAAAATGCACCAAATAAAAATTCATTCAGATCGCTGAGCACTAATACAAACGAGGATGACATCACCATGTAAAAAAAATCCTTCCTACAGCTTGAAAAAGAGAAATTTGCACTCCGCATACCAATATGTACTGAACAACCATACTCTGGTACTTCCCATGTTCATCTTCAATGCCTTCCAGCTGATCTGCAAGGGCCCTGATTAACAACGGTGGACAACCATGAAAATTCCAACCATAGCAAAGGCAAATCTATAAACAAAAGCTCCACTCAAGGCAATAAGGTTACCTGGAATGAAAACGGGAATGAGGAATATGATTTGTTTATCTAGGACATTGTACAATGGTGATAGAAATTTTCAAATTAACTTAGTTGGATCTCAGAAGAGATGATCTAATATCCTCGAGACTAAGGAAGAAGAGCTACATTGCCCGACAAATAGGGCCCTTCCTCGTGATATATTTCCAGATGACAGTGTCTCAATCAGAATGATACATTATACGAGATGCAATAGTTTTTCAAACAGAGGAATTTCTAATCCATCGATGATAGTATTCCAGAACCAGTGTACAATAAAATGCAATGCTTGTTGTGTTCTGACGACAGAGTGGTAATGCGATGAGCATACCATTGACCTTCTACAACAGAGAGGAATACTTTCATCTTACAAAACAAACCAATTCCTGGAAACAATCAAGAACAAGTCGGTGATCTTTTCTAACAACCAATTACCAGCTGCGGTCACCTGGACAATTTTCAGGACCAGAGCATCAAGCTGAGCTCGGAACTGCGTCAGCTTGTTTCCCCTCCTTTTTGACCCGTGCATCAACGCATGCTGCATTAACGTCTCCTTACATTCTAAGAACAACCACCTACTAAGAATATAGCCAAAAACACGTCCGCAAGAGCTCAATTCGGAGGCCCCGACGCAACGAACAGACTATCGCAGCAATTGAAACTTTCGAATTTCTTATCCGGAGACAAAATACGCCGCTTCTCATCGAAGAGCAAGCAATAGTCACGAGTGCCTAAATAGATGCAAGCTGCAACAACCATGAGAAGCGAAGAAGACTGCTTACGCCGGGCTGCTTCTTGGCGTTGGACTTGTGGTGCTGCTTTTGTACCATCGCTGCGGAGGGAAGACGATCAATGCCGTCGGTGATGATCGAGCGAGGTAGAGATTTGCTGCCGGGAGACGGCGCTTTTGCACCATCGCTGCGGAGAGTCGCGGCGGTTCGAACCGGAACGAGGACCGCCCAGCGACGAAGATGGGAACGAATGCCGAATGGGCCATGGGCTTTCCCGTTGGGAGCCCAATCTGCTCTTCATGAATCACCAAACATAACAGTCGAGTTGTTTAATCTTAGAAATCTGCACCAATTTAAATGGAAGAGCTAGCATATGTAATATCTGTGTCATCTCCAACTGCAAATGGATTGCATTCGGATCCTGGTGGATGAAGCTTAAGTGCATTTTGGATCTACACATCTGTCATTAATTACAAGAAGTTGTGTGCACAAATGCTTAGTGCATTTCTTGTCATAGAAATAAAAGGAAAAATAATAATATCTTCACAAGAACCCCAAACTACAATTACAGCAAAACCAATACGCTGGAAGAGAATTTAAAAAATAAACCATCACTTGTCAAATTTATGTGAACATCTCTTTTATAATCATTGAAACGGTTAGCCCTAAGACAACAATAATTGAATTTCCTTATCTTCTTCCCCCTTTGGCTAGTGCTTACCAAACTCACATACACCAATGCCGACAAATCTACCAGGGGTAGGTGTTATGTGCATGTACATCATTTATGTGTAGAAAGTATGTTCAAATTACAATTGCCAGTCTAAGATGCATCAGACAGGTAAACTATCCAAGAAAAGTTACACCATTGAAAATTTTGTACCTGTAGATCTTTCTAAATTTGGCAATAGTTGGAAAACTAGAAAGTGCACTTATCCGAAAGACCAATGTAGAGATGCATGCTCAAATAAATGCTAATACAAATAGAAAATTTTTTGTTGTCTTATCTGATTAAATATTTGAAAGACTACACACATACTGATATCTGAAATTCAATAGATGATGGTGTGCATACATTAAGAAAATATCAGATACAAAGAGCCCACATATCAGGCGACCCTCCATCAAACGCGGTAGAAACTACAGATGTGTCAAACCCTCTCTTGCCTCGCTTCTTTTCCTTTCTACTATTTCTGGATTCAAGTGCTTAATCACTACAAGACAACATTTAGACATAAAAAAGGAGAAATCTTCACTGCTGTTTTTGTTTTTGTAAGTATAAATTTGTATTACCCATATATGAACTTTTTTCCAACGTGCACACATTTTTCGACAAAGCGTAGGAGTGAGAGAAAATGTTCCAGACTTGAATTTAAGGTAGGAATTGATACCATATTGGATACATAAGCCATAAATTTTTAAGATAAGTATCAACTCCAATCACAGGGAAACAGGAAAAATACTTCAACAAAAGACGAGCTTAAACTATGAATTGACATATAAAGCAGAGGGAGATCGAGAAATACTTGGAAATTGCAGACTTTTCCTGTCCCTGACCCGCAACAGGACGTATATTTCTTTTTTGAACCACATGGACAAGCCTTGTTTCTTGGGATTATCTGTTATTCAAAATAATAAACAAGCAAATAAAAATGAAGAGGCGCATCACCGGAAGGTGGTCCGACCTAACTTCCAATGCTTTTGTAATAATTATAAGACGGCTCTTATCCAAATCTCCAAGGTAAGACCCCTTTGGTAGTGATCGCGCTTAACTCCTAAATGGCTACCAAAAAAAAAAAAAAAAAAAAATGTCTGCATTTACCAAAAAGCCTTCTTACACAACTTGGACCTTCTGTCGCCTTGGCCCATTTTTTTATAATGAGTTAAGGAATCAAGATTGTGACTGTGTGTTGGTGGTGACAACGTATTGAACTGCACGGTATGTGTTAATGAAAATGATGATGTTTTTCGTGGGGAAATTTCAGAGTTACATTGAACAATTCATCTTGTATTATACACATGAACCTACTTTAATTCATCCATAATACCTTCAAATGGTTACAATCTTCAGGAACATCAATTCGTGAAATAGTTAAAATTGAAGATGTGAGATTTAAGATACGCCCTAACGAATTTGTTAGGTATGATACGCTATGGTGAAAATCAAAGTAACTTAAATAAAGCTCTTATCTGGTCAAGTCACATGACACACGAAGCATTGGTAAATATCATTTACCCACATGCACGTGTAGATGATTCAATCAACTTGACCATGGCTCCCTCCTAAGATTGCATGGTGCAATGCCTTTCACGCATCACTTCAACTTAAAGTTTATTGTGCACGCTATATATATAGACTACTATTGAGCATGAGTTCCATATGCTGAATTTTCTATTCTATGGAAGCAGGTTTGGATGAAATAATGTGATCTCTTCTTTTCATTTACTTCAAATTTTATAGAGAGCACATGGATGAATTTCTCGTATTCTATAATCGGGATTAAAGCAAGCTATAGAATTAGACAACAACAATCACCTGTAAATTTAACGAGTTGTCGGTAACTTCAAAACCAAAGTCAAAATTGGTTGGGGAAGTAAGAGATCTTGTTATGGCTGATGTGGAAACTACAACAATTTTAAAATTGAGAAGAATAAAACAACGCACAAATTTATGTGGAAAACCTTTGTGGGGAAAAATCATGTGGAGAGAAGAAACAAAATCCTTTGTTAAAATTCAAGAATCACAAGAGGTGGCCTAAAAACTTAAGACTCTTTGTGCCTCAACTTGTTAACCTTACAACTTGAGAAAAATATTATTTATATTGCTCCCAGATCCCTAATGTTAGCCTAAGCCCACAGAGAATTCAAGACATACCGAAAAGATCTTTAATTCTGGAATTAGAGGTTACCTATTCAAGTTCCCCCAACTTCCCCCAAACTCCACTGGATTAAGTTAAAGTCATCCTGATAGGTCGAAGGATTGGAATTAATCAGTTCATGGGACTTTTTAAGTATGATTAACGAACCTCCGGTGGTTGGCTTCTGTGCTCACGCCTCTTAAGTTATTGAGGGGAAAAAAAGGTCAACTATCAGAGAAACCGACTTCCCGACAACAGCGGATGATTTGCCAAATCCTAGGATCCAATAAATAGAGAGGCGCAGAACCCATATTCTCGCACACAACATCTCTTGCAAAGCCCAACGTCTACTAAAGTTTCAAAACGATGCTTCAGTTCTCTGCCTTTTCCTTGATCCTTTCTTCTTCCCTCCTCCTGTTGATATTGTTTAATAAAGTGATCTTCAACAGACCTGCGACAAAAGGCTCAAATCCTAAGCTACCTTCGAGTCCAAGGAAGTTGCCAGTAATCGGAAATCTGCACCAGATGATAGGCGAATTGCTGCACCATCGCCTGGACAAGTTGGGCAGAATTAATGGATCGACCTTCTATCTTCAACTCGGTAAGCTTCCTGTCATAACAATCACAATCCCTGATACAGCCGAGGAGGTCCCAAAGACGCAAGAGCTCTCCTTCTCGGACCACCCACAGTACCCACTCGCTCAAATGATGGGTTACGAGAACTTGAGTATTTTCTTCGCTCCATCCGGAGAACTCTGGAGGCAAATCCGAAAGATCTGTGTCCTAGAACTCCTTGGGGTTAAAACTGTGCGATCATTCAAATCAATAAGACAGGATGAGGTAAGCAATCTCATTGGATACATTGAGTCTTCATCCGGCCTCCTTTTCGATCTCAGCAAGAGGATTTCTGCATGCATGAACTGCATTATCTCCAAGGCGTGTTTCGGCCAGACGTCCAAACAACAGGTTGAGTTCATTTCATCATTTCCTGAAGTAATGACGCTGGCGAGCAGGCTCGGGGTAGCCGAGGTTTTGCCTCCACTCAGGATTATTTATTACCTCAGGGGGGTGAAACTTAAGATAAATAAGTTCAAGCGAAAATTTGATGAAATCTTGAACGCTATTCTTGCTGACCACAAAATGCAAAGAGAGCACTTAGGTGGCCAAGCAGGTATGCCAGATAAAGAAACTTCAGTCGATGTCCTATTACGTCTTCAAGAGTCCAACGAGGATGGATATCATCTTGCTACTGATAACATTAAAGGCACCATCTTGGTAAGTCATCTAATTACTTCTCAAAACATATCGCTGGTTCTTTCATGACAATTCACCTAAGCGCAGATCCTTTTAATATACTCCATCCATCGCTTTTTCACTTAATGCATGCAACCTTTGCAGGAATTAATTTCTGCTGGAACGGAATCATCATCGACAACGATTGAATGGGCAATGTCCGAAATGCTTAAGAACCCGAAGGTAATGGCGAAGGCACAAAATGAGATACAGCAGCTCTTAAAGGGAAAGGACTGCGTTCAAGAGTCAAATATTGATGCAGCCCACATTGAAGACCAGCTCTCTCGACCAAGAAGATCGGCCCGCATTAAAGCTCGACGAAACCGAGAAGCCATAACGACATCTTGAGTCCATCCCGGAAGCTTGAAAGACACCTTGGAAGCTTGCGTGACGCTTTTACTAGTTTATAGTTTCCATGCCCTTTACTATATCTCCTAGTTTCAATGCTCCTTTATTTCTCCTAGTTTTCAATGCTCTATCTTTATTTCTTTGATGATATAAGCCCAATTTCTTGTAGAAGACAGACGACTTTTGATAAATGAAAAGCTTTGCTTGAAGCAAGTATCGTGAACATTGTAGAGTTCATACCTTGAAAATCTAGAAGAGTTTTCACTCCGTCCTTGAAGAGTCAGAGCTTTCGAAATCTGCATTCTTGAAGAGTTGCAGTCATCAATCTAGAAGAATCGGTGCCCCCTCAACTTCCTTGGAGGCCTAGAAGAGCAACCAACGAAGTTCCTATCTTTTCCTGTTCTGTTCGTTACTTCCAACCCAATTTCGACTATCCTACAGTGCTTATTTTAGAAAACCCAAAACACAGAAATTGTAGATCCAGAAGTCTTTGTTCATTTGGCTTTGGAATCAGGTGGATCCGATCTGTATCGACAAAGATACGACTGTTCTCCTGAGCTTGCGCAGTGCTGAAATTACTGTTCGTCCCGTTTCTTGTGCGCGAGTCACTCTCCCGATCCTATTGTTTGAGAAGCCTCCCCTAGGCTTGCATCAGATATTGAAGGACTCATTTACCTGAAGTGTATTATCAAGGAAACACTCCAAATGCATCCACCATCACCATTTTATCGCCAGAGCACAAAGGCAAGGATTCAAAATCAACGGATGCGATATTCCTATGAACGCGAGGGTCCTTGTCCACGCATATGCTGTAGGCAGAGATCCGAGATATCGGACAAATCCGGAGAAATTTGAGCCAGAGAGGTTTATAGAATCTTCAGTGGATTATAAGGGGAAGCACTATCAACCTCTTCCATTTGGATCTAGCCGGAGGATTTGTCCAGGCATGGCATTTGCCACAGCCAGGTTGAACTTGTTGACAAATAATTTTTTCTCTTTTGTATTTATAACTTAATCACATAAAAAATTAGTGATTAGTCTCTAAAAAAAATAGTAAAAAGTAAAGTAAATAATTTTCATTAAAATGCATCATGCTTTCATCTAATTGCATCACATATAGACATTAGGAACATTTACATTACTAATATAAAAAATTTAAAAAATTTAAAAATTAAAATTTTTAATTAAAATTTTATTAAAAAAGCAGTCGGGCCGGGCTAGGGCCAGCCTTAGCCTAGCCCTCCTCCTCGTTTCCCTTCTCTTTTTTCTGGGCCGGCCCAACCCACTTCTTTTTCCTTTTTCCCTGGCCCGGCCCTCCCTTCTTCTCTTCTCCTTCTCTCCACTTTATCAATTGGCTCAACGACAAACAAGGAAGCAAGGATAGAGGACAGGCCACCGAAGAGAGGACGAGGGGAACGTCGCGCGGACGTTCAACCAGGACGTTCGGTCGGGGGCGAGCTGGCTAGCGGCAGCTGGCTTTGTCCTCGGAGAGAGAGAGGGAGATGAGATAAAATGGGAGAGGTAGCTTATTTGATGGAGCTTGGTTTTCGGCCGGTGAGGCCTGGTCGACAGAGAGAGGGGTTTTGCGGAGGTCCAACAGAGAGAGGGGTGGAGAAAAAGGGGAAAGAATGGAACCAGAGCGTGAAATACGCGAGCTCAGTATCACCGGAGCCCCTTCCAGACAAACGCCGATGCTCGCGGTTTCCATTTTCAGCGCCTATACCTCCGATAAGCCCCTATTTTGTTTGTTTCAAATATGTCCTCCCGAGGATCCTGGTTTCGAGACTTGCGAGGCAATCGGATTAAGCTCAACATATCTCCAGTTCGCTATCCATTTGCCGTCACCGAATAGGGTAAGGTCATCTCTGGCGACGACGTCTTCAGTTTTCCTTGTAGCCTGCTTTTTCCCTACCTCCGCATAGCCGAGGTCAAAGACTTCACGTTCGTTGTTCATGCTCATGCTAATGTGGAGGACTCGTTTCTGAGTCTACCTTGAACATTATTTGTTGGCCGTATGATGATCGTAGCCTGAGTCTGTCGTAAGAATTTTCCTGATGTGGACTGTATTAATTAAAAATTATAATTTATCGTTTTACGGGTTTGGTCCACTAAGATAAGATATAAGGTTTCTTAATAGTTGAATATGGGTATGGCTTGCGTGAGTCGAGTTGGGCCCGGCCCGTAATGAGAGGGCATGGCTGAAAACTTTATAAATAGCATTAGGGCCCCTTCTCTAACCCTCCTACTTTCACAAACACACTATTACCTCACACGAGGAAAGCCATGAGGGGCGGTCTCATTGAGCCAGGATCTCGAGGGCGATAGAGGTGATTAACCTAAGCGTCAAATCATCATCATTCTACATAAAGAACAATGGATTCCAAATCAGGTGCACAAATTTCCGTCTTATCCTACACTATGTTCGAGTATTTAGCTATGTTGATCTTAGGATGCCATTTCGACAGCTAACATTTAGTATCAAAGCGTTCATAGCCTAGAACTTGAACTATTGCATTTGGCCCGTTTGGGAAATTCTATCCACTGAAACGTGATTTTGAACATATATTCTTATTCATCTTGTTGAGCCAAGCGTTTTGGTGGGTGGCACGCCTTTGGCAGAGGCCAAATGTACCTCCCATGAGCATTTCAGATTTAACCTACCTTTGGACCATTTGTTTTTGTGATTTTTGATTCAATAAAAGTGACTTTTGATCACATATTTGGACTCCTTTTGACGAGATGAGACGAGCATTTTGATGGGTGGCGGGCCTCTAGAGGAGGCCAAATGCGCCCCCACGGACCTATACACACTATGGGGGCTCTAGCGAGTAGTTGCACACACCACCGAGCGCTTTCACGCACTCATATGCGTTGGCATGTGAACCGCCTTAAGTGGTGAGTGATGTCATCAGTGACGTCACCTTGCTGACTTGGCGACCACCATGCTGTGCTAACGTCACGGATGACATAATTCAGGGATCGATGACGTCATTCCCTGATCGAGTTGACCCAACCCACTTTGACCGGGTTGACTGACCTAATTTAACCGTTGACCCGACTCGGTTTTACTGGGTTAATCCGACCCAAGTGGACCATTGACTTGTTAGACCATTGGCCGGTCGAACCATTGATCGATTGGACTATTGACCGGTTAGACTAGTCAAAACCCGTCGAACCGGCTTTCAAACTAGTTCGAGCACGCCTGTGATATTTTAAAATTCGACCCCATTTCGATAAAGTGAAATGAGCATTTTGTCGACGTGCCTATGGTCCTTTTTTCTCTGAGTTGATCACTCATGAGTTAACTAACCTATTGGGTGAAGCCGTTAAAGGATGTATCCGCAGTAAAATTCATAAAAGCTACTTAATTGGTTGGATTAAACTAAAATTGTGTCTAATCGATTCTAACAACAAAATTGAATTCGATTTCGGGAATCGAATATTTGAGCGTGTCATAATTCATTTTTAAGACCTTGTCTCATTGTCCGTCAAATTATTGACGAGTCCGAAATTTCGGGAAAGAAATTATCGGAGGAAAAATTGAAGACCGGAAGAAAATAAAAAGGGAAAGAGAAAGGGAAAATAATAATAGTAATAAGAATAATGTGATTATCTTATTATTTTATTATTTTCTATTTTGTTTTCTCTCTCTCCTCTTTCCCCCACGTGACCTTTTCCCCCATCGACTAACTTGCCATTTCTCATTTTGCTTCCCTCACTTTCACTTTTGACTATTCAAACTTATATCTTCTCTCTCTTATCTCTTCTCTCTCTCTCTCTCTCTCTCTCTCTCTCTCTCTCTCTCTCTCTCCCCCTCACCTTTCGAACCATTGAAGATAGAAAAAGAAGCGGAGACAACAGCATCGAGAGAAGAAGACCGGAGCAGCTCACCGTCGTCACCCGCGCTCCGCCACCTACGCGTCGCCCGCGCACCCCATTGCTCACCCCTTGCGTCCTCGCCACCCATCCGTGCCGTCTTGTTCCTGTTGGGTCTTGGCTCAGCCTTGTGAATGATTGAGGAAGCCGCCGGACCGTTGCCCAGCTCCGTCTGGCCATCATTTGGCCTCACCGGAGCTTTCCCTTGCCCTCCACTAGCCTTGCTCTGCCATTTTAGCCCCCGGAGTAGCTTCGTTTGGCCAAGAGTAGTAGTTGGAAAAAGGGGTTTCTGGCAGCGGTTCTAAGCCTGTTTTGAGATTTCTGGGCCCTGAACCCGGTACTTGCTTTGGGAGGAATTGATCCTCGTATCGTCCTTGTTGGATTAATACGTTTTGCATGAAAATCCGGTGAGTTTATCTCACTAAGCCCTTATTAGCAAGTTAATGACGTTTAATGGTTGATTAGATTTAATTAAGTGCAATTAGGTGGTTAGATTAGAGTAGATTAGTGATTATTAGATAATTGTGATGCATGTTAGGCAATTTGATTGTGTAATTAGCAAATAGACACGTGCTATTATTTATGGAATGCATCTCGGGATTTTTCCCGAGCCTTATCAGCTTCCAATTAGGTATTACGGGCCAAAATTGGATTTATTGTATTTATTTAATAATTTTCGAAATTATTTAATTATTTATTTATTTTCCGAAAATTAGGCAGGGATAGCCGACGACCGGAATTTTATGTTGATTGTCATGGTGCTGTCTGTTTATTTAACTGAGCTTTATTTTGTGCTGAAATGAATTATTTGTGATTATAAGATTATTTTCCTGAATTAATTAACTTGGATAATTAATTGGAAAATAACTGGATGTCGGTTGATAGCACCAAAAGTGTTTTGGTGGCCTACGTAAAATATGGGAGTTATGGAAAGAAAAATATTATATTTTGGCTAAGGCCGATTGTGTACCCACACACGAATATTTTATCGGGAAGGATAAAAATGGTGATTTGATTAAATGATTATTTTTAGCATACTATAAAAGCATGGTGGCAACTTCGGTGAGCATATTATTATATCGGATCGGTGGATCTTTCTAGTGAGCATATATATTATTTTCAGCATACTATAAAAGTATGGTCAGCAACATATATATTATTTTCAACATACTATAAAAGTATGTTTGGCAGCTTTTCCGGTGAGCATATATATATATATATATATATATATATATATATTTTCGGCATACTATAAAAGTATGGTTGGCAGCTTATGGTGAGCATATATATATATATATATATATATATATATATATATATATATATATATAATTTTTCGGCATACTATAAAAGTATGGCTGGCAATTTCTGGTGAGCATATTATTATATCAGATCAGTGTATTTGGCAGCTTCTGGTGAGCTATATTATCTATATATTGGCTAGAGTGAATAGTCCTAGACTATGGTCGGACTCATAGATAGTATTGATTGAGGAGACTGGGGAATGGTCATATTGACATGTAATCGACTAGGTCGATTGATCGATGATTCGATCTAATTGAATGATTTGACGTGGTGAATTGATTCAATAAATTATAAATTGTATTGACCTGCAGGAAGGAACTAAGGCCAAGGTAAGTCCTCGGACTCATAATTGTGCTTGGGCAGCCCTTATAGCGTATTTCTTCCTAATTGGGTCTTAGGGGGATTGAACTTGCTGAGACGTCGTCTCACCCCGTTGTGGGATAACAATTTAAGGTCCCTAGATGGTGGTCGTGGAAGGCCAAGAGCCCCGGCATTTGGAAGATGGAGGCTGAAGAATCGACAATCGGGTTTGACTAGTGAGTGTTAGGACAATCCCCTTTTTTGTTAAGCTGACATTTTTGCAAATAGCCTGATTTTGTAATTAATCCGCTTGTCTATAAAAGATTTGTCTTGCTTTGAAAATTCTAATCCTACTCCTCTATCCCAATTGTTTGTTGTCTGGGAATTTTATATCTGCTTCCGCATGCGTATTAAAATAAAAGAGTCGGCGATGCGTCCTAGGACGTTGCTATTAATCGACCAAGGAGGGATGGGTGTGCGCTCGGAGGATCAGGGCGTGACATCCCCGTTTAATGGTATCAGAGCATGGTTTAGGATTGAAGTGATAAGGTGCGATGGTCTTTGGGATAGTTAGTAGAATTGGCTTTTAAAGTCATACCGGTGCATGTCTGTGACAGCTTATTGGTAGAATTGTTTGTTGTAATCACTCAATTTCTAATTCGATGTTGGATTGGAAGGTAGGTCTTTGTAGAAAGCTTGTAAGATGAGTGATCAGGAGCCGAGGACTCCTAGGTAAGAGGACCTTATCTTCTAGTGACTCGGGTTAGGATGCCGACAAGAGTCGGTGTCCGAGGTGGCCGAGGTAGAGCACAAGTTGAGGCTAGCACGAGTGGAGTAGCACCACCTCCCATTGATGCCAAGGTAGCAGCCCCAGTTGATCAGGGAACAGTTGGGATCACATAAGCATTGGATGCTACGCGTGAGATGATGGGGGCAATAGGCCTAGGAACAAATAGCCGCATTTACCGCTGTCATTGCAACCGCCCCTACTCCTGCTGCCAATCTTGTTGCTGCAGTCGTACCTGCCGCCGTACCTGCTGAAGCCCCGCCTGGGAGACCGATTCATAATCTGGTGGAACAGTTTTTGAAATTGAAGCCACCGAAGTTCACCGGGGCAGGAGACCCCAAAGCTGCTGCTCTGTGGATCCAAGGGCTAGAGAAAACCTTTGCACTATTGATGTGCTCTGAGACTGAGAAAGTGGTCCTCGCAGTTTACCAGTTAGAGGGAGTTGCGAGTACTTAGTGGAGAAACACCCAAGGAGCGATATTTCTTGAAGGTGTAGCCCCAGAATGGAACGCCTTTGTTGAGGCCTTCAACGGGAAATACTTTTCAGAGACTACTAGAGAGATGAAGATGGTTGAGTTCCAACACCTTCGCCAAGGCTCTATGACTGTGGATCAATATGAGGCGAAATTTGCTGAACTGTCGCAATACACTTCTGAATTAGTTGAGAATCCAGCAAATCGAGTGAGAAGATTCATAGATGGACTTAGGTCGGAGTTGAGGAGTCCACTGATTTTACTGAATCTAAGAAATTACAATGAACTATATGAGCGAGTCCGGATGATTGAAAGAGACCGGAATGAGAGAGCTACCGCGTTTGGATCACGGTTTGGATCGAGTAGGGAAGGAATCCAACATGGGAAGAGGCCCATGATCGGAGGAAGATTTCAAATTCCGCCCATCAGGAAAGGTGGAATAGGGAAGATAGGGCTTGGTCAGATTGGCCTATGTCACTTCTGCGGAAGACAACATGATACAGCCACGTGCCCTCGAAGGACGGATGCTTGTTTCGAATGTGGCCAACAATGTCATATGGCCAGGGATTGTCGTATGTGACCAAGGGGGCAACTGCAATTGCCACCATCGCCGCAGAGAGGACAAATCAGAGGATATGCACCTCAGAATGCACCATAAGGAGGATTGCTTAGGCCCCCAGTTCAAGGAACGGTGTATGGCATCACTCAAGGTCAGGTAGAGGCTGCACCTGACGTGATCACAGGTATGGTTATGCTAAACGACCATCATGTTTATGCTTTATTCGATTGAGGAGCAACCCATTCTTTTATTGCCGAGCAGTATGTTAAGCTAATATGATTGAATCATGTATTATTGGAGTTGGCAATTTGCATATCTACACCCTTAAAAGATAAAGTTATTGTTGCTTTGGGATGTTCGGGGTGCAAGTTAGAGATTGGTGAGCGAGTGGGGAAAATTGACTTGTTAGTCCTAGCCATGTATGATTTTGATTTGATAATTGGCATGGACTGGCTCACCAATCAACAAGCTAAAATGGACTACTATCGCAAGTCGATTCAGTTTAACCCGTTAGAAGGTGAGAGCTTCGAGTTTGTCGGGAATCGAGGAGAACCCTCGATTTCCTTAATCTCGTCGCCAGAAGCAGCTCATTTGTTAGACGAGGGTTGCCAAGGGCATCTAGCAACTGTCGTTGATACGACAGTGGAGGAACTGAAAATGGAAGACATTTCAGTGGTATAGGAGTTTCTAGATGTCTTTCTAAAGGAGTTGCCAGGGTTACCGTTAGAAAGAGAAATTGAATTTGTAATTGAACTAGCACCGGGGACAAAATTGATCTCAAAGGCACCTTCCAAATGGCGTTGTCTGAGTTGAAGGAACTAAAGGTGTAGATGCAAGAGTTACTGGATAAATGATTTATTCATCCTTATGCTTCACCTTGAGGAGCACCAGTTCTGTTTGTTAAGAAGAAAGATGGTTCGTTGCGTCTATGCATCAACTATCAGCAACTTAATCAGGTTACGATTAAGAACAAGTATCCATTGCCGAGAATAGAAGATTTGTTCGATTAGTTGCAAGGAGCGTCGATTTTCTCGAAGATCGACTTGAGGACAGGATATCATCAGTTGAGGATTAGGAAGGAGGATACTCCTAAGTTGGCATTTCGTACCTGGTATGGTCATTACGAGTTCACAGTGATGCCATTCGGGTTGATGAATGCTCCAGCTGCCTTTATGGATTTGGTGAATAGAGTGTTTAAGGAATATCTGGATCAGTTTGTGATCGTGTTCATCGATGATATCTTGGTCTATTCGAGAAGTGATGAAGAGCACGAGAATCATATGAGATGAGTGCTCCAGACTTTAAGGATGCATCAATTGTATGCTAAGTTTAGCAAATGTGAGTTTTGGTTGACTCGTGTTGCGTTCTTAGGTCATGTGATTTCTGGAGAAGGAATCTCTGTTGACCCGAGCAAGATAGAAACCGTGATCAAGTGGTCGAGACCGACAACAGTAATAGAGATCATAAGTTTTCTAGGTTTGGCAGGGTACTACAGATAGTTTGTGGAAGGATTCTCATCGTTAGCATCACCTTTGACAAAGCTTACAAAGAAAGAAGAAATTTATATTGACAGACAAGTGCGAGCGTAGTTTCCAAGAGCTTAAAAAAAAGCTGACTACCGCACCGGTACTAATGATTCCATCTGGTCCTGGAGGATTCGAGATCTATAGTGATGCGTCATTCGGAGGATTGGGATGCGTGTTGATGCAACATGGTAGAGTGGTTTCATATGCGTCTCGTCAGTTGAGGCTTCATGAGCATAATTATCTGACGCATGACTTAGAACTCATGGCGATTATCTTTGCCCTGAAAATTTGGAGGCATTATTTGTGTGGAGAAAAATTTCAAATCTTCACGGACCATCAGAGTCTCAAATACCTGTTCTTTCAGAAGGAGTTGAACATGAGACAGTGCCGATGGATGGACTTGATGAAGGACTATGACTGTGATATTTTATATCACCTGGGAAAGGCAAACAAAGTTGCCGATGCTTTGAGTCGGAAGTATTCAATTGCACACATTTTGATGAAGGAGTGGAACTTAATCGAGAGAGCTCGAGATTTGGTATTCAAGGTTGAGGTAGGCCACCTTTCAAGTCTTATGGCCACCCTCAGAATTGAACCGGATGTTTAGGTCAAAATCAAGCTACTCTAACCAACAGATCCAAATGTACAAAAGATACTTCAAGGGGACATCGATAAAAGAAAGGCTGATTTTCAGGTTTTTGATGATAGGGTACTAAGGTTCCGTGGACGTTTGGTTGTACCTAACGATGTAGAGCTTAGAGAAGAAATTTTATTTGAAGCACAGCATAGCAGTTACAGCATTCATTCTAGAAGTACTAAGATATATCAGAATTCACGTCAACACTATTGGTGGTCAACTATGAAAACGGACATTGTTAAGCATATCGCCAAGTGTTTGACTTGTCAACAAGTAAAGGCTTAGCATTGCAAGCCGGGAGGACTTTTGCAACCTCTCGCGATCCCATAATGGAAATTAGATCATATCACGATGGATTTCGTGACTGGACTACCAATGAGTCAAAGGGGAAAAGATTCAATTTGGGTAGTGGTCGACAGGCAGACAAAGTCGGCTCCCTTCATTGCAGTTCGAAAGGACCTGAGTTTGGATAGACATGCAAACCTGTATGTGCGCCAAGTGGTTCGAATGCATGGAGTGTCGGTTATGATAACATCCGATAGAGACCCGAGATTTACTGCTACTTTTTGGAAGAGCTTGCAGAGTGCTTTAGGTATAAAGCTTTAGTACAGTACGGCATATCATCCTCAGATGGATGGCCAGTCTGAAAGGACAATTCAGACTCTCGAAGACATGCTGAGAGCTTATGTAATAGACTTCAAAGGAAGTTGGGAGGATTAGCTTCACTTGATAGAATTCGCCTACAATAACAGTTATCAGTAAAGTATCAAGATGGCTACTTTTGAAGTGTTGTATGGCAGAGTGTGCAGAACTCCAGTGTGTTGGGATGAAGTTGGGGAAAGAAAAATCACAGGCCCAGAGTTGGTTCAGCAGTCAGTAGATGCTGTGGCAGTGATCAAAGCCAGATTAAAGACAGCGCAGAGCATGCAGAAAAGTTATGCAGATAAGTGTTGAAGGTATTTGAATTTCCAAGTTGGTGATCACGTTTTTCTGAAAGTGTCACCAATGAAGGGAACTTTGCGCTTTGGTAAGAAAGGCAAACTGAGTCCAAGGTACGTAGGTCCGTTTGAGATTCTTGAAAGAATCAGGAACCTAGTGTATTGTCTTGCATTGCTGCCAAGATTGGCACAAGTGCATGATGTCTTTCATGTGCCGATGTTAAGGAAGTACGAGCCTGACCCGACCCACGTGCTCAATTTCGAGGAATTGGACGTGGATGATCATGTGTCATACGTTGAAAGCCCGGTCCAGATCATTGATCGTAAAGAGCAAGTTCTGCGTATAAAGACCATTCTGTTGGTCAAAGTGGTTTGGTAACACCACGGCACTGAAGGAGCAACTTGGGAGACTGAAGAGTTGATGAGACAATTGTACCCCCACCTTTTTTTTTATCAAAGTGTGTAATGACTTAAATTTCGAGGATGAAATTTTTATAAGAAGGGAAGAGTTGTGACATCCTGAAATTCGACCCCGTTTCGATAAAATGAAATGGGCATTTCGTCGACATACCTATGGTCATTTTTTCTCGAGCTGATCACTCACGAGTTAACTAACCTATTGGGTGAAGCTGTTAAGGGATGTATCTGCGGTCAAATCCCTAAAAGCTACTTAATTAGTTGGATTTGATTAAAATCGTGTTTGATCGATTCTAACCACGAAATTGAATTCAATTTCGGAAATCGAATATTTGAGCATGTCATAATTCATTTTTAGGACATCGTCTCATTGTCCGTCAAATTATTGACGAGTCCGAAATTTCGGGAAAGAAATTATCAGAGAAAAAATTGAAGATCGGAAGAAAATAAAAAGGGAAAGATAAAGGGAAAATAATAATAGTAATAATAATAATGTGATAATCTTATTATTTTATTATTTTATATTTCTTTTCTCTCTCCCCCTTTTCTCTCTCCTCTTTCCCCCACGTGACCTTTTCCCCCACCGATTGACTTGCCGTTCTCACTTTGCTTCCCTCACTTTCACTTTTGACTATTCAAACTTATCTCTTCTTCTCTCTCTCTCTCTCTCTCTCTCTCTCTCTCTCTCTCTCTCTTGGTACTCTCTCTCTCCCCCCTCACCTTTTGAACCAGCGATGATAGAAGCGAGGAGACGGAGACAGCGGCACCTAGAGAAGAAGACCGGAGCAGCTCATCATTGTCACCCGCGCACGCCACCTGCGCGTTGCCCATGCACCTCGCCGCTCACCCCTTGCGTCCTCGCCACCCAACCGTGCCGTCCAGCTCTTATTAGGTCTTGGCTTAGCCTTGTGAACGATTGAGGAAGCTGCTGGATTGTCGCCTAGCTCCGTTCGGCCACCGTTCAGCCTCACTGGAGCATCCCTCACCCTCCACCGGCCTTGCTCCGCCATTTTAGCTCCCGGAGCAGCTTCATTTGGCCAAGAACAACAGCTGGAAAAATGGGTTTCCAGCAACGGTTTTAAGCCCATTTTGAGATTCCCGAGCCCCAAACCCAGGACTTGCTTTGGGAGGAATTGATCCTCATATCGTCCTTATCGGATTGATACATTTTGCGCAAAAATCCAGTGAGTTTATCTCACTAATTCCTTATTAGTAAGTTAATGACGTTTAATGGTTGATTAGATTTAATTTAGTGCAATTATGTGGTTAGATTAGAGTAGATTAGTGATTATTAGATAATTGTGATGCATGTTAGGCAATTTGATTGTGTAATTAGCAAATAGACACGTGCTATTATTTATGGAATGCATCTCGAGATTTTTCCCGACCCTTATCGGCTTCCATTTTGGCATTACGAGCCTAAATTGGATTTATTGTATTTATTTAATAATTTTCGAAATTATTTAATTATTCATTTATTTTCTGGAAATTAGGCAGGGATAACCGACGACCGGAATTTTATGCTGATTGTTGTGGTGCAATCCGTTTATTTAATTGAGCTTTATTTTGTGCCAAAATGAATTATTTGTGATTATAAGATTATTTTCCTGAATTAATTAACTTGGATAATTAATTGGAAAATAATTGGATGTCAGTTGACAGCACCAAAAGTGTTTTGGTGGCCTACAGAAAATATGAGAGTTATGGAAATGAAAATATTATATTTTGGCTAAGGCCGACCGTGTACCCACACACGAATATTTTATCGGGAATGATAAAAATGGTGATTTGATTAAATGATTATTTTTGAGATACTATAAAAGTATGGCTGGCAGCTTCTAGTGAGCATAATATTATATCGGATCAGTGGATCTGGCAGCTTCTTGTGAGCTATATTATCTATATATCGGCTAGAGTGAATAGTCCTAGACTATGGTCGGACTCATAGATAGTATCGATTGAGGAGACCGGGGAATGGTCATATTGATATGTAATCGAATAGGTGGATTGATCGATGATTTGATCTGATTGAACGATTTAACGTGGTGAATTGATTCGATAAATTATAAATTGTATTGAATTGCAGGAAGAAACTGAGGCCAAGGTAAGCCCTCTGACTCATGATTGTGTTTAGGTAGCCCTTATAGCGTATTTTCTTCTTAATTGGGTCTTAGGGGGATTGAACTTGCTGAGACGTCGTCTCACCCCGTTGTGGGATAACAATTTCAGGTCCCTAGATGGCGGTCGTGGAAGACCGAGAGCCCTGGAGTTTGGAAGATGGAGGCTGAAGAATTGGCAATCGGGTCTGACTAGTGGGTGTTAGGACGGTCCCCTTTTTTGTTAAGTTGACATTTTTGCAAACATCCTCATTTTGTAATTAACCTGCTTGTCTATAAAAGACTTGTCTTGGTTTGAAAATTCTAATCCCACTCCTCTATCCCAATTGTTTGTTGTCTGAGGATTTTATATCTGCTTCCGCATGCGTATTAAAATAAAAGGGTTGGCAACGCATCCTGGGACGTCGCTATTAATTGACCAAGGAGGGATGGGCACGCACTCGGAGGATCGGGCGTGACAATGCCAGCGCGTGTAGCTTCCTTGTTTTGCATTTCGACGACGCATGTGGGCACGTGAAGTGTCCACTCAGCACATGTTTGGTACCGACTTGCTTGTACAGAAATTCTCTACACTATGATATATTTATTTTATATTTTTGATGCTTTTAAGGATGTAAAAATACTTGTGGAACCCTAAACACGTGTATTTTTGGTCTAATTTTTGTGTATTTTTCATGTATTTCTTTATGGCTTTGAAAATACAATCGCAAGCTCACATTTATACCATCACATATAGAATGTGTAGAGCATTGATTCATTAATTACATGTGTAAGGTTCAACATCTATCAATGAATGTAGCAATATAATTGGCATAACATGTGATTTTAGTGACAAATTATCCATGTCATCAAGTTTAAAATTACATGTATAAGGTAAATGTGAGACATAAAGTTTATATCTCTGGTATAAAAGAGTTTCAATGATTCGATTTGGTTGAGACAATCAAAGTGACACATTTAATTAGATTTGAGAAACATCGGTCTCATATTGTGGTGGCATGTCTCATGTTTTAATGTGTGGTTATAATCCCAAAGAAGGTGATTGTGATTAGCTCATTGAAGAATTATAGTTGAGAAGTGACTAACTCTAGTTGCTCATATACCCAAAGGTGGTGAATTTGCAAAACGTTAGAATATATTCTCATGATCACTGTTATGTGGAGAGTATACAATTGCATGTCGTGTATTCTATCCAAAGGTATTTATATGATGATGTTTGTAGTTCTTAGGATGTGTACTTATACAGTTCCCAAGTTATACAGTACTCACATGATACCAATTGCATGTATTACTTATTATTAAGTCACATTCTCTATAAATGGCAACTCCATTGTGATTGAGGTTCATACCAGGTTAAATTTTAAATAGTGAAAAGAGGATTTTCTATTTGGAATGAAGCTCATAGATGTTCATATTGCTCTTATCAAGAATAAGTTGGTAATCCCACTATTGGCAATATAGAGAAAGCACATTTTGTTGCTTAGGAAAAGAGCAATCAAATTTGTCTGTTATCCATAAAGCGTTCTATTCAAGAAAACTTGAAAATAGTTTATCAACTGACTACACTGCTAAAAAAATGAAGGAAGCCTTGGTGGCTTGAAATTGTGCCTTGTCTAATATCGAGAGTGGGACAAGTGCAAGGATTCTTAAATATAAGGTAGGATGGTTTTGATGATATTAAGAATTATGTCCTAAGGATAGTAGATTTGAAGTCCAAAATCATACTCATAAAAGAACTCATGAAACCACTAGCCATTCTAACAATCTGGTCCAAGAATAGCCCCATTTAAGAGGAATAGTGTTTTTTGCTACTTTTGTAGGAAGAAATGACACATAAAGAAATACTACGATAAATATAAAGTTTGGTTGTCCTAGCATGAGCCTACGGTTGATAAACTTTTTTTTTTTTTTTTGCATTCGTCTATGAATCCAATTCCTATCGAAAACCTCATCCAGTCCTTGGTGGGTAGATAGTGATGCAACAAATTATGCTGTTTATCATAAGAGGATTCATAAATCGAAAAAAACCAAATCATGATGAATCATAAGTCATCATAGGAAACAATATTAAAGTCAATGTCGAGTTCATGAGAGATGTTATTTTTTTTTTTTTATTTTGGATTCTGGTTTCAATTTGATGTTGAGAAACACTTTTATATACCTTTCTTTAGATGGAACTTAGTTTTCGTATCATGTCTAAAAGTGTGGCTACTCTTTTGAAGTGAAGAACAGTGTTAATACTATGTTTTCCAAATCAAATAAAGTTGAGTGCTGTAGTATGTCAAATGGATTGTATCAATTATGTTAATCTCCCAACGATATATACGTCGCTTATATAGTTGAAAATATTGTTTCCAAGAAACCATTGTCTAAGGAACAATCTTATGTATTGTGGTATAAATGTTTGGGCAAACTTTGAGATGGAGATTTTTATAGGAAAATGAGGACAATGAATTTAACTTGAAAATATACTAGGGTCTTGTTTTGAGGAAGTGAGAGATTTATGAAACATATTTTCAAAATCTGAGTTAGAATTAGTTTCACTGGAAGTTTAATAACAAAGAATGACACAGAGTATGTTCAGATGATTCTTCATCCGCAAAAAATAATGATTCAATGTCATCATTTTCAAGTGAAACACCAATTTCAATCTCTATATGATGTATCAAATGGTTTTGGCAATTTTTGGCAAAATGACCATTTTGGTTGTAGATGAAGTATCGAGTTGATTTCTTGTGGTTTGAGTGATCTTTCCTTTTGCGTAGGAATCGCCATTTTTTTTTTCTCTGGAAGTGCTTAAATCGATGCTTGAATTTTCTTACGAAGAACTTCTTAAAGTGTTTCTTCTTTTTGGAAGACTTTCCGTAAGAACTGTCACAATCTCTTTTGGAAAACTTAATCTTCAATTTTTGGCGTGAACAAGCTCCACCAAGCTCTCTGTTGTCTGTGAGGTAGGTTTTCACCATCTGGCGTTTTAAGCACAAATCAACAATGCATAAATGGATCTCTTGTTGTATTTCTCTCAAAGGGACATCTACAATTCTCCTTTGTCACTTAAGAAATGATCTCTCAACTTGTTGAGATAACTCTTTGGAAATAGAGGTTAGAAAAACTTGTTTTAGGTTTGAATCAGCTCCCATACCATAAAAGAGCTTGAGCATTTCTCGATAGTGCTTACTAAGGTGTTTTTTCTACAGAGAGTATCATTCTCTTTCGAAAAACTCTCTTCTCTTGAGCTCACGAAGGTCATAAGGTTTATCAATGAAAAATGGTAGAATAGGGCAATGGCTTGGCCAACATCTAGTGAAAGCAAGAATTGGACTTGGTCTTGTTCTATCATCGATTGCCACCACTATTTGAGGTTACCTGTAAACCTTGTGACAAACCCAAAAAGAACATCATACTTATTCTAATTGGTAAGAGCTTGGGCGTTTAGCCAAATATGGAATTCCTTGAACCTTTCTAGCCATTTGCAGTAGGGGACATCGTCGATTGGAAAAAACTATCTAGAATAGGGAGTTAGATTTTGAAATGGATTGCTTAGTTGAACAACCTCTAGTTCAAAAGAGTTGGATTCCATTTCTTGATCCAAGGGATTAGCCATAAATATTGATGAAGTGGCTGGTACAATAGGAAATGATTCAATGGCAGGGATTGAAAATGAGGAAGATGATGAAAGAGATATCAAATCTGATTATGTATCAAAATCGATCGGGAAAACCGATTGTGATGGAGATCGGGTTTGGTCTTTCAATGTAGCAAGATCATGTTGCTCCTCCCGATTGACCAGATCTCTTGGAAATGATTCTAACGGGTTGGATAACATCATTTGGTTTGGCTTTTTCCATATAGAAATAGAGGATTCTTTGGGCATCTTTTCTTTGCCATTTTCTTTCCTTGATCAATCCAGTTCTTTAAGGCGGCTTCGCATTTCTATCATATCATTCTTATCTTGTTTGGTAGGGGCTTCTGCAAGAGCAGCAAAGATAGAAGTATTCTGAGGTGGTGGTGGAAGCAAGTACTCGGTTCATAAAGACAGGTTGGAAATGGATCAACGAGCTTGAATTTTCCTTCTTCAATGTTAAATTTGCCTCTTGAGCTTCTCTATTTTTCGCCTTTGGGCTTTCGAGATGATGATATCCCAAATGTTGTCTAGATTCCAAGGCATGAAGCCTTTTCTAGAAATCCGAAAGTATCTTCTTAGTGGTTTCATCATATCTCTTAAGATCTCTTTGCACATCCACAAGTTTGGAATCAATCGTCTTGAAAGCATTATTGTGTGCTAGGAGAGTCTCTGATTGCCAATTCAGGACGGCTTCAATAATAAGTGTTCTCTTCCGTCTTCCATGTTCATCCATGTCTGTGAGGGCAAGTATCTTTAGAACACGACGATATCTCCCTTGTAGGTCAATAAATCTTCAAGAGCAGGGAAAG
This sequence comes from Eucalyptus sideroxylon x Eucalyptus melliodora, assembly GCA_016097485.1. NCBI lineage: Eukaryota > Viridiplantae > Streptophyta > Magnoliopsida > Myrtales > Myrtaceae > Eucalyptus > Eucalyptus sideroxylon x Eucalyptus melliodora. The sequence continues at coordinate 19,265,903 of CM027831.1, read as the reverse complement.
AAAGTCTTAAACCTTCTCGAACAATAGGAGGAAAATTTGCCTCCCGAAACATAGCAATAGAAGAGTTAGGTAATATTTTCTGATTGGGTGATGTTTATCCTATCTCAAGCGGATATGAATGCTTCTTTGCCCACTTTAAGATTGGCTTGTAGAATAAGGAAACGGCTAGTTTTTTGTAAGGAGGGGATGATGTTGGTGGTGAGGCTAGTGAGATGGGAGGTGATGAAGTGAATTCTAGTAGTGGAGTAAGAGTATAAGAAACCATGAATTGAAACTTATCACACTCATCAAAGGTATCAACGGAGGAATCTCCATTCAAGTACCTCTGATACATAGCATCCTTTGGCTTTTTGTATTTTCACCTAGGTCTTGCATTGGGTTCTACTCCATCAGGAGAATTTGTGTAGTGAGAAGATTGACAAAAAAGGTCCCAATAACAATGACCATATTGTCAAAAGGTAGCTGTACATACACTAAATAATATCACTGAGACATTGAAGCAGAACTTCCCATTCCACGAATCCTTTGTGTCATTGCTATTCAAAGTCGTAACGCTCCAGTTTTTACTAAAAGATAAAGCCGATATATATATGGTTGGTTCATAATATCCGATCACTAATGACAAATACCTTTAGATGAATAAGTGATAATCTTTACTAAGAAGTTAAGAAAACAAAGTGTTAACATGCAATAAAAGGTTTGACCAAAATGAAACAAAAAGGAAAAAAAGTATTCCCTAAATAGTTATTCAACCGTGGATAACCCTTTAGCTAAGAAATTCTAAATGTGACATTAAAAGTATAAAATAAATGCAAAATGTCAAAAAAAGTAATAATTAGGGAGTGAGATCAAAGTGACTTGGCTAAAGGGGGATGACTCCATAATATTTAGGCAAGATATGGTATGAAGAAATTTAGTTTGAGAAGTAAGGGAAATTTAGGCTCTATTTGTTTTGTGGAAAATAATTTCTGAGAAAACGTTTTCGGAGTTTCCAGCATTTGTTACATGGAAAATGAATTCCTTCGGGAAATATTTTCCATGAAAGGAAAAAAAGCCTTCTAAATGAGGGGAAAATGTTTTCCATTTTATTTTCCTCACTTGATCTCTTTTATCTCGCACCCCTATAAATCATCACTTCCTCCTCCCCTTTCTTCTTATTCTTTTCTTTATTTATTCAAATTATTTTTTAATTTTCTTTTTCTTTTTTAATTCGAATTATTTTTAATTTCCTTTTTCTTTTTTTTCTTTTTCTTTTTTTCTTTTTCTTTTCTTTGTTTCCCATCTTCTTTTTTTTTTTTTTTTTTTGGCTAGTTGTCGGTCGTTGCTAAGCAAATCTCGAGCTCGTCGATCACAAGTTCATGCTATGCTTTCTTGCTTATCCTTTTCTTTATTTACTCTACCTGCGTTGTACATTGCTCAAGCAAATTGCTCTACATGTTTTGCTTCTTTTTTCTTTTGTTTATTAGAACACAAAAGACGTAGAGAGAGAACAAACCACTCAACTGGAAGATTCTCATTAGGCCTGTACATGCTTTGCTTCTTTTCTCTTTTGCTTCTTTTTAAAATCCATACGAACATTTTTCAGAGTAAATGAGCGTTTGGTGACAATGAGGGAATAAAGATATGAAGCAAGTTTGCCCGAATTTAAAGGTAAGTTCATATTTGATGAATTTATAGATCGGTAAGTAATGCATGCCTAAGCAATAAATTCTTATAAAATATTTTCCTTATCGAACACTAGAACAAACGGACCTTTATTTTGGGATTTGCTTGCCTAGAATCCTTTTTGACCAGGGAACAAAGTCAAATTGTTCACTATAAATAAAAAAAATAATAAAAATAATAAAAAAAATAAAATAATAATAATAATAATAATACCAACCCACCCCACGGTGGACGCATTGGTTTACGCCTTGCCCCCTCATTTGGGAGAGGAAGGGTTCAAAACTCCGCGCCTCCATTGCACGACTAAAGTGAAGTGCCATGGGAGGTGGGTCCCCGCGCTAATGCTACCCCTAGTTTACACGCCGGCTGTTGACTATACGATGGTTCCAAGGCATAAAAAAAATAATAATAATATTAATAGGCGATGTTTTCGCCATTAACTCATGTATATTGGCATTGAGGGCATGGGAGTGTAGCTAGTTTTCTTTTCTATTTCTTTTATTATTGGAAAAGGCCAGTCAACTCAAGAAGCATGCTACCCTTAGTTTACACCGCCGGCTGCCGGCTATACAATGGTTCCAAGGCATAAAAAAAATAATAATAATATTAACAGGCGATGTTTTTGCCATTAACTCATGTATATTGGCATTGAGGGCATGGGAGTGTAGCTAGTTTTCTTTTCTATTTCTTTTATTATTGGAAAAGGCCAATCAACTCAAGAAGCAGGTTCCACACGCTTTAATTACGCGTGCATTGATTGTCCTTTTGTTTTCTTTTCTATCACTATTTGCGTTTTATTAAATTAGTTCAGTGAAGAATATGTTTATTGACTCGGAGGATCAGGATTGTGATTGGTTTTCGTTTCTATTTTTTTTTTTTTTTTTTTTTAAGTAGTAGAGAAAGCAAGTCAAAACAGGAAAGGCAAAAAAAAAAAAAAAAAAAAGAGGGATGCCACATAAATTTTATGCACGCGTGCAATAAATTATCCTTTGGTTTTCCTTTTCATGGCTTTCTTTGATTATCACTGCGTGTGATCCGAGAAAGTCACGGTCAAGAAGAACGAAGCGATATACATATAAGAGATTAAGCCGCAACCCAACCAGACAATAGGCATTCTGCGGAAGCATGTCAACTTTCATCTCCTCTAATAGCCGCCTCTTCGAATCTGAAAGGGAAGTTCTTTCTAGGGATCTCTCACGCTCTCTCTTAAAAGAGACCCAATTTCCCATTAAAAAAAGGGGGCGAAAAAGGCGGGGCGTTCACGGAAAGGGAGGGGAGACCACCATCTTCAGGGAGATTTTTCTAGAAAGGGAAAAAAAGCATTCCCCGCCCTTTCTCCAGAACTCACCTTACCAGCTACCTCCACCATCTCCCTTTGACTGCCTCCTGCCGGCGACTGCTCTCGCATTCCATTCCCGGAGTCCTACCGCACTCCTTCACCGTCAGCCACTTATTTACTCTCACGAAAAAAGGAAAAAAAAAAAAAGCATCTTGGTATTTCTCTACTACGTGAATGGTCGCCATTGAAGCCCCACACAAAACCTCAGAGCCACAGCCGATCTACATCATCCACCACCTCCAGAGCATCGTCTGCCCGCTGCCATTCATCGTAATCGTCTCTGACCTCAGTGGAGTCGACTGAAGCCTGACACGAGTTTGGAGTCGCAATTCTCAACCTTTGCCGCCGATGATGCCTGTGGCCGCCAACCCAGGTAGGGCCCCCGCGTTGAGTGCTCGTTCTTTTTTTTTTTTTTTCTTTTTGCCTCTTCCCGCTTGATTTTAAAAGAGCAAAGCAAGCTCAATTTCTTTAGTCCTCACTCGTGTCGGACCTGAAATGAGTTGGTTTTTCTTAAGTTTGAACGTTGTTCGTTGATTTCTGTCACGCCCAGACTTCGGAGACGCACCCATCCTTCTACTTGGTCGATTTTAAAGTGCCATATCCCAGGACTAAGTATCGCTGACCCTTTCTTTTTATTACGCATGCGGAAGCAGTTATGAATCTCCAGACAATAAAACAATGTGATAGAAAAGCAAGTCATATTTTTAAGTATTGAAATTCACAACTACAATTTTATTAATAACGCAACTCATAGTATATTTACGATACTATTTACAGCAAATAAGTCTCACACCTATCTATACTAAGACAGGGGGATCTCAATCCACATCCGAGTTATACCCAAGATCCCTCTTTGGATCATCTTCTTCTTCAAAAGTCTTTCTTCTCTTCAGGTTCCTCTTCCTCATCTTCTCCTCAGGGTCCTGAAATGGTTATTCAATAACCAATGAGACCACGTCTCAATAAGTTCTACCCCCTAAGACTCGATTAGTAAACCAATACACCTTAGGCTGCCTAAGCACATCACGAGTCAGATGACTTACCTTGGCCTCAGCTCCTTCCTGCAAGTTAGTATATATATATCAAATATACATCATCATATCACCTCACCCAATTCGATCAAATCATCGATCAATTGATCTAGTTGATTACATGTCATCCAAATTATCTCTTGATCGACTCCTTCCATGCTTTCTATAAGTCTGATCAACATCCTAGACTACTCACCTAGGTGATATATAGCTAGTATGTTATCTTATCTCCATACGACATATAGAATCATCAAGCTGTCAAATTATACCGTACTGTCTCAAGATGATTTGTAGGATTATCGAGCCAGTATATCATACCGTACTATCTCAAGATAATCTGTAGAGTCACCGAGCCGGTATATCATACCGTCCTGTCTCAAGATGACATATAAGGTCACCGAGCCAGTATACATACAATTTATCATACCGTACTGTCGCAAGATGCTTCGTAGAGTCATCGAGCCGGTAGACCATACAATTTATCATACCGTACTGTCTCAAGATGCTCCGTAGAGTCATGGAGCCGATAGATCATACCATCCTGTCTCAAGATGCTCCGTGGAGTCATCGAGTCAGTATACATGCCATTCCAAGCAAACAATCAAATAACTAATTTTATCCTTTCTGATAAAATGACATGTGTGGGTACACGATCGGCCCTAGCCAAAATATAATAATTTCCTTTTTATAAATCCCGCCATTTTCTGTAGTCCACTAAAACATTTTTGGTGTCATTAACTGATGCTCAGTTAATTTCCAATTAATTTTCCAAGGTTATTTAAATTAGGGAATAAATCCTAAATTCACAAATAAATCATTTCCGCACAAAATAAAGCTCAATTAAATAAACGGACTACACCACGACAATCAGCGTAAAATTCCGGTCACCGGCCATCCCAATTGAATTTTCGAAAAAATAAATAAATAATTAATTAATTTCGAAAATTAAATAAATAAATACTAAAAATCCAATTTAGGCCCGTATTGCCTGATTGGACGCCAGAACGGATCGGGAAAAATCCCGAGATACACTCAATAAATATTAGAAGCTCTCTACTTGCTAATGACTAAGTCTAACCACCTAACATGCATCATTAAGTCACTAATTTAATTGTTCTAAACTAATCTAACCACCTAATTGCACTTAATTAAATCTAACCAACCCCTAAGCATAATTAGCAAACTAAGAAAGCATTAGTGAGTAAAACTCACTTGAAAAACGCGAAGACCGAGACACCGCAACGGCGATGCGACGGTGGCCGAAAACCCGAACTTTCGGTGGCGTCGACGGACACTCGGGCCAGGCCTGCAAGCCTCGCAAGCCCGCAGAAATTTCTGGGCTTAGACTGAACTTGGGCCTGAGCTTGGGCTGACTTGCTTCGCAGGCTTGGGCTTCAAGATTGGGCTGCTGAAGGTTGAGCCAAAAACTGAAGATGGGCTGCACTTGTGGACTTGGCTTCAAATGGGCTGAGATGGGCTTGTTGCTGCCGGGCTTGACTTCGGATAGGCTAGGCCAAAATTCACGGGCTCCAAAGGCAGAATTCGTTGGGTTTCAAATGGACTGGACCAAACAGCTGCTGGGCTTGTCTTCGGCTTCGCTGGAATTCACGGGCCACGGCTTCAATCGAAGGGGACTGGCGTGAGAGAAGCAGCTGCGGCGTTGGGTGAGCTGGATTGAAGAAGCCGAAGATGAAGGCTGCTAGCTCGCTCGTGGCGGCTGCCGGCTAAACGTGAAGCCGAATGGAGTTGCAGCTTGATTCGGTGGAGGAGTCAACAACTGCTTGGTGGGTTGACTTGAAGAGACAAAATTTGGTGGAGCGTGGGCGTGCTGGCGCGACTGCAGAGAGTCGGTGGAATTGCTGGGTTGATCGGTTGAACACAGGGCAGTGTGGGGCTTCGTTCAGCAAGGCTTCGTGGAGATGGGGCTAGGAGGTCAACAAACGATGGAGGGGATGGCGTGGATTGACGAGCGTGCGGCAGAGGGGGGGAGTCAACAAACCAATTTTTGTTGGACTCTTTCGTTGACTGGGCATGGGGATTCGGCCATCGGTGGACTTGGACATGCGGAGAGGGACGTGACCGCGAGGAGCTGAAGAAACGAGCAGCTTCTGTGGGAGAACTTCGGCTGAGAGGAAATTGGGAAGAAGACAAAGCTGCAGGCGGTGGAGGCTTAGCTCGGTGGGGCTGCTGGATCCGCGTGGCTTCGCTGGCAAGGGAGGTCTTCGGTTCGTGGCAGCTGAGTTTCCCCAAGAAACAAAATGAAGAAAATGATCAAAAGGAGCAGCTGGTCCTTTGCCGAAGTAGGAGTTGCTCGAAGAAAACGATGGGCAGCTGGCGTTGGAGTGCTGAAGAAGCTGGAGAAGAGGGCCCCAAAGTCAAGCAATCGTATCCTTTAAATTGATTGCATGTTCCCTAAAAGACCTCCATGTATATCCCATGAGTCCCCCTATTACTTTCTAACAACTAAAGTCCATAAAATAGACCAATTGTTGCCAAAATTCCAACCCTTCTCCTTAGCTCCGAATTCTTCAAATCGGGACCTCAATTTCTTCAAAATTCTCTCCAATTCGACATCCGATTTTGTTGGAGAAAGGTCTGCAAAATTTTTATAAGTTCCCATCGCCAAATAGCTCAGTTTGGACGACCAATTTTCACTTCAATTTGGCTCGCTCGAATTTCCAATAATTTCCGAATTGTACAAAACGATTTTCCGTAAAAATCCTGGAATCTCCGAAAAATCTTTTGAGACTGAGTCAACGTTCCTAAAATAGCTCGTGATACCATAGAACTTTCAATTTTTGAAATCGGGTTTGAATTCACGGTTGATTTCCACTCGACGCGTTTTTAACGTGACCTAGACTACCGGGTAACTTTCAGAACTTTTCAGTGCAAATGACCTGTGGTCGATTTTCTTCTAGCCACAATGAACCCACTCGACTCAATGACGACTCTCGATTGTCGTGAAAATCTCGAGGATTCAAATACGGACACAAGGTACCAAAACGATAGAAAAATCAGTATAGTGCCGGTCGACGAGAATTTTCTAATTTAGTGGTGTCACCCACGATTAGCCACACATCTCAATCGAACCAACCTATATTTGATCTCAAATCGATTTATATCTGTGCCGTAATGATCTCGACAGATGAGCACGGTCGAGAAACCGATTCCTGGTCGAATTCTCAAGTCTATTTGTCTTAAAATTCTTAATGGTTTCCCCAGATAGTCTAGTTATCTCTAGAATGATCAGTTATGAGAACAGCCCTATAGACACGTCAATGAAATGCCCGATTTATTCAATTGAAAACATGACTGAAAATCTGGGATGTCACAATTTCTCTTGTGTTTAGGTTTTAGCTCGAGCTCCGAATAGGTCCATATTCACTCTCCAACTCGCTGCCCATTACGTGTTTGAAGAAATGCTTGAACAGATTTGAATTTGTTCGGTCAATGCAAGATATGGTGTGGAAAAATTTAGTTTGAAAAGTGAGGGAAATTTATTCTGGAATTTGCTTTTGTAAAAGCCCATTTGAAAGAAAAAGGTCAGATTGTTCGTTATAAATAATATTTCAACAAGCCATGTTTTGCGATTGACTCGTGTATATTAGCACTTGGAGCATGGGAGTATTGCTAGTTTTCTTTTCTATTTATTTTATTAATGGAAAAGGAAAAACAAGTTCGGAAGCTCCTATATAGGATAGTTCTGTTCAACTTATGCGAAATGCTACTTTATGTTAAATTAGTTGGTGGAGTATATGTTTATCGACTCGGAGCATAAAAAATGATCTTGGTTTTCGTTTCTATTTCTTTATTAGTACAAGTGATATCCATATGAGAGATAGAGTTGCAACTCGACCAGACACCAAGCATTCTGAGGAAGCACATCAAACTTCATCTCCTTTAATGGCTGCTTATTCAGATTTGAAAGGGAATTATGATGTCTTCCTGAGTTTCGAGGTAAGGATGCTCGAAACAGCTTCCTCAGTCATTTCTACATGGCGCTTGCCCAAAAAGGAATCTATAGTTATGTTGATAGCAAGGAGCTTCGGAAAGGCAACTGTATAAAGTCGGTGCTTATGAAGGCGATTGAAGAGTCGTGTATCACGATCATCATTTTCTCTGAGGACTATGCTTCCTCACCGTGGTGTTTGGAAGAGGTGGAGAAAATCATGGAGTGCAAGGAGCAAAGAGGACTCACGGTATTTCCGGTGTTTTACAAAGTGGATCCTAGAGAAGTGAGAACGCCAAGAGGGAGCTACCAAGAAGCTATGTTTAAGCATGAGAGAAAGTTTGGGAGAGATTCGGAGAAAGTGAAGAGATGGGAGAAGGCTCTCCTTGATGTGGGTAGCTTGTCTAGGTGGGATTTGAAGGATAAGTAAGTACTAATTAGTGATTGATGTGACACTTTTTTTTTAATATGCTAAATCTCTTCTTCTTTTTCCATGAAAGTTAATTATCTTGGGAAATTGATGTATCTAGTACCTTTCCGGATTTTGTCAGAGATGAAGCAGATCTTATCAACAGAATTGTGCTGAAGATCTCTATGCATTTGGACCAAAAACCGTTACACGTTGCCAAGCATCCGGTTGGAATACATCAACAAGTGGTAAAGCTAGAATCTATGTTAAATCTTGAGTCTCGTGATGTTGTTCTCATGATAGGATTATGGGGACAAGGAGGCATAGGAAAAACAACATTAGCCAAAGCCCTTTACAATGATATATTCAGAGGATTTGAGGCTTCATGTTTTTTAGCAAACATTCAGGAAACTTCAAAAGATTCCAAGGATTTAGTTCCGTTACAAGAAAAATTGTTGTCTGAGATATTAGTGGGAAAAGAATTAACAGTGTTTAGTGTTGATGGAGGTATTAATTTGATGCAACATAGACTTTACCACAAAAGAGTCCTCCTTGTTCTCAACGATGTCAATGACATAAAACAATTAAATGCTTTAGCTGGAGGGCATGAATGGTTTGGTAAAGGAAGCATAATCATCATTACTACGAGAGATAACCATCTATTAACTGTCCATGGGATGGGTAAATATCATATCTATGAAGTTAAAACTCTAAATTATTTGGAAGCTCTTGAACTTTTCGATAAACATGCTTTTCTTAGAAGTAAGGAAATAGTGATAAGGAAGGATCTTGTGGATAGTGCTTTGCATTATGCTAACGGACTTCCTTTAGCACTTGAGGTATTGGGCTCTTTCCTATGTGGAAGAAGAGAACGGGAGTGGGAAAGTGCATTGAATAAACTTGCTAAAAGTCCTGACAAAACCATCAATGATCTCAAGTTAAGTTACGATGGATTAGAGGACTATGCAAAGGAGATATTCCTTGATATCACATGTTTCTTCAAGGGACAATCTGTAGAGTACATCATTAATGTCCTTAACAGTTGCGACTTTGACACAATTATTGGAGTACAAGTTCTTGTTGAGAAGTCCTTAATAACTAAAGATTGGGAGACAATATAGATGCATGACTTGATTCAGTTGATGGGCATGGATATTGTTAAACAAGAATGTCACGATGATCCTAGAAGACGTAGTAGGTTATGGCTTTGTGAAGATGTCTGTGATCTTCTCTCAGGGGATATGGTAAGTTTTGGTGGTTTAAACACTGATTTTACTCTCTTCTTCTTTGACTTCGTATACTAATTGTAATGCAAGTTCTATATATGCATGGAACAAAAGCAGTAAAATCCATAGTTTTGATTTTACCCAAGGCGAAGCAATATACATAGGTCCCAATGCTTTCACAAACATGAGAAGCTTGAGGTTGCTCGTCATGATTAATGTGCATAACTCTTTTCAAGGTCCTATCTGTCTTCCTAATGAACTAAGATGGTTTGAATGGCCTGAATGTTCTTCTTCGGTTCTTGAATTTCTCCCTGGCCCAAAGAAGTTAGTCAAACTTGATCTGCGGAAAAGCAACATTCAAGTTGTGGTGGACCAATTTAAGGTGCGCATTCAAATGAATTTTCCTTATTTACTTATCTCTTACATATCTATATCCGTATGCATATGATTATGATTATATATATGTTTGGTTGAAAGCTTTGGATGCAACAATTACTAACTCTGATGATGCTTGTTAATTGTGCTCACGAAACATCAGCATCTATTAAATTGTTTATACTTGATTAAAGCATTAAAAACAAGATGTCGATCTACTGCATGAACCAACATAAGTGGATTCTTCCCGTTTTAGGGGAGTATTAAACACTTTTCTATGTGAATTTTATTGTTGATTCGAACAAAAATTCAATCTCATTTTCAAATGTTAGAAGTACCGAAATTATAAGAAGAATGGACTTATATGATTAGTAGCTTTAATACGAAAATTGGAACAAGAACTTATTGGTGACATAATTTAACAATTGAATGATGAACATGCTTAGTATTTTAATAAACATGAACTAAGGATTCAATTTGTATGCCTTTGAAATGATAGATACTGAAAATGCTATCAAAGATTATATATTTTACATAAGAGATGAGCTTACTAGATTCTTTTCAAAACTGCACATGAAAATAGAATGAGATTCTTTGTGCTCATTTGCTTTATCATTGAAGCGAATGCATGCTAAGTACTTTTGATTGAACCTCCCGTTGTTGTTTCTATAATAGAATGTAGTCGATAATGAAAATAGATATGTAGAAATCGTGTAGTAAAGGATCTTTAAAGGAGTTGAGTCTTTACTGTAAGTCAACCCCAAAGTCCTACCTCTTTTTATTGTGCCAACCTGACCATAGATTTCTGGCAAGTACTTCTTTATTTTTGGGAGGAGGAATAAGTGGAACTCCAAGAAAGTTATCTTCATATTTATGGATGCAATATTCATTTTCAAATATAACAGGGAGTTTCTCCTTCTCCTTCCAAGTATGCAACACGTTCCCCTCCTTTCCTTTCAATCCGGCCATTCGGTTGCGCTCTTACTCCATTTATTCCTAAGTGAGAAATCACAGGACGAAAAGCAACTCTCAGGGGAGATAGGTTGACCAGTCATTCCTTCTCCCGCTTTTTTATATAAAAGCTTGTGGAGTACAATTCCATGGAAGAGTCTTACTTTATAGATGCGCTAGCGCACCACATCTAGGACGCTGGTAGCGCGTAATGGCTTTCACGCATGACTAATAAGGCTTTCTAAAGAGAAGTAAGGGGCTCGCTTTGCTAATTTAAATATATTTTAACTTAAATCTAATCTTAAGTTATGAATATATATATATATATATTATATTTATATTCATATAAATACTACTATACAAAGTAAAGGTGACCTTCCGTGGGATTTCAATTTAATTCCTTCCCCAAAATGTCTCGATTACTTATTTTACAAATATTGTATTCATTGAGAGGTGCGTAAACTATTAATCTATTTTATCTCTCACATGCTTATCCCATAACAAATTTCTTATTGCAAATTTTAATCTTGAAATATCCTACATACATTCTATGTTTGTTTATTATGTGTTTATCCACAATTTCTTTCCATGAAATATTTTCTAATTTAGTGGTTTTGCTCAATTTTTCAGATATCAATTTTTTTCAAATCTTGTGCATACTCTTTTGGTTTTCTCTTCCTATGCCTCAAAAGAGACAAACTTCATGGACTTTCAATTTTGCTGTCATGCTTGTCGGCCACATTGACGCCGGAATGTGTTTAGCGAACAAATAAATAGAAGGGTTTTTTCAATCTAAATGAAGTGGAAAAACCCCACTATGGAGGATAGGAAAGAGACAACACACACTAGGTCTCCCTTGGCCAAATCACCGCCTTTGTAGGCCAGTCCAAGGATGCAGCACTCTCTCGTTCACTCATGAATCCCCTAAAAGGGCAGAGAGAAAGACAAAGAAAAGATAGAATGAAACTTCATTTAATAGATTAATTGTGTTTACCATGAGACACCGAGAGGGCACTTATAAGTAGGAGCTACAATATTATCACATTGTAATCAAGACTAAACCAATCCTAAAACGTATAAAACAGGCTCACCGATCAAGAAATATATTTTATCCCTATTATTCGATTCACAAGAGAGAATCTTGAAATCTTGAAAAGACTCCTCCTTGAGGCCAACTTTATAGTGATAGACCAGCAACATTGAAACTAGTGGAAACACCATTCCCTCCACAAAGCTCACTTTTGCAGGTATTATTATCGATGTGTTCCAAAACTAGAAAAGAACCGTCCGTAGCACCATGGCTAGGTGGAAAGCGCTCTTCTCAAATGAATCCAGACAAGATCACCTTCTTTAAAAACAGCGGGCTTTTCTTTTCTTTTTTTTTTTGTGGCTTGACTGGGATATTTGACATTTTGCTTCGGACTTCTCTTCCTCACTTCCTCATGTAACTTATTGATTGTCTTAGCTCTTTCTCCATATTAGTGGTGGATAATGGTGTAAGATCCAAAGGACATAAAAGATGCATTCACTACACAACGTAAGGAGTTGCTTTGGAATACCATTTGGGCGCACAATTTCACTAATATAAAGTTCAGCAACATATAACGGATCAAGGGTCTACTACATTAAACAAAATGTGTGATTATCAAAAATCGATCAACCGCGCACCATGACATAATAAGTGATGACATGAGAGATTCCCAAGCTTCCACCGCCATTATGGCAGGTTTGCATATCTCTGCATAAGATTGTAGGTCCATCAAGTGCCACCTATGTTAGCTTAAATTCATGTCATGAATTAGTTGGCAAAGGATTTGACCATGGCTCATGTGCTCCCACTTGAGGTCACACTCTCTCTCTGAATTACACGTATTGATTCTAAACATATACATAGTAGAAGTGGCCACGCTACTTAGCATTGTAATGATTTCTCTTGTGTGTCGCTTGATAGAGCTTAGTGTGTGGTGAAATTACGAGTATTATTATTTTTTTAATCTTCTCTTTTGGCCAAGGATCACTTAATAAACTCATATTTAAAAAGGAAGTGGGAGTGCTCTGTATACACCATATGATCAACTAATTTCTGATCACACGGGTCTTGAATGATGATCAAGTGTTTTTCATTAAATATTGTTATCTTCATTTTCTTTCCACGTGGATATTTCTTGCACGACTTTAAAAATTTGAAGTTCCTTTACTTCAGTGAATGTCTGTCCATGACTTGTATGCCGAACCTCGATTTTTGTCCAAATCTCAAGGAATTGGATCTCAATGGGTGCAAAAATTTGGAGCATGCTCACGAATCAGTTGCATACCATGCCAAGTTGAGGTTGTTGAATCTAAGAGGTTGCTCTAACCTTCATCATGTCCCTGATATACTCCAACCCAAGAATCTTCAATTTCTCGATCTTCATGGTTGCTCAAAGTTGAGAAGATTCCCTGATATTCCAGATAAAATGAAATGCTTGCGAGTACTTGTTTTCGGAGAGACTTCAATTAAGGAACTTTCTAGATCCATAGAAAATCTTGTCTCTTTGAAGCATTTGAGTTTATTTAGTTGCAAGAAATTGGCAAACCTCCCATCTAGCATTTACAAGTTGCCAAATCTTCAAGCCTTGCTACTTCATGGTTGTTCAAAACTAATCAAGTTTCCAAAGGATGAGGATTTGAGTGATCTGCATAGCAAGATAGGATTTCCCAAGCTAAGTTGGTTATTGCTTAGGGGATGCAATCTACTAGAAATAGAATTCCTAGAGAATCATTCATGTTTTCCATCCTTAACAAGTTTGAATTTGTCCAAAAATAATTTTGCTAAGCTTCCAACGTGCGGGCACCTACATAATTTACTTGAATTGGATGTTTCGGAATGCTGACAGCTACAAGAGATTGGCGAGGTTTCAGGGCAATTGCTTGAATTGCAGGCAAGGGATTGTGAATCTCTAAGCAAAATTCCCTCCGACATATTGTCCATTAACCGATTATTTCGTGATCCGGTCCGTAGTGAGGTTAGACTCTCTCTCTCTCCATCCCTCCGTCCCTCCGTCCCTCCCTCCCTCTCTGATTAATACAGAGTCTTGTACATATATCGCTAATTGTAGCTAAATTTGACTCATTGAAACTCCTCTTTTTCGAGTGTCAAATTCGAAATAATATCTTAACAATTTACTTTTACAACAGTGAGCTTGGAAATCATGTTGTAAATCGCAATGCGATACTATTCTACCTGGAGGAGAGATGCCACAATGGTTACTCTCAAATAAGGAGGGTTATATATCTTTCGTAGTTTCGAAGGATTTGTATGAGAAGTTCCAAAATTTAGCTATTTGTGTTGTATTTTGAGTAAAGAAAGAGAAACGAAATGAATTTAAGCGCAGTTTATATATTAATGGCAGATGCCAAGTTAGGTCCTCCGGGCCAAATAGTTTACCCACATTGCATTCGGATCATGTGCTATTAGAGTTGCATGCAATGAAGAAACTATGGGGAGTTGACCCTTTTGGTCCAAATGATTCAAGTTCTTTCCAGTTAGACATTAAAGCATTGGATGGTGCAATTGTAAAAAGGTGCGGGTTTTGAATAATATGCAAGCCACTAGAGGACAATTTGGAGTGTTTGAATCAAGATGACGAGTTGTTAGATCCAAGTTTGTTATATGAGATTTGGCATCACGATGAAGAAACGACCAGAGAGGAAGAAATTTTGGCCGATCTCTCAGATCTGGAAAAGGTCTCTCCCTCCCTCCCTCCTTTCCCCCCCTCTGCGATTGTGGTGTGTGTGATTGATATGGGTGCTTTGTGTTTTTATAATGCAAAACTGCAAATGCTAGTAAACAAAACAGGCTAATATATTGTGATTTTGCTCCTATATGTAATAGCGGGGGATAAACAACTACCAAACAAGCTCAGAAGAAGGTGACGATATGGATGACTCCCCACCCGCTGATATCATAGCTGACTTTTCAGTTGAGGTCTCTCTCTCTCTCCGCGATTGTGGTGTGTGTGTGATTGATATGGGTGCTTTGTGTTTTTATAATACAAAACTGCTAATGCTAGTAAACAAAACAAGCTAACATATTGTGATTTTTTGTTCAAAAAATATATATATTGTGATTTTGCACCTATATGTAATAGCAGTTGTCCCTCAATGAAGATAATCACCAATCAAGGTCAGAGGCAAACAGTACAAGTGAAACAGAAACAGACGAGGAAATCTTGGGTGACATGTCAAGGTCTGACTTATCAGTTGAGGTCTCTCTCTCTTTCTCCAGCCCCCGGGGATACGCGCGGATTCATAAGTGCATGTGTTGATTTGTTGTTGGAGTGTACGTCAGGCGCACTGTGTTTGTATAACGCAAAAATGAAAATTCTATACAAATAAGCAAATCTAACGTAGAGTGATTCTGCACCATGTGCTACGATAATACTCCAAGTGAAGTGAATGATTTCATGAGTATTACTAATAAGGCAAGGAAAGATCGATATGTTTAATTATTACAAAAACTCTAGCTTTGGTTAAATTACCAGAAAAATTCTCAAATCAAACTCTTCTATTTTGACTAATTATCAACTTTAGTACGTCTAACAATTTACCGGTATAACAGAAGTATCGCTATTCTGAAATTTCTCCTTACTACATGGATATTCTTCCCGGAGGAGATATGCCAGAGGAGTTCATCATTGTTGAAGGCAGTACCATATCTTTCATGATTTCACAAGACTTTTATGATAAGTTCTTGGGATTAGCTCTCGGTGTTGTTTTCACTGTAGAAGATGGAGAAAATGAGATATTTTTAGACATCGTGCCCCATCTTAATGACTAAAGACGGAATGGGCTATCAGGATCTCTTGGTTCATTTAATTCGAATCACATGTGGATTCAATATCTCCAACTGAATGTGCTATGGGGAGTGTTGGAGGGAGCTGTTGATTTTCTTGAATTTGACGAGGATTGCTTACAATTTAGCCTCACACTCAGTGTATCGGTTGGAACTGTAAAAAAATTGGGATATGTGCTAAGATGCAAGCAAATGGATGATGATTTGAAAGTTGTACTCGAAGACAAGCAATTAGTGAATCCAGCTTCAATCTATGAAATGAAGTTCAAAGAATTCTTCTACAAATTTCTCCCATGCCAAATGGAAGCCATGCAAATGGAAGTTATGCGATGGGAAGCCCTCTGAGCGTATAACATGCGAGGGTTCGGGTAATAGTGCTGGCGTGCAGCTCTGAAAGAAGCAATCATTAAGCCAGCGCAACAAACTGGGGGTTGGCATATGTTTCTTGATAGCTTGAGACATTTATGTTTGTTGTTGAAGTAAGAGATGGCATTCACTTCAATCTCTAATGTCAGATTTGGAAAATGGAGAGAGGGTGACTTGGCACACAAGATACTTTGGCTCAAATATCTTTAGCACGTGTAGTCAAATCATATCAATAAATGACATGTCAATATTTTCGTTACTCAGATTTGGTGGAGCTAACAAAAATACTCAATTGTATTGATTGGATAGATTTTAAGACTTCATTTCACTTTTTGAAAGTCTTGGAACTTGATTATACTTTCGCAACAAGTTTTATGACTTATGGAGTACTTATTTATAAACAAATTGTATTCATATTTCATTTCTCCGAGCATCGTTTCCCTTTACTTGGGTAATTTCAATTTTTTTTTAGGCAGTTTATAGATGAAGCAAAAATGTTTGCGGAACTAATGTGTTTCTATACATATCCCTGTTATAGCAGTATGTTAAACTTTGCTCATTGCCAAAAAATAATATTTGTTATGCCCTTATCTTAATGTTAGTCATTAGTAAACTTAAATTAATAAAGTAAATTTCATCAATAGTTGTAATAAATAACGAAATTTCTCGATAAATATTCCAGGACAAGTGTAAATCACCTGAAATCCTCAAAATATGGTTATTAACTTTGTAGTGTAACTTTCCATCACGAACATCCCTTTCATGATTGTTAATTTGTGAGTGTCATCATTATTTAATTCTCCATTGATACAGTAATTATCCTCTTTATTTGTAAATGATAATATTTGCACATCGTAAGTATTTTTCCGACAGTCATAAGTCCCACGAAGTCCTCATTATCATCACTACATCTCTAGTTAGTATCTTTCTTTCGAGGTTAGCAATTTGATTGTAGAGTTTATCTCTTGATGATCCTATCACTTAGGAATTATCCAATAGCATGGTAAATTCCTTCATCAAACCCAAAAGTGACGGTATGGATTTTTAGTAACTACAAAGTGCATATCAACAGCAGTACTTGCTAGAGAGTCCTTGCAACTTTAGGTGATGATAAATAGCATTTCTTCAAAGGGAGTAGGTTTCCTAAAGTTCTCACAAGCTTGGGAATTCTAGCATTTGAAAACTTTTTGAGGGACCACCTCCTTGTTTGAGAAAATTATTTTATTCAGCGGTCAAATTGCTAACTGCTAACGTGATGTGACCAGCCAATTAAATCGATCGTATAAAATGCCGGTCCTCTTATATGACGCTTAAATTTTGAAATTGATTTGCTTGCCACACAACACGTCCCTACAAAATCAATGGACAAAGATTTGAAAACAACACATCATGTATTTCCCATTAAAATTCTCAATTCATAATATAAAATGGTTGGACATAACCATAAGATAGACCTTAAACACATGGCTAACAGCTATATCGATTATTTTTAAATCAGAACCTTATCTAAGTATTTAATAAGAAAGTCTATTATACTAGACACTTAATTAATAGCTAGGTACACTTATCTCATGGAAGGGACCTAGGTGTGGTCTCCTGGCTTTTACAGACCACCTTTTCGAGGACAATGAAGAAGCAGGTTGACCAATCTCGTTCAACAATGGCGCACGATGGGAAAAGTCCACTTACCGGCCTAGACATCCACGGAACATCACGGCATAGGCCAAGCTGAAGACGCTTTTATCGAATTAAAGTTCTCGGGATGTCTACATTTTCCCATATCAGTGGGCAATTATGCCCTCCCATATGTTGGATCACCATTTGAATGAAAATGGGCCTCACAAGGCTCACCTTTCAATCTCGCAATGTATCATGTGTTTTTGACTTCTTACATGGAATTAATGAATCTACAGAGAGTTTTATTAGCTTAAAAAATCGCTTAACTCCCTGTGTTATTAGTGCAGCATCACCATGCAAGGTTCAATTAAGCTGTTAGATGAAGTAAAGATCTTTTATTTCCCCATTTTGGGATAAGGTAGTATACAAGACTAATAAGGTACCAGCCTTTGAAGACAGAAGATAACCTCAGACTAACATGCGCTCTATGTTGCAGCTAATAGAGAATGAAAAGATTTATATTTGAGGCAAGCCAAGAAAAAATAATGAGTAACCTCATAAGTTGCTCCGAGAAGAAGCTCAAGTTGTAGACTTCTTTCAGCATCGGTTTCCTGCTCACAATTCAACTCTCTCCCCACTCCCTCATGGATGCAATGACGAAGCCGCAAGATTGTTGTGATTCTTGAGAACTGGACAAGCCCCATCTGACACAATGCAATTCCACAAAAACAATAAGAAAAAATTCAGGATTATTGTGGGATTATTGGAAAATCTACTACTAAAACTTCGCAGGTGCTCATGTTCTTTACACACTATCCATCACTTAGGAGCTTTGGAGACTTAATTCGTCTAAATGATGTTATGATGATATATCAACCAATGAAAACCAACAAAAGATCTATACTACTTTTTTGCCAAAATAACCAATGATAATTGTCAGTCAAAGTTGTTTAATTTTAGAAATCTGCACTAATTTGTATGGAAGAACTAGCATATGTACTATCTGTGTCATCTCCAACTGCAGATGGATTGCATTTGGGTCCTTATAGATGGAGCTTAAGTGCATTTTGGATATTACCTATCTTTTATCAATTACAAGAAGAAGTGTGCATAAATGCTTAGTGCCTTTATTGCCAAAGAAATAAAAGGAAAAGGAATGACATCTTCATGGGAACCCCAAACTACGGTTACAACAAAACCATCACTTTGGAAGGGAATTTAGAAATTAAATCATCACTTGTCAAATTCATGTGATGTCTCTTATATATTCATGAAAAGGTTTAGCCCAGGGACAGCAATAACTGAATTTCCTTATCTCCTTCCCCCTTGGACTTCTCACCAAACTCACCTATGCCAATGCCAACAAATCTACCAAGGTAGGTGTTATATGCATGCGCAACAGTTATGTATACAAAGAATCTCCAAATTACAATTGCCAAGATAAAATGCATCAAACAGGCAGACTATCTAAGAAAAATAACACCATTGAAAATTTTGTACCTATAGATTTTTCTAAAGTTGGCAACAGGTGGAAAACTAGAAAGCGCACTTATCCCAAAGATCAAAAAAAGAGATGCATGCATCAAATTCATGCTAATGGAAGTAGAAAAAAATAATTGTGTCTAATCAAATATTTGAAAGACAGGATACTGATATCTGAAATTCAATAGATGATGGTGCACTTACTTTAACAAATGATCAGATACAAAGAGCCCCCATATCAGGTGGCCCTCCATCAGATCCACTAGAAAGTGCAGATGTGTCAGACCCTCTCTTGCCTCGCTTCTTTTTCTTTCTACCTTTTCTGGATTCAAGACCTTGATTACTGGAAAACAACGTTTAGACATAAAAAAGGAGAAATCTTCAGTGCTGTCTTTGTTCTTGTATGTACAAATTTATATTACTCATGTATGAACATTTTTCCAAAGTGAACCCATTATTCGACAAAGCATAGGAGTGAGAAAATAGTCCAGACTTGAAGTTAAGTACGATACAATATTGGATGCATAAGCCATAATTTCAAGATACGTATAAACTCCAATCACATGGAAACAGGAAAGGTACTCCAACAAAAGACAAGCTTAAACTATAACTTGACATATAAAGCGCTGAGAGAACGATAAATACTTGGAAATTGCAGAGACTTTCCCTGTCCCTGACCCGCAACAGGACTTCTATTTCTTTTTTGAACCACACGGACTTCTATGGTTGACAAGACAAAGCACGCTAATTCTACCAGTTGCATCAAAATGACTCCGAACAAGCTTCTCGTGAAGCTCAACATGGTATCTCTGAAACTGCCAAGTTAAATTATTAAAGAAAATCTAGAGAGATAAATACTGACCAGCCATTACCATGAGAAGCATCTGCATTGCAGGGAGACCGGACAGCTTCCTCTGAAAAATCTTCAATACCTTTTTCTGCTATCAAATACTCCAGCATCAGTAATATCCTTACCAGCTCCTGATTTAGAGTTTTTTGACCCAGCTTTTGCTTGGCAAGACGATGACGAGAGATTAGAATTGGCCTTTCAGCAAAAGAAATTATCAAATCACATACTTAAATTCACAATTTGTCCAACTTCCCTACTAACTTAGTAAATTAGAATTAAATTCCAGTAGCAACCTTGATTGTAATTGGCCTAGCTGGCCCATCTCCAGTGTCTTCCTTCTACCTCACACTGTTGTAATGTTCCTCATCACGATAAGATCAAATAAAGCAAAGCAAAATATATAAGGTCAAATAATGAAACACCATCAGTACAAAAAGAAGATAAGATTTTCCCTATCCACAAAACTATAATGGCACAACGCACATTTTTTATGCTTACTGGCTTCACATGATGACACTTATCGAAGATAGTAAAGTATGGAATATCATATATCCGCTAAATTTCATGATCCTCGTGGCAATCCAAGCTCACAATGGCTACCTAGACAGATCCAATCCATCTTAACTTAGAATATCCAGGGATGCCATTCATTGAAGGATTATGAATGGGAATTTCAATAAAATAATTTATCCCCCTCCGACCACACCAAAACGTCTCTCAAACTAGCAAAAGAACTTCCATGGTTAAATCTAACAACACCGCAACTACACTTGGATCTGCAACTTATGAGATGTTGTCCTTGCATGCCAAAATTAAAATTGGTCAGTCTTACCCGATGAATGCAAATGTTATTCCGTGTAACAAGAGAAGCTGCTTGCAATTCCATATGACCAGCCCACGTGCCATCATTTCCCATGGTTTTGCAATAATCCTCAAATGGCGCATCATCCTCCATAAATGGTTCAAACATTTCACGATTTTTCTGTGGCACCCTGAAACACCCATGGTCACCACAGATACCAAAGAAGAACCTTAGTTCCTAGGCTTTTTTTTTTTTTTTTTTATAACGGTCCCAGCGCATCTTGTTTGTGGAAGCATAATCGAGTCTTACCAATTCTCCCTCCAACAATCATGATACAATGCACACCACTAAACACCATAAGAAAAGATAAAGCCAAGACACTTTTATTTACATATTTTCATGATGGATTTTCTCGGGTTGGTACAACAAAAGAAATGCCAAGACTTTTAACTACACTCGACCATAACCCCAAAAAGAGACAACTCGACCCTCTATGTCGATCATGCAAAATCCTCCATCTACTAGTGTCGGTTATTGTCCAAAAAGTAGCAGCTCCTACTCCTCACGCGTGGGCCGTCACACCCATCCCGGTGCATTAGGCGGTGGCGGCGGCAACATCCCCCACATCACTCCATCTCGACGAACGTGAACAGATATGAACTCTTGAATGACCGGGCCCCCAACTAGGCCCACGTCATACATCACTAATGCACGAACCCGAATGAACGTCAGACCAAGGATGGTGGGACAATCGATCTCCACACACTCGACCTCCACGTCTGAAGGAAAGCCGTAAAAGACGCTCCGCGTGATAATAGGGAGCGGCATCTTTCTAATTTGAAATGTTAGTCCCCAAAAGGGGTGAGTATAACCGCTCAGCAGGTAAAAGATCCAATAAACCACTCAATGCATCACATAGAACAATCAAGACATCATAGTATAGTTCATACCATTCATACATCCAAGCATTACTTACCTTGCAGCCATGCACATGTCATCATACGATATATGCATACACATCCATGCATTCATCTTCAAGCATTCATGCATGTACCATTATGCCATATGTGCATATACATTCATGCACTAATCATCAAGTATACATGCATATACCATCATGCCATAGGTGCATATACATCCATGCACTCATCATCAAGCATACATGCATATACCATCATGCCATAGGTGCATATACATCCATGCACTCATCATCAAGCATACATGCATATACCATCATGCCATATGTGCATATACATCCATGCACTCATCTTCAAGCATACATGCATACATGCAACCATACCATGCATGATTAGATTTCAATTTCTCAATTTTTATTCTTCCAATTGAACCGTTATATTTCTCTTTCCCGGGACCAGTATTTGCATCCCACATTTATTGCTCGCACCCAACTTGGCATCACGAGGAGCCTTCGGCACACACCTTCGGGCATCCGGCACACACACTCCGGGCATCTCGTACCCCAACTGGCATCACAAGGTATCCCCTGGCTCACACCTCCGGGCTTCCGGCACCCCCACATCCCGGGCATCTCGAAACTCCCGAGGACATCCGGCACACACACTCCGGGCATCCGGCATTTACACTCCCTGGCCGGGCATCCCGACACTCCCGGGGCATCGTCGGCTCACACCTCCGACGGCATTCCCATTTATCATAGTTCACATTCACATTTATGGCTCAATCAAAACATGGCATATGATATGATGGCAACATGATCATTTTCAGCATTTTGATTCTTATATGTAGTTCCAAATATCATCATATATGCAGCAAGATCCAATCACTTATGACAACACAATCCATGGGGTCCATACAACTTAGAATAATCCATACATCATGACTTTTTTGAAATTTACCAAAATCCAGCTTGCACGATTTCAGAAAACATATTTATTAAATACTCACATGATCTTCAAAAATTATGAAATCTGAACATGTGTTAGTCAAGATGTAAAGGCAGCAACTCCATGAAGAACACATGCCCAAAAGAACTTCACACAAGAAGATATAGTTCACACATTACAGCTTACAAAATTCGGACACATCAGATTGCGCGGTTCTTGAAATATTTTAACTTAAATACCCGAATGGCCTCCAAAAATTATGAAATTTTACCAGGTGATAGTCAAGACCCTAAGGTAGATTTTTCATGAAGACATCAAGGCCGGATTCGTCCTAGATAATTAACTATGGACGGTCGAAGCCCCTGTTCCTCGTACCGAACATTCCAGGTTTAGCTGTCTCTGAAAAATCAAGATTTCACCTACTTATCTTCCTTCATTTCCTCTGAATTTTTGATACATTTTGCCTCAAGGGGTCCACTAAAACTTTCATTAAAGAATCCAGGTGAGATTCTCAAAGGAAATTCACTTTATAGTCCACGAAGTCGCTGGAGTGCAGTACAACATTTCCAGATCTATCGTCTTCAAAGGAAAAATTGTTTCACTAGGCTACACTTGTTAGTTTTACCTCAAATTTGAGTATGTTAGGATTCAAGATGTTCTCTACAACTTTCATGAAGAAGTAGAAATGAAATTCTCAGTAAAAAGTGACATGCAACACATAAAACCAGCAAGAGGTCAACAAAACAGTTTCAGATCTAGCGTTTTCGTAGAGGGAGGGTTTTACCCCTCAAAACTCAGCCATTTTGTCTCAAATTTTATTATGTTATACTTTAAGATGTTGTCTACAACTTTCATGAAGAAGTTGAAACCAAAATCCGACTCAAACCTCGCATGCAAGCCTCTACAACATTCTGGGTCAGGTTGTTTATTTGAAAACAAAATGCTATTTCAAAAACAACACCCATACAACTTTGGTTTTTCTCACCCTAGGCTTAAGAAATTCATCACCTTTCACTAGCACATCCTAGACACAACATGCAAGAGCAGATCAATGGATCTAACTTGCCTCTAAACCGAGCTACGGCGAGCACGATGGCAGCAAATGGTGGACGCACGGGTGGCTGCAGGCAATAGACGAGCAGCTTCCTCCTTCGCGTGGCCTCTTCTCTTCTCTCCTGGTTCCTCACTCTCTCGACAGCCCTCTCTCTCTCTCTTTTCTCTTATGGTCGACAGCCCCCCAAACCAGCCACCCCTTCCTTTTTATTTCCCCTTCAATTCAATCATTAGCCATCATTAGGAGCCACCCAAAGTGACCAATAGGTGAAGCCCTCTTTTTGCCACATGGAAAATCCCATGCATGATGGGCTTGAGGATGGGCCGGCTCCTCCCCCTTGTGGTTGACGGCAGGCCCCTTCATGGGCTTCATGGGCCAAGCCAATTTGGCCCACTTTAGGTCCAATACCCTTGGGCCTAAAGTTCAATCTTTATAAATTCCAATTTTACTTTTTAATAATTCATCTTAATTCCCTCTTTTATAAATTTCAAATTCTCAATTTCATATGGCCATAAAACTTGTAACATTTAAACTATAGGGATCAAATCTATGAGGTGCATAGCCAAGAACAAATTCTTCTTATCAACTTATCCTATAATACTAATTTTAATAACTCATGAACACAAGATACATAATACTTGGTCTTAAAAGTAAGTCAATAGCTAAGGCATAACACAAAGACAAATTTCATTACCTAATCATAGACTTTAATACATCTAGAGGTTGCCTTGAATTTTGGGATGCCACATTTTCTGTCATTAACAATTCTCATCTTTGATGCACATATCAGGTCCATTCTTCAAACACATCACTATGAGAAAAAACCAATGAAAATAAAGGATTCTGTTGAAACTTGAAACAAGCAAAACTGCCGATTTGTGCCATTGCAAAACATTAAAGTTTTATCACGCATGCTAAAAAGTTGATTTATTCTACATTAGTATCGATGCTCTAATTTTTTATTTTCTCAATATCTCCCCAAAAAAATGTCGATTTGCATAATATTGGCACCCTAAAGTAGCAACCGCACGTTCCTGTAGGCTAGAGCAATGCGGGTAACTATAAGTCCATCTTCCTCCTGCACTTGTCAATTTAGGCCAAGATACACCATCCAAATCACAATTAATAGTCAAAAGGTTTTCCTCTCTAGTAAAATAAGAATGTCAAATTGCTCAAGTGATCCTTGTGTTGGTATAGCTCTATGCAACTGTGATTTGTGAGTTGAATATCATCAGGAATAACCACTAGCAGCAGAAATGTATGCTTCAATGTATAATACCCATTTCAACTTTGTCACGACTTACCCCTCGAGGGGAGGGAATAGGTTTAGGAGTATTGCCTAAAGGACGGGCTTAAGACCCATGATTAGTCGTGGACTCTCCCAAGCCCATACCCCCCGTGACATTAGGATATTTTTTAAAAATTTTGGATAAAAGGAGTTGCCACTAGCCTATTGGGGTCGGCTAGAAACCAAGTGAGGCATGGGAGCATGCCTCACTTCCTACACAACCAGAGAATCTAGGTTTGGAGACTTGATTACACTAATTAACCAATTAGTGCCCTTTCGGTACCTAATCTTGTTCATTGTAACAAAATGATTTTTGGCAGACAGTTTGAATTGATTTTATATTTATCCACTAACATGTAAGATGATCATACGGGTGTGCAATCATTAAAGTGATGACCATAACTACCAAGATTCTAATTGCAGTAAAATTAACACATGCCACTAAGCAATTGCGAACATAGTTAAACAGGTAAATAAAACATGTAATATAATCAATATACGAGCAATTAAAGGCCTAAATATACTAGAAAAACAATACATGGTCATTTCTAATAAAAACTTACATCTTTTGGATTTTCGAAATTTTTTAATTTTAAAATTTTAAAAATTTTTTAATTTTTTTATACATTTCTAAAAATATTACTTTAATATTATAATAATATAATACATTTAAAATGAACCAAGTCGAATCCCCGGGTTGGGTCCAACCCGGTTTGGTGAACAAGGCCCAGGATTGGGCCTTACGGCCCGATCCCAGACCGAATCGGGCCAAGTGGCCCGAAACAAGCAGAAACCATTCGAACCGGGCCTGATGTGTAGGCCCAGTCTGGTTTAATTTTTTTTAAAACAAAGCCCACCAGCCCACTACTTAAAACAGCCTAAACCAAGCCTTAACACTCGGCCTAATTACTCAAAACCCTACCCGATTGGGGTTTTGCTCGACTCGGCCAAGACTCGGTTTGTGCCTCCTCTCTCCAGGGCTTCTTCGCAACGAGGCAGGGCAGCCGAGGTGAGGTAGTCAGCATGGGTTGCTAGTGTCGAGTAGAGACAGTGGCAGCAGTGGTGGCATCACGGCTGGGCAGGGGTGGGCTGCTATGTTGTGGAGCAAACGCAGTGGTGATTGGCACGGAGGACTGCAGGCAGCAGCTCGGCTGTTGCAAGTCACGAGCAGAGCAGAGGCGGAGCAGCTCAACTTGGCTTAAGCAGAGGGAAGACAACAGGTGAGCCGACGCAGGTGCGAGCACTGGGCGTGAATGAACGGCGCTTCGGTAGCAACAGGGTGGAGGCAGAGCAGAGGCGAATCAGGGGCACTGTTGCTAGTGTAGTGAGTCGCTCGGAGATGCGGCATCGACAGAAGCGACGGTAGACGTAGTGACAGAGCTTGCGGGTGAGACGGAGCTCCGGTGTTGCAGATCAGGCCAAGGCAAAGCGACGGTGACAGGGGTGTCGCGGCTTCGAGTTGCAACGTCCGACGTGACGGAGCAAGGACCGAGCTTCGGCTCCTGGGCAGCAACCGGCACAGGAGACGAGCGAACAGGGGTGTGGGACTCGATCGGTGCGAGGATTCAGTGATTGCGGAGGCACGGAGGGTAGAAGGCAAAGCATGGCCAGCGATAGATGAGTCGACCGAGGAAGAAGAACATTGTTCTTCTTCCCCTTTTTTTAACTCTCCCTCCCACCCCTGTCTCCTCTCTTTTTAAAATAGATAGGCCCAAAAGCCCAAAACTGGCCCACAATCACCCAAAACCCTACTTGTCTCTTTGACCCGTTCATACCCGATTTCGTGGCCGAAACCCTAGGGTTTCTTGGCGGTGTTGGTGACGGCGGCAACAGACAGTAGAGTGGACGCCAACGACGACATGATGGGTGGCGATGATGGCAATGAGTAGCGGCCAAGGCGGTCGTCGTCGCAGCGGAGGAGAGGTGTCAAGCGAGCGGGAATACGGGTAGAGTAGGGACAGCGGAACTTCGTCGGATCTCGTGTGTTGCAAGTGAGGTGGAGCACAACAGCAGCTAGCAAAACGACGACATGGCGTTTGGCAGAGGTCGCAGGCAAGATGGGCTCACAATTGAGGGGAGCTCCGGCGGTGGCACTGGTAGAGGTGAGCATCTACGCTGGGTCACGACTACCGGCGTCGCTGACGGAGGTAGCAGAGGCTGAAGCAGCTCGGGCAATAGCGAGGGGGCTCGGACGGCGTCGGGTTGAGGCGGCGACGCTCGGACGGCGTCTAAAGTTGCATGGGGTGGCACCCGGCCTAGTGATGGGGTGGAGCTTCATCTACTCCCAGATCTGGGCCTTTGGCCGACTCCCTTGCCTCAGATTTTTGGATCCAAGAGGCTCCGAGTTTGTCCCCCCTCTCTCTCTGGTCTCGGCCGGCTCGGCAGATCGGGAGCAGCGACGACGGGTGTGTCGGCTGTTGGCGTCGGCAGCAACAGCATCAGGTGCAAGGAGTTGGATGGCAGAAGCCCGAACGATGTCAGGCTCGAAGGGCGGCGGCTGTTAAAGGAGAAGTGCGGTGCCTCGACTGGTGTCGGGTTGAGGTGGCAAGGAGGGCAGCGGCTTGGACGGTGTCAGGTAGTGCCGCTGCTGCCCTCCTCCCCTCTGTTCCTTTTCTCTCTAGCTCTCTGTTTTCTCTCCCTTCTCTATTCTTCTCCCCTCTCATTTCTCTCTAACTCTCGTTGGTTTCCCTCCCTTTTTCTCGTTCAAGCTCTCTGCCTTTTCTCTATTTTTGTTCCGGTCTCCCCTTCCTTGTTTCTCTCTAACTCTCGCTGGTTTCCCTCCCTTTTTTCTTTTTCCCATTTTCTGTTATTTAATGTTTTTTTTATGCATTGGAAAATAAAAATTAGGTGTTAACAGCTACCCCTCTTTGAATGTAGCCTCGAAGAGGTTGCATTCAAAGACATAAGACACCTAAATTATTTTGGTGATAGAGAGACCTTAGGTGCATAGGCACGTATCGGGTCAACGGAAATGACTCATAACTATAGAGGTGTGTCTTGTCAATAAGAGGAAGAAAGACTCCGGGCTATAAAAGCATGCCGCGTCATAGGAAGAATGACTCTGGGCTACAAAACTCATAGTGTCATAAAAAGGACTCTGGACTACAAAACTCTCTGGGCTACAAAAGCTCTCTGGGTTACAAAGCTCACCGTGTCATAGGAAGAAAGACTCTGGGCTACAAAGCTCTCTGGGCTACAAAGCTCACCGTGTAATAAGAAGGACTTTGGGCTACAAAAGCTCTCCGAGCTACAAAGCACACCTTGTCATAGGAAGAAGGAAAGACTCCGGGCTACAGAAGCCCACCGGGTAACAAGAAGAAAGAAAACTCCAGGATACAAAGCTCTTTAGGTCATAAGAAGAGAGAAGACTCCAGGATATAAGGCTCTCCGAGTCATAAGAAGAGAGAAGACTCCGGGATACAAAGCTATTCGGGTCGTAAGAAGAGAAAAGACTCCAAGATACGAAGCTCTCAAGGTCATAAGAAGAGAAAAGACTTCAGGATACAAAGCTCTCCGGGTCATAAGAAGAAGAGAAGACTCCAGGATACAAAGCTCTCCGGGTTATAAGAAGAAGAGAAAAGAATGAGGTCTCATCGTGTACGAACGAGTTTCGACTAGGTATGATAGTCTTATCATGTACGAACGGGTTTCAACTGGGATGCGGACAAGTGTGGTTTATGGATGAATCCACCAATCTTGGAAATGGCATGGTTTAAGGCCAACCATGAACCTTTGGAGATAACATGATTTAAGGTTGACCGTGAATATTTGGAGATGATGTGGTTTAAGGCTGACCATGAACCTTTGGTTTTTTTTTTTTTTTTTTTTTTTGTTTTTTTAGGGAAGCACCCGCTAACCCCTTGAAAATTGCATGGCTTCATTGAGAAATCCTGTCAAACTCAACTTGAGCAAATGTCATTAGAGACGTCATCAAGAGACGTATTGACAATATTGCAGCATTAATTGAACAAAATAATCAAGCTAAGTCCGACTGCATTAGAAAAACATTCGATGTCCACCAGCATCATGTGGCACAAAACTGTCATCTTGCTCGTGGATATATCATTAATCATCAAATTCTCTAAGAGACAAGTTCGCATCAGAATGGCTATGACTCGAGAAAAAGGCTCATTAAGCATGCCAAACTAGAACTTCTTAGTTAGAAAGGCTTTCTCACACACTCTCGATAAAATAGTTGTTTGATCCCATCCATTTGCATGGAAAATAGCTCATTGCTGAGGGTTTCTCATATAACCTGTGTCAAAGGCTTTCGGAAACGTTTGCGATGAGCACAATCTGATCGATCAAAAAGGTCTTTTGAAAGGACCGCAATATAGGCTTGGTTAGGGCTTACACAAAGGAATGATTGCTTTGAGGCCAATAAAGGAACATTTGTCACTATCTTCATCGGGTTTACGAGTCGAGAACTTGGAAGATAAGACAAGATAGAATTACTTCCACTCCTTCAAGCAATAGCTTCTTCGTGGCATTTTCATTTTCACTCAAACCATCCTAATCAGAAGAGACTTCGGAAGAGGGTTGTAACGTTGGCTCAGGAGAGGCTCGAAAAGCTTAAAATTTTCAAGAGGGTTTTTAAGAGTTGGTGATCATCATGGCATCGTGACCGGGTCACTCGATCTTTCAAAAGCATTTGGCTTTTGAAACACAACACATCTAGAAAGTCCCTTGGCTAATCATTTATGCATGGGAGCTTTGCTCTTTTCTCTAATGTCCTTTGCTCTTGCGATGATTTTTTTTTTGCGTAGGCATTTGGACTTTGATAATTTTTTCTTCTACATAAGATGTAGCTTTTTGGCTTTTTTTTTTTTTACGGGCATTGGCCTTACTTTTACCAGGCACACTGCTTTTTCATGCCCCTTTGTTTGTCGAACTCTTTGTTCTTTGAATTTTTGTAGCTCTTATGACTTTCGAGATGTTTTTCACATTTTCTCGTAACTGTCAATTGTATTTGGTCAATTCTTATGCCTTGCCCTAGTGAAGGGAGATGATCACTGCTCGAGGTTCAGAAATGAATAATCAGGCCCAAATTGGTTAAAGCAATGGGTATCGGTGTTTGGGTAGAGAAAGAAATGCTCTTCTTCACCTTGGGACGAGTCAAGCTTTGATGAGAATTCCTCTGAAGCTATCACCAAAAGATTGATGCAAGTGAAAATAATAGAATCTTTTTTGATCTTTCGCTCTACACACGATTGTAACCCCTTATGTTACCCTAGTGTAGGGTTCTTCTCGACAGGGGTACTTTGAATGATCATCTTTATTCAGCCCAAAAGGTTAGCAAGAGACCAGTGCAATGCCTGAGATTGATGAATGAAATGCTTTTGTCATTTCGATCTTTGTGCTCAACGAGGATGAATCTTTCGTCCTAAGAGAATGTCACTTTTCACTCAACTCTCAAAAGTGTTTAAAGGACGTGTTTGGAAATGGACTTGCCTTTCTTCATCCTAAGCACTTCTTGTTTGGCATGGTTAACGTCTCCATCTCACTCTGTCGAGATCATTTGAGTAGATCAATCTCCATTGGAAAATTTGATTGAAAATGAATAACCCACAAAGCAAGAAAACAACTTTGAGATAGAAAAGGATATTCAAAAAGTTTGTGGAAAGTTTTTTTTTTCTCAACTATTCATTTTTGCGCTTGTTTCTAGAAAAACGCAAAAGTTTTTTTTTGTAGTGGAAATTCTCCGTTTTTTTATTCCTTTTTTTAAAGAAAAAAAATGAGAAGGGTACTTAGCTGCGGCATGGTGACTCGGTAACCCTGTAAAGAATGTGAAAGAATATGTTAGTGTAAAAATCTTTCAGGATTGAAATGTTGGAAATGATACATTGTTACCCTTCATTCGCTTTCATCTTTTAGGCATTAACATCTCTTGGATCCACCTTCGTGGATATTTGGTAACTCGACAATACCATTCCCTTGCATTCGCCCTTAAGTGCTTGATATCTTCCGATTCCTTGGTGGAAGGCACCGCTTCTACGGTCAATGTGCAACTTTATTTTTTTTTTTTCATTTATCACCCTGTAAGAAGAGGAGATGAAATAGGTTATCTCCATACTCAATTAGGTTCAATTGAGGAATGATACATCCTTTTTTGATGGATTTGACAATGTTGTTCCAGCACACTTCATTGGTGGGGTGAAGGAGAGATTTTTCTCTAAATCAAACGTTGTTCTCCCACTCTTTATATGACAAACCTTTGTTCTGTTTGAATCTGTCCTGTATCAAAGAAAAGGACATGTCATTTTTTATGCTGAAGAGAATCAAGTTTAGGAACGAGATACATCCTTTTCAAAGTCGGGTGATCAACATCCTAAGGTATCTCTCATGGAGGAAGGGATAATATTGTGCCTTTCTTTAATTTGAATCCTTCTTTGTTGAAGATGAATATGACTTAATAATGCTCCATCGCATTTGTTGGGAACGTTACAAAACTTGGCACTCTTGATGTCTCCTTGACAATGAGGAGAAAGTTATGTCAGAAATGGTATCGAAATGAATAACTGGAATCAATACAATTTACTCTTCCTTTGATTTCGCCTTTTGGATGCTTGCCAACTCCCTTCATTTGTCTCAACATGCAAAGTGAACGAGATCAATGGGTTGTTTTGGCATCTAAGAAATTTGCGAATAACAAAACTTCCTAGAATGGAATTCAACTTTTTTCCACCTCTATGGAAAATTGGCGCCGAGGATGCTCCGACGCATGCTTACTCCTCCAGTTCTATGAGTCTACACTTTTATCTTTTAGAATGAGCAAATGTCAATCTCAAATAAACTCATCGTCCTACCGAAGAAAGCGATTTTGTGAAGAGAGGGCCTTAAGCAAAGTTTTCTTGAAATTCATTTTGGAAGGTAGACGTAAAGATTCACTTGAAACACTTCGGAATCCATTTTTTTTTTTTTTTTAAGGGATGATTTTCATGAAGTTGAAATCCATCATAAAAAAAATGAGTCACATGATTTACAAAGGCATTAATTGGATTCACAGTCAAAACTCAAAATGGAAAACACGACTCTTAACAAGAGTAAAGACAGTAATAAAATACAAGGAACTCTTGCACAAATGAAAGTAAAAATCAACTCTTGTCCTAGTTCTTGAACACTTCTCTATGTGGTCAAACACGAAATTTCTTGGAGCATTACACATAACCTACAGAAAGATGACAATATCAGTACATGAATGAGAGAAAATGCTATCTTAATGAGGTCACTTCTTACAATAAAATCGAGGCGACGATAAATACCCCACAATCCTTATTATGGGATTTTAATATTTCGCCAAGATTTTATCATAAGAGAAGACATCATTAAAATTATCAATACACTGCCATCAATCGAATATCCACTTTTATTCCAAAAGTTTCGTATGCAAAAGTGTCTTTGATTTTTGAAAGATTGATTTGTGATTTTACTCCTAGAAAAATGAAGTGATTTCTATTTTGAGGAATTTGTACACAAAATGATTTGCATTATAGTCCCAAAATGTGAGAATGAGAAAATTTGATAAAAAATGCAATTTCAATTTTTGTGCCCCAATATAAAATCACAACTTGAAAGTTTTTTTCTTCTTTCTTTTTTTTTTCGAAATGATTTTGAGCCCATAACTAGAAATTTAAACAAAACCATGTGTTCAACAGGGCCAAATCAAAATGTTTAGAACTTGCATTCAAATGCTCACTTGTCAAAAGTGATTGTCAATTTTTCAATCATAAGTTTGCATCACCGAGGGCATTCGATTGATTTCTACAAATTTCAAGATGAAAATGCAATACAAAATGAGCAAATAAAAAGGGAAATAATACTTACAATGGGTGCCGACCTTTGTCTCATGTTTTTTTTTTTTAATCACATAGATATGCACATGGAATGTGGTTTGATTTCTACTCTATACAGCCCAAAATGGAGCCATGGGATCACATGATTGAACCAACAAGCTCGTGGCTAGGTTGTGTTACCCATGACTACGGCTTCATCAAAGAACCAACCTGTGTCGCATGCTCGCAGACCGGGGTGGGTACCTTCAACGTGAAGAAAGAAATTTCGGGGTAGAGATGGGCGACTCGTACTACGCGGTTGTAGTTGGAGTGGTATCCACCTCAACACCATCCTAAGTGATCCTATGCGGCCCAGGTCCAACGGCAGGTTGTGTGTGCTAGGGTGTAATGCAATACAAAAGACACATGCACAACAATTTATAGGCAAACAACACTCCATACATAAAAAATAAACCATACATTCCAACACCTCCTTGCAAGACAAAGGTGAACAAACACTTCTCCTTATTCCTCCCATTCTAAAAACATTTAACACCTTTAATGTTAGGGACGTACTTGGAATCCTCATTGCCAAATAAAAATATTTTTGAACAAGATTAATTTTGGCCTAAGTCATCTAAGGTTCAAAACCAAGTCCCTAGCGAAGTCGCCAAGTACCCTTCGGGGGGAGGGAACAGGTTTAGGGGTATTGCCTAAAGGACGGGCCTAAGGCACATGATTAGGCGTGGACTCTCCCAAGCCCATACCCCGCATGACATTGGGATATTCTTTAAAAATTTTGGATAAAATGAGTCATCACTAACCTATTGGGGTCGGCTAGAAACCAAGTGAAGCACGGGAGCATGCCTCACTTCCTATGCATCTAGAGAATCTAGGTTCAGGGATTTTAGTACACTAATTAATCAATTAGTGCCATTTCGGTACCTAATCTTATTCATTTTAACAAACTGATTTTTGGTAGACAGTTTGAATTGATTTTATACTTATCCACTAACATGTAAGATCATCATACGGGTGTGCAATCATTAAAGTAATGACTATAACTACCAAGATTCTAATTACAGTAAAATTAACACATGCCACTAAGCAATTACGAACATAGTTAAACAGGTAAATAAAACATGTAATATAATCAATTATGAGCAATTAAAGGCCTAAATATACTAGAAAAGCAATACATGGTCATTTCTAATCAAAACCTACATCTTTTGGATTTTCAAAATTTTTTAATTTTAATTTTAAAAAAATTTTATATATTTTTTTAAATATTATTTTAATATTATAATAATATAATATATTTAAAATGAACCGGGTCGGATCCTCGGGTTGGGTCCAACACGGTTTGGTGAACAGGGCCGGGATCGGGTCTTACGGCCCGATCCCAGACCAAATCGAGCCAGGCGACTCGAAACAAGCAAAAACCAATCGGACTGAGCCTAATGTGTAGGCCCAGTCTGGTTTAATTTTTTTTAAAACAAAGCCCACTAGCCCACTACTTCAAACAACCTAAACCAAGCCCTAACATTAGGCCCAAATTACTCAAAACCCTACCCGATGGGGGTTTTGCCAGACCCGGCCAAGACCCGATTTGTGCCTCCTCTCTCCAGGGCTTCTTCGCAGCGAGGCACGGCGACGCAGTGTCGGAAGTTGGTCACGGCGGCAAGGCAGGACGAGGTGCGGTAGCCGGCATGGGTTGCTGGTGTCGAGTAGAAACAGTGGCGGCGGCGGTGGCATCACGGCTAGGCAGGGGCGGGCTGCTGCGTTGTGGAGCAGACGCAGTGGCGACTGGCATGAAGGACTGCAAGCGGGGGATTGGTTGTTGCAAGTCACGGGTAGAGCAAATGCGGAGCGGCTCAACTCAGCTCGAGCGAAGGAAGACAGTAGGCGAGCCGACGCAGGTGCGGGCGCTGGGCGTGAGCGAACGGCGCTCCGGCAGTAACAGGGCAAAGGTAGACTAGAGGCAGATCAGGGGCACTGTTGCTGGTGCAATGAGTCGCTTGGAGATGCCGCATCTAGCGCAACGAGTTGCAACATCTAGCGCAATGGAGCAAGGACCGAGCTTTGGTTGTTGGGCGGCAACCGGCATGGGAGACGAGCGGACAGGGGCGCGAGGCTCGATCGGTGCGGGGATTTGGTGACTACGGAGGCACTGCGAGTAGAAGGCAAAGCGTGGCCAGCAGTAGATGAGTCGACTGGGGAAGAAGAACACTGTTCTTCTTCCCTTTTTTTTTAACTCTCCCTCCCACCCTTGTCTCCTCTCTTTTTAAAACAGACAGGCTCAAAAGCCTAAAGGCCCAAAATCAGTCCACACTCGCCCAAAACCCTACCCGTCTCTTTGACCCAGTTCATACCTAATTTTGTGGCCGAAACCCTAGGATTTCTTAGCAGTGTTGGCGACGGTGGCGACGGACGGTAGCGTGGACGGCGGCGGAGATGCAACGGTGGCGGTGATGGCGACGAATAGCAACGCTGGCAGGTCGTCGGAGGTGGAGGAGCGGTGTCGGGCGAGCAGAATACAAGTAGAGTAGGGACAGCAGCAACTTCATCGGATCTCGCGAGTTGCAGGTGAGGCGGAGCGTGATGGTAGCTAGCAAAACGGCGACGTGGCGTTCGACATAAGGTCGCAAGCGAGATGGGCTCACGGTTGAGAGGAGCTCCGGTAGTGGTGCAAGTAGAGGCGAGCGTCTATGTTGGGTCACGGCTACAGGTGTCGGTGACAGAGGCAAAAGAGGCTGAAGCGGCTCGGGTAGCAGAGAGGGGCCTCGGACGGCGTCGGGTTGAGGCGGCGTGCCTCAGACGACGTTTGGAGTTGGATGGGGTGGCAATCGGCCTGGTGATAAGCTTTTGGCCGACTCCCCTGCCTCAGATTTTTGGATTTGACAGGCTCCGAGTTCGTCCTCCCTCTCCTTCGGTCTCGGCCAGCGGCGGCGTCGAGCAGCGGCGGCAACGAGTGTTGCGGCTGTTGGCGTCGGCAGCAACGGTGTCAGGTGCAGGGAGTTGAACGGCAGGAGCTCGACCAGCGTCAAGCTCGGAGGGCGGCGGCTTTTAAAGGGTGGTAGGAGAAGTGCAGTGCCTAGGCTAGCATTGGGTTGAGGCGGTGAGTAGGGCAGCGGCTCAGACGGCGTCAGGCAGTGCCGCCGCTGCCCTCCTCCCTTCCGTTCCTTCTCTCTCTAACTCTCTATTTTCTCTCCCTTCTCTATTCTTCTCCCCTCTGGTTTCTCTCTAACTCTCACTAGTTTCCCTCCCTTTTTCTCGTTCAAGCTCTCTACCTTTTCTCTGTTTTTGTTCCGATCTCCCCCTCCCTATTTCTCTCGGTTGCTCCCTAGGGTTTCTTGCACGAAGATGGAGGAGGAAGAAGGCTAGCATGGGCCAGGCCAAAAAGGAAACGGGCTTGGGCCGTGCAAAGGGAAAAATAGGCATTTTTTTTTATTTTTCTTTTCTTTTTTTTCTTGTTTTGTTATTTTGTTATTTTTCTTTTTTCATTTTTTTTTCTCTTTTTCTCTTTTTTCTCTAATTTAATTTTTTTATGTATTGGAAAATAAAAATTAGGTGTCAACAAACTTGGTTTTTTCTTCCAAAGGCATACTATTTCAGTGTCTATATAAGTGTGAGATCCATCAATACTAACAGAAAAAGTTCAAGAACAAAATGCACCAAATAAAGTTCAGATTCAGATCACTAAGCACTAATATAAATGAGGACAACATCACCAAGTGAAAAAACCCCTGCAAACAGAATTCCTACAGCTTGAAAAAGAGAAATCTGCACTCCACATACCAATATGTACTGAACAACCATACTCCGGTACTTTCCATGTTCATTTTCACTGCCTTCCAACTAATCTGCAAGGGCCCTGATTAACAAGGTCAGATAACGATGAGAATTCCAAAAATAGCAAAGGCATTTCTATAAACAAAAGCTCCATTCAAGGCTGTAAGATTACCTGGAGGATGGATAATTCAAATACGCTTGATGAAAATGGGGATGAGGAACATGGTTTGTTTCTCTAGGACATTGTACAATAGTGACAGAATTTTACAAAGCAATTTAGTTGGATCTTGGAAGAGTCAATTAAATTTCCTCGATACTAAGGTAGAGAGCTACAAATAGAGCTCTTCTCTAAGATATGTTTCCGGATGCAGTGTATCAGACAGAATGATGCATCATATGAAAATGCAATAGCTTTTCCAACAGAGGATTTTCTAGTACATCAATGATAGCATTCCAGAACTGGTGTACAATAAAATGCAATGCGTGTTGTGTTCCGACGACAGAGTGGTAATGCGATGAGAATACCATTGACCTTCTACAACAGAGAGGAATGCTGTCATCTTACAAAACAAACCAATTCCTGGAAACATTCAATAAAAAATCATGAACAAGTCGGTGATCTTTTCTAACAAGGAACACAGACCTGAAAAAGCAATTACCATCTGCAGTCACCTGGACAATTTTCAGGCCCAGAGCATCAAGCGACCTTGGAACTGCGTGTTATCTGATTGCCTCCCTTGCTTTTTGACCTGTTCATCAACGCATACCACATTCACGTCTGCTCAGAATCCGAAAACAACCACGAACGAAGACTCCAACCAAGAATTTAGCCAAACGCACGTCCACCAAAGCTCAATTTCGAGGCCTCGGCGCAACAAACAGACTATCACGGCAATTGAAACTTTCGAATTTCTTTGGAGACAAGATATGCAGCCTCATCAAAGAGCAGGCAATAGTTACAAATGCCTAAATAGATGGAAATTGCAACCATAAGTAGCGAAGGAAATCGCTGACATGAGGCTATTTTTGTCACACCCCAAAACCATCCTAAATGTGGGATGACACAACCATCCTTCCACTCGAAGGAGATAACCTCAAAGCTCTCAAAATCCAACTCCTAAAAGTGCCCACATCCATATTGCTCTCATACCTACTCATAGTTAGTCAAGGAACCTGAAAAAGATTGGAAAATAGAGGGGTGTCAGTAAGTAGTGCATCTCTTCTAAG
The DNA here is from genome assembly GCA_016097485.1 of Eucalyptus sideroxylon x Eucalyptus melliodora. Taxonomy (NCBI): domain Eukaryota; kingdom Viridiplantae; phylum Streptophyta; class Magnoliopsida; order Myrtales; family Myrtaceae; genus Eucalyptus; species Eucalyptus sideroxylon x Eucalyptus melliodora. The sequence goes on along the minus strand of CM027831.1, from coordinate 19,228,009 downwards.
TAGATCAAGCACCCACTATGTATATTTACAAAACCAAACTACAACTCTTTTAACTCGAATCTAGAATATAACAAATATACAGTAAAATAATAAGTACATATGCTTCAACATAGCTATTTTTATAGTAGAAATAATCATTTCACAATAATATCAAAACAAGCATTAATGGTCTAATCTATTTATCAATCTCATTAATTTACATGCCAATGGTCCATTCCATTGGTTAATCTCATACCATATATCAATTGTCTAATGAAATTACACATCGATGGTCTATTTCAACGACTAATCTTAAATCACACCGATGGTCCATTCCATCAACCAAACTCAAATTACACATAGGGTGCAAATGGTAATGTTTCTGTTCTTTTTTTGTTCCAGGGAGCAGAAACAAAAAAAAAAATGTGTTTGTTCCGAGAACAATTTTTGAATAAAAGAACGTGTTTGGTAACGTTTGTTCCGGGAATAAAAAATGAATAGAAGCACGTTTGGTAAATTTTATTCTTTTTTTATTTCTTTTAATTTTTTAAACATTTTTATTTTATTTTTCATTTTTTCCTTTCTTTTTTATTTTTTCTTTTTTCGGCCGGTCACGGGCCTCCGGCGACCGGCCGACGGGGCCGGCAGCCTCGCCTTGGCTGGGCGAGCCCGAGCTCACCCAGCCAAGGCAAGGCTCGGTGTCGACGGCGTGGGCGAGGCCGAGCCTCGCCTTTGCTTCAGGGCGACCTCGGGCTCGCCCAAATCCGGCGAGGCCGAGCCTCGCCTTGGCTGGGCGAGCTCGAGCTCTCCAAGATCCACGAGGCCAAGCCTCGCCGGGGACCGGCGACGCTCCGGTGAGGTTGCCGACCCTCGAGGGCTTCGCCGGCCCTTGACGGTCGGTTGCCGGCCATGGCCGAGGCCGGCAACAGGCCAAAGAAAAAAGAAGAAAAAAAGAAGAAGAAAAGAAAAGAAAAAAGAAGAGAAGCGTTTCTGAAGAAGTGTTTCTTTTCTCCAAAAACAACTATTTTGTATTTCTTTTTTTTGCTTCAATTTTGTTCCAGGAACAAAAAAACAAAAAAAGAACAGAAACGCAACCAAACGCGTTTCTGTTCTTTTTTTGTTCCCGGGAACAAAATCCGTACAGAAGTGTTCCAGAAACGTTTCTTTGGAACGTTTCCATGCACACCCATAGATAGCCCATTCGACCAAACTCATATCACATGCCAATAGTCTACTCCATTGACCAATTCGTTGCTCAATATCAAATCATGATCATGATACAACGACTAGTGATGAGGTGATCAAGATTCCCCCTTGACAAGGTCTTCACCTATTATTAGCCGGTGGCTCGGCCCACAAAGATATCCTAGACTAGTATGCGCATAACCACAAGCCTATCGCTAGGCTCATAGCGATATTGAGCATTAATATTGTGACATCCTGGATTTTCAATCCTGTTTTCAATTGAATAAATCGGGCTTTTCATCAACACGCTTATAGTGCTATTTTCAGAGCCGATTACTTGTAAGATAACTAGACTATCCAGGGAAGTCATTAAAAGATTTTAAGGTAATAGACTTGAGAATTTGACCAGGAATCAGCTACTTGACTGTGCTCATCTTTAGAGGTCATTATGGCACATATTTAAGTCAATTAGAAATCAGAAATAGGTCAATTTGACTGAGATGTATGGCTAAATGTGGGTGACTCCACTAAATTGGAAAATTCTCATCGACCGGCACTAGGCTAATTTTTCTATCGTTTTGGCATCATGTGTCCATATTTGAATCATCGAGATTTTCACAACAACGGAGAGTCGCCAATGTGTCGAATGGGTTCATTGTGGTTCGAAGAAAATCGACCACGTGTCATTTGCACTAAAAATTTCTGAAAGCTACGCGGTAGTTTAGGTCACGCTAAAAACCCGCTAGAGTGAAATTAATCGCGAATTTGAATCCGATTTCAGAAATTGAAAGTTCTGTCATATCAGAAGATTTTCTGCAAACTAAGACTTTTTGGGAAAAAGTCATCCTAGGACTGTGTTTGTTCAAAAAAAGTCGGGGACCATTTTTTATTACACGGTGGGGATGCAAGATAGTTCAACTGGTGTGAAAAAATATCAATTTGATTATTGACTCGATAACGGAATTTATAGAAGCTGAATTGGATGGATTCAAGAAGTATTTAGTGTCACCAAGCCAAATTCGTATGCCCCCATCCATGACTTATGGACCACTTCAAATAAGCTTCTAGAAGTGTGGTGGTGGCTAATTTCCAACCTAGGGATGTAGCTGGTGGATAGGAATGGTCAAGGGGACCAAATGAAGATAGGAAGGCCAAGGTAGGCCCCCTCTATCCCTTCTTCTTCCCTTTTCCTTCCTCTTTCTGTCGTAGAATGCTTCCCTCTCCTTCTTCTTCATCTTCGAACACCAACAACTAGCAGAGAAGCCGCCGAAACCAGCCAGCAAGCCGTCGCACCACCACCTGGAGCTGGAGCCCCTCAGACCGTCTACGTGTGCCCGTCGCCCCCCGCCTTGCCATGCCCAGCTCGCCTCCGTCTATGATAGTATGATTTTCCACTTTTGTTTTCAATGGAATAAGTCGGGCTTTTCATCGACGTGTCTATAGTGCTATTTTCTGAGCTAATCACTTATGAGATAACTAGACTAGTTAGGGAAGTCAGTAAGGGATTTTAATGCAACAGGCTTAAGAATTCGACCAGGAATCGACTGCTCGATTGTGTTAGTCTGCAAGGGTCATTACGACACAGTTGAAAATCTGTCAGAGACCGGAAATAGGTCGATTTGACTAAAGTAAATAATTAAGCATGGGTGATTCCACTTAATTACAAAAAAATTATCGTCAATCGGTACTAAACTGATTTTTCTGTTGTTTTGGTACCCTGTGTTTGTAATTGAAACCTCGAGATTTTTCATGACAATCGAGAGTTGCCAATGAGTCGAAGACGTACATAGTGACTCAAAAATAATCAACCACGAGTCCATTGCACTAAAAATCCCAAAAAAAACTACATGATAGTTTAGGCCGTACGAAACCACGTTTGACTGAATTTAACTGCAAAATTTATTTTGATTTCAGAAATTGAGAACTTTCATTTGTCACGACTAATTATCGGAATGTTGTTGTATCTTTTCAAGAATTATGGACAAACAAGAATTGTGATGGATAATGGAAAATCCAATGAATTAAAGAAAGGTGAGGAAAGTCATATCTCAAAGTGAATTTTAGTCCTTGGTGTGGAACAAATTGAGATCCGTATAATAAGGGTTTATGTGGGCTTAATCTTTGCTAACTAAGGTTATAAATAAATAAAATGAAAAAGGGAAAAGTTGATGAAATGGCTGTAAAATTTGGATGGGTGCCCATCAAGAGAGATTTCACCAATGTTTGCATTTCATTTGTGCAAGATAAGGTTGCGTAAGATTAGTGGGCTACTTGAAAGTTCTATGGTGTCACGCCCCGACTCTCGGTCACGTGACCATCCTTCAAGCTTGGTCGATTTTATTATGCGATATCCCCAGGACTACATATCACCGACCCTTTCATTTTTATATGCACATGCGGAAGCAGTTATAAATCCCCAGACAATAAAACAATGGGATATACAAGTAGGACTAGGAAATTGAACCTGAAAACCACACCATTGCAATCATATACAAGCCATATTAAAACGATTGGTTTCTACTCAAATTGATTCTATAGCAAACGTCATCAGGATCCTACTCCGGATCATCCTCGGGGTTCTCCTCCTGATACTCCTCTTTGGGTTCCTCATCAGGGTTTTCCTCATCAAGTTCCTCCTCCTTAAGCTCCTCATTCAGGCCCTGAAATGGTTATTCAATAACCACTGAGACAACGTCTCAGCAAGTTCTACCCTCTAAAACCCGATTAGTAAACTAATACACATTAGCGCTGCCTATGCACAACATGAGTCGGAGGACTTACCTTGGCCTCAGATTCCACCTGCATATTAGCACAAATCAAATAGGCACTCAAGCAATAACATCGCAGATCGAAGCATCGATCTGATCGACTTAGTCGATTTCACATCAGGAAGACCACTCACGATCTTCTCCCTTCAATCATTCAATTCACAACATCAAACCAAGGCAATGAATCACATCAAGTCACACTCAGATCGAATCATCGATCAATCAACCTAATCAATTCCAAGCCAATCAGACCATTTCTAGGTCATTCATCCAACACCAAGCAATTCCTTAGATTTAGTGGCTTTACAGTCCCACCCGACCTTTCTAAGATTTAGTGGCTTTATGGTCCCACCCGACCTTATCAATATCTAGTGGCTTTACGGTCCCACCCGACCTTTCCAAGATTTAGTGGCTTTATGGTCCCACCCGACCTTATCAATATCTAGTGGCTTTACGGTCCCACCCGACCTTTCCAAGATTTAGTGGCTTTATGGTCCCACCCGACCTTATCAATATCTAGTGGCTTTACGGTCCCACCCGACCTTATCAATATCTAGTGGCTTTACGGTCCCACCCGACCTTATCAATATCTAGTGGCTTTACGGTCCCACCCGACCTTTCCAAGATTTAGTGGCTTTATGGTCCCACCCGACCTTTTTTTTTTTTTTTACGATGTCATGCTCCGTCACCGAGCCACGTGCATTCTCTAAGGCTACCTTTTCGCCAAGATGACATATTCAACCACCCAGCCACGTGACATTCTAATTCACTAGGCCACGTGAATCCTCCAGGTGATTTACCACTTCACTTTCGATACTAACAACCGATTCTCGACCGATTCTCAATCACAAGGCCAAAATTGCCTTATTTAATAACATACTTAAAAATGCACCATTAAATCAATTCGACACAAATTAAAGCTCAAATAAATAAACGGACCGCTCCACGACAATCAGCATGAAATTCCGGTCACTGGCCATTCCAGTTGGATTTCCGGAAAATAAATAATTAAATAATTAATTTCGAAAATTAATTAAATAAATACAATAAATTCAATTTAGCACAATACAAAGCTCAATTAAATAAACGGTCTGCGCCACCATCATCAGCATAAAATTCCGGTCACTAGCCATTCTAGTTGAATTTCCGGGAAATAAATCATTAAATAATTAATTTCCAAAATTAATATTTAATTCTTAAAAATTCCACCTAGGCCCGATTTGCTTAATTAACACCCGATAAGGGACGGGAAAAATCCCAAGAAGCATCCAATAAATACTACAAGCAATTCTCTATCTAATTACACTAACCACACAACTAACATGCAAAGCAATTAACTAATAATCACTAATCAATTCTAATCTAACAACCTAATTACACTTAATTAACACTAATCAACCTTTAAGTGTAATTAGCACACTAAGGTGGGGCGAAGCAGCGACGGCGGCGGCGCGGCGGCTCCGGCGCGGCGGCGTCCAAGCAGCTGGTCGCGGTTCCTTCCGGCGACGCTGGACGCCGCTTCACTTTCGCTTTTACGCTTTCTGCTCCGCACCAAAGAGAGGAGGGAGAGAGGGGCGGAAGAGAGGGCGTGCGGTGAGGTGCGGCCAACCGCGGAGCAACGGCGGCGGCTCCGGCTTCGGTGGGCGACGACGGCGGCGAGAGGCGGCGATGGCAGCTCGATCTCCGCTGGTCTTCGGCTCCCATGGAGGTTTGAAGAAAAGAAGAAGAAGATGGGGGAGATCCGTCGACGGAGGAGAGAGGAGAGGAAGAGAAAACCAATTTTTCTTTCTTTTCTCTCACTCTCTCTCTCTCTTAGGTCAGCCACACGTGGGCCACCACCAGCTGTCCACCACCTTCATTTTTTACAAATATGCCCCCTTCTAGAAGCATTTAGGTAGGCCAAAGTGTGGGGGTAGAGGTGGCATACGAATTTTGCCAAGTTTCCATTCCAATTGAGCCCTAATTCCTCTTGAATTGAATCAAATTGACCCCCATTAATTTATTCAATACTTCAATTGAATATTCTCCTCATCCAATAGCCCGTCTCGCATCTCAATTTTGTGTTCCTTTTTAATCCCCGACTCCAATTGCATAGAAATGACCTGATTAATTCAATTGAAATTAACACCGAAAATTCTGGATGTCACATATGGTTTAAACTATAATAGAAAAAGTACTACAAGACCTGGAAATTAGAGAGAGAGGGGCCCTCCATGAACTACTTTTCTTTTGAACCGTGTGACACTTATCCCGCTCCTTTCTCTTCCCTTTCTTTTTCTTTCCTTTCCTTTTCATAGTCATAAAAAAAACCTTGTCTTCTTCTTCTTTACGCTAGGATATTCGGCCTCCCAACTTCCCCTTAGACGACAAACTAGCAACCAAGAAAACAGAGGAAGGCGTTGTTTTGACGTTACAAATTTTCTAGACCCACAGAAGCTTCAACCCAACTACCTTTATGTTTTGTTTTTCTTGGCTATGGCTTTTATTTGAGGATCAACCATGATCGCCAGCAAGCTCTTAGTCCTCCAAAAATTGCACAACTCCTACTTTTTTTGTATCAAAAACTGAGCAACTCATTCCACGGTTGTTGTCGCCAACCAACAGCCCATCATTTTGTAATTTGACCTCACTATCCTCACCGGAGGCAGCCCTCACCTTGCCGTTGCTGCTGTCTTGTTGTGGGGACTCTTGCCACACCGGTGCAACCAATCATTCGAGCAAAACGCTCGCCGCCTCGCCTCCTAGAAACTCCTATTGTTGTTGCTCAGTCCGGCTTAGCTAAGTAACCGACTTCTCAGCGTAGGCGAGAGAGCCTCGCCGACCTGAGAAGAGCCATCTTGAGGTGTCCCAGCACCTCTTGGAGTCGAGACCTTGCCACCGGCACAGGAAGTACGTTGTTTTAACATGGGCGAGTTGTTTTCCTAAAACTTGATTAGGGGCTATGTACATCTGTTTTTGGGTTGAAATTAGTTAAGAAATGTTTAGATAAGATTAAATATAGTTTAGTGTTAGTTTAGAAAGGTTACATTAGCCATAGAATGGCTTAGTCTTCGTTTAAATAACAAGATCAAAACCGTAGAAGACAGTTTGGCCAAGAATAGAGACTGTTCTCCAGAACTAATTTCTAGACGCGTGCGGTTTGTTATTTTTGTAGACTGAGATGTGTTGCGATTTTGAAGTGAATTCCTTTTGAAAAAATGTTTTAGACACCTTCAATCATAACATATAATTTTCTCAGGATTTTTAGGAATTAAAAAAGAAGACGATTTTAGCTCCGTTATCTTTAAATGAAAAGTTGGATTACACTAGAAATCCTAACCCTCGGGGTTCGAATTTCCAAACGGTACCTTCACAAAAGTTGTTTGTTGCATATTCTTGTTTAACATACTCGAATTTCAAATCAAACGGACCTGTTTCGGACCCCAATCTAAGCTGATTTCGGAAAACAGACTCACTGGAAACGGACCCGATTTTGTTACTATATTGAGTGAATTATTGGGCCAAATCAAGAGGGATCTAGGCCTCGGTGTTTGTACGAAAATTGTTTGTTTACGTGTTATTTTTCACATGTCCAAATTTGAGAATTTGAGAATTTATCTAAGTTGATTTCTAGTGCTAAACTCTGAAGTGCGCAAATGGACAGTTATTGGTTAAAGCAGCTAGTAATGTGTGATGATTTTTAATGACATGTTTGCTGGAAATTTGCATATTTAGTAATATGGCTAAGATACACAACTAATTATTGAATGGTGAAATTGAAAAAAATACATATGCTACTTGAGAATCCATCACGAGCCTTTGGGGTTGGACGATACTCCTTCGGGAATGCCCCAAGTCAACGGATGCCCGTTGTAGTTGATGCTCAATGGATACTCCTACTCGGAATGCCGTCTAAATTTAGACGTTGCCGTACTCGATGGTGTGAGATGATGCCCGATTACGCCAAAAGACTGCTATATGTTGCATTGACTGGGACTAGTGAATTGAAATCATTTGAGACACATGAATGGGTGAAAGTGAGGAACCTAATTAAGAGACAAAATTGTGTGGTGCAGTATGAGATGTGCCATAACAATTTAGTATGGTAATTGGGGGCCCATGTGCTTACGTTGATATTTATATCCTTGCATATACTCATGTTAAGGTATTCATATGATGTGTGAGCTCGATACTGTTATGTATGATTTGAGTGACACTAACATGTAGGGAAATGCTAGTATTAAAAGAGTTATGAGAAACGTGACTAGGTTGCATGTAAAGTGTACTCTTCTCCTACTCAAGATTTAGGGGATTAACTCGCTGAGAAGTGATCTCACCCCGTTGTGAGTTAAAAATTTTCAGGTCTCTAGATGGAGGATTTTCAGGAGAAGTATAGGGGGTCAAAGGAAGTAAAAACTAGGTCTTGGTTTAGTTTCTGTCAGCAGTCGATGGGTTTTCCATCTAGTTTGGACACTGGGTGACAACTCTTTTGTTATCAAGAAGTCTGACGGGATCACTTGAGAACTTGTTCCCATGGACGAGGAGCTCGGAGCATAGATAGCTTAGAAGCTCTTCTTTTTGAAACAGATTCTTGTCATGTTAAACTTGTATGTGTGTAAACACTCTTGTAAAAAAGTGTGTTTATTGTAAATATAATCCTATGTTTGCTATCCCTTCTCTGTATTGTTTGGAAGTTATTATTACATTTCTGCTTGTGCAATAAAATGAATGGGTTAGCAACCAATCCTATGAGGTTGCAAATTTTCATCAACCATTGCAGGATGTGCATGTGCTCGAGGTTCGGGTCGTGACACCGGTCCTAGCTATCCGTGTGCCGTCCAACACCGTGAGGCTTGGCCAAAGCCATCCAGCCCGCCTAAATCCGGTTCGACCTCTTCAACCTTCCTCGATCCATCCCTACCTTAAACCAAGCTTGTTGCCCTCTTTTGAAGCCAAGAACAAAAGCTTAAAGAGTGGGCTTTCCAGCAAGGGTTTGGCCCATTTTGAGGTCGATCCCGACCTCGAAAGTTAGGCCCGCTTTGGAGAGAAGTGAGCCCCATCGCGTCCCCGACGATTTGAGCCAATCGGATCGCCGAACAAGTGAGTTTAACTCATTAATCCCCGCTTAGTAGGTTAATTATGATTAGGGATTAATTAGTTTAGGCTAAGATGGATTAGGTGATTAGATTAGATTAGATTAGATTAGATTAGTGAAATTTAATTATTTGCCGATGCATGTTAGGTGATTAGTTAGTGCAATTAGTGAGCAAATAGACTCTAGTATTTATTTAACATATCTCGGAAATTTTTCGGGCCCATTCCGACATATAATTAGGCATTATAGGCCTAAGTATGCATTTATTACATTTATTAATTAATTTTTGTAATTATTTAATTATTTATTTATTTTCTAGAAATTAGATTGGAATAATCGGTGGCCAATTTTATGCTAGTTATTATGGTGCAATCTGTTTATTTATTTGAACTTTAATTTGTGCTAATTTTGCCTAATTGTGATTTTAGAATTTTATTCATAAATTGGTTTTTAATTGGAAAATTACTGGGTGTCGGTCTACAACGCCAAAAATCTATTTTGGGATCACTGAAAATAGTGGGAGGTCCAAAGGTAAAAACCTTGTATTTTGGCTAAGACCAACCATGTACCCACACATGGCTATTTTATCGGGAATGATAAAAATGTTGAATTGGTTGTATGTTTGGGATGGTATACTATATCAACCTACGGGCGATATGTCAGCTTAGCAGAGAGCGGTATACCGGTATACTATATCAGCTTATGGGCGATATGTCAACTTAGCAGAGAGCAGTATACCTTATCGATTTAGATTAAGTATTTCAGTATGTTATATCAGCCTACGGGCGATATGTCAACTTAGTAGAAAGCAGTATACCTTATCAGCTTAGATTGAGCAATGTCAGTATACTATATCAGCTTACAGGAGATGTGTCAGTTTAGATAGAGAGAGCAATATACTTGATCATCTCAGAAGCGAGCTATACTATCTATTTATCAATTTAGCAATGAGCAGTCCTAATATGAGCAGACTTATAGATAGTATAAGGTGAGTCGACCAAGAAATGGTCGTGATGACATATAATCGACTAAATTGATTGATCAATGAATCGATCCGAATTGATTGGATGCTATGATTGCGAGTTTATGAATTAAACTAATTTGTAGGAAGAAGTGGAGGCCCCAGTAAGTCCTACACCTCATGATTGTATTTAGGCAGCCTTTAAGGTGTATTGGTTTCCTAATTGAATCTTAGGGGGTTGAACTTGCTGAGACATTGTCTTACTAGTTATTGTATAACCATTTTCAGGTCCTTAGATGATGTTGGTGGAGGACCAGAAGCCGTGGAGTTTGGAAATGTGGATAGACCAAAATCGGCAAACGGATCTAACTAGTAGATCACAGGACCATTCCTTATGGAATGAGCCAACCTTTTTGTAAATAGTTTGGTCTTGTAAATAAACTCAGTTACTTATAAAAGGTTTGTTTTGGTTTGAAAAATTGACCCTACTTTCATATCCCATTGTTTTATTGTCTGGGATTCTTTTTATATGCTTTCGCTTGTGTATTAAAATGAATAGGTCAGCGATGCGTCCCGGGATATCGCTATTTAATCAGCCGGTGAGGGATGGGCTCACGCTCGAGGATCGGGGTGTGACAAATATCAATCTAGAACAATACCATCTACAATTCACAAAACCAAATCCATAAATCATTTCATATATCACAAAAAGATTTCGCAACTCAACTTATCCGTCGAAATACTTTTCATAAAACATTCTCAAATAATTTCAAGACTTGCCTCATAAATCAATTTCAAATCAAATAATTTTCAAAAAGCTTATCACAAATCGATATTTATATAGCCTTCCATAAACCATCTCAAAGTTGAGATTTTCATAGAAAGGTTTCACAAACCCAAAACATATAATATATCTCAACTTTGTTCATCAAACGGAATATATATTCATAAAAAGGTTCTCACACTATTTTTAAGTATCAAAACGTAGTAAATGCCCGATCCATATTTTATGCAACAAATATGCTTCTTCATATCTCGTAAAATATCAAATATTTGTCATTTTGAAGACATGAGTTTCTAAATTATTAGAAGGGATAGCACTACTCACCTTGGAATACTTAGGACCAAATAACAAGCTTTACTCGAATTGTCAAACTTACAATCCTATCAAATAAGCAAGAAGCAACATTACAATTGCGCAAAAACGTTACCTCAACTATGATTCGACTAAACTAAACTTGATGCTTGAGAAACGACTCTCATGCGCTAACAAATCGCTCACTTAAAGCAATTTCTCAAATTTGTCCATAACGCAAAGCTTAAGCGTGAAACTTTCGTCCTGCCATAACTTTCTCCATCGAACTCCATTTTAAGCACACTTGTAGTTTATGCAAAGACCATCCAACATACTACAAGAACCTCAATTTAGCAAATCCAAAACCAAGCTGAAAATCAACAAAATATGGGCTTGAAGCTACTAGACATGCATTGTTTATTGCGCGTAGGAAACTTCGAAATTGTGTTTCGGGCAAACTGTAAGCTCAAATCACAATCTGTAAAATCTATAGCTCTACAACACCCTAAACTATCATTTCTATAAAAATACGCGGTTCAACGATTCAAAAAACGGACTTCGCCGCTCGCTTTTCCTAAAATTTTGAATTTCAACCCTAAACCTGAAAAATACTTCGATTGGACGAATGAGGGGTGCGATCACTTATCGGGCATCGCCTTACATAGTTGGTTCGACTTGGTGAGGCGTCCGTGATGAGAATCCCCTCCCTTTCCTCCTCCTCCTCCTCCTCCTCCTTCTTCTTCCCATTCATTTCTCTCCTCCCTCTTCTTTTCCTTCTACCCACCTTCTTCTTTTCCTTTTATCTCCTCTCCTTTTTCCTTTTTTTTTTCCTCTCTCTCTCTCTCTCCCTTTTTCTTCCTCTCTCCCAAAGACTCTTGATCTGTCCTCCTCCTCCTTTTTCCTTCTCTTCTTTTCTTCTTTTATTTTCTATTTGTGGGCCTTACTCTTTAGATTAAAGGGTGCGTTTGGTAATGTTTATGTTTGAAAACTGTTCCAAGGAACTATTTTTGTTCCAGGTGTTCTAGAGAACAATTTTTGAACAGAAAATGCATTTAATAACTGCACAAAATTTATGTTCATGGAATAGAAAAAGAACAGAAACACATTTGGTAAACTGATATAATTTTTTTGTTTTTTTATTTTTTTAATATTTTTATTTTATTTTTCCTTTTTCCTTTTTTCTTCTTTTTGCTGGTTGCCGGCCTCGGCCATGGCCAGAGACTGCCTGACGAGCGCCGGTAGCCTTGCCCAGCCACGGCAAGGCTCATCGTGTGGCACCCCTCGATGGCCCCCAATCCGTTAGGGTCGCCACAGCCTGCCAATCGCTTTCTCTCAAAAGATATCCGTTACTTGTCTTTTATAAAAAGGTTTTAAAGAAGGACTGAGGTCCTTAGGTATGTATACTTATTTTTTTTAAAAACGGTCCCAACGCAACTTATTAGCAAAAGCATAATTGAGTTTCACCATCTCTCCCTCCAATAACCATAATGCAATGCACACCAACTACGCACCATAAGAAAAGATAAGGTCGAGCCACTTTTATTTATATAATTTCATGATGGATTTCTTGGGTCGGTATAACCAAAAAGAAAAGCCAAGACTACACTTGGCCACAACCAAAAGATATCTCGACCCCTATATCGATCATGTGTCATCCCCATCTACAAGTGTCGGCTACTCTAAAAAAATGTCAGCTCTCACTCCTCACGCGACCATCGTGCCCATCCTGGCGCATCGGGCGGCGGCGGCGGCAGCATCCCCCGAATCACTCTATCACGGCGGATGTGGACCGACAAAAACTCCTAAATGACCAGGCCCCCAGCCAGGCCCACATCATACATGACCAGCACGCGGACTTGTACAAACGTTAGACCAGGGATGGTCACGCAATCAACTTCCAAACACTCTACCTCCACGTCAGATGGGAGGCCATAAAAGGTACCTCGTGTGACCAGAGTAAGAGGCATCTTCCTAATCTGAAATGTTAGTCCCCGAAAGGGTGAGTACAACCACTTATCAGGTAAAAGATCTCTTAACTACTCAATGCATCACACAATACAATCACAAAATCATAGCATAGTATATATCATCCATGCATCCAAGCATAACTTACCTTGCAGCCATGCATGTGTCATCATACCATATGTGCGTACATCCTCATGCACTCATCACCAAGCATTCATACATATACCATCATGACATAGGTGCACATACAACCATGCACTCATCTTTAATCATCCACACATATACCATTCCTCATGTACGCATACCACCATGCCATAGGTGCACATACAACCATGCACTCATATACATCATATCATACAGCCATGCATACATGTCACCATACCATGGATGATTCAATTTCCACTTTTTATCTTTCAATTTGATCACCACATCTTTCTTTCCCAGGATCAGTAATTGCATCCCTCATTTTATCACTCGCACCCCAACCTGGCATCGTGAGAAAAACCTCCGACACACATCACTGGGCATCCAGCACCCCCACATTCCGAGCATCTCGTATCCCAACTGGCATCACGAGGCATTCCCCTGGGCACAAACCTCCGAGGCTTCCAGCACCCAACCATTCCGGGCATCTCGAAACTCCTAAGGACATCCGGACATGTATCACAATACAACTAGGCATCCGGCACCCCCCATCCCGGGCATCCTGATACTCCCAGGGCATTATCGGCTCACCTCCAACAGTTTCCTCATTCATCATAATTCATATTCACCCATTTATGTCTCACAATCAACATGGCACATGATGTAATGGCAACAAAGTCAAATTCAACATTTGATTCTATATGCAATGCCAAATATCATTACATGTGCAGCAAGATTTAATCATTTAAATCAATATAATTCATGGGGCTCATCCAAAACAGAATAATCTTAAATTACAGCATTTGAAATTCGCTCAATCCAGCTTGCACAGTTTTAGAAACATTTTCAGTTAAATAGGCAAATGAACTTAAAAAATTATTAAATTTGAATATGTTTCAGGGAAGACATAAAGAAAGATACTTCATGAAGGACATGGTTTTAAAATGATATGACCCATGCATTGAAACTGATCAAATCCGAATATACCAGGTTACACGGTTTTAAAAGCATTTTCGATTAAATACCCAAATGGCCTTCAAAATTTATGAAATTCGACTATGTTGTAGTCAAGATCCTAAGGTAGGTTTTTCATGAAGAAATCAAAGTCAAATTCGTTCTAGGTGATTTAATATAGACGGTTAAAGCTTCTGTTTCAATACCGAAATTTCCAGATCTGACTACTTCCGAAAAACCACGATTTCACCTATCTATTCTTGTTAGTTTTCTCTAAATTTTTTATATGTTAAACCTCAGGATGTCCTTTACATCTTTTGTTAAGAAATCAAAGTGCAATTTCAACAAAAAGATAGCCTTATAGTCCATGCATTCATCGAAAGTAGTTACCGAAATCTCAAGATTCAGTCTCTTCGTAAAATAAATATTTCTTCTTAGGCATGCATGAAGGACACTTGGGATACTTCAAAGGACAAGTGGGGGAGGGCATGCAAAACCAGTCTCTTCCCCTCCCCTCTTCATGCGGTCGACAGCCCTTCAAGGGCTCTATGGGCCAGCCAACTTGGCCCATCTTAGGCCCATCCCTCTTGGGCCTAAGACCCAAGTTTAATTAACTTAAGATTAAACCTTTTAAAAACTAATTAAATCTCTTTTTAATTAAAGCATTAAATTGCAAATTAAAATAACTATATACTTGAAATTATAAATCCATAAGTTCCCATTTATCATAGATATGGCCAAAGATAAAACTTCCTTTCCCAAAATTCATCCATTAAAGATTTGGCCATACATCTCATCACAAATCATGGATTAGAATGCTACAAATTATAATATTGGTACCTCCATCGCCTATCCATGGTTCATGGCATATTTAGGGATTTTATGAAATTCTAGGATGTCACACGCCGGCCCCCAATGAGACCAAGCCTCGCCATGGTTGGGCAAGGTCGGGCTCGTCGGATTTGGGCGAGCTCGAGCCTCACCGGGGGCCGGCAATGCTCCGACGAGGTCACTAGCCCTCGATGGCCGGTCACTGGCTGTGGCTAAGGCAAGCAACCGGCCGAAG
This sequence comes from Eucalyptus sideroxylon x Eucalyptus melliodora, assembly GCA_016097485.1. Lineage (NCBI taxonomy): Eukaryota > Viridiplantae > Streptophyta > Magnoliopsida > Myrtales > Myrtaceae > Eucalyptus > Eucalyptus sideroxylon x Eucalyptus melliodora. The sequence continues at coordinate 19,212,838 of CM027831.1, read as the reverse complement.
AAAAAAGAAGAAAAGAAAAGGAAGGAAAAAATACGAGAGAGAAAAATTGTTTCTTGGAAATGTTTTGAGAACGAGAAACAAATTTTTTTTTTATTTTTCAAATTTGTTCCCTGGAACAAAAACATAAACAAATGCGTTTCTATTCTTTTTTTTGTTCCCCAGAACAAAAGAAAAATAGAAATTGTGTTCATGTCAAGAAAAAAAAAAAACGAACACAAACAAACGCAACCTAAGTCAAATATTACAGTTTCTTAGCGTTGGACTTGTGGTGCTGCTACTGTACCATCGTTATGGAGAGAAGACAATCAATGCTGCCGGTGATGATTGAGCGAGGTAGAGATTTGCCGCTGGGAGACGGTGCTCGAACACCAGAGTCGTGGCAACTCGAGCCAAAGCGAGGATTTCCCAGCGAAGAAGATGGAGACGAATGCTGAATGGGCCATGGGTTTTCCTGTTAGGAGCCCAATTTGTTATTCTTGAAAAGGTCGAGATGGGACAGAAATGAAAGAGGAAGAAGGAGCGAGAGAGAGAGAGAGAGAGAGAGAGAGAGGGTCGGCTTAGGGGTTGGAACTGGAGGTGTTTCAAAGAGAAATCTAAAACTAGGAGTAGAGAATTCTTTCATCTCGTCGGCGGTCTGCGTCGATCACCCTCACGACCTTCCAAGGAAATTGACTCGCTCGTTGCCGTTTGTCACAGCAAGCTCTCGAACCTATAGGTGGTATTCGAACTACACATGAACTGCTTGACGGAATGTCTCGATGAAAAATCGAATTCAATTTTGGTGAGATGCTTGAAATGTTATTATTTTGGCCTCTATTCATTATGAAATCATTAAAACCGAGACTGAATCGGCATTTTCTTTGATTTTTGGTGGCATATTTCTCATCGCTCAAGTTCGGCCATGAACGCTTTGGCGGAGATGCCATTTCTTTAGCCAGAGAAGCCCGCGGGTTAGAGGCCACCTAGTTAGTTTCCTATCTTATGGGTTTTTCTATGTGTTGATGGGCCTAAGTAGGCATGTTCGTCCATGATGGGCTTAAGAACCCGGCCTACAGGTTAAGAGTCCATGAATGAAGGGTTGAGATATGAAAGGGTGCGTTGAGGGGTTGCGTCTTTTGGAAGAGGTGTTACATTGAGGGGTTGCGTCCTTTGGATGAGACGCTTTAAGGGAAAGAAAGAAAAGGAACGTACCTTTTGAGTGAACGTACGTTTTTCCTAATAGTCACTTTCTCCCCCTCCAAAATAACGTAAGAACAGTACCTCCCAAAAATTAGAGTTTTCTCCCCCTAAAAGCAACAATATGCTCCTCGGTAGAACGGGATTAGAATTCTTCCCTAAACTTCAACATTGGTGTTTAATCTGTGAAAGACAAGATACGCTCAATTCCGTAGTGTATCTTATGATCGATGATACATGTGCTACCTGGGCTCGTCTCATTTTAGGAGTTCGATTGAGTATCGAATCCATTTTAGGGATCCACTCCATTTGTGTGCTTGTTCTGTTATAATGGATGCCGTTTTGTATTACGTGTTTCGGTGACATTAAAGTCGCCGTTGAGGTTCGGTTATGGCTCATGAGAGTGACGATCAGTGACCAAGTGATGGCCGGCGGTGACTGGTGTTGTTCGACTTAACGACCGACATTGAGTGGTGGCTCGACGGTGGCCTGAGCGCTAGCAAGGGCTCATTGGACAATGGTGGGATTATGTTGAAAAGGAGGTCGCAGGAAAGAAGTCGTTCTGGGAAGAAGATGATGAACATTGGGAGGGAAAAGAAATGGAAAATAGACAAATAAAAAATAAAAATAAATAAAAAGGGAGAGAAAAAATAAAATAAAAAATAAAGAGAAGAAAATTAGATAAGAAAAGAGGAAGGAAGTGTGAATGGGTCGTGTGGGTTTAGTGCTTCTTAATTTCAACGAAATGGGCTTGGTGATTTCTAATCGAATGGGCTTCTTTTGAATAAACCCATTTGTGTCCATGGCCCAAACCTGCTAGACCAGAGCCAGCCCGAAATCCTTGTCTGAATTCAAAAATATAAAAAAAAAATTAAAAAATAATAATAAACTAAAATAGTCATTAAAAAATTAAAAAAATCCAGAAAATTCATAAAAGTTTAAAAAATTCATAAAGCATTTGAAAATAATGCATCATGTATTTACTATTAAAATTCTTCTCATTCATGATACAAAATGATTGAAGATAACCACAAGACAGACCTTAATACATGGCTAACAAGTATTCATGTTTTTTTTATAGATGTAAATATCTCTTTCTATGTTGATATTTCCCTCTGGATATATTACTTAGTGTAATTGACATGTTTAATTATTGAAAGTTTAAAGTTATTTATTGTTATAAATTAATATGTTAATTTACAATTAATTGTGGGAAGTTCAAGAAAGTTTTGGTGATTTTGCTGAACTTATTTTGCATAAAATTATATTGATGACAGTTTTGAGTTATGATTTTTTGGATGATGATTGGAAACATAGTGGCATTTTGATTCCGAAACCTTACTTGAAATTATTCATCGATATGATGGGTCTGTGTAAAATTGATGCATAAACGATAGGCATTAATAATTCATGCATATGTGTATGATATGTTTAGATCGGTGGCTTCAACAACTAAGAATATAATTGCTGATTTAAACAAAGAAGACAAATTGAATGGCAAGAATTGTGAAATATTGAATAAGAAAATTCAATATGTGCTTGAAAATCAAGAAGCACTAAAAGCTCTTGACCATATTATGGAAGAACTTGAGGATGCTGTGCGCCACCTTAAGCTAGTAGAGGACTGCCTCAAGGCATTTAAGCGGGAAACAGACATTTTGTGACATCCCGAATTTCAACCCCGTCCCAAATATATGAAATGGGCATTTCGCCAACGCGCCTGTGGTCCTTTTTCTCTGAGTTGATTACTCACGAGTTAACCAATCTATTGGGTGAAGCCGTTAAGGGATATAACCGCGGTAAAATCTCTAAAAGCTACCCGATAGGTTGGATTGGACTAAAATCGCGTTCGGTTGATTTTAACCACGAAATGGAACTCGGTTTCGGAAATCGGATGTTCGAGCATGTCACAATTCATTCATAGGATGTCGTCTTGTCTTTCGGAGAAATTCCATCGAGTTCGGGATTTTTTCGGAAATCATTTCGGATGTCGCGAAAATTAACAGAAATTTGGATCGGCCAAATTGATGGGATTTTTGGCCTCTTTATCGAACCTTTGAGTGTTGGAGACTCACTGAAAATTTTATGAGATTTTCCATTAGCAAAATCGAACCTCGATGTGGACAATCGAGTGAGGAAATTAGACCTAATTGAAGAAATTCGGAGCTAGGGGAAAGGGGGCGTGCAACATTTGCATTCAATTAGTTTATTATGGAATTATAATTTAAGAAAGCATTATGGGGACATGAATTTAATGGAAGAGATAAGGTTGAAGGCTTTTGGGCTCTCTCTCTCCTAGACTTCCCGTGCACGCCAGCTGCTCACCGCCTCCTTCGTGTGATTCCTCCTCCAGCAAAAAGACCAGCCGCCCCTGTTTGTTCTCTTTCATCATTGGCGTCAACTCCTTCGTCTCTCTCGCTTCCTGCTCAGTCGTTCCTCGCTGCGGAGACCCCAAGTGAAGACTCCACCGAAGCAGCTTCTGACTTTGCTGCTGCAGCCCCACTCACCGAGACCTCCATCCTCCTGAGTCGGTTCCAGCAAATTGGTCAGCAAACCAGCGAAGCCCTCCCCACTGTTGACTCCAGCAACACAATCCGAGGCAGCTTCTTTCCATTCGGCCGCCGAATCAACAAACTACTGAAAATTTCTGCAGCTGCCACGGCGTCGAGGTCCACCGAAGCTGCTGGTTGCTTCTGCAGTTGACTCTTGCCCCGCGTCTCCACCGAACAGCCGCACGAAGCTGTTGCTTCCTTCGCCAGCTCGCTGGTCCACGCATCTTCTCAGTCAACTGAAGCTGTCGCCCGCTCGTCCGTATCCACCGAAGACAGTCCAGCGAATCTCACGGCCCAACTCAGCTCGTGAATCCATTCCAGCTGCATCAAACCGAATGAACGCCGCCTGCTCCCATCGTTCGTGTCTTCATCTCCACGCGTGCGTCTTCAGTCCACGCCGCCCTCAGCTTCGCAGCTTCGGTTTTTCTTCCCAGCAGCGTCATCCACACGTCAGCGAAGCCGAAGTCCAGCACCTCCGTAATTTCTGCAACGAGCTTCAGCCATTTGAAGTCGTGGGCTTCAGTTGCAGCAGCCCAAACTTCCAGGTCGGCCCAACTTCTTCAACGTAAGTCAGCAGCCCAGTGATTTTCATCAGCCCATTTCAGCAGCTCGGCCCATGAGTCAGTGAATTTCAGCCGCAATTCAGCCCATCTTCGGCCCAATTGAAATCAAGCCCAGTCGCAGCCAGGCCCAAGTCCAAGAGTGAGCCCAGTCCAGTGCAAGAACAAATCTCAGTTGAGCTGAGATTTGTTTGGCCAAAGTTAAGACCCGGTCCAAGCTGTTGGTGTCGTCACAAGCCCAGGTTACGTCGCGTCGCGTCGCCATCGCGGTGTTCCGGTCTTCGCTTTGCCAAGTGAGTAATCTCACTAATCCTTGCTTAGTGGGCTAATTATACTTAATGGTTGTTTTGTTTTATTTAATTAGGTTTAGGTGGTTAGATTAGTATTTATTAGTTAAATGTGATGCAATTAGACAAGTTGAATGTGTATTTAGCAAGTAGACATGGTCTACCATTTATTGAGGGTAGCTCAGGATTTTTCCAACCCTTTATCGAGGGCTTCAATTTGACCATTCAAGCCTAAGTGGAATTTTTGGTATTTAAATATTATTTTTCGGAATTAAATTAATTAATTATTCATTTTCCGAAAATTCAACTGGGATGGCCAGTGACCGGAATATTATGCTGATGACCATGGTGAAGTCCGTTTATTTAATCAGGCTTTATTTTGAGCTAAATTGAATTTTTAATATTAACTATTTAATTTTCGAAATTAATTAATTAATTATTTATTTATTTTTCGGAAATTAAGGTTGAGATGGCCAACGACTAAAATCTCGTGCTAATTGTCGTGGCACAGTCCATTTATTTAATTGAGCTCTACGTTGCATTGAATTAAATAAATTGTGATATTTTAGGGATTTACCCTAAATTGATTGAAATTGAGTAAAATTGAATTATTGATTGGTAGATGGCCGAGTATGGCTAGTTAGCATTTGTAATGCCTTGTTGAGCTGTAAGTGGAGAGAGTGGTGAGAGCTAACTGAGAATTCTATTGGCTGAGATCGATCAAGTACGAAGTATAGACAGGCGTGGTTTGGTGATAAAGTATATCACTGTGCGAAAACGGCGCCTTAAAGAACGCACGTAGACTGTCTATGACTTATGGCAGGCGTGGTTCGGTGATTAGGGAGATCACTGTGCGAAAATGACGCCTTAAAGAACGCACGTAGACTGCCTATGAATCGTGACAGGCGTGGTTCGGTGATGAAGGACATCATTGTGCGAAAACGGCGCCTTAAAGAACGCACGTAGACTATCGGTGATTTGTGACCTATGATAGGCGTGGTTCGGTGATTAGGGAGATCACTGTGCGAAAACGGCGCCTTAAAGAACGCACATAGACCATCTGATACTTATGTCACCTTGGTGAAAACGATGCCCGAGAGCATTAATGGAGCTCTGTGACTAAGTGTACTATTGAAGGTTACATGGGATGAAATGAATGACCTAGGAATCGTCCGATTAATATGTAATCAATTAAGTCGATTGATCATTGCTTTGATATGACGTTGTGAATTGATTGATCGAATGGAAATGACCGTGTGTGGTCTTGTTGACCTGTAATCGACTAAGTCGATTTGATCGATGCTTCAATCTGTAATGCGATTGCTTGGATGTCTATTTGATCTGTGCTAACATGCAGGTGGGATCTGAGGCCAAGGTAAGTCATTTGACTCGTGCTGTGCGTAGGCAACCATGTGGTGTATTGGTTCCCTAATTGAGTCTTAGTGGGGCAGAATTTGCTGAGACATAGTCTCATCCCAAATTGGGGACAACATTTCAGGCCCATAGATGAGCCTGTGAAGAAGGAACCAAGAGAGGACGATGACCCAGTAAAAGATGAAGAGCTTGAAGGATGTGAGCTTAGTGAAGAAGAGTCAGAAGAGGATCAGGATGATCCTGAGTACGACCCGGATGAAGATTGAGATCCCATCCTCTTTTATGAACCTTGTGTTGTGTATATAGAGTGTGACTAGAATGTTATGAATAGTCACGAGAATAGACTTTGAGTTATGCCATGTATAAAGGTTTTGTCATGGATTTCAATATGAAAAATATGGCATTGTTTTTCTATCCCATTGTGTTATTGTCTAGGGATTTATAACTGCTTCTGCATGTGCTTAATAAATGAAATGGTCGGCGATACTTAGTCATGGAATATCGCATTATAAAATCGACTAAGAAGAAGGATGTGTGCATGCCCGAGGATCGGGCGTGATACATTTGCTGTGTTATTTCCAGCTCATAAGGGGCTTCGAGCTCTAAGCGCAAGCGCATTGATTCGTTCAATATATGGAAATGTAAAGGATCAAGTCCTTCTTATAAGAAACCAAGAGCTAACCAACATAAGAGAGGAAAACGTCCTTGAGTAAAGAGTATTTCAAGGGTGAAGTGTTACAACTGTGACCGGAAATGTCACTATGCTCGCAATTATCGTGAGACAAAGAAGGTAGTCACCCTTTGTACTCTTAAGAACTCTGCTTATGTGTCAAGTTCTATATTCTTAATTGAATCTAATCATTTGTGGACTGTAGATTCGAGAACAACAAACCATGTAGTGAGGGATAGAGAATCCTTCGTGAAATTCCGACGAGTACCAATTTGAACTAAGTGGATCTATGTGGAAAACAACTCTAGAGCCGAAGTAAAAGGAATTGACATCTGTCAATTGAACATGCGTGGTGGACGCACTTTATTCCTACATGAAGTGTTGTATGCTCTAGAGATTTGTCAGAATTTAGTGTCTGTCTAAGTGTTGATTAAGCTTGGTTTTAATATGAATTTCTATATTACTGGTGTGGATTTGTATTTGTATACAAATTATTATGGTTGTGGTTATTTTCTAGATTGTTTTATTGTATTAAATATTGACTATAGTAATGCCAATGTTTGTTATTCTCTTTTCACATCTCCTAATTCATATGATAATGATATAAGTGTGTGGCATGCTAGACTTGGTCATATTGGCCAACAACGTATGAATAGACTAGCCAAAGAGGGCTTGTTAGGCAATATTGAAAAAGTCGATTTACCCATATGTGAGCATTGCCTAGTAGGGAAAACGACAAGAAAACCATTTGGAAAATGTAAAAGAGCTGAATTTCCTTTGCAATTAATCCATTCTGACGTTTGTGGTCCGATGAATGTAAGAGGAAGGCATGGGACTGTTTATTTCATCACATTTATAGATGATTATACTTGATTTGGATATATCTATTTGATTTCTCATAAATATGAAGTATTGAGTTATTTCAAAAGGTTTATGAACTTGATAGAAAATCAATTAGACAAGAAAATAAAAGTATTGAGATCCGATCGAGGTCGAGAATATTTGTCTGATGAGTTCAGAAAGTTATGTGATGAAAAAGAAATAGAAAGACAATTATATATTATATATAGTCCTCAACAAAATAGTGTTGCGGAAAGAAGGAACAGAATCCTATTGGAAATTGTTAAGTCCATGATAGTGCATGCTAACTTACCTATCACTTTTTGGAGTGATGCGTTGTTAAATGCTACCTATATACTTAACTGAGTGCCTTCCAAATCAGTTACTTCCACTCCATATGAGCTATGGATAGGCAGAAAATCGAACTTAAGTTTTCTTAAACCATGGGGTTGTACTGCTTATACTCATGAACCCTCTCATAAGTTTGGGAAATTGGGTCTCAGAGGAAAGAATAGTATTTTCATAAAATACTTTGAACACTCGAAAGGGTATGTGTTCATAGGTGAGCAGGAAAGTTGAAATATAACCGAATTCGAATCACCGGATGTCACATTCTTAGAGAATGCATTCTCTAAGAATGGCGAAATAGGTGAGAATTACTCCTTATTTGAAATCTTGGATCCGAATTTAGTGGAGTTCGTCAGTGGGAGTATAATGAGAAGTGATGAATTTAATTCAACTCACTATCGGTTACAACCACATGATGAAACGATATCGTCATTATCTAATCCAAGTGGGAGCATAAATGGGAATAACGTGCAAAGTGTACAATCTCCCATATGGCGAACAAGTCACAAAAGTATTCCCTATCAACGCTTTGACATTGAAGGGGAAACTTTTATGGTTGCTCCACAAGATGAAGATGAGCTAAGAAATGTTAATGAGACTCTAAATTGCCCTAATAAAGAAAAATGGATATATGCAATGGAAGAGGAGATGGAGTCAATGAAATCAAACCATGTTTGGGAACTAGTTGATCTTCCAAAAGGACGCAAAGCTATTGTGAACAAATGGGTTCTCAAAATAAAGCGTAAAGTCGATGGCTCGATAGAAAGGCATAAAGCTTGCATTGTGGCGAAGGGGTATAATCAATAGAAATGAATTGATAATGAAGAAACATTTTCTCCTGTAGTGAGATTTACCTCGATTCACATTATTCTGGCAATAGTGGCAAGTATGGATCTTGAGTTACATCAAATGGATGTAAAGACTGCTTTCTTCAATGGAGAATTAGAGAAAGAAATATATATGAAACAACCTGCTGGTTTCATTATGGAAGGCTAAGAAGGAAAGGTATGTTGACTTTTAAGATCGATATATGGCTTTTAGCAATCGTCAAGACAATAGTATATAAGTTTTCATAATACCATAATGGCATATGATTTTACAATAATAGATGATGATCATTGCATATATATCAAAAGATTCAAAGATCAATTTGTGATCATATCATTATATGTTGATGATATACTAATTACTTGAAGCAATATGGAGTTTGTTAATACTGTGAAGAATTGGTTATCTTCCAACTTTGAGATGAAAGATATGGGTGAGGCTGCATATATCCTTGGAGTTAAGATTTCAAGAGATCGTTCGAAAAAATCATTATCTCTTTCGCAAGAAACATACATAACTAAGGTTCTTGAATGATTTCATATGCAAGATTGTAAACTCATTGATACTCTTATTGCAAAAGGTGAAGGATTGAGCCATAGACTTTGTCCAAGGACTCCACAAGAAAAGGAACAAATGAGACATGTTCCTTATGCTAGTGCTGTGAGATGCTTAATGTACACTATGATATGTACAAGACCTGACATATGTTTTACAATTGGAATGGTTAGTAGATACCAATCTAATCCAGGTTAAGCACATTGGAAAGCCGTTAAAAGAATATTGAGGTATCTGAAGAAAACTGCTAATTACAAGCTGAATTACCAAGAAAAGGATCCGCGGGTTGAAAACTAATCAGATGTTAATTGGGGAGGAGATTTGGATTAAAGGAAATCTAACTCTGGTTTTGTTTTCTTACTAAATAATGGCGCCATATATTGGAGCAGTAAGAAACAAACGTTTATAGTCTTGTCCACGATGAAAGCTGAGTTCGTGGCATTATCAACAACAGTACAAGAAGGTGTTTGGCTTAAGAGATTTTTGGATCATTTATGTGTTATTGGATATGCTGCAAATCCATTATTGGTTAACTGTGATAGCCAAACAGCTATAACGTACACCAAAGATCCAAAATATCATGGCAAGACCAGACATATAGATACCAAATATAATTTTGTCAAGGATATGGTTGCACGAAAAGATTTGAACTTACAGTACATATCTACGCGTAGAATATGGCATCCCAGAAATTCAAGGCCGAGCCTTAAGGTGTGTTAAAAATCTTTGATTAGGTGATAGAATTTCTTTTGGCTTATTTCTTAGCCAATTAGTCTTTTAATTTAAACAAATTATGCTTGTGGTTGTGGAAATTCAAATTTAATAGATTAATGCTTGGCCATATGATTTAAATTTCAATAATTAAAAATATCCCAAGACTTTGGCCAAGATGAAATTTGAATTTAGAAATATTAATTAAAAGGAATTCAAAAAAAAAAAAGAGGAGAAAATAGGGTTATTTTCGAAATGGGCCTTGGACCCATTGGCCTAAGCCTAGTGGGCCGAATGGCCGGCCCAAATGGAAGCCAAGGGGAGGATTCGACCAGCCCAAGGGGGAATGGCCGGATGGGCCTAAGCCCAAGCCCATTTAAATTCAAAAATAGAAATAACATGTGGCACAAAGGAGAGCATGCATTGGTTGGACATGAGGTGAGTTAATCATTGCTAATCATGGGCTTCAAGGGATATAAAAGGGGTTAGGAGAGAGAAATGGCCGGTTGCTTGCTTCATTTCCGTCCAAAGAGAGAGCTTGAGCGGAAGAGAGGAACCGAGAGGGAGAGAGAGGAGGCGGAGCCGAGAGGGAGGTGCAGCCGTGTGCTCGCCGTTCGTTTGCCGTCCGTACGCCGTCGTTCATTGCCGTTTGTTCCTCTTTAAAGCAAATGGAGTCCATAACTTCCTTTGCATGTTTGTTGTGGTGTTTGCATGTTAGGTTTAGGCGTGATTTGTGCGAAAAACCGAGGTAAGGGTTGATATTGTGCAAAACGTGTGACTGTTTTCGTTCGGGTTGATGAAGTCAGTGGCTTGTTCGAGTTTGCATGTGGGTTTGGAGTTCAATTTTGCTTCGGTGTCTTCATGAAAGTTGAAGCTAATGTCTTGTACTATGACATAATACAAATTCGTAGAAAACGATGGAGATTTGAGGGGTCAAAAGTTCTATTATACGGAGACTTAGATCTACGAAATTTTCACTGACCTCTTGTCGATTTCTTGTTTGCATGTTGATTTCTGTTGGAGATCTCACTTTGTTGTCTTCTTGAAAGTTGTAGGAAACACCTTAAGCTACAACATACTCGAATATGAGGAAAAAATAACAAGTATAACTTGGTGAATCGGTTAGATCTTGGAGATGGTTGATTCTGGTGAGGTGTACCGAGACACCCGAGACTTCATGGACTAAAATGGTGACCGTAATCTGGTTATTTGACCTAGATTCCTTCATGAAAATTGTAAAGGACACATTTTTACATAACATACTTAAATTTCAGAAGGAACGAAAGAGATTTGATGGGTGAAATCTAAGAAATACGGAGAAGTGTGTTCTGGACGTCGCGGTAGTGGTTCCAGAAGCTTCGTAGGGCTATGGAAATTAATCTAAAAAGAATTTGGATTAAAGTTCTTAATGAAAAAGGTACGAAAATGTGTTGGCTATCACCCTGTAATGTTTCGTAATTTTTGGAGACCGAATGAATATTTTAATTGAATTTATTCGGAAACTGTGCAGTGGATTTAAATCCGAGAATTTTAGGATGTTTTTGGAGGAAATTGTGATATTATAAGAAATTCAATTTGGCCACGAATTTTATATAAAATTGTGATCCTATTAGTGATTATTTGAATATTATGATTTGGGAAAATCATAGATATTAAATATTTATTTATGAAAATAAATAAATATAATAAAATAATAAAATAATAATAAAATAATAAAATAATAAAAAAAAACAAAATAGATTTTTATTTGGCCATGGATTCAATTCCATTTGTGTGGCACTTGTGTGATGAGGTCTTTGTACATGCATTAAGTTGAAATGCTTATGTGATTAAGCTATGACATATGCATGACACGTAAATTGAAATGCTTATGTGATTAAGCTATGACATGTGCATGACATGTGAATTGAGATGCAAGTGTGATATGTTTGATGCCATGCCAAATTGCCATGTTAAATTGAGATAAAAGATAAATGTGGATGAGAATGAGGTTGTGGTAGAGGATGTTGTCCGGTGGCCTGGTGGCGTAATTCCGAGATTCCGTGGGAGTTTCGGGATGCCCGAAATGTGGGGGCCGGAAGCCCCGTCGGAGGTTTCTCGCCCGAAGGGAATGCCTCGCGACACCGGATTTAGGTGCGGGATACCTGACTAGAAGGGTAAAGGCCGGAAGCCCTGTCGGAGGTTTCTGCCCGAAGGGAATGCCTCGTGATGCTAGATGAGATGCGAGATGCCCAGAATGTGGGGGGCCGGAAGCCCGGTGGCCATGGGATGGCTGAGTTGGCCGGGAACCCTGTCGGAGGTTTCTGCCCGAAGGGTGATGATGAAATTGATCATGGAATCCTGTCGGAGGTTTCTGCCCGAAGGATTGATAATGGTACCCTGTCGGAGGTTTCTGCCCGAAGGGTTGATGATGAGATTGATGATTTGAGAAATGGGTGATGTGGTGATCAAAATTGAAAGATAAAGATGATAATTAACTGATGACACGATGATGCATGATGATGATCACCTATGATAATATGTGCATGATGATGCATGATGATGATGGCATGTGATATGATGTGATGATCACCCATGATATGACAATATATGCATGATGATGCATGATGATGATGGCATATGATGTGATATAATGATCACCTATGATAGTATATGCATGATGACGCATGAGGGTGATGTGTGATGTGACATGATGATCATCCATGGTGTGATATGCATGATGAAATGCATGATGATGATAATGATATATGATATGCCATGATGATGATGATATATATGATGTGATGATGCCTGATACGCATGATTACAAGGTAAGTGATGCTTGCAACGTGTGATGATATGCATGATGCATTGAAATGTTATTGGATTTCTCTATCTGCTAAGTGGTTGTACTCACCCCTTTTGGGGATAACATTTCAGATTAGAAAGATGCCGCTTCCTACCGTCATGCGAGGCACCTTCTATGGTATTCCGTCAGATGTAGAAGTAGAATGTACGAAGATTGACTGCGTCACTATCCCTGGACTGACATTTATGCGAGTGCGTGTGCTGGTTATGTACGATGTGGGCTTGGCTGATGGCCCATCATCCAGGAGTTTTTGTGACATCCCGAATTTCGACCCTTGTCCCGAACATATGAAATGTGCATATTGTCGGCGTGCTTATGGTCCTTTTTCTCTGAGCTGATCACTCACGAGTTAACTAACTTATTGGGTGAAGCCTTTAAGGGATATATCCGCGGTAAAATCCCTAAAAGCTACCTTATTTGTTGGATTGGACTAAAATCACGTTCGGTCGATTTTAATCATGAAATTTAATTCGGTTTTGGGAATCGAATATCCGAGCGTGTCACAATTCATTTTTAGGACCTTGTCTCATCGATCGTCAAATTATCGACGAGTCCGAAATTTCGAGAATGAAATTATCGGAGGAAAAATCGAAGACCGGAAGAAATTAGAAAGGGAAAGAGAAAAGAAAAATAAGAATAATATGATTTTTAGATTTCTTTTCTCTCTCTCCCTTTTTCTCTCTTTCTTTTCTCTCTCTCTTCTCTCTTTTTCCCCTCCCCCTCGTGCGAATTCCCCACCGCCCATTCCCTCTCTCTCTTTCTTTGACCGGTCAATGCTTATCCCATCTCTCTTCTCTCTCCTCTCTCTTCTTTCTTCCCCTGCACGACAGAATCGGTTCCCTTCTTCTCCTTCTTTCTTCTTTCTTCTTCGCGGAAACCAGAAGCGGAAGAAGACCAAAAGCTGCAACTCCGTCGCCGTCCCGCCGCCGCACCGTCGCCCGCACCCGTGCCGTGCCCGTGCGCCCGCCGTCGTCCCGCCGTCCGTCGTTCACAGCCGCTCCTCCCTCCGTGCGATCCAGCCGACCCAGTCCCTGTTCCGCACCGACCAGCCACCGTCCGGCCACCTCCGGCCATCGCCTAGCTCCGCCGGACCACCCCCGCGACCCCCTCGCCCTCCGCCGGCTTCCCCTCGCCGCCCTAGCCGCCGGAGCAGCCCCGTTCGGCTCCGTCTAGCAGACCCACGGAGTGGGTTTCAGCATCTTCAGGCCCGCTTTTGGGCCGTTTCCCCGACCCCGAACCCGAGCCGTGCTTTGGGAACAATCATTCCTCGCGTCGCCGCCGTCGAATTGATCCGATTTGCGCGCGATTTGGTGAGTAACCTCACTAATCCAGGATTAGTGGCTAATTTATGCTTAAGATTGGTTTAGATTTAATTAATTATGTTTAGGTTGTTAGATTAGATTTAATTAGCAATTATTAGCCAATTATGATGCGAATTAAATAAATTGAATGTGTAATTAGCAAGTAGACGTGGTCTACTAATTATTGGAAGTGCCTCGGGATTTTTCCCGACCCTTAGTGGGCTCCAATTAAGCTTTTCGGGCCTAAGTGGATTTTTTTAGTATTTAAATATTAATTTTCGGAATTAAATTAAATAATTATTTATTTTCCGAAAATTCAACTGAGATGGCCTGGAACCGGAAAATTATGCTGATGACCGTGGTGAAGTCCGTTTATTTAATCGGGTTTTATTTTGAGCTAAATTGAATTTTTAATGTTAATTGTTTAATTTTCTAAATTAATTATTTAATTAATTATTTTTCGGAAATTAAGATTTTGATGGCCGACGACCGAAATCTCGTGTTGATCGTCGTGGCGCAGTCCGTTTATTTATTTGAGCTCCACGTTGTATGGAATTGAATAAATTGTGATATTTTAGGGATTTACCCTAAATTGATTGGAATTGATTGAGATTGAATTATTGATTGGTAAGTGGCCAATTATGTTTATTCAGCATTTATAATGCTTTGTTGAGTTGTAAAGTGAGTAGAATTGTGAGAGTGATTTGAATATACTCTTGGCTAAGATTCATCGGGTATGTTAATATCGTGTGAAAATTGAGTGAGTTGATGAGTATGTGGGGATTCATCCCAAGATTGATCAGTGTCGGCATTCAATTAGAATTTGACTATGAGAGGTTGTGAGTTAAACCTCGAAAGCCGCCGAAGTATGGCTATGCCAGTTGGGCTGAGATTTGCCACCCGATATGGGTCGCGCCTGATAAGGCCGTAATCTGCCATCCGATATGGGTCGCGTCTGATAAGGCCGTAATCTGCCACCCGATAGGGGTCGCGCCTGAGAAGGCCGTAATTTGCCACCCGATACGGGTTGCGCCTGATAAGGCTGTAATCCGCCACCTATTAAAGGTCGCGCCAATTGGGCCGTAATTTGCTACCTAAAGGTAGGTCGTGTCCTTCGGATCGTAATTTGTTGCCAAGATTTGGTAGTCTAGGCTTGCGAAGTCATGAGTTCAATTTGAGACTTAAAAAGGGAAACGACTGGGAATGATCCAACTGACATGTAATCGACTAGGTCGATTGATCATTGTTTTGATTTGATGTTGTGAATTGATTGACTGAGTGGAAATGACCGTGAGTGGTCTTGTTGGCTTGTAATCGACTAGGTCGATTTGATCGATGCTTCGATCGGTGATATGATTGCTTGAGTGTCTATTGTAAATTGTACTGACTTGCAGGTGGGATCTGATGCTAAGGTACGTCTTCTGACCTATGCGTGTTTAGGCAGCCTTTAGTATAATAGTTTACTAATCGGGCTTAGTGGGGTAGAACTCGCTGAGACGTAGTCTCATCCCAGTTTGGGGAAAACATTTCAGGATCCCGACGAGGAGCTGAGCAGGAGGAATTTGTGAATGAGAACTCGCAGGTGAAATTGAGAAAGAGAATGATCTGAGTGAAGAGGAATCAGAGGAGGATCAGGATGATCTCGAGTATGACTTAGACGAGGATTGAAATTCCATCTCTTTGTGAACCATTTTGTATATGTGTAGATAGAGTGAGACTCTGAAGTTGCGAATAGCTCGTGAAGTACTCTGTCTAATGCCATGTATAAAGATTTGGTTGTAAATTTCAATATGAAAAATATAGCCTGCTTTTTCTATCCCATTGTTTTATTGTCTGGGGATTTATAATTGCTTCCGCATGTGCTTAATGAATGAAAGGGTCGGCGATATATAGTCCTGGGATATCGCATATTAAAAATCGACCAAGAGAAGGATGTGTGCGTGCCCAAGGATCAAGGCGTGACAGTTTTTGTCTGTTCATGTTCGCCGAGACGGAGTGTTTAGGGGGATGTTACCGCCACCACCACCCGATGCACCTGGATGGGTGTGATGGTTGCGTGAATGGTAGAGAGCTGGTTTCTCTTTTTTGGGAATAGCAGCCACTGTTAGATGGGGGGAATGTCATGTGATCTTATTTAGGGGTCGTAGTATCTTTTTGGGATGAGGCCGAGTGTGGCTGAAAATCTTGGTCTCCTTTTTGTTGTATCGACCTGTGAAAAACCCATCGATAATATGTAAATAAAAGTGGCATGGCTTATCTTTTATATTCTGATGAGCAGTGGTGTGTATTGGTATCATGGTTAGTAAGGGGAGAGATGGTGATGTTTAAGTTGCTTCCACTATGAGTCGCATTGGGACCGATTCGTTTTAAAAAAAAAAAAAATGCCTGTGATTAATGACGCTTGTATTAAGTACAAGATAGAAAGAGGAAAGTAAGTGTAACACCGGCGCTGGTGACGACCCGCGAAGGGTTCGGGGTGTCACATAGAATGGTAATAGATCATATGATAAAGCCAATACCTAGAGATGTGTTTTGTGGTCATGTAAAATCTCTAGGATTGTATAAAGGTTGATGTACTGAATATTGTAATTTCCCTGAAGTGTTTACACTTAATGAATTTGTGTTTTTTCATTATTAATGCTTATGAATCTTTGTTTGACGTTTATGCATCTTAATGCTTAGTGCATTATATTAAGTTGAGAAAGTATGCTGGATAGATAAAATATTAGTCCACTCACACGGGTAATCACATTTATCTACTATGTGATAAATAAAGATGAGACGATTTTTAAGCTTATTCTTTATGTAATAATCGAGAGCTAAAGCTTAAAATACATAAGTCACCTTAACTGAGTGTTAAGATAAGAACATAATATTTACTATGTCCGAAAGTAAAATAACCCACATATTTTACTTTATCTGTCTATGATGCCAAATGTGAGTTCTGATAAATTATGTGAATGAGTAAATATGTTTAGACATTATGTATGTCTGAACTATTATCTGTATATTATTAATGGTGTAGACATATGTTTAATGGGAAATGAGTTAATACCATAATATGTATTTCTTACTACGTATGCATAAGACAACCAATAAGAGTGGCAAAAGTTTGAGGAAAATAGTTCCTCAATTTAGTGCCTTCATGACTCTTACTTATTCTCAAGATTTCTGTTTAGTATTTGCTATCTTAAGATGTTGCCAATGATCATGAATTGATTTGATCTAATATGACATTTCTAGAAAAGTAAGTTGAACTGAAATTAAGAGTTTGAAGGAAAGAGAAAGATTGAATTTGGAAAATCACATTCTAGTTTTGTATTAACTGGTTGACCAATTATGACTGTCTTTGGGATAATCATAATTGTGAATACAATATATCATTGTTTAAAAAGAGATCAAGAGAGAGATATAAATGTGATCGATCGATCTACGGTACTGCATACTAAATCTACTCATAGTGTGATGCCCATTATGAGCTGCTATTGTCGCGACCAAATTTTTGGGTGTGAACCACTTAAGGTTTGACTATGGATTGTTAAGCCTAGACTTAACTCGAGCCTTCACAAGCCCATACCAATTCGCAACTTAGATTCAAATTTTTAAACATGCAAATGGATTTTATCAAGGAGTCGCTACTAATCGGTTTATGAAAGGTTGACTAGACACCTAAATAAAATAATGGGAGAATTATTTTACTCCTATGAACCAGTGGCCATGGGTACAGGGACTTGGTTATACTAGATTTCTCTAATGCCCTTTCGGTACCTTTCTCTTTTATTTTGAAAAATGTTTGGCAAGCAGCTTGAATTGATTTTAATTTGTTTCCTTAATATGTGAGGTGATCATGCGGATGCGCAAACTACCAATTTAACACCAAAAAAAAAAAAAAAGTGAATAACAAAAACTTACCTCAAAGCAACCAAATCATCTGCAATGTTAAATTAGAATCCACATCAACAACCATAAATATGATTTCTAATTAACACGCAATTTCTTTTTTGTTTTCACTTGATTAATGAAAATCATGCAATATGCAATGTAGTATTAACTAAATGACCTAATTCTAATGACATGCAATTTCTAATTAAACGGACCTAGCAACAATCACTAAATGGCAAGCATTTCATGAATCTAATTCTAAATAACATGCAATGACATTTTTATTTTATTTTATTTTAAAAAAATGCAATCTATCGTAGAGATTGAAACTAATTCATTCAAAGATATTTTTTTTGTATTTTTTATGAAATTTCGAAATTAGAAAAATGTGAAAATTATCTGACTAAATTAAGATTCTACCTAATTTATATTAAGGATTAGGTCAGGCTAAACCCTAATTTAAACTAGGATATTATCTTAACCTATCAATCTCTAACCTAAGATGCAGTTTATCTAAATTAATCTAAACTTAAAATGAAGTATGCAATTTTATCCTAATGTGCAATGACGTACAAAAGGATGCCCTAATTCTAGATGACATATACATGATGATTTTTGTTTTGTTTTTTTTTAATTAATTTCAAAATTAAGAAATGTCAAATAATTAAACATGCAATTTAAGCTAATGAAACAAAAATCTAACATCCTAGATTTATTTATTTTTTTATTTCGAAAATTCATGATAAACAAAATGCTTAATCTAAACATGCAAATAACCCTGAATCATGCAATATTCTAACAAGGCAAATCATTCAAAATCATCAAAAATATCACACACCGTTCAAATCAAGGGATAATATTTTGCTAGTAAAATCGATAAATTGATCTTAAGCCTTAAAGATCAAAATATCAATTTTATTCCCGCTTGATTAATTATTTCATCTAGTACCTTATAGATGAAATAAAAAACCCAAGCGTAGTTGTGAGTTAGGTAATATATTGGGATTTCCAATTATGCATAGAGAAATATTTCAAACAAAGAAACCAACATATAAAAAATAAACTTTACCAAAAAAATATAAAAAACAAAATAATATAAAATAAACTTGCCTAATAAAATAAAGCAAATCTACCTAATTAGATTTTTTTCCTTTTTCTTTTTTGCTTTCCAAATAGAACTTGTGCTTGTGTGGCTGGTCACCGACTCCGAGTGAGGGGCGGCAGCTATGGCGATGGGTTACCGTCGATCGAGGTCGCGGTCATCGGAGCTCCAACAAGGGCCAACAAGCACAGGCCAGCAGTAAGTGAAGCAATAACATATTTGTCGGGACTATAACAGGGCGTGAAAGAGTGGCAACCGGCATTTGGACGGTCTAGGACCTGCTAGCGTCGAGTGCGGGTAGAAGCGAACTGCTGCAAGGGCGGAGCAATAAACAACGAGGTTGTGCTGCTTGGGTGCTCACGACGGAGGCTGGTAGGCGGCAATAGCAAAGCAGGTTGGCAAAGACACAGAGGGTTGTGGAGACGCAGTGCCGAGCTGGGCAGGTCGCGTACGGGGCGGCGAGGCAAACGGGCAGCGACTTGCTCGGGATCTGACGGCGCCGGGGAAGGGCAGTGGCTCGAAGACGGCGAACGGGGTTCGCTAGGCACTGGTCGCGGCCGGAGCAAAGAACATCGGGCATTAGGTCGCGGGTGTCGAGGAACTTCGCGAGGTCGCGGTGGTAGGCGGACCAGCAACAAACGGACCAGGAGCAACATTGAGGTCGTTGCGGATCGGCACAGAGGCTACTTCGTCAGGCTAGTGGAGCGACTCGGTAGAGGCAGCAGCTTTGCGGGCGGAGTAGAGGCGAAGGCGGATCTGCTGGGTATCGGAGCAGATATGCAGGGAATTGGTGACGGGGCTCCACGTCGCGGGCGAGATCGGCGAAGCAGCGGTGGCCTATGAGCGCAACAACGTGGGTGCAGTGGCAAATGCCAACAGGAAGCCTGGCGAAGAAGATGAACAGTGGTTCCTCCCTTTTTCCTTCTCTACAACCGCATACATCACTTCCCTCTCTGTTGCTGTCACTTTTATTGTTGCTGCTTTCTGCCCCTGCACTTTTTCAGCAATTGAGTTTTTTTTTTTTTTTTTTGCTGCTGGAGAAATCGCCTTGGCCGACAGCCACCACGTAAACCCCCAAGTGTCAATAGCAGGGAGACCACCACCCCGGCACCACGTGTCAATCACCTAATGACCCACTAGCCTCCCTGCAACTTGCGTCAACCACCGCCCCGATGCAGCAGCAAATGCCAGCAGGAAGCCCGGCAAAGAAGATGAACAGTGGTTCCTTCCTTTTTCCTTCTCTCGCTACCGCATACGTCACTTCCCTCTCTACTATTGTCACTTATACTGTTGCTGCTTTCTACCCCTGCACTTTTTCAGCAATTGATTTTTTTTTTTTTTTTTTTTTTGCAGCTAAAGGAATCGCCTTAGCCAACAGCTGCCACGTAAACCCCCAAATGTCGCTAGCGGGGAGGCCACCACCTCGGTGCCACGCGTCAATCACCTAATGACCCACTAACCTCCCTGCCACTTGCGTCGCAGGGGCTTCGAACTCCCAACCTCTCCCTCAAAGACATGAAGGAAACCCCCTTTTGTATTGAATTTCGAACTAAAGAAATGAATGAAACACCTCCAAAATTAGAACTCCTCTTGTGCAGTCATGTATTCAATGTGTGGCCCCCTGAACCCTATATGTTTTAAACTATTTATAGGCCGCGAATTAGGGTTTTTAATCTTTCCAAATCGGTATCCACAAAAATTCTTTTTTCCAAATGCAATATTCATTTTGCCGAACGCAATATTCGTTTTTCCACTTACTCTATCCGAAAAATTCCATATCTCAAAAATTTTCAAATTTTTATTTTCACAAGATGATTTCCAATCATAAAAAAAAAGGGCTTGGGCCAATTTGCTCGCTTCATGGGCTTAGTCGACTGTCAATTTAAAACTTAGAACCACTAATTCAAATCCATTTGCCACCGGTCCAATAAATGCAAAAAATGCAAATGCACTTAAATCTATATGCTATGCAATTAATTAATTAACTAATATTTTTTTAGGGGTTAAAATTAATCCCTATTTTTTTAATGCGATAAATGAATAAACGGGTTGCCAAAATTTAGGTGTCAACAGATATATATTCCTAACAGATGTATGACAACGAGCTCTCAATGTATGCTGATCCACGAATTATTCACCAGTATGAATGTTGCAGAGAGGTAAAGAGGATCCTGTTCAGCTTATCATGTGCGAGTGGGAGATGATGGGTTATTTAATTGAGATGATAGGCCTTAGTAGGCCTATTCGCCCATGTTGGGCCTAAAAGCCTGGCCCGTAAGATAATGGCCCATGGAGGAACAGTTGCGTCTTTTGGGATAGGTATTACGTTGAGGGGTTGTGTCCTTTGGATGAGACGCTTTGAGGGAAAGAAACAAAAAGGGAACGTACCTTTTGGGACGTACGTGCATTCTCAAGGAAATAGTTCTCTCCCTCTCCCAATAACAACGTAAGTTTTCTCCCCCTTACAGCAACAGTACGCTCCTCGGTAGAACGGGATCAAGATTCTTCCTCGAACTTCAACATTGGTGTTTAATCTATAGACAATAAAGTATGCTCGATTCCGTAGTGTATCTCTGATCAGTGATACATGTGATTCTTGGGCTCGTCTTCCGCATTTGTTATAAGGGTTCGATTTAATGTCGAATTCATTTTAAGGAATCAGTAATTCCTAACAAGATCCAATAGAAAGTGCATATGTGTTGAACCCTCTCTTCCCTCTCTTCTTTTCCTTTCTACTTTTTTTGGATTCAAGTGCTCGATCATGGCAAAACAACATTCAGACATAAAAAAGGAGAAATCTTCACTAATGTCGTTGAGAAACAAAGAAAGTCTATTATACTAGACACTGAGTTAATGGCTAGATACACTTATCACTTGCAAGGGACCAAGGTTTGGTCTACTAGCTTTTACGGGCCATCTTCTCTTGGAAATGAAGAGAAAAAATGATGAATAAATTAAAGAAAATGAAAGTGAAGTGGCAACCATTAAATGAGCCACATGTCAACTCTTCATAAGGCCCTTTATAGAGCATCAAAATTATATAATAGTACTAGATGAATTCAGTGGTTCAACCCAAGAGAGAACGCACAAACTTTATGTCAAAGGACTCAATATTTCTCATTTGATATGAGTGGAGAAATAAAAACACTCAAAATCACTCCTAGATTGCAAGTTCTCTCAAAATCATCCACCAGTCAAACTATAACCCATGCAAAATAAATATCTCAACCTTTCGCAATCCTTTTATCGGCAAGAAGTGTCCAAAAGCTCCTACATGAGAACGTCGTCAAAAGGCAGCTATACATACACTAAATAATATCACTAGGACATTGAAGCAGAAGTTTCCATTCCATGAATCCTCTATATGTCATTGCTATTCAAAGTCATAAAGCTCCAATATTTACCGGAAGATAAAGTCAATATAAATATAGTCGGTTCATAATATCTGATTGCTAACGACAAACACTTTCAAATGAACAAGTGATAATCTTTACTAAGAAGTTAAGAAAACAGAGAGTGTTAACAGAAAATAAAAGGTTTGACAAAAATGAAGTTAAAAAGAAAAAAGTATTCCCTAGATAGTTATGTGATCACAAATAATCCATTAGCTAAGAAATTCTAAATTTTACAGTAAAAGTATAAAATAAATATAAAATGTCAAAGACAAAAATAATTAAGGAGAGATCAAAATGACTTGGCTAAAGTGGGATGACTTGATAATCTTTAGGCAAGATATGGTATAAAGAAATTTAGTTTGAAGAGTAAGGAAAATTTATTTTGGAATTTGCTTGTCTAGAATCCTTTCTGACAGAAAAAAAAAAAAAGAGTCAAAACGTTCATTATAAATAATAACCCAACCAGCGATGTTTTTGCGATTGACTCATGTCTATTGGCACCAGGGACATGGCGGTATTGCTAGTTTTCCTTTATATTTCTTTTATTAATGGAAATGGTCAGCAAAGTTAAGTAGCAGTCCATTGATTGTCTTTTTGTTTTCTTTTCTATCGCTCTCTGCTTTTTATTAAATTCGTTTGGTGGAGAATATGATTACCGACTCCGAGAAAATGAACTGCGGTTGGTTTGCGTTTCTGTTTTTTTATTATTAGAGAAAACAAGTCAATACAAGAAAGGAAAATAAAGAAAAATAAGGATGCGGAAATTACGCGTGCAATAACTTCGGTTGTCCTTTTTATGGCTTTCTTCGATTGCCGCTGCCGCATGATTCGAGGAAGTCATGCTTAAGAGCGAAGCGAAATACACATAAGAGGTAAAGCTGCAACCCGAGCGAAGCGAAATACACATGAGAGGTAAAGCTGCAACCCGACCAAACAGTGAGCATCCTGCGGGAGATCAACTTTCATCTCCTCTAATAATAGCCGCCCCTTCGAAACTGACGGGAAGTTCTTTCTAGGGATCTCTCACACTCTCTCTTAAAAGAGACAATTTCCCATATAAAGGAAGGAAAAAAAAAAAGGGAAGGGCGTTCACGAAAAGGGTGGAAGGGGAGACCACCGTCTTCAGGCAGCATTTTTCTGGAAAATGAAAAAAAAAGCATTCCCCGTCCTTTCTGCTGAACTCACCTGACCAGCCACCTCCACCATCTCCGTCCGACTACCTCCCGCCGGCGACTGCTCTCGCATCCCATTCCCGGATACCTCACTCCTTCACCGTTACCTACTTCTTTGCTCTCACGAAAAAGAAAAGAAAAAAAAAAAAAAAAGAAGCATCTTGGTCTTTCTCTACTCCGGGAACGGTTGCCATTGAAGCCCCACACAAAACCTCGGAGCCACAGCCGATCTACGTCGTCCGCCACCTCCAGAGCATCGTCCATCCGCTGCCATTCGTCGCCGCGGTCCCTGACCTCGGTGGAGTCGACTGAAGCCAGACACGAGTTTGGAGTCGCTATTCTCAACCTTCGCCGCCGACGATGCCCACGGAATCCAAGCCAGGTAGGGCCCCCACGATTAAATGCTCGTTCCTTCTTTATTTTTATTTTTATTTTTTTGCCTCTTCCTGCTTGATTTTAAAAGACCAAAGCAAGCTCGATTTCTTTAGTCCTCGCTCGCGTTGTACCTGAATGAGTCGGTTTTTCTTAAGTTTGAACGTTGCTCGCTGATTTCTCTTGAGTTTAGGTGTGAGCTCGAGCTCCGAATAGGTCCATTTAAACAGACTCGAATTTGTTCTGTTCAATGCAAGATTTTTCTTTGATTATTGAGTGCGTAAGTTAAAAATTTCATTTCCATCGAGTCCGAATCTCTTAAAACTTTCAGTCGCCGTTGCTTGGTGCTTTGATACTGTCCTTGTGAATATTCTTGGATTGGTCTGGCGACAAGGTGGGGGTAAACGACGGTGAGGTTTCGTTTAATGCTGGAATGGCCGTCCATAACCGGCGCTTTCTTTTGTTGATCGCAAGTTTTAATATCAAGGAGTGACGTATTTATGTTCTGGGGAGTGGGGAGGATGAAGGGAACAAGGGAAGAAGGAAGTTCTCCATGTCGTGGAAGTAGGGGCCGAAGCTGGATTTTGATGACTTTGGGCTCATTTGACCTTAGTATGTTTTGGGTTCTGGATATGTGACTTGATCCGTGGGGATTGGGCTTAGTTTTTGGTCAAAAGATTGGGCTTAGTTAAATGCTGGAGGAATTGGGCTTAATTCTATGAGTTGAGCCCAATTCGTTTTTAAACGATTAAAGCCTTTCAGTGTGTAAAGCCCATTCGTGTGACCTGCAGCAGCCCATTTTCGGGATGGGCCACGAGGCCCGGCCCGGGTCCATATTTTCGGAATAATTTTTTTATAAAAGAAAATTTCAAAAAATTTAAAAAATTCCAAAAATTCCAAAAATTAGAATTCCTCGGAAAAAGCTTAAAAGATAGTTTTATTTTTTTGGATAGTTTTCTCTTAAAATGTGGAAAAGTCAGTCATAAAAAAATTGAACAAGCTTTTAAGACTTTACCATAGGGTCTCGATTATTTTTAGAAATAAACACTCTTAATTGTGTACTTTCAATATGATGACTATGGCCTTCCTTTAGGTTAGTTAGAAATGGCATGCTCCTTATTTGGTAACGGTATATCATTGCTCTTCCATGCAATTCATCTACCATTTCCTTGGTTGCTTATTGTATTGCGCGATCTTCTCACGCGTTAGTGGATAGGCTTAAAATCAATCTTGATTGCTTGAGAAAAAATCTTTTTGAAATGATCAAGATTAGGTGATGAAATTGCACTAATTAATTAATTAGTGTAACCAAGTCTCTGACTCTAAATTTTCTGATTACGTAAAAAGTGATGTACGCTCACATGTCTCATTTGATTTATAGTCGACCTCAATAGACTAGTGACGACTCCTCATTAGAAAATCTTTATAATGTCAATTGAAGCTTAATTCAAATATCCCAATGTCGCGTGAGAGCCCACGCCTAATAAGGGTCGTAGGTCTGTCTTTTTAGGTAATACCTCTAAACCTATTGACTTTTCCCCTCCGAACGAAAAGCGGAGGTCACAACATTCTTTTTTTCCCCTTTCCTTTCTCTTTTTTCTTTTTCTATTATTTCCCTTCGCCACCAATCACCACATTTGTGATAGCCGACAAAGGGCAAGGGCCGAGACGCCCTACCTAGCCTTTAGCAAGGGCTGGGTGAGGCCCCTCGCCATCTAGGTGAGGTCGTCCCTTGCTAAATCTAGCAAAGGGAATCTCACCCAGCCGTCACCAAAGGCCGGTGAGGTTGCGGCCGGCGAGGGGCAACCTCACGAGCATCTAGCGATGGTGAGGGCTTTCACCCAGGCGAGGGCATCCCGATCCTTACCCTCCCCATTAGCCGGCAACCTCCTTTGGCCATCATGGAGGTGGCAAGTGGTGTGGAGAGAAAGAAGGGAAAAACAAACAAGAGAAAGGAAAAGAACAGAAAAAAGAAAAGAATTTTAAAAAATTGTTGATGTAATGCTGGTTGTGCCACGTAGGACTACTTCTGTCCAAGTTAGTAATTTTCAACCTAAATTAGCCAAGTGAACATAATTTGTTCAATTGAAATGTTTAAAACTAAATTGGTACTAATTTAATAGTTTTAGGACTTCTTTTGTACTTTTCCCCACACGCATCTCAACATCCTCGTTTAGGTCAAGTGCTTTTTATTGTTAATAAGTTATTTTATGGAAATGGAGAGAAAAAATGATGAATAAATTAAAGCAAACGAAAGTGAGGGGGCAATTATCAAATGAGCCCCATGTTTAACTCTCCATAAGGCCCTCCACGGAGCGCCACAATACTAATAGTACTAGATGAATTCAGTGATTCAACCTGAGAGAGAACGCACAAACTTTATATCAAAGGATTTAGTATTTTTCATTTGATATGAAAGGAGAATAAAAACACTGAAAATCACTCAGAGATGGCAAGTTCTCACAACATCATCCACCAATCAAACTATAACCCATGCAAAACAAAAATCTCGACCTTTCACAATCCTTTTATGGCAAGAAGTGTTTAAAAGCTCCTGCATGAGAGCATCATCGAAAGGCAGCTGTACATACATTAAATAATATCACTGAGACATTGAAGTAGAAGTTTCCATTTCACGAATCCTTTATACGCCATCGCTATTCAAAGTCGTAAGGCTTTAGTTTTCACTGGAAGATAAAGCTGATGTTATGATATAGTTGGTTCATAATATCCAATCACTGATGACAAACACCTTCAGGTGAATAAGTGATAATCTTTACTAAGAAGGTAAGAAAAAAAGAGTGTTAACATGGAATAAAAGGTTAGACAAAAACAAAATAACAAGGAAAAAAAAATTCCCTAGATAGTTATTTGATTGTGGATAATCCGTTAGTTGAGAAATTCTAAATGTGACGGTAAAATTATAAAATAAATGTGAAATGTCAAAAACAAAGATAAATTAAGGAGTGAGATCAAAGTAACAAGGCTGAGGGGGTAATAACTCGATGATCTTTAGTCAAGATATGGTATGGAAAAATTTAGATTGAAAAGTGAGGGAAATTTATTGTGGGATTTGCATTTGTAGAATCCCTTTTGAAAGAAAAAGGTCGGATTGTTAATTATAAATAATATTTCAACAGGCAATGTTTTGTGATTGAGTCATGTATATTAGCACCAGGAGCATGGGAGTATTGCTATTTTTTTTTTCTATTTCTTTTATTAATGAGAAAGGCAATTCAAGTCAAGAAGCACCTATATAGGATGGTTTCGTGCACCTTACCCAAAATGCTACTTTTTGTTAAATTAGTTGCTGGAGAATATGCTTATGGAAATGATCTTAGTTTTCGTTTCTATTTCTTTATTAGTACAAAGTGATATCCACATGAGAGATAAAGCTGCAACCCGACTAGGCACTAAGCATTCTGAGGATGCAAATCAACCTTCATCTCCTCTAAAGGCCGCTTCTTCTAATTTGAAAGGGAATTACGATGTCTTCTTGAGTTTCCGAGGTGAGGACGTTCGAAAAAACTTCCTCAGTCATCTCTATGAAGCTCTCGATTGGAAAGGAATCTACACTTACATTGATAGCAAGGAGCTTCAGAAAGGCAAACGAATAACACCAGCGATTATTAATGCAATCGAGGACTCACGCATCGCAATCATCGTTTTCTCCGAGAACTATGCTTCCTCATCGTGGTGTTTGGAAGAGGTGGAGAAAATCATGGAATGCAAGGAGCAAAAAGGACTCACAGTGTTTCCAGTGTTTTACAAAGTGGAACCCAAAGAAGTGAGAACACCAAGAGGAAGCTACCGAGAAGCTATGGTTAAGCATGAGAGCAAGTTTGGGAGAGATTCAGAGAAGGTGAAGAGATGGGAGAAGGCTCTTTATGATGCCGGTAGCTTGTCCGGGTGGGATTTGAATGATAAGTAAGTACTAAGTAGTGATTGATGTTACACTCTTTTTTTTTTCTTTTTTTCCTTTTATATGCTGAATACATCTTCCATTTTTTTCCCATGAAAGTTAATTAATGTGTCAAGTACCTTTCCCCGATTTTATCAGAGATGAAGCAGATTCTATAAAGAGCATTGTGCAGGAGATCTCTATGCAGCTAGACCGAACGCCCTTATATGTTGCCAAGCATCCAGTTGGAATACGTTCACGTGTTGTAGAGTTGGAATCAATGTTAAATCTTGAGTCTCGTGATGATGTTCTCATGATAGGGTTATGGGGACAGGGAGGTATAGGAAAAACAACACTAGCTAAAGCTCTTTACAATGATATTTTTAGACAATTTGAGGCTTCATGTTTTTTGGCAAACGTTCGGGAAACTTCAAAAGATTCCAAGGATTTAGCTCATTTGCAAGAAGAATTGTTGTCCGAGATATTTCCAGGAAAAGGATTAACAGTGTTTAGTGTTGATGGAGGTATTAATTTGATCCAAGATAGACTTCGTCGCAAAAAAGTTCTCCTTGTTCTCGATGATGTCAATGATGTAAAACAGTTAAATGTTTTAGCTGGAGAGCGCGAATGGTTTGGTAAAGGAAGCATAATCATCATCACAACAAGAGATAACCATCTATTAACTTGCCATGGGATAGATAAAGATCATATCTATGAAGTTAAAACTCTAGAGGATTGGGAAGCTCTTCAACTTTTTGATAAACATGCTTTTCTTAGAAGTAAGGAAATAGTGATAAGGAGGGATCTTGTGGATAGGGCTTTGCATTATGCTAAAGGACTTCCTTTAGCACTTGAGGTATTGGGCTCTTTTCTATGTGGAAGAAAAGAACAGGAGTGGGAAAGTGCATTGAATAAACTTGCTAAAAGTCCTGACAAAACCATCAATGATGTTCTCAAGTTAAGTTACGATGGACTAGAGGACTATGCAAAGGAGATATTCCTTGATATTGCATGCTTCTTCAATGGCCGATCTGTAGAGTACATCATGAATGTCCTTAACAGTTGCGACTTTGACACAACTATTGGAGTACAAGTTCTTGTTGAGAAGTCCTTAATAACTAAAGATTGCAAGACAACAGTTCTTGATGATAAGTCCTTAAGGATTGAAGATTGCAAGACAATACGGATGCATGACTTGATTCAATTGATGGGCATGGATATTGTTAAACAAGAATGTCGCGATGATCCTAGAAGACAAAGTAGGTTATGGCTTTGTGAAGATGTCCGTGATGTTCTATCAGGGGATATGGTAAGTTTTGGTGGTTTAAACACTGATTTTACTCTATTTTTCTCTAATTTCATATATTAATTGCAATGCAAGTTCTATAAATGCAGGGAACAAATGAAGTAAAAGCCATAGTTTTGATTTTACCTAAGGCAGAAGCAATGTACATAGGTCCCAATGCTTTCACAAACATGAGAAGGTTGAGATTGCTCATCATGATTAATGTGCATAACTCTTTCCAAGGTCCTATATGTCTTCCTAATGGACTGAGATGGTTTGAATGGTCTGAATGTCCTTGCTTTCCCAAATTTTCCCCTTGTCCAAATAAGTTGGTTGGGCTTGATCTGCACAAAACCAACATCCAAGTCGTGAGGGAGCAATTCAAGGTGCGCATTTAAAATTAATTGTCTTTATTTACTTATCTCTGACATATCTATATTTGTATGCATACGATTATGGATATGTATATAAATTATTGAAAACTCTGAATGCAACTTATACGGTCAGTAACTTTAATACCGAAAATTGGAACAAGAACTTATTGATGACATAATTTAACAAATGAATGATGACCGTGCTTAGTATTTTAATAAACATGAACTGAGGATTCAATTTGTATGCCTTTGAAATGATAGATACTGAAAATGTTATTAAAGATTCTATATTTTATATAAGAGATGAGTTTACTAGATTCTTTTCTAAATTGCATATGAAAATAGAATGAGATTTTTCTTGTTTATTTGCTTTATCATTGAAATGAATGCATGCTAAGTACTTTTGATTGGATCTCACATTGTTGTTTCTATGATAGAATGCAACCGATAATGAAAAGAGATATATAGAAATCATGCAATAAAGGATCTTTAAAGGAGTTAAGTCTTTACTGTAAGTCAGCCCCAAAAGTCTTGTCTCTTTTTATTGTACCGACCTAACTAGAGATTTATGGCAAGTACTTCTTTATTTTTAGGAGGAGGGAATAAGCAGAATTCCAAGAAAGTTATCTTCATCTTTATGGATCAAATATTCATTTTCAAATATAACAGGGAGTTTCTCCTTCTCCTTCCAAGTATGTAACCCGTTCCCCTCCTTTCCTTTCAATCAGGCCATTCGGTTGCGCCCTTACTCCATTTATTCCTAAGTAAGAAATCACAAGATGAGAAGCAACTCTCGAGGGAGATAGATTGACCAGCCATTCCTTCTCCCGCTTCTTTAAATAAAGGCTGGTGGAGTACAATTCTATGGAAGAGTCTTACTTTATAGAGGCGCTAGCGCACCACATCTAAGACCCTGGTAGCGCGCAATGGCTTTCACGCATGACTAATAAGGTTTTCTAAAGAGAAGTAAAAAAGGGGCTCGTTTTGCTAATTTAAATATATTTAAACCTAAATCTAATCTAAAGTTATGTATGTATGTATTATATTTATATTAATATTTATACTACTGTACAAAGTAAAGGTGACCTTCCAGGATCTCAATTTAATTTCTTCCCCAAAATGTCTCGATTACTTATTTTACAAATATGGTATTCATAGAGAGGTGCGTAAACTAATAATTTATTTGATCTCTCACATGTTTCACAATCTAATTATTAATATTTTCTATGCCACAACAAATTTCTTACTGCAAATTTTAATCTTGAAATATTTTACATATGTTCTATGTTTGTATATTGTGTATTTACCAACAATTTCGTTCCATTAAATATTTTTAATTGGGCGGTTTTGATCAATTTTCAAATATCAATTTTTTCAAATCTTGTGCATACTCTTATATTTTTTCTCTTCCTATGCCTCCTATGAGACAAACTTTGTGGGCTTTCAATTTTGCTGTCGTGGTCATCGGCCACATTGACGTCAGAACGCGTTGAGCGAACAAATAAATAAAAGGGTTTTTAATCTTAATAAAGTTCAGCAACATGTAACGCATCAAGGCTCTACTACTTTCAACAAAAAGTGTGATTCTCAAAAATCGATCGACGAATCACCATGACCTAATAAGTGATGACACGAGAGATTCCCTAGCTTCCACTGCCATTACGGCAGGTTTGCGTATCTTTGCATAAGATTGTAGATCTATGAAGTGCCACCTATGTTAGCTTCAATTCATGTCATAGCTGGCAAAAGATTTAAGCGTGGCTCATGTGCTCCCACTTGAGGTTACACTCTCTCTGAATTACGTGTATTGTTTCTAAACGTATACATAGTGGCCACGCCACTTAGCATTGGAATGGTTTCTTTTGTATGTCGCTCGATAGAGCTCTAGTGTTTGGTAAAATTACGAGTATTATTCTTTTTTAATCTTCTCTTTTGGCCAAGGATCGTTCAATAAACTTATATTTAAAAAGGGAGAAGGAGTGCTCTGTATACACCATATGATCAACTAATTTCTGATCACACGGGGCTTGAATGATGATAGTGTGTTCTTCTTTAAATATTTTTATCTTCATTTTTTTCCGTCTGGATGTTTTTTGCAGGACTTTAAAAATTTGAAGTTCCTTAACTTCAGTGAATGTTCGTCGATGGCTTGTATGCCAGACCTCAATTTGACTCCAAATCTCAAGGAACTGGATCTCCATGAGTGCAAAAATTTAGAGTGTGCTCACGAATCAGTTGCATATCACACCAAGTTACGGTTGTTGAATCTAAAAGGGTGCTCTAACCTTCATCATCTCCCCGATGTGCTCCAAGCCAAGAATCTTCAACTTCTCAATCTTACTGATTGCTCAAAGTTGCAAAGATTCCCTGATATTCCAAATAAAATCAAAGGCTTGCAAGAACTTTATTTAAAAGGGACTTCAATTGAGGAACTTCCTGCATCCATAGAAAATCTTGTCTCTTTGGAGAATTTGAATCTAATTAATTGCAAGAAACTGGCAAACCTCCCATCTAGCATTTACAAGTTGCCAAATCTTGGGAGATTGATACTTGATGGTTGTTCAAAACTAATCACGTTTCCAAAAAAGGAGGAGGATTTGAGTGATCTGAACAGCGATACAGGATTTCCTAAGCTACTGGTCTTAGGGCTTGGGGGATCTAATCTACTAGAAGTAGAGTTCCTAGAGAATCATTCATGTTTTCCATACTTACGATTTTTGGATTTGGCCGAAAACAATTTTGCTAAGTTTCCAACATGCGGGCAGCTACATAATTTACTCCAACTAGATGTTTCGGAATGCCGACAGCTACAAGAGATTGGCAAGATTCCAGGCCAATTGCAGGAGTTGTGGGCAGAGAATTGTGAATCTCTAAGTAAAATTCCCTCCAACATATGGCCCGCTAATGGTATTGACTTATTATGTCATGAACTGGTCCATAGTAAGGTTAGTCTCTCTCTCTCTCTCTCTCTCTCTCTCTCTCTTATTAATACGGAGTCATGTACATGTATTGCTAACTATAGCTAAACTTGCCAACCCACTTAACTCATTGAAACTCCTCTTTGCAAGTGCCAAATTTGAAATGTTTTCTTAACAATTTACATCTATGACAGCAATGCGGGGTCACATCGAATTGCCAAATTCTTTTACCTGGAGGAGAGATGCCGCAATGGTTGGTCCCGAATAAAGAGGGCTATATGTCTTTCATGGCTTCAAAGGATTTATATAAGAAGTTCGTAGCTTTAGCTATATGCCTTGTCATTCGAGTAAAGAAGGGGAAACAAAACAGTCGACTTCAAATCTATTCATACATTAATGGCAAATTGCAATCTACGATAGGACGCACGACATGTCTATTACGTTTGAATCATGTGTGGTTTCTTACTTTTAAAATGGAGCAGCTATGGCCAGTAGATGCTTTTGGTCCAAATGACTCGAGCTCTTTCCAGTTAAGCATTAGGGCAGTCAATGGTTCAATTATAAAAAAGTGCGGATTTCGATTAATATGCAAGCCCCTAGAGGATGATTTGGAGGCTTTGTATCAAGATGATGAGTTACTGGATCCAGGTTTGTTCTATGAGATTTGGCATGATGACAAAGAAACGACCACAGAAGAAGAAAGTTCAGCCAATCTATCAAAGCAGGTCTCTCTCCCTCCCTTCCCGTAATTATGGCGTGTGTGTTTGATTGAAATAGGTGCATTGAGTTTGTATAATGCAAAAGCTGCAAATGCTAGTAAACTAAACGAGCTAATGTATTGTGATTTTGCACCTCTATGTTATAGTGGTGGCTATACGATGAAGTTAATAACAAAACAAGTTCAGAGGAAGACCGTGAAAGGGAAATAGAAGACGAGGACGATATCAAGGCTGACAACGGTATCATGGTTGACTTCTCAGTTGAGGTCTCTCTCTCTCTCTCTCTCTCTCTCTCTCTCTCTCTCTCTCTCTCTCTCTCTCTCTCATGTGTTTATTTGTTGGTGTATGTCGGGCGCACTGTGTTTGTATAATGCAAAAACTGAAAATTCTAAACAAATAAGCAAATCTAACATAAAGTGATTCTTCACTTACATGTGCTACAACACTCGCAAGTGAATGATTTCATAAGTATTACATATAAGGCAAGGAAAGATCGATATGTTTAATAATTATAAATCTCTAGCTTTGGTTAAATTATCAGAAAAATTCTCAAATCAAACTCTTCTATTTGAACTGAGTATCAACTTAAGCATGTCTAACAATTTACTGGTATAATAGAAGTATCGCTATTCCGGAATTTATCGTTCCTACAAAAATATTCTGCCCGGAGGAGATATGCTAGAGGAGTTTGTCCTTGTTGAAGGCAATAACATATCTTTCATGGTTTCACAAGACTTTTATAATAAGTTCCTGGGATTAGCTCTCTGTGTTGTTTTCAGTGTAGAAGATGGAGAAAAGGAAATATTTTTTGACATCGTGCCCCATGTTAATGGCCAAAGACGGAATGGGTTGTCAGGATCTCTTGGATCATTTGATTCAGATCATATGTGGATTCAATATCTCAAACCGAACGTGCTGTGGGGAGTGTTGGAGGGAATGGTTGATTTTCTTGAATTTGACGAGGATTGCTTACGATTTAGCCTCACACTCAGCATATTGAGTGGAACCATGAAAAAGTTGGGATATGTGCTAAGATGCGAGCAAATGGATGATGATTTGAAGGTTGTGCTCAAAGAAAATCAATTAGTGGATCCAGCTTCAATCTATGAAATGAAGTCGAGAGAATTCTTATACAAATTTCTCCCACAACGAAGGGAGGAAATGAAAGCCAATGACACCAATGACGGCGAAACAGATTAAATGAGAAGAGACGAGTGTAGTAGTGCTGGAATGCAACTCTGAAGGAAGCAATCATTAAGCTAGCGAAACAATTTGGGGGTTGGCATATGTTTCCTGATACCCCGAGACATCTGTGTTTGTTGTTGAATTAAGAGATGGTGTTCAATTCAATCTCTAATGTCAAATTTGAAAAATAAAGAGAGGGTGACTTGGCACACAAGACACTTCAATTCAGTAGAACGTGGCATTGTGTTTGGCTCAAATATCTCTAGCACATGTAGTCAAATCATATCAATAAATGGCATGTCAGTGTTTTTCTCGTTACTCAAATTGGGTAGAGCTAACAAAAATATTTAATTATATTGATTGGATAGATTTTAAATTTTGATTTCACTTTTTAAAACTTTTGAAACTTAATTATAATTTTGTAACAAGTTTTACGACTTCTAGAGTACTTATTTATAAACAAATTGTAATCATATTTCATTTTCCCCGAGCATCGTTTCCCTTTACCTAGGTAATTTCTTTTTTTTTTTTTAATGCAGTTTATAGATGAAGCAAAAAGGTTTGTGGTACTAATGTGTTTCTATACATATTCCCCATATAGCCGTACGTTAATCTTTGCTCATTGCCAAAAAGTAATCTTTGTTATGCCCTTATGTTAATGCTAGTCGTTAGTAAACATAAATTAATATAGTAAATTTTATCAAATAGCCATAATAAATAACGAATTTTCTCGGTAAATATTCCAGAATAAGTGTAAATCACCAGAAATCCTTGAAATATGGTTATTAACTTTGCAGTATAACTTTCCATCAGTAGCATTCATTTCGTTATTCTTAATTTGTGGCTGTCATCATTATTCAATTCTCCATTGATATAGTAATTCTCCTCTTTATTTGTAAACGATAGTATTTGTACATCGTAAGTATTTTTCCGATTGTCATAAGTCCTGTGAAGTCCTCATGATCATCGTTACATCTCTAGTTAGTAACTTTTTTTTAAGCTTAGCAATTTTTTTTTTTTGATTGAATTAAGGTTAGCAATTTTTTGTTGAGTTTATATCTTGATGATCCTATCACTTAGGAATTATCCAATAACATGGTAAATGCCTTCATCAAGCTCGTGACAGTATGGATATTTAGGGCGCGTTTGGCAACGATTTTGTTCCCGAGAACTGATTCTGACAAGAAATGATTATTTTTTATTTTGTTCCCGGGAACTGATTCTGAGTAAAAGAACGTGTTTGGTAACTGTCTAAAATTTTTTATTCTGGAATAGAATTGCGTTTGATAACGTGTCCATTGATTCTATTCCAAATTATTTTTTTATTTTTAAATGATTTTTTCTACTTTTTTTCTTCTTTTTTTTTTTTTACCTTTTTTCCTTTTTTCCTTTTCTTTTTTTCATTTTTTCTTTTCATTTTTTCATTTTTCTCCTATTTTTCTTCTTCTTCTTGTGGCCGGTTGCTAGTCTGGCAACCGGCCAAACAAGGGTCGGGGCCTCACCGAGCGTCGGCGGCCCTTAGCGGCCGAGCGTCGCCGGTGGACAGGCGGGCCTCGCCGGGGCTGGGCGAGGCTCGCCGGGGCTGGGTAAGGCCCGCCTGGCCACCGGTCAGGCTAGGCGAGCCCGGTCGGTGGCCAGGCGGGCCTCGCCCAGCCCCGGCGAGGCTTGCTAGTGGCTGGGCGAGCCTCCGGCGAGCTCGCCGGACCTCGCCCTAGCCAGGCAAGCCTCCAGCAAGCTCGCCGGACCGGCGGCCGGCGACCGGCGGCGGCGGCAGGCGGTGGTGGGCGGTGGCGGGTGGCGGCGGGCGACGGTCGCGGGATGGCGGAAGGAAAGAAGAAGAGTTTTATTGTGTTGATTCTTTTTTTGATTCTCAAATCTACTCCAAAACTGATTCTGGGAACAAATTTGTTCCCGGGAACAAAATTTTTACCAAACGCGATTCTCGTCCCAAACTGATTCTGGGAACAAAAAATCAGAATCAGTCACTATTTGGCATGTTGCCAAACAAGGCCTTAGTAACTACAAAGTGCATATCAACAGCGGCACTTGCTGGAGAGTCCTTGCAACTTTAGGTGATGATGGGTAGCATTTCTTCAAAAGTAGTAGGTTTCCTCAAAGTTCTCGCAAGCTTGGGAGTTCTAGCATTTGAAAACTTTTCAAGGGACTATCCCCTTGTTTGAGAAAATTATTTTATTCGGCAGTCAAATCACTAACGGCAGTCAAAGCACTAATGGCTAACATGATGTAACTAGCCAATTGAATTGATTGTATAAAATGCCGGTCCTCTTACTTCACACTTAAATTTTGAAACTGATTTGCTTGCTGCACCACATGTCCCAATTGCAACATATAACATCATGACCTTGTCCCTTGTAATGACACACCTTTTTTGTGGTGATTCTAAACTTGATTAGCACTCTTCGGTGATCATCTTCTTATGCTATATATACATATATATTCCAACTAAACTATCCTTAATCTAATACTGGCTCTTCTATACTCTGATAAGAATGATCCCAGTGGAGCCAATCTACAAAATCAATGGACCAAAGATTTGAAAACAACGCATCATGTATTTCCTGTTTAAATTCTTCTCAATTCATAATACAAAATGGTTGAATATAACAATAGGATAGACATTAAACACATGGCTAACAACTATATCGATTATTTTAAATAAGAACTTTATCTAAGTATTTAATAAGAAAGTCTATTCTACTGGACACTTAGTTAACAGCTAGGTACACTTATCTCATGGAAGGGACCTAGGTCTGGTCTCCTGGCTTTTACAGACCACCTTCTCGAGGACAATGAAGAAGCAGGTTGACCAATCTCATTCAACAATGGCGCATGATGGGAAAAGTCCACTTACCGGCCTAGACATCCACGAAACTTCGCCGCATAGGCCAAGCCGAAGATGCTTTTATCACATTAAAGTTCTCGCAATGTCTACATTCTCCCATATCATTGGGCATTCTCCCGTATGTTGGATCACCATTTGAAGGAAAATGGGGTTCACAAGGAACACCTTGCAATCTTGCAAAAGCATCAGGTGTTTTTGACTTCTTACATGGAATTAATGAATCTACAGAGAGTTTTATTTGTCACACCCTGATCCTCTGAATGCATGCCCATCCCTCAGTGGTCGATTAAATTGCAACGTCTCAGGACACGTTGCCGACCCATTTATTTTAATGGGCGTGCGGAAGCGATTAAATAAATCTCCAGATAACAAAAAGATGGGATAGAAAAGCAAGGCATAATTTTGAAAAACCACAATACACATTTATACACAACATACTAGGTCATGTACAATACTAGTCTATATTTACAAGTCTACAAAAGGTAAAAGGGCTACAGGTGTGACATCCTGAATTTTGACCCCATCCCGATTTTATGAAATGGACATTTCGTCGACACGCCTATGGTCCTTTTTCTCGGAGCTGATCACTCTCGAGTTAACTGATCTATCAGGTGAAGCCGTTAAGGGATATAAACGCAATAGACTTGAGAATTCGATCGAAAATCGACTTCTCAATCATATTATTATGCAAGGGTCATTATGGCACGGTCAAAATCGATTAGAGACCGAGTAGGTCAATTCGACGAGGCATGTGATTAGTGAGTGGGTGATTCCATCTGATTGCAAAATTTTAGTCGAACGGCACAAGACTGAATTTTCTGTCATTTTCGTACCCTGTGTCCATAGTTGAAACCTCAAGATTTTTGCGACAATCGAAAGTCGCCAATGTGTCGAAGATATATGTTGTGGCTCGAAAATAATTTACCACGGGTCAAATGCGCTAAAAATTCCTAAAAACTACCCGGTAGAATGAGTCGTGCTAAAATCATGTCCGATCAATTTTAACCACAAAATTAAATTCGGTTTCAGGAATCGGACATTCGAGTGTGTCACGATTCATTTATAAGACGTCGTCTTATCTTTCGGTGAAATTTCGACAAGTCCATAATTTTGTGGAAATATCGGTTTTTGGATAAATTGGAAAAGAAAAGGGAAATTCGGATGGGTAGACCAAGCTGGATTTTTCTACCTCAATTAGGCTTATTTTGGGAAATTAAGCTTAAGAAAGTAATTGGGGAACAAAGTGGATAAAAATTGAAGACTTTTGTGGCTTGTGATGAGTGTTTAAGATTTTTCCCTTTGACTTTCAAGGCCTTGATTCTCTCTCTCCCTCATCCATTGCCTCTCTTCTCTCACACGTTTCCCTTCCCCTCTTTTCTTCGAGCATCTGCTTCCCCGATCCCCCTCCTGTTTTATATTTATTTCATTTCTCTCCTTGGATGCTTGACTGCCCTCTGTAGCTGCTCCACCTTCGCCGGTCTCCCTCCACCGAAGTCAAACTCCATTGTTTCTCCCTCCATTTCGCTACCAGCCGTCCATCTCCGCCGAAGACCCCCTACCGCCACATCCATTTCCCCTCCATCTCCCCCAAGCGGTGGTCGGCGGCTTCTTCCTTCGTCCGTGTCTCTCTCGCCAGCGTGCCTTCTCTCCACTAAAGCCCCTCACGCAGCCACTCGTCCAACTCCCTTGTAGCTACCGAGTCAACCAACGAAGCCTCCCCACGTTGACCAAATCCTTCCATCTTTGTCTCTCGCCTTCGCCCACCACTCCACGTCTCCTCGAGCTTAGCCTCCGCACGTTCCCACCGAATCAACCTGCAGCCCACACAAATTTCCAGCCCGCATCTTCAGCTCGGTTCCGCAGCCAAGCCAAGCCCGCAACTCAGTCATAGAACCAAGGCCGAAGCTCAGCCTTGCTAAGCCATCTTGGGCCGTTTTCAGCCCGGCCCGAGCTCCCGTTGGCGTTGCCATGGGCTTGAGTTTCGGCTGTCGTCACGGTGAACCAGTTTTTGCGCTAAACCGGTAAGTTTATGCACTAAACTCTTATTATGATGTTAATGACGTTTAAATGGTGTTTAGATTATATTAAGATTAGATTAGGGTAGTTATTAGTTTGTTTAATTAATTTAGGTTAGTTAGATTAGTGAATTAGGTGGTTAGAGATTGTAATTAGTTAGTTTAGTATGTAGCATTGTAGTTAGAATGGTTAGAATAATTTAATTAGGTCAATAGGTGGTTAGATTAGCAATTTCTAGCCTAAGTATGCAATTATTGATTTAATTTGCATTATTTAATTAATTTTGGTAATTATTTAATTATTAAATATTTTCCAAAAATTAGACCAAGATAGTCGGTGACCAGAATTTCGTAGTGATTGTAATGGTGTGGTTAATTTCTGCAATTGAGTATTAATTTGTGCAAAATGAGTGTTGATTAGAATTTTGGTCATTTATTCCAAAATTTGTGAATTTCTTTATTTTCAGAAAATCCCAGGTGTCGGGTTTTAACACCGAAACTGGTTTTATACACTATACAAAACAGTGGAATTTTAAAAAGGAGGATATCACATTTTTCAGGTTCAATCTAACTGTGTACCCACACACGATTATTTTTACCGTATATTTTTAATACGAAGAAAACAACCCAATGTCGTTATTTTAATTGAGGCATGTGAGTGCAAAGCACAATATCCTTGGCCATAATTAAATGATCGTGTGTTAGTTAAGAAAACCCGTCCCAATGTGTGTCGGTGGATGTTATCCGTATATGGGACACCCTTAGTCAAGGGAAGCCGATCGTAGTAGATTCTAGACCGAAGCTCCTTCGGGAATACCATAGGGAAAGCCGTCCCCAATATGTGTCAGAGGATGTAGCCATGCTTAAAGGGGTGAGATGGAACCTGGCTACGCTAGAGGACCGATGTGTGTCGGGTAAAACTACCTGTGTGGGTAGTAATAATCAATTGGAACGAATGATTGATTGAGATAGATGCGTCGGATTATGGGACAAAATTGTGTAGCATGGTATGGGACATGTCATAACAATTTGGCCTATAATCAAGACCCCTATGCTTGTTTGAAATTTGAGTGTGGCGTTCCAATTGATGAGCTTATTTACTGCTCATGTTTTCATGGCTATCTATGATATGAATTGTGCTGACCTGCAAGGAGGATCTGAGACGAGTTAAGTCTCTATGGTTGTGTGATTGTGTAGTTAGGACGCCCTAGGCATATTACCCTCCTAATCGAGGTTTAGAGCGTGAACTCGTTGAGATTTATATCTCACCCTGTTGTGAGCTCAATTCTTTTCAAGGCCGTATAGTGGAGGAATTGGAGCCGAATTGAGAGGATTTGAGATGTAGGTCATATAGGACAACTTCTTTTGAGAGTCGGTCTTTTAAAGTCTTTTGGTTGTAGATTTTTGTACATGATTCGGTGTGTATATAAAAGAATGTTTTGTTTGTAAATATGTTGCCCTGCTTTTCTATCCCAAGATGGTTACTATTAGGAGATTTATTATTCGCTTCCGCATGTGCAATAAAAAGAAAAGGTCGGCGACTCATCTTGGGAAGTCTCAATTTTAATCGACCACCGAGGGATGGACACGCGCTCAAGGATCGGGCGTGACAACAAGTCCTCGAGCATTCGAACCCTTAACCGAGGACTCTGGGGTCTCTGGCTCCGGGGAGCTAGGGTCTACCACTGAACCACCAAGAGAGCCAGCCGTACCCTTGCCAAAAGCGATCTCTAACACCGACATAGGAATCTCAAACTTCGATAAGGGACCTTCTCTGGGTCCATCTTGCCCGTAACGATACCACGATCTAAATTGATTGGGTACCCTCCGGGATAGACCCGCATCAACCTAGACAATGGATCTCACGAGTTTGTAGACCCAGGCTCCTTAGCTCCTAGGGAAGGGAATCTGAGAGATCTATTCGGTGACCTTCTTCGACTGACCGAAGTGCTCAGGAGAAACGGCCATCTAAGGACCTAAAAATGTTAGCCAACGATAAGGTGAGACAACATCTCAACAAGTCCACCCCCTAAACTTTGACTAGGAAGAAAATACGCCTAAAGGCTACCTATGCACACGCATAAGACAGATGACTTACATTTGCCTCGGTTCCTTCCTACAAGTCAGTATGATTCAAACATTCTATTAATCACTTCAATTCAAATCAAAACATCAATCAATCAATCCAATCGATTCCATACCATCAATACCATCCATAAAATTTGATCAATTCGAAAACTACTTACCCAAGCTGAGCATAGATGGTATAGCTCACCAAAGCTAATAGATATATAATAATGTTCACAGAAGCTGCTATATATCTATATTGCTTATCAAAGCTGATATATAATAGATGTTTGCCAAAGCTGATAGATATCTATAGTGCTCACCGAAGCTGATAGATAATATAGCTCACTAAAGCTAATAGATATTTATAATGCTCACCGAAGCTGATAGATATCTATAATGCTCACAAAAGCTGCTATAGTATATTGCTCTTATCAACTGACATATTCATCGTTTTTATCATACCCGATAAAAATAATCGTGTGTGAGTACACGGCCGGTCTAAGCCAAAATACAATATTTTCCTTTTCAAATATCCCACCGTTTAATATAGTCCACAAAGATATTTTTGGCGTTATAAACCGACGCCCGATATTTTCCGATTAAATACTTAAATTACTCAATTTTGGGATAAATTCCCAAAATTATAATTATCACTCAAATATCACAAATTAGCATTCAATCAAATAAACCAAGCACACCATTACAATCAGCACGAAATTCCGATCATCGGCTATCCCGATCTAATTTTCAGAAAATATTAATTAATTAATTAATTACCAAAATTAATTAAATAAATACAATTAAATGCCATAAATGCAAACTTAGGCCAAAAATGCCTAATTAAATACTGAAACGAGCCCGAAAAATTTCCAAACCAATCTAAATAATTAATATAGTTTATTTAGTCTCTAATTATGCTACTCTAACCCCCTAACATGCAAACATGAATAATTAAATCACTAATCCGTTCTAACTAACCACCTAATCCAAGCTTAACCTAAACTAATCAATCCTTAAACATCATTAACTCCCTAAGCATAGTTTAGTGAGTATACTCACTAGTTTTGAAATCCAATGAGTTCATGGCGATGGCAACATGGAGACAAGCAACAAACTCCAAAGCGGTGGCATCCTATGAGGCCCAGAAGCGGTCCAAAGTGGCCCTCGAAGCCCACGAAGGCTTGCTGGATTTCGGTTATGTTCTAGAACCGAAATGGCTGGGCCGAGCGACTAAACGGGCTGGGAATGGCAAGGCTGGCTAGTGGATGGCTACAGTGGTAAGCAGGGGCGATGGTGGCTGTTCCAGCGAGCTGGATGGCGGCCAGGGGTTTCGACGTGGTCTAGGGAAGGCTTGGGGACACGGGACAGCGCGCAACTGGAGCGGAATGGCGAGCGGGATGGGCGCAGCTTGCACGACGTGCGGCAATGAGCGGTGGCGGTTTAACGGGCTTGGCAAGCGATCGATGGCAGGGTGGATGGTTGGCTTAGCTCTTTGCAATTTTTTAGCTTCAAACACACTAAAAATGGGGAAAGCAAGTCTGAAGAAGAAGATGAAGCCTGCCCAAATGGAGGGTCCCCTTAGCTTAAATATCTCCCTCTTGATCATTGCCTTGGTTTTCACCGATTCAAACCTATCCTCAGCCAAATTTTGTGCATAAAATTCTCCCTATAACACTCCCAAGTGGTCCAAAAGGTGGTGCACCATGGGGGCTACGAATTTGCGCTTAATTTTTCCCAAATTGAATCAATTCCTTTCCAATTGGACTTAAACCAATCTTTATAAATTCCACCAAGGTATCCTCGACCTAATTGACATTTTTCCCTGCCAATAGAACCAACTTGCATCCCAAGAACGCGATCAAAAATAGTTCCCTGGATTTTCCGGTCAAAAACGCAATTACTTTGAATTTCCGCCAAAAATCTTGATTTGCAGAAAAATATTCGGAGGATGATTCGACGTTCCTTAAATGACTAATGACATGACAAAACTTTTAATTTCTAAAATCGAGTTCAAATTCACAGTAAATTTCAATCTGGCGTTATTTTAGCGTGACCTAGCCTACCGGATAGCTTTTAGGAATTTTTAGTGTAATTGACCCATGGTTGATTATTTTCAAGCCACAACGTGCATCTTTGACGCATTGGCAACTCTCGATTGTCAGGAAAATCTCGAGATTTCAAATATGG
This sequence comes from Eucalyptus sideroxylon x Eucalyptus melliodora, assembly GCA_016097485.1. Classification (NCBI taxonomy): domain Eukaryota; kingdom Viridiplantae; phylum Streptophyta; class Magnoliopsida; order Myrtales; family Myrtaceae; genus Eucalyptus; species Eucalyptus sideroxylon x Eucalyptus melliodora. The sequence goes on along the minus strand of CM027831.1, from coordinate 19,169,348 downwards.
ATACAAGGTACTAAAACGAAAGAAAAATCAGTTTAGTGCTAATTGACAAGAATTTTGCAATTATAAGGAATCACCCACGCATTAATCTCAAACATTTGTCAAATCGACCTATCTCCGGTCTCTAATCAATTTTTAACTATGCCGTAATGATCTCTGCAAACTAGCACAGTCAAGTAGTCAATTCTTGGTCGAATTCTCAAGTCCAACGCATTAAAATCCCTTAGCGACTTCACTTAATAAGCTAGTTATCTCGTGAATGATTAGCTTAGAGAATAGAACTATAGGTGCGTCAATGAAAACCCAACTTATTCAATGAGAAACCCAACTTTACACACTCGATTCATCAGATCCATAAAAGCAACTGAAGCGTTCATTAATCCAAATGGCATTACCGTAAACTCATAATGATCATATTAAGTACGAAATGTTGACTTCGGTATGTCCTCCTTTCAAATCCTCAGCTGATGATACCATGTCCTCAAGTCGATCTTTGAAAATATCGACGCTCCTTGAAGCTAGTCAAACAAGTCGTCAATCCTCGGTAATGAATACTTGTTCTTGATCATCACTTGATTGAGTTGACAATAGTCGATGCACATACGCAACAAATCGTCATTTTTCTTCACGAATAGAACTAGTGCTCCCCAAGGCGATGCACTAGGACGTATGAATCTCTTATCCAACAATTCCTATATCTGCACCTTCAGTTCTTTCAACTCAAATAACAATATTCGGTAAGGAGCCTTAGAGATTGGCTCTGTCCCGGGTGCTAACTTGATCACGAACTTTATCTCTCTCTCTCTAGCAGCAAGCCTAGTAACTCCTTTGGAAACACGTCTAGGAATTCTTAGACTATTGAGATGTCCTCAACCTTCATTTCCTCAACTGTCATATTCATGACAATCGCCAAGTAACCTTGGCAAGCCTTGTCTAATAAACAGTTTGCCTTAAGCAACAAGATTATGGTAATCGATAGTCCTCCTTTACTCCCAATAAACTCAAAACTCTCACCCATTAACGAGTTAAACTAAATCGCTTTATGATAGCAATTCATCTTAGCTTGTTACTTGGTAAGCCAGTCCATGCCAATTATCAAATCGAAATCATACATGACTAGAACTAACAAGTCTATCCTCCCCTCTCACTCACCAACCACTAACTTGTAATCAGAACAACCCAATGCAGACAACACATTATCCTTTAACGGTGTAGATATGCTAACCACTGATTCCAACAACTTAGGACTCGATCCTATCAGCTTAACAAATTGCTCAGCAATAAAAGAATGAGTAGCGCCAGGGTCAAATAAAGCATATGCAGCATGATCGTTCAGCGAAACCGTACTTGTAATCACATCAGGCGAGTCCTCCGCCTGTCCTCTCAAGATGGCATACATTGTCCCTTAAGCTAGGGGTCTGACCTGTCCTGTAACATCCTGGAATTTCAGTCCTATTTTCAATTAAATAAATCGGGCTTTTCATCGACGTGTCTATAGTGCTATTCTCTGAGCTGATCACTATAAAATAACTAGACTAACGAGGGAAACCATTAAGGAATTTTAATGCAATAAACTTGAGGATTCGACCAGAAATCGACTACTCGACAGTGCTCATCTATAGAGATCATTACGACACAATTAAAAATTGATCAGAGATTAGAAATAGGTCGTTTTGACTAAGATAAGTGATCAAAGTGTGGGTGATTCCACCATATTGCAAAATTCTCGCCGATCGGCATTAGGCCGATTTTTCTATCATTTTAGTACCTTATGTTCAAATTTAAAACCTCGAGATTTTCACGACAACTGAGAGGTTACCAACATGTCGAATATGTACATTGTGACTTGAAATAAATCGATTATGAGTCAATTGTATTAAAAAAATTTAAAAGTTACCCGATCGGCTAGGTCACGCTAAAATCGCGCCGATTGAAATTAATCGTGAATTTGAATCCAATTTCAGAAATTGAAAGTTCTATCATGTCGTAGTCACTTTAGGAACGTCAACTCATCTTCCAGAGATTTTTTTGCAAATCGAGATTTTTAGTGAAAAGTCAAAATATGATTGTTTTCGACCAAAAAATTCAGGGGACCGTTTTTTATCGCATTTTTGGGATGTAAGTTGGTTCTATTGGTGAAGAAAAATGTCAATTTGATCGTGGTTACAGTGGTGGGATTTTTTAGGGCTGAATTGAATTAATTTAAGAGAGAATTGAAGTGAAATTAGGAAATTAAGTTCAAAATTCGTAGCCCCTTGGTCCATGACCTTTTGGATCACTTCTAAGACTTCCCAAGGAAGCTTTGTGGGCTTCAAGTGTGTTGAGGAAGCCAGCAAAACAGTGGGGCCTCTTCAAGGGGACAAAAGGGATAGGAAGAACCAAGTTGGGACCCTCCAATCTTTGTTATCACCCCCTTTTTTCTCCATTCAGTCGGCTTCTCCATTTACAGACTAGTGGAGCTCCCAAAATTTGCAGAAAAAAAAAACGAGTAGCAGCCCCCCCTCGCCGTCCAACCACCCCTGGCCTCATCCGAAACAGCCGCACGCCGCCATAGCCAGTCGCACTACCCACTCGCATGCCCAAGTCTAGCTGCACGTCCTCCTTCGTCGTGTGTCCCTTGAGGCACTGTCCAGCCGCGCCACAGCTCCGCCTGACCTCCATAGCCACCGTGAGTTGCTGTACGTCGCCCCCAACTAGCCCAAATCATCACCTGGACCGCCGTTGTCCAGCCTTCGCCATTTCAGCCAATCCAAGCCGCTAGTTCAGCCCTTGTTGTCCAAGGGCAGAAACCGAACTCACAACCCAGTTGTGAGCTTCGGGAGGCTTTTTCGGGCCCATCACGACCCCGCTTAGTGTCGCCGCTTTGTAGTTTGTCGTTCATCTCTACCTCGCTGTCATTGTGAACTTATTGGATTTCAAAACCGGTGACTTTACTCACTAATCTCCGCTTAGGGAGTTAATAATGCTTAAGGGTTGATTAATTTAGGCTAACTAGGGATTAGGTAGTTAGTTAGAACAGATTAGCAATTTAAATATTCGTTTATGCATATTAGGTGGTTAGATCAGCTTAATTAGCAAGTAGATAGATTGTATTATTTATCTAAATAGGTTCGGAAATTTTCCGGGCCCATTTCAATATTTAATTAGGCTTTTCAGCTTAAGTTTCTATTTCGGCATTTATTGGTATTTATTTAATTAATTTTTGTAATTATTTAATTATTTATTATTTTCGGAAATTAGATCGGGATGGCCGATGACTAGAATTTTGTGTTGATCGTAATGGTATAGTTAGTTTATTTAATTGGATGTTAATTTGTGCAAATTGAGTGTGAATTGTAATTTTATGGTATTTATCCCAAAATTTAGTAATTTCAGTTTTTAATTAGAATATTACCGAGCATCGGTTTACAGCGCCAAAAATATTTTTATCGACTATATAATTAGTAGGATTTGATAAAATAAATATATTATATTTTTTGCTAAGACCTACCATGTACCCACACACGACTATTTTTACCAAAGTATTATAAAAACGGTGAAATCGTATGTTGATGAGAATAATATAAATATATCAGCTTCGGTGAGCATATACCAGCTTCGATGAGCATACATTAGTTTCGACGAGCTATACTATCTATCTTTATCAACTTAGATGAGCATTCATATATATCAGCTTAGGTGAGTAGTGATCGTTTCAAGGAAACGACTTGATAGATAGTATTGATTGATAAATAATAGTGAATTGAGTTGAAATGATCGGTTGAGTGGTTGAATTGTACTGACTTACAAGAATGGAGTGAGGTAAAGGTAAGTCATCTATCTTGTGCATGACTAGATAGCCTTTAGGTGTATTTCCTTCCTAGTCAGGACTTAGGGGGGAGAACTTGTTGAGACGTCGTCTCACCCCGTTGTGGGATAACATTTACAGATCCTTAGATGGCTATACCTCCCAAGCATTTTGGCCAGCCAAAGAAGGTCACCGAACAACACTCTCAAATTCCCCTCCTTAGGAGCCAAAGAGCTTGGGTCTGGGTTGATGAGGGTCTACCCCATAAGGTACCCCATCAATTTAGATCGTGGTATCGTTATGAGCAAGATGGACCTAGAGAAGGCCCCCTTTTGGAGTTTGAAATTCCTAGGTCGACGCTAGAGATAGCTTTTGGTGAGGGTACGACTAACCCTCCAGGTGGTTCAGTGGTAGACCCGAGTCTTTCGGATCCAGGGTCCCCAGAGTATTTAGTTGAAGACTCAAATGCTTAGAGGATCTGTAGCACTCTAACCCCCCTTTTTGCAAACCTTGTATATATCGGCTAATATTGTATATGACTTAGTTTGATATGGATATGAGAGTGTTGTGGTTTGAAAAAAAAAATTTGTGGTCCTGTTTTATTATCTCATCTTTATGTTGTTTGGGGATTTTATTTATTCGCTTTCGCATGCGCATTAAAATGAATGGGTCGGCGACCCGTCCTAGGACGTTGCAATTTAATCGACCACCGAGAGATGGGCACGTGCTCGGAGGATCGAGGCGTGACATCCCTGCCCAAAGTGGTATTAGAGCTGGTCGATAGTTGGAGTAATAAGGTGCGATAAGTTTATGGGATAGTTAGTAGGAAAGGCCTTCATTTTATGTTGGTGCATGTATGTGATGGTTGGTAAATTGTTTGTTTGTGATCACTCAGCTTCTAATTCGGTGTGGAATTGGAAGACAGGTTTCAGTAGAAAACTTGCACCATGAGTGATTAGGTGCAGAGAACTCCTAGGAAGCGTACCATTAAGCTTATCACTCGGGATAGGATGCCGACAAAGGTCAGTACCCAAGGAGATCATGGTCAAGCGCCAGCTCAGGCTAGTGCTAGTGGAGTAGTATCACCTCTTGTTAGTGCTGGGATAGCAGCCCCTAGTGATCCCAAGTTCAAAGAGATCATGCAAACGCTTGAAGCAATTAGAGATCTAATGGGGCAGTAGGCCCAGAATCAAGCCATCGCCATTGCCGCCGTCGCCATTGCCGCCATCGCTCAAGCTGTTGCTACTGCTGCCGTTGCCACCATTGCTGCACCCGCCGAAGTTCTAGCTAGAAACGTAGTTGTGGAGAGGGAGAGACCAATCCATAAGTTGATGGAGCAGTTCCTGAAGCTAAACCCGTCGAGGTTCACTAGTACTAGAGATCTAGAGACTACATCACTTTGCATTCAAGATCTGAATAAGGCCTTTGCACTGTTGATGTACATAAAGGCAGAAAAAGTTGTCCTAGCAGTATATCAACTACAAGGTAACGCAAATACCTGGTGGAGGGCTGCCAAAGATACAGTATTCCCGACAAGAGTAATCCCGATGTGGGACGCTTTCCTCAGAGCCTTCAATGACAAGTACTTTTTGGGTAGCGCTCGAGAATAGAAGATGGAAGAATTTCAACGCCTTCGCCAAGGGATGATGAATGTTGACTAGTATGAGGTCAAGTTTGCGGAGCTTTCTCAGTATGCTCCGAGTTTGATAGAGGATCCATAAGATAAGGCTCGAAGGTTCAGGAATGACCTTTGGCTAGAGCTAAAACAACCACTGGTATCTTTGGATCTGAAGGGCTATCGCAAGGTTTACAACCAAGCCCAATTTCTTGAGAGAAGTCTGAACGAGCAAGCCGCCTCGTTTGAATAGAGGTTTAATTTGAACAGAGACATAAACTGGTTTGGAAAGAAGCCTATGATCGGGGGAAGGTTCTAGGTCTCGCCCAATAGGAAGGGTGGAGTTGGCAAGTCAACGCCACATCAAAATGGCGACTATCGCTTTTGTAGAAGGCGACATGGTTCGGCCCCGTGCCCTCAATGGATGGGTGTGTGTTTCGAGTGTGGCCAACAGGGTCACATGATTAGAGATTGTCCTAGAAAACTGAAGGGATAACAGCAGTTACCACCGCCACGACCGATGGGTCAGACTAGAGGATTAGCGCCGCAAATTGCACCACAGGGTGGACAAAACATACCCCCAACTCAAGGGACAGTGTATGCCATCACAAGAGGTCAGGTAGAGGACTTGTCTAATGTGATTACAAGTATGGTTTCGCTAAACGACCATATTGTTTATGCTTTGTTTGACCCTAGAGCAACTCATTATTTTATTGCTAAGCAATATGTTAAGCCAATAGGATTAAATCCTGAATTGTTGGAGTTAGTGGTTAATATATCTACACCGTTAAAGGATAAGGTGTTAGCTGTATTGGGTTGTACTGGTTGCAAGTTAGTGATTGGTGAGTGAGAGGAGAAAATAAAATAAACTTGTTAGTCCTAGCCATGTATGACTTTGATTTAATAATTGGCATGAACTGGCTCACCAAGCAACGAGCTAAGATGGACTATTATCGTAAAGCGATTCAATTTAAACCATTAATGGGTGAAAGTTTCGAGTTTGTTGGAATCCAAGAGGACCCTCGATTTCCTTAATCTCATCGCGTGAGGCAACCCATTTGTTAGACGAGGATTATTGAGGTTACTTGGCAATTGTCCTAGATACAATAGTTGAGGAGCTAAAGATCAAAGAGATTTCGGTAGTTCAAGAATTTCTAGACGTATTCTCAAAGGAATTGTCAGGCCTACCGCCAGAACTAGTGATTGAATTTATGATTGAGCTAGCACCCGGGACAGAGCCAATCTCTAAAGCTCATTACTGGATGTCGTTGTGTAGATGCAGGAATTGTTGGATAAGAGATTTATACGTCTCAGTGCATCACCTTGGGGAGCACCAATTCTGTTCGTGAAAAAAAAAAGATATTTTGTTGCATCTATGCATCGATTATTGTCAACTCAATCAGGTGACCATCAAGAACAAGTATCCACTCTCGATGATCGACGACTTGTTTGACTAGCTACAAGGAGCATCGATATTTTCAAAGAATGACTTGAGGATAAGGTATCATCAGTTGAGGATCAGAAAGGAGGACATACCAAAGTCAGCGTTTCATACTCGATACGGCCATTATGAATTCACAGTAATGCCGTCCGGTTTAACGAACACCCCAACTGCTTTTATGGATTTGATGAACCGAGTGTTTAAGGAGTGTCTGGATCAGTTCATAATCGTGTTCATCAATGATATTTTGGTATATTCGAGAAGTGCTGAGGAGCATGAGAGTCATCTGAGAATGGTACTTCATGTCACGCCCCAATCCTCGAGCACGCACCCATCCCTCGCCTTGGTCAATTAATAGCGACATCCCAAGACGCATCACCGACCATTTCTTTTTAATATGCATGCGAAAGTAGATAAAAATCCCTAGACAATAAAACAATGAGATAGGAAAGTAGGACTAAGTTCCAGGCTTTCAAAAACAACCACACTTATATACATTGCAAACCAGTGCGCATTTATATAAAGCAGGCTACTAAGTCAAATTCAACTTAGACAAGTTCAGGATCAAAGTCTGGAAGTAAGGGTGGAAGTTTCACAAACTATGGGTCATCGTCCTCCTCTTCTTCATCCTCCACACTCCAACTGGAACCTTCAGCAAACTATGCCAGACTTTCGAGATCTTCAAAATTCAGGTCTGCTACACCTAGGGACTTGAAATGTTGTCCCACAATCGGGATAAGACCACGTCTCAGCAAGTTCTACCCCCTAAGACCCGATTAGTAAACCAATACGCTATCCGGGCTGCCTATGCACACACGGGTCAGAGGACTTACCTTAGCCTCAGATTCCACCTACATATTAACACAGTTCAATAGGCACCCAAGCAATCACATCACAGATCGATATCTCAATCAATCGACCTAGTCAATTACATGTCATTCGAACCATCGCAAGGTCATTTCCACTCAATCAGTCAATTCGCAATATCAGATCAAATCATTGAATCACATTAAATCCACAACTAGATCGAATCATCAATCAATCAACTTAGTTAATTACATGCCAGTCGGACCATTTCCAGGTCATTTCACTCCTCATTATATAACCTCCAATTGTATTCTCAGTCACAGAGCTACAGTAATACTCTCGGGTGTCATGCTCACCAAAGTGACGTATGTAATGGACAGTACTCGTGCATTCTTTAAGGCGCCGTTTTCATCAGTGATATCCTTAATCACCAAAGCATGTATGTCCATAATGATGCATGTAGTAGACAGCACTCATGCGTTCTTTAAGGTGCCATTTTCACTAGTGACTTTCTTATCACCGAACCACGTATGTCTATACTAATGCAAGTAATAGACACTGCTCGTGCATTCTTTAAAGCGCCGTTTTCACCAATGATTTCCTTATCACCGAACCACGTATGTATATACCTCATACCTGATCAGTCTCAGCCAAGAGTATTCATAGTTCAATCTCACGATTCTCTCCACTTTACAACTCATCAAGGCATTATTAATGCTAAATAACCATACTCGGCCATCTACCAATCAATCATTCAATTTCACTCAATTTCAATCAATTTAGAAATAATTCCTCAAATTGTGCAATCAATTCAATTCAGCACAACATAGAGCTCAAATAAATAAACAGACTGCACCACGACGATCAGCATAAAATTTCGGTCGTCGACTATTCCTGCCTAATTTTCGAAAAATAAATAATTAATTAATTAATTTCGAATATTAATAAATAAATACTAAAAATCCAATTTAGCCCTGTAATGCCTAATTGAAGCCCGATAAGGGTCGGGAAAAATCTTGAGATGCATTCCATAAATAATATAGGCTATCCTCTAGCTAATTACACTAGTCAAATGCCTAACATGCATCACAATTAATTAATAATCACTAATCTACTTTAATCTAATCACCTAATCCTACTTAATTAATACTAATCAACCATTAAGGGATTAGTGAGCAAAACTCACTTGTTAAAAGCAGAGATTGGAACACCGTGACGGTGGCCAAATTTTGAATCTTCGATGGCGTCGACGGATACTCGGACCAGGCCCAAAGACTTTGCAAGCCCACAGCAAATGCTGGGCTTGGCTTCGAGCTGGGCCAGCTTCACAAGCCCAAGAACTCAATTGATGGGCTACTTCTTAGGCTAGGCTTGAAGTGGGCATGAATTGCCGAATTCTTGGCTTTAAGATGGGCTACTAGACCAAGGGCTAAAGAGAAGATTGGCTAGAAGTGCGAGCTGGGCCGAAGACACAGCTTTAAGTGGGTTGGACCGAGCGAAAGCTGAGCTACGAAGAAGCAGCTTCGGTGGGGCTTCGCTGCCTTTGTGCGAAACGGTGGGAGCGCGTGGCATGGAGGAACGGACGAAGGGGAAGCTGGCAGAAGGAGAAGCAACTGCTGGCGTCCACGGAGTCAACAAAGAAGGAAGAACTCGCTGGTGTTGACCATGAGCTGGCGTCAAAGAAGTTGAGGGGCACAACCGAAGTGGAGCAAGTTGGCGTGAGCAGCAGCTGGAGTCTTTGATGCTGGAGTTGACCAGGCAAATTGAAGACACAGCTTGATGGAGGAGCAGGCGGTAGTGGAGCAGCTGGACCATGAGCTTTGGTCTTCAGTGGAGATGATGGTCGGTGATGATGTAGATAAAGGATGAAGTAGATGGTGTTAATGATGGTTCGTAATGGAGTGCAAAGGGAAATTGGCCGAGAGATTTAGGGGTTTGTTGGAGATGGGGATGATGCAGATGATGGGGATGATGGAGCACAAACGAAAGGAAATGATGGGCAGGAATCGAAGAAAAATAAAATGAAATGGAGGAGCAGGGATCCTCAGTGGAGTGCAAGATCGCACGAAAGAGAGGGAGATAGCCGAGGCGTGCGTAGCAAGAAGAAATGGAATGATAAGGGGGAGAGAGACGTGCGAGATTGGCCAAGGAAAAAGGGAGGAAAGTCCACAATATTATCCCTACAATTAAGTGCTTGTCTCCCATTACTTTCCAACAAGGATATTCCCCAATAAACTCAATTTTGACGCAAATAATGCACCCCTCCATCCTAGGCTTCGAATTTCATCCATTTGAGCTTCAATTTCTCCCACAAATTCCCAATTTGGTGTCCAATTTGAACACAAAAAAAGCCCAAACAACTTTCATTTACCAAATCACTCACACCAGGTGCCAAAAATCCCTTCAAACTAACCAATCCGAATTTCCACTCATTTTCCGAATCGTTTATCTTGATTTTCTGTAAAAATCCCAAACTCACCGGAAATTCCTGAAAATGTGAGTCGACGTTCTTAGAATGACTCATGACATGACAGGACTTCCAATTTCTGAAATCAAATTTAAATTCGCGGTTATTTTCAATTAAACGTGCTTTTAGTGTGACCTTGCCTACTGGGTAGCTTTTAGAAATTTTTGATGCAATTGACCCATGGTCAATTTTCTTCGAGTCATACATGCCTCTTCGACACATTGGTAACTATCGGTTGTCATGAAAATCTCGAGAATTCAGATACGGACACTGGGTACCAAAACGATGGTAAAATCAAACTAGTGCCAGTCGAAGAGAATTTTCCAATTTAGTGGAGTCACCCACGATCGACCACACATCTCAATCAAACAAACCTATCTCTGATCTCAAATTAATTTTTAACTATGTCGTAATGACTTTTAAAGATGAGCACGGTCAAGAAGTCGATTCCTGGTCGAATTCCCAAGTCCATTGCATTTAAAATCCCTTAATGGCTTCACCAGATAGGCCAGTTATCTTCTAAGTGGTCATCTCAGAGAAAAACATTATAGTCACGTTGATGAAAGGCCTGACTTATTCAATCGTAATCAGAACCTAAAAATCAGGATGTCACACTTTAGACCCTGAGGATTCATTAGTTGTATGCTAAGTTTAGCAAGTGCGATTTTTGGTTGACTCGTGTTGCGTTCCTAGGTCATGTGATTCCAGGCGAAGGAATCTCCATGGACCTATCCAAGATTGAAGCAGTGATCAACTGGCCAAGACCGACAACAATGACAGAGATTAGAAGTTTTCTAGGTTTAACAGGCTATTACAGAAGGTTCATGGAAGGATTTTTAGCTTTGGCGTCACCATTGACTCAACTACTGAAGAAGGAAGAAAAATTTATGTGGACAGACAAGTGCGAGCGTAGTTTCCAAGAGCTTAAGCAGAAGCTAACTACCACACCTGTACTAACCATTCCGTCTGGTCCTAGAGGGTACGAGATCTACAGTGATGTGTCATTTAGGAGACTAGGTTGCGTGCTGATGCAACATGGTAGAGTTGTTGCATACGCCTCCCGTCAATTAAGACCTCATGAACTGAACTACCCGACGCATGACTTAGAACTAGTAGCAATTATTTTCGCTTTGAAGATTTGGAGACATTACTTATGTGGGGAAAAATTCCAGATCTTCACTAATCGTCAAAGTTTTAAGTATCTATTCTCTCATAATGAGTTGAATATAAGACAGCGTCGCCGGATGGAACTCCTGAAGGATTATGATTGTGATATTTTGTATCACCCTGAAAAGGTGAATAAAGTCGTAAATGTGCTGAGTTAGAAGTCTTCATTTGCACAAATGATGGTTAAAGAGTAGGTCTTACTTGAGAGAGCGCGAGATTCGGTTTTCAAATTTAAGGTAGGCCACATTTCGAATCTTATGACCACCCTCGGAATTGAGCTAGATGTGCATATCAAAATCAAGACACTTCATATGACAGACCCAGATGTTCAAAAGATTCTACAAGAGGATATTGAAAAGAGAAATGCTGATTTTCAGATTTCTAATGATGGAACACTGAGGTTCTGAGGACGATTATGTGTACCTGACGATGCAAGGCTCAGGGAAGAGATCTTATCAAAAGTTCATCGTAGCAATTACAACATTCATCCTAGAAGTACGAAGATGTATCAGAATCTGCATCAATACTATTGGTGGTCTGGTATGAAGGCGGACATCGCCAAGCATCTCACCAAGTGTCTGACATGTCAGCAAGTGAAGGCACAATATTATAAGCCAATAAGAATTTTGCAACCTCTCGAGATTCTAAAGTGGAAGCGGAAGCACATCACGATGGATTTTGTGATAGGTTTACCGAGGAGTCAGAGGGGTAATGATTCAATTTGGATAGTGGTCGACAGATTGACAAAGTCGGCTCACTTCATTGTAGTATGAAAAGATCTTGATTGAATAGGCACGCAAAGTTGTACGTACGTCAGATTGTTCGTCTACATGGAGTACCAATGATGATTTCATCAAACTAAGACCTGAGATTCACAACTGCTTTTTGGAAGAGTTTGCATGCTACCTTAGGGATGAAGTTGCAGTATGGTACGGCATTTCATCCTCAGACGAATGGCCAGTCCGAGAGGATGATTTAAACCCTCGAAAATATGCTACGAGCTTATGTGTTAGATTTTAAGAGAAGCTAGGAGGAACAGCTTCATCTTATCGAGTTTGTCTATAACAACAGCTATTAGTAGAGCATTCAAATGGCTCCTTTTAAAGCGTTGTATGGCAGAGTGTGCAGAACGCTAGTGTGTTGGGATGAAGTCGGGGAAAGAAAGATCACAGGCCCAAAGTTAGTCCAGCAGTTAGTTGACACCATTACAATCATTAGAGACAAACTAAAGACTGCTCAAAGTCAGTAGAAAAGCCATTTCAAGTTTTTGATCACGTTTTTCTAAAAGTGTCGCCAATGAGGGGTACTTCGCGCTTTGGCAAGAAGGGAAAACTGAGTCCGAGGTACGTTGGTCCCTTTGAGATTCTAGAGAGAATCAGGATCCTAACGTATCGTCTTGCATTACCGCCAAGACTAGCACAAGTGCACAACGTCTTTCACGTGTCGATGTTGAGGAAGTATGAGCCTGACCCGACCCACGTGCTTAATTTTTATACCATTGAATGGATCTAGACTAAGAACCAGGGAAGGAGAGTAAATTTCTTGCAGGTATGCATCCCACAATGGGCGAACAACTCCCGTTCAAGCCCTTTAGGGACAGCCTTTTAGCAGAAAATCACTCAGCCCTTTAGTTCAGAGCCTAGAGACACCCAAACATTCCAGGATGGAATCGTTTCTAACCTATCCAAGCTGCATTTCTTGGAGGATCCTACCAGGCTGGAGAAGAAGAAAGATTTAGAAAGCCATGGAGAGGTTTTTTCACAAAGCACACACTTTACTTCTAGGAACTCTGCCCAACACAATACATCCTCCTCGCCTTTTATAGACGATTAAAGGTCACAAACGAACAAGGACCAAGCTCATGGGTCCGGATACAAACAGAGGCACCGGAAATTTCCGGGAGGGAACTATTTGCACACTATGAATAGTAACTTGCTACAGTGAAATTGTACAGATTCAGCGGTCTCGTTCGTCATGAGCATTGTAGCTACAGACTGAGTCATCTAAGCTGTCTTCTAGGAGATGTGTCTCGTATTTCTGTTCAAGGGCTTCAAGGTCTTCAGGTGAAAGGATTTGGTTCAACCTTCTTGATGAGGATGCTTCTTCATGAGCCCAATGTGATGCTTTTTCTTCAGCCCAGTTTGTATTTTCATTTTCTTGAGTGTCGGCAGGAATTCTTGGCTGAGGACAGTTGGATGGCTGTGCATAAAAAGATGTGTTCATGCTTTGGAGGAAACCATCTGGTAATGTAGAGTTGCAACTACAGAGTCAGTAGTTTGAGGAGCTCCAGTGAGCTGGACTTGGACTTTCAGAAAAGAGAGTAACTAGGGGTCTGAAAGAGCAATGTTGAAGTTTGGATACAGAGTCCCAAAAACTGTTCCAGCATTCAAAGTTTTTTGGACAGTACCGATGCAAGCATGTTGGTATTGTAAAAACCCGGTATCCAACAATGTTATTCTTACCACAACTGGCAAACCTTTACGACCATGAAAGGTAAGAGCAAGACGAACAGCTCCATAATAGACATGAGTGTATCCCTGTTGAGTCCATTGTCTGGGGAACTCTTGAGGAATTTGAAGAGTAACAAAGTACTCCTTTTCAGTGGCAGGAATAGGATGCTGATCGAATTTGGAGGACTGGACGTACTCCTTTACTTACTTTGGGGTTTGGTGAATAAGTTGGCGGATGGAGCGGATAGGTGAAAATGATGAGTTGGGTTTGGCAAAAGCGGAGTAAGGGTTCATGAGAGGAAGTTGAGTTTCAAAAATCTTGGTTTCATCACTAAGAGAGATTTCATAAGGATAATCTATCTTAGAAGCATTTGAAACACGAAATTCTGGAGGAGTTGATGATGAAGAAGAAGGAGCAAGAGAAACAAGTGCTTCGAGAATTTCTGGTTCTGTAGACATGATGTAAGAAGATCTTCTCAGCACTGGATTCACCTACCAAGTGCATGGAATGGATAATATCATAAACGAAACCATGGTAATGAAGATGCTTTGTTCATCTCTATGCAAAATGACCAGGCATCCTGTATCCATGTTCCTAGACAGATCCCGAAGGATACATTAGCCAAGCTCCTTCCAGAGACCTAGATCACCAACTACGAAAAACTACACCAGCATAACAATCCTTTCCAGTCTACAGACTCAGAGTTCGTACGGAAAAAAAATGGAACTGTTTCCATCAAATTTGGCAAGGAAAAGGAAGAAAGCCCTTCTATCTTCCAAACCCTCTTCATGATTGAACCATGTGTTCCTCAATCAATTTCTGAGCTAGAGCCAAAAAAGCTTGTTAAACACTTTAACGGTGATGGACATCATGTCCATTACTACAAAGACAACTATGGTCATTGTTTTTTGGATCCTTTTTGTCAATGTTCCTATTGTACAAAATCCCCTGACGAGGTAAATCCTTTTGCAAAATCTCCACCTCGAAAGAAAAAGCCAAAGGATAAGGTGTACCAAAGGTACTTAAACGGAGATCTATCCGTTGATACTCTTGGTGAGTGTGACAAATACCAGTTCATGGTCTCCTATGCACCACCTCCACCAAAGTACAGTACTACATCCCAAGCCTTACCAGATCCACCAAAAATAGCCCCACCATCTCCTCCTCAGAAAAAACAAGCTCTCTCTCCGTTTTATAAGCTAATCCTCAAATGGGCTAAGAAATATTCTTACCCACTTGAAACTCCACTATAAGCACCACCCACTTCTTCCATCACCATGTTCCAAGAAACTGACTTTCCCCCTCTTGCCAGAGAAAGTTCTAAACTCTCGTTTCTGGCTTCAGAAGAATTTATTGATCCACATGGTAGATATCGTCATGTTCCTAAGATTCCAACCCCCACTGATATGGATGAACATGGGAAACAAAGAAAGAATCCTGCTACTGAAGCTGTTCTAAATTGGCAATCAGAGACTCTGTTGGCACAAAACAATGCCTTTAAAGCAATTGATTCCAAGATTGGAAATGTGCAACAAGATCTCTGAAGGTATGATGAAAGCACCAAAAAGATACTTTCTGAGTTCCAAAAAAGGCTTCACGCCTTGGAATCAGGACAGCATCTTGGGTATCATTATCTTGAAAGTCCAAAGCCAGAAATAGAAAAGCTCAAGAGGCAAATCCAACTTCTTGAAGAAGGAAGGTTTAGACCTTTTGATCCATTGGCACCTTTTGTTAGAACCGAGTATTTACCTCCACCACCACAGACATCCATTTTTGCCACTATTCCAAAAGATCCCTACAGAAGAAAACCCAACATGGCAGAAATACGAAATCGTCTCAAGGCCCCATAGAAGGACAAAGGAAAAGAAAAAATACCGCTTACAGAATCAAGTTCGATTGTTATAAGAGAAAGATCGGATCATATGATGTTATCCAACCCATTAGAATCCTTTCTAAAGGATTTGGGTACTCAAGAACCTGAACCTGCTACTCAACAACCTGATCCTGTCATTCCAGAAAAGCAGATTCTGTTCCCAGTTGAACACACTACTCTTGAGACTGAATCAGATTCAGTATCTCTTTCCTCTTCTTCATCTTTCTCCATTCCTACAGTTGACTCTCTCCCTATTGCACCAGTAACTTCATCAATATTCATGGCTGACCCTCTTGATGATGAAATGGAATCAAACTATTCTGAGCCAGAAAATATTCAGACAAACAATTCTGCTCAGCATGTGTCCATAGCATCAAAACAGTTATTCACTATCGATGATATTCCTTATCATAAATGGCCACAAAGACTTGAAGACTTTCATACTTGGTTGAATACTCAGTCCATTACCAACCATGATATGAATGATGTCATTTACAACTTTGTTACAAGGTTCACGGGCAGCCTCAAACTTTGGTGGCAATCAATTTCTGAACAGGACAAGATTTATTTCCTGATGTCACCAAATTTCGGCCATGCCATCACTCTCTTATATCATGTCTTTGTGGGAAAACCCACTGATCTCATAGAGATGAAAAGAAGAGAATTTTTTGAAAGAAAATGCTGCTCCCTCCAGAAGAAGCATCTTAATAAGCATTATCGAGTGATGCTTCAGCTTTTTTACCAAATTGGCGCAAATCCAAATTTAAAGCATGTTCTCCTTACTTCCATCCCTAAGGAACTATCCCAGATGATTGAAAGATCATTTTTTGGAAAACAAAGGAGAGTACAAGATATTCCCTTGGGAGAAATACAGCAAGAAGTCCATCTGTGCCTAGAAGAATTATGCTTAAAGCGCCAGATGGTTCGTACATACATCACAGATGACAAATGCCTTGAATCAGCTTGCTCTCGCCAGAAGTTAAAAATCAAATGCTCCAAGCAAGACTGTGATGGTACTTGTGGTAAGTACTCTCGGAAAAAAAAACATTACAAGAAGTTTTGGATAAACAAATCCAAACATGGTTCCAAGCATTTCCGGAAAAAGAAGAGATGGCGATACCTACACAAAAAGAAGGATCGCACAAGCCACAAGAAATCAAACCGTTGCTACATCTGCAACCAGAAAGGACATTTTGCCAAAAATTGTCTACAAGCAAGAAAATGTCAAAATCGTCTAATTCATCACATTGAGAATGAAATAGATATTTCTCTTGAAAATAATGATATTGAATCCTTATTTTCTACTAACGAAGAACCATCTGAATAAACACTTTGTGTCATTCCCTCTTACCAAACTTCCAGTGAGACTGAGTCAGACTCAAAGTCTGAAGATATTTTTCATATATCATCCTCATCTCTAGAACCTAACTTTGACATATTTTCAAGTCAAACTCACTGTCCCCATTTCCCTGTAAAAATCCTCACTTCAAAGTTTGCCAAACCCATCACTGTTATCGCCCTTATTGACACAGGAGCAAGTTGTTCAATATTGGACACTAAGGTTCTTCCTGAAGAATTCTAGACTCCTTACATCTGATATTTCAATTCTGCCTCAGGAGATACCTTCTCCACAAATGTCAGAACCACTCCTATAACAGTCCAGTTCTTCCCTCAGTGTCTATAACCACAAAAATCTTTGGATCAAGCCTCTCTAATAAAGACCTGATAATTTGGTGGGATATCATGACTCAAACCTCTCAACTCCATATCATTCTTGGAAAAGGTCTTAAATATAAAGATCAATTCTCTGAGTTCGTCAATATTCAGAGACTCTTTTCCATTCAGATGAGTCTATTAGATCCAATCATGCAAAAGTTGTTAGAATCTTGTTCGGAATCCCATTCAGAATTCGCTCAGAAATGTTCCCATCCTTTATGGAAAAATCCAGAGTTCTTTGTTCGTCTTCCCTTTAAGAAGAATGAAGATATAAATCCAACTAAGGTGAATCACATGGGGATGAAGCTAGAACATTTGGTTTTAGCTCAAAGGGAATGCTCATAATTATTGCAACAAGGCCTTATTGAAACTTTTGATTCTCAATGGGCCATGTGAAGCCTTTACGTCAATAAGCGTTCCGAGCAAAACGGGGAAAAATGAGATTGGTAATCAACTATCAACCTCTCAACCTTTTTCTCTAAGATGATAAATTCCATTTACCATCCAGAGACTCTCTCTTTGCTGGTCTAACCAAGGCCCATATCTATTCCAAATTCGACCTTAAAGCTGGATTTTGGCAATTGGGCATCCATCCTGACGATAGATCCAAGACAGATTATGTATCCCAAACCAGCACTTTCAGTGGAAAGTACTTCCTTTTGGCTTAAAGGTAGCACCATCCCTTTTCCGAAAGGCCATGTGTCATATTTTCCAACCAATCTTATCAAGAACAACCGTATACATTGATGACGTTCTGCTCTACAGTCCTGACGAGCAATCACACTGCCAAAATCCTTGAGCGATTCGCAGAAATTGTCAAAAAGCATGGCATTATGCTTGCTCAAAGAAAAATGAGTATTGCCCAAACAGAGATTGAATTTCTTGGTATGCACCTCAACAAAGGTACGTACTACCCAGGGCCACATATTGCTCAAGAATTATTGAAGTTTCCTGAAGATAACTTCACTACAAAACAAGTTCAACAATTTCTTGGGATAATCAATTATCTCAGGGATTTTGTCCCAAACATTGCAAAGCTTATGATTTCTTTGCAATCCATGCTAAAGAAGAATCCCCCACCTTAGGGAAAAACCCAGACTAAAGCAGTTATTGAGCTTAAGGAGATTATGCAAAATCTCCCACCATTGCAAATACCATCAACAGGAAAAAGAATTCTTCAAACCGATGCCAGTGATGAATACTAGACAACCATCATGTTCGAAGAAATTGATGGTAAGAGACACCTTTGTGCTCATAAAAGTGGAAAGTTTTCTCCAACTGAAATGCATTACCATTCCACTTTCAAAGAAATCTTAGCAGTAAAAAATGGAATCAAAAAGTTTGAGTTTCATCTCATCGGCCATCACTTCCTGGTAGAATTAGACATGGCATCTTTCTCTCATATGACCAAGTTTAAACAGAAGCAGATTCCAAATTCCCAACTGCTTCGGTGGGCTGAATGGATCTCAAAATACTCTTTTGAAACCAAACATATTCTTGGAAAGAAGAATGTGTTTGCTGACTTCATATCAAGGCCAAAAGCACCAGCCGAAATCAACATGTACATCAAGAGGCCTGCTTTCCATATGCTCAATCATGGAGTGAAATACAAGATTGAGAAGATCAAAGATTTGCAAAGCTGGAAATATCCCCAGGAGATTATTCAGCAAATCTAGAATGACAGCCTTGCTGAGAACTTGGAGAATCTCATGTGGCAAAGCCATACAGACCTATTCAGATTCAATGGAGGTTCGATTCTTTATCCTTTTGAGTTAAATAGGAATTATCCATTCATTCATCCTCTTATTTGGAAGGAAGATGATTTCCTTGAACAGCTCAAGACGTTATTGTGGTACTTAACCAATAAATACTTGATAGCCATTGAAATTCCAATAAGGAGGTTCATTGCCAACCTCACCAGGATATTCTTACTTGGAAGAAATGTTGAAAATGAAAGTAATAAGAATCTCTTAGACTTTCTTAATTGGTTCCATTCTCCTACTTACTGGAAACAACTCTTGGAAAGGGAATTGAGAACCATGACACCGAATCCTGAAGTCCATACCATCCTGTTTTTCAGACGTCCATGGCATTTTTTCACAAACAATGGAAGAATCATTAATGCCCCACAGGAAATAGGAACCACATCCTATGAACCTCACTTGGACAGCCGAGAAGCACAGTTTCACAAATCTTATCCAAGATCTGTTAGAT
This sequence comes from Eucalyptus sideroxylon x Eucalyptus melliodora, assembly GCA_016097485.1. NCBI lineage: Eukaryota > Viridiplantae > Streptophyta > Magnoliopsida > Myrtales > Myrtaceae > Eucalyptus > Eucalyptus sideroxylon x Eucalyptus melliodora. The sequence goes on along the minus strand of CM027831.1, from coordinate 19,149,813 downwards.
TTTGTTAACACGAATACCAAGAACTCCAGAGAATCCTAAGCCAAGAAAATAAAACCATTCCCGAAAATGTTTGGAATAATATACCCACTACGTGGGATCATTATGACCTAGCACCAGAAGCTGAGGAAGCACTTGGACAATACAAACAAGCTACATCATCCCAGGAGCATGAAATGACAAGCGAAGATGACATTGTCCATTCCACCCAGGACCTTTATGCACGCTTTGGAGGCCCTCTGTCCCAGGATCCCTACGAACAGGGACCTTCGTCCTTATTCCAAAACATGAACACATCTTTCTATGCACAGCCATCCAACTGGCCTCAGCCAAGAATTGCTGCCGACACTCAAGAAAATGAAAATACAAACTGGGCTGAAGAAGAAGCATCATATTGGGCTCTTGAAGAAGCATCCTCATCAAGAAGGCTGAACCAAATCCTTTCACCTGAAGACCTTGAAGCCCTTGAACAGAAATACGAGGCACATCTCCTAGAAGACAACTCAGATGAGTCAATTTGTAGCTACAATGCTCGTGACGGACGAGACCACTGAATCCGTACAATTTTTCACTGTAGCAAGTCACTGTTCACTTTTACTGTAGCACTAGGCTAAAGAAGGTACTGTTCACAGTATAGTTACTGTTCATAGTGTGCAAATAATTCCCTCACGAAAATTTCTGGTGCCTCTGTTTGTATCCGGACCCATGAGCTTGGTCATTGTTTGTTTGTGACCTCTAATCATCTATAAAAGGCGAGGAGGATGTATTGTGTTGGGCAGAGTCCCTAGAAGTAAAGTGTGTGCTTTATGAAAAAACCTCTCCATGGCTTTCTAAATCTCTCTTCCTGGTAGGATCCTCCAAGAAATGCAACTTGGATAGGTTAGAAACGACTCCATCCTGGAATGTTTGGGTGTCTCTAGGCTCTGCACTAAAGGGCTGAGTGATTTTCTGCTAAAAGGCTGTTCCTGAAGGGCTTGAACGGGAGTTGTTCGCCCACTGTGGGATGGATACCTGTAGGAAATTTACTCTCCTTCCCTGGTTCTAAGTCTAGATCCATTCAATGGTACAGAGTGTTGTACGTGGAAAGCCCGGTCCAGATTATAGATCGGAAAGACCAAATTCTACGTATCAAGACGATTCCGTTAGTTAAAGTGGTCTGGCAACACTATGGCACTGAATGAGCAACTTGGGAAAGCAAGGGTCAATGAGACGACTATACCCCCACCTTTTTGTTTATGGTATCGTAATGGTTTAAATTTCGAGGATGAAATTTTTATAAGCGGGGAAAAGTTGTGACATCCTGCAATTTCAGTCCTGTTTTCAATTAAATAAATCGGGTATTTCATCGACGCGCCTATAGTGTTATTCTTTGAGCTGATCACACATGAGATAACTAGATTATCCGGGGAAATCATTAAGGAATTTTAATGCAATAGACTTGAGAATTCGACCAGGAATCGACTACTCGATCGTGCTCATCTGCAGAGATCATTACAGCACAGTTAAAAATTGATCAGAGATAAGAGATAGGTCGTTTTGACTGAGATAGGTGATCAAAGTGTGGGTGATTCCACCAAATTGCAAAATTATCACCAATCGGCACTAGGCCGATTTTTCTGTCATTTTAGTACCCTGTGTCTGTATTTGAAATATCAAAATTTTCATGACAACCGAGGGTCGCCAATGTATCGAAGATGTACATTATGACTCAAAATAAATCGATCACGAGTTAATTGCATCAAAAATTTCTAAAAGTTACTCGGTCGGCTAGGTTACGCCAAAATTGCGTCAGATTGAAATTAACCATGAATTTGAATTCGATTTCAGAAATTGAAAGTTCTATCATGTCACGAGTCATTTTGGAAACGTCGACTCATCTTCCATTTTTGACCAAAAAATTCAGGGGGCCATTTTTTATCGCGTTTTTAGGATGCAAGTTGGTTCTATTGGCGAGGAAAATTGTCAATTTGATTGTGGTTATGATGGTGGAATTTTTTAGGGCTGAATTGAATCAATTCAAGAGAGAATTGAAGTGAAATTGGGGAAATTAAGTTCAAAATTCGTAGCCTCTTGGTCCATGACCTTTTGGACCACTTCCAAGACTTCCCAAGGAAGCTTTGCGGGCTACAAGTGTGCTGAGGAAGCCAACAAACTAGTGGGGCTCTTCAAGGGGACAAAAGGGACCCTCCAAGCTTTGTTGTCCCCCCTTCTTCTCCATTCAGTCGGCTTCTCCATTTCTAGACCAGTGGAGCTCCCAAAATTTGCAGAAAAAAGAGCAGCAGCCCCCCTTACCGTCAAAACACCCCTGGCCCCGTCCGAAGCAGTTGCATGCCGTCGGAGCCAGTCGCGCCGCCCGCTCACCTACACGAGTCCAACCTCACATCCTCCTTCACCGTATGTCCCTCAAGGCACTGTCCAGCCACGCCATAGCTCCACATGACCTCCACAGCTGCCATAAGTCGCAGTACATCACCCCCAACCAGTCGAAATCACCGCCTAGATCGCCACTGTCCAGCCTTTGTCATTTCAGCCAGTCCAAGTTGCCGATTTAGCCCCCGCCATCCAAGGGCAGAAACCAAACTCACAGCCTAGCTGTGAGCTTCAGGAGACTTTTCTGGGCCCTTCCCGACCCCACTTAGCGTCACCGCTTTGGAGTTTGTCGCTCGTCTCCACCTCGCCGTTGTTGTGAACTTATCAGATTTCAAAACCAGTAAATTTACTCACTAATCTCCACTTATGGAGTTAATAATACTTAAGGATTAATTAGTTTAGGCTAATTAGGGATTAGTTTGTTAGTTAGAATGGATTAGCAATTTAATTATTCGTTTATGCATGTTAGGTGGTTAGATCAGCCTAATTAGTAAGTAGATAAGTCGTATTATTTATCTAGATAGGTTCGGAAATTTTCCGGGCCCGTTTAAGTATTTAATTAGGCTTTTCCGGCCTATGTTTCTATTTCTGGCATTTATTGGTATTTATTTAATTAATTTTGGTAATTATTTAATTATTTATTATTTTCCGGAAATTAGACCGGGATAGCCGGTGACCAGAATTTTGTGCTGATCACAAAGGTATGGTTAGTTTATTTAATTAGATGTTAATTTTTGCAATTGAGTGTGAATTGTAATTTGGGGGTATTTATCTCAAAATTTAGTGATATCAATTTTTAATTAGAAAATTAATGGGCATCGGTTTACGCGCAAAACATTTTTATTGACTATATAAATAGTGGAATTTGATAAAATAAATATATTATATTTTTAGCTAAGGCATACCGTGTACTCACACGATTATTTTTACCGGGTATTATGAAAATGGTAAAGTCGTCTATCGATGAGAATAATATAAATATATTAGCTTCAGTGAGCATATATCAGCTTCGGTGAGCATAAACCAGTATCAGCTTCGGTGAGCATACACCAGCTTCGGCGAGCTATATTGTCTATCTGTATCAGCTTCGATGAGCTGTACTATATATCTTTATCAGCTTAGGCGAGCATTCATATATATCAGCTTAGGTGAGCAATGATCGTTTCAAGGAAACAACTTGATAAATAGTATTGGTTGATAGATAGTAATGAATTGAGTTGAAATAATTGGTTAAGTGGTTGAATTGTACTGACTTGCAGGAAGGGACTGAGACAAATGTAAGTTCTCTATCTCATGCGTGACTAGATAGCCTTTAGGCATATTTCCTTCCTAGTCGGGACTTAAGGGGTGAACTTTCTGAGACATCATCTCAGCCCGTTGTTGGATAACATTTACAGGTCCTTAGATGGCTATACCACCCGAGCGTTTTTGCCAGCCGAATAAGGTCACTAAACAACACTCTCAAATTCCCCTCCTTAGGAGCCAAGGAGACTAAGTCTACGAACTCGTAGGATCCATTGTCTGGGTTGATAAGGGTCTACCCTATCAATTCAGATCGTGGTATCGTTACAGGCAAGATGGACCCAGAGAAGGCCCCTTTTTGGAGTCTGAGATTCATAGGTCAATGTTGGAGATAGCTTTTGGTGAGGGTACGGTTGACCCTCCAGGTGGTTCAGTAGTAAACCCAAGTCTTTCGGATTTAGAGTCCCTGGAGTATTCAGTTGAAGACTCGAATGCTTAGAGGAACTGTAGCACTCTAACCCCCTTTTTTTGTAGACCTTGTATATATCAGCTAATATTGTATATGACTTAGTTTGATATGTATATAAGGGTGTTGTGGTTTCAAAAAAAAAAAAAAAAAAATGTGGTCCCGCTTTTCTATTCCATCTTTGTGTTGTCTAGGGATTTTGTTTATTCGCTTCCGCATGCGCATTAAAATGAATGGGTTGGCGATGCATCCTGGAACGTCACAATTTAATCGATCACCGAGGGATGGGCACGCACTCGGAGAATCGGGGCATGACATGTCCACCTTACGGTGCAATTTGCGGCACTAATCCCCTAACCTGACCCACTGGTGGCGATGGCGGTAACTGTTGTTGTCCCCTCGGTCTTCTTGGACAATCCTTGGCCAGGTGACCCTGTTGGCCACATTCAAAACAAGTGCCCATCCTTCGAAGGCATGAGGCCGAACCGTGTTGCCTTTCACAAAAGCAACACACGACATTCTGATTTGGAATTAACTTGCCAACTCCACCCTTCCTATTAGGCGGAACATGGAATCTTCCTCCGGTCATGGGCTTCTTCCCATACCAATTCCCATCTCTTTGTGAACTGAACCTCAACCCAGACGAGGCGGCTTGCTCACTCATACTCCTCTCTATGAGCTAGGCTCAACTATACACCTCGTTATAGTCCTTCAAATCAAGCGGCACGAGCGGGTTCTTCCACTCCAGTTGAAGGCCATTCCTGAACCTTCGAGCTTTATCTTCAAGATCCTTTATCAATCTTGGAGCGTATTGCGATAGCTCCGCAAACTTCGCTTCGTATTGATCCACGGTCATCATCCCTTAGCAGAGGCGCTAAAATTCCTCCATCTTTTGTTCTCGGGCATTACCTAAAAAGTACTTGCTATTGAAAGCTCTAAGGAAAGCATTCCATACTGGGACCACGCCTTCCGGGAATACTGTAACTCTGGTGGCCCTCCACCAGGTATTCGCGTTACCCTGTAGTTGATATACTGCCAGGACAACTTTCTTTGCCTCAGTGCACATCAACAATGCAAAGGCCTTCTCCAGATCTTGAATCCAAAGTGATGCAGATCTCTAGATCTCCAACATCAGTGAACCTCGGTGGGTTAAGCTTCAAAAACTGCTCTACCAACTTATGAATTGGTCTCTCTCTCTCTACGACTATGTTCCTAGGTGGAACATCGGCAGGAGCGACTGTGATTGCGGCCTCAGCAGCGGCGGCGGCGGCGGCAACGGTAGCAATCGCAATAGCTTAAGCAGTGGCAACGGCAGCAATCGCAGCAACTTAAGCGATGACGACAGTGGCGGTGGCTTGATTCTGGACCTGCTACCCTATCAGTGCTCCCATCGCCTTAAATGCCTGCATGATCCCTTCGATCCTGAGATCACCAGGGACTGCTACCCCGGCACTAACAGGAGGTAGTGCTACACTACTAGTGCTCAACCACTACCTCCTCGGGTACCAACCCTCGTCGGCATCCTACCCCAAGTCGTAGGTCATATGGTACGCTTTATAGGAGTCCTCTGCTCCTGTTTGCTCATGATGCAAGTTTTTTTTATAGAAACCTGCCTTCTAATTCCACACAGAATTAGAAGCTAAGCAATCTCAAACAAACAATTCTACCAAATAGCTATCACTAACATGCATCAGCATGAAATAAAGGCATTTCCTGCTAACTATCCCATAACTTATCGTACCTTATCACTCCAACTATCGACCAACTCTGATACCACTTCGGGCGGGGATGTCATACTGCGATCCTCCAAGCGCATGCCCATCCCTCGGTGGTCGATTAAATTGCGACGTCTTAGGACGCGTCACCGACCCATTCATTTTAATGCGCATACGGAAGCGATTAAATAAATCCCCAGACAACAAAAAGATGGGATAGAAAAGCAGGGCCATAATTTTGAAAAACCACAACATACCTTTATACACAACAGACTAGGTCATAGACAATACTAGTTTATATTTACAAGTCTACAAAAGGTAGAAGAACTACAGGTCCTCTAAGCATTCGAACCCTCAACCGAGGACTTTGGTGTCTTTGGCTCCGGGGAGCTAGGGTCTACCACTGAACCACTAGGAGGGTCAACCGTACCCTTGCCAAAAGTGATCTCCAACACCGACATAGGAATCTCAGAATTCGGTAAGGGACCTTCTCTGGGTCCATCTTGCCCGTAATAATACCACGATCCTAATTGATTGGGTACCCTCCGGGATAGACCCGTATCAACCCAGACAATGAATCTCACAAGTTCGTAAACTCAGGCTCCTTGGCTCCCAAGGCAGGGAATATAAAAGATTTGTTCGGTGACCTTCTTCAACTAACCAAAGCACTTAGGAGGAACAGCCATCTAAGGACCTGAAAATGTTAGTCCACGACGAGGTGAGATAACGTCTTAGTAAGTCCACTCCCTAAACTCCAACTAGGAAAGAAATACGCTTAAAGGCTACCTATGCATAGGCATAAGATAGGGGACTCACGTTTGCATCAATTCCTTCCTGCAAGTCAGTACGATTCAAACATTCTACTAATCACTTCAATTCAAATCAAAACATCGATTAATCGATCCAATCGATTCCATACCATCAATACCATCCATAAAATTCGATCGATTCGAACACTACTCACCCAAGCTGAACATAGATGGTATAGCTCACCAAAGCTGATAGATATATAATAATGCTCATCAAAGCTACTATATATCTATATTGCTCACCGGAGCTAATATATAATAGATGCTCGCCAAAGCTGATAGATATCTATAGTGCTCACCAAAGTGCTAGATAATATAGCTCGCCAAAGCTGATAGATAATATAGCTCATCGAAACTGATAGATATCTATAATGCTCACCAAAGCTGCTAAAGTATACTACTCATCGAAGTTGACATATCGAGGCCCTCAAGCTGATATAGTATATTGTTCTCATCAACTAACAAATTCATCTTTTTTATCATACCCGATAAAAATAATCTTGTGTTGGTACACAATCAATCTAAGCCAAAATACAATATTTTCTTTTTCAAAATTCCCACTGTTTAATATAGTCCACAAAGATATTTTTGGCATTATAAACCAACGCTCGTGTTTCCCGATTATATACTTAAATTACTCAATTTTGGGATAAATTCTCAAAATTACAATTATCACTCAAATAGCACAAATTAGCATTCAATTAAATAAACCAAGCACACCATTGCAATTAGCATGAAATTCCGGTGACCGACTATCCCGGTCTAATTTCCGGAAAATAATAATTAATTAAATAAATACCAAAATTAATTAAATAAATACAATTAAATGCCATAAATGCAAACTTAGGCTTAGAAATGCCTAATTAAATACCGAAACGAGCCCGGAAAATTTTCAAACCAATCTAGATAATTAATACAACTTATCTAGTCTCTAATTATACTACTTTAACCACCTAATATGTAAATATGAATAATTAAATTACTAATCCGTGCTAACTAACCACATAATTCAAGCTTAACCTAAACTAATCAACCCTTAAGCATCGTTAACTCTCTAAGTAGAGTTTAGTAAGTAAACTCACTGGCTTTGAAATCCGATGAGTTCACAGCGATGGCAACGCGGAGACGGGCAACAAACTCCAAAGTGGTGGCCCCTTACGAGGCCCGAAAGCAGTCCAAAGTGGGCCTTGAAGCCCACGAAGGCTTGCTGGATTTTGGTTCTGTTCTAGAACCGAAATGGCTAGGCTGAGCGACTAAACGGGCTAAGAACGGTGAGGCTGACTGACGGATGGCTGCAGCGGCGAGCAGGGGTGACAGTGGCTGCTCCAACGAGCTGGACGGCAGCTAGGGGTTTCGACATGGTCCAGGGAAGGCTCGGGGACACGGGACGGCGCAACTAGAGCGGAACGATGAGCGGGACGGGCACAGCTCGCGCGAGGCGTGACGATGAGCAGCAGTGGTTTAGCGGGCTTGGCGAGCGATCGACGGCGGGGGATGGCGGCTCGGCTCTCTACAATTTTCGAGCTTCAAACACATTAAAAATGGGGAAAGCAAGTCTGAAGAAGAAGATGAAGCCAGCTGCCCCAAATGGAGGGTTCCCTTGGCCTAAATATCTCCCTCTTGATCATTGCCTTGGTCCCCACCGGTTCAGACCTATCCTTAGCCAAATTTTGTGCGTAAAATTCTCCCTAGAACACTCCCAAGTGGTCCAAAAGGTGGTGCACCATGGGAGCTACGAATTTGCACTTAATTTCCCTAAATTGAACCAATTCCTCTCCAATTAGACTTAAACCAGTCTCTATAAATTCCACCAAGGTATCCTCGACCTAATTGACATTTTTCTCTGCCAATAGAACCAACTTGCATCCCAAGAATGCGATCAAAAATGGTCCCCTGAATTTTCTAATCAAAAACAACCTTACTTTGAATTTCCGCCAAAAATCTCGATTTGCAGAAAAAATTTTGGAGGATGAGTCGATGTTCCTAAAATGACTCGTGACATAACAGAACTTTCAATTTCTAAAATCGAGTTCAAATTCGCGGTTAATTTCAATCTAGCGCGATTTTAGCGTGACCTAACCTACCGAGATAGCTTTTAAGAATTTTTAGTGCAATTGACCCGTGGTTGATTATTTTCAAGCCACAACGTACATCTTCGACGCATTGGTGACTTTCGGTTGTTGTGAAAATCTCGAGATTTCAAATACGGACACAAAATACCAAAACGATAGAAAAATCGGTCTAGTGCCGATCAACAAGAATTTTGCAATTAGGTGGAATCACCCATGCATTAATCACATACCTTTGTCAAATCGACCTATCTCCGATCTATAATCGATTTTTAACCATGCCGTAATGATCTCTGCAGACTAGCACGGTCGAGCAGTCGATTTTTGGTCGAATTCTTATGTCCAATGCATTAAAATCCTTTAACGGCTTCACCTGATAAGCTAGTTATCTCATGAGTGATCAACTCAGAGAATAAAACTATAGGTGCATCAATGAAAAGCCTAACTTATTCAATTGAAACCAAAACTTGAAATTATGGATGTCACATTATTAGCTTAACAGATCGTTTAACTCTTTGCATTATTAGAGCAGCATCACCATGCAAGGTTCAATGCTTGTTAAGCTGTTGGATGAAGTAAGGATCTTTTATTTCCCCATTTTGGGACAAGTTAGTATGCAAAATTAATAAGGTACCGGCCTCTAAAGACAGGATAACCTTAGACTAACATGTGCTCTATGTTGCAACCAATAGAGAATGAAAAGATTTATATTTGAGGCAAGCCAAGAAAAAATAATGAGTAACCTCATAAATTGCTCTGGGAAGAAGCTCAAGTTATAGACTTCTTTCAACATCAGTATCCTGCTCACAATTCAACTCTCTCCCCACTGCCTCTGGATGCAATGATGAAGCCGCAAGATTGTTGTGATTCCTAAGGACTGGAGAAGCCACATATGACACAATGCAATTCAACAAAAATGATAAGAAGAAATTCAGGATTATTGTGGCATAACTAGAAAATCTACTACTAAAACTTCGTAGGTGCTCATGGTCTATATACACTATCCATCACTTAGGAATTTTGGAGACTTAATTCGTCTGAATGATGTTATGATGATATAACTAATGACAACCAACAAAAGACCTATAATACTTGTTTGCCAAAATAACCAAAGATCATTGTCAGTCAAAGTTGTTTAATCTTAGAAATCCGCACCAATTTGAATGAAAGAGCTAGCATATATACCATCTGTGTCATCTTCAAATGCAAATGGATTGCATTCGGGTCCTTATAAATGGAGTTCAAGTGCATTTTGGATCTTACGCCTCTTTTATCAATTACTCCTGTATGTAAATGCTTAGTGCCCTTTTTGTCAAAGAAATAAAAGGAAAAAAGAATGACATCTTCACAGGAAACCCAAACTATAGTTACAACAAAACCATTACTTTGAAAGGGAATTTAGAAATTAAACCATTACTTGTCAAATTCATGTGCTGTCTTTTTTATATTCATGAAAAGGTTTAGCCCTGGGACAGCAATAACTGAATTTCCTTATCTCCTTTCCCCTTTGGCTGCTCAACAAACTCACCCATGCCAATGCCAACAAATCTACCAGGGTAGGTGTTATGTGCATGCGAGTCAATTATGTATACAAAAAATCTCCAAATTACAATTGCCAATATAAAATGCATCCGATGGGCAGACTATCCAAGAAAAGTAACGCCATCAAAAATTTTGTACCTATAGATCTTTCTAAAGTTGGCAACAGGTGGAAAACTAGAAAGTGAACCTCGAAGATCAAACAAGAGATGCATGCATCAAATTCATGCTAACATGAGTAGGAAAAAAAAAATTGTCTAATGAAATATTTGAAAGACAGCATACTGATATCTGAAATTCAATAGATGATGGTGCACATACTTTAACAAAAGATCACATACAAAGAGCCCCCATATCAGGTGGCCCTCTATCAGCTCCACTAGAAAGTGCAGATGTGTCAGACCCTCTCTTGCCTCCGCTTCTTTTCCTTTCTACCTTTTTCTGGATTCAAGAGCTTGATCACTGCAAAACAACATTTAGACATAAAAAAAGGAGAGACCTTCAGTGCTGTCTTTGTTCTTTTAAGTATAAATTTATATTACTCATGTATGAACATTTTTCCAAAGTGGTCCCATTATCCGACAAAGCATAGGAGTGAGAAAATATTCCAGATTTGAAATTAAGTATGATATAATGTTGGATACAAAAGGCATAATTTCAAGATACATATAAACTCCGATCACACGGAAACAGGAAAGATACTTCAGCAAAAGACAAGCTTAAACTATAACTTGACATATAAAGCACTGATAGAACGAGAAGTTCTTGGAAACTGCAGAGACTTTCCCTGTCCCTGACCTACAACAGGACTCGTATTTCTTTTTTGAACCACATGGACAAGCCTTGTTTCTAGGAATTTTCTGCATTTAAGATAAAACAAGAAAATAAAAATGAAGGGGCGCATCACCAAATATCCTCATGTTTGAACTCAAACCAAAATGGTAAAAGTGGTAACATAATCATCTTTTGCGGAAACCTTGTCTTCTCGCTGGGCACTGCCATCATCATGAGTCCGTTTAGCGCTATTGCTAGGTGGATTTTCTTTATTGGTCTCTTCCACAGGTTCCTCTCTCTGTTCCTCAGAATTTCCATTGGCATCATCACATAAATACCACAAAGAATTATGAAATAGTTTTGGGTGAACCATGTTTGACTACCCCAAAAATCCATGGTTGACAAGACAAAGTAAGCTAATCCTTCCAGTTGCATCAAAATGACTCCAAACAAGCTTCTCATGAAGCTCAACACAGAATGTCTGAAACTACGAAGTTAAATTATTAAAGAAAATCTAGACTGATAGATAGTAACCGGCCATGACCATAAGAAGCATCTACGTTGCAGGGAGACCAGACAGTTTCCTCTGAAAAATCTGCAGTGCCTTTTTCTGCTATCAAATACTCTATGGCGGCATCAACATTCCCATACATTTGCAGCAATGCGTGTAAAAGTATCACATGTCACACAGAAGTCAAAGAAAGGTCCAAAACATTGCATTCTAATTCTAGACACCCAGCAAATGAGAGCAAAGCATTAATGCAAACAAGCAAGCAGAAGAAGAGAGGACATAACCTGCTCAACTTTCTCAATGTTCTCACAACCACTTCCAGCCATGACTAGCTTGATGGATCCTGCATCAGTAATATCCTCACCAGCTCCTGATTTAGACTTGTTTGACCCAGCTTTTGCTTGGCAAGATGACAAGAGTTTAGAATTGGCCTTTCAGCATAAGAAATTATCAAATCACATACTGAAATTCACAAATTTGTCCAACTTCCCTACTAACTTAGTAAACTAAAATTAAATTCCTGTAGCAACCTTGATTGTAATAGGCCTAGCTGGCCCATCTCCAGTGTCTTTCTTCAACCTCACACTATTGTAATGTTCCTCATCATGATAAGATCTAATAAAGCAAAGCAAAACATATAATTTCAAATAATGAAGCACCATAAGTACAAAAAGACTAAGATTTCCCATATCCACAAAACAATAATGGCACAACGCACATTTTTATGCTTACTGGCTTCACATGATGACACTTATCGAAGATAGTGAAGTATGGAATATCATATATGTGACATCCTAAATTTCCAACCCTATTTTCTACTGAATTAATCGAGCATTTCATTGACGCGCTTATAAGGCTGTTCTCAGAGCTGATCACTTTCGAGATAACTAGATTAGCTGGGGAAGCTATTAAGGACTTTAAGCAAATAGACTTGAGATTTTAACCAAGAATCGACTTCTTAACTATGCTTATCTTTGGAGGCCATTACGGCACAGTTAAAAATCAATTTGAGATCAGAGATAGGTCCGTTCGATTGAGATGTGTGGCTGATCGTGGGTGACTCCACTAAATTAGAAAATTCTCGTCGACCAGTAATAATCTGATTTTACTGTCGTTTTGGTACCTTGTGTCCATAATTGAACTCTCGAGATTTTCACGACAATCGAAAATTGCCATTGAGTCAAGTGGGTTTATTGTAGCTTGAAGAAAATCAACCACGGGTCATTTGCCCTAAAAGTTCTGAAAACTACCCGGTAGTCTAGGTCACGCTAAAAACACACCAAATGGAAATTAACCGCCAATTCAAGTCCGATTTCAAAAATTGAAGATTCTGTCATGTCACAATAAATTCTAGGACCCACGACTCAATCTCAGAAGATTTTTCTGACAACCAAGATTTTTTGGGAAAAAGTCGGTTTAAGACTGTTTTGTGCATAAAAGGCCGGGGATTGTTTGTGATGGCAAAATTGAGAAGTATGATGGATGCTTGGATGAGGAAAAATGCCAATGGAAGCATTGAGATGTCAATTGATTTTATAGAAGCCATTCGAGGTTGAATTGAAGAGAAATGAGTGGCCAACTGAAGCTAATGGAAGCCAAATTCGTAGCTCCCCCTTCCCCCTAGCACTTTGGACCACTTGAGATGTTGTGGGGGAGTGCCTTGGTGGCCAATTGACAGCCATGGAGGGCTGGCTTGATGGACAAGCTTGTAGGGGACAAAGGTGTGGAAAAATTTGACCAATGACCCCACCAAAGCCAACTTGTTCCTCACTCTTTCCTCTCCCTTCTCCCTTGCCATGCGTCCACCTCCATTCTCTCCCTCTCCCAGCCTTATGCGACACCAGCAGTTGAAGAGGAGAACTAAAATAGCTCGCTGCACGCCAAGCTATCGCCACCGTCCACCGCCACTCGCCATCATGCGTGCACCACCCACACATGCCGCTCCTTGCTCACCTCTCCTCGCCGTCCTAGCAGCTGTGCTGTGACCAGAGGAGCTCAACCGAAGCTACCTTTGCCATTTTTTCACCGGTAAACCTCCGTCAAGGCCCGGTTTGGCCTATTCTATCTTTCCCGAACCATTCTCACCTAAACCAAGCTGTTTTCCACTTATTTCCAGCCAAGATCAGCAAGCAGATTTGTGGGTTTCTAGCTGAGTTCTAGGCCCGCTTTTGAGGTGTTCCAAGCCTCGGTTCCTAGGCCCGCTTTGGAGAAAAGCGTTCCCCGCGCCATTCCCGTTGGTTTGATCTGACTCACGTGTTTTTCCGGTGAGTTTAGCTCACTAATCCTTATTTAGTTTGCTAATTATGCTTAAAGGTTTATTAGTATTAATTAGGTAGGATTAGGTGGTCAGATTAAAGTAGATTAGTGATTATTAATTAATTATGATGCATGTTAGGCATTTGACTAGTGTAATTAGCTAGAGGATAGCCTATATTGCTTATGGAATGCATCTCGGGATTTTTCCCAATCCATTATGGCGTTCAATTAGGTATTACAGGTCTAAATTGGATTTTTAGTATTTATTTATTAATTTTCAAAATTAATTTAAGCATTTATTTATTTTTCGGAAATTAGGCAAGGATAGTCGATGACCAAAATTTTATGCTGATTGTCGTGGCGTGGTTCATTTATTTAATTGAGCTTTATTTTGTGTTGAATTGAATTATTTGTGAAATTGGGAATTATTCTTTAATTGAATAATATTTGGTTAAATTGAAAAATAACCGAGCATCGGTTGATAATGCCAAAAAAATTTGAGTGGACTACAGAAAATGTGGGAGTTATAAAAAGGAAAATATTAAATTTTGGCTAAGGCCAACCGTGTGCCCACGCACGATATTTTATCGGGTATGATAAAAGATGAGAAAAAAATGCCGTGTGACGTGGCTCGGCAATTATTACATCGCTTTGGTGTATAAGACACCTTAGAGAATGCACGTAATTGTGGAATATATATATATATGTATATATATATATATATGTACGTATGTATGTATGTATGTATATCACCTGAAAAAGCACGTGGCTTGGTTGTTAGTACGTTACCATGGCGAAAACAGCGCCTGAAAAAGAATGAGCGTGGCTCGGTGATTTGGTATATCACCTTAGAGAATGCACATGGCTCGATAATAAGTACATCGCCTTGGTGAATAAGTCATCTTAGAGAATGTACGAAGCTCGGTGATTAGTACATCGCCTTGGTGATATGACACCTTAGAAAATGCACATGGCTCGGTGATTAAGTACTTCACCTTGGTGATTTGGCACCTTAGAGAATGCACATGGCTCAACGACTAGGTATATTATACTGGAAATTGTATAGTATGGATGGAAATGACCATGAGATGGTTCGACTAACATGTAATCGACTAGGTCAATTGATCGAGATATCAATCTATGATGTGATTGCTTGAATGCCTATTGAACCGTGCTAATATGAAGGTGAAATCCGAGGCCAAGGTAAGTCCTCTGACACGTGCATGCATAAGCAGCCTGATTAGCATATTGGTTTACTAATCGAGTCTTAAGAGGTAGAACTTGCTGAGACGTGGTATCAATGGTTATTGTATAACCATTTCAAGCCCCTAAATGGCAGCACCTCCACCTCCTCGTCCTCCTAGGCATTTTAGTGTTCCAATGGAAGTCATAGAGATCGAGACCCACTTCTCGATTCATCCTCATTCTGAAGGACTAGAGTATGTCCTAGTTCAGTCGACCGTCTGGGTTGACGTGGGAAATAATGCCCTGAGGCCCCACAAGTATTAGTCATGGTATCGTGAGTATTACAATGGGCGAAGATTGGGCCCTATGCTTGAGACTGATGTGCCTATGTTTGTCCTAGAGGAGGCATTCGGGAAGGGGGCAGCCGATCATAAGGATGGGTCGGTAGTAGATGCAAAGGACCCAAAGCTCGAGAGCAATACTGAGTCACCTGTATACTCGGCAGTAGGATCCAACTGGAGCATGCCAGAAGAAGGAGAGATAGTCAAGCAAGAGGAGGGACGGGAGGAAGATCAAGAGTGGGAATGGCCAGAGGTGGAACCTATAGCAGAGGAAGCTAAGGGCGAGCCAAAGGTGAATTTTGAAGAAGAAGAGTTTGAGGACGAGCCGGAAGAAGAAGAAGAGTTACAAGAAAATGAGCTTAGTGAAGAGGAGTCGAAGGAGGATGATCTCGAGGAGGATCCTGAGTACGACCCGGATGAGGACTGAGATCCCATCCTGTTTTGCAAACTTTAGGTTTTGATCAGATTTTAGTAGATCAAACTTGTGAATAGTATTGTATTATACTATAGTTTGCCTTGTATATAAGTGTAGTTGTGTGTTTTCATGTTGTGAAAATTATGGCCTACTTTTCTATCCTAATATTTTATTGTCTGGGGATTATCGTTTGCTTCCGCATGCATATTAAAAAAAAAGGGGTTTGTCCAGGGACGTCGCTATTAATCAACCAAGTGAGGGCTGGACACGCGATTGAGGATCAGGGCATGACAATACATCCACTAAATTTCATGACTCTATCCAAAGTCACAATGGCTACCTAGACAGATCAATCCATCTTTTACTTAGAATATCCAGGAATGCCATTCATTGAAGGATTTTGCATGGGAATTTCAATAAAATGATTTATTGAAGAAACAAAAGCTAAAGTGACATTTCGGTCTCCTACCACATATGCTTAGCCAGTAATTTATCCCCTTGTGACCACACCAAAACATCTCTCATACTAGCAAAAGAACTTCCATGGTTAAATCTAACAACACCGCGACTACAGTCGTATCTGCAACTTATGAGATGTTGTCCTTGCATGCCAAAATAATTTCACAAATCAGCAGTCTCCCTGAACAAGCTGCAGTATCGTCTTTCATGTAATGAGCCGGTTTGTTTGGATTTTCGTTTTTTTTTTCCTTTCAAAAATCTTGCTGCTCTCGCAATTTGACTTTTATGAAACTCGAAACACCTAAAACCCTTTAAAAATAAACAAAATTGACCAGGAGAAATATATAATCTTTTTATAATCTCTTGAAAAATAAAAACATCGTTCTATTTTCAAATCTTTTGAGGGAAAATAAAATGTAAGAAAAGGTAATTTAGTTAAGTGTATACAAAGAGAGCCAGACCTCATCCCAGTATTTGAGCACTTGCTTAGCAAAATACATCAGTCTCTAGATTCAGAAAACTCACAAATGGATCATACGAGCACCAGGCTGATCAAAATTGCGTATGTACCACCGAGGTGACATGTTCTGCATCAAGTAAGGAGCGAGATAAATTGTTCCAATTGGAGTCAACGAACAGATATTTGCATGCATGGCATGTATCAAAACTAATTAGTGCTGTGTAGATTCATCAAGGACATATAGAACACTCAACGTTGTAACAAGCTTGATATATTAAGTCTTCTTTGAATTAGGATCATATGCACCCGTCGGAACTCCTCAAGCTAAAAGGTGCAATATATCTCTGATAAATCTTTTGCACATCACCATCAATGGTCCTTCCACATGCTTTTGCCACAATAGACATCGCGAGACACACCGGATATCATTGCACTTCAGATGAGTCAATTTTTCTGTCTAAAGAGTAACAAATTATCACAGATAGAAAAGAACAAGCTATAACCATTACAAGAACAACATCCTAAGTGGTCTTTTGATCTAAACAATGATGGGGAATAACTTCTCAGATAAAGAAGGGCCATATTGGGGAAGAAAGCCATTATATGAGTAAGCGAAGAATGAGTCTGAAAACCAACAATCACGGGTTCTTCAATGGCCATTGAATTCTAGGATGCATGCTTAAACAGGGAAACTTCAAATCCAGTAGCAGGGCTAACAACTGACGAGTCTAATTACATCCTTATTTAGTCTGGATGTTTCGGCTGAAGGAATGAAAAGACCGTAACCAACAAAACTTCACGTAGTTGATGGTCGATGACTTCATTGTTAGTCTTACCTGGTGAATGCAAATGTTACTCCGTGTAACAAGAGAAGCTGCTTGCAATTCCATATGACCAGCCCACGTGCCATCATTGTCCATGGTTTTGCAATACTCCTCAAATGGCACATCATCCTCAATAAATGGTTCAAACATTTCACGATTTTTCTGTCATTAACAATTCCCATCTTAGATGCACATATCAGGTCCATTCTTCAAACAAGGATTTTATTTCCTTAAACACATCACTATGGGAAAAAACCAATGAAAATAAAGGATTCTGTTGAAACTTGAAACAAGCAAAACTATCAATTTGTGCCATTACAAAACATTAAAGTTTTATCTTGCATGCTAAGAAGTTGATTTATTCTACATTAGTATCAATTCTCTAATTTTTTATTTTCTCAATATCTCCTCCAAAAATATGACGGTTTGCATAATATTGGCTATTGGCACCCTAAAGTAGCAACCACATGTTCCTGTAGGCTAGAGCAATGCGGGTAACTATAAAGTACAGCTTCCTCCTGCACCTGTCAGTTTAGGCCAAGATGCACCATCCAAATCACAGTTAACCACTCAAAAGGTTTTTCTCTCTAGTAAAATAAGAATGTCAAATTGCTCAGGTGATCCCTGTGTTGGTATAGCTCTATGCAACTGTGACTGTGAACTGAATATCATCAGGAATAACCATTGGCAGCAGAAATGTATACTTCAATCTATAATACCCATTTTAACTTGGTTTTTTTCTTCCAAAGGCATGCTGTTTCAGTGTCTATGTAAGTGTGGGATCCATCAATACTTACGGAAAAAATTCAAGAACAAAATGTACCAAATAAAGTTCAGATTCGGATCATTCAGCATTAATACAAATGAGGACGACATCACCATGTAAAAAACCCCTGCGAACATAATTCCTACAGCTTGAAAAAGAGAAATCAGCACTCCACATACCAATATGTACTGAACAACCATACTCCGGTACTTCCCATGGTCATCTTCATTGCCTTGCAACTGATCTGCAAGGACCCTGATTAACAAGAGTGGACAACTATGAAAATTCCAACCATAGGAAAGGCATTTCTATAAACAAAATACAAGGCTGTAAAATTGCCTGGAGGATGGATAATTCAAACATGTGGAATGAAAACAGGAATGAGGAACATGGCTTGTTTCTCTGGGCGTTGTACAATAGTGACACAATAGTGATAGAATTTTACAAAGTTACCTAGCTGGATATCGGAAGAGTCAATCTAATATCCTTGAGACTAAGTTAAAAGAGCTACATTCCCCAGCAAAGAGAGCTCTTCTTTGAGATATATTGTCAGATGCAGGGTCTCAAGCAGAATGATACATTGTACGAAAAGCAATAGTCTATCCCACAGAGGAATTTCTAGTGCATCGATGATGGTGTTCCAGAACCAGTGTACCATAAAATGCAGTGTGTGTTGCATCCTGACGACAGAGCGGTAATGCAATGAGCATACCATAAATCTTCCAAAACAGAGAGGAATACTGTTATCTAACAAAACAAATCAAACCCTGGAAACATTCAACAAAATCATGAACAATACGGTGATCTTTTTCTAACAAGGAACACAGACCTGAAAAAGCAATTACCATCTGCAGTCACCTGGACAATTTTCAGGCCCAGAGCATCAAGCTGAGCTCGGAACTGCGTGTTATCCGCTTGCTTCCCCTGCTTTTTGACCTGTTCACCAACGCATACCACATTCACGTCCACTCAGATTCTGAAAACAACCACCGACGAACACTCCAACCAAGAACTGAGCCAAAAACACCTCCACGAAAGCTCAATTTCAGAGGCCTCGCCGCAACAAACAGATTATCACAGCAATTGAAACTTTCGAATTTCTTCAGAGATGGAAGAGCAAGCAATAGTCACGAGTGCCCAAATAGATGCAAACTGCAAAAACCATGAGAAGCGAAGGACATGGCTTTACGTGAGGCTGCTTCTTGGCGTTGGACTTGTGGTGCTGCTTCTGCACCATCGCTGCGGAGAGAAAATGATCAATGCCGCTGGAGGTGTTTCGAAGAGAAATCTGAAACCGAGAGGAGAGAATTCTTTCGGCTCGTCGGTGGTCCGCCTCGATCACCCTCGCGACCTTCCAGGGAAGCCGACTCGCTCGTCGCCGTTCGTCGCAGCAAGCTTTCGAACCTAGAGGTGGTATTCCGAACTGCACATGAACTATTCGACGGAATGTCTCGATGAAAAATCGAATTCAATTTTAGCGAGATGCATGTTATTTTTTTTTTACTCTATTCGTTGTGAAATCGTTAAAACCAAGACGGAATCGGCGTTTTCTTTGATTTTGGGTGGCATATTTCTGATCGTCCGAGTCTGGTCGTAAACACTTCTCCGGAGATGCCATTCCTTTAGTGAGAGAAGCTCGCGGATCGTAATTATTTTTTAAATTGACAGTATTCAGTATTTGTGGATCGTAATTATTTTCCAAACTATGTAAGTCCTGTGCACTTCTCGTGATCATCACAGTGCTTGTAGTTAATAACTTTCTCTTAAGATTAGTAACTTAATTGTAGAGTTCATATCTTGATGATCCTATCACTCAGTAATTATCCAATAGCACAGTAAATTCCTTCAACAACTCGTAAGTGACGGTATCTATATTTGAACTAGTAAATCATATCGATGATGGCACCTCATGTAAAGTCCTTGTAACTTTAGGTGACAATGTTAGTGGCATTTGTCCAAGGACAGTAGATTTCCTCAAAGTTCTCAGGAGTTTGGGACTTCTTGCATTCAAAAACTTTTCAAGAAAGCACAGAGAATTGGAAGTTCTCGCAAAATTTTCTAATCTTATATCCTTAGTACATTTACTTCAACGATCACGCTATTGACGAGCAATTATCGTTATATTTCATGATTTTCCTTAACAATGCAACCCCAAGATTGCTTGTAATACGTAAACTTTAATAAGGATTGAGCTGATCTAATGGCTCATATGTTCTCCCATTCTAATCACACAAAGATATTTCTTGAGGGGCACTCTTGCAAAAATTGAGTTCATCAAGCGTAACTATCCCTTGTTTGAGAATAATATTTTGTGTCACTGCTGATGCTGACTATTATACTGACATGATGTAACCAATCATTTTTATTTATGTTTGCCGGAGATAAATACCAAGGTTGGCTACTTCAATGCAAATCCTACAGGAAGGTAAAACAAAAAGGGCAGGACATCTCTATTAATTGGTCTTTTCTATTATTTGGTCTTTATTCCAAAAAAAAAAAAAAAACAAAGTGTTTTGATTTGACCACATAAAGAAATACAACAATGGAGGTCTAAATTCCCTTATTTATGATCATACAAAAGGTGTTCGTCTTTTGTTGTACAGTGACCATCATTCTTCAAAGCTACGAGAAAGACGAAGGGATATACAGCGCTTCTTGGATTAGCCTAATGAGCTCTTGTTTTTGTCATGCACGAGAGCTTGAACATAGGTTGATTTTGTGCCATGAGCTCTACATCAAATTGAGTAATTTTATCTGCAAATAATATGAGTTTTGGGGGTAATCTAGATTTGAAAAATACTCAAGTATGGGAGCAATTATGGCTGCGTTTGGTTCAGTATTTGCAAGGGGTTTTGAGTCCAATGCAAATACTGAAAGCCCAAAGCTACTTGAGGAAATGCAATTATATTTGGTAAATAATTTCAGCATTCAGTAAAATGCTGAAAGTCCAAAGCTAGTCCGTACTAACTTTGGACTTTCAGCATTTTGAATGTAAGTTGAAAGCTAAAAGCCAACTTTAAAGTTGAACCAAACAGTCCAGCATTTCCTCAAGGGGCTTTTAGGCCTGAAAGCCCTTTGGAAATGCTGAACCAAACGCAGACTATAACTCTTTAATTCTTTAATTGATTATTGAATTATTTGTCACTAACTCTCCCCATAAAATTGACTCTCCCCATAAAATTGACTCTCCCCATAAAATAAGTACTAATACTTGGATCAGTCCACATAATTGTCTAGTTTTATTTATTATTTATCGTAATTTCTTTAGTGATTTCACATTGATTTAATTGTAAAGTCCAATTATTTCGGCATTAATTTACAACAACTCACATCAAGGAATTTACAAACTTTAACATAAAATTGTAATTGGCTTTAACATTCTCAAATTACTTCAAAATGTAATTCACAAAGAAGCCATATCTTGGATACTCTTCACAAAGAAGACTCACTTCTAAATTAGGAAAAAAAGATCTTAAAATAGAAAACTTTCAAACTAGAAAATTTATTCAAATTAGGAAAGTTTCTCTTATAGGCTCAAACTCAAGACATACTATTAATAATTCTGTTCCTTTGGGAATTTTTTTTTTTTTGTCCAAGGTATTATTAGAAAAATAAAATGAAATCGTCAACAATGTTCATAAGTTAAGTTGCATGGACTAGAGGACTATGCATAGGAGATCTTCCTTGATGTTGCCTATCTCTTCAAGGAGCGATCTACAAAATACATTATGAAAGTTCTTGGCAGTTGCAACTTTAGGAGTAGAAGTTCTTGTTGACAAGTCCTTGACAATTGAAGATGAAGGACACTACATATACATGACTTGATTCATTTGATGGGCATTGATATTGTTATACAAAAGTCTTGTGATGATACTGAAAAATGCAGCAGAATGCCTTTGTAATGATGTTAATTATTTGTCTAGGGATGGTAAGATTTGGTGGTATAGACATTGATATTGCTGTCTTATTCTTCAAATTTATATATTTATTTATTGACACTTAAATTTTACCTAAATATTTAAGTTTAAATTGCACAAAAAGTCATAAATCAAGTCAACCCTAACAAAAAAGGATTTTCACATCACGTGGACGTTAATATTATTTGCATCAATTAAGTTTTACTTTTATTTTATTTTCCCTTATTGCATTTTTGGATAAACAGAAAAAATTTCAAAAATGACTATTAAATTAATAAATAAAAAATAGCGAAATGACCTGGGGTTGGGTATGGAGCTGGGCCTGATCCCAGCCCCTTTTCTTTTCCTTCACCCGGGGCTGGGCCCATTTCCGCTCATTCTTCCCCCAGGCCCGGCCTCTCCGTCTACTTTCCCCTCCACCTCCACCTCCTCCCCTCTCCTTCTTCTTCTTCACGCTGCAGATGAGACGCGAGCAGGACGACCTACGTACGGCAGAGAGAGGAGGGTAGACCGGCGACGGATTGGACGGCGAGGGGACGCCGGTTCGGCCAGGAGGAGGCCCGGTCGCCGCGCCAAGGACCGGCGGTCCGAACACCTCCGTCGACCGGCCTCCTCGCCTATAAATAGAGGGCGGCGAGCTCAGTTGAAAGAGGGGGTGGAAGAGAGAAAATCGGGAGAAGGGGGAAGGTCGAGAAAGAGGGGGAGCTTTTCAGAGAGAAAAACCGAGCGAGATTCGAGAGAGATCCGCGAGAGAGAGAGAGTGGATGGTAGGGGAGAGTAGCCGGCCGCCGTCACGCCTCGTTCGCGTGGAAGCCGCGGTAGGTTCCGTTCGGGTTTGTCTCGTTTTTCTTCAATTTGGGGCCGGTTTCCCGAGGATTCCGGCTCGGAGACGAGCGAGGCGGACGGACGTAGCCCGATGGATCGAGCTTGTCCGCCGTCCGACGCCGCCGACCCGGGTAGGGCTCCTTCATCCGAGCGCCCGTCGTACCCCGTTTTTGTGCCCTGTGTCGGGCCCGTCTGCCAAGCCGCCGTCGTTCGGGTCGTGTGAGTTTCCGGCCTCATCTAGGTGCGGGCTGCAGTTGCAAGGCCTCGGGCGTCGTTTGTTTTGAATCCCGGCTTGAACTGGGGCTCGTTGTTCTCGTTTCTAACCCCCATTTGCCGATGCACCCTATATATGTTAAAAGAAATGCCTGACTGAAACGTATGCAATTTGTTCTTGGTTCCCCGTCCGTTTCTGGTGTTCGTGGTTTGTCAAAAGCATCATGGTAGATTTCCGCCGCTGTCCTTTGCGTTGTGCGTTCTTGCTTCGCGGTATCTTTCACTACAGGGCACGGTTCCGCGGATGACCGGTCTCTGCGGCTGGCGAAGACGAGGGGCGATGGTCATTGTGGCCACGAATGTCCGCCGCGCGATGACTGGCCGCGGCTTGTGCTGTGCGGGCCTAAACTATCTTGATTAGAGCTCGAGTCTTTTGAATGGTCTGCATCCGCTGTTGTTCTTGGCCCTCGGGGAGAACTTGAAGCAAGATGCTTCTGTGAGGTGCGAGAGGGGAGATGGGCGAGAGTCGTGCGGGGTGAAGAGAAGGGAATAAAAAGAACAAGAAAAGGAAACAAAAGCGGGAGGAGCAACAAGATTATAGAGTTTAAAAAAAGGTCTTTCCATTGTCTCTTGCTCAATAAAGTACAAAAAGTGGGGACTCTCTACTTTAGTCCGACCCACGCGCAGAGAACAGGACAAGAGAGAGGGAAGGGAAAGAAGGAAAATGTCACAAATGGTCTCTATCTTTATTACCAATGTGTAATTTGATCCACGAACTTTTAATCGGCTCAATTTGGTCGCTTAAACTATTGGTAAATATCCGATTTGGTCGCTGAACTTTCAATCGGCTCATTTGGTCCATGAACTATTTGATAAATGTCGATTTGGTCCTGAACTTTTGATCGGCTTAATTTGGTCGAACTATTGATAAATGTTCGATTTAGTCCTTAGTTCTTTTTTTTTCTTTTTTATTTTTTGAAATTTTGAAATTTTTAATTTTAAAATTTTTAATTTTAAAATTTTTAATTTTTTTAATTTGTTTTTGCTTCTTTTCTCTTCCCTCCGCCGCTCCGGCGAGGACAACCCCGGCCGAGCCGGCGGAGGGAAAAAATAAAAAATTAAAAAAAATTAAAATTTCAAAATTTCAAAAAATAAAAAATAGTAACTCAGGACTAAATCGAACATTTATTAATAGTTCGGGACCAAATTGAACCGATCGAAAGTTCAGACCACCAAATCAAACATTTATCAAATAGTTCAGACCAAATTGAGCCGATTGAAAGTTCAGTGGACCAAATCGGATATTTACCAATAGTTCAAGGACCAAATTGAGCCGATTGAAAGTTCGGGACCAAATTGTACATTAGGTAATAGTATAGGGACCATTTGTGACATTTTTCCGGAAAGAAAGCAAAAGTAGAAAAGTCAAAAATTTGAAAGGACAAATGGGGGCGGGCTCTTCTCTGGCCATCCGGAGGCGTGACCCGTCGGCCGGGCCGGATCCGAATCGGGCACTCGCGTCCGGCCGACCAGTGTCAGTTTATATTACATTGTTATATTAATTTCTTTTTAAAATTATGGAAAGGCCTATAAAATGGTTTTGAATATATTTCTTCCCAAATTGCATAAAAATCCTTAAAAAAAATCATCAAATCTCAAAATTTAAACAAAATTAGGTCGCGGAAGGGCAATAGTTGATTAATTAGAGTAATCAAGTTCTCGATTCTAATTTATTAATTTCTCTAGTTGCAGAAGTAAAGTATTTCTTCTAATGTTTTACTTAAGTTTCTAATCTACCTATCACGTTGATTAATGGTGACTCATAAATGAAAATGATTTGTTAATTAAAAATTTTGACCATAAATCACGAATTGGTGTACATGGAAAAGTATGGACTAAACCAAGTTTATTTGACCTTTCTTATTTTCAATATCAAAATTTGAACTTTTTCTATTCGACAACAAGTTTTTTTTTTTTTTTAATTTAAATCTTGAAAAGTCTTTCTTTTTCCAATAACTTTTTCTATTTGTGTTTGTGTAGTGTATATTTTATCAACAAATTCTTTCCATTAAGTACTTCTAATTTAGTGGTTTTGCTCAATTTTTCAAATATAAATTTTGTGCGTACACTTAACATGTGTGCATATAGTACTATATATGTAAAACGTCCCTTAAATTTTTCTCTTTTTGTGCCTAATATGAGACATACTTTTTGGTCCTTCAAGTTTCCAGTCATGCTTGTCGATCCCATTGACGTCGGATTGTGATGAATGAACAAATTAGGAAAAAAGTTGTTTAATCTTAATGAGGTAGAAAACCCCACTGAGAAGGATAGGAAGGACAAGGACGAGATTAGATAACCCAAGTCTCCCTTAACCAAATCATCATCTTGGTAAAGCCACTCCAAGGATACAATCATCCCCTATCACTAATGAACTCTAGGAATCTCTTTTTGTCTGAAATCACAAGAGAGGATCAAGAGGACATATTATACCTATTATGGAAATCACAAGAGAGGATCTTGAAATCTTCCAAAATAGATATGGATACTTTCAATGTCATTCTCCCTCTGTTGGAAAAGACTATCCTCAAAGGCCAATTCCATGAAGTTCTTGATCTTCATGATGTAGTGATAGATCAACAACATTGAAATTACGTACTTTTTATGAAGCTCACTTTGATTATTGCTTGATTTCCTTTCCTTTTTTTTTGGACTCTTCCTCACATCCTCACATAACTGATTGATTCCTCCCATAATTGCTCGATTTCCTTAGCTATTTCTTCGACATCTCCACTAAATTGATGCTTATTGGGTTATTAAAAGACCCAAAGGATTGGAAAATTGGGTTTTCAATAGTTTGACTCACTGAATTGTCACATGCAAACTAATTTTTTTTAAAATGATTAATCAACCACCACTTCCTAATAAGTGATGACTAAAAGAGATTCCTGATTTTCCACTACCTCTACATAAGATTCCATATGTTAGCTTAAATTGATGTGATAAATTAATTGTCAAAGGATTGATCATGGCTCGTGGTTCCCACTTGAGATTTACTCTCTCTCTGTGTGTTTAATATGGAGTCATGTACATGTTGGCTGCATTGAGTGTTTTTGTATTATAAAAGGCTGAAAATCCTGAATTGGTGGGCTAATAAAAAAACCAAACATATGGAAAGTGATTCTACATGTATATGTAGTGGAGGTTCTATAAGGCAACGCAAAGGATATTCTCTTTATTTATGGAACTCTTGTTCACTATTGAATTACAAGGATCACCCAATGAAAAACTTCAATAATACATGTTCATCCAATTGCAAAATCTTCAATAATACATGTCTAGTCTGTAGTCTCCACCAATGTACCAAAAAAAAAAAAAAAACTCTGTAATGCTATTGCTAAATATATTTAAACTGTAGGACTACCCACTTAACTTATTGAAACTCCTCCTTTTAGGTGCTAATTTCAAAAAACTAACAGTCTACATCTATGACAGACATTTCATCACAAAACATATTGCCAAGTTATTCTACTTGGAGGAGAGACACCAAAGTGGTTGCTTCCCGAGGGTTATATATCTTTTGTGACTTCAAAGGACTTGTATAATAAGATTCTAGGAGTAGCATACTGTGTTGTATTTCAAGCAAAGGGTGATCTCCACTTTGAGCTTATAGGATCCATTAATTGCAAAGAGAAGGTAAACACCAAGTATCCCGGGATGTTTGATTTTTCCTTGTCAATCGCATCATGATGTCACTAATAAATGTCATGTTCTGCACAACATGCTTAGCTACGTATTGTTTACTGATTTCAATGGCATTAGTTTATCTTTGTAATAGTCATGAGCAGCAAGTACTTTTAACTGGACTCCAGATCATTTTATCATAATTGCACCTACTGGCTACCAAGAAGAATGTTCCGAGCATGGTTAATTTCCTAATATGGCTCGTAGATTTATCTCGTTGGTAAAATCATATAACTAGCAACCTATTAATCAGGTATACTCGTAGTAATTTATCAACAAGAAATGCAATAATTAACAATCAACTTTTTCAGAGATTTATCACTCAAAACAAAAACTTAATGCTGAACATAGTAATTTGCTGATGAAACTAACAACTCACCGACATAGTTTCATTTTTTAAAAGGTAGCAAGGAATTGCCAAAATAAGGAATTTACCAACTTTGAGTGGAAAGTAAATTATCATATGTGGAAATTACCACTTAAAGCATAAATAATTAAATCCCGTAAGAAAATAAATTACCACTTTTTGCCATTTTCCAAAATCCTGTAAGAAAATACTTAAATACAACAATGTACTTCCAAATAACGAATAACATATGTGAGTGCATTTTATGATCAACAAAATTAATCTAGTGTCAACATAGACCTAGCTGTATAATTCTCGAGGATAGTTTGAGAAAATTTATCTCTTATGGAAATAAAGTGTATTAGTCTTTTAATGAAAATATTTGCATGAGTGAAAAGTGATAGTTTGGAGTCTCAAGGAGATTAAATTGTTTTTTGCAAGTCTTTGAAGTGCAAGGATGACCCCGTCTTACGTTAATTATTTTTGCAAGTCTTCGCTCGACTCGCATGAGGAATATTTCTTAGGTGAAGCCGTCAAAATTTTATTTAAGTCCTGCAAATAAATTAGACCGTGTTGATCATCTTGCGGCCGAAGAAGTGGCTTGTTTCCGGAAAGCTGGACGAAGGAATTGGATAAAAATAGTCGGTCGAAGAAGTGGCTTCTTGCGGCTTTCAAAGTTTTTAGTTGAAACCACGGCTAAAAAGAGTTATGCAACCTCTACTTCTCAAGAAAAGTTAAAAAGCATGGATGTCAAATAACACTACTTGTATTTACCAAGCTCATAGGCCGGAACCTTTCATACATATCATGTGTGGACGTCACAAAACCACTTAATGGGAATAGAAAAAAAAAATTGAATCATGATTCAATCTTGTTACCACATATTCAATAGTGTAAACATAACACATAATGCAGAGATTTGAATTGGTATAAAATCGAAACAATGTCTTACTTGCTGTACATAATCCTAAGAAACTAAGAACAACATGTGAACAATAAGATGCCATCTATAGAAGATAAGATATTGGGATGAAGTTTATCAAAATTGAGTTGAGAATAAGACGGATACATTTGATTAGTAACTTTCACAATTTTACATGTCACTATGAGCTTTACCGAATGTCATGGGTATTGACACTTGAATTTTAGTTGATAAATCATATATGCATTTAAGTGATAAAAAAAATATTAAAAAATGAGAAAGAGAAAAAGAAACGAAAAGGCCCTAATATCAATCCATATGGCCCTATTCGTGCAACTCTGGCCCATCTGTAAAACCTGCCCATTTCAGCATTCGCAAGGGGGATTGGGGGACCAAACGTGAGGGGGGAAAGGTAGAGATCGTCTTCCATATACACTATACAGTATCCTCCCCTCCAGAACTTGAGGGGGAGACCAGATAATATTCATCGTCTTCTTCATCATTGGGCATTCTCTCTCAGACCTCTCTCTCTCCATAACCGCTCGCACAGAGGACGCGACGCAAAGGAGGGAATGTCGGTTTTTTTTTAGCAAGACGGGACAGAGGATCGTGTTTTGGGGGGAATGTCACAGAGAAAGAGAGTGAGGCAAGAAAGTGAGATAGAAATTACTCTAGAAGTAAAAACACAGAGCGGGGATGAAAACCAAATTTTGAGAGCACTCCGGGAGATTTTCGGACTCCGTCCTTCCCAGTCGGACGTCTTCCGTCATCACTCGCGACCATTCCCTTGCCATGTCCCAGAAACTCTGTTACCCTCTGTTTTTACACTCAATCCATCCGAGGGAGTTGAGCCTTTTGCCCAAAGCCACCGATCATTGTAGCCGGCATACTTGGAGTGCCGGTTCCGGCATTCAATTATTGGTAGTCACTGTGGATCTCTTGTTTCTGTGAAGTATTGGGAGAAGCGTTGCCTTGCCTTGTTTTGTAGGCGAAAACTCTGAAGCTGTCAAGTCCCGCTCAATCTCCGTGTATCGATCTCAAGTTCGTTGATCGACGCTTACCTGAACCTCTTTGGACGAGTTTACTCAGCAGTCGTGGTTGAAAATCCCACCTCCGTAAGGTTGGTTTTGTAACATTTCTTTCGGTCATTTCGTGAGTGAAGATTTAGTTTGAAGTTGACGCTGGTGTACGTCTGGGAAGAGACCAGGATCGAAATCATTTTTGTCCTCGATGAATCAAATCCTTTGTGCAATGAAAGAAGTATTTGGATTGTCGTGCAGTGTTACATTGAGTCTTTTTCCTGAGATTCTGACCAAGAGTTTGATGGAATGAGTGAGTCAAATCTGTGATCCTTGCCACATGCTGTTGATTGATTAGGAAGCAAAACTGACACATTCGGATTGATTTTGTTGAACGATACTGATTATAGGATGTGGTTGTTAGTCTATGCATTGTGGATTAAAATGTGTTTCCCCATTTACTACGGATCTGCTTTCCTTTCCAGTACACTTTTTGGTCTCCAAATATGTCACCGACTATCTATTTTTGCTATTTTTCGCATCTATCCGGCCCCCATGGTGATTGTTCGTTTTGCTTGGCGGGAAAAGTGGCTCGAAATCTTTGCCCCATACGTTGATTAGCTTGGTGAATCTCCCACTGGATGAGGTCCAGTTCTTCCCCTCATATCCGGCGTGTCTTTCTGCAAATCTCGGCTTATGCATCATGGTTAACGGACGATGGTGGTGCTCCAGGCAACTAAAGCCAGACAACGGTGATGTTTCATTCAATGCTCGAATACGTCGATCAACGATGAGGTCGAGTTTGTTTAATTAGTAGAGCAGAGTTTTTCGAGATATGCGCAAGGAAGATGATAGGAAGAAGACGATAGGGAAAAAAAACGAAAAAAGAGGGATAAAAAACAAGAGAATTCATTGTGGGCTTAGCATGAGAGGATGGGTTAGTGCCGTTATGTTCAATATTGGTTTTACTGGTGATTGGGCTCTAGATCTCCTTTTCTTTTCTTTTCTTTTTTCTTTCAAGTGAGTTTGGGTTTGATTAGTTTCTAGAGGGAATTGAGACCACTTTGAATTTTTGATCGAAGCCTCCTCTTAAGGCAATAAACCTGATGACCCGTCCCCATGGCTTTCATATGTGAGACAGGTGTCCGGCCCGTGTCTGAGCCAAAAAAAAAAAAAAAAAAAAAGAAAAGGAGCAAAAAAGATATCATGAGACTAAGTTAATGCAAATATGAATCGAGGTCCAAGTATGATGTCAGAAAGTCGAAGCACATATTACACAGTTCGATTTCATCAAATACGAATTGATGTCCAAGCATGTGCCTACACAAGTAAAAATAGGTTAATAAGTAAACATTACTTTGAAGTAAAATCATTTAAAGTAATGTTAGGGGACACATTTTGGTTCCCATTTTTACGACATCTCATTTTAAATGGCACTTAATGTCAACATCAGTAATATTTAACTTATTTTTCACTTATGCTCACGGTTTTCCACTAAAGAAAATAATATAATGATTCGAAAAAAGCAATTGGTAAAATACACAACATGAAGGACGTGATTGAGGATGTAACGACCAGCATGATTCATTACTACTTCGGATGACAAAATTAATTGTAAAAAGTATATAAGAAACTATAACTATGACAACTTATCACCTATTTAGCTAGCCAAAAAGAAAAAAATGTATGAAGCTCATATATAACTAACTCTCAAGTGATATAATATACAGAACTTCATGTACTGGATTATCTGTCAATTAATTTCACAAAACTACCAACCTCATAATTGGATTATGTGGACTTTATTCAACTAAAAACACGATCGCTAGTAAAATATCAATGGTAAACTCTCATTTTAAATTAATAAAGTTAGCTACTTTAAAATGTTACTAATTGTTGACGCCAAGAATTTCGCCCGACAAATCAAACGTGCATTTTTTGTGACGTATGTAATAATAAACAAATAAATAGGCAATAAAAAAATGATGGATGGATAAAAATTAACCAAATACAAAAAAAAAAAATGATAAAAAAAAAAAGGCCTCGTTCCGATTCGGTAGCGCTTCGAAGACTTAGTACGGCCCATTCCATTCCTCTGGCTAGCTATTCGGAGCAGTCGCCTCTTCCTTTCAGCTCCATCACCCTCAATCGATCGTCTACACCATCTCCGATCGGTGACGGCCGCCGTCAAATCTCCCTCGCCGGTAACCGCAACCTCGGCCGTGACGGAGCAGAGAACGGACGCTCATCACCACCGATCGAAACTTCTCTCGTGCTCTTTCTCCCTCGCTTGGTGCGTGCGGGAGAGGCTGAGGAACCCAGCGAAGCAAGAACACACGCCCAGACCGAGAAAAATATCTTGAGCGCTCTGAACCGAATCCAGTGTCCACGCCCGCGGTCGAAGCCAGTTGCAGCTGAATATCTTCATCGAGCAATTTCGTCGCTGAATCGATTCGTCGCCTTAGCTTCGTCTTCGTGAGATTCTCCAAGTCTTTTGGAGTGTCTTTCATTTATTAGCAGGTAACCATTCGGATCGGATCTCCCCCAAGGTAGGACGCGGTCGATTCATCGAGATTCAATCATACGATTGTTCTGTATTGCCCTTTTGCCGAGAGCTTCAAATTGTTATCTCGAATTCTTGTCCATTATTTGGTCTCGAATTCGTCGATTCCGCTCTAGCAATTTTTTAGAGGGATTTCTCATGTTATATTCCTTGCCAATTGATGGGAATTCCTATTTGCAGAACACCTCTCCCTTAGTGATCACCACCTGTTCGACGTTTTGCCTCAGAGATGATAATAACGAATTTGTCTGTCGTTGATCAATCTGAGATCGGATGGAGTGATTTGGATGTTATCGTTCAACGTGCTGGACTGCTGATCATATATTGTGAATTGATGGTTCATCCTTTGACGACAGAGATTTCCTTTTTCCCTTGGTGCTTCGGTTTACTTTGTGCTTTGGTTGTGTGACTGAATTGTCGTCTAATAATAACAATAAGTCAACAATATGTTGGTAGTAAAAAATCACAAGCCAAGCTGTATCAAGTTCAATTTCGTTTTTATGCTCATGAAAGCCCATTCTGCTGTAGTTTGAGAAAGAGAGTCTTTGACCTACTTTGAATTCAAAAGAAGCAGAAACAGTTATAAACTTCACCAAGCTAGAACGAGACAAAGTAGTTGATGAGAAATGCTCAGGAATCGGAAATTTAGTTAGGTCGGGAAATTATGGGTACATGAAGGCAGTTGAGGTAGGAAATCATGGATATATGAAAGCAGTTTAGTTAAGAAATGATCATCGACCTAGTAATAATCAAAGGGAATTTAAGACTTACGAAAAAAAAAAGAGATGCAGAGGAAGAAGATATGTTCAAATTACACCAAAACCCCGCCAAAATTACTGCTGATTTCCCTTCGAGTATCGTTGTAACGTTCATGTCATTGTCTCCATTCGAGCGTCATTTGTACAAACTGTGATTAATTTCAATTCCAGCAATGTTAATGTCCTAGTAAATTAGTAATCTCGTTTTCAGTTTATTTCAGTCGGCTCTTTCCTTTGAGTTTAGTGTTCTTTGCTTTGCTTTCCTTTATTCCTTGCAGCACTTCCACTTTAATTTCTAAGCAATTTGCTATTCCTTTCATTTAGATCGGTCTCTGTCAAACCATTTCATCCATTGCTTCCAGGAGCTAGCACGCATCCACGCATCCACGCACACCATCAAAGCCATCTTTGGAAAAATAGTTTATGGATAGTTTAATCACTTCATAGAGCCAAGCTAGAATCAGAAAGTAAGTTTGTTATTTGTTTTCTTAGTCGCTTGACAGTAAAATCAACTTACATTGAGCGAATTTGCTACAACAATATTATATAGCTAAACATGTTGATGTACGCAAGTGATGACACTATAATAGGATTCTAAAGTTAGAGGTGGCTCAAACCATGTGACATATTATCCCAACGAGGTTCAAGAGGTGGCTTCCACGACGTAACACTTTGTCACGTGTGGCATTGGGTTTGCATTGTACACAAATGTCAGTCCATATTCAATGCAAACACATGATGTCATCCATCCATGTATCTCATGCTCAATATCTCACACAATGAATAATGATTTTAAAGCAAATTTGCATTATACAGGTATCCACTTGCTTTCCAACCCCACATGGTAATCAACAAGGGGGTGTATGACAAATCAAAATTTTTCTGTTCCAAAAACAATTTTTCTATTCTAGACTTGTTTTTGGAATAGAAATCAATTTGAAAAAATTATTTCATTTTTCTATTTCTGAAATAGATTTTGTTCCAGAAATAGATTTGGAATAGAAATCAGAAACAAATTTTTATAACTTTTCTATTTCTGGAACAGAAATGAGAAATAAAAATTATTCTTATCGTTTATTCTTACTATGAACTGGCCGTCCGTCCGTCGCTGCCGACCACTGTTCGTCGGCCGCCACCCGATTCTTGGACGGCGGCCAATCAGCCGGCCGATGTCGGTGGCCGTGTCTTTACTACCGCCACCATCCGCCGGTCACCAGCCGCCACTGCCAGGAGCCACCATTCAAAAGGAGAAATTTTGTGTCGTTATCAAATACATATTTTTGTTTAGAAACTTTTCTAGAAATAGAAATTTGTGGCATTGCAAAACATTACAATTTTATCATGCATACTAAAAAGTTGATTACGTTAGTATCAATCCTCTCATTTTTTAATTTTGTCAAATCTCCTTCAAAAAAATGTCGATTTGCATAATATTGCCACCCTAAAGTAGCAATGACACGTTCCTATAGGCTACAACAATGCGGATAACTATGGAGTCCAGCTTCCTCCTACACCTGTTAGTTTAGGCCAAGATAGACCATCCAAATCACAGTTAACACTCAACAGGTTTTCCTCCCTAGTAAAATAAGAATGTCAAATAGCTCAGGTGATCCTTGTGTTGGTATAGCTCTATACAACTGTGACTGTGAACTGAAAATCATCAGAAATAACCATTGGCAGCAGAAATGTAAGCTTCAATATAAAATACCCATTTAACTTGTTTTTTTCTTCCGAAGGCATGCTATTTCGGTGTCTATATAAGTGAGAAATCCATCAATACTTACAAAAAGGTCCAAGAACAAAATGCACTGAATAAAAGTTCTGATTCGGATCACTGCGCCCTAATACAAATGAGGACAACATCACCATGTAAAAAAAAAAAAAAAACCCTTACAAACATAATTTCTACAACTTGAAAAAGAGAAATCAGCACTCCATATACCGATATGTACTGAACAACCATACTCCAGTACTTTCCATGTTCATCTTCATTGCCTTCCAACTGATCTGCAAGGGCCCTGATTAACAAGGGCGGACAACTATGAAAATTCCAACCATAGCAAAGGCATTTCTATAACCAAAAGCTCCATACAAGGCAGCAAGATTACCTTGAAGATGGATAATTCAAATACGTGGAATGAAAACGGGAATGAGGAAGATGGTTTTTTTGTCTAGGACGTTTTACAATAGTCATGAAATTTTACAAAGTAACTTAGTTGGATCTCAGAAGGGTCAATCTAATATCCTCGAGACTAAGCCCCGACAAAGAGAGCTCTTCTTCAACATATGTTTCCAATTCCAGATGCAGTGTCTCCGGCAGAATGATACATCATACGAAAATGCAATAGTTTTCCCAGCAGAGGAATTTCTAGTACATCGATTATAGTATTCCAGAACCGGTGTACCATAAAATGCAATGCGTGTTGTGTTCTGACGACAGAGTGGTAATGCGATGAGCATACCATTCACCTTCTAAAACAGAGGGGATTACCGTCATTTTACAAGACAAACCTATTCCCGGAAACATTCCAATAAAAAAAAAAAAAAAATCATGAAAACAAGTCGGCGATTTTTTTCTAACAAGGAACACAGACCCGAAAAAGCAATTACCTTCTGCAGTCATCTGGAAATTTTTCAGGCTCAGAGCATCACGCTGAGCTCGAAACTTCATGTTATCCGCTTGCTTCCCCTGCTTTTTGACCTGTTCATCAACGCATCCCACATCCACGTCTACTCTGATTCTGCAAACAACGAACACTCCAACCAAGAATTTAGCCAAAAGACAATCAATGCCGCCGGAGATGATCGAGCGAGGTAGAGATTTGCCGCTGCGAGACGGCGCTCGAGCGCCAGAGAGTCGCGGCGACTCGAACCGGAGAGAGGATTGGCCAGCGAAGAAGATGGAGACGAATGCCGAATGGCCCATGGACTTTCCCGTTAGGAGCCCAATTCGGCACTTAATAAGGTACCAGTCTTTGAAGACAAAGGATAGCCTTATACTAACATCCGGTCTATGTTTTTGCTAATCGAGAATAAAAGGATTTATGTTTGAGGCAAGCCAAAAAAAATAATAATAAGTAACCTCATAAATTGCTCTAGAGCGAAGCCCGAGTTATAGACTTCCTCCCCCTCTCCCACGTGGATGCAATGATGAAGCCATAAGATTGTTGTGACTCTTGAGGACTGGACAAGCTACATCTCACACGATGCAATTCCCCAAAAACAATGAGGAAAAATTCGGGATTTAAATTGCGGGAGAACTGGAAAATCCACTGCTAAAACTTCACATATGCTCATCGTGTCTACAAATTATCCATCACTTAAGAGCTTTGGAGATTATAATTTGTCTAAATGATGTTATGAGGGAAAATTACTAAAAAAGTCATAAATTTATTATAATTATGCAAGTTTAGTCCTAAACTTTTTTCTATTAATTCAGTCCTAGATCTTTTTCAATCTTACCAATTTTAGATAGTTGTCACTAACATGACACTTTTTAGATAATTTTTGAATTCTTTTTATTTTTATCTTTTTATCGTTTTATCTTCTTTTTTTTTAAATTCCCCTTCCCCTTCCCTTAGGGTTGGTGAGGGTCGCCAGCCAACCCATGCTAGCTAGGGCACAAGTACACAGCCCCTCGCTTAGATCTAGCAAGGGCCATGACACCCTCACTAGATTTGGCCTAGCGAGGACACTGCAACCCTCGCCCAAACAAGGTGAGGGCTACAAGAGCCTCACTTGATTTGGGTGAGCGAGGTAGCAAGGCCCTAAGTAAAGGAGAAGAGGACAACATTAAAGAAAAGAAAAGAAAAAAGAAAATTAAAAAATTTTTCAAAATATTATTAAAATATTATTTAAAAAGTACCAAGTCAACGCCGGTTAGGCAAAATTGACCAAATGGACTGAATAAGTGTAAATGCAAAAGTTTTAGGTCTGAATTGAGAAAAAAGTTTAAGACATAATTAAGACAATTGCAATATATTTAAGATTTTTCTGATATTTCTCCCAATGTTACAATGATATAACAATTAATGACAACCAACAAAAGATCTCTATGACATGTTATTTTGCCAAAATAACCAAAGATAATTGTTAGTCAAAGTTGTTTAATCTTAGAAATCTACATCAATTGGAATGGAAGAGCTAGCATAAGTAATTTCTGGGTCATCTCCAACAGCAAATGGATTGCATTCTGATCCTTGTAGATGGAGCTTAGGTGCATTTTGGACCTTACACGTCTTTCATCAATTGCAAGAAGTTGTGTGCGTAAATGCTTAGTGCAATTCTTGTCAAAAAGATAAAAGGAAAAGAATAACCTCTTCACAGGAGCCCCAAACTACAGTTACAACACAACCAATACTTAGGGAGGAAATTTATAAATTAAACCACCGCTAGTCAAAATCATGTGAAATCTCCTCTGTATGTATTTCTTTTCGTTTTCTTTTTTTCTTTTCTTAAATTTCCTCCTTCGTTTTCTTCTTGGGTTTGGCAAGATGATGATAGTGGCAATGATGACGGAAATGGCAGCGGTAAAGATGGAAGAGGAGGGATAAAAGGAAAAATAATTTTAAAGGATGACAAATATACGTTGTTTTTAGGAGATTTTTGATATCATAAAAAAAAAAATTGGAATAAACGTGTCGATTTTTTATTTTGTGGTTATTATCCAAAATTAAAAGCTGAATAAAGTTAAAAGAAACGGACTGTTCGATTATGTCTTCCCATGTCGTCTTCTCCTTCTCCTTCTTCCAAAGCAAAATGGCCGTTGGACATCTTCCTCAACTTCAGAGGCGGGGACGTCTGCCACGGCTTCCTCGCTGACCTCCACTGGACTCTGCTTCACAGCAGCATCAACGCCTACATCAACAGCGAGGTCTTGAGCATCATCACAAAGATCTCCATTATAGTAGGACAAGTACCCTTGAGTGTTGCCAAGCATCCTGCTCGGTGTAGGCTGCCGGGTAGGGAAAGTTATATCATTGTTAAGTACATGGTTGGATGAGGTTCGGACGATAGGAATAAGGGAAGCAGGAGGTATAGGGAAGACCACCATCGCTAAAGCTGTCCATGACAGTATCACTAGTCAGTTTGATGAGTGCAGCTTTCTTGCAAATGTTAGAGAAACTTCCAGTAGACCTGATGGCCTGGTTCATTTGCAAAAAACACTCTTATATGAGATATTGTTGAAAGAAAATGTAGTGGTCTTAAGTGTGGATGGAGGCATTAACCAGATATGAGATAGACTTTGCTATAGGAAGATTCTGCTTGTGCTTGATGATGTGGATCATGGTGACCAGTTAAATGCATTAGCTAGAGAATGTAAATGGTATAGAAAAGGTAGCGGGATCATTATTACGATTAGAGATAAACATGTACTAACTTCTCACGGGATAGATCAGGTATATGAAGTTAAAGCATTAGATCAAGGTGAAGCTTTTGAACTTCTAAGTTCATATGCTTTTCCAAAAAACCAAATACAAGACATAAGCAGGGATCTCATAGATGTATTTTGGGCTATGTTAATAGCCTTCCCTTAGCGATTGTGGTCTTTGGTCCCTTTTTATTTGGCAGAAGTAGAGGGGAATGGGAGAGTACATTGGGTAAACTTGCTAAAAGTCCTAATAAAGATATAAACAGTGTTATGAAGATAAGTTTTGATTCGTCGGAGGACGATGAGGAGGACATTTTCCTCGACATTGCTTGTTTCTTTAAGGGGAGGGATAGTGATTATATAACTAGAGTTCTTGATGGTTGTGGTTTAAAGACATTAGTTGAGATTCAGATGCTAATAGAGATCTTTAATAACCATTGAGAATCAGAGAACAATACAAATGCATGACTTGATTCAGTTGATGGGTCGGGATATCATTAAACAAGAGTGTCTAGACGATCTTGGGAAACGGACTAGATTATGGTGCTATGATGATGTTTTTGAAGTATTGTTGGAGGATACGGTGAGAACTTCTTATGAAACCATTGATAATCTTATCTGCCTTAATTTACATGCTATAACCTAATTGGGTTGGGTAATAATGATCATTATTTTTACCTCAATAGGGAACCAATGCTGTTAAAGGCATAGTGCTGGACTAGCCAACACAAGAAGAGCTAGACATCAGTCCCAGTGCTTTCACCCATATGAGGAGACCGAGATTGCTCATAGTTCTAAATGCACAAAGCAGCAGAGGTCCCGTATGTCTTCCTAACGATTTAAGGTGGCTTGAATGGACTGAATATCCTTTTAGAACTCTCAAGTTTAGTGCTGGGGTATAGAAACTTGTTTATTGTGATGTGCATAACAGCTAGATTAAAGAATTGGGCGGGAACTTAAACGTACCTGATACAAGCTTTCCTTGATGGTTTTCATTTTAAGTGCCTTTAACAAAGTGAAATTGATCAGAATCTCATTCAGCTGCTCTTTTCAATTTGCAGCATTTCAGAAATCTGAAGTTCCTGAATTTCAGCGCTGTAAGTCATTGATTAGTGTTCCGGACTTCTCAGAGGTCCCAAGTTTGGAGACAATGAACTTAAGTAGGTGCTCGAATCTCAAGGAGCTTCCAAGAAAACTGAAGCTTAAATACCTTCAAACACTTGACGTAATTAGCTGCTCTAAACCTGATAAGTGTCCTGATATTGATGAGATGGAGAGCTTGACAAAACTTAATTTATCTCAGACTTCTATAAAAGAACTTCCTATGTCATCTGAAAAACTAGTCTATGTTAAGGTTTTCTTCTGAATTCGTGCAATTGTCTTATCAGTCTTCCTAGTAGCATTTGCGAGATGCAAAGTCTAGAGCACCTTTCTCTAAAAAATTCTTCAAAGTTTGGCTTGTTTATAGAGAACAGTGGGAGCTTCAATCTACCTAAAGGTAGACGTGGATTTCCGAATCTAGTCTCCTTGAAGCTTAGTGGCTGCAATCTGTCACAGGCTGAATTCCTTCAGAGTCTTGCTTGCTTCTCTTCTTTAAATATTTTGCATCTCTCGAGAAATAATTTTGTTAGTCTTCCTACATGCATTAGCAAGTTTGAGGAGTTGATGGTCCTCAAATTAGATGATTGTAAACAACTATTGGAGATCCTAGAGCTTCCACCAAACATTTGTACCTTTGAAGCAAATGGTTGCAATGCATTATCCAGATTTCCAAAGTTGCCTATTCAGTGCATTTTGTCCTCCATGGCAGTGTGCGTTGGCTTAGATTCATGTCATGGATTGGTTCGTGAAGTTATCGACCTGGCTAATATTTCATCACTGGTGAAGAAGCGATCGAACAGCCAGGTGGTGTTGAAGGCATCGGTGGACTTGGTGGTGAAGCTGCGGTCAATGTGGAAGGAGACATTGCTTGTGCGAAGAACGATGAGGAGTAGAGCTGCGATTACCGTGGGAATAGGAGGAGTAGGCAACATGGAGAGAGAGAGAGAGAGAGAGGATGGTGGTGCTCCAAGACACCGAAGCCAGACAACGGTGACGTTCCATTCAATGCTCAAATACGTCGATCACTGATGAGGTTGAGTTTGTTTACTTAGTAGAGCAGAGCTTTTCGAGATATGCATAAGGAAGATGATAGGGAAGAAGATGATAGGAAAAAAAGAAGAAGAATTAAAAACAAGAGAAATAATTGTGGATTTAGCATGAGAGGAATTGAGACAAGTTTGAATTTTTGATCGAAGCCTCTTAAGGCAATAAACCTGATCACCTGTGCCCATAGATCTTATATGTGAGACTGGTGTTCAGCCCGTGTCTAAGCCCAAAAAAAAAAAAAAAAAAAAAAAGAAAGGAGCAAAAAAGATATCATGAGGACTGAGTTAATGCAAATATGAATCGAGGTCCAAGTATGATGTCAGAAAGTCAATGCACGTATTACACAATTAGATTTCATTAAATATGAATCGAGGTCCAAGTATGATGTTAGAAAGTCCATGCACGTATTACACAGTTCGATTTCATAACGAATTGAGGTCCAAGTATGTGCCTATACAAGTAAAAATAGGTTAATAAGTAAATGTTACTCTAAAGTAAAATCATTCAAAGTAATGTTTGGGGACACATTTTGATTCCCATTTTTGCGAAATCTCATTTTAAATGGTGCTTAATGTCAACATGAGTAATATTTAACTTGTTTATCACTTATGCTCATGATTTTCCACTAAAGAAAATAATTTAATGATTTGAAAAAAGCAATTTCGCACTTTGGAAATCTCAATACCAAATTGAAGGAAATTGGGCTGACAGGTGATTGCTAGTGTGGCTTGTGAAATTAGTTCTTGCAACTAATGACTTTTAAGCACGTGCGAGCGAACAAATTGTGATCATGCAATTTGAACCGGTGAACTGGTGAAGTAGATGAAGTCCTGAAAATGAAATAGGCCGAGTTGATTATATTGGGGCCGAAGAAGCGACACTGGCATTGGGGCTTATTTTCATAAAGTTAGCCAAAGAATTTGGATAAAAAATTCAATCAAAATCATGGCTTATTGTAGGCTTGCAGCTTTATAAGTCATCTTAGTTCGAAACACGAGGCATCTTTCAAAACTAATAAATGAAAATTCCAAATAACAGCTTGAATGAGGTTGTTTTTTAAAAGAGAGCCTAGAGTAGGTATTACTTTAATAATAGCTTGAAATGACTACATTAATATGAAATAAATCTTTGAGCTCGTCAGTGGTTCGAATGTTCATTGGCTCGTGAGCATGTGATATTTTCAGGGGTTGGAATATGAGCATTTTTGTAACAAAAATGCAATGGAAATCTGTCACTGGACTCACTCTATCCTTGGATTTACTCCAGATATAAGCATCAAAATCAACTTTGATCATTTTTCTTTCCAGAGTAAAGTCGCAAGAAGTGAAGCTACCACGAAAGTGATGAGCAAATATTCCCTTGCACTTTTGACTAAGCAAAAAAGACAATAAGAGATATCGTCAAATCACATTAATTTCATAATGATTGGCGTAATTAGTGTGCTTGATTAACACGGAAATCCTCTTTTGGACTAAATAATTTGAATGGAACACTTAGACAAAATCTTTCTTAGGATCTCTCGTCCAAAGTATCTAATGTTTTTGAAAAGGACTTGCACTTTGATTTGTCTGGGATTATCATCGCTAAGCGTCCAATGAAAAGGGCCCTACTCGAGTGGAAGATCCTTCTCCAAAGTATCAAAAACTAAGCTATTGGCATACCAAGAAATCATTTACAGGTGTTCTTGTAGAAATTTTCTACTTTCTTTGAATTTATACATTGAACCAATCGCGTCACTTTCAACTAAATAAAAGGCTTGGTCTATTTTCATGCCCCAGCAATGAAAGGAAAAGGTAATACTTATCCAATTTGTAACTAGAATGTCTAGTGCATAAAGAAAAATACGACGTACCAATTATTGGTGAAGACCTACTCAAATCAAAACACATTTCTCAAATCAGCACTAGTATCTTCATACTTGCATAAACAATACATCTTGTGAAAAATATTTAAAATAATTTGCATGTCAAAGCTATCCTCTCAATGCACTCTAATTTGGATATCTTCATTCCCATTGTATACTAATATATCTCTAGTAAGCGAATCATGAAAGGCATACCAAATAATCATGCGAATTTTAGCCACCAAAATCACGCTCGCGACATTTGCTTGTTGTTCCCGGTGCCGCGGTATTTTGGTACACATCATCCACGTTTAGACAAAGTACTCTTTATTGTTAATAAGTTCTTCTTGGAAATGAAGAGAAAAAGAAGGATGAATAAATTAAAGCAAACGAAAGTGAGGTGGAAACCATCAAATGAGCCACATGTCAACTCTGCATAAAGCCCTCCACAGAGTACCAAAATACCGTGATAGTACCAGATGAATTTAGTAATTCAAGCCAAGAGAGAGCGCACAAACTTTATATAAAAGGATTTAGTATTTCTCATTTGATATGAAAGGAGGAAAAAAAAAAACACTCAAAATCACTCCTAGATTGCAAGTTCTCTCAACATCATCCAGCAGTCATACTATAACCCATGCAAAATAAAAATCTCAACCTTTCGCAATCCTTTTATTGGCAAGAAGTGTCCAAAAGCTCCTGCATGAGAACGTCGCCGAAAGGCAGTTGTACATGCACTAAATAATATAATTGAGACATCAAAGCAAAAGCTCCCATTCCACGAATCCTCTATACGTCATTGCTATTCAAAGTCTTAAGGCTCCAGCTTTTACCGGAAGATAAAGCCGATATCGTAATATAGTTGGTTCACAATATCTTATCACTAATGACAAACACCTTCAGATGAATAAGTGATTATCTTTACTAAGAAGTTAGGAAAAAAGAGTGTTAACATGGAATAAAAGGTTTGACAAAAATGAAATAAAAAGGAAAAAAGTATTCCCTAAATAGTTATTCGATCGTGGATAATCCATTAGCTGAGAAATTCTAAATATGACATTAAAAATATAAAATAAATATAAAATGTCGAAAACAAAATTAATTAAGGAGTGAGATCAAAGCGACTTGGCTAAGGGGGTGATGACTCGATAATCTTTAGGCAAGATATGATATGGAGAAATTTAGTTTGAAAAGTAGGGAAAAGTGGGGGAAACTTGTTTTAGGGTTTGCTTGTCTAGAATCCATTCTGAGAGAAAAAATAAGTCAAATTGTTCATTATAAATAATAATCCAACAGGCTATGTTTTTGCGATTGACCCTTGTATATTGACGCTAGGGGCATGGGAGTATTGCTAGTTTTCTTTTCTATTTCTTTTATTAATGGAAAAGGCAAGTCAAGTCAAGAAGCAGGTTCCACGCACCTTCTACAAAATGCTGTGGAAATTATGCATGCATTGATTGTCCTTTCGTTTTCTTTTCTATCGCTATCTGCTTTTTATTAAATCAGTTCGGTCGAGAATATGCTTGCCGACTCGAGCATCAGAATTATCGGTTGATTTTCATTTCTATTTTTTTATTAGTAGAGAAAGCAAGTCAAGACAAGAAAGGAAAATAATAATAATAATAATAATAATAAGGATTACGACATAAATTTTATGCACCTCCCACGGATATTACGCGTGCATTGATTGTCCTTTTATTTTATTTTCTATTGCTATCTCCTCTTTATTAAATTAGTTGGTGGACAGTATGCTTTCCGACTCGGATCATCAGAAATGATTCGTTGGTTTTTGTTTCTATTTCTTTATCAGTAGAGAAAGCAAGTTAAGTCAACAGAGGAAAAGAAAGAAAGGACACGCGTAAATTTTATGCACCTTCCGTCGAAATTACGCGTGCAATAAATCACCAACACTTTCTTTTCTATGGCTTTCTTTGATTATCATTGCCGCGTGATTCGAGAAAGTCCTGGTCGGAAAGAATAAAGTGATATACACATGAGAGATAAAGCTGCAACCTAACCAGACAGTAAGCATTCTGCGTAAGCAGTAAGCACATCCACTTTCATCTCCTCTAATAGCCGCTTCTTCGAATCTGAAAGGGAAGTTCTTTCTAGGAATCTCTCCCGCTCTCTCTCAAAAAGACACAATTTCCCATAAAAAAGAAGGAAAAAAAAGGGAGGGCGTTCACGAAAAGGGTGGAAGGGGAGAGTCGGAGACCACCATCTTCAGGCAGCATTTTTCCGGAAAAGAAAAAGAAAAGCATTCCCCACCCTTTCTCCTGAACTCAACCGACCAGCCACCTCCTCCATCTCCGTCCGACTACCTCCTGCCGGCGACTGCTCTCGCATCCCATTCCCGGAACCCTACCTTACTCCTTCACCGTCACCTACTTCTTTACTCTCACGAAAAAAAAAAAAAAAAAGAATCTTCGTCTTTCTCTACTCCGGGAACGGTCGCCATTGAAGCCCCACACAAAACCTCGGAGCCACCGCCGATCGACGTCGTCCGCCACCTCCAGAACATCCTCCGCCCGCTGCCATTCGTCGTCGCGGTCCCTGACCTCGGTGGAGTCGACTGAAGCCGGACACGAGTTTGGAGTCGCTATTCTCAACCTTCGCCGCTGACGATGGCCACGTAAACCAAGCCAGGTAGGGGCCCCATGATTGAATGCTCGTTCCTTCTTTTTTTATTTTTATTTTTTTGCCTCGTCCTGCTTGATTTTAAAAGACCAAAGCAAGCTCGATTTCTTTAGTCCTCACTCGCGTCGGACCTGAATGAGTCGGTTTTTCATAAGTTTGAACGTTGCTCCTTGATTTCCCGAGTTTAGGTTTCAGCTCGAGTTCCGAATAGGTCCATATTAGAATTTGTTCCGTTCAATGCAACATATGGTATGGAAAAATTTAGTTTGAAAAGTGAGGGAAATTTATTTTGGGATTTGCTTTTGTAGAAGCCCTTTTGAAAGAAAAAAGTCGGATTGTTCATTATAAATAATATTCCCACAGGCGGTGTTTTGTGATTGACTCATGTA
The DNA here is from genome assembly GCA_016097485.1 of Eucalyptus sideroxylon x Eucalyptus melliodora. NCBI lineage: Eukaryota > Viridiplantae > Streptophyta > Magnoliopsida > Myrtales > Myrtaceae > Eucalyptus > Eucalyptus sideroxylon x Eucalyptus melliodora. The sequence goes on along the minus strand of CM027831.1, from coordinate 19,104,920 downwards.
TATTAGCACCCGGAGCATGGGAGTACTGCTAGTTTTCTTTTCTATTTATTTTATTAATGGAAAAGGCAAGTCAAGTCCGGAAGCTCCTATATAGGATGGTTTTGTGCAACTTCTGCAAAATGCTGCTTTCTGTTAAATTAGTTGCTGGAGAATATGCATATCGACTCGGAGCATCAGAAATGATCTTGGTTTTCATTTCTATTTCTTTATTAGTACAAAGTGATATCCACCTAAGAGAGAAAGCTGCAACCCTACCGGACACTAAGCATTCTGAGGAAGCACATCAAACTTCATCTCCTCTAATGGCTGCTTCTTCAGATTTGAAAGGAAATTATGATGTCTTCCTGAGTTTCAGAGGTACAGACGTTCGAAAAAGCTTCCTTAGTCATTTCTACACGGCGCTTGCCCAAAAAGGAATCTACAGTTATGTTGATAGCGAGGAGCTTCGGAAAGGCGACTGTATAAAGCCGGCGCTTATGAAGGCGATTGAGGAGTCGTGTATCGCAATCATCATTTTCTCTGAGGACTATGCTTCCTCACCGTGGTGTTTGGAAGAGGTGGAGAAAATCATGGAGTGCAAGGAGCAAAGAGGACTCACGGTATTTCCGGTGTTTTACAAAGTGGATCCTAGAGAAGTGAGAACACCAAGAAAGAGCTACCGAAAAGCTATGGTTAAGCATGAGAGAAAGTTTGGGAGAGATTCGGAGAAAGTGAAGAGATGGAAAAAGGCTCTCCTTGATGCGGGTAGCTTGTCTGGGTGGGATTTGAAGGATAAGTAAGTACTAAGTAGTGATTCATGTGACATTGCTTTGTTTTTTTCTTTTTTATATGCTGAATCTCTTCTTCTTTTTCCATGAAAGTTAATTATCTTTGGAAATTGATGTATCTAGTACCTTTCCGGATTTTGTCAGAGATGAAGCGGATCTTATCAATAGAATTGTGCGGGAGATCTCTATGCAGCTGGACCGAAAACCGTTACACGTTGCCAAGCATCCGGTTGGAATACATCGACAAGTGGTAAAGTTGGAATCTATGTTAAATCTTGAGTCTCGTGATGATGTTGTCATGATAGGATTATGGGGACAAGGAGGCATAGGAAAAACAACATTAGCCAAAGCCCTTTATAATGATATATTCAGAGGATTTGATGCTTCGTGTTTTTTGGCAAACGTTCGTGAAACTTCAAAAGATTCCAAGGATTTAGTTCATTTGCAGGAAAAATTGTTGTCCAAGATATTAGTGGGAAAAGAATTAACAATGTTTAGTGTTGATGGAGGTATTAATTTGATGCAACATAGACTTTGCCGCAAAAGAGTCCTCCTTGTTCTCGACGATGTCAATGACGTAAAACAATTAAATGCTTTAGCCGGAGGGCGTGAATGGTTTGGTAAAGGAAGCAGAATCATCATTACTACAAGAGATAACCATCTATTAACTGTCCATGGTATAGATGAAGATCATATCTATGAAGTTAAAATTCTAGATGATTTGGAAGCTCTTGAACTTTTTGATAAACATGCTTTTCTTGGAAGTAAGGAAATAGTGATAAGTAGGGATCTTGTGGATAGTGCTTTGCATTATGCTGATGGACTTCCTTTAGCACTTGTGGTATTGGGCTCTTACCTATGTGGTAGAAGAGAACAGGAGTGGGAAAGCGCATTGAATAAACTTGCTAAAAGTCCTAACAAAACCATCAATGATGTGCTCAAGTTAAGTTACGATGGATTAGAGGACTGTGAAAAGGAGATATTCCTTGATATTGCATGTTTCTTCAAGGGGCAATCTATAGAGTACATCATGGAAGTCCTTAACAGTTGCGACTTTGACACAACTATTGGAGTAGAAGTTCTTGTTGAGAAGTCCTTAATAACTAAAGAATGGGATACAATACAAATGCATGACTTGATTCAGTTGATGGGCATGGACATTGTTAAACAAGAATGTCGCGATGATCCTAGAAGACGCAGCAGGTTATGGCTTTGTGAAGACGTCCATGATGTTCTGTCAGGGGATACGGTAAGTTTTGGTGGTTTAAACATTGATTTTACTCACTTCTTCTCTAACTTTGTAAACTAATTGCAATGCAAGTTCTATAAATGCAGGGCACAAATGCAGTAAAAGCCATAGTTTTGGTTTTACCCAAGGCAGAAACAATATACATAGGTCCCAATGCTTTCACAAACATGAGAACGTTGAGGTTGCTTGTCATGATTAATGTGCATAACTCTTTCCAAGGTCCTATCTATCTTCCTAATGCGCTGAGATGGTTTCAATGGCCTGAATGTTCTTCTTCGGTTCTTGAATTTCTCCCTGGCCCAAAGAAGTTAGTCAAACTTGATCTACGGAAAAGCAACATTCAAGTCGTGATGGACCAATTTAAGGTGCGGATTCAAATGAATTGTCCTTATTTACTTATCTCTTACATATCTATATCTGTATGCATATGATTATGATTATATATATATGTCTTATTGAAAACTTTGGATGCAACAATTACTAACTCTGATGATGCTCGTTAATTGTGCTTAAGAAACATCTGCATCTATTACATTGTTTATATTTGATTAAAGCATTAAAAACAAGATGTCGATCTACTGCATGAGCTAACATAAGCGGATTCGTCCAGTTTTAGGGGACTATTAAACACTTTCCTATGTAAATTTTAATGTCAATTCGAACAAAAGATACTCACTAAAAAAGTTCAATCTCATTTCTAAATGTTAGAGGTACTGAAATCATAAGAAGAATGGACTTATACGGTCAGTAACTTTGATACCGAAAATTGGAACAAGAACTTATTGGTGACATCATTTAACTATTGAATGGTGAAAGTGCTTAGTGTTCTCATAAACATGAATGGAGGATTCAATTTGTGTGCCTCTGAAATGATAGATACTGAAAATGCTATCAAAGATTCTATATTTTATATAAGAGACGAGCTTATTAGATTCTTTTCAAAATTGCATATGAAAATAGAATGAGATTTTTCTTGCTTATTTGCTTTACCATTGAAGTGAATGCACGCTAAGTACTTTTGATTAAACCTCCCATTGTTGTTTCTATGATAGAATGCAGTCAATAATGAAAAGAGAGATGTAGAAATCGTGTGGTAAAGGATCTTTAAAGGAGTTGAGTCTTTACCGTAAGTCAGCCCCAAAAGTCCTATCTCTTTTTATTGTACCGACCTAACTAGAGATTTCTGGCAAGTATTTCTTTATTTTTAGGAGGAGGAATAAGCAGAACTCCAAGAAAGTTATATTCATCTTTACGGATAAAATATTCATTTTCAAATATAACTGGGAGTTTATCCTTCTCCTTCCAAGTATGTAACACGTTCCCCTCCTTTCCATTCAATCGGCCCATTCGGTTGCGCTCTTACTCCATTTATTCCTAAGTAAGAAATCACAGGACGAAAAGCAACTCTCGAGGGAGATAGATTGACCAGCCAGTCCTTCTCCCGCTTTTTTAAATAAAGGCTTGTGGAGTACAATTCCATGAAGAGTCTTACTTTATAGAGGCGGTAGTGCACCACATCTAGGACGCTCGTAGCGCGCAATGGCTTTCACGCATGACTAATAAGGCTTTATAAAGAGAAGTGAAAAAGGGGCTCGTTTTGCTAATTTAAATATATTAAAACCTAAATCTAATCTAAAGTTATGTATGTATGTATTATATTTATATTTATATTTATACTAGTGTACAAAGTAAAGGTGACCTTCCACAGGATCTCAATTTAATTTCTTCCCCAAAATGTCTTGATTACTTATTTTACAAATATTGTATTCATAGAGAGGTGCGTAAACTAGAAATTTATTTGATCTCTCACATGTTTCGCAATCTAAATATTAATCTTTTCTATGCTACAACAAATTTCTTACTGCAAATTTTAATCTTGAAATATTTGACATATATTCTATGTTTGTGTATTGTGTATTTACCAACAATTTATTTTCATTAAATATTTCTAATTTGGTGGTTTTGCTCAATTTTTAAAATCTTTGTGCATACTCTTATATTTTTCTCTTCCTATGCCTCCTATGAGACAAACTTTGTGGGCTTTCAATTATTGCTGTCATGATCGTCGGCCACACTGATGTCGGAACGTATTGAACGAACTAATAAATAAAAGGGTTTTTCAATCTTAATGAAGTGGAAAAACCCCGCTACAGAGGATAGGAAGAGACTACCTTAGGAGGATAGTCCAAGGATGCAGCACCCTCTTGATCACTCATGAGTCAACTAAAAGGACGGAGAGAAAGACAAAGAAAAGATAGAATAGATAGTATGAAACTTCATTTAATAAATTTGTCGTGTTTACTATATGAGAGACCAAGAGGGCACTTATAAGTTGGAGCCTAAGATACCTTTGAGTAACCTCCAAGTAAAGAAAAATGAACCCAAAATACGAAATTCAAATAGGCTACAATATAATCACATTGTAATCGAGACTAAAGCAATCCTAAAAAGTATGAAACAGGCTCACTGATCAAGAAAATATATTTTAGACCCATTATTCTATTCCCGAGAGAGAATCTTGAAATCTTAAAAAGACCCCTCCTAGAGGCCAACTTCATAGTGATAGATTAGTAACATTGAAACTAGTGGAAACACCATTCTCTCCGCAAAGCTCACTTTTGTAGGCATTATTATCGATGCGTTCCAAAACTAGAAAAGAACCATCCGTAGCACAAAGACTAGGTAGAAAGCGCTCTTCTCAAATGAATGAAGACAAAATCACCTTCTTTAAAAACAGCAGGCTTTTTCTATGTTTTTTTGCTTGACTGTATATTTGACAATTTGCTTCGAACTTATCTTCCTCACGTAACTTATTGATTGTCTTAGCTCTTTCTCCATATTGGTGGTGGATAGTGGTGTAAGATCCAAAGGACTTAAAAGATGCTTTCGCTACACAACATAAGGGGTTGTCTTTGGAATATCATGTAGGTGCACAATTTCTCTTATATAAAGTTCAGCAACATATAACGGATCAAGGGTCTACTACATTCAACAAAATGTGCGATTCTTGAAAATCAATCGACCAAGCGCCATGACCTAATAAGAGATGACACGAGAGATTCCCGAGCCTCCACTGCCATTATGGCAAGTTTGCATATCTCTGCATAAGATTGTAGATCCATCAAGTGCCACCTATGTTAGCTTAAATTCATGTCATGAATTAGCTAGCAAAGGATTTGACCGTGGCTCATGTCCTCACACTTGAGGTTACCCTCTCTCTGAATTATATGTATTGTTTCTGAGCATACACATAGGAGAAGTGGCCACCCACTTAGCATTGGAATGATTTCTCTTGTATGTCGCTTGATAGAGCTCTAGTGTGTGGTGGAATTATGAGTATTATTCTTTTTTTATCTTCTCTTTCGGCCAAGGATCGCGCAATAAACTCATATGTAAAAGGGAGAGGGAGTGCTCTATGTACACCATATGATCAACTAATTTCTTATCACATGGGGCTTGAATGATGATCATGTGTTTATCATTAAATGTTTTTCTCTTCATTTTTTTTTCTCAGGACTTTAAAAATTTGAAGTTCCTTAACTTCAGTAAATGTCCGTCAGTGGTTTGTATGCCAAACCTTGATTTGACTCCAAATCTTGAGGAACTGGATCTTCATGGGTGCAAAAATTTGGAGCGTGCTCACAAATCAGTTGCATATCATGCCAAGTTACGGTTGTTGAATTTAAAAGGGTGTTCTAACCTTTATCATTTCCTTGATGTGCTCCAATCCAAGAATCTTCAAGTTCTCAATCTTATTGGTTGCTCAAAGTTGCAAAGATTCCCTGATATTCCGGATAAAATCAAAGGCTTAGAAGAACTTTATTTAAGAGGGACTTCAATTGAAGAACTTCCTACATCCATAGAAAATCTTGTCTATTTGGAGAAATTGAATTTAATTGATTGCAAGAAACTGGCAAACCTCCCATCTAGCATTTACAAGTTGTCATCTTGAGCGCTTGATACTTAGTGGTTGTTCAAAACTAAAAAAGTTTCCCATAAAGGAGGATTTGAGTGATCTGCATAGCAAGATGGGATTTCCTAAGCTAGTGACCTTGAGGCTTGAGGGATGCAATCTATTGGAAGGAGAGTTCCTGAAGAATCATTCATGTTTTCCACGGTTAAGAAATTTGTATTTGTCCATACACAATTTTGCTAAGCTTCCAACGTGCGGGCATCTACATAAATTACACAACTTGCGTGTTTCGGAATGCGGACAGCTACAAGAGATTGGCAAGATTCCAGGGCAATTGCAGCGTTTATTGGCAATGAATTGTGAATCTCTAAGTAAAATTCCCTCCGACATGTGGGCTGTTAACCATATTGATGAACTGCTGCTTAATAAGGTTAGACTCTCTCTCTCTCTCTCTTTCTCTCTCTCTCCCCCCCCCCACCTCCGGTCCGTGATTAATACGGAGCGTACATGTATTGCTAACTCTAGCTAAACTTGCTGACCCGCTTAACTCATTGAAACTCCTATTTTTCAAGTGCCAAATTCGAAGTACCGTCTTAACAATTTTCATCTACAACAGCTATTTCATCCCAGAGAGTATTGCTACATTCTTCTACCTGGAGGAGAGATGCCGCAATGGTTGCTCCCGAATAAAGAGGGTTATATATCTTTCCCGGCTTCAAAGGACTTGTATAAGAAATTCCTAGCATTAACAATCTGCTTTATATATCGAGTGAAGGAAGGGAAACGAAATGCCTCATATCGCTGTCATCAATACGTTAATGGCAAATTCGATCATATCGAGGGAAACAGACTTCCTTTAGTGTATTCGGATCATGTATGGCTTAAATGTCGTAGGATCCACAAAGTTTGGCAAGGAGACCCTTTTGGTCCAAATGACTGGAGTTCTTTCCAGCTTGGCATTAGAGTATCAAGTGGCGTAATTGTAAAAAAGTGTGGATTTCGAATAATATGCAAGTCATTAGAGGATGATTTGGAGGCTTTGTATCAAGAGGAAAAGTTGCAGGATCCAGGTTTGATCTATGAGATTTGGCATAGCGATGAAGAAACAACCACAGAGGAAGAAAGGCACCCGGCAAATAAGGTCTCTCTCTCTCTCCCCCTTCCCCCTCCGTGATTGTGGGGGGTGTGTGTGTTTGATATGGGTGCATTGTGTTTGTATAATGCAAAAGGTGTGCTAGTAAACAAAACAAGCTAATATATTGTGATTTTGCACCTGTATGTGATAGCTGGGGCGATTCCATGAAGAAGATGCAATCTTACAACAAGATCCTATATCTTCTGACGACGAATACGACGAGATGCTGCCTAGCAAGGGCGACGAGGCTTATATTGATCTCATGCCTAGCTTCCCACGCAACGATATCATGGCTGACTTTTCAGTTGAGGTCTCTCTCTCTCTCCTCCCTCTCCTCCCCCAATTCATAAGTGCATGTGTTGGTTTGTTGGAGTGTATGTCGGGCACACTATTTTTGTATAATGCAAAAACCGAAAATTCCAAACAAACAAGCAAATCTAACATAAAGCGATTCTGCAGTTACATGTAATACACTCGCAAGTGAATGATTTCATGAGTATTACATATAAGGCAAGGAAGGATCAATATGTTTAATTATTAGAAAACTCCAGCTTTGGTTAAATTACGAGAAAAATTCTCAAATCAAACTCTTCTATTTGAACTAATTATCAACTTGAGTACATCTAACAATTTATTGGTATAACAGAGGTATCGCTATCCCACAATTTCTACTTACTCCAGAGATATTCTCCCTGGAGGAGATATGCCAGAGGAGTTCGTCCTTGTTGAAGGCAGTACCATATCTTTCATGGTTTCACGAGACTTTTATGATAAGTTCATGGGATTAGCTCTCTGTGTTGTTTTCAGTGTAGACAATGGAGAAAAGGAAATACTTTTCGACATCGTGCCCCATGTTAATGGCCAAAGACGAAATAGGCTATCAGGATCTCTTGGTTCATTTGATTCGGATCACATGTGGATTCAATATCTCAAACCAAATGTGCTGTGGGGAATGTTGGAGGGAGCAGTTGATTTTCTTGAATTTGATGAGGATCGCTTACGATTTAGCCTCACACTCAGCATATTGGGTGGAACTATGAAAAAGTTTGGATATGTGCTAAGATGCAAGCAAATAGATGATGATTTGAAGGTTGTGCTTGAAGACAATCAATTAGTGGATCCAGCTTCAATCTATGAAATGAAGTTCGAAGAATTCTTTCACAAATTTCTCCCACGCCAAAAGGAGGGATTGGAATGCCAAAGGGAGGAATCGAAACGCCTAATGGAGGAATCGGAATGCCAAGAGGAATGCGCAAGGGAGAAATTGAAACAGCAAATGGAGGAAATGAACGCCAGTGACAGCAGTGACAACGAAACAGATTAAATGGGAAGAGGCGAGTGAAGTAGGGTTGGCATGCAGCTCTAAAGTAAGCAATTATTAAGCTAGCGAAACAAATTGAGGGTTGGCATATGTTTCCCGATATGTCGGAACATCTGTGTTGACGCCTAAAATTAGGCTTTATTTTATTATTATTTTGTTTTATTTAATTTTCGGATAATAAATAAAACAAGAAAAAGCAAAAAAAAAAAAAAAGAAAGCAGAAAGCGCCCATCTTCTGGGCCTCCTCAACCCACTTCCACCTCAGCCTGGCCCAGGGGGGTCTCCTTCTTCCTCGCGCCTCTGCAGCACGCGCGGGGGGCGCGATGCCGGAAGGGAGGAGAGGACGGCGACGCACATGGGGGAGCTGGCGACGCACTGAAGGACGGGCAGGTGGTGGATGGGACGCCGGTTCGGCCGGTAGAGGCCGTTCGGTGCACAGGGACTGGCGGTCGAAGCTCCGTCGACCGATCGCCCCCTCGCCTATAAATAGGGCTCCCCTGACGACGGCAAGCAGCACACCAAGAACAATCGAAGGCTGCAAGGCTTCGAGCTTCCTGCTGAGAGACTTCAGAAGGGGAGTCGAAGTCGAGCAAGCCTAGATCCGAAGGCTCACGGCCGGAGAGGGAGAGAGGGGAGAGCGCGAGCGATGAGGAGGGCCTGCGAAGTCCTAGATCCGACCAGATCTGGGATTCGTTGTCGCCAGTGCAGCCGTGGCTCCGCCACCGTTCCGACGTCGTTGCCGTAACCGATTCACCGAAGTCGCACCAGATCTGGAAATTGCAGGGACGCCGTCACTGATCCGTCGCTGCCACCCACACCATTGCCACAAACAGGTAACGTGCCGCCACCGCCGCTGTCGCCGTCTCCGTCGCCGTCGGTTCCCCCTCGTAGTCCAGTCCTTGTCGCTGCCGTAGCCGCCGTCGCCGTAGCAACTGTAGCCGCCGTCGCTGCCGTTGCCGCCGTAACCCTCCCGTTTTCCCCCCTTCGGCGCCGCGGATTCGCAAACCCTAGGGTTTGCGATTTCCGGGTCACGAAGCGGATCCGGGTTTGGAAACCCGGGTCGGGTAGGGTTCCGAAGGAACCGGGTCGTGGAGCAGGAAGTCAGAGCGGGTAGTCGGGCCGGGCCGGGCGTCTCCAAACGCTCGGCCACGACGTCGTTTTGTTTAATAATTAAAAAAAAAAAGTCGGGCCCGTCTGCGTTTCGGGCTGGCCCGGGTCGGACCCAACCCACGAATCCAACCCGAGTCAGTTTTTATAATATTTTAATATAAAATAATATTATAATAAATAAATAATTTATTTTCGAAAAAATATTAAAAAATGTTTTAATTTCCAGAAAATTGAAAAATATTTAGAAAATATTAAAAAATATTTTATTTTCCAAAAAATGCCAAAAATACAAAAAAAAAAAGCCAAAAATTCATGAAAAAGCCAAAAAATTCAGAAAAAGCCAAAAGACTTGTATTTTTCCAAAAAAATCCAAAAATCCCTTTTATGTCCAAAAAAATAGAAAAAGACTCAAAAAATGTTTTTTTCTCCCGAAAACGCATGGAAAATCCCTCAAACATCCAAAAAACCTCAATGTTTAAACAAAATTATGTACCGAAAGGGCATTAGTGATTAACTAATGTAATCAAATCCCCGATCCTAATTTCTCTGGTTACGCAAGAGTGAGTATTTCTCCCGATACTTCGCTTGGGTTTCTAATCAACCCACTCCAAATTGACTAGTGGCAACTCCATTTTAAAAATTGATTTACAGGTTAAAAACTTGAACCATTAAGTCGTGAATTGGTGGCCTTGAGAGAGTCCAGGCTTAATAATTTCAGCCGAGCCATTAGCCTCCTTAGGCACTCGTACCCGACTGCGGGCGCCGAAAAAAAGAGGTCGCGACATCTGTGTTTGTCGTTGAAGTAAGAGATGGCATTCAATTCAATATCTAATGTTAGATTCGAAAAATGGAGAGAGGATGACTTGGTAAGGCACTTCAATCCAATAGAACGTGGCATCATGTTTGGTTCAAATATCTCCAGCACGTGAAGTCAAATCATATCAATAAATGATATATCAGTGTTTTTCATTACTTAGATTGGGTGGAGTTAAAAAAATACTAAATTGTATCGATTGGACAGATTTTAAGACTAGATTTCACTTTTTGAAAGTTTTGGAACTTGATTATACTTTCGCAGCAAATTTTACGACTTATAGAGTACTTATTTATAAACAAATTGTATTCATATTTCATTTCCCCCATGCATTGTTTCCCTTTACTTGGGTAATTTCAATTTTTTCTTACGCAGTTTATAGACGAAGCAAAAAGGTTTGCGGTACTAATGTGTTTCTATACATATTCCTGTTATAGCCATATGTTAATATTTGCTCATTGCGAAAAAATAATCTTTGTTATGCCCTTAGTTAATGTTAGTCATTAGTGAACTTAAATTAATATAGTAAATTTCATCAAATAGTCGTAATAAATAACAAAATTTCTCGGTAAATATTCCAGAACAAGTGTAAATCACCCGAAATCCTCAAAATATAGTTATTAACTTTGCAGTATAACTTTCCATCACAAACATCCCTTTCGTTATTTTAATTTGTGGACATCATCATTATTCAGTTCTCCATTGATACAGCAATTCTCGTCTTTATTTGTAAATGATAGTATTTGTACATCATAAGTATTTTTCTGACAGTCGTAAGTCCCGTGAAGTCCTCATGATCATCGCTATGTATATAGTTAGTAACTTTCTTTTAAGGTTAGCAACTTGATTGTGGAGTTTATATCTTGATGATCCTATCCCTTAGGAATTATCCAATAGTATGGTAAATTCCTTGATCGAACTTGTAACTGACAGTATGGATATTTAGTAACTACAAAGTGCATATCAACAGCAATACCTGCTAGAGAGTCCTTGCAACTTTGAGGGATGATGAGTAGCATTTCTTCAAAGGGAGTAGGTTTCCCCAAAGTTTTTACAGCTTGGGAGTTCTAGCATTCAAAAACTTTTCGAGGACCATCCCCTTGTTTGAGAAAATTATTTTATTCCACAGTCAGATCGCTAATGACTAACATGATATGACTAGCCAATCAAATTGATCGTATAAAATGCCAGTTCTCTTACATTACACTTAAATTTTGAAATTTATTTGCTTCCCGCACCACACGTCTCTATCGCATCGTATAACATTATGACCTTGTCCCTTGTACTGACACGCCTCTTTTTTGTGGTGATTCTAAATTTTTTTTTTTCCAAAAGGTAATTCTAAACTTGACTAGCACTCTTCAATGATCATCCTCTTACACCACATGCACACAAACACAAATAGATCATATCTTGTAAATTCTCTCTCCTTTCTTTTGTCAATCGACCTTTCTTTTTCTTTCCCTTTTTATCTTTTCTTTTGCTTTTCTTAATGATCAAAGGCAAATGATTGATTGGATGTCTTATAAGGATAACTTTTCTGCTTGTTTTGCTACTCATTTTTTATCATTATATTAGGTTTTGAATTTATGATTGGTAGATCTCAATATTCTTAATAAATCTCTCTCCGTTTTTCCTTGATGATAATTGTGGGTAGCCAGCCTTTCTTTTTTTTGAAAGATTTTCTTTTTTGATGGAAAGGACAAAGGGAGTTCTTTTGGCTTAATATCCGACTAATATTCATTACTTGCTTGACTTAGCATTCATTGAAAAGGGCTTCAATTTGATCAATTCAATTGAGGTATCTGGAAACAATATCTTTTTCTTATTTCTTCATTTGAACAGGCTCTCTTTCTATTTTTGTATTCTTTCTAAATTCAAGGACTGACTACTTAATCACAAATAAAAAAAAAAAAAATGGGAAATGGATTCATAGGTCCAATGCCTTGTAATAGAACTTAGGGTTAATAAAAATAGTAGATCACATAAATTCAACAAATGAGGTGGGTTCATTAACAATTCAAAGATGAAAAAATGGTTAAAAAAGAAAGTATTTCTTCCTCTTCTATATCTTAGATCCATAGTAATTTGCCCCGGTGGATCTCTCTCTCTCATTTAATAAAAGTCTTGAATTTTGGATTACTAATAGGTGGAATACCAAACAATCCAAAACTTTTTTTTACTAATATTCAAGAAAAAAATATTCTAGAAAAATTCATAGAATTAGAAGAACTCTTACTCTTGGACAAAATGATAAAAGAATACCCAAAAACACGTCTACAAACACTTCATATAGGAATCCACAAAGAAACGATCCAATTGATCAAGATACACCTTAAGGATCATATCCATATGATTTTGCACTTATCGACAAATATGACCTCTTTCATTATTTTAAGTGGTTACTCTATTCTGGGTAATGAAAAACTTGCTATTCTTAAATCTTTGGTTCAAGAATTCCTATATAACTTAAGTGACACAATAAAATATTTTTCTATTCTTTTATTAACCGATTTATGTATCGGATTCCATTCACCCCATGGTTGGGAACTAATGATTAGCTATGTCTACACAGATTTTGGATTTGCTCACAACGATCAAATTATATTGAGTCTTGTTTCTACTTTTCTAGTCATTTTGGATACAATTTTTAAATATATATATTCCAACTAGACTATTTTTAATCTAATACTGGCCCTCCTGCACTCTAATTGGAATGACCCCGGCAGAGCCAATCTACAAAATCAATGGATCAAAGATTTTAAAACAACGCATCATGTATTTTCCTGTTAAAATTCTTCTTGATTCATAATACAAAATAGTTGAACATAACCATAATATAGACCTTAAACACATAGATAACAATTATATCGATTATTTTAAATCAGAACTTTATCTAAGTATTAAATAAGAAAGTCTATTATAGCTAGGTACACTTATCTCATGGAAGGGACCTAGGTCTGGTCTCCTAGCTTTTACAGACCACCTTCTCGAGGACAACGAAGAAGCAGGTTGACCAAGCTCGTTGGACGATGGCGCACGATGGGAAAAGTCCACTTACCGGCCTAGACATCCACGGAACATCACAGCACAGGCCAAGCCAAAGATGCTTTTATCACATTAAAATTCTCGTGATGTCTACATTCTCCCATATCATTGGACAATTATGCCCTCTCATATGTTTGATCACCATTTGAATGAAAATGGGGCTCACAAAGCACACCTTGCAATCTTGCAAAAGTATCTAGTGTTTTTGACTTCTTACATGGAATTAATGAATCTACACAGTTTTATTAGCTTAACAGATCGCTTAACTCCCTGCGTTATTAGAGTAGCATCACCATGTTCAATGCTTGCTAAGCTATTAGATGGAGAAGTAAGGATCTTTTATTTCCCCATTTTGGGACAAGGTAGTATACAAGACTAATAAGGTACCGGCCTTTGAATACATAGGATAACCTCATACTAACATGCGCTCTATGTTACAGCTAATTGTAAAGGTGTGCAACCAGACCGGTATACCCGAGAACCAGACCAACCCACCCGGAAAATAAGGTTGGGAACCGGTTCCCATTGAAACCGGTCCGAGAACCGGTTCCCAAAATTCAGAACCGATTTGAACCGGATTGACCAGACCGATTTGTGAACCGGTTTGAGAATCGGTTTGTAAGCCCAACCCAAAAGTCCGAAACCCTAATTTGTTCCCCGATTTCTTTCTTTACCTCTCGCGCTCATAGACTTCAGCGTTTTCCTTCATTGTTCATCTACTTCCCAAACCAAACCGACCCTCCAGCTCCAAAGTTCTCCATGCTCCACAAGTTCCGTCAAAAATTTCGCAACTTCTTGGGAAAGTTCTTGTTAGGGACAAAGACACAAAAAGACCTCTTCTTCAAGCTCGCCTTGGATTGGGGAGGACTAGGTAGGGTCTAAAATCAACGTTTTCCTTCATCGTTCACGTGTCTTCCTCACTTGCTTCCATCCATCATCGGCTGGCTCACAGTTGCTCTATCGCCAGCTCCCTGTTGCTCTATTTCATCCATCACTGGCTTCCCCATTTGTAAGCTCGCAAATTTCCTCATTTTTCTAGAATTTTCTTTCAAATTGAAGCTGGGTTCTTCTCGATTTTTCTCAATGTTTTGCCCGTGTCGGCCTGTAAGTATACATAATTAAGCATCGGTTCTCAGGTTGACTTTGTAAGTATACATAATTAAACATCAATTCTCATGTTGATTTTGTCCCTTTCATCAGCACTCTATGTCTCCAAAGTTATGTTGAGAGATTTGATATACATGAAATAAGCATCTGCCTGTCGGTTTGGATTTTGAGATTCATATTTACGAAAATAGCTTGGCCGCTAGAGCACCTTGTAAGTGCCTTCGAGATCTATCTCTGCAATATATAGGTTCTGGTTACATCAGCTTTCTTTGAAAAAGAAAAAAGGAGGTTCTTTTATCATGTTTATGCTTTCAAAAAAATATATTTGCCCACATTAGTTCATGACTTGTGTGATGGCCAATACTTGTTCTTTTGGTTCTACTACTCGAGATTTTTTTCTTTGATACGACATTGCTAGCCTAAGTTTCTTCGCATGTGCCTCTATTCTTTGTACCCTGCTTGTTTTATATATCAATTATGTACTTGCATAACTATATATAATGGTGAAATTCTTCTTGTTAATTGCCCTTATCTTTGTTTACAGGTATGTTGCAACCGAGCTGGCAACTGATATTGTGATCAGCATTAGGGATATCAAATTTTATCTGCACAAGGTAAGAGAGTCAAAGCATGATTATTTAGATGTACAATTTGCTGTATATTGATTCTAATCCCATCTTTATCTATTTCAACAGGAGCTATTTGGGATCCTAAATGTTTAGGGGTCAATCGACAACTTCAACTTGTTATACATTAACATAGATTAATCTAAAGGCCTATCGTACGTTTGTTTATATATTGTCTTTAGTTTTAGAGGACTTGTGGGGCTGTTGTTTTAGTGAACTCACAGGCGTATAATCCATTTTTTATTTGATACACAGCAGATATATGAATTAGACAGCTCATGCTTTCCATGGTCTCTAAACTTTGGAAGAGTAAAACACCCTGCAACTTTGGTTCTAGAAGATAACATGTCTTTAACTTTATTTTGCTTTAAGCATGTTACTTCTCTCTTGGAACATGTTGATTTCATTTATATATTGGCTTTAGTTTTAGAGGACTTGTGGGGCTACTATTTTAATGGACTCGCATGCGTATAGTCCATTTTTTTTTTAAACACAGCAGATATATGAATTAGAAAGCTCATGTTTTTCATGGTCTCTGAACTTTGGAACTACTATAGTGACGTTGACTTTTGTCATCTTATTTCCTTTGTCCAGGTGTCGTGGATCATTTTGAGAACCGTTTAACATAGACGATGGCGTCAGTCCCTCCAATTAGCAACGGTACATTTGTATTTTGCTATTGTGGCCTAAAATCTCTTCTATGAAGAGCAAGGGCGAAGGACAATTGGGGAAGAAGATATCATGGTTGCTCGAAATACAACTACAAAAATAGAGCGGAAAATTGTGGATTTTTTATTTGGGTTGATGCGGAAACCAGTCAATCGACAATGAGTGTGTCTAAAATTTTTTATCAAAGCAATGTCAAAGAAGAACTAGTGTCAACCCATAATGAGGATGACGGCAATTCGATGGATGTTGAAGTCAAAGTTCTCAAGGCACAACTGAAACGTGAGAAACAAGATACGACAAAGCTGAAGAAAGAAAATTCCAGATTAAAGAAAATGTTGATTGTGTTGTCAATGTGTACAGTAATATTTGCTCACATGTTAATTGGAAATTTGAAAGTCAAGGATGTGATGAGTTTGCCATAGTATGTTATCGTGAACATATTTTGTATTTGTCGACATGTTTTATATGAGAATGTGCACTCTCTTTTTGGAAATAAAGTGGGAGTTTTGTTTTCAGTAAATGAATTCCACTTTTGAGGTCTCAGTATTATTTTCTTCAATTTGTATATATCTACAATCTTGATTTCAATGTTCCATACATGGAATTTTTTTTTTTTTTTGTCTTCATCTCTCCTTATATTTGTAATCAATGAATTAGGGTCTTATATCCTCTGGCTTGAATACTCCGGAGTGTCTTACATAAATCGTGGGAAAGCAGAGGTTGGAAGTGTGAGACAAAGGTAATATTAGAAAAGAAAATCAATGGAATGAAAAGTCAAACCAAGAGGAAGTAGGTTTCTTCAAGCCATTGCTCTCGGGCAATAGATATTTGCGACCTAATATGATTTGTTATGAAGAATTAGCTCCACTAGGCATTAGTTAAAGGGCTAGATTGAGAAGTAGGTGGCATCAACCCATTTGAGCCGTGTTACACATCGATTGAATTTTCATAAACGCACCTCCCCAAAAGTCACTATGATTTCCGTTTTGGCGATATCCACATCTTTCAAATAAGGAAATTGTTGAGGTACTTCAAACAAGTCAGAATCTGTACTTTTAAGAAAGGAAATTCATGTGTGAATTGGTTGATAAATTGTACCATTTAGTTAAACATCACTTGACAGGAGATCGATTTGGTTTAAGCTTTCTTAGGAATCGGACCTTTCCCCATTTATTCCTAAAAAAGAAAAAAAGTAGTGGTCTTCGTAAAGCAGTAATGGATCAATCTGGTTCCGAGCAAAGACGGCACTCCCACATGAGAGTCGCCAATCATCTAAAACAATGCAGAGCATTCATTCCAACTTTGCACAACTGAAATTGCTGCCGCAAAAAAGATATGATTTTTCATTGTCATTGCATCAAAAGAAAGTATCTTGTCTCTCTGTACATCTCTCTTCTATAATGACCGAATTGATAATCACAGTCGCCAAAAAGGAAAAAGAAAAAGATTCGATTGAATCAGAACCCTCGAATTGAACAAAAAGAAATCATCCAAGACTCTGCTATGTTCTTAGCTTAGGCTGACTCAGCTTTCAGAACTGGGACAATTCCCATCATCTGACGGTCACCCAACCCTTGGAATCTTCCCAATTAGGCCTCTCCTGGCTCGCCAACAAAGAAGTAAGTGACTGTATAACAAGTTCAAAAGAATGACTTATGGCATATAAATGTCCTAGAATTAGAGCAAGGGACTTGCATATAACATAATAATATGGCCATAAGATCTCAAACTTTAGATCTTACCATATCCTTCATGATCTTACCATATCGCTTTGAGGATGTCAATTCTGTGCACATTGACCGACACAATTATTTATTCACTTCAATATTGTGACAAAAATCACCAGAGGGCGGGCGGACCTACAATATCTGCATATGCTCAACAACCAGAAAAATTGAGAAAAACAGCACCATTTGAAGCCAAGATGGCCTACAAATGGCCCAAGATGCCTACCGTAGACGCATGTACAAGAGATAAAGCAATACCTGCTGTAGATATATCTATAAACTTAAACATTAACATCGCACTGAATTCTACTAAGTAGAATAAAAAAAAACTGATTATTTGAATAACATAGCAAGTTAGCAACAAGTGACTGCAATTTCAAATGGAGTAAATAAGATTGCCTGAACAATTATGGCCTATTGGATCACTTCATAAAAGGAAGCGAACAGCAAGAGACATGGTGGTTTCATCCATATCAGGAACTGGACATTAGAAAAGAGGCATAACACAACTTCATTAAACCAACCCATCATCAACAAAAAAAAAAAAAAATCCACCAATGCTATATCAATAAACTTGTCAATGACCATGAAAAGAAAAGAGCCACAACACCACTTCACTAAACCCGTCATTAACAATAACAAAAGAGATAGCCACATCACTTCCCTCGGCTCATCATTATGAACAAAAAATAAAAAGAGCCACATCGCTTGAACCCAACCACACAAATGGCTATTATTTTTATAGGTTAGACTTGCTTCCTCTCAATATTTTTTCTTCTTTCTTGATAGCCTTAGTACTTTAAGTGGCACTTCAATTGGAGCTTCTTGTGATGTTGATGCAACTTGTGCTTGTAAATCACTTCTTTGTCTCTTGTCCTGTTTGGCACTTTTACTCTTAACCTAGTAGTATAAAAATTCATTAATTCACAAATTTGTTCATAAAAATGCAAATTTAACAAAATGGAAGTACTTACTGGAAGCGTTTGTGATGTCGTTGACCCAACCTTCTTAGTGGGGCATGTCAAACTATTATGTCCCGTCTTTTTGCAACTTCGACATGTCATCTTCATTCATCTTCTCAACATTCTAATACCAGTTGCAACCTCCCATTCCTCTCTTTTTATTTTTTGTTTGTGTCTACCAGGCTTCACCCTCATTAGAAGTGGTTCAGGTGCTTTCTTATTAGTCTTTTTCCAAAATTTCTCTCATTGAACAGGCTGCATCATGTTCTGATATGCAGCTAAGAACTTGGTCTTTTTATAACACTCATCCACATAGTCATATGCATCCTCTTGCCTATTGCATATAGAAGAAATGACATGGGAACAATGAATGCCAGTTAGCTACCATCTCTTACAAATACATTCTCTCTTGAACACATCTACCACATACTTCACATTCTTATCCATCACCTCATATCCAGCATCACCATTCCATATCACCCGACAATAAGTTGCACTAAGTCTATTTTCTTCCAACTTTCTTACGATCCTTGAACCATAGTCCCTTCTCCACCTAGCATATGCATCTCTTTGTGTATGCATCATTGTCATCATCATTATCCTCATTTCTTCCAACATACTGTAAATGGACTTACACCTAGCATCTCCTATTCTTCCGTTAAATTCCTCACATAAGTTGTTGTCAACTATGCCACATTTGACGTCAGTAGTGAAGAAAGCTCTACACCAGTGTTTTGGCTTTGTTTGAACCAAGTTATGATATGCTGCAAGACTGATTTTCTTCAATGCTTGAGAATGTTCATCATAATCAACCATTGTACTACTTTTAGCACACTTCCAAAACAATATTTGCATTTGTATCCCTTTATACTTCTTGTCGCAATTAGCATAAATGTGTCTAACACACATTCTATGCTCAGCTACTGGCAACAATTCGGCCATAGCTTGTATAAGGCCCTACAAAATATGATTTCAAATGTAAAGCATACATTACATTTATAATCATCTAAGAGTAATAATAATAAAAAAGAAATAAGAAACTTACCTTTTGCTTGTCACTAATTATGACTCATCCTTGTCCATATGTGTTTATAATTTTGAGATCCCATATCAAATTCATCAAGAACCAAGTCCAAGTTTCCGTACTTTCAACTCTAACAATTGCCCAAGTAATTTGGTACATTTGATCATTAACATCCCTTCCAATAGCACACAAGATCTCCCATTTACAAATTCCCTTTAAAAAACAACCATATAGTCCCACAACTTTTCTACAACCATCAAGAAAGCCTTTCTTACATGCTGCAAAACATACATACATTCTTTCAAATAACGCTTTAGATTGCACATCAAGCTTTTCAACCTTAACTATAATAACACTTCCAGGATTTGTCGCCCTAAGTTCCTTTGCATAATCCCACAACTTTGCATATTCTTTCCTATAATTTCCCATCAAAACTTTATAGGCAAGCAACTTAGCCTTCATACATTGATTTATGCTTACATTTAAGCCTAACTATTCCTTGATAAGATCTTTCAAAGCAATGGTCTTAATAGTTGGCATTGCTCTAATTGTAGCAAGATAATGATTTGCCAACCAAGAACTTGTCACCCTCTTATTTTTGAAGCTAATGGTACATGTATGTTCTTCATGATACGTCTTCACGTGGAATGATCCAGTTCTAATATCAAGGATGCAGAGATCTTCCAAGGACAATTTTGATCAACACATTTTGCCCTGATATATTTCTTTTCATTCTTGATAAATTTTATCTCTCTACGCTCAACCACTGAATACTTTATGAGAGCATCTTTGAATTGCCTACCATCATCAAACCTCATACATGTAGTAAATACAAGCATTGCAAAATCAGGTTCATACCTTGGGAACCGGCTTCTCCTTCTCCTAACAACTTCAACTTCTTTACCTACATCAGACCCCAAGCTCTCATCAACATCAGTGTCATAGTATTATGTTCGGTAACCGGCTTCAACAATAGCCATATCTAATTTTTAGGGATTAGATGATTCGGCTATAGATTCTTGAGATGGTACAAATCCCACAAATGATTCCCCCATAATCTGAGCCTTTGTGATCCTCATGTCAAATTCTCTAATATTTTTCCTTCCTTCCATAAGGTCCACATCATCATCATCATCATCATCATCAGTCAAGATTCGTACATCGATGAGGATGTCTGTGTCTTCATCTTTTGAATAGATTTCTACATCATCATTGTTATCATCATCAGTCACTACCTCATTACCTAAATCAATGCCCTCACCATGACTAACACCCTCACCAATATCATGACCATCACATTGACAAGCTTTGTCACCTACCTCATCATCAACATATTCTCCATATATCTCAACTGCGCCATTATGCAAATAATGGAAAACTAGATCAATAACAGTGCTATTATTCCATATGTATCTCAACCCATTTTTTAGAGATTTCCTAGGAATTTTCAAATAAAGTTTTTCAAATTTACGATTTACCCCATCCTCAAGATCTCTAATGAACCTCTCATAGCTAATTGATTTGATATCAACATGTATAAAGTCCATATTTCCCTCAACATATTCCAACATTGGGCAATGAACCAGTTTTCCACCATGGAAAAGGCAAACCAACACTGTCTTGTTGCTCATCTCAATCCTACAAAAAAGTCATATATTATAAGTAAACATGTAATAGAGGATAACATAGTAACACACCTTAAAATAACAAGCAATGACATAAATAAATTTGACACGACCATGATTCCAAGCAAGGGATCCATGAAGATAATATTTGTGTGCTCGAATTAAATCTATATAGTTGTCGTTGTGCTTAATTGATGATTTAGGAAATATCTTGACACTCCTTATGAAAACATAAAAAGTGTATATACTAAATCAATTCGCTAATGAATTTAGGACATTAATAACAATGGTTTTAATTGGATGGTTTAAACTTAATTTAGCATACTTTTTAGTGCGAATGATGGAAGGATTTTGAAACTAAAGTACACTCGTAATTCAACAATTTCTGAATATCTACTACAACATTAGAACAAAATAAAAGCTGTATATTTGTTCCTAAATTTCATGAAATTGAACCTTGTGAATGTCTTGATGAAAAAAGGTATGTTTCAATGATTAACAAAGTTTGTGATCCACCACAATCCAACCAACTAAGCTTTTATCACTTTAAAACAATTCTTGAATTTGCTGGTCAATGCATCATTCACATCCACTTAAATTTCACATGCACTTTTTTCATTCATATCCACACGGATTCGATAAAGTCATCTCCTTTTGCGAGGTAGCTAATGGAAGTTCTTGCAAAATGCCCATTCGCATGCACTTTTCTTGTTCCCACAGGCACTAGTCATGTGGAGCCTTTCACGTTAACCCCCCAAAAGATTGAACTTTGTAATCAAATTTGTTGATCAATATAAGATATGTGGTGTCAACATAGAAATTATTTTATTAGCTGAATGAGTTTATTGACATACATGCACAAAGCAAATGAAACAACCTAACTCCCGTGTGCCATTAGATCTACAAACTTTTTGGACTTATGGGCGACACTAATAATTGACCTTTTTGGACAGTGTGTTGGACCCTAAAAATCAAACTCTAGATCCATCCTGCCGACTTTCAATAAACATAGGGTTATCCCCTTCCTATCAGGTTCAACATTAGAATGCAAAGAAAGGAAGGAGACTTTCTAGAAAACCCAATCTAGAGAGAACTTGAGATTTTCATCGATAATTCTAAAAGTATTATTAGGCAGTGGACATGCACGCTTATGACCCACTGGAAATTGTCTTCAGACGACATCGGCCATATCACTTGTAAAACAGACACCTTCTCCAAGGCAGGAACGCGTCCCTATTCGAACTAGGAACACAACCCTAAAGGAACAGCTGCATCACACCTAATTGCTCCTCTTCCTCATAAAAAAAATCCGTCAACCCCAAACGCCCACCAACGTTTTCTCTTTCCAATATAAAAAAGCATTGAAAAATATTTCTCTCCGACATCATGAGTCGAACACATTATACTACACACAATTGGGGACCATAAAACATACCTTTTTGTCGTGCTCGCTAAGTGTCGACAGTGTGAGAAACTCGGGACCACAAAAAATTGAGTTTGCTATGGAATCTTGAGAACGAATCGGGTCTTCGTGTCAAATCGGGTCGTCGCGTCGAATTGGGTTGTCGCGTCAAATCGGGTCCCTCATAAACTGCTCATGGAAATCCTGTGTTCCTCCCGAGCGTCATCGAGTGCTGTTGATGGCCTTCGTTGAGAGATGTCCACCATCATCGAGAAAAATTTTGGAGTCAAGTGCTACGGGGTTTTGATTTTTGGAGTGGGCGAGCAAATTAGGGTTAGAGCTTGTCGAGGGATGTCGATTTTGATTTTTGGGGGAGGGTTCTGGTTTGGGGGAATTATCCCCCGTAAGCAAAAAACCCAAAAGCAAAAAAAAAAAAAGAACATCATTTTTTTAAAGTTTGGCGTCCACGTCAACGTCGGTTTGGCCATGTAAGACGACTATATATCCACATAAGTATTTTCCGGCATAAATTAGCTGGACGGACTTAATTGGCAAACTGACAAAAGGTTTAAAACTCAATCGGCAAAATTGAAATGTTTAGGATTGAATTGGCAAAAGTACAATAGGTTTAGGACTTTTTGGATAATTTTCTCTTCATTTGATGGTCAATTAAAGGGGAAGTGTTGACCGAAGGAGCAGCCACGAAGAATTCCCCTCCCTGTAGCAATGTGAAGCCCACGTATGTGGCCCACACGAATGAGGGCCGTGGAACCGAGATGCTCCGTGCACGTTCTCCTCTTCGTGGGTCAACAATTGGAGGGGAGTTGACCGGGCTGCCACGTCCTTGCATGAGGGAGCAAGGTGGCGTGTGCTCTGCATGAAGGTTGGCTTCTCTTCAGCTGGACAGCGACGCCGGGGATCTCGACCAAATGGAAGCCACGCATCAGCCCTTCTTGCGCTGGCAATAGAAGACCCGAATAATGGCCAGCGGTCGAAGACCTCCCATGCAGGGAGACACGTCTGCATGCCATGATCAACGTGGAAGCAGCCTGCAGCTCTTGCTGCCTCGGTGTCTTCGGCTGTGTCGACTGGAAGAGTCAACAAGCCAATCTTCGAAAGAACAAGACCGCCAGTGGAAGAAAGAGCAAACAGAGGGAGAGAAAGAGAGAGAGAGGCAAGTGAGAAGAGAGAAACCGAGAGAGAGAGTAGAGGGCGCGAGAGAGTGAGCGGCGAGAGAAAAGAAAGGGACCACTCCCATCGTTGTGTACGCGCAGCTGCCATCCCCATCGCGCCCATCCAGCCATCCCACAGCCTCAGCCGCGTCCGCGAAACTGCGAGCTTCCGAACCTCTCGCCATTGCGTCGTTGTCGCCATGAATCAATTTATTTGCTAATTTGGTGAGTTTATGTACTAAACTCTTCTTAATAGGCTAATGACGTTTAAAGGGTGTTTAGATTTATTTAAGTGTAATTAGTTTAATTATTAAATATTTTCCGGAAATTAAGCTGGGTAGTCGGTGATCGGAATTTTGTGCTGATTGCTATGGTGTGGTTAAATTTTGCAATTGAGTGTTAGTTTGTGCAAATTGAGTGCTGATTGAAATTTTGAGTATTTAATTTCAAAATTTGTGGATTTTGATATTTATTCAGAAAATTCCAGGTGTCGGGTTTTAACACCGAAAATGGTTTTATATAATATATAAAACAGTGAGATTTTAAAAAGAGAAGGTTATGAACTTTTCGGGTTCGACCCGCCATATACCTACACACGACTATTTTCACTTGGGTATGAAGAAAATAGGCCATCATCACCATTTTAATTGAAGCATATGAGTGCAATGCACGGCATCCTAAGCCGAGATTAATTGGTCGTGTGTTGGTTAAGAGAACCCATCCTCAAATTGTGTCGGATGGACGTTACCTTATATGGGTTACCCATTCATTGGGTTTCGGTTCACAGTAGATTCTGGACCTATGCTCCTTCGGAAAAGCCGTTTTTGAGAGACGTAGCCGTGCTCAATGGGGTAAGACGATAGCTGGTTACGCCAATAGACCGCTGAACTTCAAGTAAGCTATGCCCTAGAGCGGGTGTAATTATTAATTGGAACGCGTGTTGAGTAAAATATCTGTGCCGGATTATGGGACAAAATTATGTGACATGGAATGAGACATGTCATAACGATTTGGCCCTATAATCAGGACTCCTTGGCTGATTTGAGAATTGAGTGTGGTTTTCTAGTTGTTGGAGCTTAATTATTGCTCATATCGGTATGGCTATCTGTGATATAAACTGTACTGACCCACAGGGTGGATCTGAGGCGAGATAAGGCCTCTATACCAAATGCGTGATTGTATGGCTAGGGCGCCTCGGGCGTATTACCCTCGCGTGAACTCGCCGAGATTTATATCTCACCCTGTTGTGGGCTCAATTTTAAGGGCCATAGAGTGGAAGGTTTGGAGCTGAGCTAAAGGGGATCCGAAGTGTAGGTCAGTTAGGACCGCTTCTTTTTGGAGAGCCAGTCTTTTGTAGTCTCTTGGTCATAGACTTTGTACATGACTCAATTGGTTTATGAAAGCATGCTTTGTTTGTAAATCTGTTGTCCTACCTTTCTATCTCGAGATAGTTACTGTCAAGGATTTATTATTCGCTTCTATATATGCAATAAAATGAAAGGGTCGGCGACTCATCTTGGGAAGTCGCAAATTTTATTGACCACCAAGAAATGGGCATGCGCTCGGGGTTCGGGGCATGACAAAAGATTAGATACAAAGAGCCCCAACATCAGGTGGCCCTCCATCAGATCCAATAGAAAGTGCAGATGTGTCAGACCCTCTCTTGCCTCGCTTCTTTTCCTTTCTACTTTTTCTGGATTCAAGAGCTTGATCACTGCAAAACAACATTTAGACATAAAAAAGGAGAAATCTTCACTGCTGTCTTTGTTTTTGTAAGTACAAATTTAAATTACTCATGTATGAATTCCAAAGTGTACACATTATTCAACAAAGCACAGGGGTGACAAAATGTTCCAGACTTGAATTTAAGGAAGGTAATTGATACCATGTTGGATACATAAGCCATAAACTTTCAAGATAAGTATCAACTCCAATCACAGGGAAACAGGAAAAATACTTCCAACAAAAGACAAGCTTAAACTATCACTTCACATATAAAGCACAGAGAGAACGAGAAATACTTGGAAATTGCAGAGATTTTCCCTGTCCCTGATCCGCAACAGGACCTGTATTTCTTTTTTGAACCACATGGAAAAGCCTCGTTTCTTGGGATTTTCTGCATTTCCAAAAAAAAAAAAAAAAAAAAAAAAAGCAAATATAAATGAAGAGGCGCATCACCGATAGTTCTCATGTTTGAGCTTAAACCAAAATGGTAATAAGACATAAAATAATCATCGTTTGTGGGAAACCTTGTCTTCTCGCTGGGCACTGCCACCATCATGAGTCCGTTTAGCACTACTGCCAGGTGGATTCTCTTTATAGGTCTCTTCCACAGGTTCCTTTCTCTGTTCCTCAGAATTTCCATTGGCATCATCACCTAAATACAACAGAATTATGAAATAGTTTTTTGGTTATAGCATGTTTGACTACCCCAAAATCCATGGATGACAAGACAGAGTATGCTAATCCTACCAGTTACATTGAAATGACTGCAACAAAGCTTCTTATGAACTTAACACAGTATCTCTGAAACTGCGAAGTTAAATCATTAAAGAAAATCTAGAGAGATAAATACCGACCAGCCATTACCATGAGAAGCATCTGTGTTGCAGGGAGACCAGACAGTTTCCTCTGCAAAATCTTCAATGCCTTGTTCTGCTATCAAATACTCTATGGCGGCATCAACATCCCCATCCATTTGCAGCAATGTCTGTAAAAGTGTCACATGTTATACAGAAATCAGAAAAAGGTTCAAAACACTGCATTCTAATTCTAGATTCACCCAGAAAATGAGAGGTAAACATTTAATGCAAACAAGCAAGCAGAAGAAGAGAGGACATAACCTGCTCAACTTTCTCAATGTTCTCACAACCACTTCCAGCCATGACTAGCTCGATGGATCCTGCATCAGTAATATCCTTACCAGCTCCTGATTTAGATTTGTTTGACCCAGCTATTGCTTGGCAAGAGGACGATGAGAGATTAGAATCGACCTTTCAGCAAAAGAAATTATCAAATCACATACTTAAATTCACAATTTGTCCAACTTCCCTACTAACTTAGCAAACTAAAATTAAATTCCAGTAGCAACCTTAATTGTAATTGGCCTAGCTGGCCCATCTCTGGTGTCTTCTTTCAACCTCACACTGTTGTAATGTTCCTCATCATGATAAGATCTAATAAAGCAAAGAAAAATATATAAGTTCAAATATTGAAACACCATCAGTACAAAAAGAATATAAGACTTTGCCTATCCACAAAACAATAATGGCACAACACACATTTTTTATGCTTACTGGCTTCGCATGATGACACTTATCGAAGATAGTAAAGTGTGGAATATCCTATATCCACTAAATTTCATGATCCTCATGACAATCCAAAGTCAAGATGGCTACCTAGACAGATCCAATCCATCTTAACTTAGAATATCCAGGGATGCCATTCATTGAAGGATTACGAATGGGAATTTCAATAAAATAATTTATTGAAGAAACAAAAGCTAAAGTGACATTTCAATCTCCTACCTCATACGCTTAGCCAGTAATTATCTCCCTGTGACCACACCAAAACATCTCTCAAAGTAGCAGAAGAACTTCCATGGTTAAATCTAACTACACCACAACTAACATCTCTCAAACTAGCAAAAGAACTTCCATGGTTAAATCTAACTACACCACAACTACGCTCGTATCTGCGACTTATGAGATATTGTCCTTGCAAGCCAAAATTTTTTCACAAATCAGCAGTCTCCCTGAACAAGCTGCAGTACCTTCTTTCGTGTAATGAGCCAGTTTATTTGGACGACTTGTACTTATAGCTTTTTGTGTTTAAAAAAAAAAAAAAAAAATCTTGCAACTCTTGCAATTTGACATTTATGAAACTTGAAACACTTAAAACCTTTTAAAAATAAACAAGCTTGACCAGGAGAAATATATAATCTTTTCATAATCCCTTAAAAAATAAAAACATTGTTTTATGTTCAAATCTTCTGAGGGAAAATACAATGTAAGAAAAGGTCATTTATTTAAGTGTATACAAACAGATCTCATCCCAGTATTTGAGCACTCCCTTAGCAAAGAACATCAGTCTCTAGATTCAGAAAACTCACAAATGGATCATATGAGCACCAGGCTGAACAAAATTGCTTATGTACCACTGAGGTGACATATTCTGCATCAAGTAAGGAGTGAGATAAATTGTTCCATTTGGGGTCAACGAACAGATATTTGCATGCACGGCATGTATCAAAACTAATTAGTGCTGTGTAGATTCATCAAGGACATATAGAACACTCAATGAGCCAGCATTGTTGTAACAAGTTCGATATATTAAGTCTTCTTTGAATTAGGATTATTTGCAACCGTCAGAACTCCTTGTGCTAAAAGGTGCAATTTATCTCTGAATTAATCTTATGCACATCACCATCAATGGTCCTTCCACATGCTGTTGCCACAATAGACATCCAGACGTGCCAGATATCATTGCGCTTCAGATGAGTCAATTTTTCAGTCTAAAGAGTAACAAGTTATAACCAGACAGAAAAGAACAAGCTATAACCATTATGAGAACAACATCCTAAGTGGTCTTTTGATCTAAACAATGATGGGAAATAACTTCTTAGATAAAGGAGGGCCATATTGGGGAAGAAAGCCGTTATATGATTAAGTGAAGAATTAGTCAGGAAACCAACAATCATGGGTTCTTCAACAGTCATCGAATTCTAGGATGCGTGCTTAAACAGCTAAACTTCAAACCCAGTAGCAAGGCTAACACTTGACGAGTCTAATGACATCCTTATTTAGTCTGGCTGTTTCCCCTGAAGGACTGAAAAGACCGCAACCAACAAAACTTCATGTAGGTGATGGTTGAAAACTTCACTGTCAGTCTTACCTGATGAATGCAAATGTTACTCCGTGTAACAAGAGAAGCTGCTTGCAATTCCATATGACCAGCCCACATGCCATCATTGTTCATGGTTTTGCAATACTCCTCAAATGGCACATCATCCTCAATAAATGGTTCGAACATTTCACGATTTTTCTGTCATTAACAATTCCCATCTTAGATGCACATATCAGGTCCATTCTTCAAACAAGGATTTTATTTCCTTAACACATCACTTTGAGAAAAAAACCAATGAAAATAAAGGATTCTGTTGAAACTTGAAACAAGCAAAACTATCAATTTGTGCCATTGCAAACATTAAAGTTTTATCATGCATGCTAAAAAGTTGATTACGTTAGTAGCAATTCTCTCATTTTTTAATTTTGTCAAATCTCCTTCAAAAAATATGTCGATTTGCATAATATTGCCACCCTAAAGTAGCAATCACACATTCCTGTAGGCTACAACAATGCGGATAACTACAGAGTCCAGCTTCCTCCTACACCTGTTAGTTTAGGCCAAGATAGACCATCCAAATCACAGTTAACACTCAACAGGTTTTCCTCCCTAGTAAAATAAGAATGTAAAATAGCTCAGGTGATCCTTGTGTTGGTATAGCTCTATGCAACCGTGACTGTGAACTGGAAATCATCAGAAATAACCATTGGCAGCAGAAATGTAAGCTTCAATATAAAATACCCATTTTAACTTGTTTTTTTTCTTCCGAAGGCATGGTATTTCGGTGTCTATTTAAGTGAGAAATCCATCAATACTTACAAAAAAGTTCAAGAACAAAATGCACCGAATAAAAGTTCTGATTCGGATCGCTGAGCACTAATACAAATGAGGACAACATCACCATGTAAAAAAAAAAACCCTTACAAACATAATTTCTACAACTTGAAAAAGAGAAATCAGCACTCCACATACCAATATGTACTGAACAACCATACTCCCGTCGTTCATCTTCATTGCCTTCCAACTGATCTGCAAGGGCCCTGATTAACAAGGGCAGACAACTATGAAAATTCCAACCATAGCAAAGGCATTTCTATAAACAAAAGCTCCATACAAGGCAGCAAATTACCTGGAGGATGGATAATTCAAATACGTGGAATGAAAACGGGAATGAGGAAGATGGTTTTTTGGTCTAGAGCGTTGTACAATAGGCATGAAATTTTACAAAGTAACTTAGTTGGATCTCAGAAGGGTCAATCTAATATCCTCGAGACTAAGCCCCGACAAAGAGAGGTCTTCTTCAAGATATGTTTCCAATTCCAGATGCAGTGTCTCAGGCAGAATGATACATGATACGAAAACGCAATAGTTTTCCCAGCAGAGGAATTTCTAGTACATCGATGATAGGATTCCAGAACCGGTGTACCATAAAATGCAATGCGTGTTGTGTTCTGACGACAGAGTGGTAATGCGATGAGCATACCATTCACCTTCTAAAACAGAGGGGATTACTGTCATTTTACAAGACAAACCTATTCCCGGAAACATTCCAAAGAAAAAAAAAATCATGAAAACAAGTCGGCGATTTTTTTCTAACAAGGAACACAGACCCGAAAAAGCAATTACCTTCTGCAGTCATCTGGACAATTTTCAGGCTCAGAGCATCACGCTGAGCTCGAAACTGCATGTTATCCGCTTGCTTCCCCTGCTTTTTGACCTGTTCATCAACGCATCCCGCATTCACGTCTACTCTGATTCTGCAAACAACCACTGACGAACACTCCGACCAAGAATTTAGCCAAAAGACAATCAATGCCGCCGGAGATGATCGAGCGAGGTAGAGATTTGCCGCTGCGAGACGGCGCTCGAGCGCCAGAGAGTCGCGGCGATTCGAACCGGAGCGAGGATTGGCCGGCGAAGAAGATGGAGACGAATGCCGAATGGCCCATGGACTTTCCCGTTAGGAGCCCAATTTGGCACTTAATAAGGTACCAGTCTTTGAAGACAAAGGATAGCCTTATACTAACATCCGCTCTATGGTTTTTGCTAATAGAGAATAAAAGGATTTATGTTTGAGGCAAGCCAAAAAAAAATAATAATAAGTAACCTCATAAATTGCTCTAGAGCGAAGCCCGAGTTATAGACTTCCTCCCCTCTCCCTCGTGGATGCAATGATGAAGCCATAAGATTGTTGCGACTCTTGAGGACTGGACAAGCTGCATCTCACACGATGCAATTCCCCAAAGACAATGAGGAAAAATTCAGGATTTAAATTGCGGGAGAACTGGAAAATCTACTGCTAAAACTTCACAGATGCTCATCGTGTCTACAAATTATCCATCACTTAAGAGCTTTGGAGACTCTAATTCATCTAAATGATGTTATGATGGAAAATTACTAAGAAAGTCATAAATTTATTATAATTATGCAAGTTTAGTCCTAAACTTTATTTTATTAATTCAATCCTAGATCTTTTTCATTTGTGTGAGTTCAGTCAATCCTACCAATTTTAGCCAGTCGGCACTAACATGATACTTTTTAGATAATTTTTTAATTCTTTTAATTGTTATCTTTTTTTTCTCTTTTATCTTCTTTTTTTTTTTTTTAAAAAAATCTCCCCTTCCCCTTCCCTTAGGGTCAGTGAGGTTGCCAGCCAACCCTCGCTGGCTAGGGCGCGAGTGCACCGCCCTCGCTTAGATCTAGCAAGGGCCATGACACCCTCACCGCATTTGGCCTAGCGAGGACATCTGCGGCCCTCGCCCAAACAAGGCGAGGGCTACAATAGCCTCACTTGATTTGGGCGAGCGAGGTAGCAAGGCCCTAAGTAAAGGAGAAGAGGACAACATTAAAGAAAAGAAAAGAAAAATACAAAAATTTTCAAAAAATTATTAAAATATTATTTAAAAAAAAAAGTCAACGCGAGTTGGGCAAAATTGACCAAATGGACTGAACAAGTGTAAATGCAAATATCTTAGGTTTGAATTGGGAAAAAAGTTTAAGACAGAATTAATAAAAAAATTGCAATATATTTAAGATTTTTCTGATATTTCTCCCAATGTAACAATGATATAACAATTAATGACGACCAACAAAAGATCTCTATGACATGTTTTTTTGCCAAAATAACCAAAGATAATAGTTAGTCAAAGTTGTTTAATCTTAGAAGTCTGCATCAATTGGAATGGAAGAGCTAGCGTAAGTAATTTCTGGGTCATCTCCAACAGCAAATGGATTGCATTCTGATCCTTGCATTTTGGACCTTACACGTCTATCATCAATTGTAAGAGTTGTGTGCGTAAATGCTTAGTGCATTTCTTTTCAAAAAGATAAAGGAAAAAGAATAACCTCTTCACAGGAGCCCCAAACTACAGTTACAACAAAACCAATACTTAGGGAGGAAATTTATAAATTAAACCACCACTAGTCAAAATCATGTGAAATCTCCTCTGTATGTATTTTTTTTCGTTTTCTTTTTTTCTTTTCTTAAATTTCCTCCTTCGTTTTCTTCTTGGGTTTGGCAAGATGATGATAGTGGCAATGATGACGGAAATGGCAGCGGTAAAGATGGAAGAGGAGGGATATAAGGAAAAATAATTTTAAAGGATGATAAATGTACGTTGTTTTTAGGAGATTTTTGATATCATAAAAAAATTTGGAATTAACGTGTCGGTTTTTTTTTTTGTGGTTATTATCCAAAATTAAAAGCTGAATAAAGTTAAAAGAAACGGACCATTCGATTATGTCTTCCCATGTCTTCTCCTTCTCCTTCTCTCCTCCTTCTTCTTCCGAAGCAAAATGGCCGTTGGACATCTTCCTCAACTTCGAGGCGGGGACGTACGCCACGGCTTCCTCGCTGACCTCCACTGGACTCTGCTTCACAGCGGCATCAACGCCTACATCAACAACGAGGTCTTGAGCATCATCACAAAGTTCTCCATTATAGTAGGACAAGTACCCTTGAGTGTTGCCAAGCATCCCGCTCGGTGTAGGCTGCCGGGTAGAGAAAGTTATATCATTGTTAAGTACGTGCTTGGATGAGGTTCGGATGATAGGAATAAGGGAAGCAGAATGTATAGGGAAGACCACCATCGCTAAAGCTGTCCATGACAATATCACTAGTCAGTTTGATGAGTGCAGCTTTCTTGCAAATGTTAGAGAAACTCGACTAAACATGACGGCCTAGTTCATTTGCAAAAAACACTCTTATCTAAGATATTGTTGAAAGAAAATTTAGTGGTCTTAAGTGTGGATGGAAGCATTAACCTGATATGAGATAGACTTTGCTACAGGAAGATTCTGCTTGTGCTTGATGATGTGGATCATGGGGACTAGTTAAATGCATTAGCTAGAGAATGTAAATGGTTTGGAAAAGGTAGCATGATCATTATTACAATTAGAGATAAACATGTACTAACTTCTCACAGGATAGATAAGGTATATGAAGTTAAAGCATTAGATCAAGGTGAAACTTTTGAACTTCTAAGTTCATATGCTTTTCCAAAAAAACCAAATACAAGACATAAGCAGGGATCTCATAGATGTATTTTGGGCTATGCTAATGGCCTTCCCTTAGCGATTGTAGTCTTTGGTCCCTTTTTATTTGGCAGAAGCAGAGGGGAATGGGAGAGTACATTGGTAAACTTGCTAAAAGTCCTAATAAAGATATAAATAGTGTGTGGATTGGGAATTCCTCATGCTTGTCCTTCTTGCATTTGGTTTTCCTGAACACTTGACTTAGCTTATCATGATCTGTGTGAGAACTCCTAAATTTTTCATTGCCTTAAATGGAGAGTTACATGGTTTCTTTGCTAGTGGTCGAGGACTACAGCAGGGCGACGCCATATCTCCTACTTGTTTACTTTGGTTATGGAGGTTTTATCTGGAATCCTCTATCTTTGCTCGTTGAAGCCGGAGTTCAAGTTTTATTGGATATGCAAAGTGACTGTCCTTTCGCACTTATTCTTTGCCGACGACTTCTTCCTCTTTTGTGAAGCTGATATGCCTTCCATCTCTCTCCTCAAGGGGGGCTTGGAGACCTTCTCGGCTTGGAGTAGGTTGTATCCAAACACGAGCAAAAGTGAGATATTTATTGCAGGAGGTTCACCAGCTGCAAGGAATCAAATCCTTATTGCTTTAGGATTCCATGAAGGGAGCTTGCCGGTTCGTTATTTGGGGGTTCCCATCATTACGTCGAGGCTCGGTAAGGTGGACTGCCGTGCTCTTGTCAACCGTATTACAGCTAGAGTACAATCTTGGAACCACCGCTTTCTTTCGTTTGCTAGCCGTCTTCAATTAATCAAGTCGGTACTTCATGCGATTCAAGCCTATTGGGCTAGTGTTTTCATGTTACCTCTAGCTATTTTGGAACAGTTGAGCGAATCTTGAGGCAATTTCTTTGGAAAAACCTAGACTTGGGTAAAGGTGGTGCGAAAGTTTCTTGGAATAATGTTTGCCTCCCAAAAGAGGAGGAGGGTCTTGGCATCCGTAGGCTATGTGATTGCAACAAAGTAGCCATGCTCAAACATATATGGCTCCTGTTCTACGTGATTGCAACAAATCAATTCGGTGGAGGATATGCTTGCTGACTCGAAGCATCAGAATTATCGGTTGATTTTCGTTTCTATTTATTTATTAACAAAGAAAGCAAGTCAAGACAAAAAAGGAAAATAAAATAAATAAATAAATAAATAAATAAGGATACAACATAAATTTTATGCACCTCCCACATATATTACGCACATTGATTGTCCTTTTATTTTATTTTCTATTGCTATTTGCTTTTTATTAAATTAATTTGTGGAGAATTTGCTTTACTGATTTGGAGCGTTAGAATTGTTTGTTGGTTTTCGTTTCTATTTCTTTATTAGTAGAAAAAGCAAGTCAAGTCAACAGAGGAAAAGAAAGAAAGGACACGCGTAAATTTTATGCACCTTCCCAGGGAATCACGCATGCAATAATGCACCTTTGCTTTCTTTTCCATAGCTTTCTTTCATTAGCACAGCCGCGTGATTCGAGAAGGTCAGGGTCAAAAAGAACAAAGTGATATACACATGGGAGATAAAGCTGCAACCCAACTAGACAGAAATAGCCACTTCTTTGAATACATAAACATTATGCGAAAGCAAGATATGATATGGGAAAATTTAATAAGAAAAGTGAGAAAAATTTATTTTGAGATTTGAAGTCAGATTATTCATTATAAATAATATTCTAACAGGCGATGTTTTTGCGATTGACTTATGTACATTAACCCCAAGGGCATGGGAGTATAGCTAGCTTTCTTTACTTCTTTTTTTAATTTATTAAAAAGGCAATTCAACTCGAGAAGCACTAGGATGGTTCCATGCCCCTTATGCAAAATGTTGCTTTTTATTAAATTACTTGGTGGGTAATATGCTTGCCGACTCGGAGCACTGGAAATGATTCGTTGGTTTTTGTTTTTATTTCTTTATTAGTGGAAAAAGCAAGTCAAGCCAACAGAGGAAAAGAAAGAATTGACACGCGTAAATTTTATGCAACTTCCGTGGAAATTACGCGTGCAATAATTCACCTTTACTTTCTTTTCTATGGCTTTCTTTGATTATCACTACCGCGTGATTCGAGAAAGTCATGGTCAAAAAGAATAAAGTGATATACACAGGAGAGATAAAGCTGCTAAGCATTCTGCGTAAGCAGTAAGCACATCGACATTCATCTCCTCTACTAGCCGCTTCTTCAAATCTAAAAGGGAAGTTCTTTCTAGGGATCTCTCACGCTCTCTCTTAAAAGAGACCCAATTTCCCATTAAAAAGGAAGGAAAGAAAAAAAAAGGGAGGGCGTTCACGAAAAGGGTGGAAGGGGAGACCACCATCTTCAGGCAGCATTTTTCTGGAAAAGAAAAAAAAAAGCATTCCCCACCCTTTCTCCTGAACTCAACCGACCAGCCACCTCCACCATCTCCGTCCGACTACCTCCTGCCGGCGACTGCTCTCGCATCCCATTCCCGGAACCCTACCTTACTCTTTCCTTCACTGTCACCTACTTCTTTACTCTCACGAAAAAGGGGAAGAAAAAAAAAAAAGAAGCATCTTGGTCTTTCTCTACTACGTGAACGGTTGCCATTGAAGCCCCACACAAAACCTCAGAGCCACAGCCGATCTACGTCGTCCGCCACCTCCAGAGCATCGTCCGCCCGCTGCCATTCGTCGTCGCCGTCCCTGACCTCGGTGGAGTCGACTGAAGCCAGACACGAGTTTGGAGTCGCTATTCTCAACCTTCGCCGCCGACGAAGCCCGCGGAATCCAAGCCAGGTAGGGCCGCCGCGATTGAGTGCTCGTTCCTTCTTTTTATTTTTTATTTTTTTGCCTCGTCCCGCTTGATTTTAAAAGAGCAAAGCAAGCTCGATTTCTTTAGTCCTCCCTGGCGTCGGATCTGAATGAGTCGGCTTTTCTTAAGTTTGAACGTTGCTCGCTGATTTCTCTTGAGTTTAGGTGTGAGCTCGAGCTCCGAATGGGTCCATATTCGCTCTCCAACTGGCTGCCCACTACGTGGTTGAAGAAATGCCTGAACTGCTTCGAATTTGTTCCGTTCATTGCAAGACATGGTATGGAAAAATTTACTTTGAAAAGTGAGGGAAATTTATTTTGGGATTTGCTTTTGTAGAATACCTCTTGAAAGAAAAAAGTCAGATGGTTCATTATAAATAATATTCCAACAGGCGGTGTTTTGCGATTGACTCATGTATATTAGCACCAGGAGCATGGGAGTGTTGCTAGTTTTCTTTTCTATTTCTTTTATTAATGGAAAAGGCAAGTCAAGTCAAGAAGCACCTATATAGGATGGTTCCGTGCACCTTATGCAAAATGCTGCTTTCTGTTAAATTAGTTGGTGGAGTATATGCTTATCGACTCGGAGCATCAGAAATGATCTGGTTTTCATTTCTATTTCTTTATTAGTACAAAGTGATATCCACATGAGAGATAGAGCTGCAACCCGACCAGACGCTAAGCATTCTGAGGAAGCACATCAACCTTCATCTCCTCTAATGGCTGCTTCTTCAGATCTGAAAGGGAATTATGACGTCTTCCTGAGTTTCAGAGGTACGGACATCCGAAAGAGCTTCCTCAGTCATCTCTATGCTGCTCTTGATCAAAAAGGATTCTACACTTACGTTGATAGCGAGGAGCTTCAGAAAGGCGACTGTATAAAGCCGGCGCTTATGAAGGCAATTGAGGACTCGCGTATCGCAATCATCATTTTCTCTGAGAACTATTCTTCCTCGCGGTGGTGTTTGGAAGAGGTGGCGAAAATCATGGAGTGCAACAAGCAAAGAGACCTCACGGTATTTCCGGTGTTTTACAAAGTGGATCCCGGAGAAGTGAGAACACCAAGAGAGAGCTACCGAAAAGCTATGGTTGAGCATGAGAGAAAGTTTGGGAGAGATTCGGACGAAGTGAAGAGATGGAAAAATGCTCTCTTTGATGCGGGTAGCTTGTCCGGGTGGGATTTGAAGGATAAGTAAGTACCAAGTAGTGATTGATGTGACACTGCTTTGTTATTTCTTTTTTATACGCTGAATCTCTTCTGTTTCTTTCCATGAAAGTTAATTATCTTTGGAAATTGATGTATCAAGTACCTTTCCGGATTTTGTCAGAGATGAAGCGGATCTTATCAAGAGAATTGTGCAGGAGATCTCTATGCAGCTAGACCGAACACCGTTACACGTTGCCAAGCATCCGGTTGGAATACCTCAACAAGTGGTAAAGCTGAAATCAATGTTAAATCTTGAGTCTCGTGATGATGTTCTCATGATAGGATTATGGGGACAAGGAGGCATAGGAAAAACAACATTAGCCAAAGCCCTTTACAATGATATATTCAGAGGATTTGAGGCTCCATGTTTTTTGGCAAATGTTCGTGAAAATTCAAAAGATTCCAAGGATTTAGCTCATTTGCAAGAAAAATTGTTGTCCAAGATATTAGTGGGAAAAGAATTAACAGTGATTAGTGTTGATGGAGGTATTAATTTGATGCAACATAGACTTTGCCGCAAAAAGTCCTCCTTGTTCTTGACGATGTCGATGACATAAAACAATTAAATGCTTTAGCTGGAGGGCGTGAATGGTTTGGTAAAGGAAGCAGAATCATCATTACTACGAGAGATAACCATCTATTAACTGTCCATGGGATAGATGAAGATCATATCTATGAAGTTAAAACTCTATGGTATTGGGAAGCTCTTGAACTTTTCAATAAACATGCTTTTCTTAGAAGTAAGGAAAAAGTGATAAGGAGGAATCTTGTGGATAGTGCTTTGCTTTATGCTAATGGTCTTCCTTTAGCACTTGTGGTATTGGGCTCTTTCCTATGTGGTAGAAAAGAACAAGAGTGGGAAAGCGCATTGAATAAACTTGCTAAAAGTCCTGACAAAACCATCAATGATGTTCTCAAGTTAAGTTACGATGGACTAGAGGACTATGCAAAGGAGATATTCCTTGATATTGCATGTTTCTTCAAGGGACGATCTGTAGAGTACATCATGAATGTCCTTAACAGTTGCGACTTTGACACAACTATTGGAGTACAAGTTCTTGTTGAGAGGTCCTTAATAACTAAAGATTGGAAGAAGACAATACAGATGCATGACTTGATTCAGTTGATGGGCATGGACATTGTTATACAAGAATGTCGCGATGATCCTGGAAGACGCAGCAGGTTATGGCTTTTTGAAGATGTCCATTATGTTCTATCAGGGGATATGGTAAGTTTTAGTGGTTTAAACACTGATTTTACTCTCTTCTTCTTTGATTTTGTATACTAATTGCAATGCAAGTTT
The DNA here is from genome assembly GCA_016097485.1 of Eucalyptus sideroxylon x Eucalyptus melliodora. Classification (NCBI taxonomy): domain Eukaryota; kingdom Viridiplantae; phylum Streptophyta; class Magnoliopsida; order Myrtales; family Myrtaceae; genus Eucalyptus; species Eucalyptus sideroxylon x Eucalyptus melliodora. The sequence goes on along the minus strand of CM027831.1, from coordinate 19,066,590 downwards.
TATAAATGCAGGGAACAGATGCAGTAAAAGCCATAGTTTTGGATTTACCCAAGACAGAAGCAATGTACATAGGTCCCAATGCTTTCACAAACATGAGAAGCTTGAGGTTGCTCATTATGATTAATGTGCATAACTCTTTCCAAGGTCCTATCTGTCTTCCTAGTGGACTGCGATGGTTTGAATGGCCTGAATGTCCTTCTTGGTTTCTCAAATTTCCCTCTGGCCCAAAGAAGTTAGTTGGACTTGATCTGCACAAAAGCAACATTCAAGTCATGGTAGACCAATTTAAGGTGCGCATTCAAATGAATTGTCCTTATTTACTTATCTCTAACATATCTATGTCCGTATGCATATGATTATGATTATATATATGCATGTCTTATTGAAAACTTTGAATACAATAAGTACTAACTCTGATGATGCACCAATTACTGCTTAAGAATCATCTGCATCTATTAAATTGTTTATATATGATTAAAGCATTAAAAACAAGATGTCGATCTATTATGAACCAACATAAATTCTTCCCGTTTTAGGGGAGTATTAAACACTTTCCTATGTGAATTTTAATGTTGATTCGAACAAACAGAAGATACTCACTAAAAAAGTTCAATCTCATTTTCAAATGTTAGAAGTACTGAAATTATAAGAAGAATGGACTTATACAGTTAGTAACTTTAATACCAAAAATTGGAACAAGAACTTATTGGTGACATAATTTAACAATTGAATGATGAACATGCTTAGTATTTTAATAAACATGAACTGAGGATTCAATTTGCATGCCTTTGAAATGATAGATACTGAAAATGCTATCAGAGATTATATATTTTACATAAGAGACGAGCTTACTAGATTCTTTTCAAAATTGCATATGAAAATAGAATGAGATTTTCCGTGCTCATTTGCTTTATCACTGAAGTGAATGCACACTAAGTACTGTTGATTGAACCTCCCGTCATTGTTTTTATATAATAAAATGCAGCCAATAATGAAAAGAGAGATGTAGAAATCATGCAGTAAAGGATCTTTAAAGGAGTTGAGTCTTTACTGCAAGTCAGCCCCAAAAGTCCTGTCTATTTTTATTGTACCAACCTAACCAGAGATTTCTGACAAGTACTTTATTTTTAGGAGGAGGAATAAGCGAACTCCAAGAAAGTTATCTTCATCTTTATGGATAAAATATTCATTTTCAAATATAACTGGGAGTTTCTCCTTCTCCTTCCAATTATGTAACACATTCCCCTCCATTTCCTTTCAATCGGGCCATTCGGTTGCGCCCTTTACTCCATTTATTCCTAAGTGAGAAATCACAGGACGAAAAGCAACTCTCGGGTGAGATAGATTGACCAGCCATTCCTTCTCCTGCTTTTTGAAATAAAAGCTTGTGGGGTACAATTCCATGGAAGAGTCTTACTTTATAGAGGCGGTAGCATACCACATCTAGGACGCTGGTAGCGCATAATGGCTTTCACGCATGACTAATAAGGCTTTCTAAAGAGAAGTAAAAAAAGGCTTGCTTTGCTAATTTAAATATATTTAAACCTAAATCTAATCTTAAGTTATGTATGTATGTATTATATTTATATTCATATAAATACTACTGTACAAAGTAAAGGTGACCTTCCACAGGATTTCAATTTAATTCCTTCCCCAAAATGTCTCGATTACTTATTTTACAAATATTGTATTCATTGAGAGGTGCATAAACTATTAATCTATTTGATCTCTCACATGTTTCACAGTCTAAATTTTAATCTTTTCTATCCCATAACAAATTTCTTATTGCAAATTTTAATCTTGAAATATTTGTACATATTCTATATTTGTGTATTGTGTATTTACCAACAATTTCTTTCCATTAAATATTTCTAATTTAGTGGTTTTGCTCAATTTTTCAGATATCAATTTTTTTCAAATCTTGTGCATACTCTTTTAGTTTTCTCTTCCTATGCCCCAAAAGAGACAGACTTCATGGGCTTTCAATTTTGCTGTCATACTTGTCGGCCACATTGACGCCGGAATGTGTTGAACGAACAAATAAATAGAAGGCGTTTTTCAATCGTAATGAAGTGGAAAGACCCCACTATGGAAGAGACTACATACACTAGGTCTCCCTTAGCCAAATCACCACCTTTGTAGGCCAGTCCAAGGATGCAGCACTCTCTCGCTCACTCACGAATCCCCTAAAAGGACAGAGAGAAAGACAAAGAAAAGATAGAATGAAACTTCATTTAATAGATTAATTGTGTTTACCATGAGACACCGAGAGGGCACTTATAAGTAGGAGCCTAACATACCTTTGAGTAACCTCCAAGTAAAGAAAAATGAACCCGAAATACAAAATTCTAACAAGCTACAATATTATCACATTGTAATCGAGACTAAAACAATCCTAAAAAGTATAAAACAGGCTCACTGATCAAGAAAATATATTTTATCCCTATTATTCTATTCACAAGAGAGAATCTTGAAATCTTGAAAAGACTCCTCCTCGAGGCCAACTTCATAGTGATAGATCAGCAACATTGAAACTAGTGGAAACACCATTCTCTCCACAAAGCTCACTTTTGCAGGTATTATTATCGATGTGTTCCAAAACTAGAAAAGAACCGTCCATAGCACCACGACTAGGTGGAAAGCGCTCTTCTCAAATGAATCCAGACAAGATCACCTTCTTTAAAAACAGCAGGCTTTTCTTTTTTTTTTTTTTTTTTTTTTTTTTTTTTGGCTTGACTGGGATATTTGACATTTTGCTTCGGACTTCTCTTCCTCACTTCCTCATGTAACTTATTGATTGTCTTAGCTCTTTCTCCATATTAGTGGTGGATAATGGTGTAAGATCCAAAGGACTTAAAAGATGCATTCACTACACAACGTAAGGAGTTGTCTTTGGAATACCATGTGGGCGCACAATTTCACTAATATAAAGTTCAGCAACATATAACGGATCAAGGGTCTACTACATTCAACAAAATGTGTGATTCTCAAAAATCGATCAACCAAGCACCATGACCTAATAAGTGATGACACGAGAGATTCCCAAGCTTCCACCGCCATTATGGCAGGTTTGCATATCTCTGCATAAGATTGTAGGTCCATCAAGTGCCACCTATGTTAGCTTAAATTCATGTCATGAATTAGCTGGCAAAGGATTTGACCATGGCTCATGTGCTCCCACTTGAGGTCACACTCTCTCTTTGAATTACATGTATTGATTCTAAACATATACATAGTAGAAGTGGCCACGCTACTTAGCATTGGAATGATTTCTCTTGTGTGTCGCTTGATAGAGCTTAGTGTGTGGTGAAATTACGAGTATTATTCTTTTTTTAATCTTCTCTTTTGGCCAAGGATCGCTTAATAAACTCATATTTAAAAAGGGAGTGGGAGTGCTCTATATACACCATATGATCAACTAATTTCTGATCACACGGGTCTTGAATGATGATCAAGTGTTTTTCATTAAATATTTTTATCTTCATTTTCTTTCCATGTGGATATTTCTTGCAGGACTTTAAAAATTTGAAGTTCCTTTACTTCAGTGAATGTCTGTCCATGGTTTGTATGCCGAACCTCGATTTTTGTCCAAATCTCGAGGAATTGGATCTCAATGGGTGCAAAAATTTGGAGCGTGCTCACGAATCAGTTGCATATCATGCCAAGTTGAGGTTGTTGGATCTAGAAGGTTGCTCTAACCTTCATCATCTCCCTGATATACTCCAACCCAAGAATCTTCAACTTCTCAATCTTCGTGGTTGCTCAAAGTTGCAAAGATTCCCTGATATTCCGGATAAAATGAAATGCTTGCAAAACTTTTTTAGATGGGACTTCAATTGAGGAACTTCCTGCATCCATAGAAAATCTTGTCTCTTTGAAGTTTTGAGTTTATCTAATTGCAAGAAATTGGCAAACCTCCCATCTAGCATTTACAAGTTGCCAAATCTTGAGAGCTTGTGGCTTTGATGGTTGTTCAAAACTAATCAAGTTTCCAAAGGAGGAGGAGGATTCGAGTGATCTGCGTAGCAAGACAGGATTTCCCAAGCTAGAGTTCTTACGGCTTAGGGATGCAATCTACAAGAAGTAGAGTTCCTAGAGAATCATTCATGTTTTCCATCCTTAAAACATTGGATTTGTCCGAAAATAATTTTGCTAAGCTTCCAACGTGCGGGCACCTACATAATTTACTTGAATTGGATGTTTTGGAATGCCGACAGCTACAAGAGATTGGCTAGGTTTCAGGGCAATTGCCTCAATTGCAGGCAAGGAATTGTGAATCTCTAAGCAAAATTCCCTCCGACATATTGTCCATTAACCGATTATTTCGTGATTCGGTCCGTAGTGAGGTTAGACTCTCCCTCCCTCCCTCTCTGATTAATACGGAGTCGTGTACATATATCGCTAATTGTAGCTAAATTTGACTCATTGAAACTCCTCTTTTTCGAGTGTCAAATTCGAAATAATATCTTAACAATTTACTTTTACGACAACAATCTTGGGAACAGTCGCATTGGGAAACTATTCTACCTGGAGGAGAGATGCCGCAATGGTTACTCCCGAATAAGGAGGGTTATATATCTTTCACAGCTTCAAAGGATTTGTATGAGAAGTTCCTAAAATTAGCTATCTGTGTTGTATTTCGAGTAAAGGAAAGGAAACGAAAGGAATTTAAGCTCAGTTTATACACTAATGGCAGATGCCAAGATAAGTTCTGGCCAAGGGATTTCCCCATATGCATTTGGAACATGTGTTATTACAGTTGCATGCAATGAAGGACCTATGGGGAGTAGACCCTTTTGGTCGAAATGACTCAAGTTCTTTCCAGTTAGGCATTAAAGCATCGGATGGTGCAATTGTAAAAAAGTGTGGATTTCGATTAATATGCAAGTCACTAGAGGACGATTTGGAGGCTTTGAATCAAGATGACAAGTTGTTAGATCCAAGTTTGTTTTATGAGATTTGGCATCACGATGAAGAAACGACCAGAGAGGAAGAAATTTCGGCCGATCTCTCGGATCTGGAAAAGGTCTCTCCCTCCCTCCCTTCCCCCCTCCGCGATTGTGGTGTGTGTGTGATTGATATGGGTGCTTTGTGTTTTTATAATGCAAAACTGCAAATGCTAGTAAACAAAACAAGCTAATATATTGTGATTTTGCACCTATATGTAATAGCGGGGGATAAACCATGAAGACAACTACCAAACAAGCTCAAAAGAAGGCGACGATATGGATGACCCCCCACCCGCAGATATCATGGCTGACTTTTCAGTTGAGGTCTCTCTCTCTCTCTCCGCGATTGTGGTGTGTCTGTGTGATTGATATGGGCGCTTTGTGTTTTCATAATGCAAAACTGCTAATGCTAGTGAACAAAACAAGCTCATATATTGTGATTTTGCACCTATATGTAATAGCGGGGGATAAACCATGAAGACAATTACCAAACAAGCTCAGAAGAAGGCAACGATATGGATGACTCCCCGCCAGCCATATCATGGCTAACTTTTCAGTTGAGGTCTCTCTCTCTCTCTCTCTCTCTCTCTCTCTCTCTCTCTCTCTCTCTCTCTCTCTCTCTCTCTCTCCGGCCCCCGGGGATACGCGCGGATTCATAAGTGCATGTGTTGATTTGTTGTTGGAGTGTACGTCAGGCGCACTGTGTTTGTATAACGCAAAAACTGAAAATTCTATACAAATAAGCAAATCTAACGTAGAGTGATTCTGCACCATGTGCTACGACAATACTCGCAAGTGAAGTGATTGATTTCATGAGTATTACATATAAGGCAAGGAAAGATCGATATGTTTAATTATTACAAAAACTCTAGCTTTGGTTAAATTACCAGATAAATTCTCAAATCAAACTCTTCTATTTTAACTAACTATCAACTTTAGTACGTCTAACAATTTACCGGTATAACAGAAGTGTCGCTATTCTGAAATTGATCCTTACTACATGGATATTCTTCCCGGAGGAGATATGCCAGAGGAGTTCATCATTGTTGAAGGCAATACCATATCTTTCATGGTTTCACAAGGCTTTTATGATAAGTTCTTGGGATTAGCTCTTTGTGTTGTTTTCACTGTAGAAGATGGAGAAAAGGAAATATTTTTCGACATCGTGCCCCATCTTAATGGCCAAAGACGGAATGGGCTATCGGGATCTCTCGGTTCATTTAATTCGAATCACATGTGGATTCAATATCTCAAACCGAATGTGCTATGGGGAGTGTTGGAGGGAGATGTTGATTTTCTTGAATTTGATGAGGATTGCTTACGATTTAGCCTCACACTCAATGTATCGGGTGGAACCGTAAAAAAATTGGGATATGTGCTAAGATGCAAGCAAATGGATGATGATTTGAAAGTTGTGCTCAAAGACAAGCAATTAGTGAATCCAGCTTCAATCTATGAAATGAAGCTCAAAGAATTCTTCTACAAATTTCTCCCACGCCAAATGGAGCCAATGGAAATGGAGCGAAGAGAAATGAAGAGAAGGAGACCTTGGTACATGTACAGCAGTGACAGCGAAACAGATTAAATGGGAAGAGGCGAGTGTAATAGTGCTGGCATGTAGCTCTGAAAGAAGCAATCATTAAGCCAGCGCAACAAACTAGGGGTTGGCATATGTTTCCTGATACCTCGGGACATTTATGTTTGTTGTTGAAGTAAGAGATGGCATTCACTTCAATCTCTAATGTCAGATTTGGAAAATGGAGAGAGGGTGACTTGGCACACAAGATACTTCAATTCAGTAGAACGTGGCTTCATGTTTGGCTCAAATATCTTTAGCACGTGTAGTCAAATCATATCAATAAATGACATGTCAATATTTTTCGTTACTCAGATTTGGTGGAGCTAACAAAAATACTTAATTGTATTGATTGGATAGATTTTAAGACTTCATTTCACTTTTTGAAAGTCTTGGAACTTGATTATACTTTCGCAACAAATTTTACGACTTCTAGAGTACTTATTTATAAACAAATTGTATTCATATTTCATCTCCCCAAGCATTGTTTCCCTTTACTTGGGTAATTTCAATTTTTTTATGCAATTTATAGATGAAGCAAAAAGGTTTGCGGAACTAATGTGTTTCTATACATATCCCTATTATAGCAGTATGTTAAACTTTGCTCATTGCCAAAAAATAATCTTTGTTATGCCCTTATGTTAATGTTAGTCGTTAGTAAACTTAAATTAATAAAGTAAATTTCATCAAATGGTCGTAATAAATAACGAAATTTCTCGGTAAATATTCTAGAACAAGTGTAAATCACCCAAAATCCTCAAAATATGGTTATTAACTTTGCAGTATAACTTTGCATCACGAACATCCCTTTCGTTATTGCTAATTTGTGAGCGTCATCATTATTCAATTCTCCATTGATACAGTATTTCTCCTCTTTATTTGTAAATGATAATATTTGTACATCATAAGTATTTTTCCGACAGTCATAAGTCCCATTAAGTCCTCATTATCATCACTACATCTCTAGTTAGTATCTTTCTTTTGAGGTTAGCAATTTGATTGCAGAGTTTATCTCTTGATGATCCTATCACTTAGGAATTATCCAATAGCATGGTAAATTCCTTCATCAAACCCATAAGTGACGGTATGGATTTTTAGTAACTACAAAGTGCATATCAACAGCGGTACTTGTTAGAGTCTCCTTGCAACTTTAGGTGATGATAAATAGCATTTCTTCAAAGGGACTAGGTTTCCTTAAGTTCTCGCAAGCTTGGGAATTCTAGCATTTGAAAACTTTTCAAGGGGCCACCTCCTTGTTTGAGAAAATTATTTTATTCAGCAGTCAAATTGCTAACGGCTAACATGATGTGACCAGCCAATTAAATCGATCGTATAAAATGCCGATCCTCTTACTTGACGCTTAAATTTTGAAATTGATTTGCTTGCCACACCACACGTCCCTACCGCGTTATATAACATCATGACCTTGTCCCTTGAACTAACACCTCTTTTTTGTGATGATTCTAAACCTGATTAGCACTCTTCGAGAAATATATATATATATATATATATATATATATCCATATATATATATATTTCCATATATGTATGTATGTATGTATGTATGTATGTATGTGTTTTCCAAGTAAACTATCCTTAATCTAGTACTGGCCCTTCTATACTCTGATTAGAATTACCCCAGCGGAGCCATTCTACAAAATCAATGGACCAAAGATTTGAAAACAACGCATCATGTATTTCCTATTAAAATTCTCAATTCATAATACAAAATGGTTGAACATAACCATAAGATAGACCTTAAACACATGGCTAACAACTATATCGATTATTTTAAATCAGAACCTTATCTAAGTATTTAATAAGAAAGTCTATTATACTAGACACTTAATTAATAGCTAGGTACACTTATCTCATGGAAGGGACCTAGGTGTGGTCTCCTGGCTTTTACAGACCACCTTTTCGAGGACAATGAAGAAGCAGGTTGACCAATCTCGTTCAACAATGGCGCACGATGGGAAAAGTCCACTTACCGGCCTAGACATCCACGGAACATCACGGCATAGGCCAAGCCGAAGACGCTTTTATCGCATTAAAGTTCTCGGGATGTCTACATTTTCCCATATCAGTGGGCAATTATGCCCTCCCATATGTTGGATCACCATTTGAATGAAAATGGGCCTCACAAGGCACACCTTTCAATCTTGCAAAGTATCATGTGTTTTTGACTTCTTACATGGAATTAATGAATCTACACAGAGTTTTATTAGCTTAAAAAATCGCTTAACTCCCTGTGTTATTAGAGCAGCATCACCATGCAAGGTTCAATTAAGCTGTTAGATGAAGTAAGGATCTTTTATTTCCCCATTTTGGGACAAGGTAGTATACAAGACTAGTAAGGTACCAGCCTTTGAAGACAGAAGATAACCTCAGACTAACATGCGCTCTATGTTGCAGCTAATAGAGAATGAAAAGATTTATATTTGAGGCAAGCCAAGAAAAAATAATGAGTAACCTCATAAGTTGCTCCGGGAAAAAGCTCAAGTTATAGACTTCTTTCAGCATCAGTTTCCTGCTCACAATTCGACTCTCTCCCCACTCCCTCATGGATGCAATGACAAAGCCGCAAGATTGTTGTGATTCTTGAGAACTGGACAAGCCCCATCTGACACAATGCAATTCCACAAAAACAATAAGAAAAAATTCAGGATTATTATGGGATTATTGGAAAATCTACTACTAAAACTTTGCAGGTGCTCATGGTCTTTACACACCATCCATCACTTGGGAGCTTTGGAGACTTGATTCGTCTAAATGATGTTATGATGATATATCAACTAATGAAAACCAACAAAAGATCTATACTACTTTTTTGCCAAAATAACCAAAGGTAATTGTCAATCAAAGTTGTTTAATTTTAGAAATCTGCACCAATTTGAATGGAAGAACTAGCATATGTACTATCTGTGTCATCTCCAACTGCAGATGGATTGCATTTGGGTCCTTATAGATGGAACTTAAGTGCATTTTGGATCTTACCCGTCTTTTATCAATTATAAGAAGTGGTGTGCATAAATGCTTAGTGCCTTTTTTGTCAAAGAAATAAAAGGAAAAAGAATGACATCTTCATGGGAACCCCAAACTACAGTTACAACAAAACCATCACTTTGGAAGCGATATTAGAAATTAAACCATCACTTGTCAAATTCATGTGATATCTCTTATATATTCATGAAAAGGTTTAGCCCAAGGACATCAATAACTAATTTCCTTATCTCCTTCCCCCTCTGACGTCTCATCAAACTCACCTATGCCAATGCTAGCAAATCTACCAGGGTAGGTGTTATGTGCATGCGCAACAGTTATGTGTACAAAGAATCTCCAAATTACAATTGCCAGTATAAAATGCATCAAACTGGCAGACTATCCAAGAAAAGTAACACCATTGAAAATTTCGTACCTATAGATCTTTCTAAAGTTGGCAACAGGTGGAAAACTAGAAAGTGCACTTATCCCAAAGATCAAAAAAGAGACGCATGCATCAAATTCATGCTAATGGAAGTAGAAAAAAAATTGTGTCTAATCAAATATTTGAAAGACAGCGTACTGATATCTGAAATTCAATAGATGACGCTGCACATACTTCAACAAAAGATCAGATACAAAGAGCCCCCATATCAGGTGGCCCTCCATCAGATCCACTGGAAAGTGCAGATGCGTCAGACCCTCTCTTGCCTCGCTTCTTTTCCTTTCTACCTTTTCTGGATTCAAGAGCTTGATTACTGCAAAACAACATTTAGACATAAAAAGGGAGAAATCTTCAGTGCTGTCTTTGTTCCTGTAAGTACAAATTTATATTGCTTATGTATGAACATTTTTCCAAAGTGAACCTATTAGGAGTGAGAAAATAGTCTAGACTTGAAGTTAAGTACGATACAATGTTGGATACATAAGCCATAATTTCAAGATACGTATAAACTCCAATCACACGGAAACAGGAAAGGTACTCCAACAAAAGACAAGCTTAAACTATAACTTGACATGTAAAGCACTTACTTGGAAATTGCAGAGACTTTCCCTGTCCCTGACCCGCAACAGGACTTGTATTTCTTTTTTGAACCACATGGACAATTCTTGTTTCTTGGAATTTTCTGCATTTCAAGATAAAACAAGCAAATAAAAATGAAGGAGCGCATCACCAACAGTTCTCACGTTTGAGCTAAAACCAAAATGGTAAAAGAGGTAACATAGTCATCTTTTGTGGAAACCTTGTCTTCTCGCTGGGCACTGCCATCATCATGAGTCCGTTTAGCGCTATTGCTAGGTGGATTTTCTTTATTGGCCTCTTCCACAGGTTCCTCTCTCTGTTCCTCAGAATTTCCACTGGCATCATCACCTAAATACCACAAAGAATTATGAAATAGTTTTGGGTGTAGCATGTTTGACTACCCAAAAATCCATGGTTGACCAGTTGCATCAAAATGACACCAAACAAGCTTCTCGTGAAGCTCAACACGGTATCTCCGAAACTGCGAAGTTAAATTATTAAAGAAAATCTAGAGAGATAAATACTGACCAGCCATTACCATGAGAAGCATCTGCATTGCAGGGAGACCGGACAGCTTCCTCTGAAAAATCTTCAATACCTTTTTCTGCTATCAAATACTCTATGGCAGCATCAACATCCCCATACATTTGCAGCAATGTCTGTAAAAGTATCGCATGTCACACAGAAGCCACAGAAAGGTCTTGTGTTCTAATTCTAGACACCCAGCATATGAGAGGAAAGCATTTAATGCAAACAAGCGAGAGCAGAAGCAGCGAGGACATAACCTTCTCGACTTTCTCAATGTTCTCACAACCACTTCCAGCCATGACTAGCTTGATGGATCCAGCATCAGTAATATCCTTACCAGCTCCTGATTTAGAGTTGTTTGACCCAGCTTTTGCTTGGCAAGACGATGACAAGAGATTAGAATCGGCCTTTCAGCAAAAGAAATTATCAAATCACATACTTAAATTCACAATTTGTCCAACTTCCCTACTAACTTAGTAAATTTGAATTAAATTCCAGTAGCAACCTTGATTGTAATTGGCCTAGCTGGCCCATCTCCAGTGTCTTCCTTCAACCTCACACTGTTGTAATGTTCCTCATCATGATAAGATCTAATAAAGCAAAGCAAAATATATAAGTTCAAATAATGAAACACCATCAGTACAAAAAGAACATAAGATTTTCCCTATCCACAAAACAATAATGGCACAACGCACATTTTTTATGCTTACTGGTTTCACATGATGACACTTATCGAAGATAGTAAAGTATGGAATATCATATATCCACTAAATTTCATGATCCTCGTGACAATCCAAGGTCACGATGGCTACTACCTAGACAGATCCAATCCATCTTAACTTAGAATATTAAGGGATGCCATTCATTGAAGGATTATGAATGGGAATTTCAATAAAAAAATTTATCGAAGAAACAAAAGCTATAGTGACATTTTGGTCTCCTACCACATATGCTTAGCCAGTAATTTATCCCTCTCCAACCACACCAAAACGTCTCCCAAACTAGCAAAAGAACTTCCATCGTTAAATCTAACAACACCGCAACTACACTCGGATCTGCAACTTATGAGATGTTGTCCTTGCATGCCAAAATAATTTCACAAATCAGCAGTCTCCCTGAACAAGCTGCAGTACCTTCTTTTGTGTAATGAGCTGGTTTGTTTGGACGACTTGTAATTATAGCTTTCGTTTAAAAAAAAAAAAAAAAAAAAAGATCTTGCAGCTCTTGCAATTTGACTTTTATGAAACTCGAAACACCTAAAACCTTTTAAAAATAAACAAACTTGACCAGGAGAAATATATAATCTTTTCATAATCACTTAAAAAATAAAAACATTGTTTTATTTTCAAATCTTTTGAGGGAAAGTAAAACGTAAGAAAAGGTCATTTATTTAAGTGTATACAAACAGAGCCAGATCTCATCCCAGTATTTGAGCACTTGCTTAGCAAAAAAAGCATCAGTCTCTATATTCAGAAAACTCACAAATGGATCATACGAGCACCAGGCTGATCAAAATTGCGTATGTACCACCGAGGTGACATGTTCTGCATCAAGTAAGGAGTGAGATAAATTGTTCCATTTGGCGTCAACGAACAGATATTTGCATGCACAGCATGTATCAAAACTAATTAGTGCTGTGTAGATTCATCAAGGACATATAGAACACTCAAAAAGCCAGCAATTTTGTAACAAGTTCGATATATTAAGTCTTCTTTGAATTAGGATTATATGCACCCATCGGAACTCCTTGTGCTAAAAGGTGCAATATATCTCTGAAAAAATCTTTTGCACATCACTATCAATGGTCCTTCCACATGCTTTCGCCACAATAGACATAACGAGACATGCTGGATATCATTGCGCTTCAGATGAGTCAATTTTTCAGTCTAAAGAGTAACAAATTATAACCAGACAGAAAAGAACAAGCTATAACCATTATGAGAACAACATCCTAAGTGGTCTTTTGATCTAAACAATGATGGGGGAATAACTTCTCAGATAAAGGAGGGCCATATTGGGGAAGAAAGCCGTTATATGATTAAGTGGAGAACGAGTCTGGAAAAATCATGGGTTCTTCAATGGTCATCGAATTATAGGATGCATGCTTAAACAGTGAAACTTCAAATCCATTAGCAAGGCTAACAATTGACAAGTCTAATGACATCCTCATTTAGTCTGGATGTTTCTCCCGAAGGAATGAAAAGACCGTAACCAACAAAACTTCACGTAGGTGATGGTTGATGACTTCATTGTCAGTCTTACCTGATGAATGCAAATGTTACTCCGTGTAACAAGAGAAGCTGCTTGCAATTCCATAAGACCAGCCCATGTGCCATCATTGTCCATGGTTCTGCAGTACTCCTCAAATGGCGCATCATCCTCAATAAATGGTTCAAACATTTCACGATTTTTCTGTCATTAACAATTCCCATCTTAGATGCATATATCAGGTCCATTCTTCAGACGAGGATTTTATTTCCTTAAACACATTACTATGAGAAAAAACCAATGAAAATAAAGGATTCTGTTGAAACTTGAAACAAGCAAGACTATCAATTTATGCCATTGCAAAACATTAAAGTTTTATTCTACATTAGTATCAATTCTCTAATTGTTTATTTTCTCAATATCTCCTCCAAAAATATGTCGGTTTGCATAATAATGGCACCCTAAAGTAGCAACCGCACATTCCTGTAGGCTAGAACAATGTGGGTAACTATAAAGTCCAGCTTCCTCCTGCACCTGTCAGTTTAGGCCAAGATACACCATCCAAATCACGGTTAACACTCAGAAGGTTTTCCTCTCTAGTAAAATAAGAATGTCAAATTGCTCAGGTGATCCTTGTGTTGTTATAGCTCTATGCAACTGTGACTGTGAGCTGAATATCACCAGGAATAACCATTGGCAGCAGAAATGTATGCTTCAATGTATAATACACATTTTAACTTGGTTTTTTCTTCCAAAGGCATGCTATTTCAGTGTCTATATACGTGTGAGATCCATCAATACTTACAGAAAAAGTTCAAGAACAAAATGCACCGAATAAAGTTTAGATTTGGATCACTGAGGACTAATACAAATGAGGACGACATCACCATGTAAAAAAACCCTGCAAACATAATTCCTACAGTTTGAAAAAGAGAAATCTGCACTCCACATACCAATATGTACTGAACAACCATGCTCCGGTACTTCCCATGTTCATCTTCATTGCCTTGCAACTGATCTGCAAGGGCCCTGATTAACAAGAGTGGACAACTATGAAAATTCCAACCACAGCAAAGGCGTTTCTATAAACAAAAGCTCTACACAAGGCTGTAAGATTACCTGGAGGATGGATAAATCAAATATGTGGAATGAAAACAGGAATGAGGAACATGGTTTGTTTTTCTAGGCGTTGTACAATTGCGATACAGTAGTAATAGAATTTTACAAAGTTACTTAGTTGGATATTGGAAGAGTCAATCCAATATCCTCGAGACTAAGTTAAAAGAGCTACATTCCCCGAAAAATAGAGCTCTTCTTCGTAATAAATTATACGAAATGCAATAATTTTTCCAACAGCTAGTAGGTCGATGATAGTGTTCCAGAACCAGTGTACCATAAAATGCACCGTGTGTTGTGTTCTGACGACAGAGCGGTAATGCAATGAGCATACCAAAAATCTTCCAAAACAGAGAGGAATACTGTTATCTAACAAAACAAATCAAACCCTGGAAACATTCAACAAAATCATGAACAATACGGTGATCTTTTTCTAACAAGGAACACAGACCTGAAAAAGCAATTACCATCTGCAGTCACCTGGACAATTTTCAGGCCCAAAGCATCAAGCTGAGCTCGGAACTGCGTGTTATCCGCTTGCTTCCCCTGCTTTTTGACCTGTTCATCAACGCATACCACATTCACGTCCACTCAGATTCTGAAAACAACCACCGACGAATACTCCAACCAAGAACTTAGCCGAAAACACCTCCACGAAAGCTCAATTTCAGAGGCCTCGCCGCAACAAACAGATTATCACAGCAATTGAAACTTTCGAATTTCTTCGGAGACAAGATACGCCGCCTCATCGAAGAGCAAGCAATAGTCACGAGTGCCTAAGTAGATGGAAATTGCAACCATAAGTAGCGAAGGAAATCAGTTACGTGAGGCTGTTTCTTGGCGTTGGACTTGTGGTGCTGCTTCTGCACCATCGCTGCGGAGAAAAGACGATCAATGCCGCCGGCGATGATCGGGCGAGGTCGAGATTTGCCGCCGGGAGACGGCGCTCGAACACCAGAGAGTCGCGGCGATTCGAACCGGAGCGAGGATCGGCCAGCGAAGAAGATGGAGACGAATGCCGTATGGGCCATGGGCTTTCCCGTTAGGAGTTCAATTTGTTCTTCTTGAAAAAGGTAAGGATGGAGCAGAAACGAAAGAGGAAGAAGAAGAGAGAGAGAGAGGGGATCGGTTCGGAGGGGTGGAGCCGGAGGTGTTTCGAAGAGAAATCTGAAACCGAGAGGAGAGAATTCTTTCGGCTTGTCGAAGGTCCGCCTCGATCACCCTCGTGACCTTCCGGCGTCGCCGTTCGTCGCCGTCGTTCGTCGCAGCAAGCTCTCGAACCTAAAGGCAGTATTCCGAACTGCACATGAACTGTTCGACGGAATGTCTCGATGAAAAATCGAATTCAATATCAGCGAGATGCTCGAAATGTTAATTTGTGTGCTCTATTCGTTATGAAATCATTAAAACGAGACCGAATCGGCGTTTTCTTTGAGTTTTTGGTGGCATATTTCTCATTGTCCGAGTCTGGCCGTGAACGCTTCGCCGGAGATGCCATTCCTTTAGCCGAAGAAGCCCACGGTTAGAGGCTGCCGTAGTTAGTTTCCCATCCACTCCATATGTGTGCCTGTTTCTCTTAGAATGGATGCAGTTTTATATTACGTGTTTCAGTGACATTTGACAGAATAAAGTGAAAGAATGAATTTCTGTATATTTCAGTGTGTGTAATACTGATGATACAAGAGCCTATTTATAGGCTAGTCTAGGCAACTATCTAAAGCAATAGAATATTACAATATCATAATCAAATCAATTATAATCGATATGAAATCAATTATAAATCAACTAGGAAAATAAATATCTCTAACATCCTAAGATATCTCTAACATCCCCCCTCAAACTCAAGGTGAGATAGAAGAGGTCAACTGGAGTTTGGATAAAAGATCTTTAAAACGCCCGGTGGATGCGCCTTCGTGAAAACATCAGCTATCTGATCAATTGAAGAGATGGGAACAAGACGAACATCGCCACGAAGCACATAAAAGCGTATGAAATGACAATCTATTTCAATATGTTTGGTACGCTCATGAAAGACATCATTATAAGCTATTTGGATGGCACTTCGGTTATCACAATGAATGATCGTTCCACCGTTATGACGAACTCCCATGTCTTCTAGCAACCACCGTAACCATAATAATTCCGAAGTTGTATCGGCAAGGGCACGGTATTCCGCTTCCATACTCGATCGAGCAATAGTAGTCTGTTTCTTACTTCGCCAGGAAATAAGGGACTTCCCTAAGAAAAAGCAATAGCCTGTAGTAGAGCGACGATCAAGAGGATCACCAACCCAATCAGCATTAGAATAAGCTGTTAACTCCAAGGATGAGTTAGCAGAAAAGTGAAGACCATGAAATAAGGTACCCTTGATATAGCGAAGAATCCGAAGAACAACAACAAAGTGAGTCATCTGTGGCGCAATCATGAATTGACTCACAATGTGAACAGCATAGGCAATGTCAGGGCGAGTAACAATGAGATAAACCAAACTGCCAACTAACTGTCGATAAAGTGTAGGGTTTGGAAGAGAAGTCCCATCTTTTTCATCAAATTTGACATTATTCTCAATGGGAGTGGTAGCAATCTTGTTATCGATAAAGTCCAAAATCGAGAAAAAGATCGAGTGGCATATTTCGCTTGAGAAAGATAATAGCCGGAGGAATCGAAGCAACCTCCAACCCTAAAAATAAGCCGAGCCGTCCAAGATTTTTTATTTCAAACTGTTGACTCAAATACAGCTGTAGTTTTGTAATGCCTTCGTGATCATCGCCGCAATAATCATGTCATCCACATATAATAGTAGCGAGAATACTCCCACGAGATGTGCGTTGAACAGATAAAGCGTTATCATAGGGACCGTATACAAATCCAAGGCGTTCCATAGTATAACTAAACTTAGAATACCACGCACGAGGAGCCCGTTTTAGTCCATATAATGCTCGACGTAGAAGACACACTTTACCAAGAGTATGAGTATATCCAGGAGGTGGCTCCATATATACTTCTTCGAGATCTCCATTAAGGAATGCATTTTTGACATCCATTTGAAATAGAGGCCATTGCTTAATAGCAAAGAACAAAGAAGAAGGCTACGAACAGAAGTAAGACGTGCAACTGGAGCAAACGTCTCGTCATAATCTCGTCATAATCAATGCCATACTCCTAGGTAAAGCCTTTTGCTACTAGTCGAGCTTTATAACGTTCCACTGTACCATCTGCCTTAGTTTTGATTTTGTACACCCATTTATAGCCTATAGTCGACTTGTTAGGAGGCAAATCAACCAAATCCCAAGTATGAGAGTGTTCTAATGCTTGCAACTCATCCGCCATTGCTTGTTGCCAAAGAGGATTAGTACGAGCTTCTCTATATGTGCGAGGCTCGTGAAAAGAGGCAATTGTGGAATAACAATGAAAATCACGAAGCCGAACGAAGGTTGACTTACACGGGTGGAGCGACGAACGAAGAAGGAACTTCCAAAGTTGGATCCATGGATGGCACGTACATATCGAGAGCCGCTGAAGTGGGATTTCCCGAGAGATACCGCATCAAGATTTGGAGAGGACAATTCGACAAAGGAAGATGTAGGAGTGGCATCTTCAGGGAACAGTTCAACAGAAGGATTTGTGAAGAAACGAACATTTGGAATAGTGAGAGAGGATGCAAAAGAATGTAAAGATGAGAACATTTTATGTTCGCAGAAGGTAACATGGCGAGACACACGAAGTCGATTGGATATAGGGTCCCAACATCTACACCCTTTATGCTCAATGCCATAGCCAAGGAAACAACATAAATGAGCAGGAGGTTCTAACTTCGTGCGTTCATTTGGAAGAAGATGCACAAAACATGCACTACCAAAAACTCGAAGTAGACTATAATTAGGGATACTTTGTCATACAAGCACTCATATGGAGAAGTGTTACCTATAATAGGTGACAGAATATGATTAATAGTGTAGACAAATATGACAGGCCTCCCCCCAAAATTGTTCTCGACAAGATGCTTTGAGATTAAAAGAGTGCGTACGGTATCTAAGATATGCCTGTGTTTACGCTCTGCTGGACCATTTTGTTGGGAAGTTCCTGGACAAGAACGATGAATAATAATACCGTTCTGAGAAAGAATTTTAAGAAACTCTCTATCCTTATATTCCATGGCATTATCAGTACGAAAAACCTTGATATCTCGAGAAAATTGTGTTTTGATCATGGCAACAAAATTGCCATAGATATGGGTAAGTTCGATCGATTTTTCATGAGATAAAGCCATGTATAACGCGAATAGTCATCAACAAAAATCACAAAATAACGAGAGCCTCCCATAGTGGGAGTAGGAGATGGTCCCCAAATATCCGAATGAATTAGATCAAAGGGAGCATAAGACACGGATTCACTACTATTGAACGGTAAAGCATGATGTTTTCCTAACTTACAAGATAGACAATCAAAGGTTTTATTGTCAACGAACCTAGATGACCACTTGAAAGCAAATGACTTAGACGAGAAAAAGAAAGATGACCTAAACAAGAATGCCAAGTTTCGGATGAAACGTGTGGCAAAGACAACCATGAAGGAGTTGGGAAGCTTTAAGGAAACAAGCTCAAACAACCGTCCCACTTTACGGCCTGTCCCAATTGTCTGTCTCGTCCGTGGATCCTGCACACGACAACCATTCGAAGAGAAATGAACATCAAAACCAAGCTCACATAGCTGACCCACAGATATCAAAGTTTAAAGAGAGATTGGGAACCATAAAAAGTATCAGGTAAGGACAATGTGGGCGTTGAAACGTTTCCTGTATGACTAACTATCATTTGAGAGTTATCAACAGTGTGAATAATAGGTGCTTGTGAGTTATATGATTTTGACTTGAATAAATTGGAATGAGAATTCATGTGATTACAACACGCAGAATCAATGAACCATGAATCATGAGTACCTGGAGTGACTAATAGAGTAGAAGAACTAGAGGTACCGATTTCTTGAAGAATGGAACGAACTGTGGATCGAAGATCATCTAAAGATAGCGTGACAGACGAGCTAGTAGAAGAATCCTCTATGACAGAAACAGCAGTGGATGGGCGGCGTGCAGCTGCACCTCGAAAACGGGATCGGTTGTTTGTTCCCATAGGTTGCTTGGATTGCATTTGATAGCAGTTTGATGCACGATGACCAGGTCGACGACAATGCGTACAATAAGGTTTGCGCCATGAGGATGAGCCAGAAGTAGCAAGCACTGCATCTATAGGAGTGGAAACCAGTGGAGTAGCACGTTGTGCCTTTAAAGTCGCAAGGCGAGTTTCCTCCGTTAGTAACTCAGAAACAACTACCTCAAGATGAGGTAAAGGATCCCTATGCAAAAGTGAGGCTCGTACAGGTTCATACTCATCATTTATAGCCATCAGAAATTGCATAACCCGCATACGATCACGATATTCAGCAAACTTACGAGCATCAATAGTCGAATCCCATGTTGGTTCAGATAAAGCTAGATGGTTCTAGATAGCATGCATTGAAGAAAGAAAGTCATTAATAGACTGACCTGTCTCTTGACGCATGCGATGTAAGTTCCCTAACAGTTGATATTGATGAGCAATGTCTGATGTGGAATAACGACCAGCAAGAAGATCCTAGGCTTCCTTTGCTGTATTTAGACAACCAAACTGAAGTTTGATGGATGGAATCGAAGTATTTCGAAACCACGTAAGTATATGGTGATTCTTGCTCTCCCACTCTTCCAATCGTCCAGCAAATGTATCGTCATCTTCTTCGACGGCCTGAGAAGGCTCGTGAAGATTTCCAATGACATAACGCCAAAGCTTACGTCCCCTTAGAAAACTAGACATTTCTTGAGCCCATAAAATATAATTTGATCCATTTAGGATGGTCTGAATTGGCATTGAGACTTCTAACTTGTCCATGATAGGCGATATACTAGTAAACTCAATCAATTCTTTGATGAATTTGAGAAAAACTAATATTTGTAGAGCTGATATGAAGAAAATAAGGCCGAAAATAGACTTAGAACGATGAAATACCTCAAGAACCGGCCTAGAAATGCCAAGAACCGGTCAGAAATTGGCTGAACCGGCCGAAAAACACTGCGAACCGGTTGGAATCTGACTAAACCGGTCGAAATCTGGTTGAACCGGTCGAAAACACCTTAAAATCGCTCGAAAACTGCACGAACCGGACAGATAAAGGAGCTAACTGGTCAGGAAATGACCAAACCGGTCGAAAAACTCCGAGAACCGGTTGGAAAATAGCTAAACCGGTCGAAAAACGCTGCGAACCGGTCGGGTCAACGCCGGTCAATGACAATCGGCGACGAGATGACGTGGGCTGACGTTACTAATATGCGCGCAGAGGGTTGACCGGCGCGTGAGGGCACGTGGCTGACTCCCCAGCGTCGTGGGCGCGTGGATCTCACGGGCAGAGGCTTTGGACGGCGCGTGAGGGTGCGTGGAGTACTTTCCGGTGACGTTCGTTGCTGTTCTGGACTCGTTTGGGAATGTAGAACCTGTATATGTGGTTTTTGATTAAAAAATTCTAAGAATTGTTTTCGAAATTTCCACCTGCAGTCGACGGCGTCGGTGGTCGTCAGTAGTCCTGTAGCACGACTGACGTGTGGCTTCTCTCCGTGGTAGATCAAGATGCTGCGACAATGGCGACCACTCTCTCAGACAAAACCTCGCTCTAATACCATGACAGAATAAAGTGGAAGAATGAATTTCTCAGTATATTTCGGTGTGTAATACGATGATACAAGAGCCTATTTATAGGCTAGTCTCTGGGCAACTATCTAAAGCAATAGAATATTACAATATCATAATCAAATCAATTATAATCGATATGAAATCAATTATAAATCAATTAGGAAAATAAATATCTCTAAGATCCTAAAATATCTCTAACAACATTAAAGTCGCCGTTGAGGTTCGGTTATGGCCCGCGAGAGTGACGACCGGCGACCAAGTGATGGCCGGCGGTGACTGGCGTTGTCGGACTGAACGACCGACGCCGGGTGGTGGCTGGGCGGTGGCCTGAGCGCCGGCGAGGGCTCATCGGACAATGGTGGGATTAGGTTGAAAAGGAGGTCGCAGGGAAGAAGTCGTTCGCAGGAAGAAGGTGATGAACAGTGGAAGGGAAGAGAAAGGGAAAATAGAAAAAGAATAATAAAAAAAGGGAGAGAAAAAAATAAATAAAAAGGAGAAAATTAGATAAGAAGAGAGGAAGGAAGCGTGAATGGGCCGTGTGGATTTAGTGCTTCTTAATTTCAACGCAATGGGCTTAGTGATTTCTAATCGAATGGGCTTGTTTTGAATAAGCTCATTCGTGTCCATGGCCCAGGCTTGCTAGACCAGAGCCAGCCCGAAATCCTTGTTTGAATTCAAAAATATAAAAAATCAAAAAATAACAATAAACTAAAATAGTCATTAAAAAATAAAAAATCCAGAAAATTCGTAAAAATTTAAAAAATTCATAAAGTATTTGAAAATAACGCATAATGTATTTACTGTTAAAATTCTTCTCATTCATGACACAAAATGGTTGAAGATAACCACAAGACAGACCTTAAATACACGGCTAACAATTATATCAATTATTGTAAATCGGAACTTTATCAAAGTATTTAATAAGAAAGTCTATTATTCTAGACAATAAGTTAGTGGCTTAGGTACACTTATCTCATGGAAGGGACCTAGGTTTGGTGTATTGGCTTTTACAGACTACCTTCTCAATGACAATGAAGACACAGGTTGACCAGCTCGTCCGACAACAGTGCATGATTGGGAAAGTTCACTCATGGGGCTAGGCATCGGCAGAACATTACGGCGTAGGTCAAGCCACAAATGCTTTTATTGCATTAAAGTTCTCGTAATGTCTACATTCGCCCATATTATTTAGCAATTGTGCCCTCCCATATGTTCGATCACCATTTAAATGCAAATGGGGCTCACAAGGCATGCCTTGCTATCTTGCAAAAGTAGCAAATGTTTTTCAATTCTTACATGGAATAAATCAATCTGCACATCTAAGTTTTATTAGCTTAACAGATCTCTTAACTACCTACATAATTAGAACAGCATCACCATGTAAGATGCAATGCTTGTTAAGCTGGTAGATAAAGAAGTAACAACTTTTTATTTCCCCATTTACTAATAAGGTACCAGCCTTCGAAGATACAGGATAGCCCGGTACTAACATCCGCTCTATGTTGTTGCTAATAGGGAATGAAAAGATTTATATTTGAGGCAAGCCAAGAAAAATAGTATGTAACCTCAAAAATTGCTCCAGAGAGAAGTTCGAGTTATAGACTACTTTTAGCATCAGTTCTCTGCTCAAAATTTGACTCTCCCCGCTCCCTCGTGGATGCAATGATGAAGTCACAAGATTGTTGTGATTCTTGAGGACTGGACAAGCCACATTTGACACAATGCAATTCCACAAAAATATTGAGAAAAATTTAGAATTTAAATCGTGGGATAATTGGAAAATCCACTACTAAAACTTCATAGATGCTCATGATATCTACAATTATCCATCACTTATAATCTTTGGAGACTATAATTCGTAAATGACATTATGATGATATAACAACCACCGACAACTGACAAAAGATCTACAAGGCAATTTTATTATTTTTTTTGCCTAATTAACCAAACATAACAATCAAAAGTTGTTTAATGTTAGAATCCTGCACCAATTTGAATGGAGGAGCTAGCATATGTAATATCTATGTCATCTCCAACTACAAATGGATTGCTTTCGGATCCTTGTAGATGAAGCTTAGGTGCATTTTGGATCTAGACATCTTTCATTAATTACAAGAAGTCGTGTGCACAAATGCTTAGTGCATTTCTCGTCAAAGAAATAAAGGGGAAAAGAATGACATCTTCAGAGGAACCCCAATCTACAATTAAAGCAAAACCAATACTTTGGAAGGGAATTTAAAAATTAAACCATCGCTTGACAAATTCATGTGAACATCTCTTTTATATTCATGAAAAGATTTAGCCTTGGGACAGCAATAGTTGAATCTCCTTATCTTCTTCCCCCTTTGGTTGCTGACCAAACTCACCTACGCCAATGCCAACAAATCTACCAGGGTAGGTATTATGCGCATGCACATCAATTATGTTTACAAAGAATCTCCAAATTACAATTGCCTATATAAAATGCATCAAATGGGTAGACTATTCAAGAAAAGTAACACTGTTGAAAAATTTGTACCTGTAGATCTTTCTAAATTTGACAACAGTTGGAAAATTAGAAAGTGCCAAAGACCAACGTATAGATGCATGCATCAAATAAATGCTAATATAGATAGAAATATTTTTGTCTAATCTGATCAAATATATGAAATTCAATAGATGATGGTGCACATACATTCGCGAAAGATCAGACCCAAAGAGCCCCCGTATCAGGTGGCCCTCCATCAGATCCAGCAGAAAGTGCATATGTGTCAGACCCTCTCTTGCCTCGCTTCTTTTCCTTTCTACTTTTTCTGGATTCAAGTGCTTGATCATTGCAAAACAACATTTAGACATTAAAAAAAAAAAAAGGAGAAATCTTCACTACTGTCTTTGAGAAACAAAGAAAGTCTATTATACTGGACGCTGAGTTAATGGCTAGGTACACTTATCTGATGGAAGGGAGCTAGGTTTGGTCTACTAGCTTTCAAACCTAGAGGTGGTATTCCGAACTACACATGAACTATTCGATGGAATGTCTCGATGAAAAATCGAATTCAATTTTTGCGAGATGCATGTTATTTTTTTGTACTCTATTCGTTATGAAATCATTAAAACCAAGACTAAATTGGCGTTTTCTTTTATTTTTGCTGGCATATTTCTCATCGTCCGAGTCGGGTCGTAAATGCTTCTCCGGAGATGCCATTCCTTTAGCCGGAGAAGCCCGCAGATCGAAATTATTTTTGTAACTGACAGTATTCGGTATTTGTGGATCGTAATTATTTTTCGAACTATGTAAGTCTCGTGCAGTCCTCGTGATCATTACAGTGCTTGTAGTTAATAACCTTCTCTTAAGATTAGTAACTTAATTGTAGAGTTCATATCTTGATGATCCTATCACTCAGTAATTATCCAATAGCACAATAAATTCCTTCAACGACTCGTAAGTGATGGTATCTATATTTGGACTAGTAAATCATATCGATGATGGCACCTCATGTAAAGTCCTTGTAACTTTAGGTGACAATGTTAGTGACATTTGTCCAAGGAGAGGTGATTTCCTCAAAGTTCTCATGAGTTTGGGACTTTTAGCAGTGAAAAACTTTTCGAGAAATCACAAACAATTGGAAGTTCTCTCAAAATTTTCTAATCTGATATCCTTAGTACATTTACTTCAACAATCACGCTATCAACGAGTAATTATCGTTATATTTCATGATTTTCCTTAACAGTGCAACTCCAAGATTGCTTGTAATACGTAAACTTTCCTAAGGATTGAGCTGATCTAATAGCTCATATGTTTTCCCATTCTAATCACACAAAGATATTTCTTGATGGGCACTCTTGCAAAAATTGAATTCACCAAGCGTGACTATCCCTTGTTTGAGAATAATATTTTGTGTCACTGCTGATGTTGACTATTATGCTAACATGATGTAACCGATCATTTTTGTTTATGTTTGCCAGAGATAAATACCAAGGTTGGCTACTTCAATGCAACTCCTACGAGAAGGTAAAACAAAAAGGGGAGGACATCTCTGTTAATTGGTCTTTTCTATCATTTGGTCTTTATCCAAAAAAAAAAGTGTTTTGATTTGACCACATAAAGAAATACAACAGTGGAGGTCTAAATTCCCTTTTTTATGATCATACGAAAGGTGTTCGTCTTTTGTCGTACAATGACCATCATTCTTCTAAGCCGCAGAGAGACAAAGGTTTATACAGACGCTTCTCGGATCAGCCGTAATGAGCTCTCGTTTTTGTCATGCACCAGAGAATGAACATATGGTGATTTTGTGACATGAGTTTTACGTCAAATTGAGTAATTTTATCTGTAAATAATATGATTTTGGGGTAATCTACATTTGAAAAATACTCAAGCATGGGAGCAATTATAACTCTTTAATTTTTTAATTGATTATTGAATTATTTGTCACTAACTCTCCCCATAAAATAAGTACTAATACTTGGATCAGTCCACATAATTGTTTAGTTTTATTTATTATTTTTTGTAATTTCTTTTTTGATTTCACATTGATTTAATTGTAAAGTCCAATTATTTTGGCATTAATTTACAACAACTCGCATCAAGGAATTTACAAACTTTAACATAAAATTGTAATTGGCTTTAACATTCTCAAATTACTTCAAGATGTAATTCACGAAGAAGCCATATCTTGGATACTATTCACAAAGAAGACTCACTTCTAATATAGGAAAAAAAAAATTATGTAGAAAACTTTCAAACTATGAAACGTATTCAAATTAGGAAAGTTTCTTTTATAGGCTCAAACTCAAGACATACTATTAATAATTTAGTTCCTTTGGGAAAAAATTGTTGTCCGAGGTATTATTAGAAAAAAAAAATGAAATCGTCGACAATGTTCGTAAGTTAAGTTACATGGACTAGAGGACTATGCATAGGAGATCTTCCTTGATGTTGCCTATCTCTTCAAGGAGCAATCCACAAAATACATTATGAAAGTTCTTGGCGGTTGCAACTTTAGGAGTAGAAGTTCTTGTTGACAAGTCCTTGACAATTGAAGATGAAGGACACTACACATACGTGACTTGATTCATTTGATGGGCATTGATATTGTTATACAAAAGTCTTATGATAATACTAAAAAATGCAGCTGAATGCCTTTGTAATGATGTTAATTATTTGTCTAGGGATGGTAAGATTTGGTGGTATAGACACTAATATTGCTCTCTTATTCTTCGACTTTATATATTTATTTGTTGACACTTAAATTTTGGATAAATATTTAAGTTTAAATTGCACAAAAAGTTACAAATCAATTTAGCCCTAACAAAAAAGGATTTTCACATCACATGGACATTAATATTTGCATCAATGAAGTTTTACTTTTATTTTATTTTCCCTTATTGCATTTTTTGGACAAACAGAAAAAGTTTCAAAAAATTTCAAAAGTGACTATTAAATTAATAAAAAAAAATAGCGAAATGGCTTGGGGCTGGGCCTGACCCCAGGGCCTTTTCTTTTTTCCTTCACCCAGGGCTGGGCCCATTTCCGCTCATTCTTCCCCCCAGGCCCGGCCCCTCCGCCTACTCCCCCTCCACCTCCTTCCCTCTCCTTCTTCTTCCTCACGCTGCAGACGAGACGCGCGCAGGACGACCTACGTACGGCAGAGAGAGGAGGGTAGACCGGCGACGGATTGGACGGCGAGGGGACGCCGGTTCGGCCAGGAGGAGGCCCGGTCGCCGCGCCAAGGACCGGCGGTCCGAACACCTCCGTCGACCGGCCTCCTCGCCTATAAGTAGAGGGCCGCGAGCTCAGTTGAAAGAGGGGGTGGAAGAGAGAATCGGGAGAAGGGGGAAGGTCGAGAAAGAGGGGGAGCTTTTCAGAGAGAAAAACCGAGCGAGATTCGAGAGAGATCCGCTAGAGAGAGAGAGAGAGAGAGAGAGAGAGAGTGGATGGTAGGGGAGAGTCGCCGGCCGCCGTCACGCCTCGTTCGCGTGGAAGCCGCGGTAGGTTCCGTTCGGGTTTGTCTCGTTTTTCTTCAATTTGGGGCCGGTTTCCCGAGGATTCCGGCTCGGAGACGAGCGAAGCGGACGGACGTAGCCCGATGGATCGAGCTTGTCCACCGTCCGACGCCGCCGACCCGGGTAGGGCTTCTTCATCCGAGCGCACGTCGTACCCCGTTTTTGTGCCCTGTATCGGGCCCCGTCTGCCGAGCCGCCGTGGTTCGGGTCGTGTGAGCTTCCGGCCTCATCTAGGGCGGGCTGCGGTTGCAAGGCCTCGGGCGTCGTTTGTTTTGAATCCCGGCTTGAACTCGGGCTCGTTGTTCTCGTTTCTAACCCCCATTTGCCGATGCACCCTATATATGTTGGATGAAATGCCTAACTGAAACGTATGCATTTGTTCGTGGATCCCCGTCCGTTTCTGGTGTTCGAAGTTTGTCAAAAGCATCACGGTAGATTTCCGCCGCTGTCCTTCGCGTTGTGCGTTCTTGCTCCGCGGTATCTTTCACTACAGGGCACGATTCCGCGGATGACCGGTCTCTGCGGCTGGCGAAGACGAGGGGCGATGGTCGTTGTGGCCACGAATGTCCGCCGCGCGATGACTGGCCGCGGCTTGTGCTGTGCGTGCCTAAACTATCTTGATTAGAGCTCGAGTCTTTTTAACGGTCTGCATCCGCTGTTGTTCTTGGCCCTCGGGGAGAACTTGAAGCAAGAATGCTTCTGCGAGGTCGCAAGGGCGAGAGGGGAGATGGGCGAGAGACGTGCGGGGTGAAGAGAAGGGAATAAAAAGAACAAGAAAAGGAAACAAAAGGGGGAGTGGCAACATGATTATAGAATTAAAAAAAAAAAGGGTCTTTGTATTGTCTCTTGCTCAATAAAGTACAAAAAGTGGGGACTCTCTAATTTAGTCCGACCACACTGCAGAGAACAGGACAAGAGAGAGGGAAGGAGAAAGAAAGTAAAAGTAGAAAATTCAAAAATTTGAGAGGACAAATGGGGGCGGGCGCTTCTCCGGCCATCCGGAGGCGTGACCCAGGTCGGCCGGGCCGGATCCGAATCGGGCACTCGCGGTCTGGCCGACCAGGTCAGTTTATATTACATTGTTATTTTAATTTCTTTTTTAAAATTATGGAAAGGCCTAAAAATGGTTTCGAATATATTTCTTCCAAAATTGCATAAAAATCCTTCAAAAAAAAATCATCAAATCTCAAAATTTAAACAAAATTAGGTCGCGGAAGGGCAATAGTTGATTAATTAGAGTAATCAAATTCTGGATTCTAATTTATTAATTTCTCTAGTTGCAGAAGTAAATTATTTCTTCTAATGTTTTACTTAAGCTTCTAATCTACCTATCACAATGATTAATGGTGACTCATAAATGAAAATGATTTGTTGGTCTTCGGACCATAAGTCGCGAATTGGTGTATATGGGAGAGTACAGACTAAGCCAAGTTTATTTGACCTCTCTTATGTTTCAATATCAAAATCTGAACTTTTTTTATCCGACGACAAGTTTTTTTATTGAAATCTTTAAAAGTCTTTCTTTTTCCACTAACTTTTTCTATATGTGTCTGTGTAGTGTATATTTTATCAACAATTTCTTTCCATTAAGTACTTCTAATTTAGTGGTTTTGCTCAATTTTTCAAATATAAATTTTGTGCATACACCTAACATGTGTGCATATAGTACTATATATGTAAAAAGTCCCTTAAATTTTTCTCTTTTGGTGCCTAATATGAGACATACTTTTTGGTCCTTCGATTTTCCTATCATGTTTGTCGATCCCATTGACGTCAAATTGTGTTGAATGAACAAATTAGGAAAAAGGTTGTTTAATCTTAGTGAGGTAGAAAACCCCATTGCGAAGGATAGGAAGGACAAGGACGAGATTAAATAACCCAGGTCTCCCTTAACCAAATCATCATCTTGGTAAAGCCACTCCAAGGATACCGTACTCCCTGGATCACTAATGAACTCTAGGAATCTCTTTTTGTCTGAAATCACAAGAGAGGATCAAGAGAACATATTATATACCTATTATGGAAATCACACGAGAGGATCTTGAAATCTTCCAATACAGATACGGATACTTTCAATGTCCTTCTCCCTCTATTGGAAAAGACTGTTTTCAAAGGCCAATTCCATGAAGTTCTTGATCTTCATGATGTAGTGATAGATCAGCAACACTAAAATTACGTACTTTTTATGAAGCTCACTTTGATAATTGCTTGATTTCCTTTCCTCTTTCTTTGGACTCTTCCTCACATCCTCACATAACTGATTGATTCCTCCCGTAATTGCCCAATTTCCTTAGCTATTTCTTCGACATCTCCACTAAATAAATGCTTATTGGGTTATTAAAGGACCCAAAGGATTGGAAAAATGAGTTTTCAGTAGTTTGACTCATTGAATTGTCACATGCAAACTAATTTTTTAAAAATGATTAATCAACCACCACTTCCTAATAAGTGATGACTAGAAGTGATTCCCGACCTTCCACCGCCTCTACATAAGATTCCGTATGTTAGCTTAAATTGATGCGATAAATTAGTTCTCAAAGGATTGATCATGGCTCGTGGGTTACCATGTGAGATTTACTCTCTCTCTCTCTCTCTCTCTCTCTCTCTCTCTCTCTCTCTTTATGTGGGCTAGGGTGAGACCAACCCCGGACCGGTCCAACCCCGCCGCCTTAGTTCGGTTCCTAGGGAGATTAGGTCGGTCCTTGGTCTTGGAATTCCTAGACCAGCACTGTGTGGGTCGGTCCTCGGTCTTGAGAGTTCCGGGTTGGTCCAACCCGAATCAACCTTGACTATATATTTATATATATAATTATTTTTTGGTAAAAAATATATTTAATTTTTTATATATAGAAAAAACCTTAAAATAAATTGCATCAACAACATTAAATGGCTTTTTAGTGAGGAATTCAAGTAATTTTACATTTTTCTTTAACAACTTAGGTTTTTAATGTCTTTTACGGTGTCAATAGTCATAATTTACGAAGTAGGAAAATATTTTTGTGAGAAGTCCTCACTACGTTCAAAAATACACCTTATGGCATCCTCCTTAAGTATTCGTTCTCTTATATCTTATTTGTCCTCTTAGTCTTCAATTTTCTAAAATCGAAAGAAACAATTTATCCGCTCGCCACTCGACACTCGCCTCGCTCGCTTTGGGTCACTCGTGCCGCTCGCCGCTCGATGCTTGCTTGGCTTGTTGCTCCCTGCTCGATATTCGATGCTCATTCTGTTCGACGCTCACCCCATTTGACTCTCATCACTTGCCTTTCTTAACTGACCTTGCTCATCATCGAATCCATTGGGTCGATACGATCCCCGGTTGCTCTTTCAAGGAGTACAAAAAATGAAACAAAAAATTATTGGTTGGTCCTAGGTTGACTATGAAACCGGACCGAACCCATTGGGTTAGTCCGGTTTTCAATCAATTTTTTAAGAAGTACAAAAAATGAAATAAAAAATTATCGATTAGTCCCGAGTTGACCCTGGAACCAGACCAAACCCATTGGGTAGGTCTAGTCCTCGGTTCCTAGCTCAATAGGGTTAATCCTCGGTCCCGAAAATCGAGGACTAGCATTGTGCGGGTTGGTCCTAGGGTTAGGGGTGGCCGGCCCAACCCGGACCATGCTCACCCCTAATGTGGGCAACTAGTTGCAAATCTCTAAGTAGAATTCCCTCCAACTTATGTGACGCTGAGATTGTTGAGGTTAGACTCCCTCCCTCCCTCCCTCCCCCTCTCTCTCTCTCTCTCTCTCTCTCTCTCTCTCTCTCTCTCTCTCTCTCTCTCTCTCTCTCTAATATGGAGTCATGTACATGTTGGCTGCATTGAGTGTTTTTATATTATAAAGGGCTGAAAATCCTGAATTAGTGAACCTACTCGTAGGCAGCCCAGTTGGTTACGGCTTGGTCGACCTTGAGGTCTTGGCTTCGATTCCCCAACTAGTTGATTGCAACTTAAGTGGGGACCCATGGGTGGTAGGGTCCCGTGCTAGTCCCCCTCAAGGTATAGTCACCGGTCTTCACTAACTGGTGTCTGACGAGGGCCGTGAGCACCCGTAAGGTGTGCCAAGGTAAATCCTCAGTATAAAAAAAAAATCGTAAATTGGTGGGCTAATAAAAAAAACCAAACATATAGAAAGCGATTCTACGTGTATATGTAGTGGAGGTTCTATAAGGCAATGCAAATGATATTCCTCTTTATTTATGGAACTCTTCTTCACCGTTGAATTACAAGGATCACCTAGTGAAATACTTCAATAATACATGTTCATCCAGTTGCAAAATCTTCAATAATTCATGTCTAGCCTCCACCAATTTAGTACAAAAAAATCTTTGTAATGCTATCGCTAACTATATCTAAACTGTAGGACTACCCACTTGACTCATTGAAACTCCTCCTTTTAGTTGCTAATTTCAAAAAATTATCTAATAGTCTACATCTACGATAGACTTTCATCACGAAACATATTGCCACATTATTCTACCTGAAGGAGAGATACCAAAGTGGTTGCTTCCCGAGGGTTATATCTTTTGTGACTTCAAAGGACTAGTATAGAAGATTCTAGCAGTGGCATGCTGTGTTGTATTTCAAGCAAAGGGTGATCTCCACTTTATGTTTACGGGATCCATTAATTGCAAAGAGAAGGTAAACACCAAGTATCTCGGGATGTTTGATTTTTCCTTGTCAATCGCATCATGATGTCACTAATAAATGTCATGTTCTGCACAACATGCTTAGCTACATATTGTTTACTGATTTCAATGGCGTTAGCGTATCTTTGTAATAGTCATGAGCAACGAGTACTTTTAACTGGACTCCATATCATTTTATGATAATTGCACCTACGGCTACCAGGAAAAATGTTTCGAGCATGGTTAATTTCCTAATATTGTCCGTAGATTTTTCCCATTGGTGAAATCATATAACTAGCAACCTATTAATCAGGTATACTCATGGTAATTTATCACAAGAAATGCGATAATTAATAATCAAAATTTTCATAGATTTATCACTCAAAACAAAAACTTAATGCTGAACATAGTAATTTACCGATGAAATTAATAACTCATCGACATAGTTCCATTTCTTAAAAGGTAACAAAGGGATCGCCAAAGTAAGGAATTTAGCAACTTTGAGTGGAAAGTAAATTATCATATATGGAAATTACCACTCAAAGCATAAACTTAGCAGTGAAATTAGCAACTTACCCACATAATCTGCTTACAAACTAGTTAGTTATCACTAAAATAAGGAATTTGTCATTATGGATAAAATAGAAGTTAGTAAAAATATGGTTGGATTAAGCAACTTGCCAACATAGGCCCATTTTTACTGTAGCATGTCACCAATAATTTAAGGAATTTATAAAATCCAAACTCAATGGTAAGTCACCAAGCTATTTAGAAATGTGCCATTAGAAATAAAATATCAAGATCCAAGTTAGTTTTGTTACGGAAAAATTAGTAACTCATCATACATTATGAAGGGTGCCTCGGGTGGTGGGCTTGGTGAGAGAAAAGAGAAAGTACAAGGAGTTACGAGACCTTTAGCTAGACCGTCTATTGGGTGTGGGGATTGTACGGGGTATACCGCAAGTACTACCCTCCGCTATAAGCCAATCATGTCACAGAAAAAACATAATATGGCCACATTGAATCTCACATGCCTGTTTTTACATTATTTGTTAAGGATTTCTACTCAAAAACACGTGCTAGTTCAAATCATTAAAAAATCATTAAAAAGTAATTTGTTTGAGGACAATTGGTCAGGTTCCTTAAGAAGCGAAGCCCGCGTGAAGAAGCTACGAAACTCTTGGCTTGTAATCTTATTTTGCCTCTCTCCTTGAGCGGCTGAGCCCAAAAAAAGAAAAAAATCTCAAGAGAAAAACAAACGCGTTGCGGCTAATACATATAATAAAATGAGTCTATCTATTTATTTTATTTTTTTGAAAAGAACGTATGCTATAGCCTATATGTTAAGATGGGGATTCATTTCTTTGAAATTCCACTTGCCTACAGCCCCTTTTTACTCCTTTAAAGTATCAAAGTGCTCTCTGCCTCTTTTTATGTTCTGGATCTTCAAGAATACAAGAGGAGGGTAAATAGCCAGAAATCAGCTGGATTGGACGAACAAATCCATAAGCGGGGATGAAAACAAATTTTGAGAGCACTCCGGGAGATTTTCGGACTCCTTCCTTCCCAGTCGGACATCTTCCGTCATCACTCGCGACCATTCCCTTACCATTGCCCAGAAACTCTCTGTTATCCTCTGTTTTTACATTCATTCCATCAAAGGGAGTTGAGCCTTTTGCCCAAAGCCTCTTCCATCGACACCGATCACGAGTAGCTGGCGTACTTGGAGTCCCGGTTCCAGCGTTCGATTATTGCTCATCACCGTGGATCTCTTGTTTCTGTGAAGTATTGGGAGAAGCGTTGCCTTGCCTTGTTTTGTAGGCGAAAACTCTGAAGCTGTCAAGTCCCGCTCGATCTCCATGTATCGATCTCAAGTTCGTTGATCGACGCTTACCTGAAACTCTTTGGACGAGTTTACTCGGCGAAATCGTGGTTGAAAATCCCACCTCGGCAAGGTTGGTTTTGGAACATTTCTTTCGGTCATTTCATGAGTGAAGATTTAGTTTGAAGTTGACGCTGGTGTATGTCTGGGAAGAGACCAGGATTGAAATCATTTTTTTCCTTGATGAATCAAACCCTTTGTGCAAAGAAAGAAGTATTTGGATTGTGGTGCGGTGTTACATTGAGTCTTTTTCCCGAGATGCTCACCAAGTGTTTGATGGAATGCGTGAGTCAAATCTGTGATCCTTGCCACATGTTGTTGATTGATTAGGAAGCAAAACCGACACATTCGGATTGATTTTGTTGAACGATACTGATTATGGGATGTGGTTGTTAGTCTATGCATTGTGGATTAAAATGTTTTTCCCCATTTATTACGGATCTGCTTTCCTTTCCAGGACACTTTGTGGTCTCCAAATATGTCGCCGATTATCTATTTTTGCTATGTTTTGCATCTATATGGCCCCATGATGATTGTCCTTTATGCTTGGCGAGAAACGTGGCTCGAAATCTTTGACCCATACGTTGATTAGCTTGGTGAATCTCGCGCTGGATGAGGTCCAGTTCTTCCCCTCATATCCGGCGTGTCTTTCTGCAAATCTCGGCTCATGCATCATGGTTAACGGACGATGTGGTGCTCCGGGCAACTAAAGCCAGACAACAGTGATGTTTCATTCGATGCTCGGATTCGTCGATCAACGATGAGGTTGAGTTTGTTTAATTAGTAGAGCAGAGTTTTTCGAGATATGCGCAAGGAAGATGATAGGAAGAAGACGATAGGGAAAAAAACGAAAAAAGAGGGATAAAAAACAAGAGAATTCATTGTGGGCTTAGCATTAGGGGTGAGCGTGGTTTCGGGTAGAACCGGGAACCGGAACCGCACCTGAGGAGGGTCCGGTTCCGTTCCCGGTTCTGAAGAGGCCGGTTCCGGTTCCCGGTTCCTTTTTTTGGGAACCGGAACCGGCACTGGGAACCGGAACCGGTCCGGTTAGGGCTAAAAAACCCCAAATCAGTTGAGTTAGGTTAGGGCTAAAGAAACCCCAAAAGCAAAAATTCACTCACTTCTTCCACACGACACTTTTTTTCACTCACAGTTCTCTCTCTTCGCTCATCCGTTCTCCACCTCTGCTTGACGCCACCGCTGCTCGCCCTCGACGCCACCGCCGGTAGCCCTCGACGTCACCGCTGCTCCGCTTAAGGGTTGAGGCCACCGCGCTTGCAACGCCATCGCCGGTCGCCCTCGACGTCACCGCTATTGATCTCCGCTTAAGGGTTGAGGCCACCTCCGCTCGCCCTCGACGACACCGCGGCTAACCCTTGGCTCGCCGTTTGCCCTCAACGCCACCATCGCTCACCCTCGACACCATCGCTCGCTGACCCCTGCTTGAGACGGCACCACCGCTGACCTCTGGCTCGCCGATCGCCCTCGACGCCACCGTCACTCGCCCTCGATGCCACCGCTCGTTGACCCCTGCTCAAGGCCACCTCCTCTCGCCCTCGACGGCACCGCCGCTAACCTCTGGCTCGCCGATCGCCCTCGACACCACCGTCGCTCGCCCTCGACGCCACCACTCGCTGACCCCTGCTCGAGGCCACCTCCTCTCGCCCTCGACGGCACCGCCGCTGACCTCTAGCTCGCCGATCGCCCTCGACGCCACCGTCGCTCAGGACACCATCGCTTGATTTTTGAGTAGGTGGAGATTTGCCCATCTAGCAACATTATGCACTCGTTACTTTACCGATTTCACGTTTGCAGAGTGGAACACACGCCAAACTGACTATCTTTTCATGCCTATGTAGTTAATTTGAAATGATGTATCTCATTGACTCATGGTTTATTGGAAAAATTTATATATCGGACTATTTTCCATGGGTTGGGTAATTTGCCAAGCCAATCTTGGGTGGTTTTTTTTTTGGGGGGGGGGGGGGTTGGTGTCATAGAAGTTGGAGAGCGGATTGGTTAAGCCTATTATAGTCCTTGTAGGACATCAGAGAAACAACTTAATTAGAATTAGACGGACATCTGAATTGATAGATTTCTTTTTCTCTTTGCATGTTGGGTTGTTGAGGAAGAATCTTTTTTTGGAAAACTAATTGCTCATTTTCTGTTAACTGTTAGTGAAAATGAAGAAAGATCAATTGGCTTTAGAAGTCAAAGCTAGTTTCTTGTTTGTTTAGCCCTTAAAGATGAGGATATTTCATTCCTCTTTGGAGCATAGGTTAAAGAAATCTAGGAACTCAAATACATGTTTGGTTTTCCTCGGACTCAGCTCTTAATTTGCTTGGATTTCCATTCTGCAAATAATTAAGAACAGTGATCTTGAAGAGTTGCGAGAATTAGGTTCTGGCACTTATGGGACTGTTTATCATGGAAAATGGAGGGGTACTGATGTAGCCATCAAAAGAATCAATGATATTGATAGGTGCTTTTCTGGGAAGCCCTCAGAGCAAGAGCGAATGGTATGGATCTTCGTGCTTTTTGTTGTTTTTGATATTTAATAGTATTCTTTCTGAATCCTTGGCACTTGTTGCTATGCTAAGATAGAGATATGATTTCTGGAATGAGGCAATCAACCTTGCTAACTTGCATCATCCAAATGTGATGGCCTTTTACGGTGTTGTGCTTGATGGTCCCGGAGGTTCTGTGGCAACAATAACAGAGTACATGGTTAATGGTTCTTTGCGAAACGCTTTGCAGAAAAGCGAAAGGTACAACTCTTCTCCAAGTAGATGCTAATTTGTCATATGCTGATTTCGATCATGAAATCACGAATGCTATAGAAGATGAACCAACTTATCCTTTGGAGGATAAACAGAATGCCAAAACCAAAAGAAATACAACTGAGGATGATGAACTAGTTAAGTACATATCGAAGTTGCCAGCTTTTCTTGAGAGGAGGAAAAATGTTCCGGAGAAAGCTTTTAGTGTTGGAGTTCTTGACTCGGCGACATCTTGAAAAATGGAAGC
The DNA here is from genome assembly GCA_016097485.1 of Eucalyptus sideroxylon x Eucalyptus melliodora. NCBI lineage: Eukaryota > Viridiplantae > Streptophyta > Magnoliopsida > Myrtales > Myrtaceae > Eucalyptus > Eucalyptus sideroxylon x Eucalyptus melliodora. The sequence continues at coordinate 19,029,968 of CM027831.1, read as the reverse complement.
ATAGCCACAAACAGACTACGCCCAAAAATGGCAGGTATTCCACCTCTAGTAGCAGCACCTCTTCTTCGTTCTCAGTGGAAGGATCATCCAGCCATTCCAGCAGAGGAGTGCTGACTTTGGCGAAAATCTTTGGGAACTTGAAGACACTTTATCAGAAGCTGCATCAAAGCATGAGCTATGAGTCTTTTGCTGATTTAAACAAGTTTTCCCAGGTATGCCACCTGCATAAAGTTAGTAGGATAACAGGGAATGCACAACTTTTCCCACGACATCATTTAATAGAAACGTGCGGCTGAACTTACCTTTATGATTTTATGAACTCTGTGTTCATTATAAGTAGATGAAGCTAAGTCTGGCTCTTATGCCTGCAGTGCAATTATGGTCACTGTCAGAGCACATTTCATCCATCATGTGCTCCAACTATTGGATTGTTCATGAGTGTAAAAACAATTTGTTTATTGCTTCTAAAATGCTGTTTGCTGTTTGAGTTAGATTATCTTCGATGAATGACAAGTTTGTTTATTATTGCTGCATTCATTTTCATTTTTTTAACTAAAAATGAAAAAAAAAAAAAAAAAAAAAAAAAAGACCTTGTTGGAACTTGGAACCGACCTCGGAACTTGTGACATGGTAGGTTCCAAGTTCTCGCCCGACGAGTAGATTCCGTGTTCCAAAATATGAGGAACCCGTACCCGAGGGTAGGTTCCGGTTCCAAGCGAAACCCGTAAGGAACCGGAACCGCTCACCCCTACTTAGCATGAGAGGATGGGTTAGTGCCGTTATGTTCAATATTGGTTTTACTTGGGCTCTAGAGGGAATTGAGACCACTTTGAATTTTTTATTGAAGCCTCTTAAGGCAATAAACCCGATGACCTATCCCCATGGCTTTCATATGTGAGGCGGTGTCCAGCCCATGTCGACCCAAAAAACACAAAACAAAACAAAACAAAAGGAGCAAAAAAGATATTGTGAGACTAAGGCCATGTTTGTTTAAATCTATTTCTGTTCCCCGGAAGACAAATTTTTGTTCTTTTGTTCTAGGGAACAAAAAAAGAACAAAAATGCGTTTGTTTATACTTTTGTTCCCGGAACAAAAAATCTATTTTTTTTTATTCTCGAGAACAGATTTGGAACAGAAACAAGAAGTGGAAAAAACTTGTTTCTTGTGAAACAATTCCGAGAAGCAATTTTTTTTTCTCCTTTTTCTTCTTCTTTTTTTTTTCTTTAGCCGGTCGCCAGCCTTGGCCATGGTCGGCGACCGGCCGTTGAGGGCCAACAACCTCATCGGAGCGTCGCCGGCCCCCGGCGAGCCTTGCTGTGGCTAGGCGAGACTGCCGGCCCTCGTTGGTCAGTCGCCGGTCATGGCCGAGGCCGGCAATCGGCCAAAAGGAAGAAAAAAGAAAGAAGGAAAAATAAAATAAAAATATTAACAAATTAAAAAAACAAAAAAATTATACAAGTTTACCATACATGTTTCTATTCTTTTTTTTTTTAATTCCAAGAACATAAATTTTGTGCAGTTACTAAACGCGTTATTCTGTTAAAAAATTATTCTTCGGAACATAAATAATCTTTTTTTTTCTGTTCCCTAGAATAATTTTTGAATAAAAACGTTACCAAACGCGCCTTAAGTTAATGCAAATATAAATCGAGGTCCAAGTATGATGGTCAAAAAGTCGAAGCGCATATTACACAGTTCAATTTCATCAAATACAAATCGACGTCCAAGCATGTGCCTACACAAGTAAAAATAGGTTAATAAGTAAATGTCACTCTAAAGTAAAATCATTTAAAGTAATGTTAGGGGACACATTTTGGTTCCCATTTTTACGACATCTCATTTTAAATGGCACTTGATGTCAACATCAGTAATAGTTAACTTGTTTTTCATTTATACTCACGATTTGCCTTCAACATCAGTAGAATTGGAAATTACACCCTACGACATCAATGGACACCAACACCGGATGATTTGCCTTCAACAGCGTGGCCTCGTTGTTGGCAGGCATGACTTTGTTGCCAGCGGTTTTCAGCCATGTGGGAGGCTTCTTTTGCGGTCTTGCAAGTACCGTCTATCCCGTCGTAAATAATTAGCCTCAATAGTAAGGCCTCCACTGTTTATGATGAATTAAAAACCATATTGCGTGAGACCACCTTCGCAACCTTGGTCCTCGCCGTTAACATCGTAATCTACGGGTTCTTGCTCCGATATGGAGGTTAGCTTCCCCCTTTGTAGCTGGTGGATGCCCTCGGTGGCTGCCACGGCTGAGAAAGGCCAACGAGTTCCTATTTGATTAATTGAGAGGCAGCATAATCACACATGCCATAAAAGTCAACTAATCCGAGACTCATTTTTTAGTGGAAATAAATGATTATTAAAAATGATCATTTATAACACTTATATAAATAAATAGAAAATAAAATTTTCACCGTTCATGAAAATATATAGACATAAATTATTATGAATGATGAATACCTTTTCCATTAACTCATTATTTCAAGTGATAATTTAAAAAAAATACTTTTCTAATTATTTATATTTCATGAAATAAACATAGCGTAAATGCTATTGGAAAAATCAGAATGCACTAACTACACGTAGCTACCATCATTCGATCATGTGTGTTGGACCTAGAACATAATAGCAATATGCATTGATTACACACGTAAACGTGAATATCCGTAGGATCGAAACATCAATTTTATTTTCGTTACAACGACTTTCTCGGTCCTTGATGCCCATGACAGCTCCTTTCTTCCTCCATTTCAGGGCCACGGGCACCGCATTCGCATTCTCGTACCTGAACAAAGCATTTTTACCAATCCTAGCGGTCCTTAAACTCGTCGTTGGTTATGTCAGCAAATGCGTCGGCGCTTAGCTTGTAGGGCTTGTCACCTAAAGTGGAATTCCTCAATGCAAGATGCCTAGCAGCACGGTTGAACAATTCATTTCATGTTCAGCATGCAATATGAAGCGGGTGTCTAGCACCCCGCCAACCGAGGGTTGGGGTTCGTCCCTCCAATCAATAATTTTCCCTTCTTCTATCTTCACCTCCGATAAGAAACATTAATTAGACAGAAGCATAAGACATGGAAAACACTTGCAATGGATCCAGCATGTGTAGAAAATTTATCTGCATGAGAAAGATTACTAGATGCCATATGGTAGATGGGAGAACTGGAGACCTTCTTGCCATTCTCAAGTTTGCAGCAGCTCCGATAGCGGGTGCCTGCATTCACAGAATATGTTCTATCAGAATCCAAACATAAATGAGTGAATCTTAGAGCCACTGAGGCTGAGGCTGAGGCTGAGGCTGAGATATTCATATGTGGCATTGAAGACAGTTAAAGGAGAAGCTATAGAAGGCTAAGAGAAGCCAAAATAGGAAACTGAGAGCAAAGCTTCCCCAGAAGGGTGAGCAATTTGTTCATCCCCCACTTCGATTTGTAAAGATCTTGGCCTGGTAAACAGAAATAATGGAATAATGGCAGTATGCTTAACCGAAGAGCATAACTTGTGCGATAATTTCGTAAATTTGATGAACAATTGAGTCTTATTCGTGCAGAACTTGTTCACGCAGAAAAGGAGCCCTTGCATAGGCAAGCAAACCAAACAACCTTCAACCCCCTTCCCCTCTCCCTAAAGAAAAAGAAAATTTCCTTAGTAATGACTATTGAGATAGGAAAAAAAAATATCACAATTTAAAATGAAATGTGAGTGAAGAAACGTTTGATCAGGTAATTCAGATTTAGCAAACCACATAGATTGATACCTTTTTCACTGGATAAACAAGGTCTTGACACATTGGTGCATACTTCTTTTCTCAACACATCTCTTCTCAACCACCCATGTAGCAGGCTGCCCACTTCCCCGTGTTGTTGAGGGATTGGAATAGAAACTAACATAGAATGATCTCTTTTCTTAAAAGACAAATATGCCTTTGCCTAACTAGGCCGATATGACCAAAAGAATTATGACTAGGCTGGGAAGCAGAAGTTTAGTTGGCCTCCACGAGCGAGGAGTCCTACATCTTCTAGCAGCCAACGTTGCCGATTTCATCCCTGTCGAGGTTACCGCTATCATTAAAGCTTGTCAGCATCAACAATGAGAATATCTCTTCTTCATCTAATGTATTCAGCAACCAAAACTCCGTGCAACTTAATTAAAGCTATGATCTCGTTGAGATCGTTTCGGGCTGCCTCTAGCATATCTTAAAACTGTTGGTGTTCCTCCCTCTGAAGACGATAAAAAGATTAAAAAGAAAAATGATTTTCAGAAAAAAAAAAAAAAATTGCAATACTCATGTGATTGTTAGTCTATATCCATTTCTATTCCAATCTTCCACGGCATGCAGAAGGCTTCAAACCTTGGGAGAGGCGGGCAAGAGCCACATAGGGGTCAAGAAGATATGTGTTGAGAAGGGCAGAAGTACAGCCCAAGTGCCATAACTTGGCACCGAGAGACACTTAAGTGCCATAACTTTAAAATGGTACACTTGAGTGCCAGTTTTGAAGTTAAATGGGACACTTAAGTGCCACTCCCGTGAAGATCCGGCCAAATGGCTTACGTGGCGACTTTCCGGCGAGTTTGGTACAAAACGGCGTCGTTTTGCATGTTGACGTGGCGGAGAAAACGCAAAAACGATGCCATTTCGTGTCTACGTATAAATAATAATATAAAAATTAATTAAATTAGATTTAAAATATTCAAAAAAATAAGAAAAATCTTAAAAATTTAAAAAATTAAGAAAATTTAAAAAAAACAAGAAAAAAAAATTTTAAAATTTTAAAAAATTAAGAAAATTATAAAAAAATAAGAAAAAAAAATTTTAAGAAATAAAGAAAAAAAGGGGGGAGGTCGAACGAGGCGGCCGAGGGCTAAGCCCTCGCCGCCGCCGCCGCTCCCCGCCGTCGCCGGGAAGGGTCGGCGACCCCGGCCGGCCCTTCCCGGCGACGGCGGGGAGGCGGCGGCGGCGGCGGGGGCTTAGCACTCAGCCGCCCCATTCGACCTCCCCCCCCCCCGCTTTTAATTTTTAATTTTTAAATTTTAATTTTTCTTAATTTCTTAAAATTTTTCTTATTTTTTAAAATTTTAAAAATTTTCTTATTTTTTAAAAAAAATTTTAATTTATCTTTTTTTTTTTTTAATTTTTTTTTTTTAATTTTTTGAATATTTTAAATCTAATTTAATTAATTTTTATATTATTATTTACACGTAGACACGAAATGAAACGGCGTCGTTTTTGGGTTTTCTCTGCCACGTCAACGTGCAAAACGACGCTGTTTTGGACCAAACTCGCCGGGAAATTGCCACTTCAGCCATTTGGCCGGATTTTCGCCGGAGTGGACTCCGATATTGGCACTTAAGTGTACCGTTTTAAAGTTATGGCACTTAATTGTCCCTCCGTGCCAAGTTATGGCACTCCAGGTGTCCCAACCTCGTTGAGAGAGATGATGAAAAGAGAGATGAGAATGATGAAAGATGGTTGTAAGAAGTCGCTCGACAAACATTTGCTTCTATCGCTCTCTCGGCTATCGCATTAACAAGCAGTGTAATAAAGGCGTATGTAATATTAATACGTGATGGGCTCCTTTCAAGAAGAGAAAAGAAAATGTAAGTTCTGACCGGGGATTTGACCAGTCCCTCTCCAGTTGTCTTTAACATGCCGATTGAAGCTACCACCTACCAACCCCCACGCAATAATACCCCACGAAAACGACAACCTCCTTCGCCTTCTTGGCTTTGACTACGGCCACTCACGTTTTTTCTCGTCTGACATTTCTTGCGTGTATCAAAGAAAAAAGAGTGTTAAATTTCAACCTTTTCTCTGTGTGATTCCCAGCGGCAATTGCGTGGCGCCAGTGGACTTCTATTCTCGAAGTCTCAAGGCTTTTCTTCCTGGGGGAGTTAATTAGGGGGATCAAAGTTAAATCCATTTCATAAGACAATGGGAGAAGCAAAAAAGATGACAGACGAGAGAACAAACAAGTCATTAAGCTCATAAAATCGAATAATAATTGTGAGTTGAGGAATTTCTCAAGCTAAAAGAAATCGAGAAAAAAGAAATAAGCAAAAAAAAAAACGATGACTGAAAGCAATTTGCATGCATGTAATGGAGTTTGAAAATCCCATGGTGGACATTGACGATATTTGTTTGGCGAAGGGAACCTTGCTTGACCATCACTAGAGGCTGCCAAGGGGCAGCCTTGTAGGCCTCGGTTAGCTAAGAAATTCTAAGGCTCCGTTCGTTTCGCGGAAAATAACTTCCAGAAAATATTTTCCGAAATTTCCGGTGTTCGATGGCGGAAAATACACGGTCAACGGAAAATGCCCTCTTCAAATCACGGAAAATGATTTCCTCTTTTGAAAAGAGGAAATCATTTTCCGCACCTCTCGAGCTCTCGCACTCCCGCTGTTTTTTCCTTCCTTCATCAGTTCTCGTTCTCTCTCTCTCTCTCTCTCTCTCTCTCTCTCTCTCTCTCTCTTTCTTGCTCTCCCTACTGCAATGGCTTCCTTCTCCGGGATCAGCCTCCGCCCTCCCCGGCCGCTCCTACCCACCTACTCTGTCCGGGGTGCCGCCGGCGCCGCCGCGCTTCGCTTCCCCGGTGGCTTGGGAGGATCCGGCTCAAGAGGGAGCACCGCGGCGGCGCCGGGAGGCTCGCGGGGAGCCCGCCATCCAGGCCGCTCGTCGTGTGGCCGTGAGCCGTGAGCTCGTCAGATCTGACGACGGAATTCGCGGCTCGCCGGATCTAGCGGCAGAGCTCGGGCTCCCGATCCGGGTGAGCTCGAGCTCTGTCGGCAGATCCAGCGCTCGGGTGAGATCGGCCAAGCCTCGAGCTCGCCGGATCTGGCGGCGGAGCTCGCGACTTGCCGGATCTAGCGGCAGAGCTCAGGCTCCCGATCCGGGCGAGCTCGAGCTCTGTTGCCGGATCCGGCGAGCTCGGGTGAGATCGGCCGAGCCTCAAGCTCGCCGGATTTGGCCACCGGGTCTTGGTCGGCCGCTAGGCAGCCGGCCATGGTCAGGCAGGAAGGAGGCGGCAGCGGCGGAAGGAGGAGGAAGGAGGAGGAGGAAGGAGGCAACGGCGGACGAAGGAGGAGGAAGAAGGAGGAGGAAGGAGGAAGGAAAAGAAAAAGAAAAAATAAATAATAAAAATTTCTATTTTAAAAATATAAATAATTAAAAAATCATTTTTAAAAAAAAGATAAATAAATAAAATAAGTTTTTTGGTCAATTAAAAATATTAAAATTCAATTTTTGATAATTTTTTCCAAACAATTAAATGAACTAACGAACAATGGAAAATATTTTCCACTCAATTTGCCGAACATCGGAAAATAGAGTCATTTTCCCGGAAAGTGACTTCCAGGAAAATATTTTCCTAAACATGATATTTTCCGTGAAATGAACGGAGCCTAAATGTGACATTAAAAATATAAAATAAATATAAAATGTTGAAAAAAAAATTAAGGAGTGAGATAAAAGTGATTAGGGTGAGGGGGTGATGACTCAATAATCTTTAGGCAATATATAATATGGAAAAATTTAGTACAAGAAGTGAGGAAAATTTATTTTGAAATTTGAAGTTAGATTGTTCATTATAAATAATATTCCAACATGCGATATTTTTGTGATTGACTCATGTAGATTAAACCCGAGGGCATGGGAGTATAGTTAGCTTTCTTTACTTCTTTAATTTATGAAAAAGGCAAGTCAAGTCGAGAAGCACTATATAGGATGGTTCCATGCCCCTTGTGCAAAATGTTGTTTTTTATTAAATTACTGGGTGGATAATATGCTTGCCGACTGGGAGCATTAGAAATGATTCGTTGGTTTTTGTTTTTATTTCTTTATTAGTAAAAAAAGCAAGTCAAGCCAACAGAGGAAAAGAAAGAAAGGATACGCGTAAATATTGTGCACCTTCCGAGGAAATTACGCGTGCAATAATTCACCTTTACTTTCTTTTCTATGGCTTTCTTTGATAAGCACTGCCGCGTGATATCCACAGGAGAGATCAAGCTGTGACCCAACCAGACGGTAAGCGTTCTGCGGAAGCAGATCGACTTTTTTCATCTCCGCTAGTAGCCGCTTCTTCGAATCTGAAAGGGAAGTTCTTTCTAGGGATCTCTCACGCTCTCTCTCAAAAGACACAATAAAGAAAAGAAAAAAGCATTCCCCACCCTTTCTCCTGAGCTCACCTGACCAGCCACCTCCACCATCCCCGTTCGACTACCTCCCGCCGGCGACTGCTCTCGCATCCCATTCCCGGATTCCTACCTCACTCCTTCCTTCACTGTCACCTACTTCTTTTCTCTCACGAAAAAGGGGGAAAAAAAAGGAAGCATCTTGGTCTTTATCTACGCCGGGAACGGTCGCCGTTGAAGCCCCACACAAAACCTCAGAACCACAGCCGATCTGCGTCGTCCGCCACCTCCAGAGCATCCTCCGCCCGCTGCCATTCGTCGTCGCCGTCCCTGACCTCGGTGGAGTCGACTGAAGCCAGACACGAGTTTGGAGTCGCTATTCTCAACCTTCGCCGCCGACGATGCCTGCGGCAGCCAAGCCAGGTACGGCCCCCGCGATTGGGTGCTCGTTCTTTCTTTTCTTTTCTTCTTTTTTTGCCTCGTCCCGCTTGATTTTTAAAGAGCAAAGCTCGATTTCTTTAGTCCTCACTCGCGTCGGATCTGAAAGAGTCGGTTTTTCTTAAGTTTGAACGTTGCTCGCTGATTTCTCTTGAGTTTAAGTGTGAGCTCGAGCTCCGAATAGGTCCATATTCTCTCTCCAACTCGCTGCCCACTACATGTTTGAAGAAATGCATGAACACGATTCGAATTTGTTCCGTTCAATGCAAGATATGGTATGGAAAAATTTAGTTTGAAAAGTGAGGGAAATTTATTTTGGGATTTGCTTTTGTAGAGTCCCTTTTGAAAGAAAAAAGGCACATTTTTCATTATAAATAATATTCCAACAGGCGGTGTTTTGCGATTGACTCTTGTATATTAGCACTAGGAGCATGGGAGTGTTGCTAGTTTTCTTTTCTATTTCTTTTATTAATGGAAAAGTCAAGTCAAGAAGCACCTATATAAGATGGTTCCGTGCACCTTATGCAAAATGTTGCTTTCTATTAAATTAGTTGGTGGAGTATATGCTTAGCGAATCGGAGCATCAGAAATGATCTGGTTTTTGTTTCTATTTCTTTATTAGTACAAAGTGATATCCATATGAGAGATGGAGCTGCAACCCGACCAGACACTGAGCTTTCTGAGGAAGCACATCAAACTTCATCTCCTCTAATGGCTGCTTCTTCAGATCTGAAAGGGAATTATGACGTCTTCCTGAGTTTCAGAGGTACGGACATCCGAAAGAGCTTCCTCAGTCATCTCTATGCTGCTCTTGATCAAAAAGGATTCTACACTTACATTGATAGCGAGGAGCTTCAGAAAGGCGACTTTATAAAGCCGGCGCTTATGAAGGCAATTGAGGACTCGCGTATCGCAATCATCATTTTCTCCGAGAACTATGCTTCCTCGCGGTGGTGTTTGGAAGAGGTGGCGAAAATCATGGAGTGCAAGAAGCAAAGAGACCTCACGGTATTTCCGGTGTTTTACAAAGTGGATCCCAGAGAAGTGAGAACACCAAGAGAGAGCTACGAAAAAGCTATGGTTGAGCATGAGAGAAAGTTTGGGAGAGATTCGGATGAAGTGAAGAGATGGAAAAATGCTCTCTCTGATGCGGGTAGCTTGTCCGGGTGGGATTTGAAGGATAAGTAAGTACCAAGTAGTGATTGATGTGACACTGCTTTGTTATTTCTTTTTTATATGCTGAATCTCTTCTTCTTTTTCCACGAAAGTCAATTATCTTTGAAAATTGATGTATCAAGTACCTTTCTGGATTTTGTCAGAGATGAAGCAGATCTTATCAACAGAATTGTGCGGGAGATCTCTATGCAGCTGGACCGAACACCGTTACACGTTGCCAAGCATCCGGTTGGAATACCTCGACAAGTGGTAAAGCTGAAATCAATGTTAAATCTTGAGTCTCGTGATGATGTTGTCATGATAGGGTTATGGGGACAAGGAGGCATAGGAAAAACAACATTAGCCAAAGCCCTTTACAATGATATTTTCAGAGGATTTGAGGCTCCATGTTTTTTGGCAAACATTCGTGAAACTTCAAAAGATTCCAAGGATTTAGTTCATTTGCAAAGAAAATTGTTGTCCGAGTTAGTGAGAAAAGATTTAACAGTGTTTAGTGTTGATGGAGGTATTAATTTGATACAACAAAGACTTTGCCGCAAAAGAGTCCTCCTTGTTCTCGACGATGTTGATGACGTAAAACAATTAAATGCTTTAGCTGGAGGGCGTGAATGGTTTGGTAAAGGAAGCAAAATCATCATTACTACGAGAGATAACCATCTATTAACTGTCCATGGGATAGATGAAGATCATATCTTTGAAGTTAAAACTCTATGGTATTGGGAAGCTCTTGAACTTTTCAATAAACATGCTTTTCTTAGAAGTGAGGAAATAGTGATAAGGAGGGATCTTGTGGATAGTGCTTTGCATTATGCTAATGGACTTCCTTTAGCACTTGAGGTATTGGGCTCTTTCCTACGCGGTAGAAGAGAGCAGGAGTGGGAAAGCGCATTGAATAAACTTGCTAAAAGTCCTGACAAAACCATCAATGATGTTCTCAAGTTAAGTTATGATGGACTAGAGGACTATGCAAAGGAGATATTCCTTGATATTGCATGTTTCTTCAAGGGGCGATCGATAGAGTACATCATGAAGGTCCTTAACAGTTGCGACTTTGACACAACTATTGGAGTACAAGTTCTTGTTGAGAAGTCCTTAATAACGAAAGAAGGGGAGACAATACAGATGCATGACTTGATTCGGTTGATGGCCATGGATATTGTTAAACAAGAATGTCGCAATGATCCTGGAAGACGCAGCAGGTTATGGCTTTGTGAAGACGTCTGTTATGTTCTATCAAGGGATATGGTAAGTTTTGGTGGTTTAAACACTGATTTTACTCTCTTCTTCTCTGACTTCGTGTACTAATTGCAATGCAAGTTCTACAAATGCAGGGAACAAATGCAGTAGAAGCCATAGTTTTGGATTTACCCAAGACAGAAGCAATATACATAGGTCCCAATGCTTTCACAAACATGAGAAGGTTGAGGTTGCTCATCATGATTAATGTGCATAACTCTTTCCAAGGTCCTATCTGTCTTCCTAATGAACTGAGATGGTTTGAATGGCCTGAATGTCCTTGGTTTCCCGAATTTTCCTCTTGTCCAAATAAGTTGGTTGGGCTTGATCTGCACAAAACCAACATCCAAGTCGTGAGGGAGCAATTCAAGGTGCGCATTTAAAATTAATTGTCTTTCTTTACTTATCTCTTATATATCTATATTTGTATGCATACGATTATGGATATGTATATGAATTATTGAAAACTCTGAATGCAACATATGCGGTCAGTAACTTTAATACCGAAAATTGGAACAAGAACTTATTGATGACATAATTTAACAATTGAATGATAGATGTGCTTAGTACTTTAATAAACATGAACTGAGGATTCAATTTGTATGCCTTTGAAGTGATCAATACTGAAAATGTTACCAAAGATTCTATATTTTATATAAGAGACGAGCTTACTAGATTCTTTTCTAAATTGCATATGAAAATAGAATGAGATTTTTCTTGTTTATTTGCTTTATCATTGAAGCGAATGCATGCTAAGTACTTTTGATTGAACCTCATGTTGTTGTTTCTATAATAGAATGCAGCCGATAATGAAAAGAGATATATAGAAATAATGCAATAAAAGATCTTTAAAGGAGTTAAGTCTGTACTGTAAGTCAGCCCCAAAAGTCCCGTCTCTTTTTATTGTACCGACCTAACTAGAGATTTCTGGCAAGTACTTCTTTATTTTTAGGAGGAGGAATAAGCGGAACTCCAAGAAAGTTATCTTCATCTTTATGGATAAAATATTCATTTTCAAATATAACTGAGAGTTTATACTTCTCCTTCTCCTTCCAAGTACGTAACACGTTTTACTCCTTTCCTTTCAGTCGGGCCATTCAGTTGCGCCCTTACTCCACTTATTCCTAAGTAAGGAATCACAGGATGAAAAGCAACTCTTAGGGGAGATAGATTGACCACCCATTCCTTCTCCCGCTTTTTAAATCAAGGCCTGTGGAGTACAATTCCATGGAAGAGTCTTACTTTATAGAGGCGCTAGCGCACCACATCTAGGACGCTAGTAATGCGACATGGCTTGCACGCATGACTAATAAGGCTTTCTAAAGAGAAGTAAGGGGCTTGCTTTGCTAATTTAAGTATATTTAAACCTAAATCTAATCTAAAGTTATTTATGTATATATTAATTATATTTATACTACTGTACAAGGTAAAGGTGACCTTCCACAGGATTTTAATTTAATCTCTTCCCCAAAATGTCTCGATTACTTATTTTACAAATATAATATTCGTAGAGGTGCTTAAACTATTAATTTATTTGATCTCTCGCATGTTTCACAATCTAAATTTTAATCTTTTCTAAACCTACAACAAGTTTCTTATTGCAAATTTTAATTTTGAAATACC